>CM060929.1:62820687-65320687 GCA_030765085.1 Allium cepa
AGGGGATGGTATCTTACTTGCACACGAAATTAGTAGGGGACTTGGGAGAAAGAATAACAAATACATGTGTATTAAAGTTGATTTAAAGAAAGCTTACGATTCGATCAACCGATCTTTCGTAACACACATGTTAAATAGCATGGGTTTCCTGAGGAAATGGGTGAGAGTCATAGAAAACATCATATCAACACCCGTGTTCTCAATTATTTCAAATGGGGAATCGCATGATTACTTTAAGAGTTCAAACGGTCTTAGGCAAGGAGACCCCCTTTCCCCGATTCTCTTCACTTTGGTTATGGAATACTTTACACTTTTGATGGACGAAAAAGTCAGGGAAGGGCTAATTTCTCCAATCTCAGAATTTAATAACAAATTGACGCACCTTATCTATGCTGACGATATAATTGTCTTTGCTAAAGCAACTACGCAGACAGCAATAGCTATAAGGGAAGTCTTTAATAATATGAAGAGAATTACTGGTTTGGAATTGAGTTGTGAAAAATCTAATGTTTTCTTTGGTAAAGGGGTAGAGCTTTGCAATGACATCAGTATCATCCTCAATGTTCAGCAATCAGAACTTCCAGTACGATACTTGGGCATTCCTCTGTCAAGTACTAATTTGAGGGATAAAGACCGTGTTTCTTTGACTGAGAAGATTAAATTAAGAGTAGGAGGATGGGAAAACAGAATGCTCAGCTTAGCTGGAAGACTCGAGCTTATTAAATCTACTATCTACCCTATAATTCAATTTTGGATGCAATGTTTCCGACTTCCAGTCTCTAGGGTTCAAAAAATAAAACATCTGATTCTTAATTTTCTATGGAAAAGTCGTAATAGTAAGATCCCTTGGGAAATTCTCTGTAAAGAAAAAGAAGAGGGAGGAATGGGATTGAGGAACCTCGAAGAGTTGAATAGAGCGTTATATGTAAAGCTGATATGGAAAATTATAAATGAAGAAGGCATCTGAGCCAAATACATGAAGCGTAAGTATATTGGCAACAAAAGCTTTTGGGAAATTTCTGAAAGATTGGATGATTCGGGAGTGTGGAAATTTATTTTGAAAAATAGACAGGAGGCTCGAAAATGTCTTTCCCTCAACATCATAGACGGTAAAACCACGTCCCTTTGGTACGACCCATGGTTAAATGGTAGTTCTATAATGGAGCGTATCGGCAGAGACGCTGCAATTAGAACTGGTACAGAAAATCTGTTTCTTTGTAAGATCATTAAGAATGGTGAGTGGAAGTGGGGTGATTTCAGTTTTCTTTATCAGATACATGCAGATATTGAAGGAGTAGCGATTCATAAGGACAGGGAGAGGGACTACTGGTCTTGGAAATGCACTAGGGACGGGTTATACCAATTCAAGAAAGTCTGGAATTCGATTAGATCCAGATTTGAAACTAAAAACTGGTCGACAGTAGTATGGAATAAAATTCATGTACCCAAAATGGCGGTTTGCCTTTTTAAAGCCATTAATGACTTTTTACTTACCAAAGAAAGGCTGGTGCAGAAACAGATAATGTGGACCCTATTTGCGTTTTATGTAATAAACACATTGAAACCATAGATCATCTATTTTTTCAATGTGACTTTTCAGAGAAAATTTGGTTGTGGAGTTGTAAAAAAAATTTCACCCATCCGAAAAGAATGCTCTCATTTTATTTGAAGGACGATTTATAGAAAATAGTCTCTTCAACTAGAGCTAAGAATCTAACTTCAGACTTACTTCATCTTTCGATATCAGTTTGCGTGTGGCATATTTGGAGGGAAAGAAACGAAAGAATATTTCAGAACAGATTCACTGATCAAACACTGATTTGTACTAAAATATTTCAGACTATGAACATCAGAATGGTGAAATCTAAATTCTACAATAACATCATAGATACGAAAGACACAATTGCTAGGAAATGGGGATATACCTCCCAACGCTGAATTGGGGCATCTTCATTATCATATGTGCTGACCTCCTGCTTTTGAATCTTTGCTCTTGGTCTGAGGTTCTTTCTGCACCTGTTTTAATTTACATTGACCTCAATCCCTCTCATTTAATTACATATTAATTTACAATCAACAATATATATTGAACTAGTCTGTAAGTGTTCAGCTAACAGGAATCTCCGAAGCATAGGTTACCGAAGCAAGAATCTCTGTGACCAACTTTTGTTCAGATCTCGTCTTTCAGTTCTGGAAGAAGCACATGAAAAGAATCTGATCTGGATGTACAAACGTAAAGAAAATGGTTAGATTCTTGAGTTAAGAAAGAAAACACAACTTTAAGAGTTTCAAAGATGTATCTTGCTCAATTTGGTGGAAAGTCTTTCGCTTTTCTATGCTTGTCAACTGCTAGTTCCAGCGAATCCTTCTTTCCTGTGGAGCACTGACCTCTGATTCCCGAAGAGATATGAAAAACTTAATTAGATTGCTATAAAAGCTTAAAGCTAACATCTTTAGGGAATTAGAAGAATTACCTGTACTTACTGGAACTTCGAACATCTGCTGATGGCCTTTTGCTTTTTAAGCACTGAAATTTGTACAGATCTGGAAGAAGTTGCTGATGCTCCCCCGATGTAAGGGTCTCTTCTTTATTTTGAAGTGATCCCCCATTTCTACTCTGAGCAACCTAGATCTGTGCTGATTCGACTTGAAGGGGAGTTTATCTCCCAGTCTTGCTGTCAATGGACATCATCTGCCCTATAATGTTGCTTGGCCGTGGATACAGTAGCTAAAAAGATGAGAATTGTTGATATCGAAGAGTAAACTGAGAAGATTTTCTCTATTCTCATTTCGCCGCCATGAAAGTAACAACTCTTAGATAATTTAACGAAGTAACTATAAGTGTTCGTATTGCCTTTTTTGTTTGTAGGGTTATCTCGAAGCTTCGAATAAATGGGCCAAAATGTGTAGGCTTCGGGTATTTTCGCATTAGTTTTGCTGGCTTGTTTATCTTTTTAGTTTTTTTTGTGATATTGAGAATATGCCTTATGGCATTTGTAAATATTGATACTATTGATTTAATAGAAAAATTTGAACCCGTTTTCAAAAAAAAAAAAAAAAATGAATTTACGTAAATATAAGCATAACGACCTGTAAATTTTAGTTATTTTATTCATTTAATTAATTGAATTTTGTGAAATTTTAAATAACAAAATTTTGAAATAAAAATTTGATATTTGGTATACGTCTATTTAAACATAGCCACTGGTAAATTTTCATCGGAAAATATGGAAGTTTATTTTCTAGTGTAATATTATTTCAATTTATATCATTTAAGAATTGATGATAATGAAAGTGTTTCGAAACCTAAATATGTCAACGTGAGAAAATTTATTTAGAACCCTCTGAATAAGACCGCGTAATCCGTTTCGCGAAATTCGGATGTTTCTAGCTCCGTTTGGATTTTTCCATACATGATAACAACGTATATCAGCGTTCGTATCGACTTCTGAATGGATGATCGTACCACTGATATCTTTATACCGTTTTGATCCTCTCGTCATACTGATCTCTGCGGTATATTCATTTTTGTGTTTTAGATTTCGGTAACCGACGAGATCCGTGAAACGGATAACCGTATCGGTACCATTTTGAGTCCTTTTGTTTTCTTGTCTTTTCAAATGCCAGCCATGTAATCTAAGCAACACCTAGCTTTAATTATTTCTTGAATTTAACGTATTGTCAAGCAACACCTAGCTTTAATTATTTCTTGAATTTAACATATTAGCTGGAAGACATTCAATTGATTACTTTTGTTCTCTAGTTTTGATTTTTCCGGTTCGCTTTTCTATTTTCCAGCGTTTGCTTTTATTTTGTCGGTTCATTCTTTTCATTTCTGTTTTGCTGAGAGACTACTATAATATTAGTTCATGTATTATCTTATGTAGCCCTCTCCTTCTATTTTGTTTCCTGAGAACCCATTTTTCCTTCCTTGCCAAGATTTCCACTGCCCCTCCTATATTTCATTGCCGAAACCTCCATTATCCCCTCCATTCAATCATCGACCTTCATCCTCTCATCTCGTAACCCATCACCAAGGCAGCCGCCGAACACCGCCTTGTGCCGCGACCTCCTCCCCTCCCTGACGTCGCTTGGACGCACCGTGATCCATGGCCGCCCCTAGCAGCGCCGAAGCCTGTAACTTACCCACTTTGAAGCCTTGAACCACCTCTGCCACCATTAGCTCCGCTCTCTAACCCAATGTCCTCTCCTCAGTCGGCCTTGCTACCCCGTCAGATATGCAAGTGCCGAACCCACCTGAACTCCACCATGCTATGGCCCACTTCCCTCCCTTTGCACCTTGCCTGCAACTCTCCTAGCCCTTGAATACATATGGGAAGGTATATATAGACATTTTTCTATTGTATTTGGTTGTATGAGTTCTGTTTCTCTTTTATATAAAGTATATTTAGACATAAATTTATGTTAGTATATATATGTATTATTAGCTTTATTTCCCTGTTGCATATCTAGCATATATTTGTTTACATATCTAAGTATATATATATATATTGGTTTCACTAAAATATTGACTTTCAAATCTGTTATTATGGCATGTATGAGTACGATGTTGTACTGAGTTAGTGTGTTCGAAGTAAGGTAGTATTTTCTATAATATAAGGTGAGTATTTCCAAAGCAAAACAATAATGAAATTACATTTTTAAGCGTGCATGTGTGGTCTATGTATAAGCAATACATAGGATTGGTTGAAATATGTTTTTTTTTCTAGCATATAAGCTTATATAACAATATGTTATGTTTGAAGTATATATAATATGTTTTATTTGCATGTTAACATCTTTTTATGTTTTTCTTTTATATATTGTATGTGTACATACGCTGACGTTGGGTTAAAAGAATGTGATATATATGTATATATTTATATATATTTTAGCCACATGCATATATATTTGCATACAACGGTTTATAGTCTAGAGTATATATAGAATATATGAACTTGTATTTGATATGTTGTACAGTATATAATATATTAGGCAAGCTATACAAGTTGGGTATTTTTCTGCTGAGTTTACATATATATAGTTTACACGTTTAAAGCATACAGGTAGATATATTAGTTTGAAAAGGTAAATTATATATGTTTAATTTCTAGATATTTGTATAAGTTATTTATATATTCTGTTTGTTTGTATCCACGGGTTATAATATGACAGGTTATGTATGTTTAAAGTTATGTGAAAAATTTCGTTTCTGATATATATATATATAGGTTATATTAGTATTTTTTTAATATGTATACTTATATAATAATGTTATACTTACATTTATATTAATAGTTTGCAAATTATATATATGTGATTATTTCAAATTTTATTATGTTGGTTTTATTATATGTATTTAATTTAAAACAATGATTTTGAAATACGTATATATTTAGAATGTGTTTAAAATTGGAATATGACTTTATATATATAATTATATATAGCTCACTTATACCCATTTATCTTCATCGACCCAATTCTGATTTGATTCCTTCCATCCCTTGTTATCAGCTTTGATCATCGAATTCATGCTTGGATTCGTAACTCAATTTTAGTATTTGTAACAGTGTGCGTATCTGTGTCATCTTCTGTTCTCTCTAGCCTCGAAAGGTGAGAAATCACTCACGATTAATGTTCTTTTATTTATTAAATTTGATTTCAATTGAAATGACAATTAAAATATACTGCTGTTAGTTATTTACACTGTTATATATGTTATTACCTGTATCTGTTCACCTGTGACATCTAACACCATTATTTGTTGTTTATGTTGATGATATATGCCTGTTATATTATTATCATATCTATTATCACTCTACAAGTTCCCTATTAGTATAGAATTCACTATGGGTTGAAATGATACATACCCGAACAGACTTTAAAATAGGAGAAAATCGTTATGGGTTGAAAAGATAGACCCAAGCGATTTTCATTGAATTGAATTTGGGATTATGGGTTGAAATGATATATATACCATATATATTTAAATTGCGGATTGAAATGATAAATATCCGTATCGCTTGACCATAGGATAGAAAATTATATACAGACACCGTTGGTCTATATATAAATAATTTGAAATGATTACTATGGTTTGGAAGGAAATATATGGTTTGATATAAATATTTATTTTAGATATTATATAAATGTTATTTTATATATAGTTAAATTCTTGATTTTAAGCTATGCATGAATTTGTTTTAATATAAAATAAACTTAATAATTAAGTTTGATTTTATGAAAATATATTATGGTTAAGTATTTGTTTAAATTAAATTTAATATAGAGTTTATAATGATTTAATAAATTAAGGTTGAGAAGATAGATTTGAAATTGATTTATAATTGTATTTAATTAAGAAATATATTTAATTAGAAATCGATTCGGAACTTATTGAATTTGAGATTTTTAAAGGATATAATTTTATAACTTGATTTTGGTTAAGGTAATCTAAATGAATATTTCAAGTTTAAATAAATTAAAGTTTAAATGAATATTTCAAGTTTAATTAAATTTTTATATTTATCAAGTGAATATTTCAAAACTAAATAATAATAAAGTTAAACTAAGATAAATATATGAAATTATCAAATTTATTTTTGAGATTGTGAAATATTTAAAGCTTTGGAATATATCAAAATTTAAATGGTTTATTTGTGGTTCAAATCTGTATTTGAAATCGATATAATGGTTTACTGAGAACTGATTGAATTGAAATTGATGATTTGAGATTTGACTAAATTTGAAATTTGGGATTGGTGTTAATTTGGAATTGATTTGTGAAATTTGAGGAAGCGATTTTATAATATAAAGTTTTTTTAAATTATATTTAAAACTATTTACATATGTTGCTTTATAAATTTATTTCATATAAACTATTTTAATATAAATTATTTTTAATATAAACTATTTTAAATTATAACTATTTTTATATAAACTATTTTAAATTATAAACTATTTTATTATATATACTATTATTTATATTTAAACAGTTAAGTGGGAAGTGTTATGATTCCAAAGCATAATGATTTCTAAATTTTGATTTCCAAAGTATTATGATTTCCAAAGTGTTTGATTTAGAAAGTGTTATAACTTTGAAGTATAAGATTTTGTAAATGGATATATTTGAGATGGATATATATTTGAAATGGAAATGATATCGTATTCGGTTTTGAAATGGAAGTGATATCGTATTGATATGGTTTTGAAATGGTAATGATATTTTTGTTTTAAAATATAAGCTATGTTGAAAGTTTATTAAATGACCAATCGGTGTAATAATTACATAGTTGTTGAAGAGTCTGGGATCGGTTAGGGACATACTCTTTGTCTAAACCGAAAACCACTTTAATAATTATTATACGTGGAGTGTGATCCAGAATAAAGTGGTTGGAATGATGACGTTGCTGGATTTGAAGAAAGAGAACGATAATGGATAGCCTTGACACTTGTGTCAAATTTGAAATGACTTAAACAGGAGCCATGCCGGGCCAATGAGGTTAGCCACCTCTAAGAGAACACACTTCTTCGTAAACTACTCATTACTTGTTTTTTTATTGGTGCGCACCGTTGAATTGGGAGTGTTGTTTCACGGTGTTGCGATCGTTGCGGCGATGCATTCTCACCAGTTTGGATCAGGCAAACGGTAGGTACACTACATTGGGTATTGCCTCATGTGCCTTTTCATACTTGTATCCCTATGCGCGACTACTACGATTTGTTTTGTGTTATACCTATGGAGTACTCCCTGATAGCCCACTAGTTTACGGTGGAGTTTACAGTGCTGTATATACTGTGACGCTTATATAAAATGTGTTAAGGGGGATAATGGTAACGCCTTAACGCTATTTTGATATTTTCTATTAATGATAGGCATTATCTACTTAGCGTACATATAAATAGTTTATCAGATCCTTAGAGGATGGTTATCCCAAACATCCTTCGAGTTACTTGTATTTCAGTTGTTATTTCACTTGAGTTGGATTTATTGATATAAGAATGTTAATCCTGACTCGAGTGTTTTGTGTTTTGCTTTACGCTCGGGTCAGACTGAGTGGTTCATCTTTTGAGACTCACCTTTGGAGTTGGAGCTTCGCTTGGAGATCCAGCTATCTATCCAGATTTTAGATATTCAGTTGATTCTAGTTATGCATGCTGATATTGTATTTGACTATTGTATTCGAGACTTCTATTGTATTTTATTTATCTTTGATATATATAGTAGCTTCATGAACTACTGTTCATTTGTTTTTGCTGCATATTGTTATATTACTCTGTGTCTGTGATTCTGTGATTATTTGTTTACTGCATATGTCGAGTTTTGCCAAATATAAACTCACAATCTGGCATTTTGAGAAATTCAATTCCGGCATGTTTGGATGTGAATGGTTGAAAATATCAGGTCGTTACATGTGGAGACAGGGCATTGGCTCTAGGCAAACTTAGCATATATGGTAAATTTATTAACATAATCACTTTCATTCGATCTTGAATCTCTCCCTTTTGACTCGATGTCCTTTGAATTTTGGAACATTCCCTGCGGTTCCAAAATTCATTCTTGTCCCACACTATTAGTCTTCTTTTGATTCAGAATATCCCATAACTCCACTTCGAATGATCTTTATAATGAATTGGCGGTCTCGCCAACATTCTAATGATTTATAAAGGGGTGAAACTTCTTTACAACAAGCATTGATTTACCGGAGATTTTTATATCCTCGGTTTACGATGCTGCTATCTCTTGTTATACCCTGATGTTCTCTAGTAGACGACTAAGGTAAATTCTCTTGTGATCGAATGTTGATTTTCCTCGGAAGTCTGCACTGATCGTATTCTTGAAGTCATGGTTGACCCGGTTAAGGTTGCCCGCGATTTATATAAGTCTATCCATCTTATCCATTTTGTTATTTAATTATCTTATCTTCGTTTCGAGCCTATCTTCGAATTTGAATTCTTTTGAATAAAGTCCCTTTGTATTTGAATCTCTATCTTTGTTTTGAAATCCAATTTTGAATTAGCGAGAGAGGGAGTATATTTGTAAATTTATATAAAAATATTTTTATATATTGTGTTGTTTGAGTTGTTGATGTTGATTTGGGTTTTTGATTGATTCGTCTGTTCAACGCTATCGATAGGATTTTCAAAACCCTTGAACAGAGAAAACCGACACAATATTGTTTTCAAATTTAGTAAATGAAATAAATTTTGTATAATTATATTATACATATAAGTATGAATTTTTGAAATTAAATAGTTAACTGAATTGGTTGTTAAAAGGATAATATTTGATTGTCATTAATTGTTTTGTAAACCATGGACTATGGTCACTTGGTATAAATAAATGAAATTATAAAAAATGGTTTATAAATTGATTTGAGTTTGAAATAAATTTAAATTAGAATTTGAGAATTTAATTTCCGGTGACTCCAAATTTTAGTTTTTAAGTTTTTAAGCTTTAAAGTGTCTATTATTTAAAGTATTTCTATAGAAATCATTTCCAAAGAACTTTTAAATGTTTAAATCATTACTCTCCTCCATTATCGCTAGAAAATAATTTCGGTGATGATTGCAGCATCATCGATATTCATTTTCGAGTTTCGAAATGGAGGGACTATTCTGTAGCTTTGCGACCCTTTTGTTTTGGAAATTAAATTGATTTGAGTTACTAAAGTATGACTTGATTTATAATATATATTAATATATAAGTGTATGATTATAGATTTGATTTGATATATATTGTATATGTATATTTATCTATAAAATGGTTTGAAGTTAATCAGAAATTTAATCCTTCAAATTTTGTTAAAGGATGATTTTAAATAAAGCCAAAATTTTGAATAAATATTTAAACCTAAATTTTTTTAAGGAAATTTTACTTGTATAATACTCAATTGCATTCTAAAATATAACTTACCTAAATTACTCAGAAGTTAACTATGTAATTGAATAATGTACAATATAAAATGATGTTAAAAGAAATTTTGAATAATTTGAGTAGTTATAATGAGTGTAAATATACTTAATATATGTGATAAGATATATTAAGTGGAATAAATTTAATAATAATTTGGAATAAAGAAGAATTAAATTTGTTGAATAAAATATGTTTTTAGAAAATTATTAATAGAGGATAAATGGATAATAAGATAATGAATAAATGGGATAAATTAAATTTTGTTTTGAAGGAATTAATAAATTAACAATTGAATCAACTTAATGAAATTCCTTGAATCAAAATCAATTATTGAATATTAATTGATTTAAATTGAAATTTATATGATTAGAATTAATAGTTTGAACTAACAAATTTAAATTGAATGACTATTTATTGATTTAATATAAATGGATTTAACCAAATTGTTAAATATTAATTAATTAAATTGAAATCTATATGGTTTAAATTAATTGTTTGTTTTGTTTTCCAATCTATTTTTCTTTTTGGTTGTTTCCATTTTCCTACCTCCTTCCTTTTCGGGGACGAAAAGTTTTGAGTAGGGGAGAGTGTAACGACCCTTAAATTTTAGTTGTTTTATGTATTTAATTTATTGAATTTTGTGAAATTTTAAATAACAAAATTTTGAAATAAAAATTTGATATTTGGTATACGTCTATTTAAACATAGCCACTCGTAAATTTTCATCAAAAAATATGGAAGTTTATTTTCAAGTGTAATCTTATTTCAATTTATATCAGTTAAGAATTGATGATAATGAAAGTGTTTCGAAACCTAAATATATCAACATGAGAAAACTTATTTAGAACCCTCTGATAAGACTACGTAATCCGTTTCGCGAAATTCGGTCGTTTCTAGCTCCGTTTGGATTTTTCCATACGGGACAACAACGTATATCAACGTCCGTATCGACTTCTAAACGGATGATCGTACCACTGATATCTTTATACCGTTTGGATGATCTCATCATACTAATCTCTATGGTATATTCAATTCTGTATTTCATATTTCGGTAACCGACGAGATCCATGAAACGAATAACCGTATCGGTACCATTTTGAGTCCTTTTGTTTTCTTGTCTTTTCAAATGCCAGCCGTGTAATCTAAGCAACATTTAGCATTAATTATTTCTTGAATTCAACGTACTATCTGGAAGCCATTCAGTTGATTACTTTTGTTCTCTAGTTTTGATTTTTGCCAGTTCACTTTTCTATTTTCTAGCGTTTGCTTTTATTTTGTCGATTCATTCTTTTCATTTCTGTTTTGCTGTGAGGCTACTATAATATTAGTTCATATATTATCTTATGTAGCCCTATCCTTCTATTTTGTTTCCTGAGAACCCATTTTTCCGTCCTTGCCAAGATTTCCACTGCTCCTCCTATATTTCATTGCCGAAATCTCCATTATCCCCTTCATACAATCACCGACCTTCATTCACTAATCTCGCAACCCATCACCAAGGCAGTCGTTGAAAACCGCCTTGTATCGCGACCTCTTCCCCACCCTGACGCCGCCTGGCCGCACCGTGATCCATGGCCGCCCTAGCAGCGCCGAAGCCTGCCACTTACCCACCTCGATGCCCTGACCCACCTCTGCCACCATTAGCTCCGCTCTCTAACCCAATGCCCTCTCCTCCCTCGGCCTTACTACCCCGTCAGATATGCAAGTGCCGAACCCACCTGAACACCACCATGCCGTGGCCCACTTCCCTCCCTTTGCACCTTGCCTGCAACTCTCCTAGCCCTTGAATACATATGGGAAGGTATATATAGATATATTTTTCTGTTGTATTTGGTTGCATGAGTTCTGTTTCTCTTTTATATAAAGTATATATAGACATAAATTTATGTTAGTGTATATATATATATTATTAGCTTTATTTGCCTGTTGCATATCTAGCATATATTTGTTTACATATCTAAGTATATATATATTGGTTTCACTAAAATATTGATTTTCAAATTTGTTATTATGGCATGTATGAGTATGATGTTGTACTGAGTTAGTGTGTTCGAAGTAAGGTAGTATTTTCTATAATATAAGGTGAGCATTTCCAAACAAAAACAATAATGAAGTTATATTTTTAAGTGTGCATGTGTGGTCTGTGTACAAGCAATTCATAGGATTGGTTGAAATATGACTTTTTTCTAGCATATAAGCTCTATACGTATATAACAATAAGTTATGTTTAAAGTATATATAATATGTTTTATTTGTTTGTTAACATCTCTTTATGTTTTTCTTTTATATATTGTATGTGTACATACGTTGGCGCTGGGTTAAAACAATGTGATATATATATATATATTTATATATAATTTAGCCACATGCATATATATTTGCATACAACGATTTATAGTCTGGAGTATATATAGAATATGTGAACATGTATTTGATATGTTGTACAGTATATAATATATTAGGCAAGCTATACAAGTTGGGTATTTTTCTGTTGAGTTTACATATATATAGTTTACACGTTTAAAGCATACATGCATATATATTAGTTTGAAAAGGTAAATTATATATGTTTAATTTCTAGATATTTGTGTAAGTTATATATATATTCTGTTTGTTTGCATCCATGAGTTATAATATGATAGGTTATGTATGTTTAAAGTTATGTAAAATATTTCTTTTGTCATATATATATAGGTTATATTAGTATTTTTTTTAATATGTATATTTATATAATAATGTTATACTTACATTTATATTAATAGATTGCAAAGTATATATATGTAATTATTTCAAATTTTATTATGTTGGTTTTATTATATGTGTTTTATTTAAAACAATGATTTTGAAATACGTATATATTTAGAATGTGTTTAAAATTGGAATATGACTTTATGTATATAATTATATATAGCTCACTTATACCCATTTATCTTCATCGACCCAATTCTGATTTGATTCCGTCCATCCCTTGTTATCAGCTTTGATCATCGAATTCATGCTTGGATTCGTAACTCAATTTCAGTATATGTAAAAGTGTGCGTATCTGGGTCATTTCCTGTTCTCTCTAGCCTCGAAAGGTGAGCAATCACTCATGATGGATGTCCCATTATTTACTAAATTTGATTTCAATTGAAATGACAATTAAAATACACTGCTGTTAGTTATTTACACTGTTATATATATTATTACCTGTATCTGTTCACCTGTGACATCTGACACCATTATCTGTTAGCTATATTGATGATATATGCCTGTTATATTATTATCATATCTGTTATCACTCTGCAAGTTCCCTATTAGTATAGAATTCACTATGGGTTGGAATGATACATGCCCGAACGGACTTTAAAATAGGAGAAAATCGTTATGGGTTGAGATGATAGACCCAAGCGATTTTCATTGAATTGAATTTGGGATTATGGGTTGAAATGATATATATACCCATATATATCTAAATTGCGGATTGAAATGATAAATATCCATATCGCTTGACCATAGGATAGAAAATTATATACAGATACCGTTGGTCTATATATAAATAATTTGAAATGATTACTATGGTTTGGAAGGAAATATATAGTTTTATATCAATATTGATTTTAGATATTATATAAATGTTATTTTATATATAGTTAAATTCTTGAATTTAAGCTATGCATAAATTTGATTTAATATAAAATAAGCTTAACAATTAAGTTTGATTTTATGAAAATATAATATGGTTAATTATTTGTTTAAATTATATTTAATATAAAGTTTATATTGATTTAATAAATTTAGGTTGAGAAGATAGGTTTGAAATTGATTTATAATTGTATTTAATTAAGAAATATATTTAATTAGAAATTGATTTGGAACTTATTGAATTTGAGATTTTTAAAGGATATAATTTTATAACTTGATTTTGGTTAAGGTAATTTAAATGAATATTTCAAGTTTAAATAAGTTGAAGGAAATATTTAGTTTATTTGTAATTTAGGGTTTTATTTGAATAATATTAGATTTATTAAGCGAATATTTCAACACTAAATAATAATAAAGTTAAATTAAGATATATATGAAATTATTAAATTTATTTTGAGATTGTGAAATATTTAAAGCTTTGGAATATATCGAAATTTAAATGGATTATTTGTGGTTCAAATCTGTATTTGAAATCGATATAATGGTTTATTGAGAACTGAATTGAAATTGATGATTTGAGATTTGACTAAATTTGAAATTTTGGGATTGGTGTTGATTTGGAATTGATTTGTGAAATTTGAGGAAGCGATTTTATAATATAAAGTTTTTTTAAATTATATTTAAAACTATTTACATATGTTACTTTATAAATTTATTTCATATAAATTATTTTAATATAAATTATTTTTAATTTAAACTATTTTTAATTATAACTATTTTTATATAAACTATTTTAAATTATAAACTATTTTATTATATATACTATTATTTATATTTAAACAGTTAAGTGGGATGTGTTATGATTCCAAAGCATTATGATATCTAAATTTTGATTTCCAAAGTATTATGACTTCCAAAGTGTTTGATTTAGAAAGTGTTATAACTTTGAAGTACTAAGATTTTGTAAATGGATATATTTGAGATGGATATATATTTGAAATGGAAATGATATCGTATTCGGTTTTGAAATGGAAGTGATATCGTGTTGATATGGTTTTGAAATGGCAATGATATTTTGGTTTTGAAATATAAGCTATTTTGAAAGTTTATTAGATGACCAATCGGTGTAATAATTACGTAGCTGTTGAAGAGTCCGGGATCAGTTAGAGGCATACTCTCCGTCTAAACCGAAAACCACTTTAATAAATATTATACGCGGAGTGTGATCCAGAATAAAGTGGTTGGAATGATGATGTTGCTGGAGTTGAAGAAAGAGAACGATAATGATAGCCTTGATACCTGTGTCAAATTTGAAATGACTTAAACAGGAACCGTGCCGGGCCAATGAGGTTAGCCACCTCTAAGCGAACACACTTCTTCGTAAACTACTCATTACTTGTTTTTGATTGGTGTGCACCCTTGAATTGGGAGTGTTGTTTCGCGGTGTTGCGATTGTTGCGGCGATACTGAAATGACCCTCTGGTTTTCTGGTTGTACCTTAATTATTCACAGGACTTCTTTTTATGTATGTACATATACATTTGCTCAGTTAAATATTTATTTAAGTTCTCGTAGTCATTTTACCTTCTAAATCAATTATCCAGGATCCAAATCTTTACTAATATAAATATATCAGTTCAATCATAGAGATATGCACATACATATGATGATGTATGTGTTCCTCTTGTTTAAATTAGAGCATAATTTTTTTTACAAGAGCATCTTCTGTTTGATTTGAATTGAATTTAAATTTAAACCTGAATCTCCAATTAATATTTTTCTTTGATACTTATTATCTCTATGAGTAGATTCTACTCATATTTGTCTATAATAATAATTTTGATTATTTTAACTAAGAGTTTCTAATAATTTTTCTTGATGGAATTATCTCTGAAATTAAAGCCCTTTTTTTTGAAGTGTAGTTCCAGTTTGCTGTTTATTCTATGGTCAGAAAATGATATCTTTACTTATCATTTTCAATTCATGGTTTCCTTTGAGCCTCTCCTATTCTTGACTCAATCAATAGAACACACCCTAAGTTGGTCATTTGATTATTTGCTTCTGAATTTTTCTATGACTAGAGAACTTGACTTGAAAATGATTTATAAATGAGCAACCACTATGTTTTGGATGAACCAGACCTTGACTAAAAAGTACCTACTGGTTTGATAATGCAACCCAGTTATATTGTGCATATTAGTCTATAATATTTGAAGAATAGTTTTAGTAAAACATTTGCTGAATGAACTAAGGATTTTAACATGTACTTGCTTATCAAATCACTGACCAACATGATCAACCAAAGCTCCATTCTTTTGAAGCTGGCTGAACCATGTGGCTGAGTTAACCAGACTCACACTTCAATCCATGTCAATTTAAAATACCTTTCACTTGCAAAATACTTGAAGCCTTTTTAAGATATATATATATACACACATTATAAAACAACTTATGACTGAACTTAAGCTCCTTCTCAAAACATTTCCCTGAAAGGTAACTGAATATTTAAAGAATGCTCCAAGTTAATAAACCAGATTTAAACTTAAACTTACTGTTCTTGAATGACTCAAGCCTGACTAATACATATAAATTTTTGTATGACAATTACTCAATACAAATATATTCTTTTTCCCCAGATTTTCATGGATAATCTTTAAGCTTATTATCTTGATTTAACTCAGATGATCTTTTAATTCTCAAACCATGATATATAGAAAAATTCAACAGAACACAACCAGTTCATAACAAGTTCATACATATCAGGAAATTTAAAAGCACAACTCTCATGAATACATGCAGATAAAATCATCATAGGCTCTTATTAAAAATAACAAGCATGTTCCTCCATTTTTCAAGAGCCATAAGCTTCCTTCCTACTTAGTTCCTGCATTTCCTGAAAAAGCATTAGTGGCTGACTCATTTCAAAAATGAGACACCCCCATATGCCATGAGCAAACAAGGGTCAGATCTATGATCTGGTATGAGCAACATCAATATATTCATGATATTAAGCAAACAAGTGATACATGTATACTAGCCTGTTACTTAAGCAATAACTATGTTACTATAATTCAAATGAATTGCTATGCAAGTATAATAACCTCATGAGTCAATCATTGACACATACATAATTATGCAAACATTCACATCAATCAGTAGCATATAAATGCACTGGAACAACCATGGTTCCTTTTCAACCAATCCAGGAAATACTAATGTTCCTATTCCATGACTTAAGGGTTGTCTATCTATATATCAATTCATATCCTGGCCTCATCTGCTATCAAGGAAGAATAACAGGGGCACATTGTAATGAACTAATTCACATCATTGCACAAAGATCTTAGGGCTTAATCAAACCATGTGCCAACTTGCATACTTCAAATATTACAAGCATTCTAGCAGCCTTCTTGGCTCACCATTCCTAATTTAATTTATCAATTATACTTGTTTAACCCTATCATCAGGTAGCTAAGTGAACATGTCACAGGGTATAAAAAACACCTCCATATATCTTGCAAGAATACTGATCAAAAACAAGCAGATAGTCATTTCAAAAATATTGCCATCAGATGTTTTAATTTTAAATCGTATAAAAGAATATTTACAATTGAGTATGGAGCCATGGCATGCTATGTTATTATAATTTATAAGTAACTGTGATTGAACTAGCTTCAAAATCTAGTTGAATCACAATTTTTATCTTGTGAATTTTTGCTATTTCAATAGGGACTCAGCACATAGAAATCTCTATCGCATCCCTAACATTTTCTTTTCTTAAGCCTCAATACTTATATAAAATATAATGCAGCTCATGATATTATTTTTATTAAAATTTCCATGCCATAGATCCACATCAGTTTTGAGTATTCCTCCCTTGATTTTAAGGTTTATTGCCTTAGCTTTTCAAAATATAAACAAACAGTAGTATGCACATCCATAGCAACCATCTCAACAGATCATAAATCCATCTAAAGAGCATCCATAATAAACACTATATCAGATCAAAAAAACCATTCAACAATATTGATATGACTGTATTTAACAAAACCAGAAAATATCAATAGCAACATAAAAGCTTAGCTGCCTCATATCAGGTCTTAATGCCATGAACCTAATGAGATTACTCACCTAAGTTCTTCCTTCTGTTTGAAACAGAAAACCCCTGAATATTTCTCCTTTCCTTCAAATGTTTTCTTCCTTTTTTTTTGATATCTCGGGTAAGATGATTTCTCTGGCTATAACTACTTATTTATATGTGTATTTTCACTAGGGTTTTTATCAAGACAAAACTCCATTTCTGTCCTGGTTAATCCTCAAGCATTTTTGCATTTTGTATTTTCACATTTTCATCCCAATACCCCGGCTGCATAAGTTGGTTAAGGTCAGTTGCTTTCTACTTTTTCTTTACAGAAAATGCTTTTTTTTTTTGAATACTACTCCATTTATTCAAGTCATGCTAAAAGTGTGACTTCACTATATTCTATACATTTATTCATTTTTAGAAATCCTCTTTTCTATTTTTACCCACACATACCTGCTTTCTTGTATTATGTCTATGTTACCTCTCTTGCTTAACCTTAACATATTTCTTACTCAAAGAAAACACATACTCGTGTACATATTTATTCAATTTTTCCTGGCTTCACATTTTAAAAATATACATATACATTTATTTCATATTTAATTTCAGTATATAAATCTATTTTTAATTTCAATTTGTATACATATTCAGTTTCATAGAAAATATTTAATATCATTGTATACAGAAAAGCATATTTAATTTGGTTAATAATTCACATTACAAAATCATATTTGAAATTCTTTCTTTCTTTGTTTTTTTCTTTTAGTAATTTGGGTTCTTTCTTAAACCATTTCCAGTGTGCATGTGCAGACATACTCTTGCACATCATTCAAATCAGAAATTTCATCAATATTTAATCTAAATATTTTTAAACTGAATTATTTTATTGAAATAATTTTTCACCAAATTTTGGGGCATTACAGATGCGTTCTCACCAGTCTGAATCAGGCAAATGGTAGGTTCACTACCTTGGGTATTGCCTCATGTGCCTTGTCATACTTGTATCCCTATACGCGACCACTACGATTTGTTTTGTGTTATTCCTATGGAGTACTCCCTGATATCCCACTAGTTTACGTTGGAGTTTACAGTGCTGTAAAGATTGTGGCGCTTATATAAAATGTGTTAAGGGGGATAATGGTAGCGCCTTAACGCTATTTTGATACTTTGTATTAAT
This sequence comes from Allium cepa, assembly GCA_030765085.1. Lineage (NCBI taxonomy): Eukaryota > Viridiplantae > Streptophyta > Magnoliopsida > Asparagales > Amaryllidaceae > Allium > Allium cepa. The sequence goes on from CM060929.1 coordinate 62,839,489, forward strand.
GATAGGCATTATCTACTTAGCCTACATATAAATAGTTTATCGGATCCTTAGAGGATGATTATCCCAAACATCCTTCGAGTTACTTGTATTTCAATTGTTATTTCACTTGAGTTGGATTTATTGAAATAAGAATGTTAATCCTGACTCGAGTATTTTGTGTTTTGCATTACGTTTGGGTCAGACTGAGTGGTTCAGCTTTTGAGACTCACTTTTGGAGTTGGATCTTCGCCTAGAAATCCAGCTATCTATCCAGATTTCAGATATTCAGTTGATTCTAGTGATTTATTCTGATATTGTATTTGACTATTGTATTCGAGACTTCTATTGTATCTTATTTAACTCTGATATATATATATATAGTAACTTCATGAACTACTATTCATTTGTTTCCGCTGCATATTGTTATATTACTCTGTGTTTGTGATCCTGTGACTATTTATTTACTGCATATGCTGAGTTTTGCCAAATATAAACTTACAATCTAACATTTTGAGCTTTTCAATTCCGACATGTTTGGATGCGAATGGTTGAAAATATCAGGTCGTTACAATAAGTGCAAATAAGTGAAATAAACACTGAATCAATGGACGGAAATTGAAAATTTGCAAGAAATAAATATAAATTAAAAAGATGAATCATTATATGAATGAAAAGGAAATCAAACAACAAAAGTTATGAAATGAAATTGATAAAAATGAACTTGATATATTTTTGAAATTGTTGTTTGTTTTGGTTTATGGTTGTTTGGGCAAGGATACTTTAAAATTGTTTGGATGTATGAATAATCTATTCAGTTTTATCTAAGACTGTTGAGTAAATGGTATACTTAATAGTTTATTTGTCGTTCTATACAATTTAAAAGCGTCTAAGCCTGAACTAACTACTTGTTTTGGTTGATGTGGATGAACTAATTGATTGTGTTGATTTTACATGATGATTGTATATTGTTGCAAGTGATTGTTGTTTATATTGGTTTGTTTATTAGTGGTTGAAACAATTTTAAATATTTCATTTTATATAAATTTTAACCCTCTTTCGATTATATAAGTGAAATACAGGTTATGGAAGCAATTGCTACTGCTTTTGGTTTCATAATTTAAGCGCTAATTGCCCGACAAATAGGTACGTTCTCGGATTACGGTTTTATAGCATTATAATATTGTTTTTCCCGTGTTGGGATATATATTATTTGGAAAATATATGTCGTATATTTTTATATTTGATATTATATTTTCTCCCTAGCCTCTCCGTACAAAGGAGACTCTGTCGAAATTTTTCCGTAAATTTTGGACTTAGAAATTTTTTGGAAAATGTTTTCTAAACTTTATTTATTTGAGTATAAAAAGATTTAATGATTATAAATTAGTATCTTTTATTTGTTTAATTTTGTACATTTATTTGTTTATAAATTTAATATTTTAAATAAGATATATTGATCTCTTAATTCTTCTTTCTCCTTCTTCTTCCTTTTCGGCGACGAAAAGTTTTGAGTGGGGGAGAGTATAACGACCCATAAATTTTCAATAATTAAAATTGGTTAATTCAATAACATTTTTTCAATAAAATCTAGAAAGAAATAAAAAAAACTTTATAATTTATAATGAAATAGTGTAAATTGTTGCATTTAGTTATAAAAATTGAAAATAAGTAAAAGTAAGTATTGAATTAACCAATGAAATAATAACTTAAATGAGATGTATAAGGGTAATCTAAGTTAAATATTAACTATTGAATGAAGTCACAATTAATTGAATTAATGTAAATGTTATACTAGGCTATAAATCTGATGCAGCAAGGCATATAGGAATTCAGAAGTTAGACCATATTAAGTCGTACACGAGCTTAAGACGAACATGCTTGATGAGTCGGTCACGGGATAGTGGAAGCATGAGTCGGTGCCGATTTAACGAAGCTTGGAGGAGTTCGTACTTGATGAGTCGTCCACGACTCATCGGTCTATCCATAAGTCGTTTGCGACTTATTAAAGCAATGGGGAACAAGTTGCCGGGTCTAACTATGAGTCGTTCAGTATTGAGGGAACTTGAGTCGTCTACGACTCAACGTATAAGTCGTCAACGACTTAACGCGAAGCAAAGAAAAACCCAGCAAGTGAAGGCTTTGAGACGGAGGGAGTTAAGGTGGCAAGGAGATGAGGCAGCATGCGCTTGAGTCGGTCGTGTTGAGTCGTTTTTTTGTGATGAGTCGTGTACTGTTGTATGTTGTAAGTCGTATGTCGTGAGTTTTTAAGTCGGTATGTAGTTGTGAGTGTTGTATTTTAGGTCGTTACCGACCTAGGGGTAATGTTGAGTCGGTCATGTATATGAAGTGTTGGGTCGCATACGACCTATGGTGAGTCGTCTTAAGGTCATATGATGATGTATGTAGGTCGTGCTTGTTAAGTCGGCCAGGGTTGAGTCGTTCTGGAGTTGAGCTGCCTTGTGTTGAGTCGGCCACGACCTAAGTTAGGTCGTAAGTCGTCGCCGACCTAAAAGTTGGGTGACGAATGTTGTGTTGAGTGTAATGCCTATAAATAGCGTGTGTGTTGTAATTTTTGAGGTGGTTGATTTTTGAATAAAATTCTCTTTTGTTAGCTTTGTGCTTTCATACCAATTGGTAGTTGAGTGTAATCTCCTATCTCCTCTTTCGGTTAATCGAGTGCGCTCGATTCAACGATCGAAGAAGCCAATTCACGGAATCTAGTGCTCTAGATCAACGTGCGAAGAATCGTAGATCTTTGAACACGGTATAGTGCGCTATCAACGTGTTTGAGATAGCTAGAGTTCGGTATCTTTGGATCAACGAACTTGGGCATTTTGGTATCTTCAACTCACCGATTGCTACATTTCATCGATTGAAGTTTTGTTTGATTAATCCGCTGCGTCAAAATCAAATATAAGAAAACAAACATAAATATTGAATTAATTAATGAATTAATATATATTGAATGGTAATTGAATATAATCAATGTTTAGTAAGAAATTATAACATTGGTTTGGAAATGATTAAACTTGTAAGAATGTGATTGAGAGTTAATGATAACAAATTATTATAAGTTACCCCTTTTGATGGAATTGGAAATAAATTTTAGTAAATGTAAATAAATGTTACATTAATGTGAAATGTAATGCAATGTTTAGGAGTTGTTAAATTGGAGTATATTTAGGTAATGAAGGAAAAAACAAGGTAACTAAATTTATAGAGTAGTAATGAACTTAATAAAAAGATTTGAATTGAAACATATTAATCCTTTGAAATCCAATTTATAATAAGTGTAATTATTGTAGCAATTGAAACTAAATATTATGAAATTGAAATAAAGGTAAAATGGGAAAATGTTAATGTATTAGGGTTTATACCAATATAAATGGTACCTAAGATGATAATATGATAATCGAATGAATAACGAGACCTAGAAATCAAATAAAGGGATTCCATTGGAATTTCAATTGATAATTTATGAATCTAATGGAATTGGAATTTAATACTATAATTGGTGAACTAATTAACCTTAAACTGATATGGGAATTGGTTATAAAGTATTTTAAATTACCAAAGTAATCCAAGATGATAAAATTTATAAATTATAGGATTTGAATTTAAATAGTGATTTAATCAATTTAATATTAATTTATTTAATTAAATGGAAAATAGCCATTTTGGCCACCGACTCGAATTTCGACGAAACAAGTTTCATCGGATCTGTAATGGTGGATTATTATAGAATTTCAAGTTTCGTAGCGATCGGACCTGTCGTTTGATCGTACAGACTCGAAATGACTAGAAATCAATTTAATTGAAATCAACTGAAATCAATTTGAAATAACTTGACTTGAGCATAACTTCTTCATAAATTTGGACTTGAAACTTATTCCATCGCGTTTAAAATATTTAAAAACATCTATTTTGATATATGGGTTGACATAATTTCGTTCCGGAGTCGAAATGGGCTTTTCGAGCCATTTTATCGTTCAACGCGTATATCAATCGGGTCCATCTAATCTATTTCAACTTTACCTATATATACCTTGTTATAAACCCTGGCCTACTTCTTATTCCTCATTTCTGTACGTACAATTCTATTTGCTTCCCCTCTTCCAATGGCAAACGAAACCCTAAATCCCAAAATGCAATTTCAAATAAAATTTAAAGCCAAAAATTAAATCTCTTCAAACTATATCGAACTATATATGGATTTGAAGCTCTCGACGAGCGCAAATCAAATATATAATTCATTTTTCAATATGGGTTTAGGTGTGGTCGAAAATGGATGAACTATCCACGGCCGTTCATCATGCCGCGACCAAAATCGACCGATCTTCGAATCTATTTCTGGGTATTGTAGAGTGGAATGAGGGGACTTCATCTATGCAGTTTATTTGGCGAATCGACGGTTGGATTTTCGTACAAAATTCGACTGGGGTTTTATGAGTAACGGTGGCTGTTGTTATGTTGGGTCGTGATCGTCGTCGTGGGAGCCGAGTAGGTGAGGGGCGGAGGAACGTGTGGTCGGCGGCGAGTCTGGCGAGGGTTGCGACGCGATAGGCGTCGGCGAGGTGGCGTGCGCTATTTGTGGTTCGACCGGGTAGGGTTTGGGTTCGAGCCTGTACTGTAGCATTGTGGGTGTACTCGCGTGTTGACTGTTGGGAAAAATGGGTGATGTGGCTTGAGAGAGAGGAGGTTGTGTTTGTTTAATTTAATTTAATTTTAAACTGCAATGTTCTAGTCTCAATAACTTTTGCATATGAGGTCAGTTTCATGAGCGGTTTTCTCAGCTAGATCGTATTGTAATTCCGGACATTTTGGTGCTGGTTTGGATGAATTCCGAGACTGTTCAATTTTTGGGTTTAAATTGGATTTAAATTCAAAAGGTGAGTGTTTTAACCCACTCATAACTTCTAAAATTTCTTATATGTGTTAAATTAAATTCTGATGTGATTAGAAATTTATTTATGACCGTTGGTATATTTTTATCATCATTCCAGTTAAATTGAATTTATTGAATTGAATTGTTATTTAATTTTTGGTTGAATATAAACTACTAGTAAATACCTGTTATTTATTATCTGTTCTATATTGGTGTTATTGTTTGAATTGGATGATGATTGTGATAAATGGTTGATGGTGGATATTGGATGAATGGATGTTGTATTTTATATTGCTATAAACTGCAAGTTGTTATGCATTTTACTTCATTCGGGATCGCGGTTTGAAATGATATAACCGTATTTTATTTTTAAATTACGGATTGAAATGATAAATATCCGTATCACTTGACCATAAGGTAGAAAATTATATACAGACACCGTGGTTTACATATATAAAATATTTTGAAATGATTTCTACGGTTTTGTAAAGAAATATATGGGTTATATAAATATTGATTTTAGATGTTGTGTAAATGTTATTTTATTATTGATTTTAGCTATGTATAAATTTGTTTTGAAATATAAAATAAGTTAAATAATAAATTTTGATTGTTTTTATATAATATTGTTAAGTAGCTGTTTAAAATTATATATTATATATAGTTTATAACAACTTAAATAAAACTGAGGTTGGAAGATAAATATGAAATTTATGTGAATTAAATTATTTAAGAATTATACTCGAATAGATTTGATTTGAAATTTAAATAAAATTGAGAGTTTAAAAGTTTGATTTTTTTTACTTGATTTTGGTTTAGAGTGATTTAAATGAATATCAAGTTGATTTAAATGAATATATCAAGTAAAAAAAAAATTCGAAAGAATATCCAGTTTGAAGTTTGAAGTTTTACTGAAACGATATGGGATTTATTAAGTAAACATTTCAAATCTAAATAATTGCAATTGTATCTGATATATATGGAATTATCAAAGAATTAGTTTTGAAATGGTGGAATATTTAAAGTTTTGAAATATATGGAAATTGAAATGGTCTGTTTAGGGGTTCAAATCTGTATTCGGAATTGATTTTGAAATTGATGGAGCTATTTTTTTATAAAGTAATTTAATATTTAAGCCATTTAAGTGGTGTAGTTATGTTCCAAAGTTACGAATTTCAAAGTATTATGATTTGAAAATGTTAAAATTCCAAGTGTTGGTTTCGAAGTTTTATAACATTTAAAGTGCTATGATTTTGGGAAAGAGGATATATTTGAAATAAAAATGATATTATATTGATTTGGGTTTTATAAAAATGATATCATATTGATTTGGGTTTTAAAACGAAAATGGTATCGTATTTATATGGTTTTGAAATGGATATTATATTTTTGGTTTTGAAGTATAAATTATTTTGAAATGACCGGGTGTTATAATAACATTTGGTTGTTAAAGAGACCAGGATCAGAAGTTTTCATACTCTCTGCCAACTCCGAAAACCACTTTAACAACTGTGTACATGGTGGAGATTCCAGAATGAAGTAGGATGGTGGCGACGTCCTTTGAGGTACATACGTGGACCCGACTCCCGTGAGTTGGCATAAGGTGGCTAAAACAAGAGCGATTCCGGGCAAGTGAGGTCGCACCTCTGATCGGACACACTCCTTTAATATTATACTCTGTCTTTTGGATTGATTCGGTGGCCACTTTTGATTTTTGATTTTGGGGTATGGCTCGAGGTGGGCGGTAGTAGCTGCTATGCGTCACCACCAGTCCGGATAGTAATTGGTATATCTACCCTAGTATTGCCTTGTGTGTCGTGTCACCTACCATATCGCGCCTTGTACGAGTTTGGGTTTCTCCCGTAGCCCGTGGAGTACCCTCTAGTAGCCTCCCAATTAGGAGGTATTATGGTACTGGATGGACTACTGGGACTATTACGTGTTAAGGTGGAAAATGTTAAGCCTTAACGCTATTTAAAAGTAAGTTTAATTTACTAATAGACACTATTATAATAGCGTATATTACTACATAGTGAATAGTTTAACTGATCCTTAGGAGATGTGAATCCCAAGCATCTCTTAAGTTACTGCACTCACGTTTGACACTGGATAGGAGATGTCAAATACCGAAATCATCTCTGACGCCGTTCCACTTATATTATTTACCGATTTAACTTGCATAAGGCCTTTTAGTTCTGACTCGAGTGTTTTGTTTTTCAATTCGCTCGGGTCAGCCTGAGAATTTCATGATTTGAAGACTTTATTTCTGAAGGACGAAGACGAAGATTGTATTGTTACTATTTATTATTATTTCACTACATCATATTGTGCTACTGCATTGTTATTAATTATTCTCTGGTGTAACGACCCAGAATTTTTGATAATTAAAATTTGAATATTTAATTGATTTTAAATATTAATAAGTGAAATTTATAAGTCGAATAATTTATTTTTCGAATATTGGGTTTAATTGGATAATTAAATCGATAATTTAATATGTTAAATTTATGGAAATAATTAGCTGCTGTTAGGTTTAGGGTTTGAAATATTTTGGAAAAAAAGAAAATAATAAGGTGCTATTTATAGAAATTTCTCAATCACTATTCATTCCAGTTTTTCGGAATCCGATTTACGTGCCGTAACTGGCGTTTCTGGGGTTTATCCCATGTTAAGGACACATTGGAACAGGTTTCGGAAGCTAATTCGGTCATCTGTGCGAGTTATGGCAATAAACGTTCGATTTTAAATTAAACCGATTAAACGATTTTCTAGGCGTTTTAGCTTGCACCGTACAAACGATAAATCCGATTGACATGAAATTTGAAACCATACAATAATATCGCATTACGGATCCAATGAAACTTGTTTCGTCGAAATCCGAGACTGTTTGAAAAATGGCTATTTTAACTCGCCAAATTAATATTAAAACAGTTTCGATGCGTTTCGAGCTGCCACTGTCAAATGATAACTCCGATTGCTACGAAAATTGAAATCCTATAATAACAAAATATTACAGATCCAATGGAACTAGTTTCGTCCAATTCTGAGACTGTTCAAAAATTGGCTATTTTACAGTCGATAATTAAATATTAAAATATTCAATTTTCACAAATTAACTTTTAATTCGATTTTAAAAGTTCTAAAATATCGTTCTAACTCCAATATGATAAAATAAAATTTTACAAATCATTTTCAATCATATTTAACCCAATTTTCAATTATTTCTGGAATTTCAATTATTAAATTATCGATTTAATTATCCAATTAAACCCAATATTCGAAAAATAAATTATTCGACTTATAAATTTCACTTATTAATATTTAAAATTAATTAAATATTCAAATTTTAATTATCTGGATTCCTCAACTGTATTGATTTATTTACAAATATTGTGATATTTGTTGATTATCATATCGATATATGATATTTGGATGTCGTGATTGACTATTTGGTGCTGCTGCATCATCGAATCCATTTCTGAAGTTTTAAAAATAATGATTTTGGTTTTAAAAGGAATTTTAAAGTGATTTTTCACAGTATATGTTTTTATTAAATTTTGAATTGATTCATTTTAAATAATTAAAACGTTATAAATTTTTATGTTATAAAAATTTAGATTTTTGAGAAATATAACCGAAATGAGATTTTTGGAAATAAATAGTTAATTAATTTATAAATTGGTTTAAATTGGTATTTTTGAATTATTAAAAACGATGTGTATAAAAGACTTATAAAATTGACATTTTATAAATTAAAAATATTGGAATATTAAAACGAGTTTTTATAAGTGTTAAAAAAATGAAATAAAAAGGGATTTCATAAGTGAACGGAACTTATAGATTTATAAATTGTGAAGTTATAAAATGAATAGATTTTGTGAAATAGAAGATTTATAAGTAATTATCTTATAAATCGGATCTTGGCATTTAAATGAGATATAAATGGAATTTGTTAATAATGAGATTTATTAATCGAAGCTTATAAATAGAAATGGAATTTATAGACATTGTTTATAAACTCAAAATCAATTGAATTTGATAAATTGAACATTGAAGTTATTAAAGGAATTATATTCATGATTTTGGACAGTGAATACCTTATTGAATAAAATGGTCATGTTTGGCAAAATGAATATTATAGAATGAAGTTAATTATTTTAAAGATGTTTTAAAATGTATTATGAATCGAAACCATAGATTCCAACATTCATTGTTGAAATAGACGTTTTCGAGAAATAGAAGGAAATGGTGGACTATAACACTGTTGTTATAGTAAATGATTTTCGAAAGAAAATGTTTTGTATAGTATTGGGATTTATATATCTATTTTAATTTCGAATCCCTATACTAGTGATTTTGGGTTGTCGTAACAATGTTTTACGCAACATTCGTTTTGGCCCAAATAAATATGTTTAAGAGAATGATTTCGTTAAAGAATGAAATATGTACTTAATCTCGATTTAAGTATATTGAATATTTTCCAAGTGTCGGAAATAAATGGATTTGTGAATTACTTATTAAATAAGTATAGAAATGTTTTCCAATATAAAGTGAATATTTTGAGAATTTATCTTTTTGAAGATAAATTGAAAAAAATGAATAATTGAAATCGTTTATTCATAAATATTTTGAAATATAAATTCATTATGGAATTTATAAATGAAAAGGAGAATTTGTTTAAAAATAAATATTGATTTATTTTTGAGGTGTTGAAATTTATATATCTTGTAAAGATATTTTTGGGAAATAAATAATTTGGAAAATATTTGGAATCTGGTGATGTTGTGCATATCCATTGATAGTTCAATAACCGACTATCAATATTTACCTTTGAAAGGTATTTGTTGTGATTTGTTTGAATTTGAATGCCACACTTATTTTTAAAATAAGCGCTCACTATTCGGGTTAGCCGGGAAAGGACCTTGGGGTCGTATAACCCATTCCGAATATGTGATACGTCGTTATGGATTGCATTTGATGACCGGTGTTGAAGACCGGATATTTGTGGAAACGGAAGGATTACCGTCGAGTTACTCTACATCGACTGATCTCCGATATAGAGGTTTTATCACCCTTAGTGACGGGAAGTCCGGTCGTGATTAGTGAATGTCCGGATTGCAAGGACTTCTTTGTAAGTGCCTTCGGTTCTGTTCGAGCCCGGAACAGACTTGTATGGATTGTATGTCTGACATTACAAATTGAGATATAAAGCTGATTTCTTTCAAATATATTTCTGTTGGTGGCGGAGAATTTATTCTCTTAGCTTAATACCCTTCTCTGAGACGTACGAGCTTAGAGGTTATATAGTTGAAGGTTATTAGTGATATACTCCCAATTTGGTAGTGTGGCATGCTGAGTGTTGCTGTGAAATGATCATTATTTGATCATTTGTGATAGGATCATTTATTTGATCATTTATCTTGGTGATCATTTCTATGATCATTTGATTGACCCAAAGCACAGCTTTTGTATAAAGCGTGGCTTTGTGGACGAGACTTCGTCGGACCTCACACCCCGGAAATGGTCAAAACAGGAAGGATGCAGCAAGGTTATTAGGGGGTAGCACCCCTTTAGTGTACGTCATTCCTTCTGGATAGAGGTGGTATCATGGTATGGAGCCCAGATACTTAACCTATGTTGTTGCTGCAAATTTTGTGGTTGTTGGAAATCGAGGATCCTCGGATAGATCGGTTACGATCGGGGGATGACATATTCGTGTCAGTAGTTACCCAGTTAGGGGTAACCCGGCCTTGTGTTGGCAGAGATCCAGTTTGGTTCTCAGGGACGTCCTTCTAGAGGCGTTCTCATGTGGCAATGGGAAGTTCCTTGGCTTGACTATTTGTTGGAAATCCAAAGAAACAATACGATCTTGTACGGTTTTAGTTGTAGAACCTATCATTCACTTATGGTGGCTCCCCACTGTTTGGATGATAGCTATAGTAGGCATACGATAATGGTCGTATGTTGGCTAAGATTTATATTCTACTTTCAAAATTGTTTTATACACTATGCACTAGTAATAATATCAAATGTCTCTTTTAATGCGTATCAAGCATCTTTGGCTATCATAAGGAGAAATCTCCTCCGATTCTGCGTTTGCATTGTGTGTGTGTGCGGGAGGCCTTATGGTAGTCTCATTTTTAAAAGCATTGCGAATTGACTTTAGAAATATTCCTCTATTTTGATTTTAAAGATAAATAAACTGTTTTGAGTTCTCACACCAGTCACATGACTGACTCGGAGTTTATTGTTTTCCTTCCTAAACTCTGGGTTCCCACCAATTTCCACACGGGCAGTCAAGAGTTAGGTTTATCAGGATATTCTGGAATTCAGGAGTTGCAGGAGGCAAGCTGGATGCATGGCGTATTATTAATATATAGTATTTCTTTTCCGCTGTTTGTTGTTGTTGATGTTGTACACTTTGATGATATGATGTAATGTAATGAAATGAAATGTAATGTAATGTAATAACTGATATTGTTCTTTGTTTGAAGATTATTCATTTATTATTATATGTTGTTCCGCTGCGATTGTGAGATTCTGATATTGTTCTGTTATTTCTTTCTGTTCCGTTCTATTTTCTTTTCTCTCTTCTTATCTCTTCTTCTGTCTTTTTCTTTTTCTTAAACATTGAGAATTCGTATTTCTGTTCATCTTGAGTTAATCTATGGAGATTAGTGTATATTCAAGGAGTACGGATTTGCGGGTCCTCACATCTGGTATGTGTAACTCTGATTTGTATTGTACAAGTATAGTCAAATATTTTGTAAAACAACTTCATGAACTGTTTATTTGATTATTATATTTTATCGTTCCGCTGCTTTTTTCTTTCTCTGCTTTTCTTATTTACCCCATAACCATCCGCCCTTCTGTATGGTTTAAGTCTGACGTGTGTGGTTTATCGTCCAGTTAAAGCATACAAAAAGGCGGGATGTTACAGATTTTAGCTACGACTTCGACAACTTTGATGACAAGTTCGACGACAAGTTCGACACAGGCATGTGCCTATGATGACTTCGACGGTGAAGTGCAAATGGACGGCAATGAAGTGGAGAAGAAGGTGTTGTGGTGTAACTGGTGGCGACGACGTACAGAGTTTTATTGTACTACAAAAATGAATGCTTTATTAATTTAACATTATAGACGTGTAATGTTATATTAACTTAGCATTTCCTGAATTGTAAAAAAAAAATTATATTTTGATTACTCTAGTATAGTTCATCTGATGCTAGTTTAATTTAGTGTTTCATTTATCTGACACGGGTTTAATATAGCATTAAGTTTTATTTGATCCTAGTTTAATATAGCATTTTGTTGCCGTTTAGATTAATTTTCAAAATTTGTGTCCTTATTTTAGCCAGATTTTCCTTTAAACTAATTCAACCTTTCAACAAATAATTAAGAGAAATTAAAAAATTTTATATGTCTCTCTGATATAAATTATTTCCGTCACATAATAACACGTGCCTTGAAGATTTCGTTCGCTTTCCACACTAAATGGAGTTTCCATAAGACACAACTGGTAAGAGCATTATTAAAAATGAATATTTCATTCGCTTTGGCGACCATGGCAGCCTTTGATATACCCGGCATTAATAACACTGGGTAATTAGCCGGCATTATCAAGCTGGGTAAAACACTGGCAACGGTAAAAAATTATTACCATTGTCATCTTATCCAGCATGCCAAATAAGAAACGGTAATAATTTATTAACGTTGCCCATTTTACTATAAATATCCAAACAACCATTTTTATCAACTCACACCAAAATCTTTTCTTCCTCTCCTACTCTACACAAAATGAACTCATTAAATCCACAAAAAATGACCAACAATCAAAGAGGAAAAAACGATATCCTCTTGAGTCCAATGATTTCGAGAGTATAATCAAAATTATAACGTTTCCGACAATTCGTCGCCAGATCGACAAGCAATAAGAATTACCAATATGCATTCCAATACATTTGTTTTTTTGAGAAAAATGTGTGATCCTCTATTAATAGAGGAGAGCATACATGTGAATATATATATATATATATATATATATATATATATATATATATATATATATATATATATATATATATATATATATATATATATATATATATCACGGACATAAGGTGCTGCCAACATGCCTGACAGGTAATAAAAACTAAATACATATATCAAAACTCAGGTACTCCTAAGATGAGTTCCGACAAGGCCACCACCTATCACACCCCGATATCGAGCTCTGGCATGGCCACCGCCCGATATTAAGGTGTTAGAAGTACCTAAAAGACTAAAGAAAAAAAAACTACTGGATGATGTCACAAACTAATAAGGAAGCTCCAAACATCTGAATCTGGAGGGGTGAATAAGCATCTGCACTGAAGTGGATGCGCTGAATAGAGAAACCGCTTTGAAGGCTCTGAACAAGAGGAAGGAGTGCCAAACTGAAGAATAGATCCTCCTGAAAAAAGTACTACATAATGAAGATAACAGGATCATATATCTGAGGAGAAACTGCTAGTAGTCCTGGATAAAGAAACTCTGCTCTGGTGACCTCTCTACAATATGATGTCCAGCAATCTAAAGACATGAATACCTGCAAAATAAACGTGATATCCTATCGTCCATACCTGTATCTGAAAAATGACTAAGGAAAAAAATTAGAATGATACATATATGTATATTTACACACACACACACATATATGTACTTATAAGGAAGGAAATAAAAACCTAAATAAGACTAACCGGACAATAACAGAAGAAATGGATTACCTGAAAACTAATACCAAATAGAGACTAGTACCGAAATTGAGACGGATCTATCTTATAAACCTTTAATCATAAGTAAGTTATGATTAAAAGTGAAATCATCATCTAAATTTGAGAAAATATTAATAATACTATTATTAATGTTTAAAAAGTTATTATTGTGTTTAAAAAAGTTAATATTATGATTAACCTTGTTAAGATACCGTTCGAAAAAGATATTTTTAGCTAATTTATATTTGGGGTCGGAGATCTTATTAAAACAAAATGAAGAAATTGTAAAAATCAATTTGTTAAAATGACTATTATTATTGTTAAAAATTCTTTGATTTCTTTCAAACCAAATAAACCAACTAATAATAATGAATAAAGTGTCTAGTAAAAATCTAATATTCTTTTTGAACTTGAATCTATAATTATTCCAGTATAATTCACAATCCGAAATTTCAGTTATTATATTAAAGTTAAAAAATTTAAGAGTATTAATTAGAATGTAATTAGAATCCAAACAATCAAAGTATATATGATTAATGTCCTCAAGATACAGATTACAAAAATAACATTTATTATTATTTTGAATATTTTCTCTTTAAAAATTCAATTGTATTAAGTTTTCCATAAAGTATTAACCACATGTAAATTTTGGATTTAGGAGGAGCATTAGATTTTCACATATATTTAAATGAGTTGTTTATTGTACCCGAAAAATTAATAAATCGGTAGAAAGAATTAGAAGTATATTTCTTACTCTTATCTCATTCCCAACTAATAAAATCATTATCATTATCAATATTATAAAGATTTAATCTGACATAAAGCAAAGAAAGTTGCCTAAGGGTTGAATCAACTAAAATTCTGTTAAAACTAAAATTCCAAGGAGGATCATTTTCAGGAGAATAAACTTCATTGATTGAGGCATACTTAAAGTTACAAATTTCATACAGCTCCTTAAATTCTATCTTTAGAGGCAAGATCGAAATCCAATGGTCGTGCCAAAAAGAAGTACAATTACTCGAATGTACTATCGTATTAATTCCTAAGTTAAAAAATTTCATGACATTTTAAAATGTTTTTCCAAAAATTGGATAAATTTTGGGTGTATGGATAAACAATTTGGTATAAATTACTATCACCGTTATAGTAATATTTAGAAATGAACACTTTCCAAATAGCGTTATCATTTATATCTTTAAATTTCCAAAGCCATTTACCTAATAGAGACAAATTCATATTACGCAAATTAATAACACCTAATCCACCTTCCTTCTTGGCCTTACATACGATTTTCCAATTTACTAGACATTTAATATTATTATTAGAATTTTCCCCACTCCATAAGAAATCTTTTCTAATTTTATCAATTTTATAAATAACCCAATCTGGAAACAGATGCATGGACATCCAATAAATCAAAAGAACTGATAAAATCGAATTTATTAAAACTAGTCTACCTGCTCTAGATAAAAATCTCTCATTCCAGTTAGAAATCTTATTTTTAATTTTATCAATGATAATAATCCAATCGTCATGTTTGTGTTTGGTGGGTCTAATCACAAAACCAAGGTAATCGAAAGGAAAGTTCATAGTTTTGCAATTAAGAGTATTAGCAGCTATGTTTTCAACTTTTTCAAAATCATTTAAAACTAACACGGAACTTTTGTCAAAATTTATTTTTAAACCAGATAAAAGTTCAAAACTGTAAAGGATAAACTTAAGGGTAATAATGTGTCTAGGAAAATGGAAAGAAAAACGTAAGGTATCATCAGCAAATTGAAGAACCGATATACCATTATGCGATATGTCATTGCCTACACGTCCAAGAGATCCATTATCCACTGTTCTTTTAATAATTTTAGCAAAAATATCAGCAACTAAGTTAAATAATAAAGGCGATAAAGGATCCCCTTTCCTTAAACCTCTCTTAGATTGAATTCTATTACCTAATATTCCGTTAAGCATAATGCTAGAGTTTCCAGTTCTAAGTAAAGTCAAAATCCAACTGATCCACCTATGACCAAAACCTCTAGCATGAAAAATATCTACAAGAAAACCCCAATCCACCGAATCAAAAGCTTTAGCAAAATGAAGTTTTAAAATCGACAGGTTATGTTATTTTACAACAGTAATTAATATATTTTTGAACTACTGCTACTCCATCAGTGATATTTCTCCCTTTAATAAAAGCCAATTGTGAACAATCAATTAATTCGTTCATTCTTTTACTAAGTCTAATTAACTAGAACTTTAGAAATGATTTTAACTGAACAGTTAATCAAAGAAATAGGTCTAAAATCTTTTAAGTTTTTAGCACCTACTTTATTGTGTAACAAAATAACATTTGCGAAATTAAATCTCCCTAATTGCAAATTACCATTATAAAAATCAATAAACAAATTAACTAAGTCAAATTTCAAAACGTCCCAAAAAGTATTATAAAATAAAATAGGAAACCCATCAGGTCCCGGGGATTTATCACTTGGCATGTCATTAATTTCTTTTCTAATTTCCTCTTCAGTGAAAGGATT
Organism: Allium cepa; assembly: GCA_030765085.1. NCBI lineage: Eukaryota > Viridiplantae > Streptophyta > Magnoliopsida > Asparagales > Amaryllidaceae > Allium > Allium cepa. The sequence goes on from CM060929.1 coordinate 62,855,640, forward strand.
ATCTAACTCTGATAAATCAACAATAGAATCGGATGGATACAGATCTATCATCTAACATTGATTCTATGTTTGGTTTTAGAACCAAAAATAACCTTATAATAGTATGTAAAAGCCTTGTTAAGATCTCTTTGATCAACTAACTCTATATTATTAACAAATATAGAGTTGATTGTATTACTAAATTTCTACCATTAGCTATATTATGAAAAAAATTAGTATTATTATCACCTTCGTTGATCCATTGAATTCTGGATCGCTGTTTCCACATAACCTCCTCCTTTTCTAAAATAGAATTTAATTCATCTTTTAAATTAGCAAGAACATTACGTTCACCTAGATTTAGAGATCTAGATTCTTCTATCTTATTAATTTTAAGCATTTCATTAAGAATATTATCTTTTTTTATCTTTAAATTGCCAATGTAACGACCCAGAATTTTAATTAATTAAAATTTGAATATTTAATTAATTTTAAATATTAATAAGTGAATTTATAAGTCAAATAAATTTTTATTTGAATTATTGAATTTAATTGGATTATTAAATCGATAATTTAATACGTTAAATTATGGAAATAATTGGAAATTGCGTTAAATATGATTTAAAATGATTTGTAAAATTTTATTTTATCATATGGAAGTTAGAATGATATTTTAGAACTTTTAAAATCGATTTAAAAGTTAATTTGTGAAAATTGAATATTTTAATATTAAAATCGACTAGTGAAAATAGTCAATTTTTGAACAGTCTCAGAATTGAACGAAACTAGTTCCATTGGATCCGTAATAGTTAGTTATTACCGGATTTCAAATTTTGTGTCAATCGGAGTTATCGTTTGATCGTGGCAGCTCGAAACGCATCGATTTATTTTTAATTTAAATTTGACGAGTGAAAATAGCCATTTTTCAAAAAGTCTCGGATTTCGACGAAACCAGTTTCATCGGATCCGTAATGTGATATTATTGTAAGGTTTCAAATTTCAAGTCAATTGGATTTACCGTTTGTCCGTTACAAATTAAAACGCCTAGAAATCGACTTAAATCGGTTTAATTTAAATTGAGCGTTTATTGCCATAACTCGCACAGATGTCCGAATTAGCTTCCGAAACCTGTTCCATTGTGTCCGGAACGCGGGGTAAACCCTAGAAACGCTGGTTACAACGCGTAAATCGGAGTTCGGAATTTCCGGATGAATAGTGTTTCGGTTTTCTCTATAAATAGCCCCCCCCCCCACTTAAAAAAAAAGAAAAAAAAACTGATTTTTGAGAATACGATGCTATTGATTTTATAAAATAGTTTAATCGAGATATTTTAGAATTTTTTTGAAAAGTTTAAAATATAGGATTTATAAAATTTGATTATTTTATAAATCAAGAGAATGATGAAATTATAAAGGAGATTAAAGATGTTTTAAAATAATAATATAAATTGAATTATATTAAGAGATTTATAAATGGATATTTATAAATTGAAATATTGAAATTATAAAACGAGTTTTTATAAGTGTTTGAATGAAGTGGAAATGAATTTCATAATTGAATGAAATTTATAGAATTATAAACTGTGAAGTTATAAAAGAAATTTATAAATAGTGAGATTTATAAATTGGGTGAAATTATTTGAAAGAATAGATTTGGTTAAATAAATGAATCTTATAAGTTATAAGATTTATGGTTTGGAAAGTCTTTAAAAAGAACGATTTTGTAAAATAATCGTTTTATAAGTATTTAACTTATAATATGAACTTTTAGTTTGTAATTAAGTTATAAACTGGAATAGGTTAATAAAGGAATTTATAAAAAAAGAAGTTTTTATAAATAAATAGAAATGGAATTTATAAACGTTGTTTTATAAATTCACAAACGACTTATTTTGATAAGTAAATTGTTATGATTTATTTATGGAGTTATATTCACGTTTTTGACTGTGAATAATACTTTAAAATAAAATGAATAAAAAGATGAAGTTGTTAATGAAGTATATTCAAGTTTTTGAATAGTGAATAAGATGTTAAAGAAATTGTTTTGAATGTGATATTTCAAATAGAATTAAAACAATCTAACGATGTTTTAAAATGTGTTGAGATTCGAAACCATAGATTTCAACATTTATTGTTGAAATAGACGTTTTCGAGAAATAGAAGGAGATGATGGACTTTAACACTGTTGTTATAGTAAATGATTTCCGAAAGGAAATGTTTTGTATAGTATTGGGATTTATATATCTATTTTAATTTTTGAATCCCTATACTAGTGATTTTGGGACGTCGTAACGATGTTTTACGTAACATTCGTTTTGGCCCAAATAAATATATTGAAGAGAATGATTTCCTTAAAAGAATGAAATATATACTTAATTTCAATTTAAGTATATTGAATATTTTCCAAGTGTTGAAAATAAATAGAATTTGTGAATTACTTATGAATAAATAAGTATGGAAATGTTTTTTCCAATGTGAAATGAAACGTTTTGAGAATTTATCTTTTTGAAGATAAATTGAAATGAATTATTGAAATCATATGCATGGATATTTTGGAATGTAAATTCACTATTGAATTTATAAAAGCAAGTGGAATTTGTTTAAAAATAAGTATTGATTTATTATTGAAGTGTGAAATAATATATCTTGTAAAGATATTTTGGAAAATAAATAATTTGGAAAATTATTTGGAATCTGGTGATGTGTGCATATCCATTGATAGTTCAATAACCGACTATCAATATTTCCCTTTGAATGGGTATTTGGATGTGATTTGATTTAATTTGAATGTCACACTTATTTTTGAATAAGCGCTCACTATTCGGGTTAACCGGGAAAGGACCATGGGGTCGTATAACCCATTCCGAATATGTGATACGTCGTTATAATTTCATTGAAGATCGGTGTTGAAGACCCGGTATTTGCGAGAGCGATAGGATGACCTGTCGATTTACTCTGCACCGAGTAGCTACGGTATAGAGTTCTCCATATGTGATGGTGAATCCGATCAGGATTGTGAATATACGGATTGCAAGGACTTCTTTGTAAGTGCCTTCGGTTTTGTTCGATCCCGGAACAGACTTGTATGGATTGTGTGTCTGACATTACAAGTTGAGATATAAAGCCGATTTCTTTCAAATATATTTCTGTTGGTGGCGGAGAATTTATTCTTTTAGCTTAACACCCTTCTCTGAGACGTACGAGCTCAGAGGTTATATAGTTGAAGTTATCAGCGATATATTCCCAATTTGGTAATGTGACATGCTGAGTGTTGTTGAAATGATCATTGTGTTGATTATTGTGATAGGATCGTTTATTTGATCGTCTATCTTGGTGATCATTGTGTTGATCATTTGTTGACCCAAAGCATGGCTTTTGTATAAAGTATGTTTTTGTGGACGTGACTTCGTCGAGCCTCACACCCCGAAAATGGTCAAAACAGGAAAGATGCGGCAAGGTTATGAGGGGTAGCACCCTTTAGGGTATGTACATTTCCTTCTGGATAGAGGTGGTATCATGGTATGGAGCCCAGATATTTAACCTATGTGGTTACTACGAATTTATTACTTTGTGGTTGTTGGTTTTCGGGATCCCGTGAGAAAGGTCGTTTACGATCGGTGAATGGCGTGCTCATGTCAGTAGTTACCCAGTTAGGGGTAACCCGGCCTTGTGTTGGCAGAGTTCCGGTTTGGTTCTCGGGGATGTCTTTCCAGAGGCATTCTCATGTGGCAATGGGAAGTTCCTTGGCCTGATCATTTGTTGGAAATCCAATTCCCAATACGAAACTTGTACGGTTTTAGTTGTAGAACCTATCATTCACTTATGGTGTCGCAACACTGTTTGGATGGTAGCTATAGTAGGCATAGTTCGAAATGTCTATGTTGGCTAAGATTTATATTCTACTTTCGAAATGAATTTTCCACTACACTATGCACTAGTAATAATATCAAATGTTATTTTAAATGCGTATCAAGCATCTTTGACTATCATAAGGAGAAATCTCCTCCGATTCTACGTTTGCATGTGTGTGTGTGCGGGAGGCCTTATGGTAGTCCCATTTTTAAAAGCATTGCGAATTGAAATAAAAATATTCCTCTATTTGATTTTAAAGATAAATAAACTGTTTTGAGTTCTCACACCAGTCACATGACTGACTTGGAGTTTATTGTTTTCCTTCCTAAACTCTGGGTGCCCACCAATTTTCACACGGGCAGTCAAGAGTTAAGGTTTATCAGGATATTCTGGATATTCTGGATTTGCTGGAGGCAAGTTGGATGGCATGGCGTACTAGTATATATAGTATTTCTTTTTCCGCTGCACTATTTGTTGTATATTGTTGTACACTCTGATGATATGATGTAATGTAATATAATGAGATGTAATAACTGATATAGTTCTTTGTTTAAAGATTATTCATTTATCTATTATATGTTGTTCCGCTGCGAATTGTGAGATTCTGATGTTGTTCTGTTGTTTTCTATTCCGTTCTATGTTTTCAAAATTTTCTTTCTCTTCTCTGTTTTCTTTTTCCTCTATTCTCTTTTCTTTTAATTTTAAAATTTTCTATCTTCTTTTCCCTATCCCTATTTTCTTTTCTCTCTTTTTCTTCTTCTTTTCCTAAATTCTTTTTCTTAAAACCCCTAAGGGTTCGTATTTTCGTTCATCTTGAATTAAACAAAGGAGATTTGTGTCTATTCAAGGAGTACGGATTTACGGGTCTTTACAGCCAAAAACATTTTTGTTCCAATTTTTAAGAAAAATCCTAAGATCCCTAAGTTTAGAGACAAAAGCTTTTGCAGAATTATCCTTATTTATGATATTATGGAAACTCAAAGAATCCCATTTACCTTTAAGTAGTTTCACGAAGTTAGACTCCAAAAGCCACATCTTTTCAAATCTAAAATTGTTTAAAATAACTCTATGATACTCACAGGTAAGTATAATTGGACAATGATCAGAGTAGGTATAAGGTAAACCAAAGACTCTACATATAGGGAATTTGTCTACAGTCTCATCACTAACAAAAAATCTATCGAGAAGAGCCATGGATGGAGACTCTCTATCGTTACTCCAAGTAAATTATCTATTAGAAAGGTGAATTTAGATCAAATTAGAATTATTAATAAATTGATCGAAATCCTTCTTAGTAGAGTAATCCCCTTCCCTAGGATATCGTTCCCTATGAAAAGCGTAACATTAAAATCGCCCGCCAAAATCCAAGAAGCCGGGGCAAAGGATCTAAATTCTAAGCATTCATTCCATAAAATTCTCCAATTAATTTTTGAGTTAGGCCCGTATACATTATAAATATTTAAAAACGAGTTATCAGAATGATTAATAAAAATAATATAAAGTGAATATTGTTTAGTAATATATTGAAGCAATCCTGCCACCTTATCATTAGACCCCCTCAAGAGCCCACGGAAGGTAGGAATACCCATTTCTAAAATGATAACCGTCTAATCTTCTAAAAAAACGAATGTCTATACAATTGATTTTAGTCTCCTGAAGTAAAGCAATGTCAATAGAATAATCTTTAAAGAACGCTCTAACCTTATCACACTTATTCAAATCATTCAAACCTCTAATGTTCCATCTAATGATCCTCATAAATCTATTTGGGTCAAGGCCATAATGATCAGTTTAGCAACCAATACTCGAATAGCAGTCCACAATATCGATCACCGAATTTTAGAGGCGGCATGCGAGGTAATTTCACATAGATGAACAACTCTAGCAGAAATTTAAATTATAATTTTGAAGTAGTTGATGGAGGTTTTAGTCAAAATCGAAATGATTATGGAGAATTTGTTGAAGAAGAAATCATATGGGATAGAAACAATGATTTTAGTGAACAATTCCATTTGAATCAAATAAGGGCGAATCCAAGAGGAATCAATGTAAATAAGTCTCCAATGCTAGAAGTAATTGAAATTTTAGCATCTAAAAGTGTTGCTTTTACACAACGAAAATGGTCAAAAGATGAACAAGAGGAACCTGCTATTTATTGGCTACTATGTTCTGTTGATGAACAGAAAGGTGCATCGCAATCTGAATTTTCTTTTTGTATGTCTATTTCAATCTTTTCCATGCTCGTCTATCAAATTGTATTCCTAGAACCGTTGAATATTTAAAAACCCAGTGGAGACGTATAAAAACAGAGCTTGTCAAAAATAGAATGAAATCATGGTAGTTATGGAAATAAGAAAACAAAGTGGAGCTATAGATGTTAACTTGGTGAGTTTTTTCTTTCAACCATCCTTTTAGCAAAAATAATTATTATATATTTCACTATGATTTATTTTTATTTTCAGCTCGAACAGGCTCATGGGGCCTATATAGAACAAAACAAGGAAACAATACAAGAAACACATAGGATTTCAGTTTGCACCAAGAAGAATGAACCCCGAGTCTAGTACAATAGAGTCTAATATCCTGAATGCGGCTGAAGAACAAGAACCCCAACCATTTCGTAGTAACAATGTAGTGAGGGCAGTAGGAAAACAGAGATTGAAGAGTAAAATTGAATACAACATGCAATATGATAAAATAGTTGAAACTACGCCTTCATTAAATAGCAACACAAGACCGTTTGAGGAAGAGAAGGAGCAAAGGCGACTATAGAAATATCTTGAGCAGAAGGCAGAGAAAGAAGAACAAAGAAAGGTGGATCTTCACATGCAAGAACAGTATTTGGAACAAAAAAGAGAGAAGAGATCATAATGGCTATGATGACTTGTGACCTCTCTAAGCTCACACCAAAACAACGTGAGGTAGTGGAGCGTAAAATAAGATATTATCATGCTAGTGCGGGGAGTTCATCCTATTGTTAGCTATACGTTTGTATATTGTAATGAGTAGGTGTAACATTGAGATTGTTGTATTAGTTTATTTTGATTTTAATATGGGCTGAAACTTATGTATGTTGTGATGTTCTAAGCATAACGTTATTCAAGTTGTATTAGTTTATTTGTAAATTAATTTCAATTAAAACTTATGTATGCTGTAATGAGTAAGTGTAATGTCCATGAATAATATTAATCATAGAAAAATGGCAGATGCTCCGAAATTAGATACACATGAATAACATATGTGTAAACAAATAGAGTACAACATGAATAACACAAGATATACATCAAAACATAGTCCAATACGATACAACACATTCCAACACAATGTAACAAAGTCCAATAAAAATAAAAAATATAGTCCAACACGATACAACAAACTAAATAAATAGTCCAATGCCTAAACTACTCATCCTCATCGTCGTCGTCATTGTCAAAATATGGATCTCACTATCCGGTCATCCCCTCTAACTCCAGAATCCTAGAAATCTGAAGCAGCCCCCAAATCAACCACCGTGTCTGGATGAGGATTATGTCTCAATCGATGCTGGAATCTGGCCTTGTCCTCAACAGTCGATCCCTGAACGTGCCTCTTTGAATCTTGAATTCTCTCTTCATATTCATCTATGTTGCGTCTGTGCTCTTTGTATGAAACCTCCCTAAGTCTAACGTGCATGTGGAATAAATCCTTATATGGGAAAGATGCTTGATCTAGATAATCGGTGATCGACAAATCTGGTATGTCAACAAACCGATCCTGGCCGGATGAAGTAGGTAGAGCATAAGACCATCCATATTGTCCACTCGGAATCTTAGGTGATTGTAACGACCTACATTTTTGGACGGTTTAAATCGATAATAAACCACACATTTCTAATTCAAACCATTCAAAAGGGAGGATTATTGATGGGGTAATAAGAAAATAAAAGAAAAGAAGGAAAAATAAAACATAGAATTTCACAGCGGAATAACAAAATATAATAATCAAATAAACAGTTCATGAAGCTTTTTTGCAAATAACATGTGATTACACTTTTACAATTCAAATCAGAGTTATACATACAACGGGAATAAACAAATAATGTAGCGGAATACATGTCGTGGAATAACTATAATAAATGGTAATAATATACTGAATCTTCATCTTCATCCGCTAGAAAATAGTCTTCAATGCACCGAAAAGCTCATACTGGCCCGAGCGTAATGAAAACAAAACACTCGAGTCAAAACTAAAAGTTCTTATGTAAGTCAAATTAATCTAAAATAAAATGTGAGTGTAATGGCTTCAGAGATGTTATGAGATTTTCCATCTCCTATCATGTGTACAACGTGAATATAATTATTAAAAGTTTTCAAATAATTCGAGGTATCAATTTTAACCACTTTAATTAAAAAAATTGAAGTTTAACTTAAACCTTTTAAATAATTCAATTCCAATGCATAATCCAAATTCAGGAATTGAATGGATGTATATATCATTTCAACTAGTATCTAAAATTACAATTTTAAAATCAATGAAAGCCAGTCGGGTTTATCATTTCAACCGAAAAGGATTTCCCTAATCTATAAATCATTCAGGTATGTATCATTTCAACCCATGGTGATAATAGAGATATATATATAAATAAATATCCAATCATCCAAAATTTCAACTAATAACATCCATCACAATCAACATCCAAATTAGCAAATAAATCACAACAATTAATTGGTTATCATTGTTAGGTGTTAGTTATAAATTATATTCAATATTAATTACATGGCTATGAAATTCAATATCAATTCAAATTAAATCTCAATAACAAACTAAAACACCAAACCACAATTAATAAACTTCTAATCACATCATAAATCTAATTAACCAACATAAGATAATTTAGTAGTTGTAAGTGGGTTAAAACACTCAACTTTGATTTGTCCACGATTAAAAATCCAATTAAATGCCCAAATTTGAACCGGGGACAAACCATAAACTAGTTCATTTTAAGAAAATATACAGACCAACGTATTACTGAATCTATAAAATGACTAACTAGAAAGTTGTTGCAAATTATTTTCTCTCCACTTTCAAAAAAGAATCACTTAAAAAGCATCTGTCTTGAGGAAGTTATGGTCAAAACAAATAGAGGTATTTTCTGAGTTGAAAATATGAGTTCAAATATACTTCGAAAAGTTCTGAGTTTTTGGCATAGAAAATTTAGGAATTTGAAGAACTAACTAAACATAAGTTGAATCCACTGGAAAAATAAATGGTTTGAAAAAAGAATCACATAATTTGGTTCATTCTTAAAAGAGATATGATTGATGCAATATGGGGTATTTTCGTTCAAAATTGGACACGAGAAAGGACTTGAAAAATAGAGTTTTTGATATAAAAATATTCGAAACGAAAAGAAGGGTTCAACAACAAAGTTGTTGTTATTGAAATTGTACGCAATTTCAAAAAAAAATTGATTTGGAGTAGTTTAGTGGAATATAGAAGTCATGGAAATAAGGGGAAGGAAGAGGGAAAAGGGAAGGGGAAAAGAAGGGAAAAAAGATAAAGGAGAGAAAAGGAAAGGTGGGGCTTTGGCCATGGGTTACTGCCGTGGGTTGTGGGTGGTGATGGAGATGGGTGGCGTAAGAGGAGAGAGGTAGGCTATGGTTTTGAAGGAGGAAGGATAGAATTTGATTTGGAGATTTAGAAGTTTTGGGGTTTGAAGTTTTCTGTAGATTTGAGGAAGAAGAAGAGTACGCAGAAAGTTTCTCAAATGAGGAATTTTTGTACGTACTTGGTTTTTGTCACATAGGAAATTAGAAGGTCAATGTGTGAGAAAAGAAAGGACCCAAAGTTTCTTAGGGTTTCTAGGTTCTCTGGTTTACTAAGGAGCCCATTAGTCTAAAACAAACCCAATAAGACTTAGCCAAAATATTATAACACAAATATACACTGCAAATGAAAGAAATAAGCTGTAGGTTATTTAATAATTAGGAAATTAAGGTGGAGAGAAAGGAAAAAATTTGAAAGCTTCAGGCATTAATAATGCATAAAGAAATGTACGTAGAAATGGAAAGATTAGGAAATCTAAGGAAAGTGAAATTTTATATACGCGAAAATGAGGTGGCAAGAATAAAATACAACTTAAAAGAATAGGATCAGGTATTAAACAGAAGAATAAATGATCAAGTATTAATAATGAGGTAACTATTTTAAAATGTACATGCAACAATTAATAACAAAAGAAATGATGGGACCATGTACATCACACAACCTTTTAGAAATTCAATTTGTGAAACGTAACCAAATTAACTTCATTAACTCAAATAATATTCAATGTTGTACGCATTTAGTTTTTTTATCTATGCATAATAAATAAAATTACTTACCATAAAGATGAAAAAGTTTATTTTGGTTTTCCCAAAATGATCTTTTATTTCCATTAAAACATCCTTTCTGTTTAACACAAAAGGTGCATTTCTTTTATTAAATTTATTAATTGCATCAACGTTTTCTTCCCTTCTAATTGAAATATTTCAATTACATTAATTACAATTACTTACAAAGTTAAATTTCAGAATAGAAAAGTAAAATGGATGAAACATAGAATATTTGATTCCTTTAGTCATTTAAACACATTTATAATTTTGTTGTTTATACAGCAGAGCAATAAATAACTTACTTAAATAAATTATTTTTCTACTCTTGTAATTCATCTATATGCTAAAACACAGTTCAAATATATATATATATATATATATATATATATATATTTCTTCCTTTAAATCAATCATTCTATTCTTCATTTTAATGAAATTAAACCTACGTTTACAAATGAAACATTCATTTTATTTGATATAAATGTTATTTTCATTAAACCAACTTTCCATCTATTTTCACAAAACAAAATCTATGTTTAATTACACCTATTAATTTACAATTTGGTGTCCTCACTATCATTAATTGAAATTATTCAATTACATTGATTTCAATTGTTTACAAAGGTGAATTTCAAAATGGACAAAATAAATGCAATAAGAAATAGAACAATTATTTCCTATCAAATAGTGATTTAAACATATTTATGCACTATTTGATACAAACAGTAATTATACATTTCTTACCAAATAATAGCTTCTCATCTCTGCAATCAATCTTTCAGCCATCAAACATTTCAAATAAATAAACATATGATTTCTTTTTTTTTTAAAAGAAACATTTATTATTCCTTATTAACATTTATTATTCCAGTCAATTAGAAATTTACATTCAGACAATTGTTAATATCATTCAAACCAATGTATTAAAATACACACTAACATTTGTTATCATCCTTATAATATTGCAAACATATATCATTAATAGAAATTTTAGTTAAGCTCATAACTTGTATTATAATTTAATTTGTATCAATAAAATCTTAATTTTATTCTTAACAATTTTATTCAAAAATATTATTTAATTTAATACTTTTAAATGTGTAAAAATACGAGTCGTTACAATCTCCCTCACTCAAAACTTTTCATCCCTGAAAAGAAACAAGAAGGAATCCAAAAATCTGTTATATTTTTTTAAACGGTCAATTTATAAACAATTAAACCTACATATTTAAGTTTAATAAAATTTGGAAATAACTCAAATTCTACAAAAAATTCTAGACCTTAAAATTTCGACAGAGTCTCTTTTGTGCGGATATGTCTGGATAATAGTGATATCAATAATTATAATATATATATATATATATATATCATATTTCAACAATAAAACATTCCAAACCATGGAAAAACAATATAATATCGCTATAAAACCGCAATCCGAGAACGTACCTATTTGTCGGGCAAACAACGTTTAATTTATAAAACCAAAAACAGTAGCTATTGCTTCCGTAAACCTATACCTCACTTATATAATCCATAATAGTGAGAATTATGTACAAGAGAAACATTTAAGTTGTTGCAATCAATAGCGAAACAAACCAACACAACATAATAATGCTCACTTGCAAACAAAACCATACAATCATCATATGCAACCAAAGTAATCAATCAATACATCCATAGCAACCAAAACCAACGATTTGTTTAGTTTAGAAACTTTTAATCATGCAAGAGGATAAATAAACTATCAAGTGTACCCTACGCTCAGCGGCCTTGGATAATTACTTAATAGATTATCCGTAAAACCTTAAACAATTAGGAGTATTCATTCCCAAACATCCCATAAGCCAAAACAACCAAGAATTTCAAATATTATTTACGTTTATTCAATTGATTTCTTTTCACATTATTATTTATCTTTTATTTATTTTCATTCATTCATACTATGTCTTTTCCTTTCTTTCATGTACTTATATAAATTATTTCACAATATCAACTTACGTTCATAACATTTCTTGTACATCAAAATTCTTATTTATAGAAATAATTCCATTGAACAATTCCATTACCCAAGTTTTACTCGTATAATATTCCATTACATGTTCCTATTTATCATTACAACTTTTAAACATTTCTGGTAAGTTATACATATGTTTATAGAATGTAATTTAATGTTATACATGTTATATCTTATTCATTTTAGTTAACAAAATGTTCAACATCTCATATCTTCCAATTTACAAGTTACAAATTTCCAATTTCTTATATATTTCATTAATCACTTAGCATCTGATTTTCTTATTTCTCATTTTAGAAGTTTCCAATTATTAATATAGTCAAGATTTCATTCAATACCATAATTAAATTCTATAATTTATAGAAATTTAAGAACTAAATGTTGATTTTATTTCAAATCATATGAAATAATATAAATATATATACACACACACTCATAGCTTTATATATTTAATCATATTTTTAAATTAAAATTAAGATTTGTTTATCAAAACAAAGCTGTAGCAAAACTACTACATGGTCTTCCCACTTTGAAACTCGAAAATGAACGCCGATGATGCGTGCACTCATCATCGAAATTTTTTTCTAGCGAAAAAAGAGGGAAGTACAAAACTTATTTACGTTTACAAATTCTTTTAAAACATTCTTCCCCAAATCATATTTAAGAACATTTATCCAAAATACTTCCAAGTAATACTAGTATTATATTCCAAAATCCTTTGAAAATAAATTTCAACCCCAGAACTTAAATTCTCAAATTTCCAATTAAATTCATTTTATTTATAAGTTCTAATTTGCAATCAATATTTATAAAATTTCACTTCTTACCAAACAAATATATCACATACAATTATTAGTACTTCAAAATCAAGTAAATATTTCAAACCATACTTCAAAATAGCACTTCCAATTTATTTTTCAAGCATATTACCAAAATAAATTTCTCAAATTATTTATTTTCTTATTTATACAGTCCATTGATATAATATTTTTAAAATTATACATTCAAAGAAACTTACATAAATTTTACTTGAAATATTCATTTGAAAACTTCATTTTCAAATCAAACTTCTTTAATAATTTAACACTTTTCAAAAATTTCATCCGCAAAATTCCTTGCTTCATTTATAAATGCCATTTTTAAAAAATCTTAAATAACATCTTTATAAATATATGTAAACTATTTGAAAATAATTATGTACATCATTACTCACATTTAAAAAGGGTTATTGAAAACCTTAAATCAATTATTTTCAAATTTTTTTAGTTTTAAATCTAAAATAGTTTTCAAACATCATTTATAAATCAGTAATCATTAACTTAAATATGTTTTATGGAATTAATAACTCCTCACAATATTTACAAAATTGATAATTATTATTAAACCAAGTTGTACATAAATAAACAATATTTTAAACAACTAAAAGTATTTTGAATAGAAAAAGAAAAAAATGACCAAAATATCATTTATATAATACTTTATCAAAATACTTTTATAATTCGATGGTTTAACAAGTTTATCCTCATTCTTGCAGACTCTGGTCATGCGTTGATCAAGCGCAAGGCTAGAATTCTCCAAGTACTTAGTAGACCTCTTTCAACCTCTAGTGAAAATACTTAAAATCATTAAAAATAGATATGGGATGTACATTCTTCCATGGATCGCAGTTACGCAATGGTTACGCCGCTATCCCAGCGGAATCACTTGTAACTGTAGGCATCTCGCCCCTTGACTTATGCCATAGTTGATAGATCGCTGCTACGCAATGGTTATGCCGCTATCCCAGTGGAATCACTTGTAGCTGTAGGCATCCCACCCCATGATTTACGCTATCCAACAATATAAAATGAATATAATTGATGCAGCTTAGAGTAGGCTCGAACAGTTTAGACACCAAACTGTCGCAACCTATCCAGGATCTTCCTCACGAAATGATGATTTCGTGTCAAATAAACCGGTAGAACGATAAATGCTCAATTCCGTTGATCGTGATGATGCCGGAATCTAGCTATCTCCAACTCGTTGATCTCGCAAGATGCCGTGTTGAAAGATCTACAATTCGATCGTTGATCACTCGCAAGTGATACCGAGAATTGGCTTCAACTTCGTTGATTCATGGATGAATAACCCGAAGATGAAAAGTAGAAGGAGATCACACTCAACTTCCAACAATGGTGGCCAAAAGCTTACACACAAATTTTATTCAAAAGTCAACTCCCTTACAAATGGCAACACACCCCTATTTATAGGAAATCACAACACATACACATGCGACCCAACCAGCGACTCACGACCTAACATCATACGACCTGACATCACACGACCTAACATCACACGAGTTACAACACACACGATTAACAAATGCGACATAAGGAAATTACAACATACGAGTTACAACAATGCGACACAACATCATATGACATAACGATATAAAATAGCACAGCTCCATGCGACATAAGAGTAAGCGACATAAGAAATCAGCATAGGTTGAGCGACTTATAGAAATGAGCGACTTAAGCGAATTGCGGCATAAGCTTCTGGAACGACCTAAGAAATGCGACATAAGATGGATGGTATAACTCGCTGTGTCGCTCAGGCGACTCAAGGCATGGTCGGCATAACTCGCTATGTCGCTCAGGCGACTCAAGGCGTGGATAGCATAACTCGCTAGGTCGCTCAGGCAACACAAGGCAAGGATAGCATAACTCGCTATATCGCTCAGGCGACTCAAGGCAAGCGACATAAGATGGGCGACTTAAGATGGGTGACTTATCATGGTGAGCTGCATCATCCTCCCATGGTTGAAAAGAATTCGACCCCGAATTTACACTTTCTTCTTCTTCGTCATACTTATTCTCATGACATGGAATCAAGTGTTTGACGTTGAAAATGTCAGGCGAATCTTAACTGATAAGCATTCTTATTAATCTTCTTTACGATTTCCAAAGGACCAATCTTTCTAGCAGCTAGTTTGTTGTAAGTACCAATAAGAAATCGATCTTTTGTCAATACTGCATATACAAAATATCCTTCTTTAAACTCAACATTTCGTCGTTTAGTATCTACGGATTGCTTATATTTCTCGTTCTCCTTAAGCAATCGTTCCTGCACAACCTTGTGGCACTCTTGAAATTCATTCTCAAAATCACTAGCTCATTTGATCACTTCTCTCTGCTATGGTACTATAGATAAATCTAATGGCCCCTTAGGAATTGTTGAGTAAACAACTTGGAATGGACTGAACCCAATGCTACGATTAACTGCATGGTTGTGTGCAAACTCAGCTTGACACAGCTTGGGATCCCAACTCTTCAAATTGTCATTCACGAGGCATCTCAATAGATTACCTAGGGATCTATTAACAACTTCTGTCTGTCCATCCGTCCGTGGATGATAAGCACTACTAAATTTCAGCTTTGTCCCGACCATTCTCCATAGACTCATCCAAAAATGACTCAGAAAACGAGTGTCTCTATCCAATACAATAAATTCAGGCAACCCGTGAAGACGATAGATTTCTCTGAAGTATAACTGTGCGACATTAACTGCATTTGCAGTTTTCTTGCATGCAATAAAATGTACCATTTTTGAAAACCGATCAACCACTACATAGATAGAATCATTGCCACGTTGCGTTCTCGGCAAGCCCAATACAAAGTCCATACTAACATCCACCCATGGTTTAGTAGGTATAGGCAACGACATATATAAACCTGCATTTGTTGCGGTCCCCATTGAAACCTGACAAATATGGCACCTATGGACGAACTTTTCAACTTCCTTCCTCATTGACGGCCAAAAATAAGACTTTGAGATCAACTGCATAATACGATCGCGGTCCACGTGTCCTTCATGTAATTCTTTGATAATTTTCATTCGCAGACTGCAATCTGGAACACACAACTGATTTCCTTTCAATAGAAAATCTTCAACCAACATATATCCATCCATGTTTCCCTGCTTGACTTTGTCTAGGATCTTGGAAAAATAAGAATCTGAGGTAAGCAAATCTGGAAGTACGTCAAAACCCATCACCTCTACTCGCATGGTTGTTAGCAAATTATTCCTCCAACTCAATGCATCGGGGACGCGATTAGTTACTCCAGACTTGTGCTTTACGACGAATGTAAATTGTTGCAAATAAGCTATCCACGATGCATGCTTAGCTGCAATTTTATTCTGCCCTTGTAAATGTTTCAAAGCTTCATGGTCCGTATACAAAACAAATTCTTTGTGAAACAAATAATGTCTCCAATGCTTCATGGCCTGCACAATAGCATAAAACTCCACATCATAAGTACTGTATCTCATCTTTACTCCTGAAAGTTTTTCACTGAAATAGGCAATTGGACGTCCTTTCTGACTCAACACTCCTCCAATTCCAACTTTGGATGCATCCGTATGTAACTCAAATAGTAACTGAAAATCTGGCAACACTAGAATCGGTGCTGAGGTTAAAAGTTCCTTGATTTGTTCAAAAGCAGATCCTGCCTCTTTCGTCCATGAAAACTGCTTTCCTTTCATACAATCAGTAACATGAGCCATTACACTACTGAAGTGCAGTATAAATCTTCGATAAAATGGAGCTAACCCATGGAAACTTCTGACTTCTGTTATAGTTTTGGGTTGTGGCTAATTTCTGATTGCAGCTACTTTACTCCGGTCCACTTGTATCCCTTCCTTAGACACGACATAACCCAGAAATAAAACACTTGGCATCATGAACACGCATTTCTTCGTTGCTGCATAGAACTGTTCTTGACGAAGAATAGTTAACACCTTTCGCAAGTGTTGAATGTGCTCCTCTGTGCTAGCACTATATATCAAGATATCATCAAAGTAGACTACAACAAACTTCCCGATGTAAGGTCTGAAAATTTGATTCACCACCTTCATAAATGTACTTGGTGCATTAGATAGACCAAATGGCATGACCAGCCATTCATATAATCCTTCCCGAGTCTTGAATGCTGTCTTCCATTCATCACCTGGTCTTATGCGAATCTGATGATAACCACTTTTAAGGTCGATCTTAAAAAAGATTACAGACCCACTGAGTTGATCCAATAGATCATCAAGTCTTGGCATAGGAAATCTGTATCTGACAGTTATTTTGTTGAGTGCCTTGCTATCTGTACACATTCTCCATGAACCATCTTTCTTTGGTACCAACAGAGCTAGTACAACACAAGGACTGAGACTTTCTCGAACACACCCTTGCTTAAGCAACTCCTAAACCTGTCTCCTCAACTCTTCATTCCCTTTTGGACTCATACGATAATGCAGCCTATGTGGTAAAACAGCACCTAGCACTAGATCAATTTGATGTTGTATATCTCTTAGTGGCGGTAATTCCTCGGGTAATTCCGCAGGAAAGACATCTTAAAATTCATTTAACACCGATCTAACCTCCGCAGGAATTTCAAGATCTTCGCTTGTTTCATACCCAATCAACATAAACAATTCGGCACTATCTTCCACTTCTTTGACAAATTCTCTCGTAGATAATAGACTAGTTGATTCCACTTTCTTCTCTGACTTGCTTTCACTTTGCTCACACTTCTTAGGAACTAAGGTAACTTGGATCCCTTCGAACATGAAGCTGTAGCTGTTGGTGCGACCATTATGTTGTATAGCTCTATCATATTGCCGTGGTCTTCCCAATAGTAGATGACACACATCCATATCGACAACATCACACCATATATCATCTTTGTACTTCTTCCCAATAGAAAATGTAACAAATGCTCGTCTTCCCATTGTCACTTCTCCACCTTTCTTTAGCCATGCCAGTTTATAAGGTCTAGGGTGTTTTTCAATCTTCAACCCTAACTTCTTGACGGCTTCTTCAGAAATAATGTTATCGCAGCTTCCCGCATCAATAACAAATCGACAAACCTTTCCCAAGATAGTACATGTAGACTGAAAGATATTGCTTCTCAGCCAAGTAGAATCATTCTCATGCTTTGGCACTAAACAAGACCTCCTCATCATCAAGTTACACCCTTCATCTCCTGACACAACTTCTTCATCTTCATCAAACTTCGATGGTTGAGAATAATCAATTTCAGCTTCCACGTCCACATACTCACATTCCTCTGCAACTAATGCTCTCTTCTTTGGCATTGTACAATCATTACTTTTATGGCCAAACTCCTGACAATTATAGCACTTGATACTGTTATTGACCTTTGCTTTAGCGACTTCATTGACAATTGGTTTATTGACTGCCTTCGAAACATTAGCACTGCTACTAGCACCCTTATTCTTGTTGTTAGAATCCGTAAACACACCAACTCCTCGTCTCCCTTGTTTCTCCTAAGCTAGAGCTTTCTGATGCGCTTCAGCAACAAACATCGGATTAAAAATGTTAACCATGTCTTCAATTTGCATTCGTAACCCTCCAATATATCTAGCCGTTAGCTGTTCCTCGGTTTCCATAATATCATTCCTTGCAATCAATTGATAGAATTCATCTTCATAGTCATTCACTGTCTTTGTCCCTTGTCTCAAATTCTGCAAACGTTGATACACAATAGATTGATAATTGTACGGCAAGAAAGTCGCTTTCATCATCTTTCTCATCTTTTCTCAAATGACAACTTTTGATTTTTCCATTCTCTCCTGAGTTAGTTTAGTTTGTTGCCACCAAGCCATAGCTCTTCCCCTTAGTTCTGTAGCAACTAATTGGACTTTGCGATTCTCAGGAACATCCTTGAATTTCAAAATTTATTCAACATTCGACAACCAATTAAGAAATTCTTTTGCTTGCATACCACCTTTGAATTCCGGAATTTCCATCCTCATTCCTGACTCCCATTTACGATCATTATCTGAATCCAGATATTGATTTTACACTTGGCCTCGATTTCGATAATGAATACTACTTCCATCACCATCTTCCTCAAAATCAGATGTATTTCGATATCGATCCTGACCATCTACATCCCTACGACTACGCATGTCCCTTCAACCCTGTCTTTCAGCATCACGATATGTTTCATTTTCGAACCCACGTTGAGTTCTTCCCTCTTCATTTCGGTACCTATGGTGGTCTCGCATCATTGAGACTGATGATTCTCTCCTATCTCGATAAGACTGGGGTGACATCCTCCTTTCTTTCGAGACCGATGGTGAAACCCTGTTTCCACCCTGGCTCGAAACTGGTGACGTTCTCCTTTGATTTTGATTCATGTTGTTCATCAATTTCTCCAATTTTCCAATACCCTCATTGACTTTTCATTGATACGCTGCTCCATCTGCTCAGCTTATTGTCTTCTATAAAATCTTCAACATTATGATAGCGATTAGCACATCTCGGAGGCACGATCATTAAACAATCTCGTTTCCGTTTTAGAACTTGTTCTGATACCAATTGACGCAGCTCGGAATGCTATGGTACCAATTGACGCAGCTTAGAGTAGGCTCGAACAGTTTAGACACCAAACTGTCGCAACCTATCCAGGATCTTCCTCACGAAATGATGATTTCGTGTCAAATAAACATGTAGAACAATAAATGCTCAATTCCGTTGATCGTGATGATGCCGGAATCTAGCTATCTCCAACTCGTTGATCTCGCAAGATGCCGTGCTAGAAGATCTACAATTCGATCGTTGATCACTCGCAAGTGATATCGAGAATTGGCTTCAACTTCGTTGATTCGCGCACGAATAACCCGAAGATGGAAAGTAGAAGGAGATCACACTCAACTTCCAACAATGGTGGCCAAAAGCTCACACACAAATTTTATTCAAAAATCAACTCCCTTACAAATGACAGCACACCCCTATTTATAGGAAATCACAACACATACACATGCGACTCAACCAGTGACTCACGACCTAACATCACACGACCTGACATCACACGAGTTACAACACACACGACTTAACACATGCGACATAAGGAAATTACAACATATGAGTTACAACAGTGCGACACAACATCATACGACATAACGACATAAAATAGCACAGCTCCATGCGACATAAGAGTAAGCGACATAAGAAATCAGCATAGGTTGAGCGACATATAGAAATGAGTGACTTAAGCGAATTGCGGCATAAGCTTCAGGAACAACCTAAGAAATGCGACATAAGATGGATGGCATAAATCGCTGCGTCGCTCAGGCGACTCAAGGCATGGTTGGCATAACTCGCTATGTCGCTCAGGCGACTCAAGGAATGGATAGCATAACTCGCTATGTCGCTCAGGCGACACGAGGCAAGGATAGCATAACTCGCTATGTCGCTCAGGCGACTCAAGGCAAGCGACATAAGATGGGCGACTTAAGATAGGTGACTTATCATGGTGCGCTGCATCAATAATAAGTGACCCACTAAAGGAATCTGATAAATGACCCACCCTTTGGGATCCGACAAATGACCCACCAAATGGGTCCGATAAATGACCCACCAAAGGGGTCCAATGGAAGGCACTTCCCACATCATTTACTTCAAGTAATATCATACTATACATAGTACCCTTTAAAAATCATAACTTCAAATGCCATACTTATATAAACTCCATTGTATATAAGATTTCATTTTTAGGTAGAGCACTTTTCAAAATCAACGGTTTTCAAAATCACCTTATACTTACATAAAGTCCATCTTATGTAAGAATCAAAAATTTTCTAAAATCAATTACGCTGCATAAAGAGCCATATGAGATTGAAAATCTTTGCTTTATAAAAGTTTTTGAATTTAAAATAGTTTTGTATATAAAAATCATTTATGAAATAGTTTTGTATATAAAATATTTTTGTAAAATAGTTTGTAAATAAAAATAGTTTTGTAAATATAATAGTTTGTAAGATAGTTTTATAAATATTAGTTTGTATGTAAAATAGAATAAAATAGTTTGTAAAATAGTATGGTAAATAGAATAGTTTGTAAGATAATTTTGTAAATAAAATAGTTTGTATGTAAAATAGAATAAAATAGTTTGTTTAAGAAAAATAAAAGAAAATAGTTTTGTAAAATAGTTTTAAATTAATAGTAGTTATACATAAAAGAGAAATTCCAATTTAAATTACAAAGATATCCAACCGAACAACTTTAAATTTCAACGTCAAAGCATATAAATAACATTAGAACATAAGATGTACGTATGTCATCATTTCGCAAAATCACATTCGATCGCTCGCTCGATCGCATAAGTTCGCTTTCGAACTAGTATCGTCCATTCGATTTCCCTAATGCGGACTTCGATACGGTTTCTTGACTAGGAACCATCATTCTCCTTGGGTAGACATATACTATGGTAGAGAATTCTAGAATCGAACTGTAACGATCTTGGTTTTGAAGCAAATTTAAATTGGTAATTAGTATATAAAATTTGGATTAATTTGTGAATTAATTTGAATCTTTCCAAAATAAATAAATTATGTGTTTATTTTATATTGATTGTAAATAGAATTTTAATTTGAAATTCAAAATAAATGTTTTGAAAAATATATTGGATTTGAAAACTCTATATTTTGAATTAATAAAAGTTTGTTTTCTAATATATATGAATATATAATTATTTATTAGTAATGTATAATTTTATTTTAAATCATTTTTCTTTAATTTGTATAAGTATAAATAATTTAATAAGCATAATAGCTAAGTTTGAATAAAATTTAAATATATAACAAGATTTAATAAAAAGGTTTAAAATACTTTCTCTTAAAATTATAAAAGAATAAATATAGTTGGTATATTTATAAAACTAAAATAAAATACATATGTTAATATAAGAAATATGGTTTATGACATTTGTAAAAATATAAACACATGCAAAATAACAAGTGTTAGATTAATATAACATGAATCAACATGTGGAAATTTGTTTCTCTTTAAATTTTAAAATATAAATAACATGTATAAGAAAGAAAATTAGGCTATTTCCTAAACTCCCCACTTTCACCTTTTCTAAACTGGAAATCAAAATAAAAGAAAATAAAAATCAAACCTGAGCAATTCAAGGCTTCAAGCTTCAGTTCAATTTAAATTTACAGATCAAAATTAATTCATCTCAATATCAAGAAAGTAACAAAAGCAAATTTCAACACAAAGCAAATCAAATTCAAAGTAGCAGATCAATATCAAACTTCAAGATCAACTTGATCAAGTTCTTAAATCTGGAAACAAAGATCAAGAGCAAAGCTTCGTTAATCAAGTGTGAGATCAGGATCAAATGCAGATTTAAATCAATAACAAATCAAAGTTTCAGTTTAAAAACATCAGGTTCCAGATTGAAAAGCAAGCCTGTCTCCTCTGTTCATTTTTCCAGGTGAGCAAACTCACATGATTCTACCTCTATACTTTGATATGTGTTTGACATCTAATGTATGATGAAAAAGAAATTGCTTGAATAGTTGATAAATATTCCTACATGTGTTTATATATGTAGAGAATTGATGTGCATGTCTGTGTACAAGCACTCAGGCCTCTGTTCAAAATTTACAGGGTTTAGTTCAAAATTCAAAACCTCATCCTTTACTCACTTATAGGCTTTGATGTTTAAACAATACCTGTTTGAGTTTACAAGATCCAAATTTTAAAAATACTTTTAAGTATATATAACAAGTGGTTTTTCTAGGTAATAGAAAAATACAGTGAAAACCAAAGTAAGTTCAAATTTTAGTTGTTTAAAACTTAGGTTTTGATTACATCATCTATTTCGTACTGGAGAATGATGCTTTTTAAAAGTTAGATTAAGATTTTTAGTTTAGAATTGAATGAGGAATTCGTGATTGAACTGAATTAGATATTTCACTGATTTCTAGCGACCGGCCAAGGGATAGATCTCGTAATCATGGCTGAAGGTTTCTCTTGTGTTGTGGGTCAGAGGAAAAATGCTCGAAGATTTTTCCAATGAAAGGAGGCACGACGTTAGTTTTGGGGTTTAGCAACCCATTTTGGTCAGTGTTATAATCGAGTCGATTTCATCGTCAATGGTGGATCGGGGTGGACCAGACCAGGGAGAGTCGATGCATAAGGTTGTGGCGGAGCGAGGAGTTTTTGGATGAACTGGGTTGTTCCAGGTATCGATCGAGTTGTTCGATTTCATTTCTCAGGCGATTATGTCGAACTGAGTGGTTGTTTGGGTCGGGATATGTAACAACCCGCATATTTAACGATTATATATTTAAATGTTTTATTTAAATATAGCGTCGTTAGTCGGATTTAGGTCCGAAAAGTTACTTTTTTGCAAATGACCGAATTAGGACTCGAAACCATTTCCGTTGATCCCAAAATGGCGTTTGCGATCTTTTTGAGTATAAGCTTTGATATGTTTGGAGTAAGTCGAATTTTTCTATTTGCTAAGTGGGCTTTTGGGTTTGGGTTTCACCCAAACTATTCTATAAACCAACTCAGCCCTTTCTCTCCTTCCATTCACACATTTTCATTTCTTAAGCTTAGGCAAAACTGAAAATGGGGGAAGAGAACGGGAAATAGAAATTCTAAGTCCTAGTTTACTTTGCAAACTTGAATTCTTGCTCCTAAATAAAAGAGAAGCTATTGGTAAGTCCCCTCCTTATCCTCTCCAACTTTTTCTCCTTCAATTTCAGAAAGTATTCCTAAACCTAACTTAGGAAAATACTTGTTTTGATCTTAGATTTAAGCTAGTAGAGTTGAAGTGGAGAGTGGTTGGTTGTTTTCTTTGATATTGAGCTTCTCTATTCTTGTTTTGAATTAAAAGGGTGAGTTTTAAGCTCACATCTACTTCTCTTGATTTCATTGATGTTGGGTATGAATTCCTAGCACTTGTTCATGTGCACTTGTTTTCGATTTGGATTGCTTTGGTGAAATTGCCAAATATTAATTTTTGAAGCCAAATCTATGTAAAACCTTATATGGTTGATGTTTATGTTGTTCGGAGTGTTTGAGTGTGTCGTTAAGGTTGGGTAGTCGTTTGACGTAAGCCCATAATCAACACGCATCCGATTGCTTTCGATTTGTTTGGCCATAGATGGCCTAGGTTTAGGAAATGCTTGACCATCAGGTTTCAGACGTCTGAAACCCTATTTCAGACGTCTGAATATTATTCTAGGGGAATATTTTCATCCCAGACTCAGACGTCTGAAATTTTATTCCAGACGTCTGAATTGGCTAAGTTTCAACCAGAAAGGAAATAGGCAAAATAATGCCTACTTCAGACGTCTGAAAGTTTGGGTTCAGACGTCTGAATTCCGTTTTGAAAAACAGATTGATTTACAGGTTCAGACGTCTGAATTCCTTCCGACGTCTGAATATGATGTCTTTTGCCAATTGCCTTGTTCGTTTAGCTTTTTTCAAATTTATTCGATGCATATTGATTCCAATTAGTTGTTTATGCATATTTGACCTTGATGATTCCTTTTTGAATTCATTCACGGGTTTTCTATAAATGATTTCTTCAAATCGTATTAAAAGTTCGCTTCTCCGATTTATAAATTCTATTAAAACACAGGCACAATTTCGCACTTCGAGCGAAGTGGAAGGGTGATTAAATTGTTGGGCAAAACATGGACCATGAATCTGTGCGTTTATCCTTTCGATTAATTCCTGACCTATTCAATTGATCGTTTTGACCTTCGGGTTTGGTTTACCGATGATATGAGTGAACTTTGTACTGCTTTGAGTGTGAAATTAACTAACGGATAGTAAACCGTTTAGTGCGAACGAGTGGTTATGGGACTCACGTTACCACTTTTCGGATTCCTTTTTGAGATTATGACACATTCCGCCAGTTAGTGGTGTCCAGTACTGGGCCTCCGGACCTTCACCACTACGGTTGGTTGCCTTTGGGATAGTGTCTTCGGACTGTCTCCTTCAGGTTTGTTGCCTTCGGGTATGTGCCTTCGGGTTTGTTGCCCTTTAGTATCGCTTCCGATGTTGGTCGTTATGAGCCGCATGGGTGATATTGGGTTTGGAGTCTTCGGGCTCATGGATTCTTGTTTATACAGTACTGAGCTCGAGCAATTTTATGATGTTTCATTCATATGTATATTCCCTAGGTATCGCCCTTCGGTGTTGGTCTTTTTGAGCCGCATGATATGTAGCGATTACCTTGTGGAACTTGTGTTACCTTTATTGGTATTTGTTATTTGCCTTTTTGGCTTGATTTGGGATATTTGTATCCTTTGTTTATCTATGTTGCCGATGATATGAGGCTTGTTTTGTTAACATATGATTCATCTTTTGTTAGATGATTGTGTTATCTCCTTTAGAGATATTTGTTATACTTTGTAACCTTGCAGGTTTATTGTTGTTCAGTTTATCTAACTGATTTGTTTAGCTAGACTGACCCGTGTATTTTATACTCGGGTCAGACCGAGATGTTTCAGGTTAGGTGCTTTTGGACTTAGCCTCTTTTGCTTCTGCATGGACTATTCAACTTGTTTCTTTTTGTTAAAGCTTTTTGTGTAGTCCTATTTTGCTGTAACTTTGATATTTATTCTTCTGGATTTGTCTGTATATTGTTGTTTGCTATACCACTTGACATGTATTATTTTGTATACTCTGTTATGTATCAATATATGTGTATATGATGATCCACTGTTCTGTGATGTATATTACGTTTGAGTTGTTATATTCCGTTCTGATAGATCCTCCAACCACCTATGGTTTTGTTTTAAGTATTCATTGGATATGTCGACCTGCTTGGTATGTCTATTGTCGATGTATTCAATAGATAGTTAGAGTAAGACTATAGGTGGTTGCTTCTAACCAGCCTTATTCTCCGTGTTAGTTGACGACATTACCCTGTAGTGTCCTTGGCTAGCGTGGGTATAGAGGTGGGGGTGTCACAGCGTGGTATCAGAGCTGATTTCAGAACAAAATATGATAAACACATAATAGAGGCACATATTACGGTACATCAAAGTGTATAAGTAATACAAATCTTTGAATCATCGTGTCTTTCTATTCCTTCTTCCGTCAAAGGTTAGATAGAATTTGGGGAATACGTCTAGGAATGCATTTTATTCCGTAGTATTCCATATTGAAGTATCTACCTTGTGATTAATCTTGTTCTTATCATACTTTCAGCGTATGGCTGGAAGACGCAGGGGACGACGTTCGGATGCTGGGCAATCCAGTGGCTCACATCCGGATGGCGTTTATATGTCTGCCGATCATTTTTTGGAATTATTTAGGAGCACTCAGCCTCTAGTTCCTCCTCGAGTTTCTCCACCTCGCAAGTCTGCCTTTTCACGTCGGTGCAGTGATTTTGCTCATCTTGAAGGAAAGCCGTTTAAAGGCTCCGAGTCTGTTCTTGAAGTCCAAGCTTGGTTTCGCTCATGCGAGCGTATCTTCTCTCGTATGGATCTTTCTGACCATGATAGAGTTCTTGTAACTTCTAGCTTATTACAAGAGCATGCTCTTGATTGGTATGAGCTTCTTATAGCCGGAATTGATGAGTCTACTCTCTCTTGGACTCAGTTTCGGGAGCGATTTGAACTCAAGTTTGTTCCTGAATCTGAAAAAGCTTTATTGACCCGTAGCTTTCTTGAGTTGAAGCAAGGGAAATCTTCTGTTTCTGAGTATGTTGCATCATTTGAGGCTTTATCTAAGTATGGTCTTGAATTCATTAGCACTTCTTATAAGAAGAATTTGAAGTTTGTTTCTGGTCTTAAGAAATATCTTAAGAATCTTTGTTGCTCCAGCTAAAGCTCTCTTTTGAGGAGTTGGTTGATTTGGCACTTCATCTTGAAACCGTCGAGAAGGAGTGTGATAGTGATGTTGATGTTGAAGTTTCCAAGAACCCAAACAAGAGGCAGTTTCTATTTCAGAAGAAGCCTTTTCCTTCTAAGAAGAAGAAGACAGGTGGTTCCAACTCTCAGCCCCAGTCTTCTGGAACACCTTTCGTTCGGAAGTATTTCAATTGTGGTTCTCCTGATCATATCATTCGAGCTTGTCCTAAGCCTCTCTTCTGTCGTTATTACAAGAAGGAAGGTCATCATGATTCAGCTTGTTCTACTGTTCCGGTTGGTGCCAAGTCTAGCAAGCTTTATGCTGCTAAGGCTTCTGAAGGTCCCTCTCAGCCCAAAAGTATATCTCCACCTATTTTGGAAGGTTCTATTTTATTTCATGATCATAGTATTCGAGTTCTTTTTGATACGGGTGCATCACATTCTTTCGTATCGAAAAAGCTCGTTGATGATTTATCTTTGGATGTTTCTTGTTTGGTTACTTCTTTAAGGATCGCGAATCCTATTGGGGGATCTGCGACCCTTAGCCTGCTTTGTGATGATGTTGAGATTGTTTTATGTAGCTTTTCTTTTCGTGCGAGTATGCACGTTATTTCTTGTCTGGGATTTGATTTGATTTTGGGTATGGACTGGCTAGTAAGATATAATGCCAGGATTATTTGTTCGGAGAGAATTATATACCTTCGACATCCGGATTCGCCTACTCAGCTATCTCTTATTCTTCGAGATGTGGATAATTCCGAAATGGCTTTATATTCTCTTGACTCGCGGGATGATGATGATATATCTCGTATTCCTATTGCTTGTGACTTTTCTGATGTTTTTGAGACTGTCTCGGGTTTGCCACCTAAGCGGGCAATTGAGTTCCGCATTGATCTCATTCCAGGCGCGCAGCCAGTTAGTCGTCCTCCCACGAGGATGCCTACAAGGGAAAATGAGGAACTCAAGAAGCAGCTTTTAGAGCTTGAGTCCAAGCAGTTGATTCAGTCCAATTTTTCTCCGTGGGGATCCGCGGTCGTCTTCGTGAAGAAGTCTGATGGAACTCTTAGGCATTGCATTGATTATTGCAAGCTTAACGAGTTGATCATTAGGAATAGGTATCCATTGCCTAGGATCGATGATATGTTCGATCTATTGAGTGGTGCTAAGGTCTTTTCTCAGCTCGACCGTGCCACAGGTTTTCATCAGTTACGAGTCGCGGAGGATAGCATTCCTCTTACCGCTTTCCACACTCGTTATGGTTCTTTTGAGTGGCTCGTTATGCCGTTTGGTTTGACGAACGCTCCTGCTTTCTTTGTTGATCTCATGAATCGAGTATTCTGGGAATATCTCGAGAAGTTCGTCCTTGTCTTCATTGATGATATCCTTATTTATTCTAAGTCTGAAGCTGAGCATGCTAATCACTTGAGAATTATCTTGAGTACCCTCCGTTACCATCAGCTTAAAGCCAAATTCTCCAAGTGCCATTTTTTGGAGAATAAGGTTAAGTTCTTAGGCCATGTTGTATCTTCCGATGGCATTTCTGTCGATCCCTCAAAGATCGAAGCCATCCAAAATTGGAAGAGGCCTGAGAATGTGCACGAGATTCGTAGTTTCCTTGGATTGGCGGGTTATTACCGTAGGTTCATTAAGGATTTTTCCTGTGTTGTGCTTCCTCTCACCAGCCTTACTCGGAAAGGCATTCGTTTTATTTGGTCCGACAAGTGTGAAGCTTCCTTTCTGACATTAAAGGAACTTTTCACTAATGCTCCTATTCTTGTGGTTCCCGAGGGGAATCATGATCTTGTTGTCTACAACAATGCTTGTGGTAGTGGTCTCGGTGCTATTCTTATGCAGAAGGAACGGGTAGTTGCTTATGCTTCTAGGCAACTGTGTCCGAATGAAGTTCGCTATGCCACTCAGGATCTTGATTTAGCCGCCATTGTCTTTGCCTTGAAGATTGGGCGACACTATTTATTGGGCGAGCTCTTCATTCTTTATACCGATCATAAATCTTTGAAGTACTTGTTCACTCAGAAGGAACTCAATATGAGACAACAGCGTTGGCTCGAGTTCTTGTTTCCTATGACTTTGATATCCAGTATACCCCTGGTAAGGGAAATCGTGTTGCTGATGCGCTTAGTCGCAAACATTCGGCTGTTGTTTCTATGATACTTGCCGAATGGGATATTCTTGAGACTCTATCTTTTTGTGAAATTCGGGATCGAGGTTCATCTTTAGATTCTCCTATTCTATTATTTAGTCTGGGAGCTCGACCTATTATATTGGATCGTATTACCGATGCCCAGCAGCGTGATCCTGATTTGTCGCATTTTATTCAGCTTTGTGAGTCTGGATCCTGTGATGAGGCGTTGCGAGATTTCAGCATTGATTCTCATGGGTGTCTTCGCAAGAAGAACCGTCTTTTTGTGCCTTCTAATTTTGCACTTAGGCATTGCATTCTTGATCACTGTCATCGTTCTAAGTATGCCATTCATCCTGGTAGTAGTAAGATGTATGTCGATATGCGTCGTCTTTATTATTGGGAAGGCATGAAGCGCGATGTTGCGGGTTATGTGAGTAATTGCATAACTTGTCAGCGTTTTAAGGCCGAACATCAGCGTCCTTCTGGTCTTCTTCAGCCTCTAGAGATTCCATTATGGAAATGAGATCAGATTTCTATAGATTTCATTGACGGCCTACCTCGTTCGAGATCGGGCCATTCTAGCATTTCGGTTATTGTTGATCGCCTCACCAAGTCTGCTCATTTTGTTCCTATTAAGTCTAATAGGACTGCTTCGCATTTGGCTAAGTTGTATGTCAAGGAAATCTTGAGACTTCACGGTGTTCCTAGTTCTATTGTGAGTGATCGTGATCCATTATTCACGAGTCATTTTTGGAAGAGTCTTCAGCAAGCTTTGGGAACAAAGCTTAATTTTAGTACAGCTTATCATCCGCAGTCTGACGGACAGACTGAACGGGTGAATCGTATCTTGGAAGATCTTCTCCGTTTTTGTATTTTTGATTTCGGTGGTAGTTGGGAGGATCACCTACCTCTTGTAGAGTTCTCCTACAACAATAGTTTTCAGTCTAGCATCGGTATGGCTCCTTTCGAAGCCTTATACGGAAGGCCATGTCGATCACCATCTTGTTGGTTGGAATCTGGGGAGAAGCATATTCTTGGTCCTGATTTTGTTTGTGATTCTTCCGAGAAGATTGATCTTATCCGGTTGAGAATGAAAGAGGCACAGAGTCGCCAGAAATCCTATGCGGACAACCGAAGGAAGCCTCTCGAACTCTCGATTGGTGATCTTGTTTTTATTCGTGTTTCTCCTTTGGAAGGGGTTATGCGTTTCAGTACGACTGGAAAATTGGCTCCTCGCTATATAGGACCATTTTCTATTACTGAACGTATTGGCCCTATGGCTTAAAGAGTTTCACTTCCTGCTCATTTATCTGGCATTCATGACGTGTTTCATGTCTCGCAACTTCGGAAGTGTCTTCGGGAATCGGATTCTGTTATTGATTCTCCTGATTTGCTTGAGCTTGAGATCTCACCGGACTTATCTATAGTACAGCAGCCTATTCGCGTACTTGACACGGAGGTGCGACACCTTCGGAACAAGGACGTGCCGCTCGTTAAAGTTCAATGGTCCGCTAATCCCAATGACCGTACTTGGGAAACCAGATAGTTTATTGAGCGATCCTATCCGGGTTTTCTATCTTTGCTTGGAAATGGTGAGTATATCTTTTCATCTCAAGCTTATTTTCTTTTCTTTTGAATGTTGTATGTAGTTATTAAAAATATCGTCTCTATGAATTGCGGGGACGCAATTTTGTTAGGAGGGGAGATTTGAAACAACCCGCATATTTAACGATTATATATTTAAATTTTTTATTTAAATATAGTGTCTTTAGTCGGATTTAGGTCCGAAAAGTTACTTTTTGCAAATGGCCGAATTAGGACTCGGAACCATTTCCATTGATTCCAAAATGGCATTTGCGATCTTTTTGAGTATAAGCTTTGATATGTTTGGAGTAAGTCGAATTTTGCTATTTGTTAAGTGGGCTTTTGGGTTTGGGTTTCACCCAAACTATTCTATAAACCAACTCAGCCCTTTCTCTCCTTCCATTCACACATTTTCATTTCTTAAGCTTAGGCAAAACTGAAAATGGGGGAAGAGAATGGGAAATAGAAATTCCAAGCCCTAGTTTACTTTGCAAACTTGAATTCTTGCTCCTAAATCAAAGAGAAGCTATTGGTAAGTCTCCTCCTTATCCTCTCCAACTCTTTCTCCTTAAATTTCAGAAAGTATTCCTAAACCTAACTTAGGAAAATACTTGTTTTGATCTTAGATTTAAGCTAGTAGAGTTGAAGTGGAGAGTGGTTGGTTGTTTTCTTTGATATTGAGCTTCTCTATTCTTGTTTCGAATTAAAATGGTGAGTTTTAAACTCACATCTACTTCTCTTAATTTCATTGATGTTGGGTATGAATCCTAGCACTTGTTCATATGCACTTGTTTTCGATTTGGATTGCTTTGGTGAAATTGCCAAATATTGATTTTTGAAGCCAAATCTATGTAAAACCTTATATGGTTGATGTTTATGTTGTTCGAAGTGTTTGGGTGTGTCGTTAAGGTTGGGTAGTCGTTTGACGTAAGCCCATAATCAACATGCATCTTATTGCTTTCGATTTGTTTGGCCATAGATGGCCTAGGTTCAGGAAATGCCTGACCATCAGGTTTCAGACGTCTGAAACCCTATTTCAGACGTCTGAATATTGTTCTGGAGGAATATTTTCATCCCAGATTCAGACGTCTGAAATTATATTCCAGACGTCTGAATTGGCTAAGTTTCAACCAGAAAGGAAATAGGCAAAATAATGCCTATTTCAGACGTCTGAAAGTTTGGGTTCAGACGTCTGAATTCTGTTTTGAAAAACAGATTGATTTCCAGATTCAGACGTCTGAATTCCTTCTTTCAGACGTCTGAATATGATGTCTTTTGCCAATTGCTTTGTACGTTTAGCTTTTTTCAAATTTATTCGATGCATATTGATTCCAGTTAGTTGTTTATGCATATTTGACCTTGATGGTTCCTTTTGGAATTCATTCACGGGTTTTTTATAAATGATTTCTTCAAATCGTATTAAAAGTTCGCTTCTCTGATTTATAAATTCTATTAAAACACACACAAAATTTCGCACTTCGAGCGAAGTGGAAGGGTGATTAAATGGTTGGGCAAAACACGGACCATGAATCTATGCGTTTATCCTTCTGATTAATTCCCGACCTATTCAATTGATCGTTTTGACCTTCGGGTTTGGTTTACCAATGATATGAGGTGAACTTTGTACTGCTTTGAGTGTGAAATTAACTAACGGATAGTAAACCGTTTAGTGCGAACGAGTGGTTATGGGACTCACGTTACCACTTTTCGGATTCCTTTTTGAGAGTTATGACACATTCCGCCGGTTAGTAGTGTCCAATATTGGGCCTCCGGACCATCACCACTATGGTTTGTTGCCTTTGGGATAGTGTCTTCGGACTGTCTCCTTCAGGTTTGTTGCCTTCGGGTATGTGCCTTCGGGTTTGTTGCCCTATAGTATCGCTTCTGATGTTGGTCGTTATGAGCCGCACTGGTGATATTGGGTTTGGAATCTTCGGGCTCATGGATCCTTGTTTATACAGCACTGAGCTCGAGCAATTTTATGATGTTTCATTCATATGTATATTCCTTAGGTATCGCCCTTCGGTGTTGGTCTTTTTGAGCCGCATGATATGTAGCGATTACCTTGTGGAACTTGTGTTACCTTTGTTGGTATTTGTTATTTTCCTTATTGGCTTGATTTGGGATATTTGTATCCTTTGTTTATCTATGTTGCCGATGATATGAGGCTTGTTTTGTTATCATATGATTCATCTTTTATTAGATGATTGTGTTATCTCCTTTAGAGATATTTGTTATACTTTGTAACCTTGCAGGTTTATTGTTGTTCAGTTTATCTAACTGATTTGTTTAGCTAGACTGGCCCATGTATTTTATACTCGGGTCAGACCGAGATGTTTTAGGTTAGGTGCTTTTGGACTTAGCCTCTTTTGCTTCCGCATGGACTATTCAGCTTGTTTTTTTTTGTTAAAGCTTTTTGTGTAGTCCTATTTTGTTGTAACTTTGATATTTATTCTTCTGGATTTGTCTGTATATTGTGGTTTGCTATACCACTTGACATGTATTATTTTGTATACTCTGTTATGTATCAATATATGTGTATATGATGATCCACTGTTCTGTGATGTATATTATGTTTGAGTTGTTATATTCTGTTCTGATAGATCCTCCAACCACCTATGGTTTTGTTTTAAGTATTCATTGGATATGTCGACCAGCTTGGCATGTCTATTGTCGATGTATTCAATAGATAGTTAGAGCAAGGCTATAGATGGTCGCTCATAACCAGCCTTATTCTCCGTTTTAGTTGACAGCATTACCCTGTAGCGTCCTTGGCTAGCGTGGGTATAGAGGTGGGGTGTCACAGGATAGTTGTCGCCGACTTGCTGGAGGTGGTATCGATAGTCAGAACGCCGTCGTTTGATCGTGTACGTGCACGCTCATTTTCGTGTGTTTGGGAATTATGATGATCGGGGAAGAAGCAAAGGTCTCGGGGATTTGCTCGAAGTTTTTGTGGGACTGACTCGAAGTCGTGATGATGCGAAAAAAGCTAGGAGTTGAGCTTGGGTTTATCTCGGGGGTTGCTCGAGTAATTGAAATTGCAGTTTTAAAATTTTAAAACAAATCAAATTTTGAATTAAACAATTTTCTTAAACCATTGTTTTTAAATAATAAAACGTCTTAATTAAGTTTTTGGGATTAGTAAAGGTTTTAATAAATTACTTTAAATTTATTAAGTTTAAAGTGTTTTTAATATATATATATATATCCTTTGTTTTAAAATTTATTTTAAATAAATTTATTATTGTAATTATATAATTGATTAGGGAAATGATATGATTTCAGTTTTTGATTAACTTAAATGTCTTTAGTTTATCCATATGTTAATGATAATTAATTTAAATGGTTTATTAAATAAACTTGAATGTAATTAAGTGATTAATAAAGATAAATGGTTTATCTTTAAATTAAATTAAGATTTGGGTAATTAAAGATTAATTGATGAATAAAAGTAATTAAAGAATAATTACTTAATGTAAGTAATTAGAAATTAATTAAGGGTAATTAATTACTTAAAGATAATTACTTAATGAAAGTAATTAAGGTTAATTAATTTATGATTAAAGTTTGACTAATCAAGTGATTAAAGAATAATTAATTAAAGGACAATTAATTTATATTATTTACTAATTAAGGTAATTAATTTAAGGATAATTAATTAATTAAAGGTTAGTTAATTAATGAAAGTGATTAAGGAATGATTTATTAATTAAGGGTTAATTAATTAATATAATCAATTGAGGATAATTAATTAGAGAATAATTAAATGAGTAACGGTTATTTATTTAATGATCAAAGGTTGATTGATTTATTAATTGAGATTGGTTAATTAACAATTAAAGGTTGATTAATTTATTATTAAAGGTTAATTAATAAATGATTAAAGTATAATTAATTAAAATTGTTTGTAATTAATTAATGTTAATTAACAAGGATTAGTAATTTATTCATAAGTAATTAATCAGGTTTAAGTTAATCAAGTGATTAATTGATCTTACTTATGGTTGTTTGGATTGTATGGAATGCTTTGAATTGTTTGATATCCCTGATGTGTGATGTTCTATGATATAATTGAGCTGTGAACTGTGATTTATTTATCTGTGACGAATTTACATATTATCTGTGAATCTGTGAATGAAGATAAGCGTTATAGGATTATACCGCTTATTGATATTATTATGCTTGGATTGACGATGGTTGTGATATGTTATTGTTGTGTGTCAAACCCCTGGACTACACCATACACACAAAAATATGGATTTCACGAGGAAATTGGTTAAGTCACAGATATTTGAATCTAATATTATTCAAAATATTGAAATGGTTTATAAAGATTGAATTTTTAATCCACAATGATTTGGAAATGGAGTTGGTTTGAATATGAAAAGCTTTTGAAAAGGGAGTTTTAAAATCTAAATTTAATTTGAATATATTATGTCTTATTTTGAGATTATTTTGGGAAATATGGTATGAAAGGATTATACAAGTTATAATATATATATATATATATATATATATGGATTTTAAACCATTTTGAAGTGTATTGAATAAATTATTTTGAGAATTTGAATTTAATTCAAATAGAACTTGCCGAGAATACGGTAATTCGCTGATTTTCCAATGTATACTTTGAAAGGCTATAACTTGAGTTAATTTAATCGAATTTTCCCGAAATGAAAAGCATTTGTTTTCAAATGATAATAGCTTTTATATAAAGAAAGAATTTCCAGTTTTTGTTGAAAAGAGTTCAAATTTGAAATTGAAATAGTTTTGAAAGCTATGAATGAATCTTCGTTAAAGATTTGGTGAACTTTGTTTTCAAACAAAAGAGGATCTCAAAGATAGATCTTTTGTTTAAATATTATGAATGAATCTTTATGAAAGATTTGGTGAATCTTGTTTTTAAATTGAGAGGATCTTAAAGGTATATCTTTTATTTAAAAGATTAAAAGTGGAAAATTGTTTAGACCATTCAAAAGGAAAGGTTTTGAAACAAGTGTTAAAAGTTGTGACTTAACTAAGATCCCACTATATCCGTATGATTTCTAAATTAAGCACCCATTATTCGGTTCAGCCGGGAGAGGACTTTGTGTCATATAACCCATTTCAAATAATGATATGACGAAATGGATAGCATTTGAAGACGGTGGTGAAGACCGAGTATTTTCGAGAATGATAGGATTACCTGTCGAATGTCTCTACACTGAGTTGCTCCGGTATAGAGATCTCCATATGTGATGGGGAGTCCGATCGAGATTGTGAATACCTGGATTTTCAAGGGCTTCTTTGAAGTGCCATCGGTTCCATTCATACCCAGGATGGACTTGTATGGTTGTATGTCTGGCATTACACTTTGATATGTAAAGCTGATTTCTATCAAATACATTTCTGTTGGTGGTGGAGAATTTATTCTCTTAGCTTAACACTCTTCTCTGAGACATACGAGCTCAGAGGTTATGTTATTGATGGTTATCAGTGATATACTCCCAATTTGGTAGTGTGGCATGCCGAGTGTTGCTGATCATTTGATGATCGAAGCATGGCCTTTGTGAAAAGCGTAGCTTTGTGAACGAGACTTCCTCGAACCTCACAATCCGAAAATGGTCGAAACAGGAAGAATGCGGCAAGGTTTTAAGGGTCGCGCCCTTTAAGGTATGTGCATTTCCTTCTGGATAAAAAGTGGTATCATGGTATGGAGCCCAGATACTTAACTTATGTGGTTGTTGGAATTTGTTAGTGCAGAGATACCTCGGATAAAGGTCGATGACGACCGGGGGATGGCATACTCGTGTCAGTAGTTACTTAGTTGCAGAGGTAACCCGACCTTGTGTTAGCAAAGATCCGATTATGTTCTCGGGGCGTCCCTCCAGAGGCGTACCCATTCGGTGTAGGAAGTTCCTTAGCCTGACCATTTGTTGGAAATCCAAACAAAACAATACGAGCCCTTTACGATTGCAGTTGTATAACCTGCCACCTCAGGTGGTAGCAATAGCAGGCATAATATAATAGTACCTATGCTGGCTAAGATTAATATTATACTTTCAAAATGTTTTCTGCACTATGCCCTAATAATAATATCAAAAGGATTTTGCGTATCAAGCATGTTTGACTATCATAAGGAGAAATCTCATCCAATTGTACGTTTGCATTGTGTGTGTGTACGGGGAGGCCTTATGGTAGTTTCATTTTCCAAAAAGCATTGTGGATTTCTTTTTACTTCTTTTGTTCAAGATAAACTATTTTCGTTTGCTCATACTAGTCCCATGACTGACCTGGAGTTTATTATTCCCTTTCTAAACTTTGGGTGCCCACAATTTTCCACACGGACAGCCTAGAGTCAGATTTTCAGATAGTCAGATAGTAGGTGTAGCTTTTGGCAATCTTCAAAGTCTTTGGATTTTGAAAATCGCATTCTGGACCGGACTTGCTTACGTTCATCATGATAGGATTTTGAGCTTTTGGATTGGGCTTTTGCTTTGAAGCTTTAGAGATGGGATGCAATCTATGGACCTGTTTTGGTAGTCCAAGCAAGTTGAAGTTATGTTTCTGTTATTGTGTTCTGCTGTGGTATATGTATATTTGCTTTGATGTTGGATAAATTGTTGTAGAGATGTTGCATTCATGGATTTGTATATGTATATATTGTTTTTCTTCCGTTGTGTTGTTGTACTTAATGTGTTATAAGCTTCGACGAACCAGACTCGACGTTTGAATCTGCGGCATTCGAATACGGGTGATGTATTTGGTGCTGATTTTCGAAGGTCGAGTCAGGGTCGTTTCACGATCAAAAATCGAAATCGAATATTCGCCATCAAGAATCGAATGAAAAATCTTAACACGAAATGGTGTAATTCACCTCGAACTTATGTACTCAAATCTTGATCAAATTAATTATGCGAATAAACAATATACGTACAACTTACATATCTATTCCAACTTATTTCATCACAATTACATTTTCAATTTAAATTCTTTATAAATCTCGTTGATTAACAAAAACATCACTTCATACTTTAATATTTTTTCCAAAGAATTTCTCCATTTAATATAAAACATTAATATTCATTCTCATAATATTGCTTATATTTCTCTTCAATTTGAATTACATTCGTTTCACATATAATATTTCTCATTTAATATTACATTTATTTGCGAATCATTTCATCCTTTAGTTTATAACCAATTTATAAAAGCTTAATTCCTTTTTATAAGACCTTTTATTCTTATCTAAAGTTATCACAACTTCATTTATAACCATTTATTGCAACATCCATTTATTTCATAAGAATTTACAAGTCATAGCTTTATCTATAATTATTTCACTTTTAGTTCATATTTGTTTATCCAAATAGTCTTCAACTTTTAATTTTCAAATTTATTTATGACACATTTCATAAATTTTAATTAAGTTTATACACTTTTTTTTTCAATTAAAAACCCATAGATGCCATTTCTTTAATCACAATTTCAATTTAAACATTCCAAGGCTTAAAGTTCACACTTGTATATTATTACATTACATGGCAATAATGTATACAACAATTCTACTCATTTACTAAACATAGATATAACAAATTTAACCTTGTTTCACTTGCTTTCAATTTAAGGTTACCAAATTCAACTACATAATTCAACAAAATTTCTACATTTCAACTCATATATTAATTCAAAAGTTTTAACTATCTAGAATATCTAGATATTCCATTTTATTTCAATAGATGAAACTACCAATCAACAAATAACAATATTCACAACCAAACATTTCAATTTCTTAACCAAATTCCTAATCATTCATTTTATTCTCTTTAATACATCATTACTAAACTAGTGTTTAGTCCATAAATTAAATCAACAATAATTAGCCAATGGTTATAAACTGAAAAAAAACTCAAATAATCAACAATAAATGATAATAACTAAATATTATCATTTCATATATTAAACACATTACAAATAACTATATTAGTTATAAAAATTTATTCGCTTATATATATATCATAAAATATTAGGAAAAATAATTTCATTTCAAAACTTATATAAAACATTTTTATAACACTAACAAATACGCGCTCTGATATGTACATCCAGACAACTCATTCTGGGGTATTACTACCCTATCTTTAATGAGTTAACCCCAACAGGCTAAGGTATGTCTAAACCAAAGCTCTGATACCAACTGTAACGACCCACCTTTTTGGACGGTTTAAATCGACAATAAACAACACATATCTAATTCAAAGTATTCAAAAGGGAGGATTGTTAATGTGTTAAATAAGAAAATAAAAGAAAAGAAGGAAAAATAACACACAAAATCTCACAGCGAAATGACAGAATATAATAATCAGATAAATAGTTCATGAAGCTGTTTTACAAATAACATGTGATTAAACTTTTAAAATTCAAATCAGAGTGATACATACAAAAGGAATAAACAAACAATGCAGCGGAATACATGTAGTGAAATAATTGTAATAAATGGCAATAATATACTGAATCTTCATCTTCGTTGTGAGGACCCGATTCTTCGACTTCCGAAAATCGACATAAATACGTCCACTGTATCAACGACCGAGCAATCGAATGCCGGAAATTCGTATTCTTAGGGTTTAAGAAGAAGAAAAAGATAGAAGAAGAAATAAAGAAAAGAAACAGAAACAATATCAGAATCTCACAGTCGTAGCGGAACAACATATAATAGATAAATGAACAACCTTTAAAACAAAGAACTATATCAGTTATTACATTACATCACATTACATTACATTATCAGAGTTTACAACAAACAACGGAAAAAAATACTATATACTAGTTGATATGCCATGCCATCCAGCTTCCCTCCAGAATTCTACAGCAACTCCTGAATTCCAGAATATCATGATAACCTGACTCTAGACTGCCCGTGTGGAAATTTATGGGTTAGGAAGGGAAACAATAAACTCCAGGTCAGTCATGTGACTGGTGTGAGAACTTAAATACAGTTATTCTTTTAAAGAAACTAGATTTACAAAAGAATTTCGGTATGCTTTTGGAAAATGAAATTACCATAAGGCCTCCCGCCACACACACAATGCGAACGCAGAATTGGAGGAGATTTCTCCCTATGATAGTCAAAGATGCTTACTACGCAGAATCATTTGATTTTTTTTTAATTATTAGTGCATAGTGTAGAAAACATTTCGAAAGTATAATATTAATCTTAGCCAGCATAGGTACCATTATAGTATGCCTACTATAGCTACCACATTAGATGGCAGGTTCTACAACTAAAACCGTACAAGGCTCGTATTTTTTCTTTGGATTTCCAACAAATGGTCAGGCCAAGGAACTTCCCATTGCCACATGGGTACGCCTCTGGAAGGACGTCCCGAGAACCTATCCAGATCTCTACCAACACAAGGCCGGGTTACCTCTGCAAAAGTAGGTAACTACTGACACGAGTATGTCATCCCCCAGTTGTAAACAACCTTTATCCGAGGATCCTCAACCAACATCAATCACAAAGTCATATATATTTGCGACATTGACATAAGTTAAGTATCTGGACTCCATACCATGATACCACTTCTTTCCAGAAGGAAATGCACATACTCTAAGGGGCGCTACTCCCTAAAACCTTGCTGCATCTTTCCTGTTTTGACCACTACAAGGGTGTGAGGTCCGACGAAATCTCGTCCACAAAGCTATGCTTTTCATAAAAGCCATGCTTTGATCAACAAATGATCAGTAGCACTTCGTATGCCACATTACCAAATTGGGAATGTATCACTAGTAACCATCAACTACATAACCTCTGAGCTCGTATGTCTCAGAGAATGGTGTTAAGCTAAGAGAATAAATTCTCCGCCACCAACAGAAATATTTTGATGGAAACCATCTTTACATCTCAAATTGTAACGTTAGACACACATCCATACAAGTCTGTTCCGGGATCGAAAGGAACCGAAGGCACTTCCAAAGAAGCCCTTGCAATCCGGATATTCACTAATCACGACCGGAATTCCCATCACAAGTGGTGATAAAATCTCTATATCGGAGATCAGCCGATGCAGAGACATTTGACGGTAATCCTTCCGTTTTCGAAAATATCCGATCTTCAACACCGGTCTTCAAATGCTATCCATTACGACGTATCACTATTCGGAATGGGATTTATGACACAAAGGTCCTCTCCTGGCTAAACCGAATAACGAGCACTTATTTTAAAATAAGTGTAGCATTCAAATTCAAGCAAATCACAACAAATACCCATTTAAAGGTAAATATTGATAGTCGGTTATTTAACTATCAATAGATATGCACAACATCACTAGATTCCAAATAATTTCCCAAATTGTTTATTTTCCAAAAATATCTTTACAAGATATAAGTTTCCAAACTTCAACCATTTGAAACCAATTTCAAATCACTTTTCATTCATGGAATAAAATTTCCGATATTATTTATTTCCACTAGAAATCTGCCAAATCTGAATACTTAAAAATAATTTATATTACTTACCCAAAATATATCTGGAAACATTTTAAAATAAAGTCTACCTTTAAAACACTTTAGTTTTAGATATTAGTTATAAAAACATTATACTAATATTATATATAAACTTAAGTCCAAACTAATTTTTCAAAATGAAATTTGTAGATAGAGTGTTATTATCTAAATAATCAATTTCTCAAACAATTATCAATTAAGACTTTAAATAATTACTTCTAAATTTTGCTAAATAAATCTTTACTCTAAAGGTTTCAAAATAACTTAAGAAAATAATTTCCCTAAAATATTCTTTTAAAACTACTTTAGAACTTTTAATCTATACTTTAAAAGCTACTTTGGAAATATGCTCGGCTTTCCAGGGAGAATACACTTTCATTTCAAAATGGTTCATTTAAACCAATTAAATAAATCCTTACCGATTTATTTAAAATTTACGTCCAAATCCGTAAATTTATTTCCATACTTTAAAATAACATAATGTTTATTTTAAAACCAATTTCCCTTTCCTTTATAAATTTCAATTGAATTCAAATTCTATTGATATACGATTTTCAAATCGATTTCAAATATTCACTTCCAATACCAATTCAATTTTCAATTGATTTCCAAGAAACACTAAATCAAATCCCATATTGATTTTTTTTTCCAAATTCATTTCACTTTCCCAACTAAATTTCCAAATGGATTTCCAAACTTATTTCCTTTTTAAAATAAATTCCTTTATCTCTTTCAAACTATCTAACATCCAAATTTTGAATAAACTCTACAATTTATAAACAGTATTATTCAAGTCCATTTATAAAAATCTTTTCACCATATTTTGGAATTAATTCGATAAGATTACAAAAATCAACTTTTTATACTTTTTAAATTCCTTCTTCCAAATTTATTCAATTCTCTAAAATTAATTCACTTAAAGTTTTCTACTTTGATTTCCAAAATCCAATTCCATTTATTTCTGGTATCCAACGATACCAAAAATTCATTCGGCTAAATTATAGCCTTCAAATAAATTCCAAACATCAATATGATCAGTCACATCAATATAACCATTCACGGATTATCACATCACATCATAAATAAATTCAATCAATGTGAGGAATCCAGTTGGATCCCTCCACCCTGTTTCCCTGCATCCACAGATGTTAGGACAATACCAATTCCACTTCGAGGTGGAATATCGCGGTATATGGGATTTATAAAATATTATCCGCTATTATGCGGCCCAATAGGGTGTCATCCGCTATATAATGCGGGAAATCAACTCCAAGTACATATATAATACCAATTCCACTTCGAGATGAAATATTGTGGTATATGTGTTTAATATAATAACCTCCGCTTAATGTGCTGCGTATAGGGTCTATTTCAGTTCAAATGATAACAAAAATCATCCAAACACACAATCAACATCCAATAACTCAATCAACCAAATTTTCTATATATTTAAAATTAACCAAACAACGAAATTTCTGATTGAGAAGTTCTCACCTTTGATTTTAGTTTGCAATCCATTTTCCAATCCATTCGACTTGTTTTCCATGATTTTTTTTGACCTTGAACAGAAATTAGATGATTTTATTAATATTCGAATAACCGGACTATTTATCTCATTTTATAAATTACTCAATAATGATTTTTTTAACTGCTTCCCCTTTTCAATCCTTTCGTAAAATAGTTAAATGAGTTAATAAAACAAATTAATCATCCAAAATACATTGTTATAAAATAAGCTAGTAAATCTTAAAAACGTGTAGATGTATATTTTAGCTTATTCCAAAATAATCTACATCGGCTTTAAAATCTAATTTTACGCAACTTTAAACTCTCATATTTTTTTTCCAAAATCCTACATATATATTATTATTATTATTACTGTACTATAGATTTTTCATATATATTTAAATTAATTAGGATTAACCCAAGATTTAAACCGCTGGACAGGAACAACTCTTTCACTTTACTGTATATAAAAAAAAGTAACTTTTATATATACACTATATATATACATATGTTTGAAAGGAAAAAAACTGAATTTAAACTTCTTATATAAATAAATTACCTTAATCACATGGAAACACGAGCTCCTGCTCAACAGCAGCACACGAGAAACAACCTCGCCGAAGGAGTTGAACCCAAACACGACCCCTGACACCACGCGGGCCCGTCTACGAGCCGCCGAACCCACCACTACTCGAATCCCCCAAACACGAGCCCTAGCCCACGGCCATCAAGTTCCCATGAAGCTTGCACCCCTCGAATCTCGCTCAAGTTAACCACTGCCGTCGAGACTTCAACATTTGCTTGCGAACGAGGCCAATCCCTTCATCACTGGCCAGGCGCGCTTCAGTCAAACGACAACACCACAGACGCCGACCCCTCCGTTCGAGTTTGAATCACTGCTCAAATCTCACTTCACCTGATGTAGCATCCAAAACGAACGGCTCTGGCCCAATCGAACTCGAGACGCGCGACGATCCACTCCATCTCCGACAACGTTCAAATGCCTCATGACTCTGCCCTAAATCGATACTCGGTTCGAATGTTGTCGATTTCCATTGAACGAGAAGGGTTTAAATTTCCTTATACGAACGAATTCGATTCGAATTCATTCTGCCATTTCGATTCGAGAATGGATTAAAGAGAAGGAGACGCGATTTATTCTTAGCCTCATCCCCCATTTTAGAATTGATTTTAGTTCGGCCACTAACCTATTTTATTTTCGTTCAGCCTTGTGTTGAAAATGATCACTGTGCACATTTTTTATTTATTTAAAGAAACCAGGAAGACAAGAAGTGATAGTTGCGTGCTTGAACATCTTTGCTTCAGTGAAAACAAAAAGCTTTCATGTGAACATAATTTGACTAGTCAACTAAGTATAAAATATATTTAAATTAAATTGTCGATTTAACTTTCGATGCGTTTACCTACCGTACTATCACACGATAACTCCAAACGCTACAAAATTTGAAATTCGATAATAATACAATATTACGGATCCAATGGAACTGGATTCGTCCAATTCCGAGACTGTGCCTCGGAAGGCTATTTTTAAATGTCAATTTAAATGATATAAATTTCCAAACTGAACAAATCATTTTCAAATTCAACTCTGAAGCTTCTATTTCCTTCAGTATTATCAATATGAATTTTACAAGCCTTTGAAATATTTTTATTCAGCTTAAAACTGAAGATTCAAATTTTTATCCAACTTTGATAAATTAAATCCAATAATTTAATTGCCAAATTCATAGTTATATTAGGAATTCAAGCTAAACAATTATTCAGATATTTAAAATTAAATAAATATTTTCAATTTAAATTGTCCAAAATTTAGGATGTCACATTCATCCTCTATAAAATAATCTTCAATACACTGAAAAGCTCATACTGACCCGAGCGTAATGAAAACAAACACTCGAGTCAGAACTAAAAGATCTTATGTAAGTCAAATTAATCTAAAATAAAATGTGAGTGTAATGGCTTCAGAGATGTTACGGGATTTTCCATCTCCTATCAAGTGCACAATATGAATATAATTATTAAAATATTTCAAATAATTCAAGGTATCAATTTTAACCACTTTAATTAAAAAAATTCGAAGTTTAACTTAAACCTATTA
The DNA here is from genome assembly GCA_030765085.1 of Allium cepa. Classification (NCBI taxonomy): domain Eukaryota; kingdom Viridiplantae; phylum Streptophyta; class Magnoliopsida; order Asparagales; family Amaryllidaceae; genus Allium; species Allium cepa. Next base: position 62,900,341 of record CM060929.1, read on the forward strand.
ACTAATTCAATTCCAATACATAATCGAAATTCAAGAAATTGAATGGATGTATATATCATTTCAACCAGTATCTAAAATTAAAAAAATTCAAATCAATGAGAACCACTTGGGTTTATCATTTCAACCCAAAAGGATTTCCCTAATCTATAAGAACATTTGGGTATGTATCATTTCAACCCATAGTGATAACAAAGATATATGCATAAATAAATAACCAATCAAAATTTCAACCAATAACATCCATCAAAATCAACATCCAAATTAGCAAATAAATCACAACAATTAATTGGTTATCATTATTAGGTGTTTAATTAGAAATTATATTCAAAATTAATTACGTGGCTATGAAATTCAATATCAATTCAAATTAATTCTAAGTGACAAATTAAAAAACCAAACCATAATTAATAAACTTCTAATTATATCATAAATCTAATTAACCAACAATGATAATTTAGTAGTTGTAAATGGGTTAAAACACTCACCTTTGATTTGTCGACGATTAAAAATCCAATTAAATGCCCAAATTTGAACAGCGGACAGACCAGAAACTAGGTCATCTTTAAGAAAATATATGAACCAACATAATACTGAATCTATAAAAGTGGCTAACTAAAAAGTTGTTGAAAATTATTTTCTCTCCACTATCAATAAAAGAATCACTTAAAAAGCATCTGTCTTGAGGAAGTTATGGTCAAAACAAACAGAGGTGTTTTCTAAGTTGAAAATCTAAGTTCAAATATACTTCGAAAATATTTGAGTTTTTGGCATAGAAAATTAAGGAATTTGAAGAATTAATCTAAATGAAAGTTGAAGCCACTGGAAAAATTAATGGTTTTATAAAAAAATCACATCATTTGGTTTATTCCTGAAGGAGATAAGATTGATACAATATGGGGTATTTTCATCCAAAACTGTACCCAAGAAAGGACTTGAAAAATGGAGTTTTTGATATTGAAATATTCGGAATGGGAAGAAGGGTTCAACAAAAAAGTTGTTGCCTTTGAAATTATACGCGGTTTGAAAAAAAATTAATTTGGAGTAGTTTAGTGGAATATAAAAGCCATGGAAATAAGGGAAGGAAGAGGGAAAAGGAAAGGGGAAAAGAAGGGAAAAGAGAGATAGAAGAGAAGAGGAAAGGTGGGGCTTTGGCCACGTATTACTGCCGTGAGTTGTGGGTGGTGATGGAGGTGGGTGGTGGCAAGAGGAGAGAGGTAGGCTAGGGTTTTGAAGGTGGAAAGATGGAATTTGATTTAGAGATTTAGAAGTTTAGGGTTTGGAGTTTTCTGTAGATTTGAGGAAGAAAAAGAAGAAGAGTACGCAGAAAGTTTCTTAAATGAGAAATTTTTGTACGTACTTGGTTTTAGTCGCATAGAAAAATAGAAGGTCAGTGTGTAAGAAAAGGAAGGATCCAAAGTCTCTTAGGGTTCCTAGGGTTTCGGTTTTACTAAGGAGCCCATTAGTCTAAAACAAACCCAATAAGACTTAGCCAAAAAAAATAGAACACGAACATACACTGCAAATGAATGAAATAAGGTGCAAATTACTTAATAATTAGGAAATTAAGGTAGAGAGGAAAAAAATAAATGTCACGTTTTATTTTGAAAGCTTCGGGCATTAATAATGCATAAAGAAATATACGTAGAAATGAAAAAGTTTGCAAACCAAAGAAAAGTAAAATTTTATATACACGAAAATGAGGTGGCAAGAATTAAATACAACCTAAAAGTCTAGGCTCAGGTATTAAATAGAAGTAGAAATGAACGGATCAAGTATTAATAATGAGATAACTATTTTAAAACGTACACGCAACAATTAATAACAAAAGAAATGAAGGGACCATGTGCATCGCACAACCTTTTTGAAATTCAATTTGTAAAACGTAACCAAATTAACTTCATTAGCTCAAATAATATTCAAATTTGTACGCACTTAGCTTTTTTTATCTATGCATAATAAATCATATTGCGTACCATAAAGATGAAAACGTTTGATTTGGTTTTCTCAAAATGATCTTTTATTTCCTTTGAAACATCCATTCTGCTTAACACAAAAGGTACGTTTCTTCTATTAAATCTATTAATTGCATCAACGTTTTCTTCCCTTCTAATCGAAATATTTCAATTACATTAATTACAATTACTTACAGAGTTAAATTTCAAAGTAGACAACTAAAATGGTTGAAAATAGAATAATTGTTTTCCTTTAATCATTTAAACACATTTATAATTTTGTTATTTATACAGTAGAGCAATAAATAACTTAATTAAATAAATTATTTTTCTACTCTTGTAATCCATCTATATGCTAAAACACAGTTCAAATATATATATATATATATATATATATATATATAGACACATATTTCTTCCTTTAAATCAATCATTCTATTCATTATTTTAACGAAATTAAACCTACATTCACAAACCAACATTCATTTTATTTGATATAAATGTTATTTTCATTAAACCAACTTTTTTTATATTTTCACAAAACATAAGCTACATTTAATTACACCTATTAATTTACAATTTCGTGTCCTCTCTATCATTAATTGAAATTATTCAATTACATTAATTTCAATTGTTTATAAAGGTGAATTTCAAAATGGACAAAATAAATGCAATGAGAAATAGAACAATTATTTCCTATCAAATAGTGATTTAATCATATTTATGCACTATCGGATACAAACTTGAATTTCCTTCCTAAATAATAGTTTCTCATCTCTGAAATCAATCTTTCAGCTACCAAACATTTCAAATAAATAAACATATGATTTCTTTTTTTAATATAAAAAAACATTTACTATTCCTTATTAACATTTATTATTCCAATCAATTGGAAATTTACATTCAGATAATTGTAATATCATTCAAACCAATGTTATTAAAATACACACTAACATTTGTTATCATCCTTATATTATTGCAAACATATGTCATTAATAGAAATTTTAATAAAGCTCATAACTTGCATTATAATTTAATTTGTATCAATAAAACCTTAATTTTATTCCTAACAATTTTATTCAAAAATCTTATTTAATTTAATACTTTTAAATGTTTAAAAATACGGGTCGTTACAGTGATGGAGCAATAAACCTCTGAGTGGGTTGAGATAAGTCATATACAACTGGTGGGCAACACTAGGACGAATGGTAGATGGCCCGACTAAAACGACAGCTCCTCCACGTGTAAAATGGCAGACTGTAGAGCAGTGTAGAATCTATGCCAAAAATTAAGATAATCCAATTGCAGAATAATAAAATAACTCGCTTCCCACCAGTTGTTCGCCACTGCATGATGTACAGAGGCAAAGGAATACACTCGTATGTAAGGTGTATTAGGATGAGGATCATCAAGAACCATGTCTCCTCTGTATACCTGGAGCTAACATCGCTAACAATAATACCACATACAACTAGCTATAAAAAGGAGATGATACCAACGGAAATCGTCTATCCGACAAAAATCTAGCGTGTGAGGTACCAGGGTATGTCAAATATATAGATCCATCAAACGACTGCCAAATAATGTCAGAGTGTTTACGCCGTAACTCTGTCTGGTTGCATGCAACCGCAAAAACATGACTAGCCTCACCTCCACGAACTCTCTACCTATTCTGAGGCCGCCAAGCACAGATCCTCGAAAAGAATAATGATAACTGGTGGTCTCTAGTCAGGTGAATTAGATTATGACTATACTCATACCACCAATACTGTAAAACCTCCCAAAACCACATAATGATAAACCATTACTACAACAAACTGACCTTTTAATAGCATTTCAAAACCGCTATGAAATCATACTAGCGATTTATGAACAATACAAATCAACAAATTGTAATAGGTCTGAAAGATACAACAACGTTTTAAAATCGCTATAGAAAACAAACTTATACAACGTTTTTGTTGCAATCTTATACTATTGTATCAGTCCAACTACCTTTCAATCGCGTTTCACGTCTTGCTATAGAACTTTTACATAAAGCTATGGTTTATGGTGCTAACATTTATGATGTCATTTCATTGCTATAATATGTTGAATGCTAGATTATTATAGCATCTAAAAACATTGTAGAACTATTATTTCAATCTTTTAATACGCTCTAAAACGCTATTGAAAGTCTATTACTATCTTTTATAGCATTGTTAGCTTGCTATGAAAACTGTTTAATCTTTTAGAGTATTTTTATATCACTAGCGTAATGCTATATAATATATGGAAATTAGACCGGTTTTTCTTTTCATAGCATAGTTAAAACGCTATAAAATATTTATCATTGCATTTTTTTCCATATACATCCAAGCATACAATTCATGGTTCTACTAATATATTATAATAGTTCAAAAAAACACTATTATCACATTGTAATGTACGTAATTAAATGGAGTCATAAGCCAAAACATAATATACATATATATATGATATTTCATACACAAAGTATTAAGCATATAAATATTTGAGACTAAAAGTAATAATACATATAACCGTAGCTAACCAAAATGATACATACTAAAAGCAAAGATGTATGAACGTCGATACAAAAACATTAATGCAAGCATGACCAATTTGAAGGAGAAAAAGTGTGACAAAATAATTTTTCCTTCCTTCCAACATATAGTAACCCCAAAAGCATCATACACCACATGTCAAAAAGAAGCACATATGTACGTCTATTAGTCATAAATGTAGAAATGTAGAAGTACTAAACATAATGGAAGTAATAAAGCATTTTGTTGAATTCCAACTATGAAACTATTTCTTTTATTCTAGGTTGATCCCAGTCTACTCCCTGTCTACTTCTGATAGTTTTTTATTTAAGTTTGGCAGTGAGTTGGGACTGGAAGCCAGTAGATAACTGCAATGATCAGCATGTCACTCAGATTACACACTTTGCATGCTCGGAGCATTTTCAGCACACAAAAGTGTGGCTTATTTTCAAAGATGTAGTCAAAGGAGAAAAACAACAGTCTGATTTTGATCATAAAGTTGTTAATTATAAGCTGCTTATTTACGTTGCTCATCTATTTCCTATAAAATTTGGCAAATACGAGACATTATGTGTGACAAAGCTGGGGAATTATCACAACATGTTAAGCTAAGATGCAGTTTGATATGAAATTGACTTGATATGAATATATTGAAACATAACATATATCGTATTTGAGAAATATTCGATAAGATATCGAATGTCTGTTTAAAGTACAACTTAAGTATATGGAGTAAATGGGCTAGTAATGCGAAAGAGAACTACAAAAAGCAAACATAGTAATTCACAACCAAACCAAAAAAGCATGAAATAAATGCATACAACCCTGGATACAAACCAAAGAATATAAAAAGTAAAACTACGGAAGCTAAATATTCTAAGTACCACTAAACACAAATTAACTAGAGGAACAAAAGAGTTCTTTATTGTCCTTCTTTTCATTGTATCTTCTCCCATATTTTGGTTGCAGATTAGGCCTAGTTAAGCAATCAACATCTTACGTACAACAAAATAATCATGGGTTAAATCAAGGTTCAAGATTCCGTCCGGCATGTCGAAATTCCGGCCATTTCGGTCCGGTTCTGACGTTGGCCGGAACAGAATATCTAGAAGAATCCGTTTCTACCATAAAAGTTCAAAACAAGCAAACAAAATCAATTTTAAGTAAAAACGGAGACAAAATGGCGATGCAAAAGATGAATTGAAGAAGAAAATGTAACTTTTCACCTGTTTTGAATAGGAGCGATGAATTTGAGTAAATTGGAACAACTTTTTGCTCAAATAATGGCAGCGGTCATTGCTTTTAGTAGTTAAAGAAGCTCGCAAGCATCGTAGCCATCACCGTGACATTATGTTTTCTATTTTCTTTTTCTGATTTCTGCAACTTTGATTTCTAGGGCACAGGGCGATCAAGAGGAGAGGAAGATCTAAAAACACGTTACTTTCTTTGGCTCCTAGTTTCATTTTTCTACTCATTTGGGTTGGCCTTGAGTTTAGGCTGGACTATTATTTTATAACATTATTATTTATTTTGTACAATATATATATATATATAATAAAAATATATAGCTTTTATTATTAAAATAGAGATATGTTGAGTAATTTTTGTATTTATATGAGAAAAAGAACTGGAATTCATAAACCGAAACTAGAACGGAATTTTCGAAATTTCTGAAAAGGAACCAAAATTTGATAAATTATCAATGAACGAAATGGAAACCGAAATTTTGAACCTTGGGTTAATTGTAGGTTCGATTGTTCAATTCACTATGTTGAGAAAAAGTATTCTAGAGTTTGGAAACTATTGCTACTATAATCTATATCTTGCGAATAACATAAACCCTATGATCTAGAATTACATGATTATCACATATGTAATGAATCAATAAAACATACCTCTAGACATCTTGTATGTGAACCAGCAATGGTTGTTGTCGAAAGCTGTTTCAATGGAGAAAGGAAATGGTTTCTCTCTCTTTTCCTATATCTTTCTTTATGTGTTTTTCTATATCTTTTGTGATGGTCAAAGGTTAATATTTATAGGTAGAGAGAGGACCAAATTTCCAGATTTGTAGACCTAGTCTTGATCGTCCATCAAGATCAAGATGAGAGAAATTAACGCTCCATATTATAACCATTTTATTGATTAGCATATTAATAGGAAAACCCTTTAGATTCTATTGACCACAAAATGAGGAAGGAAACGTTTGAGGAAGGAAACGGTCAAATTTCCTTACAAAATAAGGAAGGAAAATCCATTAATGTTTTCGTATTAATTTCCTTACAAAACGATCAAATTTCCTTACAGTCTCCCACTTGGTCAATAGTAAAATCCATTAATGTTTTTGTTTTAAGGTCATAAGGCGCGCATGATATGCTAAACTTTTCTTTAGCCAGTTATCATAAGTGTCTTGGCTAATCTAGTGGTCAATGGAAGTCATGACGTGTACATGTTATTTTGCAACATGCTTACTTCCATGTACTATGACATTGACAACTTTCATAACTAGACGGTAGATGAGCATAACTTAATGGTCACATAATATCTTGAAGCAAAAGACCGTTTCTATTATCATTTATCTAAATATAAATGTGTACACATTATAAAACAGAAATAATAGATGTCCAAATTATTAAGAGCTTATTTTTTATGTCTAGCTAAGTACAAAATAAATGGCATAATAATAAGAAGATAATTAGGAACTATCTGCTAGACCCATGCTATCAGTATGTTTCTGAAAGGTCTTTGGAGGTAGTCCTTTCGTGAATATGTCTGCCACTTGTAAGTCTATACTTATCGATTCAACAATAATTTTCTTTAGTTTAACATCTTGCTTCAGTAGTAGGTATTTCAGGTCCATATGTTTGGAACCTTTGGTTATCCTATCATGCTTGGAGAAAAAGGTTGCAGCTTCATTATCGCAGTAGACAGTTAGTGGCATAGAGATAAAACTTAAAGTGCCAAATTGTGATACAACATTACGCAGCCATGTTTCCTGAATTGAAGCCTCATAACATGCTACATATTCAGCCATCATGGTGGATCCGAAAAGCATCTCAGATTTCTGGCTTCTCCATGATATTGCACTTCCACATAAGAGGTACACATAGCCAAGAGTGCAGATCCTAGTGTCAGGACATCCAGCAAGGTCTGAATCAGAATAACCAGTTACCTGTAGGTAACTTGATTTTCTATAGGCGAGGATGTAATTCCTTGTTCCCTTTAGGTATCTCAGTACCTTCTTTGCAGCTTTCCAACAAGCGATTCCTGGGTTACAAAGAAATCTTCCCAGCATACCAACTGCATGACTGATATCAGGTTCTGTACAGACCTGTGAATCATCAAAACTCCCTACAAGAGATGCATAAGGATATTTGGTCATTTCTTCTCATTCCATAGGAGTCTTTGGGCACTGCTCAATAACAAGTTTGTGCCCTTTCTGCAGTGGGACATGGCTATAGGAACAATTCGTCATGCCAAATCTCTCAAGAATTTTGTCAATATATGTTTTTGTGAGACAATCCTAGAATTCCTTGTGATCTATCACGGAATATTTCTATTCCTATCACATAGGAAGCCTCACCCATATATTTCATTTCAAAGTTCGTTGATAGATAATCCTCAGTTTCACATAATAAACCAAGGTCGCTGCTAGCTAATAATATGTCATCAACATACAGAATCAAAAATATGAACTTGCTCCCACTAAACTTGAGGTATATACAAGGGTCAACTATGTTTTCTGTGAAATTGAAAGCGGTAATGATTTCATGAAACTTTAGATACTATTGTCTAGAAGCTTGTTTCAGTCCATATATTGATTTCTTAAGTTTGCAGACCATGTCTTCCTGTCCTTCAATTATGAAGCCTTCAAGTTGACGCATGTAGACTTCTTCTTCCAAGTCTCCATTTAGAAAGGCTATTTTCACATCCATTTGATGTGACTCGAGATCATAATGAGCTACTAATGCCATGATAATTCTAAGAGAATCTTTCCTGGAAACAGGAGCAAAAGTTTCATTATAGTCAATGTCTTCTTTCTGATTAAAACCTTTGAAAACAAGTCTGGCTTTATATCGTTCAATTTTACCATTGCAATCACGTTTGGTCTTGAAGACCCACTTACAACCGACTGCTTTATGTCCTCGCGGCAATTGAACGATTTCCCAAACTTGATTATTATCCATAGATTTCAGTTCATCTTTCATGGCATCAATCCATTTAATACAATTAGCATCCTTAATGGCTTGTGAATAAGAAGTTGGGTCCGTAGTTCCTTCAGATTCTATTAGATAAAGCATATAATCATCAGGAATAGCTGATCTTCTTTGTCTTTGAGATCTTCTTAATGCTAGTTCCTGTGGTACTTCATCAACATTATGATTGGTGATAATTTCATTATGGAGTTGTTGATCATTTATTGGGTTTTCCTCATTGTGAACAGGTTTAACAATGGGATGATTCCCAATATCTTTTGAAATAGAGGGAAAGATAATGGGTACCCTTATTTCATGAATGACCATTTCTTGTTGTTTTGTACTCCCACTGATTTCACCATTCTCATAGAATTTGGCATTGTCGGTTTCAACAATTCTTGTACTATGCTTAGGACAATAAAATCTATATCCTTTTGACTTTTCTGGGTAACCTATAAAGTAACCACTGACTGTCTTAAAATCCAATTTCTTTTCATTTGGATTGTACAGTCTAGCTTTAGCTGGGCAATCCCAAATTTGGAGATGCCTTAAACTAAGTTTCCATAAGTTCAAAAGGAGTCTTTGGAACGGCCTTACTTGGAACTCTATTTAAGACGTAGACAGCTGTTCGTAATGCATCCATCCATAATGATATAGGTAAATTTGCATGACTCATCATGGATCTAACCATTTCCATGTATGTACAATTTCGCCTTTTAGCTACACCATTCTGCCATAGACATCCAAGCGTTGTGTATTGTGCAACAATTCCAAGTTTTTGAAAAAGTCTAGCAAAAGTTCCAGGATGTTGTCCCGTTTCATCATACCTTCCATAGAATTCACCACCCCTATCTGACCTAATGATTTTCACTTTACTCTCTAATTGCCTTTCGACTTCAGTAATGAACATTTGTACATCATCCACTGACTGAAATTTTTCATGCAAAAGATAAAGATTGCAATAACGTGAAAAATCATTGATAAAAGTGGTGAAATATTTCTCTCCTCCAAAAGTTGGAACATCAAAAGGTCCACAAATATCTGTATGTATTATTTCAAGAAGTTTGTGTACTTCTTTTGGCTCCTTTCTTTGTATTTTTTTGTTGTTTTTCCTTTAATACAATCAACACATGCTGTAATGTTAACGAAGTCTAAGTCCGGTAGGACACCATCTTTCACTAACCTCTTGATTCTTTCACTGGATATATGACCCAGTTTTTTATGCCACAAGAAGTAAGAATCATTCTTGGATGACTTTTCTGTAGTTTCTTTTCCATGCAGGGTGAGTTGGATTTCAGCATTTTATTTAAGATGAAGTTTATAAAGTCCATCAGTTAATATTCCAGAACCAATAAGACTAGAATTTTTAAATAAACTAAATTTTCCATTTTCAACTTCAAAAGAATATCCAAATTTATCAAGTACACTTACAGGAATCAAATTACGGAAAATAGACGGAACATAAAGAGTTTGATATAAATATAACTGATAACCGCTATCTAAAATAAGACAAAAATAGCTTCAACTGGAGCTTTATCTTTATTCCCCATGAAAATGAAATTCTCACTTGGGTTTGTAGTTTGGATCGTAATGAATCCCTACATAGAATTCGAAACATGAATGCTAGCAGCAGTATCAATCCACCAAGTAGAAGAAGGTACATTAGTAAGATTTGATTCGAAATGACTTACGAAACCCATTGGGTTACCTTTCTTTTTGAACCATGCTTTGCGCTTAATGCAATCTTCCTGGAAGTGTCCAGGTTTCTTGTAGAATTTGCAGACATCATCCTTCCTTTTCTTCTTGGATGGTTGAGTGGCGTCATCAGATTTGGGTGGTGTTCTTTTATGCTTTGAGTTGTTCTTTTTGCCAACTTGTTTTCCAACCCCTTGAGTGAAATAAGCAACTTTAATGCCTTGCGAGCCTTGTTAAGACTCCTTTTGAACCAGTTTGTTAGTCAATTCATTTAGATTCCACTTTTCCGTAATGGTGTTGTAATGAATTTTGAATGGTTCATACAGAGGAGGTAAGCTAGTGAGAATGAATTGGACGAGAAAAGCATCGTCCATAACCAATCCCAAGTTCTTAAGTTTGGTAGCAAGGTTAATCATTTCAAAGACATGAGCGGTCATTAAGCGAGAACCATCAAACTTCATGGTTACAAGGTCTGCCATAAGCTTCCCAGCAAGGGATTTGTCTGTAGTCTTGAACCGATTTTCAATGGATTGCAAATATTCTTTTGCGCTTTCAGTTTTGGGTAAGGAGGTTTTAATGTTGGTATCAATCACCATTCGCATAAACATCATGCTGAGCCTATTAGATCATTCCCAATCATCATGGAGTTTGTTTTCCTTAGGCATACTTGTGTCAGTAAGTGGGGCTGGCTTTTCCTTAAGGAGAGCCATGTCCAGTTCAAGTATGCCCGAAGAAAACTCAACTTGCTCTTTCCATTCTGAGTAGTTGATTCCATTGAGTCTGATAATAGACGTAATGTACGAATTAAGGCTTGAGGACATTGCAACTGCAGATATAAAAGAAATGCAGGCTTCTTTATTAGAATAAAACACATGTCATAATAAGAGGTTAGATTTAGCGCCACCTGTGGGTACGCAGTAGAACCATACTCATGGAAGAATGATAAACATTAATGTTTCATGCGTTATTGTGCAAGTAGCAGCCGCCTGTGGACTGGACTGCATGCATCAGACCAGAAGTAACAAGGAAATTAAGCGCGAAGCGAAAACTAAAACAAAAGGAGGGAAACCGGATCGAACCAGGTGGTCGTCTCCTTTGTTTTTTTTCGCATAAACATTTTCCATTCTTTCAAGTAATCCACGGCAAGGATAATAAATGTCTAGTAAGTCCAAGTAAATTCCATACATGAATTTAACATATAAACAATTATTTTGTAAATCATATATAAACAATTATCTTGCTAGTTCCAGATCATGAATTTAATGTCAAACTAGGAAACAATTGTTTTCAATATGTACACTTTCTGAAAAGTATTCGCATACAATAAGTTGTTCCATATTATACAGTAGGTCAAACATTAAAGTAGAAAAAATTAACTTTTCCGGAACTATAAACTTTCCAGATCCAGATCTAATCATACAGTAAATAGAACAATATTGATAATCATGATTACTATAGAAACTTAAATAATATGAATATTAAACTTGAATCATATTAACACTAATAATCATTATCATCATCATAGTAAAATTACAAACATCATATCATAGATCTATGCTAGTTTCGTTTTATATATTGATGGATAATCATGAATTCTAAAACCATGCTCTGATATCACATGTAATCTATATCTTGCGAATAACATAAACCCTAAGATCTAGAATTACATAATTATCACATATGTAATGAATCAATAAAACATACCTCTAGACATCTTGTATATGAACCAACAATGGTTGTTGTCGAAAGCTGTTTCAATGGAGAAAGGAAATACTTTCTCTCTCTTTGAAAGCATTTCCTATATCTTTCTTTATGTTTTTTTCTATATCCTTTGTGATGGGCAAAAGTTGATATTTATAGGTAGAGGGAGGACCAAATTTCTAGATTTGTAGGCTTAGTCTTGATCGTCCATCGAGATCAAGATGAGAAAAAATTTACGCTCTACATTATAACCGTTTTATTGATTAGAATATTAATAGGAAAAACCCTTTAGATTCTATTGACCATAAAACGAGGAAGAAAATGTTTGAGGAAAGAAATGGTCAAATTTTCTTACAAAATAAGGAAGGAAAATACATTAATGTTTTCGTATTAATTTCCTTACAAAACGGTCAAATTTCCTTACAGCTACTGCATTAAACCAAAATCCAACGTAGTTCGCCATATTTTTCAGTTCCTATTACTTCAAAAAATAAACTGACAATTGAAGAACAAAATTATTAAACAAATAATGCAAGATAAATTCTCCTAATGCTCCTCCAATTTAAATAAAACTGATGTACTTAATATTCAGCACCCACTGCACAAACATACGTTGTGTTGGCTATGGCTAGCATGCATGTAATGATGGAGTTGTTATCTTATGGCAGTGTGTGGATTAATAGATAAATAACAAAGAGGTTAGTGTTTTGAAATGAATTTGCATTTGAATGTGTAATTATAAGAGATAACACTACGACAAAGAGGCTGAGGCTAAATTAGGTGCCAACGTAGCATATGGTGCAGCTTGGGCATAGATAAACCCTACTTTCTATTATTTTCATTCATCCTCTATCGATAATAGACAGCAACCATGGCATAAGATGCCTCTCTGATTATTGATGAATTTTACTTATTCTTTGTCTTTGATTTATACAAACTGGTTATATTTCAAAATAGATTAGGTACATGTTTTCTTAAACTCATTCGTGCCTGCAGATAAAAACCATTTTATATATTCTTCAATTGAAAACAATGGTTTGAAATTCCGACGGAATTCCGGTGATTCCATTCCGGTTCCGCTCATAGCCGGAACGAAATTTGATTAAAATTTCGGTTCCGCTCTAAATTCTGGATTTGCTTTTCAAATATTGAAAAAAACTTATAAAAAATAATTAAAAAAAGAAAACAAATTAATCGGGACAATAAATAAATGGAGAAGAAATCATGTGGTTTCATAAAAAAAGTTGTTATACTTTTGTTAATTTACATCGAATCATAATAAAAAATTTGAAATTTTCAAAATTGATCAAAGTTTTAAAATCTCAAATGAATAATACAGAATCTTACACAATGGATTTTTATTTAAAATATGTATTTTATATGTAATGTAAAAAATATAATATAAATTTACGACAGTATTGAATATTTGTTAGCGTATATAGCAAATTACAGCAAAAAAAAGTACCAGAATTAGAAATCCGAAATTAAAGAGGAACTTTTGTAATTTCTCGGACGGAACCGGAAATTTTAAAGTTACCAATAGCCGGAATGAAAACGGAAAATGGTCGATTGAAACAGTTTTTGAAATGTAAATTCATTCTGGACTACTAATAAATTCTCTTTACACATACATAGAGGTGGGTTCTTTTATTTATTTATTAAAACACTTTCGTACTTAAATCATTTTAATCTTTTTCACCGAGCTCCTCTATTTTGTTGTCAAAACTGCCATCATGGTGCAAGCGAGTAGCAAACTTTATCAAAACTGTCGGGCTGTTCTGTGAACTCTGAAGTTTTCCACTAGAAAAAAGATATCTAAATCTGAAGTTTTATAATTCAAAGATGTTTTGTGAAATCTGAAGTGAAATTTGAAACTTATGTAACAACGAAAGCTTCTACACTGTATGTTTATAACTTATATAACTGTGAAAACTTGTATATTCATTGATTAGTATTCAGTGTCGTTTTAACTCTTGGTAGATAAATTAGTGTACTTACAACTACTATTAACTATATTAACCAAGTGTAGGCTTTACTATAAAACTATTTTGATCAAGTACAATTGTCTTCTACCACATAAAATCTCATCAAACTTTTGAATAACTTTTTATATCATATCGTTAACGCTAAAAATCGAACGCCAACACCCCGGTGTGTGAAATGTGAGTGTGAAAGCACCACCCGATGGTTCGGGAACAGAATATCAGCTAAGATAATAGAAAATACAGTAAGAGACAGCGATTTTATAGTGGTTCGGCTTAAGGAGTAGCCTACGTCCACTTTAGGTATCTTTATTACTGATCTTGTTACAAAACAATACAATGCTCTTCGAGTACAAATCTCTTTAGTTATAAAACATTTTGACCAAGTAGCTTAAACTTCGATGTAGATGAAAGTCTTTGAATCCATGTCGGATATGTGAATGTCTTTCAAAGTAGCTTGTAGTGTTCTTTGAAACTTCAAGTATGGAGTTGGTTTAGAAACTGCCAGAGTATCAGCGCTTGAAGAGATTGTCCAAAAAGTCCCTTGAAAGTTGGAGATGGCAATGTATTTATAGAGAATTCTGGGAAGGAAACATTACCAAGTCCTAAATCGTAACTGGCCTAAGTTGGGTCGCGGACGACTTAAACTAAGTCGTGGGTCGGTTGCGACCTAAATGCTGGGTCGAGACTTCGGAAAGGCGTCCTTGCTGAACTCTGGATATACCATAAGTCCTGAATAGTGTACGAGTTAAGAGGCCGCGTGCTAAGTAGCTGCATCGGACTTTCCTTCCTTTGCCTGGGTTATGAACGACCTAGCATAGGCCGTAAGTCGGTCGCGACTCAAGTGTACTTCGTGATCTTGTCCCTGTCCTGAGCAGTTAGGGTGGAAACCTCCTTGGATAGTTAGATCGGCATCTATCTTAGGCCAGCATCCATGTTAGATCGGTAACCTACCTAAGCCTTAAGTCGGTATCCCCTCAAATCTTAAGTCGGCATCCTTGTTAAGTCGGCAACCTTTAAGGCATTAGGCCGGTACCCATGTTAGGTCGGTAGCTATCTTAGGTCGGTATCCTTTAAGTCTTAGGTCGGCATTCCTGTTCTAGGCAGTTAGGTCGGTATCTTTCTTAAGTCGTCGAGTCATGGCCGAGGCGGGGTTAACATTTGCCCCTCGAAGTACACGCCTAATGGTTAGGTCGTGTGCTTTGATATGATTTAACCCGTCCCCCTCTAGGTCGGCAGGTCGTACGCGACTTAACAGTTAGACCATTTGCGCCGCTTCAGGTTCCACCATTTTAAGGTATAAGTCATACATCTTCTCCTTCCTCTTCATTCAATTCTGCCATTAACATTTCCCTGAGCTCTCAAAGGCGATTTCGTTCCATCAATCATCGATAATCATTACGTAAGTAAACCTGCTTCCTTCTCGATCCCTTACTGTCATTGATTCATGAATCCCATTCAAACTTCACCCACCTCCTCGCGCAATGCTTCATCACGAATCTTATCATACCGATAGTTGATGATCCTGAGGTGGCTCAATTCGGATTCAAACGGTTGATGAAACGATGCCGATGGGTTACTGCTTCGGGCTAATCAATCTTGATTTACGTTAGGATTGTGAGGTGTTGAATTCGTGGGGGTTTTGAACTGGTTTAATGGATGTTCCGATGGCATGAAATAACATGAATGAAATGAGGGTTTTTTGCTGAGGGAGTGGCTATCGGGTTAACGGGTTGGGTGGAGTGAGATATTGGTTTGGACGCGACTCAACAACTTTGGGTGACCTAACTTTTGGCCGATCTGATTCGATGCGACCTAAACCTTAAGTGCGGCCGAGCTGAGACTTGGGGAAACTTACCGACCTAATTTAATGTAACCAGAGCCTTAAATCGTTGCCAAGTTAGAACTTGGGGAAACTCACACCACTTTGAACCGAAGCCTCCTACGACTTAAAAGACCAACGATTTAAGGAACCAGAGACTTATTCTTAACCTGCGAGAGATTCCTTGGATCACAGCCGAGTTAACACTTGGATGCTCAACTTGAATTCTCACTCAAAAGCATAATCCCAACTTGAATACTTAACTTGATCTGCTGGACTGAATTGCTTAAATCCTAGATTGTTTTAACTTTGTTGCCTTATTTAACAGATCATGTTAACTTACAGGCTAACAACCTGCTGAAAACCATAATCACAGAAAACCAAGGCGAATATACTGTCGTTGACTGCCCACATCAAATGATAGATTAGTCGACATAGAGTAATCAACTTAAACACACTGTATGAAATGCTGTGAACCAATCAACTAAAGTGAAATATCAATGCAAAGCATCGCTATCTTGAACTGATTTGTTTGCATCTACATTTCACTTTCATATTTAAAACAACAAACCCTGGACTTTATAACTGACAAATGCTTGCTAGTTTTTATTCCAGTTATATTCGCTTATTGTTTTGTTGATTTTACACAACACTTCACACATTTTAGGAAACATGCACCTTCATGTTTGAATATCCAGTGGTTTGTGTAGAATGACTTCCCTCCAAGAAGAAGAAGTGGTAGCTCAAGCGGGAGAGACCTTTCAGATAGCTGTTCCCATAGAGAATCCTCCAGAGAGAACTTCGACTATCCTAACTCCGAGAGCATTTATTCAGCTACGTACTCAATTTGGTTTTGCTGAAAATGATGCCCTACTTCCCGGGCCAAATGATACTGCCGACAGTCCTCCCCACGGTTTTGTCGCAGTCAATCGTCAAATGTGCCTAAGCGGGGCGATTCCTCCCTTTAACGACTTCCTTCGAACCCTTCTCCTCCGGTTGACAATCTCTCCATTCCAACTTCATCCTAATGGCTACGCCATCTTGATGGGGTTGTGTGTTTTGTTTAGGAGAACTCTTGATCGCTTGCTAAGTTTTGAAGAAATTCGCTACTTACGCTTGTTTGCAAAGAGTAAAGACCATCCTTCCCTTATTATTGTGAGAAGTGCTAGAAACCACAAGCTTATTTCTGCTCTTACCGAAAGTGTTCATGGATTTTTGAACCAGTTTTTCTTTTCTCACTGCCCCCCAGGGTTTTAGGTCATCTGGAGAGTAGGAAGTAAGATTACATGTTTCTATTTTCTCCATTTTCAAACTTTTTCGAGATCCGAATTACCAATTGCTAATTTCATTCTTTGCTCTTTTCAGCACTTCCTCTCCCCTCTAGAGATCCAAGCCATAAGCAAATTTTTGAAAGATTAAGTGCTGTGACTGCTAAAGAGAGGAGTATAAAGTTTTTGTTGAGGGACGAATTTTTGCATCAGTATGGACTTTTACACGCTTCTCGCTCTACACACCCCCATGAGGTTCCAGACTCCCCATCTAAAGCATTAGATGCCCCAGTTTCCACTGACGAACCCATACCAAAAGAACCTGCCTCCGAGGCTTCTCTAGTGAAGTGCTCTACTACTGTCGATGTTGCGGGGTCGTCTGGTAAATTCTCACTTGCCCCAGTCATTGAGGAAGAAGAGCCTCAAGGATCTCCCCAACATTCACAGAAGTCTGGTGAAGAAGTCGGGAAAACAAGCCCTGTCAAGCAGAGCGGGGACGACACTTTCGAAGGGTTGAGCGACCTCTTTGTCACCTCACAGGAGCTCTTTAAAGACGACCCTGTCACTACTAGGGTTTCTTCTTTAGTAGTGGAAGCGACTTCTTCTTTGCAACAAGCTCCGTCGACCCAAGAGTTGACGTTAACTACTACCCCCACAATTCTTCCGCAATTGAAGAGTGGTTCGTAGTTTGATGCACGTAGTTTGCACATCACACACACTTAGAACCTTTCGGCACTTTCATGCACCTAACTCTTTGTACTTTGAAGAGTCTAAAGTTACGCTTCTTTTCTCTGAAGACTTTTATGACTTGTCTCTTTTTTTAAAAAAAATTCAGATTCTCCGATGGGACGCAGCGGCTCTTACTATGACGACTTTCAGCGCTACGGGAGGCGTGGTCAATATGACTATAGGCGCTACCTTTCCGTTCACAGAGAAACTGACGACGAGAGAGCCGCTCAAAAGGCTCAGGAGAGGAGGGCTCAAGAAGAGCGTTACGAGAGGAGAGAAAGGGAGGAGCACCATGATTCTTCCCAGAGAGGTGACGACTCTCACAAAAGAAAGCCGCATGACGATCGGGGAAAAAGTCATATAGTTGAGACCCAAGCAAGTGTGCCAGGCACGGTGAGAAGCATGCATCTTCAACTCCTGAAAAGGCCGCTGCCCCCGTCTCACTTGACATCCCCTCCGGCTCTCCTGCTCTCGGGTAGACAGACATTCAGACAATAGTCAACAGGCCTAAATTCTAAATTGGACCAGGCCCGACCACTCTGCAAAGACGGTTCCCGCACTGGTGCCTGAAGGGAGTGCGGTTCGATCTTGACTTGGTCCCTATTGACAAACAAGCAATGCTGCAAAATCTTGATGCTGTTAGGCTTGATATCGAGCGGATGCCAGGGTGGCAAAAGCTTGTTGATGAGCTTCAGTGGGTCAATCGCGTGAATATAGAGGCTATGCTAACCATGGAAAATGATAAGGCCGAGTGGTAGAAAATTTTAAGCCAGCATGATACTGAGATGAGGAACATTGCTGATTACAACGAGAAGCTTGAAGCAGAAGTTGAGAAGATTAAACAAGATCTTGCTACTTCTTCTACCACATATACTCAAAAAGAAGAAGTACTTCAAAAGCAGGTTCGCAATGCTCACGCTGCTCAGCGACATGCCGAGTGGCAACTTTAGGCTGAGCAGAAAACAACGGGAAAGTATCGTGCTGACGTTGCAGAGTTAAGGGAGAAGGTCAACTCCTAGGATTTGGAGACTATGAGGATAAAGGCCCAATTATTAAAGACCGAGAAGGAACGTGATGAAGCTATCGCTGGAAGGCAGGCTGCCGAACAGTCGCATGAGGCGACTAAAGCCAATATCAACTCCACTTTATTTGACTTCTATGTGCATAGCGTTATGGGGCGCGGGAGTCTTTCATTCCTAGGACCGAAGTATGCGATTACCCTGGCCGAGGTTTGGGAGTCAATTCTTGACATGCTTGGAGGTACAGGCGCCGGCTATGCTGAAGCATCTCTTGCAGAACACTTTCTAGATGATGACGCCAGAGCTGCCCTAGCCCGGGGAAAAGAGAAGCTTGCCAAAGTACGAGCTGAGGTAGGGGAGCAGCACTTTGCGAAAGAGGCACCATTAACTGCCCCCGTCCCTCCTTCGGTTTCAGCCGATGTTGACATCACAGGCTCTGGTTCTTATTCTCCATCCCCTGTTAAAGTTACAACTGAGATCACAAGCACGCAGGGTGGAGATGAAGGCGAAAAGAGCGCCGAAGCACAGGCTTATGAGGTTGACATTAGGAAGCCGACTTCTCCAGGTAACTCTACCGTTAATCTTGCCCACGTGGACTATTTGTTTGCTCCTCATTAGTTTGACGAACTTTTTGATTATTTCTTAAATCTCAATGAGCCGCTATCTCCTTTCTTCACGGGAGATACTAATATTTTTGGCTTTTCTTCTTCTGTAGCAAAAACGCCAAGTGCCACACAGACTTCTCCTCCTCCAGCTGTCCCTCCTCCATTCCCTCAAATCACTCCTATATCCCAACCGGGATCACAGGAAGAATTAATAGGAGCCCTTCAAGGCTTGGATGATCCAATCGCTTCGCAGGAGCAGAAGGACGAAGGACTTGAAAGAGGCGACAAATCCCCGGAGCGTACTATTTCTGATGACGTAAAACTGGCCGCTCTTATTACTCCGGGAAGTGAGTCTTCTTCAAGAAGGAGGAGGAAGCGTACCACTTCCAAGAAGACAAGGAAAAGCATTCTTGTTTCTGAAGAGGAAACGAAGGTTGATCCGGCAGTAACCCTCTCTCCTTCATCCCCAACTCTCCCAAGCCGTCCTGAAAAACTCCCTATTAGGTCAGATGAAGGCTCTAAGGGTGGTGGCAAGAAGAAGTAACAGGCCCTGCTTTGACTTGTTTTTACTTTTTGCTTTATGCATGTACTGGCCAGAGATTGTGTGGGTACCGGCCTCCGCTTTTCTTTTTATTTTGAAACCTGTACTTGTACAAAATTTTGACATTATTGAATAAAATGATTCTTTTTGTTTGTACTAACTTCTATCTGTATTTGAGAATGCATTTACTCTTCATTTTTGTACAAGTTTCTTTATATGATATTGCAGTGAGCTTGTGGTATGCTGTTCGAGCGTATTTTTTACCAATGTAGCTATACCATGTTGCCCCTATACCATAAGCTCGTTGCAATATTTTCAACTCTGAGGGGACTTGTACTCTTATTTTATGGAGAATAATTATTCCATACTTGGAGGAATATTATTCTGCTCAAAATAGAGTACATCTCGTTTCATATGAGTTTTCACGCTCTACCCTACGGAGATATCACTTTTTCTTTTGCATGTATACATTTTTACAAAGCGAATTCTCTTATGTGGTAGAGCGGGCCTCTGAAGGGCACTTTAACTTTTTTGAGGAAGAGTATTTCCAAGAATAGATGAACCAATCTTCTTTTGAAAGCTAAAGTGTGCCTTTAAAGAGGGATTTTTTTTATATTGCGCCTCGGTGGAGGGCTTTTTGATCTTTGTTTTGCATTTCTGATGAAATTCTTCTTTGAAAAGTTGTACCTCTGAGGAGGGCTTTTTCACGTTTCAACGGTTGGAAGTTTTATTTCAATCTCGGTGGAACGTGTGCCTCCGAAGAGTTGTGCCTCCGAAGAGGGCTTTTTCATGTTTCAATACTTGGAAGTTTTATTTCGATCTCGGTGAAACGTGTGCCTCCGAAGAGGTCTTTTTTGTTTGATTGTGCCTCTGGGAAGAGGTCTTTTGTTTGATTGTGCCTCTGGGAAGAGGTCTTTTTGTTTCTGCCTCTTGGGAGAGGCTTTTATTTTTTTCCTGTTCGTTGGGAAGCGGGCCTCCGAAGAGGGCTTTTCACATTTCGACTCGTGTGAAGTTTTATTTCAGATCACGGTGGAATGTGTGCCTGTGAGTAGGGCTTTTGCCTGGAAGTTTGGAGTATCTTTCTCTTAGTTGGACGGATTCACGGGAGTGTATCGCCGATCAGTCCGCAACTTTATGTCGAGAAAGAACTCTCTTTTCCTGGCAAGGCCTGCTCGAGGTCTTTTAGCATTTCAACTGTGGTGAAATGGGCCTTCGAAGAGGGCTTTTCACGTTTCAACACTTGGAAGTTTTATTTCAATCTCGGCGAATCGTGTGCCTCTAAGTGGGGCTTTTGCCTGGAAGTTTGGAGTTTCTTTCTCTTAGTTGGATGGATTCACGGGAGTGTATCACCGATCAGTCCACCACTTTATGTCTAGAAAGAACTCTCTTTTTCTAGCGAAGCCCGTTCGAGGTCTTTATCCTCCGAAGAGTTGTGCCTCTGAAGAGGGCTTGTGCCTCCGAAGAGGTCTTTTGCTGTTTGATGCTTGCTCGCCCATGTCTCTTTGCCATCTATTCATGCCGGCGATCCCCGTTATCTTTTCCAAGTATCATCCTTTTTAGTTGCCAATAACTTTCCTTATCCAAAGAAATATACTTCGTAGTTAAACGAGTTGGTGGTGGACACAGACTATTTAACTGGATGCTCGTGTGTACAAACATTTGCAGTTAGTTAGAAATGGTCCACTTCCATCCACATCGCTAACTTTTGCTCGAAGCACTTCTTTCATAGGATTTGAGTATGGAAATTTTGAATGGTTTAGCGTTTGCTTGCTGGGTGATGTCGGAGATCGCTTGGTCTTGCAATGGGTAAGCTTTGTTTTTATGGCCTGGATTATTAAATCGACATTTTAGTAACACAATTAACGTATTTTATATGTCGAAATAAAACAAAGCAGTTTAGAGTAGTAGAGAACACAAGATTTATAGTGGTTCGGCCAAAAGCTGGGCCTACATCCACTTTATAGCTTTTCATTATTCACTTGCCTTACAATTGCTTTCAATACAAGAATCATATATCCGTAATTCTTTTACAACATTTCAGCAAAGCTTTTAAGTAAAATATGGTCGCGAATGATTGCTGTTCCAAGCTCTTGGAATTGGTTCTCCTTCGACAGTTGTGAGTTTGAATGTGCCATCAAGAAGTTTCGCGCCTATGACATATGGCCCCTCCCAGTTTGGCCCAAACACACATGTGGCTGTCATAATTCTTTTCAGGACTAGGTCCCCAACTTCAAAGCTGCGCTGACGAACTTTGGAATTGAAGTGCCTAGCTATTCTTTGCTGATGAGCTGCAATTCTAAGCCTAGCCTCTTCTCTTCTTTCATCAAGGAGGTCAAGTGCTTCCAATTGCAATTTTTCATTCCCATCTTGATCAAAATGGATCCTTCTGTGTGAGGGGACTTCAGTTTCCACTGGAATCATCGCTTCTGATCCGTATGCCAATGAAAATGGAGTATGCCCAGTTGCAGTTTTGTGGGTGGTTCTGTATGCCCATAGTGCAAGCGGTAACTTATCGACCCAACCACCTTTTGCTTTTTCCAGCTGCTTTTTGATGGTTGATTTAATGATTTTGTTTACTGCCTCCACTTTCCCATTTGCCTGCGGATGAGCCACTGCTGAGAAGCCTTTTCGGATCTTGAATCATTTGCAGAAATCTTGGAACTCCTCACTTTCAAACTGGGTACCATTGTCTGTGATTATCTTCTGAGACACACCATACCTGCAAATGATATTTTTAGTCACAAAACTTATCATTTTCTTAGAGGTAATAGTAGCCAATGGTTCGGCTTCAGCCCATTTAGTGAAATAATCAACAGCAACGATAGCATATTTAATTCCCGATTTGGCAGTCGGCAAAGGCCCAATGAGATCTATTCCTCAGATGGCAAACAGCCATGGACTGACCATTTGTGTTAGCTCAGTGGAAGGTGCTCTAGGAATTTTGGCGAATCTCTGGCATTTATCACACTTTCGGGAATAGTCAGCAGCATCCTGATTAATTTCTGGCCAAAAGTATCCATAACAGAGGATTTTCTTTGCTAAAGTTTGACCACCTGTATGATCCCCACATTCCCCTCCGTGTACTTCAGTCAGAATTGTCTTAGCTTCTTCCTTTGTCACGCATCAGAGTAATGGCATTGAAAATCCTCGTCTGTACAAACGACCATCTTGAACTATATATCTGGAGGCTTTCCTTATCAGCTTTTGTCGTTCTTTTGAACTTTCTGGCAAAGAACCATTGATCAAATATTCAAATATCGGAGTCATCCATGATTCTTGCTCTTGGGATACATTCATAATCCAGTCAACATCCATTTCATCTGTGCTTGGAGCTGACAAGACTTCGACGGGAATTAATCCCAATAGTTGAGCTTCACCAGTACTTGAATACTTTGCGAGAGAATCCGCCTTCATGTTCTCTTCTCGGGGTATACGGTTTATTGAATAACGGTCAAAATCTTGAAGAAGCTCCCAGGCTTTTGATAAATGGGCGGGTAGATTCCCTCCTTTAGCTTGAAATTCCTTCTTGACTTGGCAGACAATAAGCCGAGAATCACTGAAGATCTGCAATGCCTTGATGTTTAGTTCTTTAGCGATCCGTAAACCAGCGATGAGAGCTTCATATTCTGCTTCATTATTTGTCGAAGGGAATTCTAGTCTCAGTGCATAACATAGCGATCGCCCTTCTGGAGTTTCAAGGACAACCCCTGCTCCGGAACAGTAATCATTCCTTGCGCCATCGACATACAATTTCCATTGGATTGGGATGTTATCAGTGGCTTCTTCCTCACTATCACCTTTATCCATACATTCTGCGATGAAATCTGCTAAAGCTTGTCCATTGATTGCTTTTCGGGGATGATAAGTGATGTCATATTGGCTGAGTTCAATATTCCATTTCAAAAGACGGCCCGAAGTCTCAAGACGGAATAGGACTTGCTTTAGAGGTTGATCAGTAAGGACTTTGATGGGATGAGCTTGGAAATACGGCCTCAATTTCCTTGATGCGATCAACAAACAATAGGCGAGCTTTTCCAACCTTGAATAGTTCATCTCTGCCCCAGTGAATCTTTTGCTGATATAATAGACTGGGCATTGAACCCTTGCGTCTTCCCGTACCAACACTGCACTGAGAGCATGAGATGAAATTGCCAAATATATGAAGAGATCTTCACCATTGTCAGGCTTTGAAAGTATCGGAGGCAATTCCATCTGACGAATCAGCTCATCAAATGCTTTCTCACATTCAGGAGTCCACTCAATGTTTTTGCTTCCTTTCTTCAGAGCATCAAAGAATGGAATGCATTTGTCAGTAGCTTTTGAAATGAACCGACTCAAGGAAGCAACCTTTCCATTGAGACTTTGCAACTCCTTCTTTGTTCTAGGAGCTTTGACCTCTCTCAGGGCAGTGATCGGAGCAGGATTAGCTTTAATGCCCCTAGCGCTCATAATGAAACCCAAAAACTTTTCGGACTCCACTCCAAATGAACATTTCAAGCGATTAAGCTTCATTCTGTACTTTCGGAGTACTGCGAACATCTCTGCCAAGTGATCCATGTGGTCCACTGCTTTCTTAGACTTCACTAGCATATCATCAACATAAACTTCCATTGTCTTGCCAATCTGCGGTTTAAACATGGCATTAACAAGCCTTTGGTAAGTTGCCCCTGCATTCTTGAGTCCAAAAGGCATGACCTTGTAGCAGTAGAGTCCAACATCTGTGATGAAGCTTGTGTCCTCTTGATATGGCTCATGCATCATAATCTGGTTATATCCGGAGTATGTATCCATAAAAGATAACAATTCATTCCCCGCTGTCCCATCCACCAACTGATCGATCTTGGGCAGCGGGAAACAATCTTTGGGGCAGGCTTTGTTCAAATCCAAAAAGTCAATGCATACTCTCCATTTCCCGTTAGCTTTTTTAACCAGCACTGGGTTTGATACCCAAATTGGATAAGTAGATTCTCTGATGAAACCGTTCTCCATGAGCGTATCCACTTCTTCCTTCAATGCTACCGTCCTCTCAGGACCCTGAGTTCTTCTTTTCTGTTTCACGGGTGTAAACATTGGATCAATGTTCAGAGTGTGTACTGCAATCTCTAGGGATATTCCACACATGTCAGCATGAGTCCAAGCGAATACATCCAAATTAGCCTTCAAAAATGAAATCAGAACATTCTGAACTGTTGTGTTGAGTTGTGAACCCACATTAAGCACTTTGTTTGGGTCCTTTGGGTCAACGGGCACCGGCAGTGTTACCTCTACCGGTACTACCCTATTCTCCCCTACACTGGCTTTCCTTGGATCCATCTCTCTTCGTGCGCCACTATATTCACCAGTGCAGGGTCCACCCTATAATTGCTACAAGGTTGGTTCTTTGATGCGGACTGGAGCTGCCACACCTTTTCCCGTTTCTCTCTTCCTTGATTCACGCAACTCTGTAAGATAACATTCTCGCCCCGCATCTTGGTCCCCCTTAATCACACCAACTCCGTTATCTGTGGGGAATTTTAGAGTCAGACACCATGGGGAAAGAACAGCTTTGAACGCAGCAAGAGTTGGTCGGCCTAAAAAGGCATTGTAGGCAGAGAATTCTTCAACAATTATAAATGTTTGCTTTCGATCCACCTTCCTCAGTCCTTTTCCAAGTGCTACAAACAAATCTATGGTCCCAATCGACTGTTTGGGTTCTCCAGCAAACCCAGCAATCTTAAGTGATGAAGCTTGAATGTCAGCCATTGGAATTTTCATTTGATCAAAAGTCTTCTTGAAGAGAATGTTGCATGAAGCTCCACAATCAACTAGAACTCTCCTCACAGCAGCCGGCCCAATACCAGCGGATATGACCAAAGGATCTATGGTAGGAGCCTCGATACCCAAAGAATCTCTGGCACTGAATACAATATCGTCTGTGGAAGTCTTTTGTTGCTTTAAAGGCGCATCATTTCATAAAACAAAAACATTCTCTTCAGCTGGTACATGCCTCAAGGCCCGGGCATACCTTTCCATCTCGCCCCAGCTTTTGCCTGTTGGGTGAGGCCCTCCAGTTATTATATTGATGAAAGGTCTTTCCGATTCATGTTCTACGGCCTTCTCACTTGAGCCAGGACGGTGAGAGGGAACTTGTTGTCCTTGAATCGACGAGGCTGGGGCATTTCTATTCCTTTTCACATACTGTTGGAGCTTGTTTTCCTTCAAGAGTTGTTCAATTACCTCTTTAAACTGACGGCATTTGTTGGTGTCATGACCGGGTTGGTTGTGGAACCGGCAGAACCTTCCACTTTTTTCCATCTTACTCCCAACTCTCATTTTAGGTGGTGTCGGATAGTTGACATCATCCTTGGTCGCAAAGAAGATGTTCTCAGGGGTATCAGTCAAGGGTGTGAAATTGAAAGGACGGCCTTTCTTAGCATCTCCCTGTTTCTTTCCACCATCATTTCCCCTTTTCTGAGTGTTAGGTTCTTTCTTGCTCGAAGGAGCACCATTGTTCCCGGCTTCTGCTGATACCACCTTAGCCGGTGTTTGGAGGCTCTCCAAGCGCATGAATTCATCCGCTTTCTTGTAGAATTTGTCAAGTGAGTTTGGTTCTTTCATTTTCAACCATTTTCCAAATTCACTCGATTTGTCAATCGCCCTCATCAAGTGTGTTAGGACCATGCGTGGCTCAGCATTATCTACCTCAGCCAATGCTATGTTAAAACGATTCAAAAATGATCTGATGGATTCTCCTGGATTTTGCTCTAGACTTGACAGCGACATTATATCCTTTGCTTTTGAAGCATACAATCGAAATTGCTCCTTGAATTTTCTGGTCAAATCAGAGAACTGATCAATGGACCTGACCGGCAGCTTTGTAAACCACAATAGAGCCACACCTTCCAGATATACCGGGAAATATCAACATTTGATTTCATCAGACGCTCTGGCACCTGTCATATGCCTGTCGTACTTATACGGAAACTCGTTAGGATCACTCGTCCCCTTATAAGCCGGAATAGTATGGGAACGAATTTCCTCGGGAACTCTGCCTTCAAGATCTTTGTAGTAAATGGAGTTTTGCTTGGAGCAATACCCCAATCTTTCTCATCTTCATCTCTTCGCATATTTTCCTTCATGATTTGACGAACCATACCCGAAAAATACTCTTCATCATTTAGAGGTTCTGGAGGGCAAACATCAGCCACTCTCTCTGAATTCTGTCTTGACAATCATTCACGGAGGGTCGGCTGTGGCCCTGATCCTCCAGCTTGGCGAGGTGTCCTTTCCACAGGGTCTGCGGCTCTTTGAGAAATGTTCCCTTCAACATCCTGAACTCCCACAGTAGGGTTTCCATCATTATTAACCGGTTGACGGTTTGCCCTAAGTAGATAATTCAACTAACTTAAGATCAGGGCATTCTGGGCTTCCAACTGTGCATTTTGAGCATTCAATTATTGATTCAACCCCAAAACTACGGCGTCCAATTCTGCTCGCGTAACTCCAACAGTTGGAGCTTCCTGACTTGAAGGAGGAGAGGTAGTAGTATTCTCTTGAACATTGTCGGATCTTATAGAACTTCGTTTTCTCCCAGGAGCCATTATTTCCAATAAACTTCTGGTTTTAAAAGAAATCCTTTCAACAAACCTTTGCGGAGCAATGGTGGAAGTATCCTGAGTTGGGTTCTCAGTGAAAGCACCAAAAATGTTAACGCTAAAAATCGAACGCTAACACCCCGGTGTGTGAAATGTGAGTGTGAAAGCACCACCCGATGGTTCGTGAACATAATATCAGCTAAGATAACAGAAAATACAACAAGAGACAGCGATTTTATTGTGGTTCGGCTTAAGGAGTAGCCTACGTCCACTTTAGGTATCTTTATTACTGATCTTGTTACAAAACAATACAACGCTCTTCAAGTACAAATCTTTTTAGTTATAAAACATTTTGAGCAAGTAGCTTAAGCTTCGATGTAGATGAAAGTCTTTGAATCCATGTCGGATATGTGAAAGTCTTTCAAAGTAGCTTGTAGTGTTCTTTGAAACTTCAAGTATGGAGTTGGTTTAGAAACTGGCAGAGTATCGGCGCTTGAAGAGATTGTCCAAAAAGTCCCTTGAAAGTTGGAGATGGCAATGTATTTATAGAGAATTCTGGGCAGGAAACATTACCAAGTCCTAAATCGTAACCGGCCTAAGTTGGGTCGCGGACGACTTAAACTAAGTCGTGGGTCGGTTGCGACCTAAATGCTGGGTCGAGACTTCGAAAAGGCATCCTTGCTGAACTCTGGATATATTATAAGTCCTGAACCGTGTACGAGTTAAGAGGCCGCGTGCTAAGTAGCTGCATCGGACTTGCCTTCCTTTGCCTGGGTTGTGAATGACCTAGCATAGGCCGTAAGTCGGTCGCGACTCAAGTGTAGTTCGTGATCTTGTCCCTGTCCTGAGAAGTTAGGGCGGCAGCCTCCTTGGATATTTAGATCGGCATCTATCTTAGGCCAGCATCCATGTTAGATCAGTAACCTACCTAAGCCTTAAGTCGGTATCCCCTCAAATCTTAAGTCGAAAACCTTGAAGGCATTAGGCCGGTACCCATGTTAGGTCGGTAGCTATCTTAGGTCGGTATCCTTTAAGTCTTAGGTCGGCATTCCTGTTTTAGGCACTTAGGTCGGTATCTTTCTTAAGCCGTCGAGTCATGGCCGAGGCGGGGTTAACACATATTCTTTTTATTTCTTGCTCGTTCTTAATACTAAATACATGATGTCCAGAACAGCATATCGATATTAGAAGTTCATTTTGAAATCTGAAGTTTTCCACTAAAAGATAAAAGCTAGTATTTAAAGTTTCACGTAAGCTTATAATTCACAAATTACCTCATCCTAACTACCATTATTTTCTCAAGTTTTGCATAAGCCAGTAGTAGCTAGACAATATCAACCAAATTAAAAAAATATCATATCTAAATAAAGTTTGAATTATACTTGCTAGAAATTGATTTCATTATAACGTTTGCAGCAGGATAAGCTATTGTAATACCAAGAGCATCTTCAATAATTTCTAAATTGGATTTTTTTCTCTTCATAGACATGCTTTTGGAATTTTAACAATACCTACCCATACTGTAACTGTATTTTTTCCCAAAGGAACACAATGAACCATTGAAGTTGGATCGGTTGAACACACGCGTCCTAATGCAACTATTTCTCTCTTTTTCGACCAATCGATCAGCTTGCATTTACCATTTGCTAGAAAATTTGTACTCTATCAATTAAATAAAAAGTTTATTTTATTATGTGCTTCAACAATTTGTATGATGAAAAAATAATTGAATCAATCATAAATAAGTTTACCTTCTCGACAACTCCGACATTACTCGTATGATTATCCAATGATGCAGTGTTAACTGTTTCGATAACTACTTTTGATTCAGGCCATGCGACTTTGATACCAACGGCTTCTCCCACTTGTTTCAAACCTTTAGTATACCTCCATAGAAAAGCATCTTTGACTTTCGGATTATCTATCCAAACTGCAAGTTCAGCCGGTCTAAAAGGGAGATCATTCACAAGTTGTTTTGGATCACTCGAATGTAATCGTTCTTCTGCAACTAACTCTTCGCTCCCACTCCAATCGATTAATTTGCATTTATGATATGTGCTACTGTCTTTACTCTATTAAAAAAGAACATACCGATTATTATTTTTATACATTCACAATGAAAATTTAATTAGTATAAATGTAACGACCCGTAAATTTTGGTAAATAAATTGGTTAATTTAATTAAGATTTTGTAATTAAATTTAGAAAGAAATAAAAATCTTATAATTTATATTGGAGCGAATGTAGAAATCAGATGTAGCAATCGTAATTAAAAATTAACAATTTAAATTTTATATGGCAATTTATTGAAATAACATAAATTGTCATACTGGGTTATAAGTTTAATATAAGAAACAAATGGGAATGTTGAATTTGTGAACTATTAATAAAATTATTAACTAGAATGGAATTCAAATTAATATAATAATGGAAAGTGTAATTGTTGCACTTGAGTAAGAATTAAAAAAATAAAAGTGATTAAAGGTTACTTAAATGATAATTAATATAATAACGGAAAGGTGAATGTAAATTGAATAGAAACGGGAGTTTATTTATGAGGCAGTAATTGATGAATAGAAGTTTGAAACCTAGTAAATAAATTTATAGAGAACATTTAATAGTAATTAATGTATATATTAGGAAATTGACAATTTATGGATTTGTTAAGATTGTACAGTTATAATTGGTTGTAATAGGAATAATTGGTAATTAATTAAAATAAGAAAAATAAATGTAAATGTTATATCTTGGTTACAAAATTTATATACGGAAGTGGATGCAAATATGAATTAATTAATGGGTGCATTAATTTATAATGGGATATAAAAGGTAAATTAATAATTTAAAAAGGATGACTTACTAATAAAATAATATATAATAAATGGAAAGAAAATTGAGTATGAATGAGAAAATTGGAAATAGTGCAAAACTTTATCATTTACCCATTCATTTAATGCATTGAATTAGATCTAAATCAAATTACAACATTTGGGTTATTAATAATAGCGTATAAGGGAAGTTTAACGTTTATGGTAATTTAGCGCAATCACTATAAATTGAAACCTATTGCAATAAATGGAATTAAATATTACGTTAGTGTGGATTTAAGGTAATATGTGGTAACTATGTTATTTGAAATTTTTGGATGGGGTATAAAGATTGTAATCAAATAAAACAATTTTATTAGAATAAACATTCAAGGATTGGATTAATTGCAATCAATTGAAATTAAATATTTAAATATTACGTAAATATTAATTTAGATGAAATTGAAGATATTTATGTAATAAAGTATGAATCCAATGTTAAGTTTATTTATAAAATGACAGTTGGTTGAATAAAAAGGAATGCAAAATAAAGTTTTGTCAATAATATAGGAATTCAATGTATGATAATTGGATTAATTGCAATTAAAGGTAATTAAATAGTACGTTAATTGGAATGAAGTTAAAATGGGAGAATATTAAGGACCAAGATTTAAAAGCAATGTTAGCTATATTCTTATTGTAATAAGACTCGAATAACAAGGGTTAAAGAATTTAATAAATGAATTTTGGAGTTTTATTTTATAATTTCTAAATTCAATTAAATTGAAATTAAATATTGAAATTTAGGATAACATCGGAATTGATGAGTTAATCAACTTTAAATTGACTTTTAATTTGTTTAATACATTGTAATTGATTGAGAAATATAAAGGTGATAAAATTTTCAATTTTAGAATTGAAATTGAAATTTGGATTTAATCAGTTAATTATAAATTTATTTAATTAATTAAAAATATCCATTTTGGCCAGTGACTCGGATTTCGACGAAACCAGTTTTATTGGATCCGTAATGGTGAATTATTGTGGGATTTCAAGTTTCGTAACAATCAGACTTGTCATTTGATCGTACGAACGCGAAACGCCTTGAAATTGATTTAATTGAAATCAATTTGAAAAATATTGATTTTAGCATGACTTCTTCATACGATGGAATTTGGACGTGAAACCTTTTCCTTTGCGTTTAAAATATTTTAAAAAATCTATTTTGATATACGGGTTTACCCAATTTCATTCCGGAGTCGAAACGGGCTTTTTGGGCCACTTTGTCGTTAGCGCGTATACTCAATCTGATCCATCTATTCTAATTTCAACTCTGCCTATAAATATCCTGCTATAAACCCTATCCTACCTCTATTTCTCATTTGTCTGCACGTGCAATCCATCTTCACCTCCTCATTTCAATGGCAGACAAACAAATTCTAGATCCATACACAAATTAAATTCAAATGCAAAGCTAAAATTTCAGTCTCCTCAAACCATAGCAAATTATATATAGATTTGAAGCTCTTGACGAGCGCAACCTAACTCTACAATTCGGTTTTGAAATCGAATCAAAAAATTTCAGAAAACCCTAGTTTATTCTCGGTCGTTCGTTCCGTCAAGATCGACGACAACCGATCGTCGAATCGAGGACGCTGGGTGGTGGACAGTCGATGGCGTAGTGCATTGGAGGGGTTCATTCGACAAGATGACGGCTAGATCTACGGATTTAATTGGATTAGGGTTTTAAATGGTGGTGGCGGCTGCATGTTTTTCTCGGCCTGGGGCTTGACGCGACGCAGCCGTGTGAGGAGGGGACGTCATGGTGGGTGGTCTGACCGGTCGGCACGGCCCAAGCGTCGATGGCGAGGGGATAGCGGCGGCACGCGTGTTACTGGGTTTTGGAGCAGATATCGAATGAGAGAGAGGGAATTTTTCATGTGTATGGTGATGTGGCCTCATGGTAAAGTTGTGTGTTCTTTTTTTTTATTTTGTTTTTTTTTATTTGATTTCATATAGTTTAATTAACATAACTTTCTCATATGACATCCGTTTCACCCGTGGTTTTCTCCGCTAGGTTCGTATTGGAATTCCGAACATTTTGACGCTGGTTTGGACGAATTTGGAGACTGTGCAATTTTTGGGTTTAAATTGAATTTAAATTCAATTTAAATTCAAAAGGTGAGCGTGTAAACCCACTCCCAACTTCTAAAATTTCTTATGTTTGTTAAATTAATTTTTTGTTGTGATTATGCATTTGTTTATGACTTTTTTGTATATTTTTAATCATCATCTCAGTTAATTGCATTTATTTAAATTTAATCGGTGTTAATTTATTATTGAATATAACTGCTAGTTAATTACCTTTTTTATATCATCAGTTATATATTGATATTGATTGACTGTTTTGTATGATGATTGTGATGGATGTATGATTTTATGATGGATGAATGAATGTTGTATTATATATTATTTTAAACTGCAAGTTGTTATGCATTTTATTTCATTGGGATTGCGGTTTGAAATGATATATAACCGTAAATTTTATTTTAAATTACGGATTGAAATGATAAATATCCGTATCACTTGACCATAGAATAGAAAATTTTTTAAGGCATCGCGGCCTATATATATAAATATTTTGGAATGATGTTCTATGGTTTTGGAAAGGAATATACAGTTTAATAAATATTAATTTTTGATGTTATATAAATATTATTTTATATATAGAGTTAAATTCTTGAATTTAAGCTATGTATAAAATTGATTATTAAAAATGAGTTTAATAATAAAGTTGATTTCTTTTATATAAAATGGTAAGTATCTATTTAAATTCTATTGTAGATAGAGTTTATAATGACTCAAATAAAATTAAAGTTGGAAGATAAATATGAATTTGATTTGAATTAAAGTATTAAGAATTATCCTCAAATAAAACTGACTTGAAATTTAAATAAACTTGAGTATTTAAAAGGTATGATCTTTAAAACTTGATTTTGGTTTAGAGGATTTAAATGAATATCAAGTCGATTTAAACGAATATTTTTAGTTAAATTAAATTAGAAGTATATCCTGTTATTTGAAGTATAAAGGTTTTATTTAAACGATACTTGATTTACTAAGTAAACATTTCAAATCTTAATAATAGTAATTGAATATATATGAAATTTTCAAAGAATTCATTTTGAAATGGTGGAATATTTAAAGCTTTGAAATATAGGGTAATCGAAATGTTTTATTTGGGATTTAAATCTATAATTGGAATTGATTTGTGAAGGTGAAGAAAACTATTCTATTATATAAAGTAATTTATATTCAAACCATTTAAGTGGTTTGGTTATATTTCAAAGTTATGTAATTCAAAGTTTATGTTTTGAAAGGCTCTATTTCAAGCATTTGGTTTAGAAATATTATAACCATGAAAAGTTATGGTTTTAGAAAAGGATATATTTGAAAATGATATCATATTGATTTGGTTTTAAAAAGGGAATGATATCATAATTATATGGTTTCGAAATGAATATTATATCATGGTTTTGAAGTATAAATTATTTTGAAACGACCGCGGTATTATAATAACGTTTGGTTGTTAAAGAGACCGGGATCGGAAGTTGTCATACTCTCTGCCAACTCCAAAAACCAATTTAACAACCATGTACGAGGTGGAGATTCCAGAATAAAGTAGGATGGTGGCGGCGTTTCCTTTAAGGTAAATACGTGGACCCAACTCCCGTGAGTTGGCATAAGGTGGCTAAAACAGGAGCGATCGACGTGTTAATGAGGTAGCACCTTTGATCGGACACATCCTTTCGATATTATACTCTGACTTTTGGATTGATTCGGTGGCCACTTTTGATTTTCTTTTTGGGGGTGTGGCTCGAGGTGGGCGGTAGCTGCGCGCTACGCATTACCACCTACCCAGAAGCGTAATTGGTATATCCACCCTGGCATTGCCTAGTTGTGCCGTGTCACCTACTCTATCGCGCCTTGTACGAGTTTGGTTTTCTCTCGTAGCCCGTGTGGTATCCTCTGGTCGCTTACCGATCAGGAGGGACTATGATATTGGATGGACTACTGGGACTATTACGTGTTAAGGGCTATATGGGTAACCCCTTAATGCTAATAAAAAAGTAAGTTTATTTTATTAATAGACACTATTATAATAGCGAAATATTACTACATCGTAAATAGTTTAACGGATCCTTAGGAGATGTGAATCCCAAGCATCTCTTAAGTTACTACACTCACGTTTGACACTGGATAGGAGATGTCAAACCCCGTAAACATCTCTGACGCCGTTACACTCATATTTATTTCAGTTGATTTAACTTTCATAACATCTTTTAGTTCTGACTCGAGTGTTTTGTCTTTTCAATTCGCTCGGGTCAGTCCGAGCGTTTTAGGATTTGAAGATTTTATTCTGGAGGACGAAGACGAAGATTTATAGTACTATTATTATATTATATTGTTCCACTTCACACTGTATTCCGCTGCATCGATTATTATTCGTTGGTATGTGCAACTCTGATATGTATTGTATAAATATAATAAAATGCTTATAAATAGCTTCATGAACTGTATATTTGATTATTATATTTTATCGTTCCGTTGTAAGATTCTATTCTGTTTGATCATAAGAATGTGAAACGCCTTGAAATCGATTTAATTGAAATCAATTTGAAAAATATTGATTTTAGCATAACTTCTTCATACGATGGAATTTGGACGTGAAACCTTTTCCATTGCATTTAAAATATTTTAAAACATCTATTTTGATATACGGTTTTATCCAATTTCATTCCGGAGTCGAAACGGGATTTTTGGGCCACTTTGTCGTTAGTGCGCATATTCAATCCGATCCATCTATTCTAATTTCAACTCTGCCTATAAATATCCTGCTATAAACCCTAGCCTACCTCTATTTCTTATTTTTCTGCGTGTACAATCACTCTTCACCTCCTAATTTCAATGGTAGACAAACAAATGCTAGATCCATACACAAATCAAATTCAAATCCAAAGCCAAAATTTCAATCTCCCCAAACCATAGCAAATTATATATGGATTTGAAGCTCTTGACGAGCGCAACCTAAATCTACAATTCATTTTTGAAATCAAATCAAAAAATTTCCAGAAAACCTAGTTTATTCTCGGCCGTTCGTTTCGTCAAGATCGACGACAACCGATCGTCGAATCGAGGACGCTGGGTGGTGGAGAGTCAATGACGTAGTGCATCTGAGGGGTTCGTTCGACAAGATGATGGCTAGATCTGTGGATTTAATTAGATTAGGGTTTTAAATGGTGGTGGCGGCTGCATGTTTTTCTCGGCCTGGGGCTTGACACGACGCAGCCGTGTGAGGAGGGGACGCCAAGGTGGGTGGTCTGACCGGTCGGCACGGCCCTAGCGTCGACGGCGAGGGGATAGCGGCGGCACGCGTGTTACTGGGTTTTGGAGCAGATATCGAACGGGAGAGAGAGGGAAGGTTTCGTGTGTATGGTGATGTGGCTATGTGGTAAAGTTGTCTATTCTTTTTTTATTTTGTTTTATTTTTATTTCATTTCATACGGTTTAATTAACATAACTTTCTCATACAACATCCGTTTCACGTGCGGTTTTCTCCGCTAGGTTCGTATTGGAATTCCGGACATTTTGATGCTGATTTGGACGAATTTGGAGACTGTGCAATTTTTGGGTTTAAATTGAATTTGAATTCAATTTAAATTCAAAAGGTGAGTGTTTTAACCCACTCACAACTTCTAAATTTTTTTATGTTTGTTAAATTAAATTTTTGTTGTGATTATGCATTTGTTTATGACTTTTCCGTATATTTTTAATCATCATCTCAGTAAATTGAATTTATTTAAATTTAATCGTTATTAATTTTTTATTGAATATAATTGCCAGTTAATTACCTATTTTATATTATTAGTTATATATTGATATTGATTGACTATTTTGTTTGATGATTGTGATGGATGTATGAATTTATGACGGATGAATGGATGTTGTATTATATATTATTTTAAACTGCAAGTTGTTATGCATTTTTTTCATTCGGGATTGCGGTTTGAAATGATATATAACCGTAAATTTTATTTTTAATTACGGATTGAAATGATAAATATCTGTATCACTTGACCTTAGGATAGAAAATTTTATACAGGCACCGGGGCCTATATATATAAAAATATTTTGAAATGATTTTCTATCGATTTGGAAAGGAATATACGGTTTAATAAATATTAATTTTTGATGTTATATAAATATTATTATATATATATAGTTAAATTCTTGAATTTAAGCTATGTATAAAATTGATTATTAAAAATGAGTTTAATAATAAAGTTTATTTCTTTTATATAAAATGGTAAGTATCTATTTAAATTCTATTGTAGATAGAGTTTATAATGACTCAAATAAAATTAAAGATGGAAGATAAATGTGAATTTGATTTGAATTAAAGTATTAAGAATAATCCTCAAATAAAATTGACTTGAAATTTAAATAAATTTGAGTTTTTAAAAGGTATGATTTTATAACTTGATTTTGGTTTAGAGGATTTAAATGAATATCAAGTCGATTTAAATGAATATTTTCAAGTTAAATTAAATTGGAAGTATATCATATTATTTGAAGTGTAAAGGTTTTATTTAAATGATACTTGATTTATTAAGTAAACATTACAAATCTTAATGATAGTAATTGAATATATATGAAATTTTCAAAGAATTCATTTTGAAATGATGGAATATTTAAAGCTTTGAAATATAGGGAAATTGAAAAATTTTATTTGGGATTTAAATCTATAATTGGAATTGATTTGTGAAGGTGAAGAAAACTATTCTATTGTATAAGGTAATTTTATTTTCAAACCATTTAAGTGGTGTGGTTATATTTCAAAGTTATGTAATTCAAAGTTTATGTTTTGAAAGGCTATATTTCAAGCGTTTGGTTTAGAAATATTATAACTATGAAAAGTTATGGTTTTAGAAAAGGATATATTTGAAAATGATATCATATTGATTTGGTTTTAAAAAGGGAATGATATCGTAATTATATGGTTTCGAAATGAATATTATATCCTGGTTTTGAAGTACAAATTATTTTGAAACGACCGCGGTGTTATAATAACGTTTGGTTATTAAAGAGACTGGGATTGGAAGTTTTCATACTCTCTGCTAACTCCGAAAACCACTTTAACAACCGTGTACGTGGTGGAGATTCCAGAATGAAGTGGGATGGTGGCGGCGTTTCCTTTAAGGTAAATATGTGGACCCAACTCCCGTGAGTTGGCATAAGGTGGCTAAAACAGGAGCGATCGACGGGTTAATGAGATAGCACCTTTGATCGGACACATCCCTTCGATATTATATTTTGACTTTTAGATTGATTCGGGACCACTTTTGATTTTCTTTTTGGGGGTGTGGCTCGAGGTGGGCGGTAGCTGCGCGCTACGTGTTACCACCGACCCGGAAGCGTAATTGGTATATCTACCCTGGCATTGCCTAGTTGTGCGTGTCACTTACCCTATCACGCCTTGTACGAGTTTGGTTTTCTCCCGTGGACCGTGTGGTATCCTCAGGTGGCTTCCCGATCAGGAGGGACTATGATATTGGATGGACTAATGGGACTATTACATGTTAAGGGCTATATGGGTAACCCCTTAATGCTAAGAAAAAAGTAAGCTTATTTTATAAATGGACACTATTATAATAGCAAAATATTACTACATAGTAAATAGTTTAACGGATCCTTAGGAGACGTGAATCCCGAGCATCTCTTAAGTTACTGCACTCATGTTTGACATTGGATAGGAGATGTCAAACCCCGTAAACATCTCCGACGCCGTTACACTCATATTTATTTCAGTTGATTTAACTTTCATAACACTTTTAGTTCTGACTCGAGTGTTTTGTCTTTTCAATTCGCTCGGGTTAGTCCGAGCATTTCCAGATTTGAAGATTTTATTCTGGAGGATGAAGACGAAGATTTGTTGTACTATTATTGTATTATGTTGTTCCATTTCACGCTGTATTCCGCTGCATCGATTATTATTCATTGGTATGTGCAACTCTGATATGTATTGTATAAATATAATCAAATGCTTATAAACAGCTTCATGAACTGTATATTTGATTATTATATTTTATCGTTCCGCTGTAAGATTCTATTTTTTTCCTTCCCTGCTTTTTCTTATTTACCCCATAACAATTCGCCCTTCTATATGGTTTAAGTCTGACGTGTGTGGTTTATCGTCGATTTAAAGCATGTGAAAAGGCGGGTCGGGTGACGACCCGGAATTTTCAAGCATCTAAAATCAGAATATTTAATTGATTTTAAGTATTCAATAGAGCAATTTTAATTTGAATTACGAATATTACTAATTATTGATAATTAAATAATTTATTGAATTAAATAATTTGAAACTGAGTAAAATGTTGAATCCGGAATTTTAAGCTTGTTAAAATATATTTGAAGGCGTATAAAATTTATATTGGTAACACTGAGGATAATAGAAGTTGTAAAATTGAAATTAACAGAGGTTCGTTCAGTTTTAAAAATATATCGTTTAAATTGAATTTAAAATTGCTTTCCGAGACACAGTTTCGGAATTCAACGAAACCAGTACCCTTGGATCCGTAATATTGAATTATTATCAGATTTCAAATTTCGTATTGATTGAAGCTAGTGTGTGCGTATATGATATACAAACGCGCTGGGATTTTATATCGAAATTTCTTTCTATTCCGGGTTTACTTAATCGAATCGACGAAGACTTATAACTTCGTCCCTTCCTTTGCAAGCCTAATATAAAATATATATATATATATAATAAAATATGTATTACTTGCGTCGTCCTCTGGAAGCCAAGCCGAATGTTGTTTTTATATAATCGCGCAACTTACCCTTTCCTTTTTCCTTTCCATCGATTAACATCAGCTGCAAACAATAATAATAGTAATCTCGTTTAAAACCAAGAAAACAAAATGGCCGAAGCCCCCATCTTTCCACCTCTTTCAAAAATTCAAGCAGTTAGAATCTCAAAATATAAAGAAGGTGAATTAATTTCAGATAGAACTCGAGCCATTTCCCTCAACCCTCAGTCTCATTCACAAATTCAATTTCAATCGAAGAAGAAATTTGTAAGCGGCCAACGAGACTAAAATCGCGAACCCAGAATTTTCGTTCTTTTCGTTCTCCAATCGATTTCCCAAATCGATCGAAGAGCATCCCTCCTTTTCAATTCGCGAAGCTGTCTCAGAGCTTGTAGAAGTCAGGTCGGCTCGATATCGATTCAAGCATGGGGAAGAGGTCGACGCTGTTTGGTTGTCGCATGTTGGGAGATTAGGGCTTTGGTATCGAGTAGTTGAAGGAAGCTCGGGAGCTCGAAGGGATAAGGTCAGGTAGATGGCTTCTGACGCGATGCTGAAAGTTGGTTTCGATGTAGGGAGGCCGAGCATCGCATGAAGGGGGTAGTGCAAGCTGTCTTGGAGATGGGTGGCCTGGATTTCGATCTGCAGTAGGTAGCGATCTATGTCTCGTTCGTTTATTTAATTTTTACTGCAGAAGTTTACAGCAATAAGGGTAAATTTATTTAATAAACTTATTTAAGTAATAATATTTAACTAAAAAGAGATTAGTATAAAATCATGTTTTAAAAAAAAATAGATCATTGGTTAATTTAATTTATCAAAAGAAATTAATTATCAGATTAGTTCAAGTATTAATAAATCATATAATTGTTTACAAGGTTTAAAAACAATGGAAACGAGCCGCGTTGGAATGAATTGCAAATTTAAAGGCAAAGGTGAGTTAAACTCACTCAGTTTAAAATTTAAATTTAAATGATTGAATTTAAATAATTGATTGAATGGTTGAATTGAGAGATGTGATATAGTATAGTATCATTTGAAATTGGCATATTATGTGATGCTAAAGTCTGTGGATGCAGGGAAAACAGGTTGGAGGGATCCAACTGGACCCCTCAACTTTTATTTAAATTATTTTATATTCTATTCTCTGATCTGATTGTTTGAGATTCTATAATGAGTTATGTGGACATATTGAATGTTATGGCTTGGTTGATATAATTTGGTATAATGAATGACCAAAAATATAAATTTGATTTTGGAAATAGAAATAAGAGAAGTGAAATTGTAAGTAAAATAATTATGGGATAAATTTAAGAATAATTTGGAAAAGAAATAAAATGACTTTAAAATTTTAATAAATAAATCTTGAGTATGGGAAGGAAAATTTAAATAAACAGAAAGTTAATGAAACTTAAACTTCAATGTTATTGTTTAAAAGAACAAAACATTTATTTTAAATTTAGGATTTAAATTATTTAAGAAGAATAAAGAAGAAATTGGAAAATAACCTGAAATTTGTATATTTCAGCTAAAGGATTTAAGAATCAAACTGAAAATAATAATAAAGTCCATAATTAATTGAATTTCGGAATGAACTGATAAGTAAAGAAATTTATTTCAAATGGAATAAATTGGGAATCAATTTGGAAAATTGATTTAAGTGATTGAGATTGGGAATTTCTTTTTGAATAACCAAGTACGTTTTCAAAGTAAGTTTTTAAAAATATAAGTTAATAGTTTTAAAAATATTTAAAAGGTATGTATTGAAAAAAAAATTATTATTTCTAATATTTAATTTCTAAAGCAAGTATTTCCTTTTAATATATTATAGCATTAATTATTTAAAAGTGACTTAGTATTTGTTTTAAAGGTGAAAACCTGGTTTTTATATTTTTTTTAAAGTAACCTTATTTTCTCAAATTCGTACAATATGTATTTTTAACAAATTATTTAAGTAGTTTTATCCTAAGTGTTTTAAAGGTATATATTTCAAAGTAAAGTGTTTTAAAATTATTTTTAAAATCTGGTTTTGTGCTTGGTAATTTCAGAGGAGATAGAAAATAATTGGGAAAGTTTATTCTGAAAGGAAAGATGGTTTTGAAAACTATTTTCAAAGGATTGAAAATAGAAATATATCTTGTGAA
Source organism: Allium cepa (assembly GCA_030765085.1). Classification (NCBI taxonomy): domain Eukaryota; kingdom Viridiplantae; phylum Streptophyta; class Magnoliopsida; order Asparagales; family Amaryllidaceae; genus Allium; species Allium cepa. The sequence goes on from CM060929.1 coordinate 62,941,792, forward strand.
GATATTTTGAGGTTAATAAATAATTTGGAAAATTATTTATTGTTTGATGGATGTTTGTGAATATTAATTGATAGTTAAATAACCGAATATCAATATTGGACAAACACGTTGATCGTTTCGAAGAGACCGGGATCGAGATTTATTTCTCGAAAACCACTTCGATCTGGTTTGTACGTTTCGTGAAAACGATTTTTGATTCGAAGATGGAGCAGTGAAGTGCAAGGGCTAGTCGCTACTAATCCTGAGGATATTTCCAAAATGGATGTAGTAGGAATAGTGCCTTCGGTTCCGTTCGAACCCGGGACGGACTTGTATGGACGAATGCTTACGAAACATCGTCAGGTGGACGATGGGCATTCTAAGGAATATGTTCTAAAAGGTAACGCTTAGCCTCAAGCCTCATCAAATGGGAATGACTGAAAATTAGGCGTTATGTAGCAAGGCTAGGTGGGTAGCACCCAAGCAGGGTGAGGTCATTCCAGTCTAGATGTCCCTTTTATTTTTCGGCTTAGTGGGCGGTTGCTGATCCTAACCGTGGGGTGATCTCACTCGGGACTGTCAAGTAAGGGATGGTTCCGGCCTTGTGTTGCAGGGGATGAAGGGAGTAGTCCTTGGTATGGCGATCTAGGTCCCGTACTGTGATAGGTGGTACCCCAGTGCCTAGTCATTAGTTGGAAATCCATCCTCCCTACGAGCCTTGTACGAGTTTTGTTTGTATTACCCACTTTTGTGGCTAGTAGCTGGAATTTAATAATGTAACAATTTCGGCTATTTTATAAGTATTTGTATGTAGACCCTACTATAATATCAGAGGATTTCTATAAAAATTATTTTAGCTATCGTAAGGTAAAAACCCGACATGTTTATTTGTGGCGTGGTCTTACGAGATGCTTTTGTTTTTAAAGGACTTTGAAACTTTAATAATCAATTGAGTGTGATTTTCTCACGCTGGTATTCCAGACTGACTCGGGTGTTATTTAACTGTAATGCTCGGGTCAGACCGAGTATTATAGGATACAGGATGTGATGCTGTAGAGCTCAGGAGACGAGCTGGATGACGATACGTACTCACGTACTTGTATATATATATTATTCCGCTGTTGAGTTGTTGTGTATCCATTGTATGTTATTGATGTGAGCTGTGACTGATGTACTCTGATGATGTAATGTATGTAAACAGTTATATTTGATTTTGAGTAAAGATTATTTACTATCTATTATATTTTATTCCGCTGCGATGGTTAGATTCTGATGTTGACTTTGTTTTCTCTTCTTCTACCTCTTCTTCTTAAACCCAAATGGTTCGTATTTCTGTGCAACTTGAGTTGATTGTTGAAGACTAGTGTTAACTCAAGGTGTACGGATTTGCGGGTCGTTACACTTGGTATCAGAGCCTAGGTTGGTGATAACCTTGGCTCTGGTGGGAATTACTCATAAAATAGAGTCTATAGTACTCTATAATGAGTTTGAGCGTATTAATAGATATGAGCGCGTATTTGTTAGTGAGTATAAATGGTTTTAATATTGTGTTGATTGGTTTATTGGGTGGTATATGAACCTTCGTCGGCACAGTCTGTACAACTGTATCGAAGGGGTTTCTAAACACTTGAATAGAACAATTGGCACGATATTGTTTTAAATATGGGTAAATGAAATAATTTTACCCAAAAACATATTTTGATATAAAGAATAGTTTTTGACAACTATTTAGCTAATATATGGTTGCTTGGATGTTAGGAAGAATATTGTTAAAGCATTATCGTTGATAAGTGAGAATTTGACTAGAAATGGAAATGTAACTAAAATTTAAGGAAATAAATTCATTATAAAATGAAATTTATAAATATGTATTATAAATGTAATTTATGCATTAAAATACAATTAAAATAAGGATTTGTACAAATAAAGCGTACAAATGAATTATAGTTAAAATTTATCTAAGCAGGCTTTAGATGTTTAAAATCCCGGAGATTTGGAAGTATTTGAAGATAAATGATAGTATTATTGTTTTGGAGGTATTTCTGAAAGGAAATTTGTTTACAAATGGATTTTGAAAGGGAGATAGCATTGAATTCACTTCAGTCACTGGAAAATAACTTCAGTGATGACTGCAGCATCATCGATGTTCATTTTCGATATTCTAAGTGATGAATTGCTACTAAATTGATTTGTTCAGGAAAACCTGTGTTTTTGAAATTTCAAAGAAAATTTGTTGGGAATAAAACCAGAATTGGTTTAATTTGTGGGAAATATGATTTGAGATGTTGGAGATTTCAAAACAATTTGAAACCAAAGCTGGGTGTTTAAAAATCCGGATAAGATAAGTTGTAAGCTTATAAATGGAAAGGATTTGTAAATCAGGAAGAAATTTAAGCTTTGGATAATGGGATTTAAATTTAAAGGGAAGAGTTAAAAACGAACTTAACATGAATGGGAAATAAAAATTTGACTGGATTGACATGAATTGAATAAGCTGAAAATAATATCCAGTTGTATTCGAATTTAGTTGCAATCGAATTGAATTAAATGAAACCGAGTTAAAATAAAATTGAATTGGAATAAGGATTTAATTAAGTTATTAAATGAAATTAAATTTTTACCTGGATAACTGGGAAATAAGTTGTATAAGAATTAGATTGAGTTAAATAAATCGGAATGATTTGTAAAAGAATTAAAAATCCATGAAATAAAAATATGCTTGGGTTATAAATAAGCATAAGGCTTGAGTTAAAAAAAAGGATGAATATATTCAAGCTTATGATGAATGGAATTGTATAAAACAATAAGTTGTGACTTGTTAAATTTGAAGGTGAGATAGAAAACCTAAAAATAAATATTTTTGGTGAATTGGAAAATAAACGGAAAAGCCAAACTTGAATTATAAAATATTGTGAACTAAGAAAATTAAATGAAGTGATATTTGGAAATAAAATCAAGTATTGTACTATAAATAGGAGAGAACTATTCTGTTAATAAATTAGTTAATGAAATTGAATTGTGAGTTTATGATGAGGTTTGCAAATAAAACTCAAGTCATAATTAAATTAGACTTACATTGTCGATAAAAAAATATAATTAAAAGTGGCCTTGAAATTAATTAATTGATTTGTGAATGAAATTGCAATGTAAGTTAATAAAAGTGAATGGTAATTTGAAAATGAATAATGGATCCAGAACTTGAGTTATAGATTAAAATTTAACTTGGAGTGTTAACAAATTAAATATAATTGGGAATATATCGAATAAAAATGTGATTTGATTAAAATAGTAATGGGATGGTTTGTATTGTGAATAAAATCCAAATATGTGGAAATAAATTGGATATGGCCTTGTAATCAATTGAGTTAAGCTGAGTATAAAAGAGAAAATTTACTTGTGAAATGAAAATGAGCTTAAGTATAAATTTGAAAAATAAATTGAAGTAAATTGACATAAGCTGAATAAATCGAAGAGAGTTGAATTTAATTCAACTTAAACCAAGTTTAATGATGTTGGATTAAATTTTGAATCAAGTAAAAATAAATATGGATTGAAATAGAATTGGGTAGGTTGTAATAATATTTAAGAAAATGGAAAATTCGTAATGGATTGAGTGGATAAGTTAATTATACTGAATAAGAGAATGGATAGGATAAATAAGAACCAAAGGAAGTATGGTTTAAATAAGTTGAGAAATGGTTACTGAATGAAATAGCTTGGATTTCTTCGAGCTAAATAAAATAGTTTGGAATAAACTAACATGGAATGAAATGTAAATAAATGGATTGTAAATGAACTCTAATGGAATGTGTCGAGCTAAATAAATGATTGTGGATGGATTAAAATAAAAAGGAAATTTAATTGGTAATGGAGATGAACCTAAATTGTTATTGGTTCTGAATAAACTAGATTGGTTAATAAAATGAAATGCGGGGAGAATGAGAATATATGGATTGTGAATAAATTTAAAATGGAATAGAATTAGGTAAAAATTGAGTTGAAATCCATTTAAATTGGTTATAAACATAAATACTTATTTATTCACACAAATCTTGACAAATTGTATAGAATAAATTGTCATTTGATGTAAATGGAAGTAATTAAAAAATTCTATGGATTGATAGGAATAAAATAAATTGATTTTGAAAGCAATTGAATTAAATATGAGTTCAGTTTGCTTAAGAATAAATTAAGTAAGTGATTGAGTTTTAAACCATTCAAATTGATGAGATTGTATATGAATGGATTGAAAACCCTTCAAATTGAATGAAAATGGTTTGTAAAATAATTGGAACAGTTGAGTTAGCATGGAAACTATATTAATTGCTTACAGAAAATGTTTGGTATGAGTTTCTTTTAGAATTCATATGTTTTAACTATTGTAAACAAGTGAAATGTAGTTAAATTTCATATATATGGCACTTACATGTTTAAATTGAGTAAGTACAGGTACCTGGAAGCCGTGTGGCTGGATTTGGTAGCGCTATTTGCTAATAATGATAAGCCGCTTGCTTAAAATGCTAAATAAGGTACGCCTACGCAATAAAAATAGGAAATATGAACTGTTTTTGGTTTTTCCGACCGTGTGGGTCAATGTATATATATTTATCTCTTTTGTCAAATTGCAAAAGCTCATCCGTACAAAGGAGACTCTGCCAAAAAATTTCAGAAATTTTGGGAGTTAGAAATTTTTTGAAATTTTTGGAAAATTCATTAACGAATAAACAATTTCAAACTAGAAATTGAAATAAGTTAGTAAATGAAATTAATTAAAATAATGACATGAGTTAGTAATAAATGACAAATAAATTCATATGTGCAAAGTTAAAGATAAATTAAATTCATATGGAAATGAAAGAACCAATTTGAATAGTAATGGATATAAATTAAAGGAGTAAAGCAAAAATAAATATAAGAACATATTAAATGCTTATGTTAACTTAAGTAAGAAATGGTGCATTCTTAATTGGAAAAGGAATATTACAAAGACATCCTAAGTTGATATTTGGATTAATAGATATTGACGTTGGTAAGAAAGTCAATAAAATGTTTTGGGAATATTATGTTTGGATATTGGTGCTAAGCAGGTATGCAGGTATTATAAAGGGAAAAAGAAAATTGGGTTTGAAATGAAAAGATAAAATTTGAAATGCTCGACAAAAAGGTATGTATCTAATTTGGTATGGAATTTGATTGGGATTTGGATTTGGATTTGTATTGAGCCACTTGGTTTTTTGTTTTCTTTTTGGATTGGGAGGCCGTAGAGCCCATTTGTAGTTGTACCGAGTTAGCCGCGCAAAGGAGAAGCTAGCGAAATTTTTCGAAAATTTAGGGAGTTAGAAAAAAAAAATTGAGCAAATTTTGATAGTTCAAAATTTAGTTTTGAAATATAACTTGAATGGTTAAACAAATGGTATAGTTTGAAACTAAGGAAAGATTTGGAAGTTAATAAGAATGATAATAGTCTTTTATAAAAGATAGTTGGGAAGGTGTTAAACTGTTAGAAACGGGTTTTGGGCCATTCTTCCTAGTTAGTAATTTCGGGGACGAAATTCTTTTAAGGGGGGAGAAATGTGACGACCCGGAATTTTCAAGCATCTAAAATCAGAATATTTAATTGATTTTAAGTATTCAATAGAGCAATTTTAATTTGAATTACGAATATTACTAATTATTGATAATTAAATAATTTATTGAATTAAATAATTTGAGACTGAGTAAAATGTTGAATCCGGAATTTTAAGCTTGTTAAAATATATTTGAAGGCGTATAAAATTTATATTGATAACACTGAGGATAATAGAAGTTGTAAAATTGAAATTAACAGAGGTTCGTTCAGTTTTAAAAATATATCGTTTAAATTGAATTTAAAATAGCTTTCCGAGACACAGTCTCGGAATTCAACGAAACCAGTACCCTTGGATCCGTAATATTGAATTATTATCAGATTTCAAATTTCGTATTGATTGAAGCTAGTGTGTGCGTATACGATATACAAACGCGCTGGGATTTTATATCAAAATTTCTTTCTATTCCGGGTTTAATTAATCGAATCGACGAAGACTTATAACTTCGTCCCTTCCTTTGCAAGCCTAATATAAAAATATATATATAATAAAATATGTATTACTTGCGTCGTCCTCTGGAAGCAAAGCCGAATGTTGTTTTTATATAATCACGCAACTTACCCTTTCCTTTTTCCTTTCCATCGATTAACATCAGCTGCAAACAATAATAATAGTAATCTCGTTTAAAACCAAGAAAACAAAATGGCCGAAGCCCCCATCTTTCCACCTCTTTCAAAAATTCAAGCATTTCGAATCTCAAAATATAAAGAAGGTGAATTAATTTCAGATAGAACTCGAGCCATTTCCCTCAACCCTCGGTCTCATTCACAAATTCAATTTCAATCGAAGAAGAAATTTGTGAGCGGCCAACGAGACTAAAATCGCGAACCCAGAATTTTCGTTCTTTTCGTTCTCCAATCGATTTCCCAAATCGATCGAAGAGCATCCCTCCTTTTCAATTCGCGAAGCTGTCTCAGAGCTTGTAGAAGTCAGATCAGCTCGATATCGATTCAAGCATGGGGAAGAGGTCGACGTTGTTTGGTTGTCGCATGTTGGGAGATTAGGGCTTTGGTATCGAGTAGTTGAAGGAAGCTCGCGAGCTCGAAGGGATAAGGTCAGGTAGATGGCTTCTGACGCGATGCTGGAAGTTGGTTTCGATGTAGGGAGGCCGAGTATCGCATGAAGGGGGTAGTGCAAGCTGTCTTGGAGATGGGTGGCCTGGATTTCGATCTGCAGTAGGTAGCGATCTATGTCTCGTTCGTTTTGTTTAATTTTTACTGTAGAAGTTTACAGCAATAAATTGCTATGGAAGTAATTTACAGAAAAGTATATATCCCTATTTTTACTTATTAATTAAATTTTAAAATAATGGGGGTAAATTTATTTAATAAACTTATTTAAGTAATAATATTTAACTAAAAAGAGATTAGTATAAAATCATGTTTAAAAAAAAATAGATCATTGGTTAATTTAATTCATCAAAAGAAATTAATTATCAGATTAGTTCAAGTATTAATAAATCATATAATTGTTTACAAGGTTTCAAAACAATGGAAACGAGCTGGGTTGGAATGAGTTGCAAATTTAAAGGCAAAGGTGAGTTAATCTCACTCAGTTTAAAATTTAAATTTAAATGATTGAATTTAAATAATTGATTGAATGGTTGAATTGAGAGATGTGATATAGTATAGTATCATTTGAAATTGGCATATTATGTGATGCTAACGTATGTGGATGCAAGGAAAACAGGTTGGAGGGATCCAACTGGACCCCTCAACTTTTATTTAAATTATTTTATATTCTATTCTTTGATCTGATTGTTTGAGATTCTATAATGAGTTATGTGGACATATTGAATGTTATGGCTTGGTTGATATAATTTGGTATAATGAATGACCAAAAATATAAATTTGATTTTGGAAATCGAAATAAGAGAAGTGAAATTGTAAGTAAAATAATTATAGGATAAATTTAAGAATAATTTGGAAAAGAAATAAAGTGACTTTAAAATTTTAATAAATAAATCTTGAGTATGGGAAGGAAAATTTAAATAAACAGAAAGTTAATGAAACTTAAACGTCAATGTTATTGTTTAAAAGAATAAAACATTTATTTTAAATTTAGGATTTAAATTATTTAAGAAGAATAAAGAAGAAATTGGAAAATAACCTGAAATTTGTATATTTCAGCTAAAGGATTTAAGAATCAAACTGAAAATATTAATAAAGTCCATAATTAATTGAATTTCAGAATGAACTGATAAGTAAAGAAATTTATTTCAAATGGAATAAATTGGGAATCAATTTGGAAAATTGATTTAAGTGATTGAGATTGGGAATTCTTTCTTAATAACCAAGTACGTTTTCAAAGTAAGTTTTTAAATATAAGTTAATAGTTTTAAAAATATTTAAAAGGTATGTATTGAAAACAAATTTATTATTTCTAATATTTAATTTCTAAAGCAAGTATTTCCTTTTAATATATTATAGCATTAATTATTTAAAAGTGACTTAGTATTTGTTTTAAAGGTGAAAACCTGGTTTTTATATTTTTTTTAAAGTAACCTTATTTTCTCAAATTCGTACAATATGTATTTTTAACAAATTATTTAAGTAGTTTTATCCTAAGTGTTTTAAAGGTATATATTTCAAAGTAAAGTGTTTTAAAATTATTTAAATCTGGTTTTGTGCTTGGTAATTTCAGAGGAGATAGAAAATAATTGGGAAAGTTTATTCTGAAAGGAAAGATGGTTTTGAAAACTGTTTTCAAAGGATTGAAAATAGAAATATATCTTGTGAAGATATTTTGAGGTTAATAAATAATTTGGAAAATTATTTATGGTTTGATGGATGTTTGTGAATATTAATTGATAGTTAAATAACCGACTATCAATATTGGAAAAATACGTTGATCGTTTCGAAGAGACCGGGATCGAGATTTATTTCTCGAAAACCTCTTCGATCCGGTTTGTACGTTTCGTGAAAACGATTTTTGATTCGAAGATGGAGCAGTGAAGTGCAAGGGCTAGTCGCTACTAATCCTGAGGATATTTCCAAAATGGATGTAGTAGGAATAGTGCCTTCGATTCCGTTCGAACCCGGGACGGACTTGTATGGACGAATGCTTGCGAAACATCGTCAGGTGGACGATGGGCATTCTAAGGAATATGTTCTAAAAGGTAACGCTTAGCCTCAAGCCTCATCAAATGGGAATGACTGAAAATCAGGGGTTATGCAGCAAGGCTAGGTGGGTAGCACCCAAGCAGGGTGAGGTCATTCCAGTCTAGATGTCCCTTTTATTTTTCGGCTTAGTGGGCGGTTGCTGATCCCAACCGCGGGGTGATCTCACTCGGGACTGTCCAGTAAGGGATGGTTCCGGCCTTGTGTTGCAGGGGATGAAGGGAGTAATCCTCGGTATGGTGATCTAGGCCCCGTACTGTGACAGGTGGTACCCCAGTGCCTAGTCATTAGTTGGAAATCCATCCTCCCTACGAGCCTTGTACGAGTTTTGTTTGTATTACCCACTTTAGTGGCTAGTAGCTGGAATTTAATAATGTAACAATTTAGGCTATTTTATAAGTATTTGTATGTAGACCCTACTATAATATCAGAGGATTTCTATAAAAATTGTTTTAGCTATCGTAAGGTAAAAACCCGACATGTTTATTTGTGGCGTGGTCTTACGAGATGCTTTTGTTTTTAAAGGACTTTGAAACTTTAATAATCAATTGAGTGTGATTTTCTCACGCTGGTATTCCAGATTGACTCGGGTGTTATTTAACTGTAATGCTCGGGTCAGACCGAGTATTATAGGATACAGGATGTGATGTTGTAGAGCTCAGGAGACGAGCTGGATGACGATACGTACTCACGTACTTGTATATATATATTATTCCGTCGTTGAGTTGTTGTGTGTCCATTGTATGTTATTGATGTGAGCTGTGACTGATGTACTCTGATGATGTAATGTATGTAAACAGTTATATTTGATTTTGAGTAAAGATTATTTACTATCTATTATATTTTATTCCGCTGCGATGGTTAGATTCTGATGTTGACTTTGTTTTCTCTTCTTCTACCTCTTCTTCTTAAACCCAAATGGTTTGTATTTCTGTGCAACTTGAGTTGATTATTGAAGACTAGTGTTGACTCAAGGTGTACGGATTTGCGGGTCGTTACAGGTCGTTACAATAAAGATGAAATATTATCACATTATCTTCTTTTTCAAAGTTATCAAAGTTGTGAAAAACAACTCTAGTAGCTGGCCAAGCTACTATATCACCTTCAACTTCTCCAATGCGTGTCAAATAAAGTGAAGGTCTCCACAAGAAAGCATCTGGTTTCCTCACGGTGTTCATTATAACTTTTTTGGCATCAGACCCTAAAGGGGTTTGTTGGACAAGCTCCTTTGGGTCACTTGACACAACTCTTCCTTCCGTAATAATTTTGTCTGTCTCACTCCAATCTAATAAATCACATGTGTCATATTTTTTATCATGTTTGTTCTATAATTAATCAAAAGCAAATTATATTAATAATGAAATTAATATCAAATATAATAATATCACACTAGTAATATAAATAATTTTTACCACTTGAGATACATTTGCTTCATCCCATCTTTCTTTTCTCTGTCAAACAAATAACAAAATTGTCATGCATAGGTAGAAATAAACACAGATACACAATATCCAAATCACATGAAATGCGCAAGATTTACAATGTCATAGAGAAAAACAAAAAGGAATGCTTTGACTGATTCTATGAAGAAGAAAAGGAAGATATTCAAATTAGACTTATTGTAATTATTTCGACTATAGACTTGTTGTAATTTCAACTAATAACAAAAACAAATTTGTTTATGTCCTAAATTTTTGATTCAAATTAGGACAAATTTTCAAATTAGCCACTCCCCTTAAAAAAAGTCTTTCAACTTTTATAACTAAGTGGTATGAATAGTGTGCTCTTATTATAATGTAGGAACTCAAGTGTTATTGAATAGTGTGCTTTTATTATATGTAAACAGTAGAATAAGGTTGTGTAGAAGAAGTACTAAAACTAAGTATTGACTACGACCAGGAAAACAAAATTGAGTGCATGTGAAACCCACCGAACACCAAAATTATAATTAAAACCATCATGTTATCAACAAAAAATATATAACTATGTAAATAGCAATAATTGTACCAAACTAGCATACTTGAAAGAAATACGAAAATGTTGCAACCGATTTAACAATTTCATACATCAAATGTCAAGAGTGATGGCAGCATGCGGAAATACAATGGGAAGTGAATTTTTTAGCAATTCACAAGGACGCAGGTAGCACAATGAAAAAATAAAATAAACCTTTATGCTATTTAAAATTGGCGTTCACAATTCTATGCTTCTCTATGGAGAAATGATTGTACACTGACTAGTACTGAAAAATCATTCAAGTTAAATAATCTAATTAACATGGCTTCTATATATGTTTAGAAATAAACCAAATGTACAAAAATGAGCCAAAGAATCTAATTAATTTTGAATACATATAGCAATAATCAAACAATGGTAGTTACTTCATACCTAATTTTTCACAAGCATTTGAACCATCGCGTTTAATTCTGAAATTTTATTTTGCATGCCGATGGTTTGTTTATCCCTTACGCTTGACCATATTGCCTTGGCGTAGGTCATACCCCTTCCTATTCCTTTTAATCGTCCAGGTCTGTCTTGTCCCAAGCTATTGCAACTGCATCTTCTTTCTAATTAGTTATTGAGCTAGAATTTGATTCATTGTCGATTTGTTTAATTTTTTTTCCTACACAAGTTGTCGTGTATGCATATTATCCACAATTGAACTATCACAATAGCACACAGTTTGTTATCTAATAATTTCATAGTACTTACATAGCATCTACAGCAGTCACATTTACCGGTTTGCCCTTTTTTTGAGTGTGGGATTTGATCCACATGTGTGCTCTAGAGGCCGAAGATGGATGAGGACTAGTCCTTTTCTATGTTTAAAGAATATTTATTACAACACGTCACATTGACTAACTAGATAATAAATATTACGATAAATAAATTAGCATTTCTTACCAACTCATTGCCACTCGAGTCATTCCTTTACGACTACATATGTGCGATATCTGATTGTTTTTAATAGATTTATATTTCTAACTCAATTTCTAAGGAAAAGAAATATTTTTTATGTTGTTTGATAGCATACAATCTCATCAACACAAAATGTGCAACTATTGCTTGATTTCATCAACAGAACCTGAAACTGACTTTACCTTAAACTCTAGAGTTGTTTTGGACTTGACAAACTTCTTCCACTCATTCATACTTAGGTTGTCCAGTTTCAATTGATTCCTTTCTTCTTTCTTACTTGCATATGCTATTTTACGAACTAATCTAGCTTTTGAATCTCTAAAAATGTACCCCATTTGCTAAAATATGTGCGCCTTTTGCCATTCCTCATCCAATTTTAATCTAACCTGCAACATAACACATTAGAAAAAGTTAAAACCCATTAGTAAATATACGAGAAAATGAAAAGGAAGAGGTAGATGTTGCGTCTAAAATCACAAAATGGCTATTATGTTCCCAATGGTGCATAGATTTTTTTTTACTCTGAAATTGTTGAGAAAAATGCTAGTCACTATCTCTCACTCTCTCATATAGAAAATTTGATACCAACTTCGTTCTTATGAAATAATATAACAAAATTCTATAACTATGATATTAATTATATAATCATTTTATATTAACTTAAATAATCATTTTTTGATTCCAACAAAGAAAACCAGGATGCAAATAGTTTGCCAAAACCTATAGAAATAGTAGGAAAAAAGTGGTAAAAACTGCAGAGAATAATCAAGAAAAAGTGGTAAAAACTGTAGAGAATAATCAAGAAGAAGAAGATGGAAAACAAATGCATATTCACTACAGTTATGCATTATGTAAATCAAACTTCATCAATCAGTAAGACAAATTTTTAATATCTAAGAAGATGGTCAGTTAGTATATACCTAAATGCATCCTTACAAAGCAACCTGTAATTCGTCACTTAGTTTCTCAACTTATAAAGTGTAACCAGAGCATGTTCCCTTACTAGAGGAACTAAATGAAGATAGCTTGACAGACCCATCTCCTATGAGGTTGCCATCCACATCAAATTAAACTCCAATACGACTCTCAGGATTCAGTGGAAGTCTTTTTACTTTAGTTGGATCTCTACATTTGCGCTTCACAACCAGATTTGAAGTGGATGTCGAGTAGTTCCCTCATTCACGTCAACTTCAAAAATTTATTCAACTTGCATCATATCTTTGTCAGCTGCTTCAGCATTGTCTTGAATGACTTGGTTTCTCAGCGTTTACTTCAATTTGCATGACTTGGTTTCCAATCTCTTGCAAGTTGTCTTCAATATGAATGTCTCTATCCACCCTGCTGCCTTGTCTTTTGCATTAGGCTTGGATGTGGTGGATTCATCGATTGCTTTTAGCCATTTTTAGCAGCCCTCTTTCTTTTACCCATTTACTGCATATAGAAAAAAGGTTGAAACTAGTGAGACAACATAATCATACATGCATATTGCTAGTATGAGTTGTGTCGTAGTATTACTTTACACAATCATCAATGATCATGTTATCTAAAAACATTACATTTAAATATTGCTGGGAATAGCAGTGTAGTTGGTTTTATCTACTACATCAATTTTAATAACTTATCACCTGAGAGCAAATAAAATATTAGAGATGGATTTACAACCTGCATCAACCTTCTCCACTTATCAACACTTTTCGCGGTAACTCCATGTAGTTCAGTTCGATCTGAGAAGTTTTACAAAGGTAATTATTCTTTGCAGTAAATAAATATTTATATTTTTCAAAAGAAACAAGGTTATCCAAAAATAATTAATTTACTTTAAGAAATAATTAAAGTTACTCATTGAGACACTTCAGTTACTTTTACTTGAAATAAATCGTAGGATCACTTCAGGTAAAATTGACGAATCGGATTATTTAGTGCACCCTGCACTAAATAATTCGATGAACCAATCCATTTCAGTAGTACATTTTTAATTTGGATTATATAACGTTGAAATATAACTTACCAATCAAAAATATTATACAGCCGAAAAGAAATACACCACTAATCAACTAATGATACCACACGCAATTGAAATAAAAATTTAATACAAAACCAATCAACTTAATTACTGTCGATCACAAAGGCTGTATCAAAATGCACGTCCAATGTGTAACAATCATAATAATACATCTCCTATATATTTTCTTCGAATAAAAATACACCGGATATAAATTAACTTGTCAAATATTGGATAGGAAACACATACTTGTCAAACATCTGATGTAAATATTTGAGATGTATCATAAAATTATGTGCATCCTGCTTATTATTTTATAAATGAATGTATACTTACAAGAAAAATCAATGTGATTTCAAAAACTTTTCTCAAGTATGCCTTCACAATCCTCAAAAACTTAGCTAGTATCCTCCACATAATCAACATCCATCTCGTTTTCTTTACAATCTTGAATAAAATAGCTTGTGCCCTCAATAGAATCATTTATCTCTAATTCATGAAAACCTCTTGGTGGTGCTTTCATTACAACATACCACTTAGGAGAGTCATTCTCTCTTGAATAAAAAATTTGTTTCGCTTGAGATGTAAGGATATACGGATCCCTCAAAAATGAAGTTTTATTTTAATGTAAACTAATAAGAGTAAATTCATCTTCAACCTTCACCTCGTTTTCAATGTTTGCCCAATGGCACTTAAACATTGGAATATAAATATTATGATAGTCTAACAGGATTATGTGACCACATCAACTACTTGAGGACATCTTTCGCACTTGCTCTACACATGGTAGAGTATCATAAGTCACTCCAGAATTTTGAGTTTCTCCCTTAACATCTTTCGTATGAAAACATAACCCATTAATTATATATCATTTGCAGGACAAAGCATTACTACTTGTGTAACGATCCCGAATTTTAATTTATTTTAAATTGATGATTAGATTTATTTTTGATTTAAAATTGTGAAATTAAATGATAAATTGGTTTGAGTTTATCCAAATCCAAATAAATTATGTTTTTTTTAAGAAAGATATAGTTTCTTTTATAAATTATTTTAATTTAGTATTGAGTTATTTTTAAACAATGTTAATATAGAAATATTTGAGTTCAACCTTATGAAATGTATTTTAGAAGTTGTATAAATATAACAAAATTTTTGAAATAAATATTTAAGTTAAAATAAAAGCAAATATACAAAGTAAAATAAAACACAAACAAAATGCACAAACAAAATGCACAAACAAAATACATCAAAATATAAACTATTGGAAATAAATATACCCAAGTATCTATTTAAAAACAAGCAAATCAAGTCTAAAAAAATGTAACTTGCAAAACGAAGGAAAAATTATGCATGCAAGTGTGAACAGCTTGCATAAGGAGACGACATCATATATTCAAGTTGAACAAGTATGTACACATAAGTATGAACACTTGAAAAAGAAAGAAAACAAGGCTTAATATATACATGTATTAGCTTCCAAAGGAAGTTACTAGCATATAGATAAATAAACATATATTTGTACAAAGGCAATTAATGCCACATAACTTTTGTACACCAGAGAATATATCAGCCACCACAAAATCTGCATAGCCGAGACAAGCAAAGGTAAGTAAAGTAAGTATGCAGGCTTGAAAAGCAAAAAAACAAGATATATTTAGATATGAACAAACAAATTAAAATATAAATATGCATAAACAAGTAAAGCAAAATCACTTCAGCCGAAACAAAGAAATGCAAAGGAATAAACAAAGGATATTGTACAATGGTAATAAATGTAACATGCCTCATGCATTTAATGCAAATGTCTTCAGCATGCTTTCTATTGTACAAACACCTATTTGTACAACTATCCTCTTCATATATACATCAACTTTGTTCTGGTTCATAGCTATAGAAAGTTAAGAAAAACCAGATTGAAAAGAATGTAAACATCATCATCAATAAAAAGAAAAAAAATTTGCCACTACAAACCAGAGATTAAAAGAAGATCTTCAACTAAAACAAAACTTCAACAACAATATACAAGCAATGATTCAAAATTTTCAGGTTAAAAACAAAAGGCACTATCTCTGTTCAACCATGACAGGTGAGTAACTCCACCTTTAAAATTTAAAGTATAAAATTGTTGAATGATTTTGCTGTGATCGATATTGTTTTGTGAAGTATGCTTGTAATTTTTTTTTAGTATGATGTATGCAGGCATTGGAATAATAGAAACTTCTCTGTTTCCAGTTTTTGTTCTATTCATGTTTTGATCTAAATTCAAAACCTTTTTATTCTAATCTTTTGGGCTTAAGCTTAAATGAAACTTGTTTGTTTCATTTCAAACTAAAAAAAAATTATACCTAAGTTAAAAATAATATTAAGATGCTCTGGGAATCATAAACAGTTGATTAACTTTGAAAAGTGAAAAACTCAAACCTTGTAATTTATTGCTTCAGGCTTAGGATCTGAAACATCATCCTAAAACATGATTTTTAAAACTAAAATTATAATTTTTAGTTTTGAAATAAGCGTGCAGCTCTGGGTTGAACAAAAATGGGAAATTGGGTAATCTCTGGTGATCTCAGTGGTTTGGGATGTTGTATTCTTCAGTGATGATAGTAGGATGATCAGAGACTTAGGGAAAATTGGTAGGAAGTTGATTAGATCATTGTGGCGGTAGCGATATTCGATTTTTGGTTTGTAACCCTAGTTTTAACTAAGTTTGATAATTCGATCACCACGGTTTCTCTGGTTGATTGAGTGAAATAGGTTCTTGGGTGAGGGTAGCTTAGTCGTTGACGAAGGGTTGGTCGAAGTTGCAGAGTCTCCGGTGGTCGCGATGAGGAGAACGAAGCGTTGACAGGTGATGGTGTTCCCAGTTTTTACGTTGTTCCAGGTTTTGGAATGATGGCCTCAAATTTGATTTCGAGATTTTGAACATGATCTGATGATCGTGATGAGTTGCGTGGAAGATTGTCGACTTGACGAAGATCATGGCGATGATCGGAGCCCTCGCGTTTGGCCATGCATGTGCACAGCACAGTGGTGTTTGGATGGCCTGGGATGTTGTCGTGGTTGTCGCGGGATGTTGCTCGAGTATTTTTGGGAAACGAATCGTGTCGAACCCTGTGCGCGTGAGTGTTTTTATCACTGCAGTTTTTAAATTTTATAACTAAAAAAAGAAGAAGAAGAGGATTAGTAGAAGAAGAAGAAAGAGTAGAGGGGAAGAACTCGGGGGTTTCGAGATTTTACACGAGGAAGGTCTCGGGGGAACTAGGTTGTAGCTCGGGGATTTTTGAATGTTTTCTGGGGTCATGTTTTAGTAAACAGTTTTCAAAACTGGAAAAAAAAAGTTGTTTTAAAGTTTTGAAATTAAATTGCACCAGGCTTTAAAAAAAAATTAAATCAACAACAGGAAAAAAAAATATAAATATAGAAGAGGAGTTTGCTCGGGTTTTTAATATGTTGAGTTATCTGGTTTGTAAAGAAAGCAAAGTTTGAACAAGTTTTTGAGAATTTAGATTATTTTAAATTATTTGTTTTATAGGTAATTATAAATTAGATTTACTATGTAGTTGAACTAATAAGCTTTTGAAATATAAAAGGAATATGTGATAGGTTTATCTCATTAACTTCTAAATGTTTTACGAATGGGATTTTGATGATATTAATTAAAGAATGATTAATTTAAGGATCATTAATCAAGGGATAAGTGTAATTACTCGATGTAATTAAATTGTGATTTATTAAAATAAGTAATTTGGGTTAAACACTCATTATAGCCAGTTAAGGATGATAAATTTAATGATAGTTAATTAAAGATTAATTAATTTATGAGTTATAATTAATTGAAGATTAATTAGTTATTGTAAATAGTTAATTATTAAAGTTGATTAATCAAGTGATTAAGGTCTAATTACTTAAATATGATTAAATGTTGATTAATTTATAAAGGTACTAAATTACTTAAAGATAGTTATTTAATGAAATTAAATTAAGGTTAAATGATTAGGTAATTAACTTAAGGTTAATTTAATTAATGTGATTAATTAAGAATCATTTAATTAATTAAAGTGTTTGATAAATTAGTTTATATCAAATGATTTAGAATTAATAAATCATAATTGGATAATAAATTCATAAGTAAATAAATTTGATTGGAAATAAATTGAATTAATTAGGATTAAACAATTAATAAATCCTGCTTATAAATGACTATTGAATACTTGACCTTGCTTATGAATGATTGTATTGTATAAGATGCATTGAATTGATTGTCCTATCTGATTTGTGATATTTTGTTCTGTGGATTAAGTTGTGTATGATTCATTCATTGATTTATATTTGTATAATATCTGTGAATCTGTGATGATGATGATGTTGCACCATTGTGTTAAACCCTGGACCACACCATACACACACAAATATGGGTTTCACGAGGAAATCGATTCAGTCACAAATTTTTGAAAACAATTTTAAATAGACAATCTGAATTCAAATGTTTTGAAAATGGATTGCGTTTAAAGTGAAAAGCTTTTGAAAATAGAATTTCAAAGATGAAATATATTTGAATAACTTGATTAAGTTTTGGAATTTAAATATTTTGATTTCAATTTGAATTCAATACTTGAAATTGAATTCTATGATTTGAAACTAG
Source organism: Allium cepa (assembly GCA_030765085.1). Classification (NCBI taxonomy): domain Eukaryota; kingdom Viridiplantae; phylum Streptophyta; class Magnoliopsida; order Asparagales; family Amaryllidaceae; genus Allium; species Allium cepa. The sequence goes on from CM060929.1 coordinate 62,960,083, forward strand.
GGATTAACGATATTATACTGGTTATATATGAGTCAAACCATTTTCAAAGTTTTGTTTTGGGAATTTGAATTAATCCAAAGATTGTAACTTGTATAAAAGAAATAGGGGTTTTTCCGAAATAACACCGTTGTTTCTAAATGATAAAAAGCTTTCATAGGAGAAATGAATTTCAAATTTGTATTAAAGGGATTACAAGTAAACTGAAATAGTTTCCAAGTTATAGATGAATATTGGGAAACGATTTTTTTTGTGAATATTTAGGAACGATTTGAAAGCTATGAAACAAATCTTTGACTTAAAGATTTAATGAATTAAATCCAATTGAATTGGAATTGTTTTGAAATCCAGGAATGAATCTTTGAGAAGCTAGGTGAACTTTATGAAATAAATCCTTTTGTTTTAAAAGATTGAAAATGGTAAATTGTTAAACCATTTGAAAGAAAAGCTTTGGATTTTTAAGTTGTGACTTAATTGAAATCTCATTCCATATGTTTTAAATGTTGCGCTCACTATTCGGGTTAGCCGGGAAAGGACCTTTGGGTCGCATAACCCATTCCAAATATGTGATACGTCGTTATGGATAGCATTTGAAGACCGGTGGTGAAGACCAGGTATTTGCGAGAACGATAGGATGACCTATTGATTGTCTCTGCACCGAGTGGCTACGGTATAGAGATTCCCTAAGTGATGGGAAGTCCGATCGGGATTGTGAATACCCGGATTGCAAGGGCTTCTTTGGAAGTGCCTTCAATTCTGTTCTAAATCCAGAACATACTTCTATGGATTGTTATGTCTGACATTACAATTTGAGATATAAAGCTGATTTCTTTCAAATACATTTCTATGGTGGCGGAGAATTCATTCTCTTGGCTTAACACCCTTCTCTGAGACGTACGAGCTCAGAGGTTATGTAGTTGATGGTTATCAGCGATATATTCCCAATTTGGTAATGTGACATGCTGAGTGTTGCTGTGAAATGATCATTGTTTGATCATTTGTGATATGATCATTTATCTTTGTGATCATTACTTTGATCATTTGTGGACCCAAAGCATGGCTTTGTACCAAAGCGTGGCTTTGTGGACGAGACTTCGTCGAGCCTCACAAACTGGTAATGGTCGAAACAGGAATTGTGCGGCAAGGTTTTCAAGGATAGCTTCCCTAGGGTAGGACCATTCCTTCTGGAAAGGGGTAGTATCATGGTATGGAGCCCAGATACTTACTCATGTGGATACACTATATCTATTACTGTGTGGTGTTGTTGGAATCGAGGCCTCGTATAAAGGTCCAAAAGGACCGGGGGTGGTATATCTGAGGTTTCTTACTCCCTGGGAAAGGGGTAGCCGGCCGTGTTTGGCAGAGATCCATTTGGGATGCTCGGGGACGTCCTTCCAGAGGCGTTCCATTTCGGGGTTTGGGAAGTTCCTTTGCCCGACCATTTGTTGGAAATCCATTCTTCGAATACGTACCTTGTACGGTTTTAGTTGTAGAACCTATCATTCACTTATGGTGGCGCCCTACTGTTTGGATGGTAGCTATAGTAGGCATAGTTTGAAATGTCTATTTTGGCTAAGATTTATATCTTTACTTTCGAAATGATTTTTACTACACTATGCACTAGTAATAATATCAAATGTTTCTTTTTAATGCGTATCAAGCATCTTTGACTATCATAAGGAGAAATCTCCTCCGATTCTGCGTTTGCATTGTGTGTGTGTGCGAGAGGCCTTATGGTAGTCTCATTTTCTAAAAAGCATTGCGAATTGATTTTAAAATATTTCGTTGCTTGTTTTTAAAGATAAAACTGTTTTTGTTGCTCACACCAGTCCCATGGCTGATTCGGAGTTTATTGTTTCTTTCCTAAACTCTGGATGCTCAAAATTTTTCTACACGAGCAGTCTAGAGTTGGGTTTTTCAGATAGTCAGGTTTAGTGGGTTATCTGGAGCTAGTTCAGTCTTTGGATGTGGACGAGACTTGCTTATCTTTGTGCATCATTATTGGGAGTTCGTGCTACTGCTGGAGTTCTTCCTTGAAGACTATCTTAGAGTTATATTTTTCCACTGCTAGATGTTATCTATTTTCCTTTTCCGTTGCTATTTTATTGTATCATATCTCTGATGTATATTGATATCTATTGGATCACTGTTGTATCAGATATTGTATCGAAGCTGTATATCAATGTACTATTCTTTCTATTCCGCTGTGTTATTTACTTAATGTTGTTATAAGCTCCGGAGAATCAGATTTGAACGGTCGAATCTATGGCATTCGAATACGATATGAAGTATGGATGTCGATTTTCGAGCGGGCAAAATCCGCGTCGCCACAACTTGGACCATGGGCAATCCATTTTAGTAATTCATCGTGTTCATTTGAGTTAATAAATGTCAGGAAAAAACTCAATCCATTCAATATAGAGTCAAAAACAATATTGTCAAACCTATAAATGAAATTTAAAAGATTTTGATTAACCATCTTTTTAATACAATCGGTAAAGTTTTTACTGTGAATTTTCCATAACAATGTAGCATTTCTTTCCATGCACTTGTCCAAACTTTGTAACTCTTCCAAATGCATGCTATCATAATATAAAAGATGCTAAGTTACACTTATAATTACACATATTTAAGACCAAAAAAGGGAAAACAATATGTGCTTATTGTAAAAATGGCTTGGTTATAGCCATATTTATTAGCATAGCCAAATGAACAACTTCCTTCTTACTAGCCGTCAATATAATTGTCTTGCATGTTGATATCGGATGTCCTTCGAGCATTACAACATTATTCTCATAATCTTCATTTCTACCTTCATTCTCCCCTAATTCTGATGATTTGTTTAGAAAATTGCGAAAGAATCTCATGCATTCTTCTACGAGATAGTTCTCTGCAATGCATCCTTCAAGTTGTGCATAGTTCCTTACATAATGTTTAAGTGTTTTAATATACTTTTCGAAGGGGCACATTCAGCGAAAATGAACTGGTCCATAAGCTTCTTTTCCAATATGAATTGTTAGATGTGTCATTATATCGAAAAATGAAGGTTGAAAATATCTTTCAAGGTCGTAAAAAATTACAACAATTTCATCATCCATTTGTTGCAGCTTCTCTCTATCAAAAACACACTGACATATTTTATTAAAAAATGTACACAAAAGAGTTATTACTTTCCTTGGTTTCTTGGGAGCAATCCTTTCGTTGCAACCGATAACATTTATTGCGTTAAAACATGATAATCATTCGACTTCAATCCACTAACTTTGCAATCCTTCAATGACACACATCTTTTGAAATTTGAGTAGTAACCATCAGGTCTCTTAGAGTCATACAATCTTTTACAAAATATTTTTTTTCAGAACTAGACAGAGTATACGGAGCCGGTGGAATATATGTTTTCTTCCACGATGTTGTGCGTATAGAGCATGTCGAATTCCTCAATCCTCCAAATCCTTTCTAGAATTAATACCATCTTTTGATTGGTTATCATGCAACACTGTACTGAGTAAACTTTCCTCAACGTTTTTCTCAACATGCATCACCTCTAAATTGTGGCGAAGTGGAAGTTCATATAAACATCAATAATATGAAAGTTTAACATTATATAATTTTATAGTTAGATTATTATGAATAAAATAAATTTGAACACTAACCTCTCAATATGGTAATTCAAAGAATTTTTTTTTCCACTTTGATAGCTTTACTTTTGTAGGATCGTTTTCATCTTCTTTGTTGTGGGTACACTTTCTCTTCTTACTGGTAATCTTTATAATTTGCTTCTTATTTAGCTTCTTCTTATTCCTTCTCTTCTTGTCCTTTTCTATTTCTTCATTTCAGTTTTTCCAAAATCATTTGGAAAATCTTTCAAAATAACAGAAATATCTCTACATGTAAGAATTCTAGGTTTGTTACATTTATCCATAGTGTTATTAAACTAAGCCTTTTGTTTTCTTAATGGACCTAGCAGAGGTAAGAATCTTCTGTGTCCTATATAGACATTTTTTCGAGCCATCGATGATGAGTATTAACACCGCATAATGCACAACCTTTTTGCCTTTTACACAACATCCAGTGTTATCCCATTTTTTGGTCAAAACTAGGATATCCATGTTGTGTGCGTTTCCACCACGACCGGAGCAAAAAGAAGCAAGCGAGCATACATAAGTCAAGGGTTTCACTCAAAGTTCACATATAAAAGTTCATTCGGCGCTCCAACACTCAAGCCCATTCGGCGTCTACAACATATGGTTCATTCGGTAATCATCACCAGAGTCATTCGGCATATCTAGAATAAGGCTTCATTCGGCAGCGTCATCCGGCATTCCCAGTGCCAAAGTACATTCGGTATTCATTCATTCGGCAGTATGAAGCAGAGCCTCATTCGGCATATAGAGTTCCGGATCTCATTCGGCCAAACATGCCTCCAAACTCACCACCGAACCAAGCTCCACCGGTCCACTCCTTTCCTACCACCGAACCAGGTGACCACCGAACCGAAGCTTCTCCATCCTTCTCTCCAAGCATAGCCGAACCAAAGTTGCCAGTCCAGATTGCTTCAGCCCAAGCCCACCAGCAGCTATAAACATCCAAGACCCCTGCCCCCAGCCTCACTCTATAAATAGAGGGGCAGGGGTACAACAATGGCAGACAAGTTTGAGAGCTCAAGCCTGGAAGAAACTCTCAAACAACTTTAGATACTTTTAATCAAAGCTTTGTACTTGTAATCTAAAGAAAAAAGGAGAATAACATATAAAGTGGACGTAGGCACGTTCTGGCCGAACCACTATAAATCTGTGTGTCTTTTACAGTTTAGTCCCTGCTTTTTATATATTTGCATAAATCACCCAAATCACTAAATACAACATAAAATCAACCAACTCATACGACTTTGGGTGTTTGCGGCCATTTTTTACGCTAACATTTTGGTGCTTTCATTGAGAGGAACCAACTCCCGCTACATCGGATAGAAGTTGAATTTGAAAACCTAAGAGTTCAGATCTAAGAGTTATGACGAGACAAACAAGTAGAAGGCAAAGGCCAGAGAGAAGTGAACACCAAGGAAGTCAAGAGGCTTCCTTAGGAGGGAATCAAGCGTCGATCTTCATCACTAGGGATGAGATGGAGGCCATGATGAGAAGACAAGAAGAGATGATCCAGAACTTACTTCAACAAATTGGGCAAATTGGAGCACAAATCCAAGGAGCAACTGGGGTTCAGAACGGGGCAGGACCATCTGGCGCAGCACCAGAGCTAGGGGGCACTCACGCAGAGCATGTTGATCCGACCACGGGAAGTGAGATGGGGGCATCTGAACCACCTGGTAGCAATAGAGGAATGAACGCTCAGCCAGGGAGGCATACACATGAAAACTCCCGCGGACTTGGGGGGCAGGTCGAAGGCAGTGAACGAGAACTACAGCTTGGAGACAATGACAGATTAGCAGAGATGGTTAGAAGAGCTATGAGAGGCGGTTTAGTAAACAGAGACTTGGAAGATGTAAACAGGAGTCCTTTTTCTTCTGCGATTAGGATGGCTAGGAACCCACCAGAATTCAATCTACCATCATTGGACATGTACAACGGGAAAACGGACCCCACGGTCCATCTAACGAAGTATATGAGACATATGGAAGTGTTGGGGGCATCAGAGGAGGTTATGGCCCGTTGCTTTCCACTGTATTTGACGGACATTGCAGCGTTATGGTTTAGGCAACTGGAGAGCGGCTCCATAGGAACATGGGCAGATTTAACTGAGAGATTCATGAGGCAATTCAGGGTTCATACTGCGAGACCCAAGAATGTGATGACTTTGGCAACCTTGAAACATAAAACTGGAGAGACTTTGAGGAGCTTTCTAACGCGATTTAATGCGGCGGCAGCATCAGTGGATCGACCAGATCCATCTATGGTCATGATGGCGGCTGTATCTGGAATAGCTGGTAATACAGAGTTCAAGAATTCATTAACCAAGGACCCGCCTATGAATATGGGAGAGTTCTATCATGAGGCTGAAAAGTTTCTGCGTTTGGAAGATGCTAGTGCAGAAAGAGAGGAAGAAGATGACGTTTACGTAATCAAGAGCGGAAACCCACCTGGAAAGGGTGCGGAGACTAGCAAAGGAAAAAGAAAGGCTGAGGATAATGATGACAGGACAAAGTGGCTACGAAGAGAACCACGCTTCACCACCTATTCAGAGCTGAATGAGAGTTTGGAACGGATTTATCAGGATACCAAGGGGCAGGTTCCGTATCGTAGACCAATGCGAAGGGATCCAACCTCTGACGAAAGAAAATCAGATAAGTTTTGTGTATTTCATGAATTGAATGGTCATAACACTAATGATTGTAGGCATTTGAAGGACGAGGTAGAAGGGCATATCAGGAAAGGTATGCTCCTTCAGTATGTGAGGAGGCGAACTCCAGCGGTGGAGCCAGAGCGACCGCCCTCTACGTCAGCTAGAGGTGACCCTGGATCAAGGAACCATTTGATTATCCATTGATTGCTTGATTAAAATAACAATGAACAGGTCGTAAGCTTCCACTAACTCAATTAAATCATTTACACATGTACGAGATCGCGAACGATCTCCAGGCATGCTCTGAATGATCATTGACTGCTTCAGAGTGGGAACTTACACTTTGAAATCCTTGCTTTGCTTTTGTTTCGATTTGAACATTTGAATTCTTCCTGTTTGGACATTTCTGCTGTAAGGTACTATTGCTTTAACATTTACAATTCTATAAAAAAATTATTTACTTGTATGCCCGTTGGATCGCGAACGGTCCACGAGCACCTATTGCATGGCAACGAACTGCCGAAGTCTTTGATTCGAAAAATTCCCCCAAACAATGACTCCAACACTGATAATATTAAGTCCCCCCCGGGCACACTCTTTCGCCTCGAACGGCACCCGACTTCGAACAGTCATTCGCCTCGAACGGCACTCGTCTTCGAACAGTCACAATTCGCCTCGAACGGCACCCGACCGCGAACGGTCACAAACTCGCCTCGAACGGCACAACTCGCCTCGAACGGCACAACTCGCCTCGAACGGCACAACTCGCCTTACCTCAAATGGCTCGATCGCGAACGGTCGTCATTTGAGGTCCGCCACCTGATCACTGACTGTTACGCCTTACCTCAAATGGCTTGATCACGTACGGTCGTCATTTGAGGACCACCACTTGACCGCGCACTGTCGCACTTTACCTCGAATGACTCGATCACGAACGATCGTCATTTGAAGTTAAGCGCTTGACCTTGAACGGTCCCCACTCAACCGCGCACTCTCGCACTTTACCTCGAATGACTCGATCCCGAACGGTCGTCATTTGAAGTAAAGCGCTTGACCTTGAACGGTCACATTTCACTGCAGATGACTCGATCCCGAACGATCGACGCACGGATTTATGCGCTAGACCGCGCACGGTCGCACTTCACCTCAAATGACTTGATCACGAACGATCGTCATTTGAAGTTAGGCGCTTGACCATGAACGGCCGCGCTTCATCCCAAATAGCTCGATCCCGAACGGTCGTCATTTGGGGCCATATAAAATATCAAGATCTTTACAGGTTGTCAACAGGATACGAACATCCAGCACATGGCATTACAAAACACGCCTTCCTTCCGCAAGGCATATTTTGGGGGGCAAAGTGTTATCCCATTTTTTGGTCAAAACTAGGATATCCATGTTGTGTGCGTTTCCACCACGACCGGAGCAAAAAGAAGAAGCGAGCATACATAAGTCAAGGGTTTCACTCAAAGTTCACATATAAAAGTTCATTCGACGCTCCAACACTCAAGCCCATTCGGCGTCTACAACATATGGTTCATTCGGTAATCATCACCAGAGTCATTCGGCATATCTAGAATAAGGCTTCATTCGGCAGCGTCATCTGGCATTCCCAGTGCCAAAGTACATTCGGTATTCATTCATTCGGCAGTATGAAGCAAAGCCTCATTCGGCATATAGAGTTCCGGATCTCATTCGGCCAAACATGCCTCCAAACTCACCACCGAACCAAGCTCCACCGGTCCACTCCTTTCCTACCACCGAACCAGGTGACCACCGAACCGAAGCTTCTCCATCCTTATCTCCAAGCATAGCCGAACCAAAGTTGCCAGTCCAGATTGCTTCAGCCCAAGCCCACCAGCAGCTATAAACATCCAAGACCCCTGCCCCCAGCCTCACTCTATAAATAGAGGGGCAGGGGTACAACAATGGCAGACAAGTTTGAGAGCTCAAGCCTGGAAGAAACTCTCAAACAACTTTAGATACTTGTAATCAAAGCTTTGTACTTGTAATCTAAAGAAAAAATGAGAATAACATATAAAGTGGACGTAGGCACGTTCTGGCCGAACCACTATAAATCTGTGTGTCTTTTACAGTTTAGTCCCTGCTTTTTATATATTTACATAAATCACCCAAATCACTAAATACGACATAAAATCAACCAACTCATACGACTTTGGGTGTTTGCGGCCATTTTTTACGCAAACATTTTGGTGCTTTCATTGAGAGGAACCAGCTCCCGCTACATTGGATAGAAGTTGAATTTGAAAATCTAAGAGTTCAGATCTAAGAGTTATGACGAGACAGACAAGTAGAAGGCAAAGGCCAGAGGAAGTGAACACCAAGGAAGTCAAGAGGCTTCCTTAGGAGGGAATCAAGCGTCGATCTTCATCACTAGGGATGAGATGGAGGCCATGATGAGAAGACAAGAAGAGATGATCCAGAACTTACTTCAACAAATTGGGCAAATTGGAGCACAAATCCAAGGAGCAACTGGGGTTCAGAACGGGGCAGGACCATCTGGCGCAGCACCAGAGCTAGGGGGCACTCACGCAGAGCATGTTGATCCGACCCCGGGAAGTGAGATGGGGGCATCCGAACCACCTGGTAGCAATAGAGGAATGAACGTTCAGCCAGGGAGGCATACACATGAAAACTCCCGCGGACTTGGGGGGCAGGTCGAAGGCAGTGAACGAGAACTACAGCTTGGAGACAATGACAGATTAGCAGAGATGGTTAGAAGAGCTATGAGAGGCGGTTTAGTAAACAGAGACTTGGAAGATGTAAACAGGAGTCCTTTTTCTTCTGCGATTAGGATGGCTAGGAACCCACCAGAATTCAAGCTACCATCATTGGACACGTACAACGGGAAAACGGACCCCACGGTCCATCTAACGAAGTATATGAGACACGTGGAAGTGCTGGGGGCATCAGAGGAGGTTATGGCCCGGTGCTTTCCACTGTTTTTGACGGACATTGCAGCGTTATGGTTTAGGCAACTGGAGAGCGGCTCCATAGGAACATGGGCAGATTTAACTGAGAGATTCATGAGGCAATTCAGGGTTCATATTACGAGACCCAAGAATGTGATGACTTTGGCAACCTTGAAACATAAAACTGGAGAGACTTTGAGGAGCTTTCTAACGCGATTTAATGCGGCGGCAGCATCAGTGGATCGACCAGATCCATCTATGGTCATGATGGCGGCTGTATCTGGAATAGCTGGTAATACAGAGTTCAAGAATTCATTAACCAAGGACCCGCCTATGAATATGGGAGAGTTCTATCATGAGGCTGAAAAGTTTCTGCGTTTGGAAGATGCTAGTGCAGAAAGAGAGGAAGAAGATGACGTTTACGTAATCAAGAGCGGAAACCCACATGGAAAGGGTGCGGAGACTAGCAAAGGAAAAAGAAAGGCTGAGGATAATGATGATAGGACAAAGTGGCTACGAAGAGAACCACGCTTCACCACCTATTCAGAGCTGAATGAGAGTTTGGAACGGATTTATCAGGATACCAAGGGGCAGGTTCCGTATCGTAGACCAATGCGAAGGGATCCAACCTCTGACGAAAGAAAATCAGATAAGTTTTGTGTATTTCATGAATTGAATGGTCATAACACTAATGATTGTAGGCATTTGAAGGACGAGGTAGAAGGGCATATCAGGAACGGTATGCTCCTTCAGTATGTGAGGAGGCGAACTCCAGCGGTGGAGCCAGAGCGACCGCCCTCTACGTCAGCTAGAGGTGACCCTGGATCAAGGAACCATTTGATTATCCATTGATTGCTTGATTAAAATAACAATGAACAGGTCGTAAGCTTCCACTAACTCAATTAAATCATTTACACATGTACAAGATCGCGAACGATCTCCAGGCATGCTCTGAATGATCATTGACTGCTTCGGAGTGGGAACTTACACTTTGACATCCTTGCTTTGCTTTTGTTTCGATTTGAACATTTGAATTCTTCCTGTTTGGACATTTCTGTTGTAAGGTACTATTGCTTTAACATTTACAATTCTATGAAAAAATTATTTACTTGTATGCCCGTTGGATCGCGAACGGTCCACGAGCACCTATTGCATGGCAACGAACTGCCGAAGTCTTTGATTCGAAAAATTCCCCTAAACAATGACTCCAACACTGATAATATTAAGTCCCCCCCGGGCACACTCATTCGCCTCGAACGGCACCCGACTTCGAACAGTCACAATTCGCCTCGAACGGCACTCGACTTCGAACAGTCATAATTCGCCTCGAACGGCACCCGACCGCGAACGGTCACAAACTCGCCTCGAACGGCACAACTCGCCTCGAACGGCACAACTCGCATCGAACGGCACAACTCACCTTACCTCAAATGGCTCGATCGCGAACGGTCGTCATTTGAGGTCCGCCACCTGATCACTGACTGTTACGCCTTACCTCAAATGGCTTGATCGCGTACGGTCGTCATTTGAGGACCACCACTTGACCGCGCACTGTCGCACTTTACCTCGAATGACTCGATCACGAACGATCGTCATTTGAAGTTAAGCGCTTGACCTTGAACGGTCCCCACTCGACCGCGCACTGTCGCACTTTACCTCGAATGACTCGATCCCGAACGGTCGTCATTTGAAGTAAAGCGCTTGACCTTGAACGGTCACATTTCACTGCAGATGACTCGATCCCGAACGATCGACGCACGGATTTATGCGCTTGACCGCGCACGGTCGCACTTCACCTCAAATGACTTGATCACGAACGATCGTCATTTGAAGTTAGGCGCTTGACCATGAACGGCCGCGCTTCATCCCAAATAGCTCGATCCCGAACGGTCGTCATTTGGGGCCATATAAAATATCAAGCTCTTTACAGGTTGTCAACAGGATACGAACATCCAGCTCATGGCATTACAAAACACGCCTTCCTACCGCAAGGCATATTTTGGGGGGCAAAGTGTTATCCCATTTTTTGGTCAAAACTAGGATATCCATGTTGTGTGCGTTTCCACCACGACCGGAGCAAAAAGAAGCAAGCGAGCATACATAAGTCAAGGGTTTCACTCAAAGTTCACATATAAAAGTTCATTCGGCGCTCCAACACTCAAGCCCATTCGGCGTCTACAACATATGGTTCATTCGGTAATCATCACCAGAGTCATTCGGCATATCTAGAATAAGGCTTCATTCGGCAGCGTCATCCGGCATTCCCAGTGCCAAAGTACATTCGGTATTCATTCATTCGGCAGTATGAAGCAGAGCCTCATTCGGCATATAGAGTTCCGGATCTCATTCGGCCAAACATGCCTCCAAACTCACCACCGAACCAAGCTCCACCGGTCCACTCCTTTCCTACCACCGAACCAGGTGGCCACTGAACCGAAGCTTCTCCATCCTTCTCTCCAAGCATAGCCGAACCAAAGTTGCCAGTCCAGATTGCTTCAGCCCAAGCCCACCAGCAGCTATAAACATCCAAGACCCCTGCCCCCAGCCTCACTCTATAAATAGAGGGGCAGGGGTACAACAATGGCTGACAAGTTTGAGAGCTCAAGCCTGGAAGAAACTCTCAAACAACTTTAGATACTTGTAATCAAAGCTTTGTACTTGTAATCTAAAGAAAAAAGGAGAATAGCATATAAAGTGGACGTGGGCACGTTCTGGCCGAACCACTATAAATCTGTGTGTCTTTTACAGTTTAGTCCCTGCTTTTTATATATTTGCATAAATCACCCAAATCACTAAATACAACATAAAATCAACCAACTCATACGACTTTGGGTGTTTGCGGCCATTTTTTACGCAAACATTTTGGTGCTTTCATTGAGAGGAACCAGCTCCCGCTACATCGGATAGAAGTTGAATTTGAAAATCTAAGAGTTCAGATCTAAGAGTTATGACGAGACAAACAAGTAGAAGGCAAAGGCCAGAGAGAAGTGAACACCAAGGAAGTCAAGAGGCTTCCTTAGGAGGGAATCAAGCGTCGATCTTCATCACTAGGGATGAGATGGAGGCCATGATGAGAAGACAAGAAGAGATGATCCAGAACTTACTTCAACAAATTGGGCAAATTGGAGCACAAATCCAAGGAGCAACTGGGGTTCAGAACGGGGCAGGACCATCTGGCGCAGTACCAGAACTAGGGGGCACTCACGCAGAGCATGTTGATCCGACCCCAGGAAGTGAGATGGGGGCATCCGAACCACCTGGTAGCAATAGAGGAATGAACGTTCAGCTAGGGAGGCATACACATGAAAACTCCCGCGGACTTGGGGGGCAGGTTGAAGGCAGTGAACGAGAACTACAGCTTGGAGACAATGACAGATTAGCAGAGATGGTTAAAAGAGCTATGAGAGGCGGTTTAGTAAACAGAGACTTGGAAGATGTAAACAGGAGTCCTTTTTCTTTTGCGATTAGGATGGCTAGGAACCCACCAGAATTCAAGCTACCATCATTGGACATGTACAACGGGAAAACGGACCCCACGGTCCATCTAACGAAGTATATGAGACATATGGAAGTGCTGGGGGCATCAGAGGAGGTTATGGCCCGGTGCTTTCCACTGTATTTGACGGACATTGCAGCATAATGGTTTAGGCAACTGGAGAGCGGCTCCATAGGAACATGGGCAGATTTAACTGAGAGATTCATGAGGCAATTCAGGGTTCATATTGCGAGACCTAAGAATGTGATGACTTTGGCAACCTTGAAACAGAAAACTGGAGAGACTTTGAGGAGCTTTCTAACGCGATTTAATGCGGCGGCAGCATCAGTGGATCGACCAGATCCATCTATGGTCATGATGGCGGCTGTATCTGGAATTGCTGGTAATACAGAGTTTAAGAATTCATTAACCAAGGACCCGCCTATGAATCTGGGAGAGTTCTATCATGAGGCTGAAAAGTTTCTGCGTTTGGAAGATGCTAGTGCAGAAAGAGAGGAAGAAGATGACGTTTACGTAATCAAGAACGGAAACCCACCTGGAAAGGGTGCGGAAACTAGCAAAGGAAAAAGAAAGGCTGAGGATAATGATGACAGGACAAAGTGGCTACGAAGAGAGCCACGCTTCACCACCTATTCAGAGCTGAATGAGAGTTTGGAACGGATTTATCAGGATACCAAGGGGCAGGTTCCGTATCGCAGACCAATGCGAAGGGATCCAACCTCTGACGAAAGAAAATCAGATAAGTTTTGTGTATTTCATGAATTGAATGGTCATAACACTAATGATTGTAGGCATTTGAAGGACGAGGTAGAAGGGCATATCAGGAACGGTATGCTCCTTCAGTATGTGAGGAGGCGAACTCCAGCGGTGGAGCCAGAGCGACCGCCCTCTACGTCAGCTAGAGGTGACCCTGGATCAAGGCACCATTTGATTATCCATTGATTGCTTGATTAAAATAACGATGCACGAGTCGTAAGCTTCCACTAACGCAATTAAATCGTTTACACATGTACGAGATCGCGAACGATCTCCAGGCATGCTCTGAATAATCATTGACTGCTTCGGAGTGGGAACTTACACTTTGACATCCTTGCTTTGCTTTTGTTTCGATTTGAACATTTGAATTCTTCCTGTTTGGACATTTCTGCTGTAAGGTACTATTGTTTTAACATTTACAATTCTATGAAAAAATTATTTACTTGTATGCCCGTTGGATCGCGAACGGTCCACGAGCACCTATTGCATGGCAACGAACTGCCGAAGTCTTTGATTCGAAAAATTCCCCCAAACAATGACTCCAACACTGATAATATTAAGTCCCCCCCGGGCACACTCATTCGCCTCGAACGACACCTGACTTCGAACAGTCACAATTCGCCTCGAACGGCACTCAACTTCAAACAGTCACAATTCGCATCGAACGACACCCGACTGCGAACGGTCACAAACTCGCCTCGAACGGCACAACTCGCCTCGAACGGCACAACTCGCCTCGAACGGCACAACTCGCCTTACCTCAAATGGCTTGATCGCGAACGGTCGTCATTTGAGGTCCGCCACCTGATCACTGACTGTTACGCCTTACCTCAAATGGCTTGATCGCGTACGGTCGTCATTTGAGGACCACCACTTGACCGCGCATTGTCGCACTTTACCTCGAATGACTCGATCATGAACGATCGTCATTTGAAGTTAAGCGCTTGACCTTGAACGGTCCCCACTCGACCGCGCACTGTCGCACTTTACCTCGAATGACTCGATCCCGAACGGTCGTCATTTGAAGTAAAGCGCTTGACCTTGAACGGTCACATTTCACTGCAGATGACTCGATCCCGAACGATTGACACACGGATTTATGCGCTTGACCGCGCACGGTCGCACTTCACCTCAAATGACTTGATCACGAACTATCGTCATTTGAAGTTAGGCGCTTGACCATGAACGGCCGCGCTTCATCCCAAATAGCTCGATCCCGAACGGTCGTCATTTGGGGCCATATAAAATTTCAAGCTCTTTACAGGTTGTCAACAGGATACGAACATCCAGCTCATGGCATTACAAAACACGCCTTCCTACCGCAAGGCATATTTTGGGGGGCAAAGTATTATCCCATTTTTTGGTCAAAACTAGGATATCCATGTTGTGTGCGTTTCCACCACGACCGGAGCAAAAAGAAGCAAGCGAGCATACATAAGTCAAGGGTTTCACTCAAAATTCACATATAAAAGTTCATTCGGCGCTCCAACACTCAAGCCCATTCGGCGTCTACAACATATGGTTCATTCGGTAATCATCACAAGAGTCATTCGGCATATCTAGAATAAGGCTTCATTCGGCAGCGTCATCCGGCATTCCCAGTGCCAAAGTACATTCGGTATTCATTCATTCGGCAGTATGAAGCAGAGCCTCATTCGGCATATAGAGTTCCGGATCTCATTCGGCCAAACATGCCTCGAAACTCACCACCGAACCAAGCTCCACCGGTCCACTCCTTTCCTACCACCGAACCAGGTGACCACCGAACCGAAGCTTCTCCATCCTTCTCTCCAAGCATAGCCGAACCAAAGTTGCCAGTCCAGATTGCTTCAGCCTAAGCCCACCAGCAGCTATAAACATCCAAGACCCCTGCCCCCAGCCTCACTCTATAAATAGAGGGACAGGGGTACAACAATGGCAGACAAGTTTGAGAGCTCAAGCCTGGAAGAAACTCTCAAACAACTTTAGATACTTGTAATCAAAGCTTTGTACTTGTAATCTAAAGAAAAAAGGAGAATAACATATAAAGTGGGCGTAGGCACGTTCTGGCCGAACCACTATAAATCTGTGTGTCTTTTACAGATTAGTCCCTGCTTTTTATATATTTGCATAAATCACCCAAATCACTAAATACAACATAAAATCAACCAACTCATACGACTTTGGGTGTTTGCGGCCATTTTTTACGCAAACATCCAGCAAGATTTCCGTAAGCTGGAACGTTGTTTATAATCCATAACAAGATTGCTTTTAAGTTAAAAAGTATCTCGCTAAATGCATCATAAATCTCCAGCCCGTTACTCCACAAATGCTGAAATCTTCTGCCAAAGGAGCTAAATATACATCAATATCGTTCCTAGGTTATGTTGGGACGAGATTCCAACTGGAGACCACTCAAATCGAAACCCCACAAGCACAGCGGAAGACGGGATCATGATAAGAAGTGTAAAACCAACTAATCAATAACTCAATTCTAATCTCAATCAGTCCAAAAACAATCACAATCTCAAACAAGCAATTCAGAAACCAAAGCAATAATGAAAAATAAATCACATGGAGATTTATAGTGGTTCCACTAACGTTGTGTTAGTGTACATCCACTTTTAGAGAGAGCTTTTATTAATATTGATGAGACGAGTACAAGAGATTGATTACAATGATCAAAATTCTAATTAAAAAATTTATTGTGGAGAAGAGAATTGAAGAAAATTAGGTTTTAATAAACCCTAATTTGTGGAGGCTAATCTCTTGTAGTCGCTTGCACGCACACCCAGATTTGGAACCTGAAGCTAGCTTATATAGAAGAATAGAAACCCTAGGCAATGTTTCGAAATTGCCCCTGCAGATATCATAAATCTTCATGCCAAGCCCACATGAGAAAAACAAGCGGTAGTCGCCTTAGACGTCTGTCCAAATTGGTCATACGTCTGATTTAACCTTCTAGAAAAATTTCTCTTCAGGTCAGACGTCTGACTAAAGGCTCTGGAATCAATTCTGCACAGACTCAGACGTTTGACCATTTTGGTCTGACGTCTGACCTCTGTCAGTTCAGCCCACTTCACATTTTCCCTTATAATTTTCACCTTCGAACTCCGATTGGCAAACTGTTTTCTCCATTATGAAGCTACTTCCGACCTCAACAATTCTCCATATGGTGTTGCCAAAATTTAACACTCCACCTCATCACTATATCCATCTCCAACTCCAATGGTATCACACCATCAACGACAACCGATAGCACCAACTATCACTTCTATCTTCAACCAAACATGAATGCTTTCCCAATGAGCTCCGGCAAAGCCACCGCCCATTGCACTACACCAACGAGCTCAGGCAAAGCCCCCGCCCGCTAATGAAATGTTGAAAACATCCAAATCCTAAGCTATCTCACCAAAGACTAGCACTTACCAAGAAGATAGAGCCTCAATCTCTCACCGATACTCTTCCTCATCTACCACCAAACTTCTCCCTTAACCGTGCCACCCCATGGCACCTAGCACTTCTTCAAGAGAATCAAGTTCGACCAATGCTCAAACTTCCCAACCGGCAATGCCTTAGTGAACATGTCTGCCGCATTATCCTTTGTGTGCACTTTCCGAAGATAAACTTGCGTATCCTCATCCATGGCTACTAGAATGACTCTCTCACCTCAATTTGCTTAGTCCGTGAGCTAAAAGCCAAATTCTCTGTCAAGTGAATAGCACTTCTGCTATCACATTGGACATCAACACTATCATGCCCGAATCCCAAATCACACAATAACCGTTTCAAATAGAGTGCCTCCTTTGCCGCCTCCACCCTGGCTATCAACTCCGCGTCCGTAGTGGATAAAGCAACTACGATCTGCAATCTAGATCTCCAACTTATGGCTGTACCCCCAAGTGTGAAGACATATCCGAAAGTTGATTTTCTTCAATCCCTATCACCGACATGGTCTGAATCACAATAACCAACCAACTTGCAATTCGTCGCCTTACTACCGCCAAAAACAAGATCATGAGATGATGTGCTTCTAAGTTATCTCAATATAAGCTTCATAGCTTTCCAATGCGATTTCTTCGGATTAGCCATATATCGACTAACCATCCCGATGGCATTTGCAATATCGGACCTTGTACACACCATAGCATACATTAGACTTCCAACCGCACTAGCATATGGCACCTTTGCCATATAAGCCTTGTCTTCCTTCAAGATAGGTGATCCTTTACTCGAAAGCTTCATATGCAAAGGTAAAGGTGTATTTGACACTTTTGCATTCTCCATGCTAAACTAGAAAAGCACTTTCTCATTGTACTCCTTTTGAGTTAGTTTCAATTCAAAATGCTTTCGATCCCTTACAATTTCCATGCTCAATAACCTTCTTGCTTCTCCAAGATCCTTCATTTCGAACTCCGATTTCAAACTCAGTCTTAGCTTGTTGATTTCATTCTTATCCTTAGAAGCAATGAGCATGTCGTCCACATACAAGAGTAAATACACCCAACAATCATTTCTCAACTTCTTGAAATAAACACAAGCATCTTTGATACTTCTATCAAAACCATTTTCAAGCATAAAATGATCGAACCTCTTATACCATTGTCTAGGTGATTGCTTTAATTCATATAGTGATTTCTTCAACTTGCAAACCAGATTTGACTTACCATCCACAACAAAACCTTCCGGTTGCTCCATATAGACGTCTTCATCCAAGTCACCATGAAAGAAGGCGGTTTTCACATCAAGTTGCTCCAACTCCAAGTCGTGAATCGCAACTATAGCAAGTAATATCCAGATAAAAGTATGGCGCAAAACTGGTGTGAATATCTCATCATACTCATTTCCCTTCCTTTGTGCAAACCCCTTAACCACTAGCCTAGCTTGTATCTCCCATCATCCTTCACCTTGTATATCCATTTGCACCCAATAGAACGGTTTCCTTTAGTTAGTGGAACCAAATCCTAAGTTTGATTCTTCAATAATGATTACATCTCTTCCTCCATGGCACAAATCCATTTGGAGCTATCACTCGACTCCATGACGTCATCAAGGTCCAGTGGCTCATCTTCTACATGAAGAGCATAGTCCAAGTTATCACAAAAGCTAAGATAGTTTCAATCACCTTATCTTTCGGGTGGTCTTATCGTACGATGACCAACCCGAGTAGCAATACCATCATCGAAACTCCCTTCGGCTCCACCTTGAACCGAATCTTCTCTAGAATCATGCACATCACCAGCACCACTAGAGGCTCCCTATGGACTATGTAATGTAACATCAACCACTACTTTATCACAAGCATATCCAACTACTCTACCCTCTCTACTCCTTGGACAAAATGTGAAAATAATTTCCTTCTCCTTTTATTCACCTTGAACCAAGTCTGGAACATCCAATGAGCTCACATTCTCCTTGAACATCGCCGACTCATCAAAAGTAACATGACGAGAATTCACTACCTTCTTTATTTTAGAATTCCAAATCCGCTAGCCTTTTATACCATTCGTATAGCCAAGAAAAATCCCCTTGAAAGCTCTAGGTTCAAGCTGATCATTTCTTGGATCATGCACATAAACAGGACTACCAAACACACGAAGATAACTCAAATCAGTGCTCTTTCCCTTCCACACTTCTTTCGGAATTTTGTTACCAATAGCTAAGCATAGAATTAGATTAATAATATGCACTACAGTTAACAAAGCTTCAGCCCAAAATCCCTTAGTCAAAACTGATGTCAATCTCAATCATCGAGCTTTCTCAAGTAGAATACGATTCATCCTCTCCGCAACACCATTCGACTGCGGATCTTCTAGTGTAGTAAAATGCCTTCGAATACCACAATGCTTACAAAACTCCAAAAATTCTCCGGAAACATACTCTCCGCCATTGTCGGACCTTAGAACCTTCAAAGACTTGCCACTCTCATTCTCAACAAGAGCTTTCCATGCTTTTAACTTTGCAAATGCCTCCGACTTGGCCTTTATTACATACACCCAAACTTTTCGAGAAAAGTAATCTATGAAAGAAATATAATAGCGAGCTCTACCTAAAGAAGCTACTGGTGCCGATCCCCAAACATCCGTGTCAACATACTCAAGAACCCCTCTCGAATCATGCTTTTCCTTATCGAATGGAACTTTATAGTTTGCTTCCCCTTGACGCATTCTTTGCAAAACTCTACTTATTGAAACTTTCACCATCGATCATTCACTCTTTCGATGAACGTCCAAAATCCTCTCCGAGACATGACCTAGCCTCAAATGCCACAACCTAGTCGCATCTAAGCCACGAGAACTATCAACTCCTATACAAGTTTCACCTTCTATAGTCACTCCCTGAATCAAATAAATACCATGACTCCCAGCACCCTTCATCACCACAAGCGCCTCCTTCGAAACTCGCAAGCTATCACTCTCAATTGTGATCTTACAACCTAAAGAATCCAACCTCCCCAAAGAGATAAGAGACTTCCGAAGTCCCGGAACATAGCGTACATTAGTGAGAGTACGAACCACTCCGTCAAAAATTCGAATTCGCACGGAATCAATGCCTTTCGACCTAAAAGTGGCACCATTTCCTATAACAATTGAATTTCCTTCTTTGTCGATGTAAGAAGAAAAATAATTCCTATTTGACGTCATATGATAAGACGCCCCCGAATCGAGCACCCATTCGCTACCCGAAACATCAGATGTTACCGCCGACAAAACATCTACATCTCCCTCACCAATTCTGCTCTACACCACTACTAATGAAGATGCTACTTTCTTTGTTGTTTTCTCATTTCCGGACACTAATTCTTCCAATGACCGGGCTTCTTGCAAATATAGCACTTGCCTTTTCTTTCCTTCAACTTTCCTCTCCAACCGGGGTTCCTTGATTTAGAACGCCCCCGGTTCTCATTCTTCACATATCTCTCCTTCTCCACAAATAAACCATGACCACTACTAACACCACTACTTACATCACCTAACTCCTTCATTTGATCTCGCAACTTCTCGCTAAGAAGACCCGTCTTGACATCATCAAGAGTCAATGTAATCCGGCTATAGATCAAACTATTTGAGAATCCTGTATAGTGATCCGACAACGAACACAACAATGTCATCGCCTTTTGCTCTTCCTCAATCTTCAAATATATCGCCTTCATCTTCATTAGCGAATCATCAAAAGTATTCAAGTGCGCCATTAGCGAAGTACCTTTCTTCATCTTATAGGTGAAGAACGTTCGCAATAAGATCAAACAATTTGTCAGTGACTTCTTCATATACAACTCCTCCAACTTGTCCCAAATACCATTAGCGGTAGTCTCACCACTAATTTCAGAGGTAACATTCTCTCCCATAGCAAGTTGAAGTGTAGTGAATGCCCACTCTTCCATCTCCTCTCTCTCAACATCCGAGATGTCCACTAGCAACAAATGTGTGTCAAACACTACTCGATGCACCCGATTCCTCCTTAGAACCGCTTTCATCTTCCATTGCCATTTTTCAAAATCATTATTGCAATTCCACTTGTCAATTACCAATTGTGATCCTAAAGCTGCGTACGAACTATATACATAAGGAGCTACACCACTTGGAGTATCCATTGAGGAACTACTTGAGTTACTACTTGATTCAGGCATTTCTACAACCACCTACCAACACCAATACTCTGATACCAAATGTTGGGACGGGATTCCAACCGGAGACCACTCAAATCAAAACCCCACAAGCACAGTGGAGGACGAGATCGTGGTAAGAAATGTAAAAACAACCAACCAATAAATCAATTCCAATCCCAATCAATCCAAAAAGAATCACAATCTCAAACAAGAAATTCAAAAATCAAAGCAATAATGAAAAATAAACCAGACATAAATTTTTAGTGGTTCCACTTACGTTGTGTTAGTATACATCCACTGTAAGAGAGAGCTTTTATTAACATTGATGAGAAGAGTACAAGAGATTGATTACAATGATCAAAATTCTAATTAGAAATTGATTTGCGGAGAAGAGAATTGAAGAAAATTAGTTTTGATAAACCCTAATTTGTGGAGGCTAATCTCTTGCAGTCGCTTGCACGCACACCCAGATCTGGAACCTTAAGCTAGCTTATATAAAAGAATAGAAACCCTATGTAATGTTTCGAAATTACCCCTGCAGATATCACAATTCTTCATGCCAAGCCCACGAGAGAAAAACAGGCGGTAGTCGCCCCAGACGTCTGTCCAAAATGGTCGGACGTCTGACTTAACCTCTTGGAAAAATTTCTCTTCAGCTCAGATGTCTAACCTTTTGGTCAGACGTCTGACTGAAGGCTCGGATATCATTTCTACACAGTCTCAGACGTCTGACCATTTTGGTCAGATGTCTGACCTCTGTCAATTCAGCCAACTTCACATTTTCCCTTTAACTTCCACCTTCGAACTACAATTTGCGAACCATTTTCTCCGTTACGAAGCTACTTCCGACCTCAACAATTCTCCATATAGTGTCGCCAAAATTTAACAGCTTGGGACCGGGAATCAATAATGTTAACATAATATTCCCCTTTTTCATACATAATATAATCGAGAGATTATATGTCACAAGCATCACTAGCCAGCAACTATACTTGGAACTCTTAATGTCAAATGGGTTAAAACCATAGGTAGAAAGACCAAGTCAAAGGTTACGTGGATCACTTGAAAATTATTTCCATTTAACACCCACCATGTTCCATGTCAAAGAATCCACAAGATGATGCATTTTTATCATCATTGCTTTTATTACTAATATGCCACCTTAGATCTTTTGCCATCCTTGAAGATCTAAACATTCTTCTGAATCTTGGAATAATTGAAAAATATCTCAGCACTTTGATCGGAATACCTTACATTATCTCCTTCATCCGCTCATTTGTCTTCCATCTCGAAGAACCGCATTACGAACAGCTAGTCAAATCTTTGTACTCTTTCCTAAAACGACAACAATCATTCTTGCAGGCATGAATTTTCTCAAATACCATGTCGAATACTTTGAGGAATTTCTTTAGTTCATATGAAGTCTTAGGAAGGACATAATTTTTGGGTAATAATAAGTGTTGCTTAGAAGCTTATTAAACCCAGTATCAAATAATCCAGTTTCACATTTAAGATTATACAATGCAATGATAGCAGATAATTTTGTTTGATCTATGCAATCAGGGTACAATGGAATTTCTGCATCTTTTAAATTTTTAAGAAAATCATCCATTCTCTTTTATGCATCATCATTATTTTTAATATCAGAGGAAAAAAGTATGGTTGATAAACTCTTCATCTTCAAAATGAATTGCTTGAAGTAATTCATTTGTGTCATCCAACTTCACTTCTTTAGCTATATTTATTTTCTCACCATTACTATATCACTTACTGCACTTGTATAAAGGATCCATTCCTCTTATAATCAAATGCTCAACAACAATGTCATCAGAGTGATGAGTAAGATTTTGACAATTAAAGCAAGGATACAAATTTTGTTTCCATATTTTTTGAATTTCTCTTTGCAGCATGCATAAAATTCCATGCTTCTTGCACGTACTCCCTACTAGTTCTAGGGTAAAATTAAAAAAAAAGTTATCAACACAAAAAATCGAGTTCTTGTTTTAATTTCCAAGTTAAATTTTAGGCTAAATATTATATTCTTACCGTGTAAATGCACCTAATCTTTTTCCATCGTCATATATAATATTACAACAAGCAAATTTCTAAAAAACCAAAAGTACAATTGAATAAGTGTTGAATTTACTATCTATACTATAAAACAAAACCTTTAGTCAACCGGTCAAAGTGAAGCCTTTTATGCGATGCCCAAAAAACCTGTGCTGCTACTTCGAAATAAAACAACTTTATGGGTACTTTTGTCTTTCTACCACCAGCTCATCCACGTTTTCCCGTAAACATCAGCCCACGTTCCAGTCTCATCGCTCATTTTCTTTCCCATTCTTCTCCATTGAAACCCAGTTTACTTTTCCTTCCCCCATTGAAAAGAACACCAAACTGTTAAAGATACCCACATTGACATGTTCAACACTTTCGTTACCACATCTATGCTGGATTCTACTGTAGCGAAGATGATGGCGCACCCGAGCATTGTCGCTTGCAGTAATAATTTTTTAGATTCAATTCCAATTTCAATTTCTTCATCTTAATTCGTTTATTTCCCTTCAGTCACCACTTCGTAAACTGCTACTTTTATATTCAAATATAGGTTCCAATTGAAGTTACCAACAAGATCCTGCCAAAAAGTAAGAGGAGACAGAAAAGTAATCCCTCGAAGCTGCGAATGGATCAGTTCCTATAGCGATTTGGGTATCTCCTTCCTTATTTGATTTCTAATACAATTTTTATCTCTTATTCATTATCTTTTGGAGATTTATACGCTGACAACTATTATATTATTCTACATGTTTTGAGTACGAATCAGAAAAAGTTTAATTCAAAGTTCATTCACTATTTGTGACTATTTATACTAGACCATGTATCAGTACACCCCTCCCAATTTCGCTGTTGACATGTCAATCCCTTTACCTCATTATAATGCCTACTCTATAAGCTGATGATAGTACATAACTCTAGATTTTAATTCTATTTTATTACCATTTTTTCTTATATTTATTGCTTCTACAAAGCAGCAGGGGCAGTTTACTATTTATTGTTTACTATTCGGACATGACTGTGAGAATTCTTTATCAATAGTTACACAACTGTCTTTATTCATGGAAATAAATGCTAATTAAGTAGCTATATTTATTTCTTTTCTTACGCATTGCATACTACCTTACTCTAGCAATAGTTGAAAACAAACATTTGATTCATATATTTTATTTTAAAAATTTGTTCTTACCTTCCACCATTATTAACTTTTCCGGTGCAATTAATGTTATTCCTAAATTAGTGCTTATTCTTTAATGCCCAGGTTATAATAATGTATTAACTAATTTTCCATCAATAGATATGGAAATTATATAGTTATTGAGAATGTCTTTGAATTTCAGTGATAATGGTAGTTGGTAAAATTGCTTGAATGGCATTTCATTGGAAATCCAAGAAGATTTCTTACAACAACTGCCAATCTTACTGTATTCTCTTTACCTTATTATAATGCCTACTCTGTAAAAGGATAATAGTACGTAATTCTAGGTTTTAATTTTATTTTATAATACTATTTGTTGCATGTACTTATTGCTTCGACAAAGCTGCCAGTGCACTTTAATATTTATTATTTAGTTCCTTCCCAAACCATGACTTCACCAAAATGAGTACCTTTACGTATAGATGTATAGGTATTTGCAAATAATCTCTTGATATTTTCTGATTTTTCGACACACTGATTAATTGATGATGCATAAATAGTATTATATGGTTAACATAACATACTTTATTAAGACATGACTACGGGAATGCTTGATCGGTGGGTACCCAAGTATATTTATTCATGGAAATAAATGTTCACTACTCAGTTATATTTGTTCCTTTGCTTACACATAGTTTACTAAAATGACCGAGTGAGTGCGTACGTGTGTGCATGTGTTTCTGAAGCAACATTATAAGAAATGCACAGTAAGAGTTGACTCCTTAGGTGATAAAATATGAATCACGTAGTAGTTGATGCGCAAGTGGAATGTCATAATGTGCCTGTGCGTTTGCGCATCTGAAGCAACATTATAACAAATGCATTGTTATAACTTCGCTCCTTAGGAGATAAAATTATGAAACAGTCAGTAGCTGATATGAGCCTGTGCAATATCATTAGTATTTATCATACAATTTACAGAAATGTACTCCATCGAGTGGAGAAAGTCTTATTACTCTATCGATGATTGATGACTGTGAACTTGCAAGGTTGCTACAAAAAATTATATGAAGAATTATATATATTTCGAATAACATTGAATTCTTGGCTTAGTAGATTTATTGGTCCTATTATTGTCACCATTCACATATTTCTATGTATTTCTGTATATAGACTAACATTGTTTTCATTTGGTTCTTTAATTTCTCTCCTTAAGAGTGTTCTTATTGAACCAACCAGTGGCAATACGAGGATCGGGCTAGCTTTCATGGCAGCAGATGAAGGCTATAAGCTTATTTTTGACAATGCCTGCTTCTATGAGTCTTGAGAGAAGGATCATTCTCAAAGCTTTTGGTGCTGAATTGGTCCTAACTGATCCTGTTAAGGGTATGAAAAGGGGCACGCGAGAAAGCTGAGGAGATAGCTGCAAAAACACCAAATTCTTATATTGTTCAGCGGCTTGAAAATCCCTCTAACCCAAAGGTGCATATTTGTCAAAAGTTTGAATCTACCTTCATCCGTCATTAAGTTTTCCGATTCAATGTTGGTTTATTCAACCTTGAATATTACTTCCTGTACATCAAAAATTTGGCAAAAATACGTACTAGAGTATTACTTACATCCATCATTCAGTTATGGCAATGCCCATTAATTTGAATCATTGACATAGTGTTATAGTAAGTGTCCAGGCCAATATATATTACGAAAGCTACAGGGCACATTAATTTTTTTCTTCTAAGTATTAACATGTGCATATATTTATAACATGCGGAAACAAAGGCAAAATGCAGCAAACAATTATATATAGAGGTGTATATGAAAATAGATTACAAAATGGTCCAAATCTCTTAACTTTTCTATGCACGAGTATTTATATGAATCAGAGCATGAGTTATGTGTGGATCGATGAATATTACTATGGAAGTGATTATTTGATGCTTTTGTGTGATGGCAAAAATTTTGTTTATGAGAGAGTATGATGTTGTTGTTCCCATATACTTAAATTATTCTTATCTATGGAGTTTCCTTAACAACTCTCCACTTTCCTATGCATAGGGTTCATTGATTCAGCCTCGGCATGTTTGAAAGGCTCTGGGCTTCAAATTATTTAGAAATATCAGTAACAAAAACCGATGTTAACTAAGTATTATATTCAAATGTGCAAGTGAATAATAACAATATGCTACTACTATTGCTGTAGCAAGAAACTTTGAAGGATAACTTAATACATATTTGTAAACATATTACTACATCCATCTCAAATATCAAGCAAATTCTATACCTTTGATTTATGAATGCAATTTTTTTTATCCATAAAATCCTACGTCTTCCTTTCATGGAATTTTTGGTAACTTATATTACTTTTGAGCTGCTGCAGGCTATTGGAGGGTTTTGGTTTCATTATTTGAATACTGATGGGACAAAAGAAGTTGAAGATGTGTCACACTATAGAAGAACAAATAAAGAAAGTAAAAGCAGCAGAAGGAGATATGTGCAAATCATTGATGCAATTTTAAAGGTTGTCAATTTGACTATTATTATTGATATGCTCTACAAGTTGGTGTATTATCATTATGTTTGATTGAAGTTTAATTTTATGTTTATTAAAAGTTCAGTTAAGGTGTAAAAGAGAGATGTGGCATGACTTTTACCCTAAATTGCATACGGAAGTGGTTGTTCTTGTATGCAGAATTTATTCTCTTTCAATAAATGGGTATTATACAAGATTTACCAATTCAATTTTATTCAACTATATGTACTTTTCATTGTTTGAGTACAAAAATAGGTGTGCTCTCCAGTTTATGTGTGTTACTTATTATAATCCTGATTTTTATTTTATTTTCTCTGAAAGTTTTTTTTTATTCTCTGCAAATTTCTTTGGTTTCAAAATTGAAGAACTTGGTAACAGAGAACAGTGATATTACATGTTTAATGGATTTGGATTTGAATAGATATATAAGAAACCATAATATGTATGTATGTGTCTGTGTGTGTATATTTCACTACCATAACTGTAGCGCACACAAAAATTTTACCCTTCCTTCTTGGCACACGTCCAACGGACATGCCACCATACTCGTATATATAATACTAAAGACATATAATTCCTTTTCGTTTCATGTTGGGCCTAGATAGGCCCTGTCTAATTACCATAGTGGGCTAAAGGTCCACTTGCTAAAACAAGTTGGCCTCAACCCACCTGTTCTTACCTACACAAGCAAAATAGTGAGTAACTCGCTTGCATATGCAGGTGAGTAATTTGATGTGCCTTAGGCACAGTAACAAAGAAAATGTTGTTGTGCCTTTGGCATAACAAAGATAATATGACTGCTAGTACGATGCCTACTAAAATTTTCTACCATTGGATTGTAGAAAAATGTTAACTATGAATAAATCTAAGTCAAGATAACATAAACATAATTGAAAATAAACATCCAAGTAATGCTCCTTAAGCATACAAGTTTGAGTCCAAACCCAATGAAAGGAGGTACATATAAACATTCTATCAAGTAGTAAATATCATCCCAGACTGTTAGATTATCATCCCAGACTGTTAAATTATAAACATATAAACAAAAGCAACATCATAAGCACCAAAAAATACAACGCAATACCATCCCAGACTGTTAAATTATCAATAACTACAAAGTAAATATGCAACAACTCAATATGAATCGAAGAATTTTCCATAGTTTTATTCTTCAGCCATGAAATAATTAAAATTTTGTATGCCTTTAGTAGTCCCCTTAATTTGCCACTCAATTTTTTTTTAAATATTTAATTTCATTAAAAACATAATAAACAAAACATGGAAAAAACAAGTTTAGCATGCTTTGACAAATCATATACATTCATGAACCCAACAAATTTTTATTATTTCTTCTAGAAAGATCAAAGAGCACTACAAATTATTAGAAATGGAGCAAACATCTCATACATTATAACAACCCATCTTGAAACAAACCTAATTGTTGAATTTATGCGATTCAAATATTTTCCAAAGAAGACAAGAAAATAATTAGTTGATTCATTCAATCGATTAATTGGGCTATATATGGAAAGATAAAGAGGAAGGATATATGTGATATCTTTTAGAGAAAAGAAGCTAAATAATTGCTAATCAATTAATTAGTCAGATCTGTTATATTAAGATAGACAAGTTTATACATGGAGATTGATTTGAGCGATGGAAGTTTATGGAAACGTAGATTTTTTTTCATTCATGTGCATCAAATCAAGTAACTTGGAAAGGTTGCCACATAATCTAGAAATTAGTTATCATCATCTCCAAGTAATCCTTTATTCTCAAGCCTATTTAAATGAAGGATGTTCATCTTCATATGAGTGTGAGAGAGCATCCACCATTATTCTCTTCTTCAGTAAACCCTAATTTTTGTAGTCAAATTCAATTAGGTGTTTTGGGTGCAAACAAGTCTTTGGAAACATTGATTATTCAATTTGTAATTATAGGTTATTCTCTCTACTTTACAACCTACAATTTTGTAATCTCTCTCTTTTGTACTCTCTTTCTTCGGAAGAATAAAAGAATAATTGTTCGGTCTATGGACATAGGTAATCCAGCCGAACCACATTAACACTGTGTTCTCTACTCATCTGTTTCTCTTTATTTGGTGAATATTTTTCATTGAATTGGTGGTTGATAATTAATCGACAAGCTAGATCATTCTTTTGATTGTTTCAGCACTTTAGTATTCCGTTGTAGTTTTGGAGTTAGCGCAAACTAATTGAAATTCTACATAATAGATTGGTATCAGAGCTAGCTGTCTTGCTCTAGATTACTTATCAATGGTAAATTCTTTTAGTAGTGGTATGAAATTATGGCATCACCAAATATGTTAGAAAAGGAGTTTTAGGGACATGGAAGGTGAAGACTAATGACGGTGTTCTTCATCAACAACTGCGTTCACCTAGAGGAAGATATAAAAAGCAGAAGCAGCTTGGAGGTAGAAGAGACATGCATAGGTCCCACGTCAAGGGTTCTAAAAGGGGTGCTTCCTATTATAGTAAGAAGAATGGACAGTTCATACGGGATTGTCCATCTCTTAGAAAGAAGAGAGAGAAGAAGGAGAAAGCTTCGGTATTGGCACCCGTTAGATAACATGCGGATAGAAGTGATAGTAATACAGCATTTCAACCAGTATTTCACCGTTAGAGCATACAAGCTGGATGATTGATTCTGGAGCCTTTTGTCATATGACGTCGGAAAGAAGCTGTTTTGTCAGTTACAAGAAGATTGATGGTGGATCAGTTTATATGGGGAATGACACATCTTGTCATTTTGTGGGAATTGGAAGTGTGAGGTTTAGGATGCATGATGGTGTTGTAAGGACTATCATGGATGTTAGACATGTTCCAATGTTGCATAGAAGTTTGTTATCAGTTAGAGCTCTGAGTAGATTTGGTATGAGGATAATAATAGATGGAAAGAATTTGAGAGTGGCAAAGGGTTCCTTGGTAGTGATGAAATGGATGCAAGTTAACGATATTCATGTGCTTCAAGGAGAGACAGTCTTAGAAGAATCGATAGTTTCTACTGATTCTAGTATTCCAAATTCTACTCAGTTATGGCATCTTCGTTTAGGCCATTTTAATGAGGAGAGTCTTGAAGTATTAATGAAGCATGGGTTGGTTGATGGTGTGTTTCAGTCGAAGCCTAGATCCTATGGAGATTATTCTTTTGGAAAGAAGAAGCATGTCAGATTTGATTTTGGAAGACCTAGAGCTACAGAATTTCTAGAGTATGTTCATTCTTATATGCGGGTACCCACCCTAGTTGCATCTTTTGGTGAGCCAGTTACTTCGTCTTATTTGTGAATAATTTCTCACGTAAGGTCTGGGTCTATTTCTTAAGGCCAAAGACGAAATATTTTCCCAATTTTATAAGTGGAAGGCCTTGGTGGAGAAGCAGTCGAGGAAGCGTTTGAAGGTTCTCGAAGTTGGAAATAGTAGTGAATTTATGTCACAAGAATTCACTAACTATTGTGCGTCCGAGCATGTAATTAGATATTTTTCTATTTCTTTTGAGTCACATTGTTATGAAGTGGCGGAGAGAATGTGTCGGATATTATGGGGGAGAGCTATAAGCTTGAGAACAACTGCTGGTCTATAAAAGGGATGTTTGGCAGAAGCGATATCTATTGCAATATTTATCATCAACCGCACACCTTCAATTGCCATAGATATGAAGATCCCGGAAAAGATATGGAAAAGAGAGCCTGTTGATTATTCATTCCTTAAAGTTTTGGTTATTCAACTTACTTAGAAGATGAGAGACATGATAAGTTAAAGACTAGGGAAAGCAAGCATATTTTGTTAGGCTATAGAGAAGGAGTGAAGAGGTATAGGTTGTGGTGTAAAACAACTAGGAGAATTGTGACTAACAGGCATGCGATATTTGATGAGAGGTCTATGTTGAAGGTGGAGCCTCTATCAAGTGAAGACATTGGAAGGACAAAAAATTCACAAACTCATTTGGAGTCATCAGATTATTTTCATATTTGGAGAGATATTGGTATTTCCGATGATATAATGGTTGATGAGAAGATTACAGAGGTTAAGACTCTAGGTGGAGCTCACTTGCTGGAAAGGCCTTTTGGTTCAGTTGTCCCTATTTTTAAGCATATTTGTAGCAATGATTCTTCATCTTTTGCTTTGAATGTTGTGGAGCTTGTGGGTGAATCTGCTGATGTTGACATAGCAAAGTTTAGCAAAATTCTTTTGGAGGAGATTGGAGTAGATAATGTTGAGTACGTCCTCACTCAATTTGGAGTGGAGAAGGTGAAGCGCGCTATTAAATCTCCATTGGTCTCTCAAAGATTTGTATCTACGGTTTCATCTCCATCGGATATGTTGAAGAATTTTGGTATTTTCCTGTATGCATTATGTTGTCTGATGTGCATACTATCTTTCTTATGCGTCGGAAAGATTTGGAAGCTCTATTTCGTCAATATTGCCCAAACTAGTTCACATCGAGCTTGTTGACGTAGACCCAACAATTTGTCGAGATGTAGTGATGTAGAGAGATTGTTATATTTGAATCGAGGTGGAGTATTGAGTTTATGTGATTCAAATATTTTCCAAAGAAAACAGGAAAATAATTAATTGATTCATTCAATCAATTAATTAGGCTATATACGGAAAGATAAGAGGAAGGATATGTGTGATATCTTTTAAAGAAAGGAAACTAATTAATTGCTATCAATTAATTAGTCAGATATGTTATATGAAGATAGACAAGTTTATACATGGAGGTGGATTTAAGCAATGGAAATTTATGGAAACAAAGATTTTTTATCATTTATGTGCATTGGAATCAAATCAAGTAACCTATAAAGGTTGTCACATAATCTGGAAATTAATTTTCTTCATCTCGAAGTAATCCTTCATTCTCAAGCCTATTTAAATGAAGGAAGCTTATCTTCATATGAGCGTGAGAGAGCATCCACCATTATCCTCTTCTTCAGTAATCCCTAATTTCCATTGTCAAATCCAATTAGGGTTTTAAGCGCAAACAAGTCTTTGGAAACATTGATTATTTAAATTGTAATTATATGTTAGTCTCTCCACTTTACTACCTATAATTTTGTAATCTCTCTCTTTTGTACTCTCTTTCTTCAGAAGAATAAAAGAATAATTGTTGGGTCCATGGACGTAGGCAATCTAGCTGAACCACGTTAAATCTTTCTGTTCTCTACTCTTCTGTTTCTCTTTCTTTGGTGATTATTTCTCATTGAATTGGTGGTTGATAATCAATCAACAAGCTATATCCTTTGTTTGATTGTTTTTGCGCTTCAGTATTCCATTGCAGTTTTGAAGTTAGTACAAATTAATTGAAACTCTGCACAACACTATTTTTCAATCTAGAAAAGACTCATTTAACCTTAGACCATTCCAAAGCTAGCTGTTGGTTGGCAAAATTGATTTAAAGAACAATAAAGCTATTTATCTACATATTCAAAATCTCATGACAGAAAGATAAAATATAACGTCAAAACAGAACCCATTTATTTAAAAATTCAAATGTAAAAAACAATCAACATAATCCTGCATAACAATGCCACATATTTGTGGTAAAATATCTAACAATACATCATGTCTCAATGGGTACATTAGAAATATAAAAATAACATAGGTAACTAAATAACCGCCATAAGTCTACGTCTCCGCCACCATCACAAAAAATTTGCATTATCATCTCTAGCTTGTGTTGTAATGAGGAGGGATTCAGAACAATAATGTCTAATAAATAAAAAATTTAAGACTTTCTATAATAGTACTTAGCCAGTATAATTTAAATAAGAATATTTATTATGTGTCCTAACTATATTGTTAGTCTTCCAACTATAATCCCTAATTTAAATAAGACCAGTGACAATGTTGTTCACATCAGGATTGAGTGTTCTTAGCTACGTCGGCAAAAACATTTGGAAGCACAAGTGTTTTTCTTTGGGAGCTTAATTTCGAAAGCAAATAATATTTAGGGGATTAATAGTGTGTCGAGTTAAGTCCCATTTAGGTGGCTTTAAGCTCTTTCTCCAACCTTGCTAGACTTGAAGCCATGTACAAACCTCGGATCCTTAAGTAGTTTTAGGTACTTTCTCCAATCTTATTAGACTTAAAGCCATGTATAACTTTAAAAAAGGCACGTGAATCAATGTTATTTAGAAACGAAACAAGAAATTGAAGAATTCTTAGAGTGATAATCTCAAACAACATATTAAACTAAAACAATAGCATTAATTAATTAATATAAAAAAAATATAGGGTATTGGAAGAACCCTAATCAACCTCTCTAAAATTTCAAAGTTCTAAAATTTCCATTATCTAAAACCTCTCTAAGCTTCATGAAATACTATCATGACTTCTCCATTAGTTTCCAAAGTTCTAAAATTTTAAGTTTTTCCTTCTAAATTCATTTCAAACTTTGTTTCAAAACTTCTCCATTTTTCTCCTCTTCCTTCTATCCTATCTTCCTCATCCCCGAACTAGATAAAGATTTTCTTTTTTTCAAACTGTATGAAATTTCAAAGGCTACAACTTTTCACATTTCCAAATTTTGAGAGTAGCTATGTCAAAAATTTGTTTCATTCAAACATGTTTTTGGACTCAAAATTTTCTAAGTCTGAAAATGCTTGTTCTTAATTCGACATCTTCTTCAAATAAAACGTAACTGAGTGTTTATTTTTTATAAATTGTAGAGAAAAGAATTTTCTAGAATTTTCCTTTTAACCACTTTACCAAATTCTTAGTGTAACATGTCCAAAAACTAAGGAGAAAATGACCATGTTCGAGTTGATTTTTGGTGGTTTCCAAGATTTACAAATTTAAAGTTTATTTCAAGTTTCTAAAAGATTTGGTGAGTAAACCCTTTTATATTTTGGAAATATTTTAACTTTATATTCTATTATGTTTCTTATGCAATATTTTGTTATTTGGTTAGATTATCATGTCACTATATATATGCATATTGCTTGTATGTGATTAAATATGTGGTATGATTGATTTTTATCTTAGGCTTGTTAACAAAGCCTAATAAGTTTTGTTATGGTTAAAAAATTAGATCTTTTGCTTATGTTGGAATTATGAGATGTTTATGGATGTATCGACATGTAATGCTAGGAAAGATTAGAACTTGACTTGTTAAGGTGATATGGAGATCTCTTAAGTTAAGTGGTTTACTTAATTTGTTTTCTAATAAAAGTTCTAACCTTTACATTTGTTTTCAAAACTTTTTGCTAAGTTAGTAAAGTAAGTTAAAGTAAAAAATAAGAGTTTTAAAGGTTATTATATATGCAAAATAAGTTTTGAAGTTATGGCATCCATAGCGATAATCGTTATGAATGTTGTTTCGCTTTAAAAATCCGAATTTTTCAAATTTAAATTTTATATTTAAAATTTGTTTTGTAAATGTTTTACAAGCCTAATAATATTGTTTTTAAAAGTTAATTAAGGATTTAATAATTAATTAATTTTTAATAATATTCATTAATTAAGTGTTAATAAGGTTTATTAACTTTAATTAAGCGAAGATTAGTTACTAATTGATTACCTTTTTAAGGATAAGATTAATTTTAATTAATCAATTATTAAGTACGATTAGTTTTTAAGTATATGATTTACTTTTAATTGATTACTAATTAAATATATGGTTAATTATTAATTAGTTATTAACCATGTGTTTAATTTTAAAGAACTTAAGGTTTAAATTTATAAATTATTTATTAAAGGTTTAATTTATTGTTTAATACATAATTAAAGATTATTTAATTAACATTAATTAATATTAAATCATTAATTAAGGTATAAATGATTATTTAATAAATAATAAAGGATTAATTAGTGTTTAACTATTTGCTTAGTAATTAATTATTGTTTAATCATTTATTTAAAGGTCTAATTATTTCTTAATTTATTTATTTACTTGAATTAAGATTTAATAAATATTAATTATAATTTAATAAGAGTTTAACTTATAATTAATTATTTTAAGAGGATCTTAAGTTTTAAATCCTTTTATTTTACAATAATCAATTTATTTAAAAGGGGATTTTTTTTTACAAAGGATAGTTTTGAGCACAAGGGATTCAAATGTCGATACACTAAGTAAAAAAATAACTATGAATGAGTTATAATGTTGATTGTGAATTGTTTGGACATATGTTAGCTGAATAAATCATTGTTTTGCTAATTAACTTGTATTTGACATCTATTTAGTAGAATAAATCACAGTTTTGCCTTAATTTCCCAAGTAGATTATGTAGATATCTATTTAAGCAGAATAAAAACCCATTCTGTTATTACAGTAACTTGGACATGTGTTTAGCAGAACAAATCCCCATTTGTTATTATAGTAACTTGGACATCTTGCCTATATGTTGATTTGTTTGTTGTCGGTTGATTCCATTATACATATCTGCTTGTTATGTAAATACTCATGCTATAACTTGAAAAGTAAACTTAATTAAAAGAGAACCATTGGAGACACTAAGCTTCTGTCTAACTTTTAAAGTCAGTCATACTTTTAATAATGGTTTCAAATTAAGTAATGATTTTAACAAAGATTGTTTTAAATAGTCATTTTGTTTATCAAAAGGACTTTATTAAATGAGTTTATTAAAGGAGTTTTTTGAAATAAGGAATATTTATATAAAAAAATTATAGATGAGTTTAGATAATTATAAAGGAAGTTATATAAATAATTTCGGAGAATTATAAAGAGATATATAAATGGTTTTGATGTTTATAAAAGAGTTCTGTAAAATTTAACTTAGTGATTTATAAAGAGTTTTGTAAACGGGTTTGGAACTTAAGTAAAGAAGTTTCATAAATAAAAGAGAATTATTAAGAGGATGTATAGAAGAAAATTTATAAAAGGATTTGAGATTGGATTTATTAACTGACCTTCTTAATTCTGGTGGTATGGACATTCATTCCACATTTAACACCGAAGGAATATTATTTGAGGTTAACTTTATCTCTAATTTAAATAACATTTTGTTTGATCCTTTGATATGATTTGAAAATGAGAAATCTTTCATAGATGTTTTGTGAATATACTTAGGTCAATGAGATAAGTATATGAGTCATTTGATAAACACTTCTGAAAAGAGTTTTAAAAAATAAAAGATTTAGTTTAGGCTTATTGGTTGCTATGGGTAATTAAATCTCTGAATTTGTTGTTGTTTGTTATTTAATAGTTAAATAACCAACTATCAAATATGGACCAAAATATAACTCAGGAAATACCTAGGAGAAACACGTGAGTTATATGGCATAGTCATCTTCGATGATGTTGTACTATGTGTATAAATCTTGTTTTGATCTCCTAGGACAATGATCCAACCACTTAAATGGTTAGGGAGTGATCCTTGCTCCTATATATTGTCGATAATTTCCAAAATAAACGGGGTTGAGTTTACCAGAACTATCGAATGTCGTTTCGAAGAGACCGTGATCGGATTTGCCTTATCTGAAAACAACTTCGATCCAACTTAAACATTTGGAATTGAAGATGGAGCTTTTGAAGTGCAAGGGCTACTTGCTACTAACTCCGAGGGTGGTTCCAAAATGGATGTAGTAGAGGTAGTGCATTCGGTTTCGTTCAAACCTAGAATGAACTTGTATGGATGAATGCCATCATTGCATTTGCATTTCTACTTAGAGGGTGGTGTTAGCATTCCAAGATGGTTGCTATATAAAAAGGTAATCGTAGCCTCAAGCCTCATCAACCAAGAAAAGGATTAAAGAAGGGACTTGCGGCTGGGCTATATAGGTCGCTCCCATTAGGGCATGATCATCCTAAGATCTAGTGTCGATATCTCTATGTATGCTTCGAGGCCCATTATGGTTGTTTGATCACAACCGAGGGGTGATTATATTCGATGCTATCCAGTAAGGAGTAGGGCCGGTCCTGAGTACCAGAGGTGCAATGTGCTGTAGCCTCCCATATAATTTATCTAGAGATGTACGGATTCGGTGGGTTGACCCATAACCTTTCATAGTTGGAATCTATTCTCCAATAAGTGCCTTCAGACTTGATTGCATACTTATTATACTGGAATTAATAATGTAACAATTTCGGCTATGATTAATATGTATTTGTATTCTAGACATTATCTTAATATAACCGGATTTTCTATAAAAATCTTTTGGTTATCATAAGGTGAAAACCCGACCGTGTTTACCTTTAATGTTAAAGATTTTACAAGTTATAATAAATTAATTCCTTGCATTTGAGTTTCTCATGCTGGTTTTATCAGACTGAAACGGGGGTTATTTTTCTTATAATGCTCGGGTCAGCCCGAGCATATTTTCCAGATTTAGCTGGATCCTTTGGAGCTTTCAGATGACGTGCCGAATTCTCCCAGATGCATTAATGTACCTTATATTCTTCCACTATTTTTTTTGTTTTTTTTTTGTCTGCATTTATCAGCAATTGTAAGGACAGCTATTATAATTGTCCAGGCTGATAATAGGTTAATGTACTCTGATGAGGTGTATAATAAACATAATTTCTTTTTGTAAAGACTTGTTTGCATTATATATTACTCTTCACGTATTATGAGATTCAGTTCTTTCTTTTTCTTTCTTTCACCCTTAATGACCTGTCTTTCGGACACTTAAATGATCGGCACACGAATACCGTAGATGTATTAAGTGTTGTCTTTAGGTGTAAGAAAGGAAGATCGTTACAACGTGGTATCAGAGCTTAGGTTGACCGAACACCTAGGCTTTGGTGGGGTTGACTCATTTGAGAAAGGGCAAGCGAGACTCTAGAATGAGTGTGAATGTGTATATTGAGTGCGTATTTGTTAGTGCTATAAAAATGTACTATATTTTGTATATTTATTGGTTGAGTGGTTTATGAATTCTGGTCGAGACGTGGGGCACCACGGTGTCGATAGGGGTTTCTAAACACTTAAACTAGGCAAATCAACATTGTATTGTTTTAAATGGATAAATGAAATAATTTTACCTAAATTATATTTTATATATAAAAGAATAATTTTCAAAAATAAAATATAGTTATATATGATTGTTGTTGGGAGTTGATAAAATTTAATTATTATCATATAGGGTGTGATTAGTCTTGCTCGTCCATTATTTAGCATCGACTATTTTCTAATCTATTAGTAGTTTTCCTTTTAAGTATAGGTTAAGTAGATAGAGTTGTGGGAGCATTGAATCGAACACCTTGTGAATTAAGTTTCACATATTTACTATAAGGCGTTCGATGATAATGTTGGGTTAAAAATTGAATTTTAATAAAGGGTGTTTATTAAAAGAAATATTTCAAATGAGTTTATAAACGTTGATTTTTATAAATCAAAATTATAAAATATGTTTTGGAAATATTATGAATTTTTAGGAAATTCAAATTTTGGTGACTTTGTTAAAGTTTTCAAACGATTCTTGGAAAAGTGGTAGTAATTTTGCTTAAAAATACTTTATGGTATAAATATTTTGAAAAAGAATTTAAGAGTAAGATTTTTCTTTGGATAATTCAGGGAACGAGTCTCGATCTATTTTGCGATGATCTGAATAATCTTCTAAGTGACAATCGAATGTTTCCTTCGGGAGATATGGTGGTGCACTCAGTAAATTATTCTCTTTGTCACTGTACGATCCAAACAAATTCAAATCCGAATGAATCCAAAGAAAGTGGAGGATAAATATTTTGTCAAAATCTATTTAGTTGGAAATATATACAGTATTGTTTCAAAAGGAAAAAATATTTTTATAACTAACTAATTTGAGTGACTCGAAAATGACTAAAATTGGGGAGGAGGTGTGTTCGGATGGTAAACACTTCTCTTGAATATTACCCTTCTCGACAAAAGGGACTTATGATACTATTTGGTAGTGCTCAGTTCCTCGATTACTCGATATCATTTTGGTGTTACTCGGGCTATATGTATATTTTATAAGAATTAAAATAACAAAGTATCATTTCAAAAAGTTTTTGGAATAAAAAAATTGAGTATTTGGCTCCTAAGTTTCAAAAATAATAACCTATTTTGATTGAAGAGTGGATAAATCAATGAAGTTAAAATTAAAATTAATATAAAATATGGTTTAATAAACTTGATTTTATTAAAACGTGTCTTCTGATTTTAACATCTAGGAAGTGAAGAGTAATTGGATGTTATTGGGCCGGCTAATAAAAATCTTTACCTTAGAGGTGTCTAAAAAAAGGTAGACTCTAGGACGGGTTTTGGATACCAGCATCATACTCTTCTTAGCTACTTACCAGACCAATTGGGTAAAGCGGTTGTATTAGCCGACTCAATTTTAAGACCAGGTTATTTTAGGCCTACATCTGAATAGAATAGATAAATAATGTTAAAAATCAGATGTTTTGGTACATACTCTTAGGACATAGAAGAGTATTATACAAAGTTAATAAGTTAAAATGATTTTATGAAAAGGTTTCACAAATAAGTTGTATCGTTTAAAAATGTCTGAACCTAAGTTGGAATTGTTATGAAATGTTTTCATAAATACTATGGGAGAGTAGAAAGTAGTTGAGTAGTAAGAACCTATAGATGAGTACGCAAGCGGTACGTAGATCATTTTCACTTTTTCACATAATTCTAGATCCAAGATTCGAGTACATGACTTAAGGTATTTCACACCATTCCGAAGAAGGATTTATTACTTGATTATTGATGGAGAACACTTGGTGAGGGTTCTTAATATGGAACCAAAAGTTTTCAATCATAGTATATGACTATGTAAGGAGAACAGAGGTTTCTAATCAAGGAGCCCGATCGGAGTCCGCACTAGAAAATCGGGTGAGCGATACTAGTTGGGAAATTAAGTAATGTATTCGAGTAGTGATTGAATCATATTTTTGTATAATAATGATCTATGTACATCCTACAAACTGATATGTAGGGTTAAGTATTTATAGGTTAGGGCTACGAAAAAAAATTCAGGTTCGAAATTCTTTTAAGGGAGAGTGTAACCACCGGGAATTTCACCGCTTTGATTTGGGAATATTTAATTAAATTTAGATATTCAAATAATATATTTTATAATGAAAATAAAGCTCTTTTTAATGATTAATAACTATGGTGAAATAGTTTTCCAAATTTGTTAACAAAAATATTTAGTTCGAAGAAAAATCGAAAATGTGACCAGAAATCATTTTCGAATTTTCAACATTTCATCGGCTAAAAGTTATTGAAAACGTTGTGAACATATTAGCTAACTTATGTTCATGTGTATTTTAAAAACTTAAGTATGATAAAGTAAATTATATGGTAGTGTGTGTGTACACACACACACACTTAAGTATGTAAGTTGATATGACTTTTCATGTAAAGTTAAAATAAACTAAGAAAAGTAAAAGAAACATAAGAAAACATTAAGTGCCAAAGCATTTAATTCATGTTGGCATGAGGGGGGGGGACAAAATGGCGGCTTGTGATGTGATATGGAGGGGAGACAAAGGTGGTAATGTGGCATTTAGTTTGTGGACGTCAAGTACCTTAGGGCTAATTAGGTAATTTATAATTTCATGTTATATAAAAATCAATTTTTTTTTACTTTTTTTTTCTCATTTGATCATTTTATTTCCATTATCTAAAACCTCTCTAAGCTTCATGAAAAACTTTCATAGCTTCTGTTTTAGTTTCCAAAATTCTAAAATTTTAAGTTTTTCCTTTTAAATTCATTTCAAACTTTGTTTCAAAACTTCTCCATTTTCTCCTCCTCCTTCTATCATATCTTCCTCATCCCCGAACCAAATGGAGATTTTCTTTTTTTCAAACCTTACGAAATTTCAAAGGTTACAACTTTTATTAGTACCACATTTTCAAAATTTTGAGAGTAGCTATGTCAAAAATTCATTTCTTTTAGACATGTTTTGGACTCAAAAATTTTCAAGTCTGAAAATGGTCATTCTTATTTCGACCATTATAATTGAGATTAATTAATATTAGATTATCAATTAATGTCTAAATGATTATTTAATAATTAACAAAGGATTAATTAGTGTTTAACTATTTATTTAGTAATTAATTATTGTTTAATCATTTATTTAAAGGTCTAATTATTTCTTAATTTATTTATTTAATTAAATTAAGATTTAATAAAGATTAATTATGATTTAATAAAAGTTTAACTTATAATTAATTATTTTAAAGGGGATTTTAAGTTTTAAATCCTTTGATTTCACAAGAATCAATTTATTTAAAAGGGAATTCTTTTACAAAGGATAGTTTTGAGCACAAGAGATTCAAATGTCGATACATTAAGTAGACAAATAACTATGAATGAGTTATAATGTTGATTGATCGAATTGTTTGGACATATGTTAGCAGAATAAATCATCATTCTGCTAATTAACTTGTATTTGATATCTATTTAGCAGAATAAATCACGGTTCTGCCATAATTTCCTATGTAGATTATGTAGACATCTATTTAAGCAGAATAAAAACCCATCCTGCTACTATAGTAACTTGGATATGTGTTTAGCAGAACAAATCCCGTCTATTATTACAGTAACTTGGACATCTTACCTATATGTTGATTTGTTTGTTGTCGGCTGATTCCATTATACATATCGGCTTGTTATGTAAATACCCGTGCTATAACTTGAAAAGTAAACTTAATTAAAGGAGAACCATTGCGGACACTAAGCTTCTTTCTGATTTTTAAAGTCAATCATACTTTCAATAATGGTTTCAAGTTAGGTAATGATTGTAATAGAGGATGTTTTAAATAATCATTTTGTTTATCAAAAGGACTTTATTAAATGAGTTTATTAATGGAGTTTTGTTTTAGATAAGGAATGTTTATAAGAAAGTTTTATAAATGATTTTAGATATTTATAAAGGAAGTTTTATAAATAATTTTAGAGATTTATAAAGAGACATATAAATTGTTTTGACATTTATAAAAGAGTTTTGTAAAATTTAACTTGGTGATTTATAAAGAGTTTTGTAAACTAGTTTGGAACTTAAGTAAAGAAGTTATATAAATAAAAGAGATTTATTAAGAGGATGTATAGAATAAAATTTATAAAAGGATTTGAGATTGGATTTCCTTTAACTGATTTTCTTAATTCTAGTGGTATGGACATTCA
Organism: Allium cepa; assembly: GCA_030765085.1. Lineage (NCBI taxonomy): Eukaryota > Viridiplantae > Streptophyta > Magnoliopsida > Asparagales > Amaryllidaceae > Allium > Allium cepa. The sequence goes on from CM060929.1 coordinate 63,001,953, forward strand.
TTCCACACTTAACACCGAAGGAATAATATTTGAGGTTACCTTTATCTCTAATTTAAATAACATTTTGTTTGATCCTTTGATATGAGTTGAAAATGAGAAATCTTTCAGAAATGTTTTGTGAATATACTAATGTTAATGAGATAAGTATATGAATGTTTTGATAAACACTTTTGAAATGAGTTCTGATAAATGAAAGATTTAGTTTGAGGCTTAGTGGTTACTATGGGTAATTAAATCTTTGAATTTGTTGTTGTTTGTTATTTGATAGTTAAATAACCGACTATCAAACATGGACCAAAATATAACCCCAGAAATATCTAGGAGAGACACATGAGTTATATGGTATAGTCATCTTCGATGATGTTGTATTGTGTGTGTAGATCTCGTTTTGTTCTCCTAGGACAAATGATAGTGAGATCCATCCACTTAAACGATTAGGGGTAATCCTTGCTCCGATATATTGTCTGATTATTTAAGAACCGGGGTTAAGTTTACCGGAACTATCGAATGTTGTTTCGAAGACATTAGGATCGGATTTGCTTTATTCGAAAACCATTTTGATCCAACTCAAATGTTTCAAATTGAAGATGGAGCTTTTGAAATGCAAGGTATAGTTGCTACTAATCCTGAGGGTGCTTCCAAAATGGATGCAGTAGAGGTAGTGCCTTCGGTTTCACTCAGACCTAGAACGAACTTGTATGGATGAATTCTAGCATTGCATTTCTACCTGGAGGGCAGTGTTAGCATTCCAAGATGGTTGCTATATAAAAGGTAACCGTAGCCTCAAACCTCATCAACCAGGAAAATGGCTAAAGCAGGGATATGTGGCAGCGCTATATGGGTCTCCCCCGTTAGGATATGATTATCCTAAGATCTAGTATTGATATCTCTGTGTATGCTTCGAGGCCCAGAATGGTTGTTTGATCGCAACCAATGGGTGATCATATTCGGCACTATACAGTAAGGGGTAGGGTCAGTCCTGAGTAGCAAAGGTGCAATGTGTTGTAGCCTCCCATACATTTTATCTGGAGGTTTATGGATTCGGTGGGTAGACCCTTACCCTTTCATAGTTGGAATCCATTCTCCAATAAGTGCCTTCGGATTTGATTGTATACCGTTATGCTAGAATTTAATATTGTAACTATGATTAGTATATATTTGAATTCTAGACATTATCATAATATAATTGGATTTTCTACAAAAATAGTTTGGTTATCGTAAGGTAACAACCCATCCGTTTTCATGTGGGTGTGGTCTTACGAGATACCTTTGATGTTAAAAGATTTTACAAGTTATAATAAATTAAATCCTTGCGATTTTAGTTTCTTATGCTGGTTTTCCCAGACAGATTCGGGTGTTATTTTTCTTATAATGCTCGAGTCAGCCCGAGCATATTTTCTAGATTTAGCTGGATCCGTTGGAGCTTTCAGCTGATGAGCTAGATTCTCCACGACGTATTCACGTACCTTATATTCTTCCACTGTTTTTTTGTTTTTTTGTCTGTATTTATCTGCAATTGTAAGGACAGGTTGTTATAATTGTCCAGGTTTATAATAGGTTAATATACTTCGATGATGTGTATAATAAAGATAATTTCTTCTATAAAGACTTGTTTGAATTATATATTACTCATCACGTATTATGAGATTATGTTATTATTTTTCTTTCTTTCAGCTCTAGTGACCTATCTTTTGGACACTTAAATGATCGGCACATGAATACTGTGGATGTATTAAGTAACGTATTTAGGTGTAAGAAAGGAAGATCGTTACGTATATTGAATTTATTAAAATCCATTTGATATGATTAAGTGAAAATATATTAATTTGAAATAAAATTTAACATTTGAAAATATCATAATTCTAATCTAATTTAATTAGGTTAAAAAATTTATATTTGTATTCAAAATAAATAAGACTACTTCAAAATATTGTATAGTAATCTTTGTATATGACGTATTGCTACATTAGGAGTGGTATCAAACCAATTGTTTGAATAAAAATGTTTTAAGCTCCAGTATTGCAAAATAAGTGAGTTTAATTATTTTCTATAACATTACATAACCTTGTAAATCGTCACCATGCTTATGGCTTCTAACACATACCCCGCTATTGTAACTTATTTCACTGGCTCCAAACTCCTTTGTGTGAAATTTAAATCCATTTACATACAGAATTGGGCATTTTTTGTATTTCGTCATTGGACCAAACACAAGTGTTTTATAACAAATATATCGATCTCATTATCAACAACCAATTGCATTACAGTAATACTCATCAATATATGTAATAGTTAAACTATGCTCATACTTGTTCATTCAATAATTATATATATATATATATATATATATATATATATATATATATATATATATATATATATATATATGCTTGCATATTTCAGAAACAAAGCCTCAAATCCTTTTCCTGGGTTGAACCCTTGGATTTTATTATTCAAATTGATTGTTAAACAACAGTTATTGTTAAGATATACACGATTATGCTATATAACATGGTATTAACAGTAAATAAATAGGTATTATGTTACATGACAAGATCTGATGATTATCCAAATTTAGAAGCACCATTGTTCTAGGTATGACAAATTCTTGAAGTGATTGAGAACGCCCATCCTTCAATTTTCCCGAAGGATGTTCACGTTTTCGAAAAATGGAAAGAGAAATGTCGAATAACTCATCCATATCATCTTCATTAGGAGGACTAGTGTTAGAATTCAACTTAACATTGTCTTCAACATAATAAATAAAAAACGTGGATGCTTCTTCAACAATGTATGCTTAACATATCAAACCTTCAACGCTTGCTTTTTGTTTCATCTTTTTCAAAGGAAACCCAGGTACCATTGTATCAAAAAGTTATTAAGCATTTACTACTTTGATTTTGAAAATGAATATATATATATATATATATATATATATATTCTACCTGTATTTTACATAACTCTCGAAAGGATACATCCATCTATATTACATCGGTTCCCACATTAAAGCTTTACTTGGTAGATGTACGGACAGATGTTCCATGCAATTGAATACTCTAAGTGGAAATATTTTCTTCAATTTACAATTTTTTTGGATATATCTATTTCCAGTATTTTTAGTGCTTTTATTTTGTTTAGTTGAGGATCTCTTTATGGAACAAACTAAGTTCAGCAATAGGCATCCACATCTTCAACGGCAAAGGCACCTTGAATACTATTAGGAAAAAAGTCTCTAAAAAAACATGACAATCGCGGCTCTTCCATCATGGGCGTTGAAGATCCTTCGTATCAACACATCTTCTCATGTTAGAAGCAATTCCTTCTGAAAACCTCAATTTCGAACTTACTTTAATAATTTTTGTCAACGCTTATTTTCCAACTTGTAACAAGCAAGACATTTGAAATTTGGTCATTCGCTATTAGTTTGAAGCTCAGGATGATTACAGTATAACGCGATATCCTTTCTTAACTTCAAATCATCTTTTGTTTTTTCTTTCATGTTCATTATTCCGTTAAAGGAGTTCTCAAACATTTTCCCGCTACGCATTGCATCTACATAGCATCAAAGTTTATGATTTTTTTCAACATGGTAATTCTCGAAATATACATTGTTTACACCAATGTGACACTCTCCTTTCCCAGGAATTTCGGGCCCTTTTCCTATCTCATGTATCTTGGGATAATCTTACACAATTATAAACTTTTTCGCCACTCAGAATGGACGGTGGCTCTAAAGTAATGGTTGTATTTCTTTTGAATTTTTTTTACTAAATCTAAAATGATCATTTACGTGTAAAGAATGACAATGTCGATCCTAGCAAAATTGTTTGCGACCATGTGTAAGTCTAAATGATTATGTCCAATCCATCAAACAGGACAAGCGAATTTTCCACTGGTACACTATCCAAAAAGCATCCCATATTCGGGAAAATCACTTATCGTCCACAATAAAGAAGCAAACATTCTAAAGTTCTTTTTATTTGAAATGTTGTATGTAATAATACCCTTAGTCCACGTCTTTTTCAATCCTTAACCAAAGGCCGCAAGTATACGTCTATCCCAATTTTTGAATTTTTAGGTCTTAAATAATCACAGTTAGAAAAATGTATGGATTCTATATACATATCTAAGGAATGATATTGTAAGATGTTAGAACAACTGTCCACATTTAGCAATGCTTACCAAACAAAGCAAATAGGGAAAAACCATCCATACACAAACCAAGTCTAACATTACATGATTCTTTAGCAAAATCAGGATCTATCCTATCAAAACGTGTAACAATCCCGGTTATAAATCAAATTTAAATTGGTAGTTTAAATATAATTTTTTGGTTTTAATTGTTAATTAATTTTAATTTTTCAAATTAAATAAGATATGTGCCTATTTATTTATAGATTGTAATCTGAAATGTTAATTTGAAATTCAAATAAATATATTTGAAAAATAAGTTGGATTTGAAAACTCTATATTTTAAAAATTTATAAAAAATTGCTTTCTAATATTATAATGTATATCTAGGTATATGTAACAACCCGCAAATCCGTACCCCTTAAGTCAACACTATTTTCCAACACATCAACTCAAGGTGAACGGAAATATGAACCGTTAGGGTTAAAGAAGAAGGAGGTAGAAGAAGAAAATAGAAACAACATCAGAATCTTACCAACGCAGCGGAATAAAATATAATAGATAATAACTGATCTTTACATAACAAGGGAAAATATATCTGTTTATACATTACATCATCATAGTACAATAACCATAGTACACACCACTGGACAGTTATCACAACTTGTCCTTACAAAACTGAATACACAGCTAATCAACACAACGAAATATTTCATACAAGTACGGAAGTACGTATCACCATCCAGCCCGTCTCCTAAGCTCCACCGCATCCTTTCATGCATTCTATAATACTCGGTCTGACCCGAGCATTATAGTGAAAAAACACCCGAGTCAGTCTAGAATACCAGCGTGAGAAAATCACACTCGATTTGATTATTAAAGTTTCAAAATCCTTTGAAAACAAAAGCATCTCGTAAGACCACGCCACAAATAAACATGTCGGGTTTTTACCTTACGATAGCCAAAACACTTTTTATCAAATCCGTCTGATATTATAGTAGTGTCTATAGAAAGTAAAATAGAATCTAGCTGAAATGCTTGCATCTCACGTTTCAGCAATAGTTGGGCACAATCAAAACCGTAAAAGCGCGTAGGGAGAATGGATTTCCAACTAACGACTAGGCATTAGGGTACCACCTTTCATAGTACGTGGCCTAGATCACCGTACCGAGGATCCCTCTTGATCCCTTGCAACACAAGACCGGGACTACCCCTTACTGGATAATCCTGAGTAAGATCACCCCGCGATTGGGATCAGCAAACGCCCACACAGCCGAAATAAAAAGGGACATCTAGACAGGGATGACCTTACCCTAATGGGTGCTACCCACTTAGCCTTGCTGCATATCCCCTGATTTTCAGTCATTCCCGATTGATAAGACTTGAGGCTAAGCGTTACCTTTTTAGAACATATCACTTAGAATGCTCATTGTCCTCCTGACGATGTTCTGAAAGCATTCATCCACACAAGTCTGTTTCGGTTCGAACGGAACCGAAGGCACTACTCCTACTACATCCATTTTGGAATCACCTCAGGATTAGTAGCGACTAGCCCTTGCACTTCACTGATCCACCATTGAATCCAAACTCGTCTTCCTCATGAAAACGTACAAACCGGATCGAAGTGGTTTTCGAGAATTTAATCTCGATCCCGGCCTCTTCGAAACAATCAGCGCATTGGCCAATATTGATAGTCGGTTATTTAACTATCAAATAACATTTACAAACAACCATCAAACATAAATTATTTTCCAAATTATTTATTAGCCTCAAAATATCTTCGCAAGATATATCCCCACTTCCAAACCTTTTTGAAACCAGTTTTTCAAACCACACTCTTCTCATGGAATAAATTCCTAAATATTTATTTCCACTGAAAACACCAAGTACAAATACTTTAGATTTTTAAAATAATTTAAAAACATTTTATTATAAAATACAATTTAAACATTTAAATTTAAAAACTACTTTAATACTTTATTTAAGATATACACTTTAAGAATATTTAAAATAAAGCTACTTAATAAAATATAAAACTAAATTTTTATCTTTTTAAAACATAATACCAAGTCACCTTTAAATAATTACTACTAAAATAAACTTGAAAAATACTTACTTTAAAATTTAAACGTTTAAAAATAATAAATTTTCTATAACATGCTTTTAAAACAACTTTAAACTTTTAACTTATACTTAAAAATTTGCTTCGAAAACGTACTTGGCTATCCAGGGAAATACACTTCTCTTTCACATCCTTTAAAAATAAATCACTATTTATTTTTAAACAAATTTACCCATTCCTTTGATAAATTTCCACCGTGAATTTATTCTTCCAAATATCTACTGATATATTACTTCACTTTTATAAACCCAGTTCATGAATTTCTTAGTCCCATCCTTCTTAAAATTCCAATTTCAAACACTTAAATCAATTTTCAAATTGATTTCCAAATTTTTCTATTTTGGAATAAATTCCTTTACTTACTCATTTACTTCAAAACTCATTAACTTCGGACTTTTAATTCTTACTTATGATTTAAAATCTTTTAACTGAAAATACCAATTTCATATTTCCCAAATTCCTTCTCTATCCTTTCAAATAAATTTAAACCTTGAATCTTAAAATAAATTCTTTATTCCTTTAAATAATATCACTTAATTTTTAAAATTCATTATTTTCCCTTTTTATTCAAATCTCCTTTCCCATACTTGGAATTTATTATTAGAATTTAAAAATTCAACTTTCATTTTTTCTAATTCACTTTTTTTAATTTATCCAAATTTCAAAAATTATTTTTACTTAAAAATTCTCTCTCTTTATTTTCTCATCAAAAATCCAATCTATATATTTTTGATAACTTAGTATATCCAAATATAATCAATCAAACAAAGCATGTAATATTCCAATATAATCCATCGCAGAATATCAAATAATCATAACACATAATTATTAGAACAATCTAAATAATTTTGAGGAATCCAGTTGGATCTCTCCAACCTGTTTCCCTACATCCATAGATGTTAGCACTATACCAATTCTACTTTGTGGTGGAATATCGCAGTATATGGGTTTATATAATATCATTCGCTATTATGCGGCGCATAGGGTCTCATCCGCTATATAATGCGCGAAAAAAATCACTCTAATATATACTACTATATATAATATAGTACATCAGACCAATTCAATCATTCAACCAATCATTTAAATTTAACCATCTAAATTTAAAAAGAAATCCAAAAGAGTGAGAATAACTCACCTTTTATTTTGCTATTTGCAATCCATACAAAAATGGCTTGTTTCCATGATTTAAAACCTTGTATAAACATTATACAATTTATTAATATTTTGAATTAATTGAACCATTAATTCCTTTTTGATTTAAATAACTAATTCATATAAATTCTTATATTTTCCAAATCATACACACACACACACACACTCTAATTTCCGCTATATATATATATAGATATATTCTAACTTGAAAGAAAAACAAAACGCAGATAAATTTCTTTGACTTATAAAAATTTCTTGCTTAAAATTATATATATATATATATATATATATATATATATATTCTATTTTTTTTCTCTTTTTTCTGTAATTAACAAAACAGTAATCTGTTTTACTGTAAAAACTATCTTCTTCAATATATATTTGTAAAGTAAAAATCGGATTTTCTAAAATTCCTTTTTCCTTTCTATGTTTAAACATGATTACACAAAACAGCATATATCTTCATTTTTAAATTTATTTTTTTCAAACCAGACAAATTTCTGTTTCTAAACTTCATATTTTTTTTGTAATATATCTATACATATGTGTTAAATTAAATTTGAAAAAGAAAACAAATAAATAGGGAACTGTGAATACCTCACGGTCTGCACGAGAACCACCATCAACAACAGTCGCGACTCCAGACAACAACATCCCCAAATCGCGACTTCCAGCAAGCGATCGCACATGCCCTAGGGTTCGCTTCTCGATACCCTCCTCCTTTCTCCAGCCATTCCGCTCCCCATCGCACGTGAACCACTGACCGCAATCGTGAAAGTACCACCCACCATACCTTGCTCGCTTGATATCTTCGCCCAAATGAACAATCGCCGCGACCTCGAGCTCGCGTGCCAATCCCCCTACCAACGTTCCTCGCGTGCTTGCCCTTCCTCCCATCGCGAGTCGCTCACGACTTATTTTTGTTTTGATTTTCGAATGAATTCGAATGAAGAAGGTGGGAAGGAGAAATAGGTTTTCGATTCCGTGGATTGATTTTTACAGAGGATGGCGGTTTCGATGTTTTTAACTGATTCGAACTTTCATTCGTTTATTTTCTTTTTAACGGAGAGGAGCACCATTTTTATTTTTATCGTTTTCGTTCTGAAAGGAATGGAAAGAGACACTGTGATTTAAAACGAAAAGGAACGGCTTTGATTTAAAACGAAGGGATAGGTCGCATCTACAGGCAGGCTACAATGAGTTGGACAGAAAACAAAAAGCTGATGAAGGAAAAAGGTTTGATGTGGATATAAATGAAAAGATATGATGTGAAATTATTTCAGCTGAAGTTGACTGGTGTATTTGAATATATATATTTATTTCAAATTGTCTCGATTTACGTAGCTTAAAATCGCAAACCCCTATCGAGGCATGCCGCTAGGCGTTCCTAATGTTATACCCCTATTCCGAATGTACTGGAAAGGGTTTCGAGTCCTAATTTGATCGTATGGAGCAGATAACTTTTTGGATCCAGTTTTTATATTAAATTTTCGATATAAATTTCAGCGCGTTGATAATACAATATGACGGATCCAATGGAATTGGTTTCGTCGAAATCTGAGACTATGCCTCGGAAGGCAATTAAATATCAATTTTAAACGATATATTTTTAAAACCGAATGAATCACTACTTCAAATTATTTAATTCAATAATTTAATTATCAAATAAATAGTGATATTTGAATTCAAGTTAAAAATTAACTTTTAAATATTTAAAATCAATTAAATATTCCGATTTCAAACATTCTAAAATTCCGGGTCATCACGGTATTTGTGTGTGTGTGGATTTGGATAGTTTAATTTTGAGTTTAATATAATGATTTCCAAAAACTATTTACAAGGTTAAAATTATAAATATATATATATATATATATATAAATGCATTAATTTAAAGTAATAGAAAATATGTAAAAATTTAGATATAAAACATAACTAAGTATAATTTGTTTAATTAATAAAAAAATTAAAACACTTTTCTTTTATATTTGAAGTAAATTTAGTTATGTATATGTTTAAACTAAATAGAAAAGGTATTACATGAATATATGTAAATATATTACAAAATTCATACAAATGTAAGTAATTGATAAATCAAGGGTTAAAACAAAATTTATAAAAAAATTAGGAGGGATTTAAACATAAAAATGGTTGTTTTGACATTTGTCAAATATTAGCAATATGAATTAGTGTAGGTGTAAAGACCCAGAATTTTTATTAATTAAAATTTGAATATTTAATTAATTTTAAATATTAATAAGTGAATTTATAAGTCGAATAAATTTTTATTTGAATTATTGGATTTAATTGAATAATTAAATCGATAATTTAATACGTTAAATTATGGAAATAATTGAAAATTGAGTTAAATATGATTGAAAATGATTTGTAAAATTTTATTTTATCATATGGGAGTTAGAATGATATTTTAGAACTTTTAAAATCGAATTAAAAGTTAATTTGTGAAAATTGAATATTTTAATATTAAAATCGACTAGTGAAAATAGTCAATTTTTGAACAGTCTCAGAATTGAACGAAACCAGTTCCATTGGATCCGTAATGGTTAGTTATTACCGGATTTCAATTTTCGTGTCAATCGGAGTTACCGTTTGATCGTGGCAGCTCGAAACGCATCGAATTGTTTTTAATATTAATTTGGCGAGTTAAAATAGCCATTTTTCAAAAAGTCTCGGATTTCGACGAAACTAGTTTCATCGGATCCGTAATGTGATATTATTGTAAGGTTTCAAATTTCAAGTCAATTGGATTTACCGTTTGTCCGGTACAAATTAAAACGCCTAGAAATCGACTTAAATCGGTTTAATTCAAATTGAACGTTTATAGCCATAACTCGCACATACTTTCGAATTAGCTTTCGAAACCTGTTCCATTGTGTCCGGAACGCGGGGTAAACCCTAGAAACGCTGGTTACGGCGCCTAAATCGGAGTTCGGAATTTTCGGATGAATAGTGTTCGATTTTCTTCTATAAATAGGCCCCTACCCCTTCATTAAATAAAAAAAAAATAAAAAAAAGAAACCCTAACCCTAATTTATAACTGCAGCCGCCACCTATAGATGGATGGCCAGAAATTATCTCCACTTCCTCCCTCAATCACTCACAATCCATCGACAATTAGGCGAAGTGTTCAACTGCAAGGTTGTAGAGGATGGAGAGGGCTTCAGATCCATACGGAGTTGGTCGTGTTTGGAGCATCGGAGGGGGAGAAATGGGGGGGCCGACCGTGCCAGCTCACGCACGTGTTTCTAGGTGCTAGGGGAGGCCGAGCTTAGGGGGATTGAGGCCGAGCATAGCTTAGGTCATAAGCTTCGAGATGAAGGTAGTTTGATGAAGTATCGTTGAGAATTGGAGGAGAATAATTCAACACTAGTTCATGAGCTCTATGGGTTTGTTGCGTTTTGATTTCCTGTAGAAGAACGTGATGAAGGAGATGATGGGGACGGTCCAGATCTGATGGTAGTGAGATCATGTGGCTTGTGTTAGCTGTAGGTTATAAATTTTATAATTAAGGTTGTAATTTGTCAATATAAATTAGTGCAAACTTCATAAATTCATAACTTTTTCATACGAGGTCGAAAACGCGCGAAACCAGTTGCGTTGGAATCGTATGGACGAGCACTACGCGATGGAGTTGGTTTGGAATCGTTTGGAGTTAGTGAGAATTTTGGGTAAAATTAAACGTCCGTTTAATTTTATTCGAAATAAATCGCTAAAACGGAATTTAAAATCAAGGTGAGAACTTCTCACTCAATCGAATCAGTTTCGATTTTATTTTAAATAGTTAGATTTAAAATATTTGAATGCATGTTTGAATGTTGATTGTTATCTATTGATTGTTAAAATAGACATTATACGCCGTTAGTAAGCGGATGTTATTTATAAAAACATATACCGCGAATATTTCATAAACAGTGAAATTGGTATTATATATAATATCAATATATATATATTGGCATATGTATATATTGCAGTTGTTGATTCCCCGCATTTTTTTAGCGGATGAGACCCTATTGCGCCGTTATTAAGCGGATAATATTTAATAAGAACATATACCGCGATAATTTCGTACTGGAGCGAAATTGGTATTGTGCTAATGTTTGTGGATGCAGGAAAACAGGTTGGAGGGATCCAACTGGATTCCTCAACAGTTTTTATTTGATTTCAGATATTTTGATATTTGATGGATTTTCATATTGATATATGATATCGTTGTAGTCGTGATTGACTATTTGGTATGTAGCATCATTGGACCCAAGTTTTGGGATTTTAAAATGATTTTAAAGTGATTTTTGAAAAGTATACGTTTTATAAAATAATTTTTGAATTGATCCATTTTAAATAAATAAACGTTATAATTTTTAAAGTTATAAAAATTATGGTTTTTGAGAAATATAGTTAAAAACTGATTTTTGAGAATATGATGCTATTGAGTTTATAAAATAGTTTAATCGAGATATTTTAGAATTATTGTGAAAAGTTTAAATATAGGATTTATAAAATTTAATTATTTTATGAATCAAAAATGGTGAAATAATAAAGGAGATTAAAGACGTTTTAAAAGAATAATATAAATTGATTTATATTAAGAGATTTATAAATAGATATTTATAAATTGAAATATTGACATTATAAAACGAGTTTTTATAAGTGTTTGAATGAAGTGAAAATGAATTTCATAAATGTATGGAATTTATAAAATTAAAAATGGTGAAGTTATAAATGAAATTTATAAATAGTAAGATTTATAAATTTGTGAAGTTATTTGAAGAATAGATTTGGTTAAATAAATGAATCTTATAAGTTATAAGATTTATGATTTGGAAAGTCTTTAAAAGAACGATTTTGTAAAATAATCGTTTTGTAAGTATTTAACTTATAATATGAACTTTTAGTTTATAATTGAGTTATAAACTGGAATAGGTTAATAAAAGAATTTATAAAAAGGAAGTTTTTATAAATAAATAGAAATGGAATTTATAAACATTGTTTTATAAATTCGCAAACGACTTATTTTGATAAGTAAATTGCTGAAACCTATTAATGGAGTTATATTCACGTTTTTGAACTGTGAATAATCCTTTGAAATAAAATGAATAAAAGGATGAAATTTGTTAACAAAGAATATTCACGTTTTTGAATAGTGAATAATATGTTAAAGAAATTGTTTTAGATGTGATGTTTTAAATAGAATTAAAACGATCGAACAATGTTTTAAAATGTGTTGAGATTCGAAACCATAGATTTCAACATTTATTGTTGAAATAGACGTTTTCGAGAAATAGAAGGAAATAATGGACTATAACACTGTTGTTATAGTAAATGATTTCCGAAAGGAAAAGTTTTGTATAGTATTGGGATTTACATATCTATTTAATTTTGAATCCCTATACTATTGATTTTGGGTTGTCGTAACGATGTTTTACGCAACATTCGTTTTGTCCCAAATAAATATGTTTAAGAGAATGATTTCCTTAAAGAAAGAAATATATACTTAATTTCGATTGAAGTATATTGAATATTTTCTAAGTGTTGAAAATAAATAAAATTTGTGAATTACTTATGAATAAATAAGTATGGAAATGTTTTCCAATATAAAGTGAATATTTTGAGAATTTATATTTTTGAAGATAAATTGAAAAGGAAAATTGAAATGGATAATTGAAATGATATGCATGGATATTTTGAAATATAAATTCATTATGGAATTTATAAATAGAAAGTGGAATTTGTTTAAAAATAAATATTGATTTATTTTTGAAGTGTTGAAATTATATATCTTGTAAAGATATTTTGGAAAGTAAATAATTTGGAAAATTATTTGGAAATCTGGTGATGTGTGCATATCAATTGATAGTTCAATAACCGACTATCAATATTTCCCTTTGAATGGGTAATTGATGTGAATTGTTTGAATGTGAATGCTACACTTATTTTTAAATAAGCGCTCACTATTCGGGTTAACCGGGAAAGGACCATGGGGTCGTATAACCCATTCCGAATATGTGATACGTCGTTATAAATTGCATTGAAGATCGGTGTTGAAGACCCGGTATTTGCGAGAGCGATAGGATGACCTGTCGATTGTCTCTGCACTGAGTTGCAACGGTATAGAGACTCCCTAAGTGATGGGAAATCCGATCAGGATTGTGAATATCCGGATTGCAAGGACTTCTTTGTAAGTGCCTTCGGTTTTGTTCGATCCCGGAACAGACTTGTATGGATTGTATATCTGACATTACAAGTTGAGATATAAAGCCGATTTCTTTCAAATATATTTCTGTTGGTGGCGGAGAATTTATTCTTTTAGCTTAACACCCTTCTCTGAGACGTACGAGCTCAGAGGTTATATAGTTGAAGTTATCAGCGATATATTCCCAATTTGGTAATGTGACATGCTGAGTGTTGCTGTAAATGATCATTGTGTTGATTATTGTGATAGGATCGTTTATTTGATCGTCTATCTTGGTGATCATTGTGTTGATCATTTGTTGACCCAAAGCATGGCTTTTGTATAAAGTATGTTTTTGTGGACGTGACTTCGTCGAGCCTCACACCCCGGAAATGGTCAAAACAGGAAAGATGCGGCAAGGTTATGAGGGGTAGCTCCCTTTAGGGTATGTACATTTCCTTCTGGATAGAGGTGGTATCATGGTATGGAGCCCAGATATTTAACCTATGTGGTTACTACGAATTTATTACTTTGTGGTTGTTGGCTTTCGGGATCCCATGAGAAAGGTCGTTTACGATCGGGGAATGGCGTGCTCGTGTCAGTAGTTACCCAGTTAGGGGTAACCCGGCCTTGTGTTGGCAGAGTTCCGGTTTGGTTCTCGGGGATGTCTTTCCAGAGGCATTCTCATGTGGCAATGGGAAGTTCCTTGGCCTGACCATTTGTTGGAAATCCAAAGAAACAATACGTGACTTGTACGGTTTTAGTTGTATAACCTGCTATGGAATGTGGCGGTAACCTGCTATTGAACATAGTTAGCTATAGTAGGCATAGTTCGAAATGTCTATGTTGGCTAAGATTTATATTCTACTTTCGAAATGAATTTTTTCTACACTATGCACTAGTAATAATATCAAATGTTATTTTAAATGCGTATGAAGCATCTTTGACTATCATAAGGAGAAATCTCCTCCGATTCTGCGTTTGCATTGTGTGTGTGTGCGGGAGGCCTTATGGTAGTCTCATTTTTAAAAGCATTGCGAATTGAAATAAAAATATTCCTCTATTTCATTTTTAAAGATAAATAAACTGTGTTGAGTTCTCACACCAGTCACATGACTGACTTGGAGTTTATTGTTTTCCTTCCTAAACTCTGGGTGCCCACCAATTTCCACACGGGCAGTCAAGAGTTAAGGTTTATCAGGATATTCTGGATATTCTGGAGTTGCTGGAGGCAAGCTGGATGGCATGGCGTATTACTTATATAGTATTTCTTTTTCCGCTGCACTGCTTGTTGTTGTTGTACACTCTGATGATATGATGTAATGAAATGTAATGTAATAACTGATATAGTTCTTTGTTTAAAGATTATTCATTTATTATTATATGTTGTTCCGCTGCGAATTGTGAGATTCTGATGTTCTGTTGTTTTTCTGTTCCGTTCTATTCTCTCTATTCTCTATTTCTTCTATTTTTAAAATTTCCTATCTTCTCTTCTCTCTATTTTAAAATTCTGTTCTATTCTCCTTATTTTCTATTCTCTCTAATTTCTATTTTCTTTTCCCTATCTAAATTTTCTATCTTTTTCTTTTTCTTTTCTTCCTTTCTCTTTCCTTAAATTCTTTTTAAAAACCCTCAGTGTTCGGTTTTCCGTCGTTCGATTCCTCGGCAGTCGATAAAGTGAGTGTCGATGTCGAATTTTCGGAAGACGAAGAATCGTGTCCTGACAGTAGGTATAGTATTTTTTTGTAATTACAAGTGGCAAATTAACATTTCCTTTTAATTTAGAAATTATAGAAAATATGCATAAGAGTAAAAAAAAAACCAGGCTGCAACATTTTCATTTGAAAACTATCTTCTCTATTTTCAAACCTGAGAAATAAAATAAAAAAGAATGAAAACCTGGAGAAAAAAAGAATGAAAACCTGGAGAAAAAAAAGAAAATCAAACCCATGAAATAAGGCTTGAATTCATTTTGAAAATCTGAAGCAAAGCAACCAAAACAATCTTCAACCTGATGCAAATCAAAGTAAAGATCAAAGAAATCAAACTGTTTTAGCATAAGGCAACTCAAAACTTCTACAACCAGAATAAAATTCAAAACAAAAGCCTGAAACAAAGATCACCTCCAGATCTTAAAAACCTGGAAGTAATTCAAGATCAAAGCAGGCAACAAAATTCAAATGGAAATCAAACTCAAAAAAGAAAAAAAAAATCAAAGTTCAACTCAAACAACTTTAACTTGATTCAAGTCTGAAGCCTGCAAATGCAAATTCAAGATCAAGTTTCAGAATCAAAGATTACCAAATCAAATTCAAATGCAGGATCAAAATAAAGATTCATTTCCAGATTTTTGTTCAAGCTTCTCTGTTCCTCTCTGTCAAACTATCAGGTGAGCAAACCTCTTTAATCTACCATTTTATCTTGATATTGGATAATGCTTGAAAGTATGATGGGTATATCTGAGAAGAATGGTTGAATTCCTCTGTATCTATGGTATGCATGCCTGTATATGTGATGTATTTGTCTCTATTGAGAATTACAAACACAGATCTATTTAGTAAATGCAAATGCTTATTATTTAATCAACTTTAAGCTATAATTTCTAAATGAAAATTGTTTGTAAAAATGAAACGCCATTTTTAAAAATAAATTTAAGTATTTAAATTAGGTAATTATCTTAGAAATAATAATTTACAGTGTTAATCACATATATGTCAAAAATAAAATATTTGGATTTCAAGTTCTGATTTTATGAATGAATTTATATTGCAAAACGATGATTTTTGGGAATAATTTCATAAATTTTAAGACTATATTCAATGCGAGGTTTTGAGTTGATCGGGATTGGCTTATTCGCCAATTTTCGACGAACGGCGATGAATTGTTCGATGGAGGAGGTGGCTGGTGGCCAATGATCATTAGAAAAATAACCGGAGTATTTATATTCATTGTGGCTAACGATCGACGATGATTTAAGACTTTAACCTAGTTTCTGATCGACGTTAGAAGGTGGATAATTGCAGCATCCACGGTGCATCGGGATCGTCTAGTGGTGGTGGGATCAGAGCTTGAGACTGTGGCACAACTTCAGGTGCAATCGCGTAGGCCCTGATGATTAGAGTCAGGTGGTGTTAGAAGGTTTGGTGTCTGGGTTTTGTTCCAGGCAGCGTTCGCCTGGTTCGATTTTCATTCGGGTAGTAGATGAAGGCTTTAGGTGGTAGTTTGGGTGGAGATGTTCGTTGATGACTTGGGGTGGTCGGGGCTCTGATCGGAGTTGATCGGAAGGTTTGTACAGGTGCACTCGATATCCCTTGTTCAGTACGAAGAGGAGGAAGAAGAAGAGGTTGGTTTCCTCGGGTTTGATCGCGTGTAGTGGAATGTTTGACTCGAAGTAATAATGCAGGGAGGTAACTCGAAGTTGTGTTCAGGACTTCGTTGATATGGCTTGTGTTTTTGAAACAAGGGTGTTATCCCATTTTTTGGTCAAAACTAGGATATCCATGTTGAGTGCGTCTCCACCACGACCGGAGCAAAAAGAAGCAAGCAAGCATACATAAGTCAAGGGTTGCACTCAAAGTTCACATATAAAAGTTCATTCGGCGCTCCAACACTCAAGCCCATTCGGCGTCTACAACATATGGTTCATTCGGTAATCATCACCAGAGTCATTCGGCATATCTAGAATAAGGCTTCATTCGGCAGCGTCATCCGGCATTCCCAGTGCCAAAGTACATTCGGTATTCATTCATTTGGCAGTATGAAGCAGAGCCTCATTCGGCATTTAGACTTCCGGATCTCATTCGGCCAAACATGCCTCCAAACTCACCACCGGACCAAACCCACCATCACCGGTCCAAAATCTACTGAACCATCTCATCCTTCATCCTCCTACCAAACCCAAGCTCCACCGGTCCACTCCTTTCCTACCACCGAACCAGGTGACCACTGAACCTAAGCTTCTCCATCCTTCTCTCCAAGCATAGCCGAACCAAGGAATGCCGAACCAAAGTTGCAAGTTCAGATTGCTTCAGCCCAAGCCCACCAGCAGCTATAAACATCCAAGACCCCTGCCCCCAGCCTCACTCTATAAATAGAGGGGCAGGGGTACAACAATGGAGACAAGTTTGAGAGCTCAAGCCTGGAAGGAACTCTCAAACAACTTTAGAGACTTGTAATCAAAGCTTTGTACTTGTAATCTAAAGAAAAAAGGAGAATAACATATAAAGTGGACGTAGGCACGTTCTGGCCGAACCACTATAAATCTGTGTGTCTTTTACAGTTTAGTCCCTGCTTTTTATATATTTGCATAAATCACCCAAATCACTAAATACAACATAAAATTAACCAACTCATACGACTTTGGGTGTTTGCGGCCATTTTTTACGCAAACATTTTGGTGCTTTCACTGAGAAGAACCAGCTCCCTCTACATCGGATAGAAGTTGAATTTAAAAATCTAAGAGTTATGACGAGACAAACAAGTAGAAGGCAAAGGCCAGAGAGAAGTGAACACCAAGGAAGTCAAGAGGCTTCCTCAGGAGGGAATCAAGCGTCGATCTTCATCACTAGGGATGAGATGGAGGCCATGATGAGAAGACAAGAAGAGATGATCCAGAACTTACTTCAACAAATTGGGCAAATTGGAGCACAAATCCAAGGAGCAACTGGGGTTCAGAACGGGGCAGGACCATCTGGCGCAGCACCAGAGCTAGGGGGCACTCACGCAGAGCATGTTGATCCGACCACGGGAAGTGAGATGGGGGCATCCGAACCACCTGGTAGCAATAAAGGAATGAACGTTCAGCCAGGGAGGCATACACATGAAAACTCCCGCGGACTTGGGGGGCAGGTCGAAGACAGTGAACGAGAACTACAGCTTGGAGACAATGGCAGATTGGCAGAGATGGTTAGAAGAGCTATGAGAGGCGGTTTAGTAAACAGAGACTTGGAAGATGTAAACAGGAGTTCTTTTTCTTCTGCGATTAGGATGGCTAGGAACCCACCAGAATTCAAGCTACCATCATTGGACATGTACAACGGGAAAACGGACCCCACGGTCCATCTAACGAAGTATATGAGACATATGGAAGTGCTGGGGGCATCAGAGGAGGTTATGGCCCGGTGCTTTCCACTGTATTTGACGGGCATTGCAGCGTTATGGTTTAGGCAACTGGAGAGCGGCTCCATAGGAACATGGGCAGATTTAACTGAGAGATTCATGAGGCAATTCAGGGTTCATATTGCGAGACCTAAGAATGTGATGACTTTGGCAACCTTGAAACAGAAAACTGGAGAGACTTTGAGGAGCTTTCTAACGCGATTTAATGCGGCAGCAACATCAGTGGATCGACCAGATCCATCTATGGTCATGATGGCGGCTGTATCTAGAATAGCTGGTAATACAGAGTTCAAGAATTCATTAACCAAGGACCCGCCTATGAATCTGGGAGAGTTCTATCATGAGGCTGAAAAGTTTCTGCGTTTGGAAGATGCTAGTGCAGAAAGAGAGGAAGAAGATGACGTTTACGTAATCAAGAACGGAAACCCACCTGGAAAGGGTGCGGAAACTAGCAAAGGGAAAAAAAAAGGCTGAGGATAATGATGACAGGACAAAGTGGCTACGAAGAGAACCACGCTTCACCACCTATTCGGAGCTGAATGAGAGTTTGGAACGGATTTATCAGGATACCAAGGGGCAGGTTCCGTATCGCAGACCAATGCGAAGGGATCCAACCTCTGACGAAAGAAAATCAGATAAGTTTTGTGTATTTCATGAATTGAATGGTCATAACACTAATGATTGTAGGCATTTGAAGGACGAGGTAGAAGGGCATATCAGGAACGGTATGCTCCTTCAGTATGTGAGGAGGCGAACTCCAGCGGTGGAGCCAGAGCGACCGCCCTCTATGTCAGCTAGAGGTGACCCTGGATCAAGGCACCATTTGATTATCCATTGATTGCTTGATTAAAATAACGATGCACAGGTCATAAGCTTCCACTAACGCAATTAAATCGTTTACACATGTACGAGATCGCGAACGATCTCCAGGCATGCTCTGAATGATCATTGACTGCTTCGGAGTGGGAACTTACACTTTGACATCCTTGCTTTGCTTTTGTTTCGATTTGAACATTTGAATTCTTCCTGTTTGGACATTTCTGCTGTAAGGTACTATTGCTTTAACATTTACAATTCTATGAAAAAATTATTTACTTGTATGCCCGTTGGATCGCGAACGGTCCACGAGCACCTATTGCATGGCAACGAACTACCGAAGTCTTTGATTCGAAAAATTCCCCCAAACAATGACTCCAACACTGATAATATTAAGTCCCCCCGGGCACACTCATTCGCCTCGAACGGCACCCGACTTCGAACAGTCACAATTCGCCTCGAACGGCACTCGACTTCGAATAGTCACAATTCGCCTCTAACGGCACCCGACTTCGAACAGTCACAACTCGCCTCGAACGGCACCCGACCGCGAACGGTCACAAACTCGCCTCGAACGGCACAACTCGCCTCGAACGGCACAACTCACCTTACCTCAAATGGCTCGATCGCGAACGGTCGTCATTTGAGGTCCGCCACCTGATCACTGACTGTTACGCCTTACCTCAAATGGCTTGATCGCGTACGGTCATCATTTGAGGACCACCACTTGACCGCGCACTGTCGCACTTTACCTCGAATGACTCGATCACGAACGATCGTCATTTGAAGTTAAGCGCTTGACCTTGAACGGTCCCCACTCGACCGTGCACTGTCGCACTTTACCTCGAATGACTCGATCCCGAACGGTCGTCATTTGAAGTAAAGCGCTTGACCTTGAACGGTCACATTTCACTGCAGATGACTCGATCCCTAACGATCGACGCACGGATTTATGCGCTTGACCGCGCACGGTCGCACTTCACCTCAAATGACTTGATCACGAACGATCGTCATTTGAAGTTAGGCGCTTGACCATGAACGGCCGCGCTTCATCCCAAATAGCTCGATCCTGAACGGTCGTCATTTGGGGCCATATAAAATATCAAGCTCTTTACAGGTTGTCAACAGGATACGAACATCCAGCTCATGGCATTACAAAACACGCCTTCCTACCGCAAGGCATATTTTGGGGGGCAAAGTGTTATCCCATTTTTTGGTCAAAACTAGGATATCCATGTTGTGTGCGTTTCCACCACGACCGGAGCAAAAAGAAGCAAGCGAGCATACATAAGTCAAGGGTTTCACTCAAAGTTCACATATAAAAGTTCATTCGGCGCTCCAACACTCAAGCCCATTCGGCGTCTACAACATATGGTTCATTCGGTAATCCTCACCAGAGTCATTCGGCATATCTAGAATAAGGCTTCATTCGGCAGCGTCATCCGGCATTCCCAGTGCCAAAGTACATTCGGTATTCATTCATTCGGCAGTATGAAGCAGAGCCTCATTCGGCATATAGAGTTCTGGATCTCATTCGGCCAAACATGCCTCCAAACTCACCACCGGACCAAACCCAACATCACCGGTCCAAAATCCACCGAACCATCTCATCCTTCATCCTCCTACCAAACCCAAGCTCCACCGGTCCACTCCTTTCCTACCACCGAACCAGGTGACCACCGAACCGAAGCTTCTCCATCCTTCTCTCCAAGCATATCCGAACCAAGGAATGCCGAACCAAAGTTGCCAGTCCAGATTGCTTCAGCCCAAGCCCACCAGCAGCTATAAACATCCAAGACCCCTGCCCCCAGCCTCACTCTATAAATAGAGGGGCAGGGGTACAACAATGGAGACAAGTTTGAGAGCTCAAGCCTGGAAGGAACCCTCAAACAACTTTAGATACTTGTAATCAAAGCTTTGTACTTGTAATCTAAAGAAAAAAGGAGAATAACATATAAAGTGGACGTAGGCACGTTCTGGCCGAACCACTATAAATCTGTGTGTCTTTTACAGTTTAGTCCCTGCTTTTTATATATTTGCATAAATCACCCAAATCACTAAATACAACATAAAAAATTAACCAACTCATACGACTTTGGGTGTTTGCGGCCATTTTTTACGCAAACAAAGGGCATGTTTCAAAGAGAAAGAAAATGTCCAGTTTTAAAATTTTAAATTTAATCAGTTTAATTGTTTTCATGATCAATATTTTTCAATAAAACTTGTTTTATTTAAGTTAGAAACTTGGTTAAAGGTTTTAAAAAATAATTTTTTAACTAAGTTTGAAAGAGTTTATATATATATATATAACCTTTGTTTTGAAAATTTATTTTAAATAAACTTAATTTTGTGATTAAGTGATGCAGCGCGATCTAAAAGTTCAACAATGGAGTTAAGTCGGCCCAGATCCTTAGGTCGCTCACGACCTAAGAAAGGGGAGTTACGACCTATCAATGTCTTTAAGCCACCACAACTAGGAAATGAAGGTTATGAAAGTCGCGAACGACTTAATGAAATTCCAGAATCTCGACCTATCGTGTTACTCACTCAGCATGCTTTAGGTCGCTCTGGCCTTTTAAGTCGCGAACGACTTACCAGAATGAACGAGTTACGACCTAACATCCTATCACCTTATATCGCTCAGAACTTAAGTCGTTGCCTTTAAGTCGCTGAACACTAGGTCGCAGGAAGCTGGTTGCTCTTGTAAGCCGTCTGAGATCCTTAAGTCGTAAGTCGTCCGAGTTTGTAAATATGTGTTATATTCGGTTGTGTTGTACATGTTATGTCGTTGACGACCTTACTTAGGTCGTACGTCGTGTACTGGGCATGTTGTGTTTGTTGAGTCGTTGTGTTGTATATCTGTGAATGTGTGTTGTATTGTTAGGTCACGTACGACCTAAGTAAGTCGTAAGTCGTGTGTCTTTTATGAGATAAGTCGCAAACGACCTAAGTTAGGTCGGTGGTACTGTCTAGTCGAACCGTATGTTGTTATAGCCTATAAATAGGCAAGGGCGAGTCATTTGTAAGGTGGGTTCATTTTGCAACAAGATTGGAGTGTTCGATCCATATTCCTTTGGATCAAAGTGTGGAAATTGTTTGAAATTGCACGGCAAAGTTTTGCACGCCAAGGTGTTTGAAGTGTTTGAAACCGAGCCGAGCCAAGGAAGTGTTGAGCCGAGCTAAGCCTTAGGTCGTTCCATTCTTGTGCGAACTAAGTGCAAGGCTGAGAGTTGAAGTTTAAGATGAAGATTGAAGTTTGTATTTGAGTTTGTTGAAGTATTTGTGATTTGTGTTGAAGATTATTTGATTCAATCATGCCGCCGAGAAGAACTAACCGCCATCAAAATGTTAAAGCATTGTATAGAAGGGAAGAAGCCGAGCAGATGGAACAACACATTAATGAGAAATTTGATGAAGGCGTTGGAAAGCTAGAGAAGTTGATGATTGATATGAATCAAACTCAAAGGAGAAGGTCGCCAGTCTCGAACCATGGAGGAAACAGAGTTTCGCCATCGGTTACAGAAGCGAGGAGGGTGTCGCCGCAATCTTTTAGAGAAAGAAGAGAAACATCAATTTCATCAAGGAGAGATCTCCATGACTATGGACATGAAGAGAGAAGAACTCCACGTGAGTTTGAGGATGAACCATATAGAGATGAAGAGAGACATAATAGAAGGGATATGCGTGATCGAAGGGGTGATGATGGTCGAGATCGATATAGACGTACATTTGATTTTGATGAAGAGGGTGATAGAGCTAGCATTCATTATCGAGATCGAGACAAAGTTCAAAATTCATATCGGGATGTAGAAGAGGATCGACGATGGGAGTCGGGAATGAAGACAGAAATTTCGGAATTCAAAGGAGGAAAGGTTGCAGAGGAGTTTCTGGACTGGTTATCTAATGTTGAAGAAATTTTTGACTTTAAAGAGGTTCCTGAGCATCGAAGAGTAAAGTTAGTTGCTACAAGGTTGAGGGGAAGAGCTTTAGCATGGTGACAGCAAACTAAACTTACGCGGGAGAGAATGGGGAAGTCAAAGATTGTTACATGGGAGAAGATGAAGAAGTCAATGAAGGCTACATTCTTGCCTTACAATTATCAATCACTTATGTATCAGTGGTTGTAGAATCTGAGGCAAGGAGCGAAAACTGTTAATGATTATGCTGATGAATTTTATCAACTGATTGCTCGAAATGATATTATGGAGATGGAAGAACAGCTGACTGCTAGATTTGTTGGAGGGTTGCGAATGCAGATCCAGGATATGGTTAATATGTTTGATCCAAGATCTGTGGCGGAAGCACACCAGAAGGCGTTGGCTTGGGAAAAGCAAGGCAGAAGAGGAGGTGGTGTGTTTACAAATTCCAACAATCAAGTGAAGGGTGTTAGTGGGAGTTCCAATGTTCCTAAAACTGTCAGTAAACCAGTTGCGCATGAGGTTATGAAGGCGAAGGTCAATAACAGTTTCAAGTGTTATAATTACCAAGAAGTGGGCCACAAAAGCAATGAATGTCTGAAGCCAAAGAAACGAGTGATGGTAGATGAGGTTGAAGAAGAGGATGTAGAAGCTGAATGTTCCAATTCACCTTATGTTAAGGAGGAAGAAGAGCTGTCTGGAGATGAGGGTGTAATTTGATGATGAGGAGGTCTTGTCTAATACCAAAGCAAGAGGATGATTCTAGCTGGTTAAGGAATAACATCTTTCAGTCTACATGCACTATTCTTGGAAGGGTTTGCAAGTTTGTTATTGATGATGGGAGTTGTAACAGTATTATCTCTACAGAAGTAGTGAAGAAGCTGGAGTTAAAGACTGAGAAGCATCATAAACCTTACAAGTTAGCATGGTTGAGGAAAGGTGGTGAGGTGAAAGTTGGACGAAGAGCTTGTGTTAATTTTTCGATTGGGAAGAAATACAAAGATGAAATTTGGTGTGATGTTGTAGACATGGATGTGTGTCATCTGTTGTTGGGCAGACCATGGCAGTTTGATAGAGCAGTGCAACATGATGGTCGTGCTAATAGCTACAGTTTCATGTTTGAAGGTACTAAAATCGTTTTAGTTCCTAAGAAGCAACAGCAGAAGGAAAGCAAGTTGGAGGAGATTGAAGAACTGAAAACTTTGCTATCTTTGAAGGAGTTTGTTAAAGAAGTTGAAGAGGTGCCTGAAATCTTTTTGTTGATTGGACGAGAGTGTATGAAGTGGTTGAAATTCCTGAAGAAGTGAAGCCAGTGCTGGAAAAATTTGATGATGTATTTCCTGAGGAGCTGCCAACGGAATTACCACCGTTGAGGGATATTCAACGTTAGATGGATCTTGTTCCAGGAGCTGTGTTTCCACATCGACCACATTACCGGATGAGTCCGAAGGAACATGAGGAGTTGTGAAGGCAAGTGGAAGAATTGCTAGAACAAGGGCGTGTGCAGGAAAGTCTAAGTCCTTGTGTGGTTCCAGCCCTGTTGGTGCCGAAGAAGGATGGAACGTGGAGGATGTGTACCGATAGTCGGGCGCTGAATAAGATTACTGTGAGGTACAGATTCCCAATGCCCAGATTGGATGATTTGTTGGATCAGTTGAGCGGAGCTACTAACTTTTCGAAGATTGATTTGAAGAGCGGATATCATTAAATTCGAATTAGACGAGGAGATGGGTGGAAGACAACATTCAAGACGAGAGAAGGGTTGTATGAATGGCTGGTAATGCCGTTTGGTCTTTCGAATGCACCAAGTACGTTTATGCAGGTAATGAATCAAATCTTTAGACCATTTATTGGGAAATTAGTGGTGGTGTATTTCGATGATATTCTGATATACAGTGGGAGTCCAGAGGAACACTTGCATCATCTGAGAGAAGTGTTGATGGTACTACGACACGAACAATTTTATGCTGCAGCAAAGAAATGTGTGTTTATGGTGAAGAGTGTATTATTTTTGGGATATGTTATATCAGAAGGAGGTATCCAGGTGGATCAGAATAAAGTTGAGGAAGTCCGAAATTGGCCACAGCCGAGGACAATAATAGAAGTGAGAAGTTTTCATGGGCTAGCGTCATTCTACCGAAGATTCATTTCATACTTCAGTAGCGTGATGGCACCGGTTACTGATTGTATGAAAGGGAAGCAGTTTTCTTGGACGAAGGAAGCAGGGGTTGCTTTTGAGCGGATCAAAGAACTTTTGACGACAGCACCAATTCTTGTTTTACCAGATTTTCAGTTATTGTTCGAGCTACATGCTGATGCATCTAAGGTTGGGATTGGAGGGGTGTTGAGTCAGAAGGGGCGACCAATTTCATATTTTAGTGAGAAGCTGTCCGGAGCCAAATTGAGATATAGCACTTACGATGTGGAATTTTATGCTGTTGTACAAGCTGTTAAACACTGGAGGCACTATCTATTTCAGAAAAAGTTTGTTCTTTACACTGATCATGAGACGTTGAAGCATTTAAAAGGGCACGACAAGATTTCAGCAAGGCATGCATCGTGGATTGCCTATTTGCAGCAGTTTATTTTTGTCGTGAAACACAAGTCAGGGGTGACGAATCGTGTGGCTGATGCTTTGAATAGGAGGAGTCATTTATTGACGATAATGAAATTTAAGGTGACAGGTTTTGAATTATTGCCAGAGCTGATTGAAGAATATCCTTACTTTATGAAATTTGTTGAAAAAGTCAAGGAGGGGAGTGCTGATGAATTTGTGTTGGTGGATGGTTTTCTGTTTAAAGGAAATCTATTATTGTTAACTCCTCTGCTTAAGCGACTCAAACCAGGCTCGCGACTCACAATGATTACCGACTCAACAGCCTTAACTCGTTGCCAACCTAAAATGAACGACGACTCAACTGGTTGCCGACTTAACGACTCAGGAGGGACAGCGACTCACCAGGTTATAACCTTAATGCCTTAAAGGCGTTGGCCGACTCAAGGTACTTCACGACTCAACAAGATACCGACTCAACAATTGAGGAGTTGCGCGGGTTGAAGAATTGTGCGACTTACGACTTAAGGAGGTGAACGGTTTACGGCTTAAGGATTAAACGGCTTAATGAGTTGACAGAATGAACGACTCGCGACTCAGAGAAATCTGCGACTTACGGCCTCCACGACTTAAGATGTGTCATGACTCAAGGGGGTATGACCGAAAAGACCTAGAGGCAGAACGACCTATTGACTCAAGACAAAGGAGGGCGTGAGCGGCTGCATTTGAGTCGTGACCGACTTACGACCTAGTATAAGTCGAGCACGACCTAAAACTACAAAACCAAAATTTTAGCGCTGCGTCTTCTTAACTCGCGAACGAGTTAGGACTTGGGTGAAAAGCTGAGTACCACTTCACCTACTCCATGGCCTGCTGACCCTTGACCCTTGAGTCGAGCACGACCTACGACTCTCCTTGAGTCGGTCACGACTCAGGATTTGGGTGAAGAATTATTATCCAGATTTGCCTATAAATACGTGACAATCTCCAACATGAGGGGGACCTTTTGGGATCATTCTCTTCGTGACATCAAGGCTCTTCTATCTTCAATACAATCTAAACTCCATCACTTGAAACTCACGCAAGATTTTTAGACCAAACTTCACACAAAGATTCGACATATCCAATCATGGATTCAAAGAACTCTGTGGCATTGAAGTTCTTTCTAGCTACTTGTCTTTTTGAATTGAGTTGGATTGTAATTGAAAGAAATTGTAATAAGTTGTAATTCAGTCAGCAATAAAAAGGATTGAAGTGGACGTAGGCTTGATCATAAGCCGAACCACTATAAAACCGCTGTTGTTTACTGTTTTTTCTGCAATTTTCTGCTTATACTCTGTTCCCAAATCATTGGGTGGTGCTTTCACAACTACACTTTACACACCGGGGTGTTAGCGTTCAAATTTTAGCGTTAACATTTTTGGTGAGTTCACTGAGAACTGAACTCAGGCGAATTATCATCATTGCTCCACGAAAGTTTGTTGAAGTAATCTCTCTGAAGACTAGAAGATTATCTGAAATCATGGCTCCGGGGAGAAGGAGTAGATCTGTTAGATCTGGAAATGTTCAAGAGGGAACCTCCGCTTCCCCAGTACCTAATCAAGCCACTCCACCTGTTGGGGTTACAAAAGCGGAGTTGGATGCTGTAATCTTAGGGCTGAACCAGCAGATAAATGCCCAAAGTGCACAATTGGAGGCTCGGAATGCCCAAAATGCCCTAATTTTGAATAAGTTGAACGATTTGCTTGGGGTAAACCGTCAACCAACGGGTAATGAAAGGAACTTTGCTAGCAACATTCATGATGCTGAAGAAAGAAACATTCCTAAGAGGGCTGCCAGCCCCTTTGAGCAGACATTTCTTGAAGTTGGTGGATCTAAAGCTCGAAATGATGAGGGGTATCTTTCTGAAATGGTTCGACGAATCATGAAAGAGAGCATGCAAAAGAATGAAGACGAGAAGGAATGGGGTTTCGCTCCAAGTAAAACCCCGTTTACCGAAAGGATCTTAAAAGCTGAGTTCCCAAGGAAGTTCGTCCCTCCAACTATTCCAGCTTACAAGGGAACAAGTGATCCGAACAAATTCTTGTATAAGTATGATTGGCACATGACAGGTGCCAGAGCTTTTGATGAAATAAAGTGTCGATATTTTCCTATATATTTGGAAGGTGTAGCTCTGCTTTGGTTCACCAAGCTACCAATTCGGTCTATAGATCAGTTTTCTGACCTAACCCGGAAATTCAAGGAGCAGTTCAGACTATATGCTTAAAAGCCAAAGATATCATGTCGTTGTCAAGTTTAGAACAGAATCCAGGAGAAACTATCAGATCTTTCTTGAATCGCTTTAATATAGCGCTGGCCGAGGTAGACAATGCAGAACCACGGATGATCTTAACCTATCTGATGAGGGCCATCGACAAGTCGAGCGAATTTGGAAAATGGCTTAATATGAAGGAACCAAATTCCCTTGAAAAATTCTACAAGAAAGCAGATGAGTTCATACGCCTGGAAAGCCGTCCTGTACCGGTAAAGGCAGTATTGGAAAAAGCTGAAGATAACGTTGCTGCTCCACGCAAGAATGAATCTGTAGGACAGAAAAGGGAAAATGACGATGGGAAGAAACAGAAAAATCTGAAGAAGCCTCCTTCAAGCCATCAAAATATACTCCTTTATCAGATACGCCGGAGCGTATTTACCTTGCCACTAAAGATTCTGTTGATTATCCTAAACCTCCCGTTCTGAGAACCGGGAAAAAAGCTGTACAGAGCGGAAAGTTTTGCCGCTTCCATAATCGACCCGATCATGATACCGATGAATGCCGCCGATTGAAAATTTTGATTGAAGAGTTGATAAGGGAAAACAAGCTGCAGCAATTTGTGGAAAAGAATAGCAGCAATCCTGCTTCGTCTAGTCAGGGGCAACGAGCTCCTGTTCATCAACCCAGGACAAGTGAGAAGGCTGCAGGGCATTAATCCGGAAGGCTTTTTATCAATGTCATTACGGGAGGACCTCACCCAGCAGGCAGGAGCTGGGGTGAGATGGAAAGGTACACCCGAGCTTTGAAATATGCACCGGCCGAAGAAGATGTCTTTGTTTTGGAAGATGCTACGCCCCTGAAACAACAAAGAACTTTCAATGATGATATTGTGTTCAGAGCCAGGGATTCCACAGGTATTGAAGCTCCTACCTTGGATCCCTTAGTCATCTCAGCTGGTATCGGGCCAGCTATTTTCAGAAGAGTTCTCATTGATTGTGGCGCATCCTGTAATATCCTCTTCAAGAAAACATTCGACCAAATGAAGATCCCTATGGCTGATGTGCAAGCCTCGTCACAAAAAATCGCTGGCTTCACTGGGGAGCCAAAGCAGCCAATAGGAACCATTGATTTGCTTGTAGAACTCGGAGAGGGAGCAAGAAAAGTAGTCCGCAAGCAAACTTTTGTGATTGTTGACGAATTTTCCGCTTATAATGCTTTCCTTGGCCGTCCAACTCTTGCAGCGTTCAAAGCTGTTCTGGCCCCATGGTGCCTCACCATTAAATTCCCCACAGACAATGGAGTAGGAGTTATAAAAGGGGATCAAAATGCCGGGCGGGAATGTTACCTGACAGAGCTGCGAGAAGAAAGGAAAAGAGAAATGGGAAAGGATGCGGCAACCCCAGTCCGCATCAAAGAACCAGCCTTGTAGCAATTACAGGGCGGACCCTAAACTGGCGAGCACAGCGGAGCACGAAAAGAGATGGATCCTAGGAAAGCCAGTGCAGGGGAGAATAGAGTGATACCAGTGGAAACGACAGTACCAGTACCTGTTGACCCGAAGGACCCAAACAAGGTGTTGAATGTGGGTTCACAACTTAATGCGTCAATTCTTAATATCTTAATATCTTTTTTAAAAGCAAATTTGGATGTTTTTGCTTGGACTCATGCCGATATGTGCGGAATATCCTCAGAAGTAGCAGTACACGCTCTGAATATTGATCCAAAATTTACACCCGTGAAACAGAAAAGGAGAACTCAAGGTCTAGAAAGGTCAGCAGCGTTAAAAGAAGAAGTTGATCGGCTCATGGAGAATAACTTCATCAAAGAATCTACCTATCCGAATTGGGTTTAAAATCCAGTGCTGGTTAAGAAAGCCAACGGAAAATGGAGAGTGTGCATCGATTTTTCAAATCTAAACAAGATCTACCCCAAAGACTGCTTCCCATTACCCAGGATCGATCAACTGGTAGATGGAACAGCGGGACATGAATTGTTATCTTTTATGGATGCCTACTCCGGATATAACCAGATCATGATGCATGAGCCAGATCAGGAGGACACGAGCTTTATCACCGATGTTGGTCTTTACTGCTACAGAGTTATGCCCTTCGGGCTGAAGAATGCGGGGGCAACCTACCAAAGACTTGTTAATGCTATGTTCAAACCACAATTGGGCAAGACTATGGAAGTCTACGTCGACGACATGTTAGTAAAGTCTAAGAAAGCAGCGGATCACATAGAACACTTAGCAGACATGTTCGCAGTCCTTCGAAAATACGGAATGAAGCTTAACCCTTTAAAATGTTCATTTGGAGTGGAGTCCGGAAAGTTCTTAGGTTTCATCGTGAGCGCTAGGGGCATTGAGGCTAGTCCAGCTCAAATTACTGCCTTAAAATAAGTCAAAGCTCCTAGAACGAAGAAGGAATTGCAAAGTCTCAACGGAAAAGTCGCCGCCTTGAGTCGGTTCATTTCCAAAGCCACTGATAAATGCATCCCATTCTTTGACGCCCTAAAGAAAGGAAAGAAAAACTTTGATTGGACTCCCGAATGCCAAAAAGCCTTTGATGAATTGATTCGCCATATGGAAACGCCTCCAATACTTTCTAGGCCCGACGATGGTGAGGATCTTCTTATATACTTGGCAGTATCATCTCATGCTTTAAGTGCAGCGCTGATACGAGAAGACAAGAGGATTCAACATTCGGTTTACTATATCAGCAAAAGACTCACTAGGGCAGAGATGAATTACTCCAAGTTGGAAAAACTCGCCTATTGCCTACTGATTGCATCGAGGAAGTTGAGGCAATATTTCCAAGCTCATCCTATCAGAGTCCTCGCTGATCAACCTTTAAAGCAAGTCCTATTTCGCCCTGAGACTTCAGGTCATCTTCTAAAGTGGAACATTGAACTCAGTCAATATTACATCACTTATCATCCCCGAAAAGCAATCAACGGACAAGCTTTAGCGGATTTCATCGCAGAATTCATAGATAAGGGTAACAGTGAGGAGGAAACGATCGATGATTCCCCAATCCAATGGAAGTTATATGTTGATGGCGCGAGAAATGACTACTGTTCTGGAGCCAGAGTTGTACTTGAGACCCATGAGGGTCGGTCATTATGCTATGCACTGAGATTGGAATTTCCTTCAACGAAAAATGAAGCAGAATACGAAGCTCTTATCGCTGGCTTGAGAATTGCTAAAGAACTAAACATCCGAGCATTACAGATCTTCAGTGATTCTCAGCTTATTGTATGCCAAGTCAAGAAGGAATTCCAAGCAAAAGGGGGAAATCTGCCTGCCTACTTGTTAAAGACTTGGGAACTCCTGTGTGACTTCGATCATTACACGATAAGCCATATTCCTCGAGAAGAAAATACGAAAGCAGATTCTCTCGCAAAGTACTCTAGCACAGGCAAAGCTCAATTTCTGGGGTTGACTCCAGTGGAAGTCCTGTCGGCTCCAAGCATTGATGAGACGGATATTAATTGCATCATAAGCGTGTCTCAAGAGCAAGAATCATGGATGACTCCGATAACAGAATATCTACTCAATGGCTCTTTACCGGAAAATTCAAAAGAACGACAGAAGCTACTGAGGAAAGCCTCTCGCTATATAATCCAGGATGGCCAATTATACAGACGGGGATTCTCAATGCCGCTACTTCGATGTGTATCCGGGGGAGAGAACAGCTTGAGGCACTAGATCTCCTTGATGAAAAAAGAGAAGAGGCTGAGCTCGGAATCGCAGCCCATCAGCAAAGGATAGCCAAACATTTCAATTCCAAAGTTCGCCAACGCAGCTTTGAGATTGGAGATCTAGTCCTGAAGAGAATTATGACGGCGACAGGTGTGTTTCGGCCAAATTGGGAAGGACCATATGTCATAGGTCAGAAGCTTCTTGAAGGCACATTTAAACTCACTACTGTCGAAGGAGATCAAATTCCAAGAGCTTGGAACAGCAATCACTTGCGTCCATACTTTACTTGAAAGCTTTGTTGAAATATTGTAAAGGAAAAAAAAATTATGAATGTATGATTCTTGTAATTGAAAGCAATTGTAAAACCGATGCAAGTGAATAATGAAAGACTATAAAGTGGATGTAGGCCTGAATTCTTGGCCGAACTACTATAAATCTTGTGTTCCTTATTATTATTACATGTTTGCTTTACTTTCGATATGAAAAGTACATTAAATGTATTGCTGAAATGTCGATTTAAATTTTTGCAGGCAACGAAAATAAAACTTGCACATTACAAGACCAAGTGATTCTTGTTATCATTCAACAAACGAATTCCAAGTCACAAAAGCCCTCCCCAAATTTAAAAAGCCCCGAATTTAAAATCCTAGATAAGAAGTGCTTCAATTGAACGGCCAATGATTTCGCCGAAAACGGGCTCTGGCTAATAAATTGAGAAGTTTGAACAAACAAACATCCAATTAAGAAGCTTATGCCCGTTCTCGCGAACTGGCCTAGCAATGAAATACACTTCTTTGGATTAAACAAACTACTTGTAAGAGAAGGGAGTGCGAGCTTGAAAAGAAAAATAGAGGATCGCTGAAAAGGCATAAGCAAGTGGACAAGGAACAACTAAAGCCCTCTTCGGAGGCACAAGTCCTCTTCGGAGGATAAAGACCTCTAACGAGGCATATGCCGCAAAAAAGAAAGTTCTCTACTCAACAAAAAAGATTGGAGGAGTCATGACCCTCCAACCATGAGAGAGTAACTTCCAGGCAATCTTCGGAGGCACATTTCACCAGGATTTGAAGTGTGACAGCCGCTCTTCGGAGTTTCACTTCACCAGAGTTGAAATGCAAAACAAAATAAAAGCCCTCTTCGGAGGCCCATTTCACCAGGAGTTGAAGTGTGACAGCCGCTCTTCGGAGTTTCACTTCAACAGAGTTGAAATGCAAAACAAAATAAAAGCCCTCTTCGGAGGCCCATTTCACCAAGAGTTGAAGTGCAACAACCGCTCTTCGGAGTTTCACTTCACCAGAGTTGAAATGCAAAAAAAAAAAAAAAAGAGACCTCTTCCCAGAGGCAGAGATGAAAGACCTCCTCCCGGAGGCACAATCAAGCAGAAAGACCTCTTCGGAGGTACACGTTTCACCAAGATTGAAATAAAACTTCCAGGTGTTGAAACGTGAAAAAGTCTTTCTCAAGAGGTGCAACTTTTCAAAGAATAACTTTCAAAGGAAGAATGAATTACTTATTCTAAAAAATTCTCTTCCTCAAAAAGAAGTTGAAGTACCTTTCAAATACCCGCTTTACCACATAGAAGATTTCATTCAGTAAAATGTGTATATGCACAAAATAAAAAGTGATATCTTCGTAGGATGAAGCGTAGAAACTTATTTGTACTCTGTTTTTTAACGAAATAATATTCCTCCAAATGTGGAATAATTATTCTCTAAAAAATAAAAGTACAAGTTCCTCATAAAATAAAATATTACAATGAGCTTGCGATATAGGGGCAACATGGTATAACTACATCGGTAAAATTGCGCTCGAACAATATATACCACAAGCTCACTGCAATATCGTACAAAGAAACTTGTACAAAAATGAATAATAAATGCATTCTCAGATACAGACAGAAGTTTGTACAAAGAAAAAGAATCATTTTATTCAACACTATTAGAATTTTATATAGGTACAGGTTCCAAAGTAAAAAGCAAAAGAAAAGCGGGGGGTCGGTACCCGCACAATTTCCGGTCAGTACATAAGGCAAAAAGCGATATGAAAGCCACAGAACCAGAGCCATCATTTCTTCTTCCGCCCACCTTTTGAGCCCGCACCTAGCCGAATAACCAACTTTTTAGGCCGGCTTGTAAGGGTAGGGGATGAAGGAGAAAGGGGCTCAGTCGGACTTTCTTCCGTCTCTTCTTCGCCAATTAAAGATCCCTTCTTCTTCTTCTTCTTCTTCTTGGAAACTCCCTGCTTTCCCCTCTTCTTGGAGGAAGACCCACTCCCTGGAGAAAGAAGTTTAGCTAATGGTTCATCATCGGAACCAGTTGCGTCTGGAGTCTTCTCACTCCCTTCAGTTTCTTCTCCTTTGTGTTCTTGTGAAGCAATGGGATCATCAAAGTCTTGAAGAGCTTCTATTTGCTCCTCTTGTGATCCCGGTTGCGAGACGGAAGGAGGAGTCACCTGAATAGATGGAGGAGGAATAATTGGAGGTGGGGAAGCTTGAACAATGTCCGACGTTTTCTCTACAGAAGGAAAAAAGTTCAAGTCAGTAAAAAGAGGAGATAAAGGTTCGCTAAGATTAAAGAAGTAGTCAAAAAGCTCATCAAGCTCGTAAGAAACAGATGAGCAGTCTACTTGGACAAGATTGTCAGTAGGGTTACCTGCAGAAGTCGGTTCCCTGACGTCAACTTCGTAGGCCTGTGCCTCAGCACTCTCGCCGCCTTCATCTCCACCTTGTATGCTTGTGATCTCAGTGGTAACTTTAGTAGGAGATGGGGAATGAGAACTAGAACCGATAATGTCAATTTCGGCTGAAGGAGAAGGTTGAATTGGAGCGGTTGAGATGATTTTTCCTGAATATTCTCCTGCCGCTGTTTCAGCCCTTAATTTTGCAAGCTGTTCTCTCCCCCTGGCGAGAGCGGCACGAGCATCATCATCAAGATAATGCTCCTCAAGAGCTGACTCAGCATAGCCAGCACCGTTACCACCAAGCATATCGAGTGCGGCCTCCCAAACTTCAGCCAGAGTAATTTCATACTTGGGGCCTAGAAAGGCGAGGCTACCGCACCCCAAGATGCTATGCAGGTAGAAATCAAATAACGTTGAGCTGATGTTGGTCCTCGTTGCCTCGTGAGACTCTTCAGCTGCAATTTTGCCGGCAACAGCCTCATCACGCTCCATTTCAGCTTTAGAAAGTTGAAGCTTAAGCATTTGAATCTCCGCCTCTTGGGAGCTGTTTTTCTTCCGAAGCTCTTCAATATCAGCAACATAGCCCTCACTAATTCTTTTTTGCACTTCAAGCCTGTCTTCGGCATCTCTTTGGCTGGCATGAGCGTCTCTCACTTGTTTTAGGAGCACTTCTTCTTTTTGAGAATAAGAAGTAGAGGAAGCAGCAAGCTCTTGTTTCAGTTCCGCAACTTTTGCTTCAAGCTCTTTGTTGTAAGAAGCAATGCTCCTCATTTCAGTGTCATGTTGCTCAAGAACCTTTTGCCATTTGGCTTTATCATTTTCCATAGTGAGCATGGCCTCTATGTTTGCACGATTAACCCTTTGAAGCTCGTCGACAAGTTTTTGCCAGTTTGACATCCTCTCAATATCAAGCTTGACGGCGTCGAGATTTCGTAACATGACAGACTTGTCAATGGGAACCAAGTCAAGGTCGAACCTCACTCCCTTCAGACACCACTGTGGAAACCGACTTTGCAAAGTGGCCGGGCCCAGTCCAACTTGGAATTTGGGTCTGCTAATTATTGTTTGGATGTCTGTCTTCCCGAGAGCGGGAGAGCCGGAAGGAATGTCAAGCGAGGCGGGGGCAGTAACCTTTTCAGGAGTTATAGAGGTGTGCTTCTCACCATGTCGGGCTCGCTTGCTCGAATCTTCAACCATATGACTTTTTCCTCTATCATCATGAGATTTTCTTTTATGAGAATTGTCGCCTCTCTGCGAAGAATCATGGCGCTCCTCCCTCTCTCTTCTTTCATAACGCTCCTCTTGAGCCCTCTTCTCTTGAGCCTTTCGGGCGGCTCTTTCTTCATCAGATTCTCTGTAAGAAGGGAGGTAACGTCTGTAATCATATTGGCTATGCCTCCCGTAGCGCTGGAAATCATCGTAGTAAGATCCGCTGCGCTCCATCGGAGGATCTGAAATAAAAAAGAGCTAAATTTTAGAATTCTTCAAAGTACAAAAAGTCAGAAG
The DNA here is from genome assembly GCA_030765085.1 of Allium cepa. Classification (NCBI taxonomy): domain Eukaryota; kingdom Viridiplantae; phylum Streptophyta; class Magnoliopsida; order Asparagales; family Amaryllidaceae; genus Allium; species Allium cepa. The sequence goes on from CM060929.1 coordinate 63,038,092, forward strand.
CATAAAAGTGCCGAAAAAATTCTAAGTGTGTGTAATGTGCAAACTACGCGCATCAAACTACGAACCACTCTTTAATTGAGGAGTAGTTGTGAGTGTAATAGTTAGCGTCAACTCTTGAGTTGATCGAGTCTGTTGCAGGATAGAAGTCGCTTCGACTACTGAAGAAGAAACCCCGGTAATAATAGGATCATCTTTAAAGATCTCTTGCGAGGTGGCAAAGAGGTCACTCAGTCCTTCGAAAGTGTCGTCCCTGCTCTGCTTAACAGGGCTGGTTTTCTGGACTTCTTCGTCACCGGACTTCTTTGAATGCGGAGGAAAATCCCAAGGCTCTTCTTCTTCGCTGACCGGGGAAAGTTTGCCAGATCCCCTGCAACATCAACGGAAGTGGAGCACTTTACTAGAGAAGCCTCAGAAGCAGATTCTTTCGTTGTGGATGTATCAATAGTAACGGGGGCATCCGACGCTCGAGCGGGAGAGTCTGGAACTTCGTAGGTGTGTGTAGAGCGAGAGGTATGCAAAAGCCCGTATTGGTGTAGAAATTCATCCCTGAACAAGAATTTTGCACTTCTTTCTTCTGCGGCCACGGCACTCAGTCTCTCAAAAACTTGCTTATGGCCTGGATCTCTGGATATGGGAGGAAGCGCTGAAAATAAAAAAATGAAGCGGAGTTAACACTTAGCAATTCAGTCTCGCAAAGTTGGATAACAAGCGTAGTAAGAATGATTAATCTTACTTCCTTCCCTCCATACAGCATAAAACCCCGGGGGGCAACGAACATAGAAAAATTGAGTCAAGAACCCATGAGCGCTGTCAGGAAGACCGATGATCAATCTACGATTTCGAGCACTTCTCACGACAGTAATAGAAGGATGATCTTTGGTCCGGGTAAAGGAACATAAGTAACAGATTTCATCAAAGCTCGGAAGTCGGTCAAGCGTTCTCCTAAATAGCACACCCAACCCCATTAGAATGGCATAACCATTGGGATGTAGCTGGGAAGGAGCGATGGCCAGTTGACGAAGAAGATGCTGGAGAAAGTTGTTGAAAGGAGGGATGGCCCCGCTCAGACACATTTGTCGGTTAACTGTCACAAAGCCAGGGGGTGCTATGTCAGCAGTGTTACTTCTCTCGGGAAGAATGGCACCTGATTCAGCAATGCCAAACTGAGTGCACAACTGGCGAAAAACTTTGTATGATAGCGTGGTAGGGGTTCTTTCAGGAGGATTGACTAGTGAAGCCGGAATAACAGTTGCCTCTCCAGCCTGAACTGTTGTATCTTCTTCCTGAGAAGTCATTCTACACAAGCAACTGGATATTCAAATGTGAAGGTGCACGTTTCCTAAAAAATGTGAAGTGTTGTGCGAAACTAATAATGACAAGTAAATATAACTGAAGTTAAACTAATCAATAATTGATCGATTACTAAACTTCAGGACTTGTTAATTTCAAAAAAGATTCAAGTGCAGTATTGGTGCAAACCGGTCGGTTTCAATCGACTGTCTCAATATTGCTCTAATACTTTACATGAATTCGTTGAATTGAAGCACTTCATTCACACAATCTGTTTAAGTTAATTGCCTTCTGTCAACTAATTTGTCATTTGATGTGGGCAGTCAATGACAGTATATTCGCCTTGGTTTTCTGTAGTTGTTATTTTCAACAGGTAATCAGCTTATGAGTTAAAAGGATCCGTGGAATAATGCAACAAGGTTCAAACAATTTAAAGTTTAGGCAATTCAATTCGGTAATACAAGTTAAAAAATCAAGTTAGGATTAAATTTTTAAGTGACAACTCATTCACGGCCTAAGGGGTGTGCGGCGAGTTAAGTTAAGTTCTGTAAGTCGTAATGCGCATGAAGGAAAAAGCCTCAAATTAGAACAAAGCAAATTTCTCAAAGTCCTGTCTCGTCCGTGACTCAAAGCCTAGGTTCCTCCTACTTGAGTCGATCAAGGGTTAAGCCACAAGAAACAACTCGAAATGGAAAATAGCCTAAGTGCTGAGTCGTTCACGACTTATGGCTTGAGACATTCACGGTCTAAAGAATAAGCTGTGGTAAGGATCTAAAGGGCTGAATCACTCGTACGACCTAAGTCCTAAATTGCCAGGAAATCAACACGAGCCAAAAATTAGGTCGTGGACGGATGAGATTGCAAGGCATTCCTAAGTCGGTAAATCCAGAAAACCAACTAAGTCGTGAGAATTCTAAGTCACCTCCTCAACCAGTTAACCCCTCTTTAACCCATTAACCCGCTAAGGACCTTCTCACCTCCTCCAAAATCACAAACCAGTTAATTCGAGGCACTGTAACTCATCATCTTCTCCTCACATGGTTAGAAATCACCCAAAAACCAACTCGAATCGCTTTAAGTTTGCAGCAAATATGGTGCATTACTATGTTATCGCGAATGATAACAACAATACGATAAATGGCAGTCGCATATCAATCAGAAACGTTGTTCGCGGTGGAACACGGCACAGAATTGAATTGGAGTCAAAAAATGTGGAGTCCAGATTCGTGAGTCAATGGTGATCATGGATTGAACAGAAGGTGAATTCACTTACACGATATAAAGATGAAGATGAGTTGATGTCTGATTAGCTTGGATTCGTCTCTGGAAGCTTGAAGGATCGTTAATGGTAGGATCAAATAAAACAGATAAGCAGTAAAGTGAGGAGGAAGAACCGACTCAACGGCTTATATGTGAAACAGGGGGGAGATGAAAGGACTAACGAGTCATGAATCATGAGCCTTTTTAAGTCGTTTACGACTCATGCACTGGGTCGAAGCACACGACTTACGGTTTAAGCATGCACTTCGAGGGGCAATTGTTAACTCCTCTGCTCAAGCGACTCAAACCAGGCTCGCGACTCACAATGATTACCGACTCAACAGCCTTAACTCGTTGCCAACCTAAAATGAACAACGACTCAACTGGTTGCCGACTTAACGACTCAGGAGGGACAGCGACTCACCGGGTTATAACCTTAATGCCTTAAAGGCGTTGGCCGACTCAAGGTACTTCACGACTCAACAAGATACCGACTCAACAATTGAGGAGTTGCGCGGGTTGAAGAATTGGGCGACTTACGACTTAAGGAGGTGAACGGTTTACGGCTTAAGGATTAAACGGCTTAATGAGTTGACAAAATGAACGACTCGCGACTCAGAGAAATCTGCGACTTACGGCCTCCGCGACTTAAGATGTGTCACGACTCAAGGGGGTACGACCTAAAAGACCTAGAGGCAGAACGACCTATTGACTCAAGACAAAGGAGGGCGAGAGCGGCTGCATTTGAGTCGTGACCGACTTACGACCTAGTATAAGTCGAACACGACCTAAAACCACAAAACCAAAATTTTAGCGTTGCGTCTTCTTAACTCGCGAACGAGTTAGGACTTGGGTGAAAAGCTGAGTACCACTTCACCTACTCCATGGCCTGCTGACCCTTGACCCTTGAGTCGAGCACGACCTACGACTCTCCTTGAGTCGGTCATGACTCAGGACTTGGGTGAAGAATTATTATCCAGATTTGCCTATAAATACGTGACAATCTCCAACATGAGGGGGGCCTTTTGGGATCATTCTCTTCGTGACATCAAGGCTCTTCTATCTTCAAGACAATCTAAACTCCATCACTTGAAACTCACGCAAGATTTTTAGACCAAACTTCACACAAAGATTCGACATATCCAATCATGGATTCAAAGAACCCTGTGGCATTGAAGTTCTTTCTAGCTACTTGTCTTTTTGAATTGAGTTGGATTGTAATTGAAAGAAATTGTAATAAGTTGTAATTCAGTCAGCAATAAAAAGGATTGAAGTGGACGTAGGATTGATCATAAGCCGAACCACTATAAAACCGCTGTTGTTTTCTGTTTTTTCTACAGTTTTCTGCTTATACTCTGTTCCCGAATCATCGGGTGGTGCTTTCACAACTACACTTTACACACCGGGGTGTTAGCGTTCAAATTTTAGCATTAACAATTATGTATACCAGATAGCAGCTTGAGAATGAAGATTATCAAGGAGTTGCATGAGGAAGGACATGTAGGACGGGATCACACATTGCATTTGATTTCTCAATCTTACTTTTGGCCGTCAATGAGGAAAGAGGTTGAACGGTTTGTGGAGAGATGTCATATCTGTCAGGTTTCGAAGGGAACGGCAACCAATGCAGGATTATATATGCCGTTACCTGTACCTACTAAACCTTGGATTGATGTGAGTATGGATTTTTTTTGGGGTTTTCTAGAACTCAAAGGGGTAACGATTCCATTTATGTGGTAGTTGACCGATTTTCGAAAATGGCCCGTTTTATTGCTTGTAAGAAGACGGCGGATGTTGTTCATATTGCTCAGTTATTTTTCAAAGAGACCTATCGACTTCATGGGTTGCCAGAATCTATTGTGTCGGATGGGGATACTCGTTTTCTGAGTCATTTTTGGTTAAGTTTGTGGAAGATGGTCGGAACGAAGCTGAAATTTAGTAGCGCTTACCATTCGCAAACCGATGGACAGACGGAGGTTGTGAACAAATCGTTGGGAAATTTACTACAGTACCTGGTGAAAGATAATCTGAAAAGCTGGGATATGAAGTTATGTCAGGCTGAGTATGCTCATAATCATGCGGTGAATCGTAGTATAGGTTTCAGTCCATTTCAGATTGTATATTCAAGCTTACCAAAAGGACCGTTGGGTTTAACGATAATACCACAACCAAAGGGGACAGTTAAACGAGCTGCTGATTTTGTTGATGGTTTGACAGAATGTCATAGAATCGTGCAGGAACGATTGGAGAAGTCGAACGAGAAGTATAAGAGAAATGCAGATTTGAAACGACAAAGTGTTGAATTTAACGAAGGTGATTTGGTTTACGCAGTGTTGACAAAAGATAGTTTTCCGGTGGGAACGTACAATAAATTGAAGGCGCGTAAAATTGGTCCAATAGAAATTTTGAAGAAAATCAATGAAAATGCGTATCAATTGAAGTTACCAGATGATGTTCATAATTCTGATGTTTTCAACGTCAAATATTTAATTCTGTATCATGGAAATGGACATGTTGTGGAAGGAGATAGTGAAAATTCGAGGTCGAATTTCTGTCAACCAGAGGAGGAGGATGCAGCGCGATCTACAAGTTCAACAATGGAGTTAAGTCGGTCCAGATCCTTAGGTCGCTCACGACCTAAGGAAGGCGAGTGACGACCTATCAAGGTCTTTAAGCCACCACAACTAGCAAATGAAGGTTATGAAAGTTGCGAACGACTTAATGAAATTCCAGAATTTCGACCTATCGAGTTACTCACTCAGCATGCTTTAGGTCGCTCTGGCCTTTTAAGTCGCGAACGACCTACCAGAATGAACGAGTTATGACCTAACATCCTATCACCTTATATGGTTCAGAACTTAGGTCGCTGCCTTTAAGTCGCTGAACACTGGGTCGCAGGAAGCTGATTGCTCTCATAAGCCGTCCGAGATCCTTAAGTCGTAAGTCGTCCGAGTTTGTAAATATGTGTTGTATTCGGTTGTGTTGTACATGTTATGTTGTTGACGACCTTACTTAGGTCGTAGGTCGTGTACTGGGCATGTTGTGTTTGTTGAGTCGTTGTGTTGTATATCTGTGAATGTGTGTTGTATTGTTAGGTCGCGTACGACCTAAGTAAGTCGTAAGTCGTGTGTCTTTTATGAGATAAGTCGCAAACGACCTAAGTTAGGTCGGTGGTACTGTCTAGTTGAACCGTATGTTGTTATAGCCTATAAATAGGCAAGGGCGGTTCATTTGTAAGGTGGGTTCATTTTGGAATAAAATTCTTGTTTGACAGCTTTGTGCTTTCATTAAATCGGTAGTTGAGTGTGATCTCCTATCTCCACCTACGATATTCGAGTGCGCTCGAATCAACGTTCGTTGAGGCCAATTCGCGAAATCAAGTGCGCTTGATCAACGCTCGAAGAATTGTAGATCTCTCTTCACGGTATCGTGTGCGATCAACGTGTCAGAGATAGCTAGAATTCGGTATCTTCGGATCAACGAATTTGGGCCTTTCGGTATACTTCAATCCATCGATCGCCACTTTCACAGTTACATCTGTTTTTCCGTATTACCGCTGCGTCATTAAGTAGATAATTAAAGAACGAAGTGTTTGAATCCTTAATTTAATTTAAAGGTTTAAAGTGATTAAACGATTAATTACTTAATTACTTAAAAGGACTTAATTTATGTGATTCATTAATTAATGTGATTAATTTAAAGATTAATTAAGTGATTAAAGGTTAATTACTTAGTAATTAAAGGTTAATTAATTTATGATTAAAGGTGAATTAATTAATGATTAAAAGTTAACTAGTTTGTAATTACTTAATGTAATTAAGGGATAACTAATTACGCAATTAATTTAAAGGTTAATTTAATTAATGCGATTAATTAAGAAATAATTAATTAATTAAAGGTAATTAATTAAGATGGATAATTAAAGTTGATTAATTAAGCGATCAAAATTTATTTGTGATTTACTAATATAAGTGATTAGGGATAATCACTTATTGTAATTAATTGAGGATAATTAATTAATTAAAGGTTAATTAATTAATGAAATTGATTAGGGGTAATCATATATGGTAATTAATTAAGGTTTAATTAATTAATTCATTAAGGATTATTAATTAAAGGATAATTAAACAACTAAAGGTTAATTATTTAATAATTAATGGTTGTTTGATTTATTAAATAAGGTTGATTAATTAATAATTAAAGGTTAATTAATAAATGATTAAAGGATGATTAATTAAAATGGTTTGTAATTAATCTATGATTAATTAACCAGGATTAGTAATTTATTCATAAGTAATTATCTAATTTAAATTAATGAGATGATTAATTAATCTGACTTATGGGTGTTTGGATTCAATTGAATGTTGAATTATTTGATGTCCCTGATGTGTGATGCTTTGAGATATGAATTGTATTAATTTGAGCTGTGATGAATGTAATTTATTTATTTATCTGTGATGAATTTATGTTAATTATCTACGAATCTCGGAATGAAGAGAAGCGTTATAGGATTATACCACTTATCGATATTGCTGTGCTTGGATCTGTGATGATTGATGATGTTGCACTATTGTGCAAAACCCTTGGACTACACTATACACACACAAATATGGATTTCACGAGGATTCGTGTGACGACCCGAACTCGATGTCCGATAAACGACATCAAATTCGCATCGCCGGAGCTTATAACAACAATTAGATGAATATAAAACAGCGGAACAGAATCAATATCATAAATATCATCATAGTTACAACATAAACATAATATCCATACTACAAGTGAGTATAAAATACATACGACACAACTCCAAATACAACACATGATAATACAATAGTGATCATATATCCAAAAGTCCTCAAATGAAAGAGGTGATAACGAACTCCCAAAAGCTAAACACCTGAAATCTCCAAAAGCTCCCACGATATCTCCAAGATAAGAGCTCCAAATACAGCTTGTAACGACTCGTAAATTTTCGATAATTAAAATAGCTAATTTAATAAGATTTCGTGATTTAATGTTAGAAAAAATTTGTAATTCGTTTGGAATAATAATAACTAGAATGAATTGCGACAATAATTATCCATGTAATGAAAAATAAAAGCTACTTAGTGAATGCCATTGCAATCAATAGTTGGATAGGGTAATAAATGTTGAATTCATTGGGTATAATAGAGTAATTGATTGATAAGTAAAATCTATTTAAAATCAAATATTGAATATTGAACAGGTAAATTGTTTAAATTAAATATTTAAAACTTATTGAATAATTGAATAACTGTAAAATGAAAATAGTGTTCTAAATTGTGAATTGGTTTTAAAAGTTGAATCTTATAAGTTCAATTTCAATATTTCAAAAGGTAATGAATTATTGGATAAGCGAAATTGTTTAAATTTAATATTTGGAATTTATTAAATAATTTAATAATGTGAATTGCATAACCGTATAATGGAAATGGTTGTTCTACAATCTTAGTTCGTTTCAAAAGTTAAATTTTAAGTTCGTTTTGAATATTTCAAAAGATAATGATTTAAGAATAATCAAATTGTTTAAACTTAATATTACAAATGTTTGAATAATTAAATTCCGAATTTTATATGATTAATTTGATATTGAAATTTGATATATGAAAATAGAGTGAATAATTGAAATTTGATTTAATATGATTCAAATTGGTTTCCAAAGTGAATGTAAGTTACATCGGGATTATACCAGATTTAATAAGATTTTAAAAATTGGAATTTATTGGATAATTAAATAACGGGTTTAATATGATTAAAAATGATTTGTAAAATTTTATTTTATCATATTAAAGTTAGAATGATGTTGTAGAACTTTTAAAATCGAATTAAAAGTAAAATTGTGAAAATTGAATATTTTAATATTTAATTATCGACTGAAAAATAGCCAATTTTCGAACAGTCTCAGAACTGGACGAAACTTGTTCCATTGGATCCGTAATAATTTGTTATTATCGGATTTCAATTTTCATAGCAATCGGAGTTGTCGTTTGACCGTGGCAGCTCGAAATGCATCGAAATTGTTTTAATATTAGTTTGGCGAGTTAAAATAGTCATTTTTCAAACAGTCTCGGATTTCGACGAAACTAGTTTCATCGGATCCGTAATATGATATTATTGTAAGATTTCAAATTTCGTGTCAATCGGATTTACCGTTTGTCCGGGGCAAGCCAAAACGCCTAGAAAATCGTTTAATCGATTTAATTTTAAATCGACCGTTTATTGCCGTAACTCGCACAGATGATCGAATTAGCTTCCGAAACCTGTTCCATTGTGCCCAGAACGCCGGGTAAACCCTAGAAACAACGATCACCGCGCGTAAATCGGAGTTTGAAATTTCCGAGATGAATAGTGTTCGTTATAATTTCTATAAAAGCCCCTTTAAATTCATTTCTTGCAAAATTAATATGCCCTAGGGTTTAAAAACGCAGCCGCCATTATCATATTCAACAGCCAGAAATTCATGCTCATCTCCCCGCGCTTCATCTCAATCCCTTCATTTTCTCGCTCCGTCTTCTACACGAAAGTTGGAGAGCTTCACGAGCTCGACAACTTCAACGGTGGAGATCAATTTTTACGAAGCCGATTGACGGCAAATCAAGGTTGAAGGGCCGGCAGTTTTTTCGCGTTTTCGAGGCGTAGGGGAGGCCGTGCACGTGCGGTCAGCTGGTGGAGGTGGAGTTCACCGTGGCGCTTCGCATGGGGATGCTTGATCGATGCAGAAGTGGATATTGTGGGTGGCGAAATTTCTTGAAATGGACGGCAGTGGGTTCGTGTACGCGACCTGGGTGTTTTGCGTGAAGAAGGAAGATGGGGTGTGTTGCGCGTGCGGCCTGATGGTGGGGGGGAGACCAGATCCAACGGCCATGATGATTTAGGTTTAAAAATAAAAAAAAAATTATGTTGTAAATTTATATATATAAATTCGTGAATGTTTAAAATACTGTAACTTTTTCATACGAGGTCGAAAACCTGCACGAAACAAGTTACATTGCGTTCGTATTGCCTATTACTATGCTATGGAGCTGGATTGGAGTCGTTTGGAGCTAGTGAAAATTTCGGGTAAAATTAAACGCTCGTTTAATTTTATTCGAAATAAAACGTTGGAACTACATTGAAGTCAAGATGAGTGTTTTATAACGCTCACAACGTACTAAATATCTTTATGCTAGTTAAATTGACATTATGAAGTGTTATGATTTTTATTTGTCGTTGTTTGATAAAATTTAATTGTCATATAGATTGTCATTTGAATTAACCGTTGAAATTAAATTGACAGTTAAATTTAAATTGAAATTGAAATTGAATTGCGATTAAATTATCTGACATTGATAACTATGAAACTGCCATGAATTGTATTGTCTATTGGATGATGTATTTTAATGGATGTTATTGGTTAATATTTAAATGTTTGGATGTTTATTTGCTTATATATACTGTTATGCATACATATGAAACCTTGATTTGATTTAAGTAATATATATTCATCCCTGACATTTAATTGAAATAAATAATTACTTGGCCATAGGATAGTAAATTATATACGGGCACTGAATTGGCTAAATTAATAATTATTAAAATCGTCGATTTGAAATTTATTTAAATGTTTTGATTTAAAAGTTATAAATAGAAATCAATTTACAAAAATCGAATTTATCGAAAAATTGAGTTTGGAATGTTGAAATAAAATTTGGTTAAAAGAAATTGTTAAATAATCAAAGTGGAGACTTTAGAATTTAAAAATCGAGATATGATTGAATTTCGTAAATTGATTTGTTTAAAGATTTAACCTAAATTCGAGCTTTGAATATTACTAAGTAAAAGTGGTATAAAAATAATATTTTGAAATTGAGCTTGAAATTTAATCATATTTGTAATTGGGATTTAAATTTGAATATTGAAGGATAATTTTGTTAAGTGTTAAAAATTGATATTTTGAAAAATTAAGCTAAAAATCGATATAAATTGAAATCAAATAAATTGAAGGTGAATGTAAAATTGAATTAATTTGAAGTCAAGGTTGACATTGATTTGAATTGAAATCGAAATTGAATCGGTAGAATGGTAATTGAAATTGATTTGAATTGGGAAGTTATAATCGAAATGGTTTGGTTTTGAAGCTGTTTTATTTTGTTTCCCAAATTACTCAGCTATATAAACCACTTTTGAATACTTAAACTATTTTAATTTATTTTAAATCTACTTAACCCAATTTAAATTATTTAAACTGATTTATCTATTTCAAATCCATTTTAAGATTCTAAGTATTTTAACTATTTTAATTATTTAAAACCACTTTTAAAACTACTTAAAACTATTTTCTAAAATCCCAAACTGGTTAATAAGGTGAAATGTTTATGTTTAAATCTTGAATTTGAATATGAATTGGATTAAATGAAGTTGCAACCTAAAATTAAAATTCGAAATGATTTTGAAATCGAAATGAGATATTAATGCGAAAATTGATTTTTAAAACGAAATCTTACATTTGAATAGATACGATGATATTTGAAATGGATTTGATTTTTGAAGCGAATATGATATTTTGATATCAATTATGAATCGATTTGAAATGTAAAAGAGCCAACGGTGTAATAATACGCAGTTATTAAAGAGACTGGGATTGGATATGTACATACTCTCTGTCGATACCGAAAACCACTTTAATAACTATTATACGCGGAGTGTTGATCCAGAATGAAGTGGATGGTTTGGTGAACGCGTTAACTGAAGAAAGAGAACGATTATTGAATGACCCCTGACATGACTAAAACATGAGCCGCGCCGGGCCATTGAGGTTCACCACCTCTAGCGGACACACTTCTTTGATACCATATCTATTACATTTGTGATGCGATTTGGGTCCACCCCTTGATTTGGGAGTATTGTTTCGCGGTGTTGGGGTAGCTGCTGGCTATGCTCAACATCAGTCCGGATCACGCAAATACTAGTATCCTAGTTGGTATCGCCTCATGTACCTTGTCATACTGATTACCCTATTCGCGACCACTACGTTATGTTTTATGTTATACCTATGGGGTACCCTCTGATAACCACCAGTTTACGGTGGGGCTTACGGTGCTGTATAGACTATGGCATTATAAAAACATGTTAAGGGGGATTATGGTAACGCCTTAACGCTATTTTGATACTTTATATTACTGATAGACATTATCTACTTAGCGTATATTACTACATAGTAGATAGTTTAACGGATCCTTAAGAGATGGAAAATCCCGTAACATCTCTTGAGTTATTGCACGCACGTTGACACTGGATATGAGATGTCAAACCCCGTAAACATTTCTGACGCCGTTACACTCATATTTATTTACGATTGATTTAACTTTCATAAGGATATTTTAGTCCTGACTCGAGTGTTTTGTCTTTTCATTACGCTCGGGTCAGTCCTGTGTTTTTCAGATTTTTGAAGATCTATTCTGGAGGATGAAGACGAAGATTTGGTATACTATTACTATTATTACCCTTGCATCATGCTATCTGCTGCATTATTTTAATTGTTCTGTTGTATATGTATAACTCTGATAAATGTTGTATAAATAATTGTCAAAGTATAGTAAACAGCTTCATGAACTGTTTATTTGACTATTATATTTTATCGTTCCGCTGCAAGATTCTGTGTTGTTTCATTTCCTTTATTTCTCTTTCTTTTCTTTTCTTATTTACCCCAATAACCATCTGCCCTTTTGAATGGTTTGGAATCGGCATGTGTATTTGATCGTCGATTTAAACTGTCCAAAAAGGCGGGTCGTTACAGTTGGTATCAGAGCTTTGGTTTAGCGATAACCTTAGCTTTGTGGGGTCTGACTCTTTATAAATAGGGTATTAATACCCTATGATGAGTCGCTGAGTGTATATATATGAGAGAGCGTATTTGGTAGTGATATAAAATGTTTTATATTGTGTCGGTTGATTTGTTGAGTGGCTTATGGATTCTGGTCAATACGAGTAATTAACGTCGTTGATAGGGATCTCTAAACACTTAAACAGAACAATTCGACATAGTATTCTTTTGAAATTGGGTAAATGAAATAATTTTGCTCTAATTATATTTTGTATATAAAGAAAATTTTCAGAAACTATCGTGACTTATCTAGCTTACCTGGTTGTTAGGAATGAAAATATTGATTATTATCATTAATTGGATATTGTAAATTAATAAATAAGGTGTATTACAAAATGAACAATGATAAAACACCTGTGAAATGTTTTAAGAAAGAAAATCCTATAAGAATATTTTATAAAGGTGACTTATAAATTAAAATAGATTTAAATTTGAAAATATTAAATTTAAGACCCGGAGATCTTGAAAAATGTTTTCAAAGCTTTGAAGAAAATATATTGTGATATTAGTTGGAAAATATTTATGACAAATATTTTGAAAAGATTTTTAAGAAGGAATGAATTCAGTACTCCTCTCTTATGTCGCTGGAAAATAATTTCGGTGATGACTGCGCAGCATCATCGACGTTCATTTTCGAGTCTCAAAGTGGAGGAGACTCCTAAGAAGCTTTGCTTTTCTTCGAAATTATTTTGGGTAAATGGGTTTTGGTTTAAACTCCAAAGGTATGATTTGATATATTAAAGATATAAGTATATATGTTTATTTCAAACAATTTGAAAAGAACCGGGCATTTAAAATTCTAAGTTATGCTAATTAGAAAATTTCAAATTATTGGAATCAAATGTGAATAACCAGAATTTATAAAATAAGAGGATTAAGATATCTAAGCTTATGTTTTGGGAAAACTTTAGAGTTGTAGTGTACCTTTAAAGTTGAAAGGTAAAGAGGATTTAAACAAATCAAATTTGTAAACATTCTAATTGAGTAAAATGAAATTCTATAAATTTGTATAATACAAAATTTGCATTCTAATAACGTATAATATGACTTACCAAGTATTAAGAAGTTGAAATGATGTTTTGGATATGTAATGAGATGTTGTACAAATAAACAGAACCTGAAAATAATTGAAGTATACAAGTAAGGAAACTCAAAAGGAATTAAAATGTATATAAATGAAAATTTTGGTTGTGATAAAAGGGTTATATACTTAAATATAACATAAAATGATGAATGGATAAATGGAACAAGTAAGTGAACTTAAGAAAGAAGACAAATGAATTGTATAATATCTTTTGTAAATTGGAAAAAAATATTGAATTTGTAACCTTTAAGATAACTGTAAACTAAGAAAAGTCATATATGAGAAGTTAGACTTTTATGGAATGACTATAAACTAAAGTGATGATTAATAAAATGTTCCACAAATAAATTTGTATTAACTGAAACTATGAATATGGAGTAAATGTAAACAAAAGGATTTGGTATAGCTAAGAATCAATTGGGAAAGGAAATTGAGTTTAATTAAATTATATAGAATGTTTAAAATGAACTTGAGTAAGCAAATTCTGTGATATGATGTTTGAGAAAAGATAATGTTAAAGAATATGCTATGTAAAGAAATGAATATACTAACTAAATAATGGATTGTGAGTAATTAAGTGAAAAAAAATAGAAGTCAATAAAATAATTTAGTATAGATAAATTGGATAGAAATCCATTGGAAGGTAATACGTGAGATTGTACGTATATTATTTTATTCGCATAACAATTTGATCCAAATTCGAGCACAAAATTTCGAGATGATTTATATCGATCCAAGTAGGATTTTTCACTCGATTTTCGACGGCGAACCCTAGATATGGATTTTTAATTTGATTCTGGAATTCTCTATCATAGTATATGGCTATGCAAGGAGAGTAACTGTTTCCAATCAAGGAACCAAATCTGAGTCCGCACTAGAGAGTCGTGTGAACGATACTAGTTTGGAAGTGAAATTGTGTAGTTGAATAAGCGATTAGATTGATGTTGCTCACGGATGATATATGTACAGCTTATGGACTTAATTAAAGAATATTGGAAATTTAAGATGCCAAATATAAAGTGGTCCTTTTAAAATTATATAACATGATATATATATATATATATATATAAAAGAGATAAACCAAATTGAATGAAAAATTAATAATTTGGTTGTTATATGATTGTTAGTTGATTGTATATAATTCATTAAGTGTTAATGAAATTGAAAGCTATAAATCATTGAAATCAAATTGGAAGTTAAATGAATTTAAAAGAATTTAATTTGATTCAAATTGGAAGTAAACTAATGTAAATATAAATTAGTGAATGTTAACTAATTGAATTGAGAATGAATGTTAGTAAAATCCAATGTTAATGAATCAACTGTGATTAAAATTTAAAACCAAGTGAATAAATGTTAATGAGAAGTGAATTTATATTGATTGGTTATGGATTTGCTGGATGATAGTTGGATGATAGTTGATTGATGGTTGCATTTGTTGTTTTTGTTGCATTTGCTATGTTGGCATATGTAATTGTTATGTTGCTATATGATGTATATTGATATTATTTTCATATATGCATGTTTCTCATGGTTTGTTGAGTGTTTAGTAGGTGCGGATTGCGCTTGCTTTGCATTTGGAGCTCGCTTTCGCGCTATATTAGCCGTATATGCTCGCTAACAATATATAAGGTACATATCTCGGATTACATACCGTACTTTTACACTTTTTTCCCTGCGGGATGCCTCATCACTTGATGAGATGTATATTTGTGATATATATACTGTCATTTTCTTTTTCCGATCGAGCCGCGCAAAGGAGACTTTGCCGAAATTTTTCGTAAATCCGAGTGCTAGAAAATTTTTCTAGTTTTAATTTTTTTTTATAACTCGTTTTGATAACTAGCTTTTAAAGTTGGAAAGCCGTTCAGAGTGACTTAGTGGAAGCGTAGTTGTGACTTTATAAATGGAATTTCATTGTTTATGAGTTGGTAACTTTGAATAAAATATATCTAATGTTGAATTCTGTACTTATTCCTTTACCCTTCTTTTTCAATTTCGGGGACGAAAAGTTTTGAGTGGGGGAGAGTGTAATGACCCGTAAATTTTCGATAATTAAAATAGCTAATTTAATAAGATTTCGTGATTTAATGTTAGAAAAAAATTTGTAATTCGTTTGGAATAATAATAAATGGAATGAATTGCGACAATAATTATCCATGTAATGAAAAATAAAAGCTACTTAGTGAATGCCATTGCAATCAATAGTTGGATAGGGTAATAAATATTGAATTCATTGGGTATAATAGAGTAATTGATTGATAAGTAAAATCTATTTAAAATCAAATATTGAATATTGAACAGGTAAATTGTTTAAATTAAATATTTAAAACTTATTGAATAATTGAATAACTGTAAAAATGAAAATAGTGTTCTAAATTGTGAATTGGTTTTAAAAGTTGAATCTTATAAGTTCAATTTCAATATTTCAAAAGATAATGAATTATTGGATAAGCGAAATTGTTTAAATTTAATATTTGGAATTTATTGAATAATTTAATAATGGGAATTGAATAACCGTATAATGGAAATGGTTGTTCTATAATCTTAGTTCATTTCAAAACTTAAATTTTAAGTTCGTTTTGAATATTTCAAAAGATAGTGATTTAAGAATAATCAAATTGTTTAAATTTAATATTACAAATGTTTGAATAATTAAATTTCGAATTTGATATGATTAATTTGATATTGAAATTTAATATATGAAATAGGGTGAATAATTGAAATTTGATTTAATATGATTCAAATTGGTTTCCAAAGTGAATGTAAGTTATATCGAAATTATAATAGAGTTAATAAGATTTTAAAAATTGGAATTTATTTGATAATTGAATAAAGGGTTTAATATGATTAAAAATGATTTGTATATTTTATCATATTAAAGTTAAAATGATGTTGTAGAAATTTTAAAATCGAATTAAAAGTAAAATTGTGAAAATTGAATATTTTAATATTTAATTATCGACTGAAAAATAGCCAATTTTCGAACAGTCTCAGAACTGGACGAAACTAGTTCCATTGGATCCGTAATAATTTGTTATTATCGGATTTCAATTTTCGTAGCAATCGGAGTTGTCGTTTGACCGTGGCAGCTCGAAACGCATCGAAATTGTTTTAATATTAATTTGGCGAGTTAAAATAGTCATTTTTCAAACAGTCTCGGATTTCGATGAAACCAGCTTCATCGGATCCGTAATATGATATTATTGTAAGATTTCAAATTTCGTGTCAATCGGATTTACCGTTTGTCCGGGGCAAGCCAAAACGCCTAGAAAATCGTTTAACCGATTTAATTTTAAATCGACCGTTTATTGCCGTAACTCGCACAGATGATCGAATTAGCTTCCGAAACCTGTTCCATTGTGCCCAAAACGCGGGGTAAACCCTAGAAACAACGATCACCGCGCGTAAATCGAAGTTCGAAATTTCCGGGATGAATAGTGTTCGTTATAATTTCTATAAAAGCCCCTTTAAATTCATTTCTTGCAAAATGAATATGCCCTAGGGTTTAAAAACGCGTCCTCCATTATCATATTCAACGGCCATAAATTCATGCTCATCTCCCCTCGATTCCTCTCAATCCCTTCATTTTCTCGCTCCGGCTTCTACACGAAAGTTGGAGAGCTTCACGAGCTCGACAACTTCAACGGTGGAGATCAATTTTTACAAAGCCGATTGACGGCAAATCAAGGTTGAAGGGCCGACAGATTTTTCGCGTTTTCGAGGCGTAGGGGAGGCCGTGCACGTGCGGTCGGCTGGTGGAGGTGGAGTTCACTGTGGCGCTTCGCATGGGGGTGCTTGATCGATGCAGAAGTGGATGTTGTGGGTGGCGAAATTTCTTGAAATGGACGGTAGTGGGTTCGTGTACGCGACCTGGGTGTTTTGCGTGAAAAAGGAAGATGGGGTGTGTTGCGCGTGCGGCCTGATGGGGGGGAGACCAGATCCAACGGCCATGATGGTTTAGTTTTAAAAATATAAAAAAAAATTATGTTTTAAATTTATATATATAAATTCGTGAATGTTTAAAATACTGTAACTTTTTCATACGAGGTCGAAAATGCGCGAAACAAGTTGCGTTGCGTTCGTATTGCCGAATACTATGCTATGGAGCTAGATTGGAGTCGTTTGTAGCTAGTGAAAATTTCGAGTAAAATTAAACGCTCGTTTAATTTTATTCGAAATAAAACGCTGGAACTACATTGAAATCAAGGTGAGTGTTTTATAACGCTCACAACGTACTAAATATCTTTATGCTAGTTAAATCGACATTATGAAGTGTTATGATTTTTATTTATCGTTGTTTGATAAAATTTAATTGTCATATAGATTGTCATTTGAATTAACCGTTGAAATTAAATTGACAGTTAAATTTAAATTGAAATTGAAATTGAATTGCGATTAAATTACCTGACATTGATAACTATGAAAGTGCCATGAATTGTATTGTCTATTGGATGATGTATTTTGATGGATGTTATTGGTTAATATTTAAATGTTTGGATGTTTATTTGCTTATATATACTATTATGCATACATATGAAACCGTGATTTGATTTAAGTAATATATATTCATCCCTGACATTTAATTGAAATAAATAATTACTTGGCCATAGGATAGCAAATTATGTATGGGCACCGAATTAGCTAAATTAATAATTTTTAAAATCATCGATTTGAAATTTATTTAAATTTTTGATTTAAAAGTTATAAATATAAATCAATTTATAAAAATCGAATTTATCGAAAAATTGAGTTTGGAATGTTGAAATAAAATTTGGTTAAAAGAAATTGTTAAATAATCAAAGTGGAGACTTTGGAATTTAAAAATCGAGATATGATTAAATTTCGTAAATTGATTTGTTTAAAGATTTAACCTAAATTCGAGCTTTGAATATTACTAAGTAAAAGTGATATAAAAATGATATTTTGAAGTTGAGCTTGAAATTTAATCATATTTGTAATTGGGATTTAAATTTGAATATTGAAGGATAATTTTGTTAAGTGTTAAAAATTGATATTTTGAAAAATCAAGCTAAAAATTGATATAAATTGAAATCGAATAAATTGAAGGTGAATGTAAAATTGAATTAATTTGAAGTCAAGGTTGACATTGATTTGAATTGAAATCGAAATTGAATCGGTAGAATGGAAATTGAAATTGATTTGAATTGGGAAGTTATAATTGAAATGGTTTGGTTTTGAAGCTGTTTTATTTTGTTTCCCAAATTACTCAGCTATATAAACCACTTTTGAATACTTAAACTATTTTAATCTATTTTAAATCTACTTAACCCAATTTAAATTATTTTAAACTAATTTATCTATTTCAAATCCATTTTAAGATTTTAAGTATTTAACTATTTTAATTATTTAAAACCACTTTTAAAACTACTTAAAACTATTTTCTAAAATCCCAGACTGGTTAATAAGGTGAAATGTTTATGTTTAAATCTTGAATTTGAATACGAATTGGATTAAATGAAGTTGCAACCTAAAATTAAAATTCGAAATGATTTTGAAATCGAAATGAGATATTGATGCGAAAATTGATTTTTGAAACAAAATCTTACATTTGAATAGATACGATGATATTTGAAATGGATTTAATTTTTGAAGCGAATATGATATTTTGATATCAATTATGAATCGATTTGAAATGTAAAAGATCCAACGGTGTAATAATACGCAGTTATTAAAGAGACCGGGATCGGATATGGACATACTCTCTGTCGATACCGAAAACTACTTTACTAACTATTATACGCGGAGTGTTGATCCAGAATGAAGTGGATGGTCTGGCGAACGCGTTGACTGAAGAAAGAGAACGATTATTGGATGACCCCTGACATGACTAAAACAGGAGCCGCGCCGGGCCATTGAGGTTCGCCACCTCTAGCGGACACACTTCTTCGATACCATATCTATTACATTTGTGATGCAATTTGGGTGCACCCCTTGATTTGGGAGTGTTGTTTCGCGGTGTTGGGGTAGCTGATGGCTATGCTCAACATCAATCCAGATCACGCAACTACTAGTATCCTAGTTGGTATCGCCTCATGTACCTTGTCGTACTGATTATCCTATTCGCGACCACTACGTTATGTTTTGTGTTATACCTATGGGGTACCCTCTGATAACCACCAGTTTACGGTGGAGCTTACGGTGCTGTATAGACTATGGCATTATAAAAACGTGTTAAGGGGGGTTATGGTAACGCCTTAACGCTATTTTGATACTTTATATTACTGATAGACATTATCTACTTAGCGTATATTACTACATAGTAGATAGTTTAACGGATCCTTAAGAGATGGAAAATCCCGTAACATCTCTTGAGTTATTGCACGCACGTTGACACTGGATATGAGATGTCAAACCCCATAAACATTTCTGACGCCGTTACACTCATATTTATTTACGATTGATTTAACTTTCATAAGGATATTTTCGTCCTGACTCGAGTGTTTTGTCTTTTTATTACGCTCGGGTCAGTCCTGAGTTTTTCAGATTTTTGAAGATCTACTCTGGAGGATGAAGACGAAGATTTGGTATACTATTACTATTATTACCCTTGCATCATGCTATCTGCTGCATTATTTTAATTGTTCTGTTGTATATGTATAACTCTGATAAATGTTGCATAAATAATTGTCAAAGTATAGTAAACAGCTTCATGAACAGTTTATTTGACTTTATATTTTATCGTTCCGCTGCGAGATTCTGTGTTGTTTCATTTCCTTTATTTCTCTTTCTTTTCTTTTCTTATTTACCCCAATAACCATCTGCCCTTTTGAATGGTTTGGAATCGGCATGTGTATTTAATCGTCGGTTTAAACTGTCCAAAAAGGCGGGTCGTTACACAGCTATTCCAAAATACAGAAACCTACTACTAGGCTGCCTGTGTGGAAATAATGGGCACCCAGAGTTCAGGAAATAAACAATAAACTCCGGATCGGTCATGGGACTGGTATGAGTAAAACAAAAACAACAGTTACTTTCAAAGAAACTAGATTTATAAAAGAATTTCGGTATGCTTTTAAAAATGGAACTACCATAAGGCCTCCCGGCACACACACAATGCAATCGCACACTTGTGGGAGATTTATCCTTGTGATAGTTAAATATGCTTAATACGAAAAGAATTTCTTTGATATTATTACTAGTGCGTAGTGTGAAATTATTCCGGAAGTAGAATATCAATCTTAGCCAGCATAGGTACCATTATATTATGCCTACTATAACTACCATATTAAATGGCAGGTCCTACAACTAAAACCGTACTGGGTTCGTATTGTTTCTTTGGATTTCCAACAATAGTCAGGCTAAGGAACTTCCTGGTCCACATGGGTACGCCTCTGGAGGGACGACCCGAGAACCTAACCGGATCTCTGCCAACATAAGGCCGGGTTACCCCTAACTGGGTAACTACTGACAGGAGTATGCCATTTCCCTGGGTGCTATCTTGCGACTTGCGTGAACAACAGGACGAGCATTGGGTACTAAGTCGATTCGGAATTCTATTTCTCGGTGAGGAGGTAAAGATTTCACTTCTTCAAATACGTCGAAAAAATCCCGAACAACAGGCATAGACTGCAAAGTGGGTTCAAGATATCCCAAAGTATACATCAATCTATCTCTCCTTGGACATGGATCCTCACAAGAGATTTCAATAAAATTTACAAAACTTGTTTTGACTAAAACTGTCTGATTATTACAATCCAATATAGCTTCGTATCTCGATAACCAGTTCATACCGAGTAAGATTTCAAATTCATTAAATTCGAGGACAAAAAGGTTGATAGGAAATCGATAGCGAGCATATGAAATAGGAACTCTCTTACAATATGAACAAAGATTTGTGGGACCTCCAACCGGATTTTTCACGCAAATAGGATCGTTAACAAATTTAGTTTCAAGTCCTAATTCATTTACGGTTTGTTGAGAGATAAAGCTATGTGAAGCTCCTGTGTTAAATAAAACTTTAACAGTTCTATTATAAATAGTAAGGTTACCTTCCAAAACACCTTTTCCATTATCAGCTTTCGAAGTTGAAGGGACTTTCTTTATCGCATAAACATTTGCCACCTATGCTGGCTTCATCACTGGGCAATCTTTGACAACATGTCCAGACTTGTGACAATTATAACATTCTTTAGCTTGCTTCTTCGGTTTTGGGCAGTTATTTGAATAATGGCCCTTCTCTTTGCAGTTGTAACAAGTGACATTGTCTGTGGCGCTTCCCTGAATGCTCCTCTTTTTCTCGTTGTCCTGCCATGGTTTCTTGCCTCCAAATTTCCGTTTCTTTCAATTTTGATTTCCCGAATTTCCTTTCTCCACCGGGGCTTCTTGTATATCAAGGGTAGCGTATCTGTATCCCATATCAACTAAATCTGAAAAAGATTCCTTAACGTGGCCCGTCATTCATTCATGGAATTTCTTATTCATCCCGCGAATGAATCTTTCGTTCATCTTTAAAGGCGTATTCACCAATTCGAGACCAAAACGAGACAATTCATTAAATCTGTTCAGATACTCTTCAAATGATAAACTTCCATGCTTTAGGTCCATAAATTCCAGATACATTCGAGAAATTCTGGCTGATGGAAAATATCGCTTCTCAAACACTTCTTTGAAATTTTCCCAAGAAAAATCGTCTTTTGGCTTACCTAACGTGATTGCCTCCCACCAGGCTGAAGCTTCATCTTGCAGTTGCCAAGAAGATATGAGTCGCTTCTGATCATCTTCCAATTTTAGCCCACTAAAGATTTTCTCACACGATCTTATCCAGGCTTGAGCCTCAACAATCGACTCTTTACCGTTGAACGGCTTACCACCCAGTCTCGAGAAATTCTTATATAGTCAGCCAGATTCGGCTGTTGCTGAGCTGCCGCTATTGCCGTTGGAGGATCTTGATCAGATGCTGTGGCACCTCCTTGACCCCTAACTCTTCCCCTTCATCCGCTCATTTCTTACAATCTGTAATTAGTAAGAAAATTGATTTAAATAAACAAACGAAATATCTTAAGGAATATCAGCAGTAAAAGAAATAGACTAATAAAATTTAGAGTTTCAGTCTTGGTTATACTCATTCTAGGGTATACTTCACCCTATCTCTAATGAGCCATCTAATGTGTTATACTCCGTAGCTAAAGTTCTTACTCAACTAACAGCTTTGATACCACTTGTGACGACCCGAACTCAATGTCCGATAAACGACATCAAATTCGCATCGCCAGAAATTATAACAACAATTAGATGAATATAAAACAGCGGAACAGAATCAATATCATAAATATCATCATAGCTACAACATCAACATAATATCCATACTACAACAGAGTATAAAATACATACGACACAACTCCAAATACAACATCATGATAATACAACAGTGATCATATATCCAAAAGTCCTCAAACGAAAGAGGTGATAACGAACTCCCAAAAGCTAAACACCTGAAATCTCCAAAAGCTCCCCAGATATCTCCAAGATAAGAGCTCCAAATACAGCTACTCCAAAATACAGAAACCTGCTACTAGGCTGCCCGTGTGGAAATAATGGGCACCCAGAGTTTACGAAATAAACAATAAACTCCGGATCAGTCATGGGACTGGTATGAGTAAAACAAAAACAACAGTTACTTTTAAACAAACTAGATTTATAAAAGAATTTCGGTATGCTTTTAAAAATGGAACTACCACAAGGCCTGCCGGCACACACACAATGCAATCGCACACTTGGGGGAGATTTCTCCTTATGATAGTTAAATATGCTTAACACGAAAAGAATTTCTTTGATATTATTACTAGTGCGTAGTGTGAAATTATTCCGGAAGTAGAATATCAATCTTAGCCAGCATAGGTACCATTATATTATGCCTACTATAACTACCATATTAAATGGCAGGTTCTACAACTAAAACCGTACTGGGTTCGTATTGTTTCATTGGATTTCCAACAATGGTCAGGCTAAGGAGCTTCCTGGGACGACCCGAGAACCTAACCGGATCTCTGCCAACACAAGGCCGGGTTACCCCTAACTGGGTAACTACTGACACGAGTATGCCATTTCCCGGTTGTAACCAACCTTTAAACGGGGCCCCAACAACAAATCATAAAGTAATACATACATACATACATACATACATATATATATATATATATATATCTGCGATATCAACATAAGTTAAGTATCTAGGATCCATACCATGATACCACTTCTATCCAGAAGGAAATGCACATTCCCTAAAGGGTGCTACCCCCAATAACCTTGCCGCATCTTTCCTGTTTCGACCATTCCGGGGTGTGAGGCTCGACGAAGTCTCGTCTACAAAACTACGCTTTTCTCAAAGCCGTGCTTCGATCAACAAATGATCAGCAACACTAAGCATGCCACATTACCAAATTAGGAATATATCGCTGATAACCTTCAACTACATAACCTCTAAGGGTGTTAAGCTAAGAGAATAAATTCTCCGCCACCAACGGAAATATATTTGAAAGAAATCTGCTTTATATCTCAATTTGTAATGTCAGACATACAATCCATACAAGTCTATTCTGGGTTCGAATAGAACCGAAGGCAGTTCCAAAGAAGTCCTTGCAAATTCGGATATCCACAATCCCGTTCGGATTCCCCATCACATATGGAGAACTCTATACCGGAGCAACTCGGTGCAGAGTCAATCGACAGGTCATCCTATCGCTCTCGCAAATACCCGGACTTCAACACCGGTCTTTAAATGATATCCATAACGTCGAAACACATATTCGAAATGGGTTATACGACACAAAGGTCCTTTCCCGGCTAACCCGAATAGTGAGTGTCAAATTCTTAAAACATGTGGATATGTCGTTCACATAAATTCACAGGTTCGATGTGGGTTTCGGATAACAAACTGAAATCTGATTCCCTGTCGCATCGAAGTTTAAATGCCGTTTTATGGGCAACAGGGTTTTTCACATCAATACAGAACAAACCAAAATCACAGTGCAGTACATGGCAATTACATCACACAGAATCACAAACGGAACAGAAATATCAATATGGTGCACAGAAACAGTTAATTTATTTTCTAACTGGCTTAAATAATTTTATCATAAAATTATTTTAAATAATTGATAAGAATTTGAATAAATAATTAAAACCTTGATTAACTCGTTTTATTGTTTCAAAATTAGTTATTTAAATTAACTGCTAATTTTCTTGATTAATCAACTTAAATTAATTTGAATAACAAATTCTCAATTACAATTAAATTTGAACACTTAATTAAATTTTAAATTGTATATCATCTTAATTTTTTTCAAAATCATAAATTTAATAAAAATTATTCACCTTAATTATTATTTGAAAAAAATCTTCTTTATATCTTAATAATCAATTTATTATAGTTATAAAAAGTTTAATGTTAATAAATTAAATTCTTATTTTTTTAAATTTAATTATTTAAAATATTAATTAGATTATTGAGTATCCACTTAGTTTATTAAAATTAGTTATAAGCTTTTAACTCAATATAGTCAAGATTCACTGCCTTAAAACCTGGTAGCAGTAAAGGTTAAACTTTTATTTGGGTCCAAACCCATATTCGAAGTAAACCCGACCAACCCAGAAAACTTCGAGTTCAACCCCGTGTATTCCCCAACTTTCCCCGAGTCTCCCTGTACCCCTTTCTTCTTATTTTTTTTTCCAGTAAATTAAATTTAAGCCTAAGTTTAAAATGAAATTATCAGTAACCTGCTTGCTTCCTCGAGTAGAACCCGAAGTAACCACCACCCTTACTCGCGAATCATCTCGCGTCATTCACCACCGGTCTTCCTGACACAAGCGATAGCGTGCACGTGCACGACCAAGTTCGCCATCATGGGACGAATCTCAGGCCACCCTCAAGTCAATGATCATCCTCTTATACAATTTTCGAACACCCCAACTCCACATCCATTCCAAATCAAAATCGAGCTTTAAGGTTCGAAACCTAGAAGTGTGAATCTGGAACCACCCTTAACCTGGAAACACGTCGCCTCCATAACCTCGACCACCAGAAAACACACGATTTCGGCCATAGCACGTCGACAGTTCGTACTATCATTTCCTAAGAGCGTTTGCAACTCGATCGCCCCTAGGCGTCGAAATTATCGCGCGTTCAACCCACTGAAAAATTTAGGGTTAAACCCAAAATTGAACTCGTATTCCAAATCTATGCAACATAAAATTTCTTTGATAATTTTCGTGAAGTCTCTGATGTTCAAGCTTGCTACAAACTAAATTTTAGCATTTATAATTGAATCAATTGTTAGGAATTTAGAAAAATGCAAATTGATCAAAATTTCAAACTCCTCTTGAAACACTTCATTAAAAATTCTCATTATTGTTTTAAAGATCATAGATTTTAGTATAGATTCAGATTATAACCTTGAATTTATATTTTTCAACATTTTATTTTTATCAATTTTACTTAAAACCTGTAAAACAATATTACAGTGAACATGCTTTACTGTATGTTTAAATAACTTTGCAAAATCTTGTTTGAGGATTTTAAAAAACTCGATTTATTTGAAAAAAACAAAGCTTTTCAGTGACTACAGCAAATAGACTTAAGTTTTTTTGAAAAGAAATAAAATCCCTGTATAAATGTTTATGGAGAACACAAAGCATCACTGTAATACTATCTTACTGAAGCATGAACAATTCAGTTTAAAATTGAAGTTTAAACTGCTTAAATAACTTAAAACTTTTTAAAGGATATGTTTACTCACAATGAATACAAGTTTTGAGACAGATATTTTGTGGATTTTGAAACTGCAGATTGATCCTCCTCTGTTCTTCCTTCTTCAATAATTTGCTTTTAACTTAAACAACAACAAAAAAATGATGTTTGCTTTCCTTTTAATTTCTATTTTTTTTCTTCATTGAGTTGTTTGAACAAAAATAAAGCAACTACTATGGATTGTATATAGGAAAGATGGTGTGCAGGTGAAAGGATAGGCTGAGTCTACTAAAGCAAAACAAGTACAGGTTAAAGTATATAAAAGAACAAAACCATGCTTGCTAATAAATGTTAGTGTGTGGGCTGATAGGATCGTGTACATGGAGAGGAGTAAATGGCATTAAATGAAGCATGTATGAAATGTTCATTTGCTCCCTTGTATACTTACAGCAATCTTAATTTATTATTTTTATTATTTTATTTAATACAAACTTACTTTATTTTGTTAAATGGAAGAGTTTTGTTTCCTTATGTCTTCATATTGGATGTATATTTTCTTTCTTTTCTTAAGTCATTTTATAATTATATAAATTTTATTACAAAAGTATATTTTCTTAAAATTTAATTAAATCTTAAAGTTTTAGCTATTAGCATGTAATTTATCACATATTTTATTTTATTGTTTAACACTAATTATTGCCTTGTTATATATTTTTATTTATTGTTTTAAAACAATTTCTTATTTGTTTGCAAATGTTTGTTCTTATTATTTTATTCTTTATTTATTTAAGACCCAAACTATCTATTATTTATTTATATTAACATTAACAATATTTTTATTTCTCTAGAAATTCAGTTAAGTTAAATTCAAAAGTTCAAATAATTTATCGAATTTAAATTAACTAAATTCGGGAATGTTACAATTCGGTTAAGTCACAGATATTTGAACTTAACATTATTTTATACAAAATAATGAAATGGTTTTAAAAGATGAAGTTTGAATCCAAATGGTTTTGGAAATGGAATTGAATTAAATATGAAAGACCTTTGAAAAAGAAGTTTTGAAATTGAAATATAGTGTTGAATATACTATATCTTGTTTGAAATTATTTTGGAAATCATGGTTTTGAAAGGTTTATGCCATTTCTATATTGTTTTCAAATGATATTAGTTTTCAAATAAAGAAAGGATTTCTAGTTTTTTTTGTTGAAAGGATTTCAAGTTTGAAATGAAAATAGTTTTCAAAACTATGAATAAATCTTTGTTAAAGATCGATGAACTTTGTTTTCAAATTGAAAAGGATCTTAAAGGTGTATCTTTTGTACAAAAGATTTGGAATTGAAATTGTTTTGAAAGCTATGAACGAATCTTTGTGAAAGGTTGATGAACTTTGTAAAGTGAATCTTTTTGTTTAAAAGATTAAAATGGTAATTTGTCTAAACCATTTGAAAGAAAGGTTTTGGACTTTAAGTTGTGACTTAACTAAGATCCCATATATCCATGTGGTTTTAAAATATGCGCTCATTATTCGATTTAGCCGGGAGAGTAACTTTGTGTCATATAACCCATTCCGAATAGTAATACGACGAAATGGATAGCATTTGAAGACCGGTGGTGAAGACCGGATATTTTCGAAAGCGAAAGGATTACCTATCGAATGTCTCTCCACCGGCTGATCCCCGGTATAGAGATTTGATCGCCCTTTGTGATGGGAAGTACGGACGTGATTAGGGATTATCCGGATGTGCAAGGGCTTCTTTTGAAGTGCCTTCGGTTCTGTTAGAGCCTGGAAAAGACTTGTATGGATGTATGTCTGACGTTACACTTTGAGATGTAAAGCTGGTTTCCATCAAATACATTTCTGTTTAGTGGCGGAGAATTTATTCTCTTAGCTTAACACCCTTCTTTGAGACGTTCTAGCTCAAAGGTTATGTAGTTGATGGTTACTAGTGATACATTCCTAATTTGGTTATGTGGCATACGAAGTGCTGCTGATCATGTGTTGATCGAAGCATGGCTTTTGTGAAAAGCGTGGCTTTTGTGAAAAGCGTGGCTTTTGTGAAAAGCGTGGCTTTATGGACGTGACCTCGTCGAGCCTCACAAACCAAAATGGTCAAAACAAGAAAGATGCAGCAAGGTTATTTGGGGTAGCGTCCCCTGAGGGTATGTCCATTTCCTTCTGAATAGAAGTGGTATCATGGTATGGAGCCCAGATACTAAACTTATGTGTTGCTGTAAACTTATTTCTTTGTGGTTGTTGGTATCGAGGCCTCGGATAAAGGTCGGTTAAGACCGGGGGTGGCATAATCGTGTAGTAGTTACCTTGTTACAGGGGTAACCCGGCCTTGTGTTAGCAGAGAGCTGGTTAACTTCTCGAGGCGTCCCTCCAGAGGCGTACCCATGTGGCCCAGGAAGTTCCTCTGCCTGACCATTTGTTGGAAATCCAAAGAAACAATATGCGCCCTGTACGGTTTTAGTTGTATAACCTGCCATGGAATGTGGCGGTAACCTGCTATTGAACATGGTAGCTATAGTAGGCATACAATAATGGTTGTATGCTGGCTAAGATTAATATTATACTTTCGAAATGTTTTCTACATTTTGCACTAATAATATTATCAAAAGGATTTTGCGCATCAAGCATGTTTGACTATCATAAGGAGAAATCTCCTCCAATTGTGTGTTTGCATTGTGTGTGTGGCGGGAGGCCTTATGGTAGTTTCATTTTCCAAAAAACATTGCGGATTTCTTTTAAATTCTTTTGTTTTGCTTTTGGTAAAGATAAACTATTTTCGTTTGCTCATACCATTCCCATGACTGACCTAGAGTTTATTGTTCCAAATCTAAACTCTAGGTGCCCACAATTTTCCACATGGGCAGCCTAGAGTTAGATTTTTAGATAATCAACTAGTCGATATAGATTCAGTAGTCTCCAGTCTTCTATTTGGAAATTCTTTGGATTCTTTGGTTTGGCGATCGCATTGGGATCGAGTTTGCTTCATTTAGCATGATAGCTTTTGGGTTTGAGCTTTTGGTTTGGTGACTTTGGAGCTTTGGCAATGGAGTCGCAATATGTTGGATTCTCGCTTTCTCACTCGGAAATTCTATTGAAGATATTCTTTCCATTGTATCTTGTATCTTTGATAATATTGATAAATTCTTATTGTATCATTGTTGTAATCAACTGTTGTGTATCAATGATATATTCATTTTCTTCCGTTGTTTGTTGTACTTAATGTGTTATAAGCTACGGCGAACCAAATTCGACGTTTGAATCTGCAGCATTCGAATACGGTGATCTATTCGGTGCTGATTTTCGAAGGTCGAGTCAGGGTCGTTACAGTGGCATCAGAGCTGAAGGTTGAACTTTAGCTCAGGAGTATACCACATTAGGTGACTCGTTAGAGATAGGGTTACAAATACCCTAGAATGAGTATACCTTAAGATATCTGTCTGTATGCCTCAGTAAATTCTCTTACTATCCACTGATAGTGAGTACGAGCGCAAGAAGAGGACGAGGTGGGGACAGGGAAATATCACTACAAATGGTCAATACCTGTAATAAAAAGAAACAACTTTATTTATCAATCTCTTTTCAATTATTTGATGGCTTCTTGGCAGCTCCAGGATGAAGCTTTGGTGTGATGGTGGCCTTGCGAATCGTTGTAGAAAAATCCTATTTTGTATTCTCTTTATCAATTACCTATCAGATTTTCGTTTTAAACTTTAATGCATTTGAAATTCTATTTAAAATTAATTTATGAATAAAATATGAAGATTTGTATCGATAAAACTATTTCCATTAAAACCAAATTTGAAATTCTATTGCT
Organism: Allium cepa; assembly: GCA_030765085.1. NCBI lineage: Eukaryota > Viridiplantae > Streptophyta > Magnoliopsida > Asparagales > Amaryllidaceae > Allium > Allium cepa. The sequence continues at coordinate 63,068,151 of CM060929.1, forward strand.
ATTTCTGGTGAGAATCAAAGTCCAAAGAGGGAAAAGCCAGTGTAAACTTTGGGGTATTCCGATTTGAGTTTGGAATCCATACCTAGTGTTTGAGAGTTATGGAAGATTGAAACTATTTGACTGTTCTTTTGGGTCTAGAAATATTCTACGAATGGTTAGTTGTCCTTCGAACTAACCAATGCCCTGTATATTTCATAGGCTCGATGGCCCGAAAAGTATTGAACAAGCTTGATCTTGTATCTATTGTTGATATTCTGATTTGGTAAGCCAAATATAGAATAAATATTCGGTTTGACCTGGAAAACTGATTCTCTATCTTTGTGTATCCATCTTTGTTTGTCTCCATGTCTTACAAATTTCGAGGATGAAATTTTCTTAAGAGGGGAATCTGTAACTTTCCTGGTTTTGAATCAAATTTAAATTGGTAATTTAGATTTAAATTTTTGGATTTAATTGTTAATTAATTTGAATTTTTCAAATTAAATAAGAGATGTTCCTATTTATTTATAGATTGTAATTTGAAATGTGAATTTGAAATTCAAATAAATATATTTGAAAAATAAATTGGATTTGAAAACTCCATATTTTAAAAATTTATAAAAATTTGCTTTCTAATATTATAATGTATATCAAGGTGTATATATATTTGTGTGTTGTGGAAAGTTTATTTTGAATTTAACATAATGATTTCCAAAAACTATTTAAAAGGTTAAAATTATAAATATATATAAATAGTAATGCATTGATTTAAAGTAATAGAAAATATGTAAAAATTTAGATATAAAACATAACTAAGTATAATTTGTTTAATTAACAAAAAGTTTAAAACACTTTTCTTTTATACTTGAAGTAAATTTACTTATGTATATGTTTAAACTAAATAGAAAAGGTATTACATGAATATATGTAAATATATTACAAATTCATACAAACGTAAGTAATTGATAAATCAAGGGTTAAAACAAAATTTATAAAAAAAATAGGAGGGATTTAAACATAAAAATGGTTGTTTTGACATTTGCAAAATATTAGCAATATGAATTAACAAGTGTAGGCATAGTATTTTTTTTGTAATTACAAGTGGCAAATTAACATTTCCTTTTAATTTAGAAATTTTGGAAAATATGCATAAGAGTAGAAACCAGGCTGCTACATTTTCATTTGAAAACTATCTTCTCTATTTTCAAACCCGAAAAATAAAGTCAAAAGGAATGAAAACCTAGAAAAAAAATCAAACCCAGGAAACAAAGCTTGAATTCATTTCAAAAATCTGAAGCAAAGCAACCAAAACGATCTTCAACCTGATGCAAATCAAAGTAAAGATCAAAGAAATCAAACTGTTTTAGCATAAGGCAACTCAAAACTTCTACAACCAGAATAAAATTCAAAACAAAATCCTGAAACAAAGATCATCTCCAGATCTTAAAAACCTGGAAGTAATTCAAGATCAAAGCAGGCAACAAAATTCAACTGGAATCAAACTCAGAAAAGAAAAAAAATCAAAGTTCAACTCAAACAACTTTAACTTGACTCAAGTCTGAAGCCTGCAAATGCAACTTCAAGATTAAGTTTCAGAATCAAAGATTACCAAATCAAATTCAAATGCATGATCAAAATAAAGATTCATTTCGAGATTTTTGTTCAAGCTTCTCCGTTCCTCTCTGTCAAACTATCAGGTGAGCAAACCTCTTTAATCTACCATTTTATCTTGATACTGGATAATGCTTCAAAGTGTGAAGGGTTTATCTAAGAAGAATAGTTGAATTCCTCTGTATCTATGGTATGCATGTCTGTATATGTGATGTATTTGTCTCTGTTGAGAATTAAAACACATATCTTTTTAGTAAACGTAAATTCTTATTATCTAATCAACTTTAAGCTATAATTTCTAAATGAAAATTGTTTGTAACAACGAAACACCATTTTTAAAATTAAATTTAAGTATTTAAATTAGGTAATTATCTCAGAAATAATAAATTACAGTGTTAGTCACATATATGTCAAAAATAAAATATTTGGATTTCAAGTTCTGATTTTATGAATGAAATTGTATTGTAAAACAATGATTTTTGGGAATAATTTCATAAATTTCAAGACTATATTCAATGTGAGATTTTGAGTTGATTAGGATTGGCTTATTCCTCAATTTCCTACGAACGGCGATGAATTGTTCGCCGGGCTTGAGAGAGGAGGTGGATGGTGGCCCAGTGATCATCAGAAAAATAACCGGAGTATTTATAATTAGTCGTGGCAAACGATCGACGATGATTTAGGATTTTGACCTAGTTTCTGATCGACGTTAGAAGGTGGATTGCTACAGCATCCACGGTGCATCGGGATCTTCTAGTGGTGGTGGGATCGGAGCTTGAGACCGTGGCGCAACTTCAGGTGCAATCACGTAGGCTCTGATGATCAGAGTCAGGTGGTGTTAGGAGGTTTGGTGTCTGGGTTTTGTTCTAGGCAGCGTTCGTCCTAGTTCGATTTTGATTTACGTGGTAGATGAAGGCTTTGGGTGGTAATTTGGGTGGAGATGTTCGTTGATGAGTTGGGAGTGGTCGAGGCTCTGATCGAAGTTGATCAGAAGGTTTGTACACGTGCACTCGATATCTCTTGTATCAGCACGAAGAGGAGGAAGAAGAAGGAGGTGGGTTTCCTTGGGTTTGATCACGTGTAGTGGAATGTTTGACTCGATGTAATAACGTAGGGAGGTAACTCGAAGTTGTGTTCGGGACTTCGTTGATATGGCTCGGGTTTTCGAAACAAGGGCAGGTTTCAAAAAGAAAGAAAATGTCCAGTTTTAAAAAATTTAATTTAATCAGTTTTACTATTTTCCTGATCAATATTTTTCAATAAAACTTGTTTTATTTGAGTTAGAAACTTAGTTAAAGGTTTTAAAAAATATTTTTTTAACTAAATTTAAAGGAGTTTAATATATATATATATATAACCTTTATTTTGAAAGTTTATTTTAAATAAACTTAATATTGTGAATATGTAAGTAATTAAAGAATGACGTGTTTTAATCCTTAATTTAATTTAGAGGTTTAAAGTGATTAAATGATTAATTACTTAATTACTTAAAAGAATTTAATTTACGTGATTCATTAATTAATTTGATTAATTTAAAGATTAATTAAGTGATTAAAGGTTAATTACTTAATAATTAAAGGTTAATTAATTTATGGTTAAAGGTGAATTAATTAATGATTAAAAGTTAACTAATTTGTAATTACTTAATGTAATTAAGGGATAACAATTATGTAATTAACTTGAAGTTAATTTGATTAATGTGATTAATTAAGGAATAGTTAATTAACTAAAGGTAATTAATTAAGATGGATAATTAAAGTTGATTAATTAAGGGATTAAAATTTATTTGAGATTTACTCATATAAGTGATTAGGGATAATCACTTATTGTAATTAATTGAGGATAATTAATTAATTAAAGGTTAATTAATTAATGAAATTGATTAGGGATAATCACATATGGTAATTAATTAAGGGTTAGTTAATTAATTAATTAATTAAGGATTATTAATTAAAGGATAATTGAATAATTAATGGTTAATTATTTAATGATTAATGGTTGTTTGATTTATTAATTAAGGTTGATTAATTAATAATTAAAGGTTAATTAATAAATGATTAAAGGATAATTAATTAAAATGGTTTGTAATTAATTTATGATTAATTAACCAGGATTAGTAATTTATTCATAAGTAATTATCTAATTTAAATTAATGAGATGATTAATTAATCTGACTTATGGGTGTTTGGATTCAATTGAATGTTGAATTATTTGATATCCCTGATGTGTGATGCTTTGTGATATGAATTGTATTAATTTGAGCTGTGATGAATGTAATTTATTTATTTATCTATGATGAATTTATATTAATTATCTGTGAATCTGGGAATGAAGATGAGCGTTATAGGATTATACCGCTTATCGATATTGCTGTGCTTGAATCTGTGATGATTGATGATGTTGCACTATTGTGTAAAACCCCTGGACTACACTATACACACACAAATATGGATTTCATGAGGATTCGGTTAAGTCACAGATATTTGAACTTAACATTATTTTATCCAAAATAATGAAATGGTTTTAAAAGTTGAAGTTTGAATCCAAATGGTTTTGGAAATGGAATTGAATTAAATATGAAAGACCTTTAAAAGGGATGTTTTGAAATTGAAATATAGTTTTGAATATACTATGTCTTGTTTGAAATTATTTTGGAAATCATGGTTTGAAAGGTTTATACCATTTCTATATTGTTTTCAAATGATAATAGTTTTCAAATAAAGAAAGGATTTCTATTTTTTTGTTGAAAGGATTTCAAGTTTGAAATGAAAATAGTTTTGGAAACTATGAATAAAGATTTGTTAAAGATTGACGAACTTTGTTTTCAAATAGAAAAGGATCTTAAAAGGTGTATATTTGCGTATAAGATTTGGAATTGAAATTATTTTGAAAGCTATGAATGAATCTTTGTGAAAGATTGATGAACTTTGTAAAGTGAATCTTCTTGTTTAAAAGATTAAAATAGTAATTTGTTTAAACCATTTGAAAGAAAGGTTTTGGGCTTTAAGTTGTGACTTAACTAAGATCCCATATATCCATATGGCTTTAAAATATGCGCTCATTACTCTGTTTAGCCGGGAGAGGACCTTTATGTCATATAACCCTCTCCGAATAGTGATACGACGAAATGGATAGCATTTGAAGACAGGTGGTGAAGACCGGATATTTTCGAAAGCGAAATGATTACCTGTCGAATGTCTCTGCACCGACTGATCCCCGGTATAGAGATTTGATCACCCTTTGTGATGGGGAGTCTAGACGTGATTAGGGGTTATTCGGATGTGCAAGGGCTTCATTTAAAGGGCCTTCGGTTCTGTTCGAGCCCGGAACAGACTTGTATGGATGTATGTCTGACGTTACACTTTGAGATCTAAAGCTGGTTTCTATCAAATACATTTCTTTTTGGTGACGAAGAATTTATTCTCTTAGCTTAACACCCTTCTCTGAGACGTACGAGCTCAGTGGTTATGTAGTTGATGGTTACTAGTGATACATTCCCAATTTGGTAATGTGGCATACGAAGTGCTGCTGATCATGTGTTGATTGAAGCATGGATTTTGTGAAAACGTAGCGTTGTGGATGAGACCTCGTCGAGCCTCACAAACCGGAATGATCGAAACAGGAAAGATGCAGCAAGGTTATTTGGGGGTAGTACCCCCTGAGGATATGTCCATTTCCTTCTGGATAGAAGTGGTATCATGGTATGAAGCATAGATACTTAACTTATGTGGTTGCTGCAAACTTATTGCTTTGTGGTTGTTGGTATCAAGGCCTCGGATAAAGGTCGGTTACGACCGAGAGGTGGCATACTCGTGTAGTAGTTACTTAGTTCCAGAGGTAACCCGGCCTTGTGTTGGCAGAGAGCTGGTTAAGTTCTCAGGGCGTCCCTCCAGAGGCGTACCATGTCACCCAGGAAGTTCCTTTGCCTGACCATTTGTTGGAAATCCAAAGAAACAATACGCGCCCTGTACAGTTTTAGTTGTATAACCTACCATGGAATGTGACAATAACCTGCTATTGAACATGGTAGCTTAGTAGGCATACAATAATGGTTATATGATGGCTAAGATTAATATTATACTTTCGAAATGTTTTCTACACTATGCACTAATAATAATATCAAAAGGATTTTGCATATCAAGCATGTTTGACTATCATTAGGAGAAATCTTCTCCAATTGTGCATTTGCATTGTGCGTGTGGCGGGAGGCCTTATGGTAGTTTCATTTTCCAAAAAACATTGCGGATTACTTTTAAATTCTTTTGTTTTTCTTTTGATAAAGATAAACTGTTTTCGTTAGCTCATACCAGTCCCATGACTGACCTGGAGTTTATTGTTCCCTATCTAAACTCTAGGTGCCCACAATTTTCGACACGGGCAGCCTAGAGTTAGATTTTCAGATAATCAACTAGTAGATATAGATTCAGTAGTCTCCAGTCTTCTGTTTGGAAATTCTTTGGAGTCTTTGGTTTGGCGATTGCATTGGGATCGAGTTTGCTTCGTTCAGCATGATAGCTTTTGGGTTTGAACTTTTGGTTTGGAGACTTTGGAGCTTTGGCAATGGAGTCGCAATATGCTAGATTCTCGCTTTCTCACTTGGAAATTCTATTGAACATATTCTTTCCACTATGTCTTGTATCTCTGATAATATTGATAAATTCTTATTGTATCATTGTTGTAATCAACTGTTGTGTATCAGTGATATATTCATTTTCTTCCACTGTGTTATTGTACTTAATGTGTTATAAGCTTCGGTGAACCAGATTCGACGTTTGAATCTGCGGCATTCGAATACGAGTGATGTATTCGGTGCCAATTTTCGAAGGTCGAGTCAGGGCCATTACAAAACATTTCCAAGCTTTACAGTCTGAAGGATGACATAAAACACCTTCATTTCGTTGTGGTTCACTATGCCATCACATGTGGTTCGCCATAGCAGTAGATGAATATAACCTTTGCATTCTCAATGTAATAGAAAAATAATGCATTTTGGTGAAAGGTATGCCTTGCTGATGGTTTTCATCAGTTTATATCTAGGTTGCTTACAAAATTTACACAACACCAAATCTTTATCTCCCTTCCAATAAATCATGCACCCATCTAGACACGTCCTAATTTTTTCATAAAGTAGTCCAAAGGTAGAGGCCTCTCTTTTGTGGGAGTACAAGTTCTCTATTAATATACTGTTAGGTGGAAGCATTTCTTTACCCAAGCTAAGAATTGCATTCATTAGGTTTTTGATGCATTTTATTCTGATTTTATAACAATTAACCGAGAAATTGTTGCCGAGTGTGTCATTTTACAACCTTTATAGAGTGGTCGTTTCGATGCTTCTAACAAATTGAAAAAGTAACTTTTTTATTTCTAATTTAAGATCTTCCTCTAAATCTGGTTCTTCTGTCCTCATACTCAGACCAGTAGTATCATAAACCATTTTAGTCATTCTTATTTTCTTCAATAAGGGGTTCATCATAATCCACATCCATATTTACGGTCTTCTCTTGTATAACATGATATTTTCTCCATGATATATCCACACAAGATAGTCGGACATAAAATCATATTGGGGTAAATGTAAATCACAATATACTACTTTCTAAGTTTCTAACAATGACATTTCGAACATGGACGTTGAACTTCTTTCATATTGGTTTATTACTAGATGTCACTTTCATGAATGTATCTATGCTATTTCTAAAGTGCAATGGAATCATTCTTCCATTTTTACCTCTCATATACATCCAACTTCGATCTTTCAAATATATATCTTTTATACTCTGCACATAAACATAATTTTCAGTATATGTCCTACAGTAGTACATTGTTTTCAATTTAAATAACATTATTATTTTTATGAATAATTTAAATAACATTATTAGTTTTATTATTACTTTAGATAACACTATTATTTTACTATTACGTTATTTCATTAATTTTATTAATACATTCAATAACATTATTAATTTTGTTATTGACTACAATAACATTATAATTTTATTATAAAACAATGAAATTCACAAATAATTTCAAAGCTATATAACCTAGAAATTTCTACACTTTTTTAAATGGTTGGCCATCCTACTTCCTATTACAAACATAATCATATTTACGTTTCATAAATCATTTCAAATCGTACGATCAACAAAATTTTCGACAGCACTTCCCTATATTTCCCATATTATAGTTAAAAGAGCATACTCGAGGAAAAGAAGAAAGTGTTGTCAAAATTTCATTAACCATTCGATTTGAAATATTGATTTACGATGCATAAATGCCATTGCGTTCATCACTTGGATGATACCGGAACAAATCCGACAAATAAAATATTAGATGAATATCGATTTTCATTTTTAAAAAACAAATATCTATATAATGATCATATACAATACTTATCAGACGGGACAAAATTAAACACCTAGGGGGTTTTATTAATAATATCGTACCGATAACAATGATTTTATCTACCAATTTTATAACAATACCAACAATATCTCGAATCACGTACGAATTATCATACCAACAAACCTATGTCATTGATTGTAACATCCCCTATTTAGAGGCCTAAAGTTAAGTGCTACAGATGTGGTAGTCATTTATAGTACTAACTTCAAGCGACTAAATACGGCTATGTTAATGGTATCCATAATATCAGAAGCACTTGAATATGAAACAAAATCACAGATTTGAAAAAAACAATATTTTACTGATTACATTATCAAAACATATTCCCTATTCAAATTACAAAATCCCATCACTTTTCTAGGTTCAGATAAAATATAATTATTACATAAATACGCCAAGAGCGACATATGATGATGCCCCCTTGGTTGACTAGAGTACTATATATAAAATATAGTGGAATCAATCCAAAATATAGTAGCAACTCCTAGTTAGCTATCCGTCAGCCACCTGCTCGTCACCCGAAGCTTTATTCGCCAACCTACTAAAACATGTAAACCTCAACCCTTAACTTACTCAAATCAATTTTTAACACTTGAAAGTTTAAGGGGAAAACACAAACTTCGAGTCATACATAAAGCCTAGCGTGAATAATACTATACATCTCGATTATCTGATATTAAGTGAGAACATGCCACTTAGTGGAACGGGTTTCCCCTTACTAATATCCTTTTTAAAACATATCTTATGCAAATTTATAATCCTGCAACCAAAACAAGTTAAACATGTAAAGCAATATCATTTATATGAACATATCAGTTATCATATGGACTATTTGTCTGTACACTGAAGTTTTGTTTGGCTAACTACTAACCCTTGGCTAACTCGGACTTACCAGAAAAATATAAAAATATAACATATTAGATACTCCTCTTCTGGATGGTCTATCCTTACTTACTTTCCAAGTCTAACTGATCCTAACGGTTTTGCGGGCTTACCAATAACCTGTCTTTCCTTTTTAGATTCCTTTCTGTGTGTAACATAATTTTAGTCCCACCTGTGACAATGCTCTACACACTGGAATTTTGGACCTATTTTTAGCTAGGGGCTACCAGCTAAACTATAGGGCGTGACCCTTAGTCCCAGCTGGTATTTTAATATCTGTGTCATTTTACTTAGGGTTATCTACCCATAAAATTTTCCTTGAAAACCATTTCTTTCAAATTGATTTAAACCTTTAAATCATCCTTTAAACAAGGACATTATTAATAATATACTCTTTGCTTTACTCAAATCACTTTGTCATTTTACTTATTCATAAACAAAACCTTGTCGATGAAAATGTTTAAACTTTTGAAAGTACCTCTTTTGAAACCTTTGAAAGTATCCCTTTCAATACAAATAAAACCTTAGGCCAAAGGCCAAAACATACCTTTCGAAATCATACCTTTCGAAACCATTCATATTTATCCTTCGAAAGCATTGGAAAACATCTCCTTCGAAAGCTTTAAAACCTTGGACCTCCTATCTTCAAAATACTTAAACATTGCCTTTTGAAACCATTGGAAAACCTTTCCTTTTAGACCTTTCGAAACCATTAGGGAACCACCCCTTAGAAACTTTTCTTTAAAACCTTTCGAAAGCATTAAAACATCAAGCCTTTCAAAAGCATTTGGTTCAATTTATAACATGTGGAAACACCTTTCGAAATCATTAAAACTGTCTCCTTCGAAACCATTTGGGTTCTGCCTTTTATAGGGAAAAAGGGTCATTAAAACATTTAAGTCGAAATCATCTCTTTCGAGAGCATTTCCTAAGTAAAGAAGTGATGGTGTTGAAACCATCCCTTCGAAAGCTTTGGAGAAGCGTCTTTGTTTTAAAAACAAGGCAACCCTTCCAAAACCAATTTGGGTCGAAAGGTAAAAAGCGGCAATCAAGGTTTTCAACCCCTTCGAAAGCATTCATTTAAAAAAAAGGCGCAAACCATTCGAAACCTTTCTTTTGAAACATTTGACTCAGACGAAAGCCAACCAAGTCAAAAGCACTTCCATCAAAAGCAAAAGCAAGCGCATTTTCAATTTAAAACAAAGCATGCTGCGATCCTCTCGGAACCTTTGGTTTCGACTCAATATCTTCCGCCTCTATCCAATTCACTACGTACCATGTATTTGATACCATGTGCATTGGTTTCGACGGAGGACGAGTTAAGGAATCAGAAGCCTGGTGCTGAAAGCATTGAAACAGGAAAAAAGCATGTTGATTAGACTTTTAAAATTAGTCCTTTGTACCTAACTTTCCTTGTTTGTCAAATTATGATTGGTTGAAAATTTTTCTTTCCCAAAAGTACTGCCAATTTTCAAAAATGACAATTTGGATTATTTACAAAATACCCCTTCTCCTTTATATAATTATATAAAACATTTAAGTCTCATACCTGAAATAATTTTATATATCCATTAAAACTTTTATGAAAAGTCTACAAAAATTCCAAAAAATCATTTTTAATATGTTTTCCAACATATATAAATTCAGACCCTAAGCCGATATAATTTGGCCGTAATTAATTGTTAACCCAAAATAGCATTTTCTTCACTAGAAAATTCATATAAAATCCACATTAATTATGAAAATTGAAAACCATTTCTAGATTATTGTTTCTAATATAAATTTAAATTCGCAAGGCAATTGGATGTCATATAATAGGGTTTTCATATCAAAACATATAACAAAATCTATGTAAATTAGCATAGATCATCAACAACATATAGATATACATTTTATCATCCAAAACATGGCAAAACTTTTGCAAATAATTCGGATTTCATACTAAAAACTGAAAATCATTAAAAAATTGAGATGTAGTCATTATTCACCTTAGCATTGTGATTAAAGATGTGAGATTTGTTCTTGATTAAATAATTTGATTCTCCTTTTTGAAATCCTAGCTTTTATCTTCTCTTAAGCTTGCTAATGGTGGCCAGCCTTAGCTTATTTTTTGGATTTGTGAATAATGAAGTGAACATGAGTGTTGAGGGGATAAGGTTTTAGAGCATAAAGATGTGCCTTGTTCTTATTTTGCCCTTGCGTATTTCCTAACCTTTATTCTCTTTTTGCTCTTTGGTTCACTTGTTTAACATGGCACAACTACCATTTATTTAATCACAAATATCAATCCATTAATCATCTTACATTATTTTATTTTATTTAACTAATTAAACATCCTAAATAATGTTACTGAAAATATGGGGTGTTACAAACTCCCATCCTTAAAGGATTTCGTCCTCGAAATTACGATAAGGTACACATCAAAACAATCAAAGGTAAAACATACAATCAAACAAATCAGGATACGCATCTCTCATCATGTTCTCAGTCTCTCCCAAGTATAGTCTCTTTCATCCTCACACCACTGGACTTTAACTAATTTGATTGCCATATTTCTAGGCCACTTCTCTTCTCTTGCAACTATGCGAATGTGCTTTCTAACTATAGTCGAATTTTGCTATACGACTAAATCTTCTAACATAGTTGGCAATATAGTAGTAAGCGGATCTTGAATACTCTTTCTTAGATGAGAAATATGGAAAACATCGTGGATTCTTGCCAAACTGCTCGGTAACTCTACTCTATACGTGAGTTTCCCGATCCTTTCAATAATAGGAAATGGTCCGATGAACCTCTGTGCCAACTTCCCTGATTTCCCAAATTGAATCACACCCATCATCGCAACACCTTAATGAAAACATGCTCTCTAATAGAAAACTCTAAGTCTTTCCATTTTTTATCCTCAGAACTCTTCAGCCTAGATTAAGCTTTCTTCATTCTAGCTCGAATCAACTCAACCTTTTCTACAGCTTCTCTAACCAAATCTAGACTAAGAACTAACCTACCCCCGGTCTCTAACCAACAAACTGTAGGTTTGCATGGCCTTTAATACAAAGCTTCAAATGGTAACATCCTTATACTAGCTTGATAACTATTGTTATACAAAAACTCGACTAGATGTAGACGGTCTTTCCATGATCACCCAAGATCTAGCACACAAGCTCGTAACGAATCCTCTAAGACTTTGTTAACTCTTTCCGTTTGCCCATCAGTCTATGGATGGTAAGCGGTACTCATCTTGAGCTTGGTACCTAAGGAATCCAACAGACTCTTCCAAAACTCGCTAGTGAATAAAGAATCTTTATCACTCATTGTACTGCCAGGAATTCCGTGCAGTCTAACTACATTCTTCATTAAAAACTTCGCTAACACAGGTGCCATTCTAGTTGACTTAATTGGAATGAAATGGGCACTCTTGGTCAAACTGTCCACAATGACCCATATGCTTTCATTTCCTCTATTAGACCTTGGCAACCCATCAATGAAATCTATAGAAATAGAATCCCACTTCCACACTAGAATGTACAAAGGCTAAAGCAACCCACTTGGCTTCTGATGTTCGACTTTTACTCGTTGGCAGTTTAGACACTGCTTCACCCATAAGCCTACATCCTTCTTCATTCCTTCCCAGAAGGAACCTCTCTTCATGTCTTGATACATCTTAGCTCCTCTCGGATGAATGGTGAACTTCAAATGATGGCATTCCTCAAAAACTTCCTTCCTAATGTCTCCTTTATTCGGAACACACGATCTTCCTTGTTTTCTCAACGACCCCTTCTGGTCAAGACTAAAATCCTTTAAGTCACCGCTCTTTGTTCCATCTCTCAGCTTTCTGATCCGTTTAGCCAACACTAGATCCTCTAGCTATTTAGAAGCAACCTTTTCGATCATAACTAGTCGAACTAAAACATGATAACAAAGCAGATCTATACTTGAACTACTCTTGATTCTCCACTATACTCTGCAAGTCGCTAACACTTCCAAATCTTTCCACTTAGCTATCATTGCTAACACAACATTCTGATGTTTTCTGCTAAGCGCATCTACAACCTTGTTGCCTTTCCCTGGTGTGTATTCAATACTAAAATCATAAGCAGCTAAGAACTCTAACCACCTCTGTTGCCTCATGTTTAGCTCCTCTAAGAGAACAAATACTTCAACAACTTATGATCCATATACAACTCAAATCTTTCTCCCAAAATACAATGTCTCCACACCTTCGGCGCAAAAATTACCGTAGCTAACTCCAAATCATGGGTTGGGTATCTGACTTCATGCGGTCTAAGTGGTCGAGAAGCATAGGCAATCACTCTACCCCTCCGCATTAACACAGCTCCTAACCCAGTCTCATATGCATCTGTGTACACCACCAAATCCTATTTTCCCTCTGGAACAACCGACACAGGTGCATTAGTCAATAAGTGTTTCAGCTTCTGGAATGCCCCCTCACACTTATCGGTCCAAATGAACTTCACATCCTTTCGAGTTAGCTTGGTCATTAGTACCGCTATCCATGAAAAATCCTTAAAAAACCTCCAATAGTAACCAGCCAATCCTAGAAAACTTCTTATCCCAGTCACCGTTTCTAGTCTCCTCCAACTATTCACGACCTCGATCTTAGCTGGATCCACTGGTAACCCATTCTCTGAAACTACATGGCCAAGAAACTTCATTTCTTTTTTCCATAAATGACATTTCGAGAACTTCTCATTTAGCTGATGTCACCGCAAGCCGTAGCGTTTCAAGCACCACTCTAAGATGAACTTCATGCTCTCTTTCATCCTTAGAGTACACTAAAATATCATCTATTAAAACTAATATGAACCTATCCACGTGCTCTCAAAAATCCATTTCATCAAATCTACAAAGAAAGCTGGTGCAATAGTCAGTCCGAACAGCATCACAAACCATTCATACGATCCATATCTGGTTCTAAATGTCGTCAAAGAAATACTATCCTCTGCCACTCTAAGTTGATGGAAACTTATTGCTAAATCCAACTGCGAAAATATCTTGGCTCCGCTCAACCGATCGAACAAATCGTCAATCCTAGGAAATGGATATCATTTTTTATCATTTTCTCATTCAACTTATGGTAATTGATACATAACCTTAACGATCCATCCAGCTTCTTAGCAAACATTGCTAACGCTCCCCAAGGTGAACTACTAGGTCTGATAAAATTCTTGCCTTCCAAATCCACCAACTGCACCTTTAGCTCCCTCATTTCGGTAAGTGTCATCCTTCTTGGCAGTCTACTCGCTGGTTCTGCTCCAAGCACCAAATCTAACCGAAACTCAATGGCCTCTTTCGGTGGTAATCCTACTACGGGTTCAAAAATATCTGCGAATTCTCTTACCACAAAAACTCGATTCTTCTCATCTTCTATCTCCACAATACCCAATAAGGCATTCAACCCACGGCTTGAGTTTTCTACGGTGTATATAATCCGCTCCCTATAGTCTGGGTGTCTAAGTGACATTTTCCATCATGGCAAAATATCCTAGCATCGTACTTACTTAACCAATCCATACCTAGAATAATTTCGAACCCTGCGAAATCAAACACACGCAAACTACGAACAAAAGTATGACCTAACAAGTCAAATTTCAGGTGGTTACATCTCATCCTAAATGTTGCATACCCACCTATCGAATTTGCAACCCTTAAGGAGGTAACTAGGTATGAGGGTTCTAGGTTAAGCTTATCTACCAAACAATGAGATATAAAAGAATACGATGCACCAGTATCAAACAGAACACTAACTGCCATACCAAGAATCATAAGTGTACCTCCCAACATTGCTTCCCCTTTTTCCCCTGTCGTGGGTCTCGAGGTAGCTGGCTCCAATGCATATACTTTGTCCTTTCCATCCTTAGCAGGCTCCTTGCATTGGCTCTTATAACGACCCATCTGATCGCAGTTGAAGCATTCGATATTCTTCTTCATAGTCACCTTCTTTGCCTCTCTAGAATGACATTCATTCACAAAATGCCTTTTCTTGTCACACTTAAAACATACAATTTATTACTTTCCTTTCTTCACGGCTCCACCCTTCTAGGCTCCCTTCTTAGGAAAGAATATCCTTTCCTGACTCTGTCCCATCGGGACCTCCTTCGCCTTATTCTTCTCTACAGAGGCAATAATTTCCTTGTGTCTTAGAGCCATCTCTACTATAACATCACAGGGATCCCCGATTTAAGGTAATGTAGCCCTGGAAAATTAAACTTTCAACCCCATAATGAACTTCTCATTTCTCTTAATCATGGTATCCACAGTGGCACGACCATATCTTGCCAACTCCTCAAACCTTGTAGCATACTCTAACACAGTCATTTCTCCCTGCTCTAAGTCAGCACACTTTCTAAGCAAGGTAGACTTCGCCATCACAAACATGAATCTCTCCTCGAACCTCCTCTTAAACTCATTACATGTCACTGTTCCTTCATCCACTTCAACCGTCACATTATTCCACCCATATAAAGCTGCTCCTTGAAGCTGCCTCGAAGAGAGCCTTTTTTTCTGCTCATCACTGAGCCCTAAATCTATAAAAATCCTCTCACAATATAGCAACCAGTTCCCCACTTCAATGGCATCTTCAGTCCCAATGAATGGTTTTCCTCCCAACCTAGCATAATCCCTACTCAAAGTAGCATAATTGTTGACTAGTGGAGCTTCATGGGCTCCTCCTCTAACTACTCCAGCAGCAACCATTGCTTGCATCGTATTCATGAAAAACTGATAAATGGATCCCATGTCAACTTGAGGGACTTCAGCACCAATATTTTCAGCTCGTGCCTGACCTTGGTTCCCTCAGTATTAGGTCTGACATTTCGATCTACAGTGGTGCTTCCTCCTCCTACATTATCTCTTCGAGAATCCATATCTGCATTCGAACCTTCGTAAGATATAGAAAAATTACCTAATAGAGATAGGAGACTGGAGATAAAGCGCATACTTATATATGTCAAATACAAGTACGTTACTACGGTGTTACCCCATACCTCGATCGTATCTCTAATTCCTTAGGATTA
Organism: Allium cepa; assembly: GCA_030765085.1. Classification (NCBI taxonomy): domain Eukaryota; kingdom Viridiplantae; phylum Streptophyta; class Magnoliopsida; order Asparagales; family Amaryllidaceae; genus Allium; species Allium cepa. Next base: position 63,084,059 of record CM060929.1, read on the forward strand.
TGTTAACAGAAATCATCTTTTTAGTTAATTTTTTTCATAAACCTATGCTCTGATACCAAGTTGTAACATCCCCTTGTCTAGAGGCCCAAAGCTAAGCGCTACAGATGTTGTATTCAACCATAGTATTAGCTTCCGTCGACTAAATACGGCTATGTTAATGGTATCCATAATAACAGAAGCACATGAATATGAAAAAAAAATTACAGATTTCAAAAAATTACATTTTACTGATTATATTTCCAAAACACGTTGCATATTCAAATTACATAATCCCGTTTCTTTCCCAGGCTAAGATAAAATATAACTATTACATAAATACGCTAAGAGCGACATATGACGATGCCCCCTTGGTTGACCAAAGTCCTATAAATACAATAAAGCGGAATCAATCCAAAATATAGTAGCAACTCCTAGTTAGCTATCCGTCAGCCACCTGCTCATCACCGGAACCTTTATTCGCCAACCTACTAAAAACTGTAAATCTCAACCCTTAGCCTACTAAAATGAATTTTGAGCATCCGAGATTTTAAGAGGGAAACATAAACTTCAAGTTAGATATAAAGCCTGGTGTGAATAATATTATACATCTCGGTTATCTGATATTAAGTGAGATCACGCCGCTTAGAGGTGTTGAATATGCGCTTATATGATTTTTGTTTGATGATAATAAACATATATACATTCGTTTAAATGTATTTGATAATATACTATTTTTTTTTTCACAGATTAAATAAATATTTGCTGAATAAAATAAATAATACAGAATTTGAATTCAAACGAATATTTTATTCAAACAAATATTTATTACAACTTTGATAGTACAATTTCAAGCTCTCACTATACACATTCAATTTTGACTACAATACATGACATTTCACATTTACATCACAACCTCACTACATATCACTCACACTCGTATTTTTATCTTCAACTGCATTCCAGTTTGAATCCATCTTCTGGGCAATCTGCAAAAATATAAACTAACGCAGTAAAATTGAAAATAAAATATTTTTGCAATATAAAATAAGAGATGAATTTTGAAAATAATATTTGCCTCAGTTATTTTGGTTGTTCGTCATAACTTGAATTTGAATTCATCATACACGAACAACTTGTGACATACACAGTGTATTACTGTATATGCCACAAGGCCGTACTCGCCGATATATACACTTGATTGTTTTACAGGGACAGGTAAGCACAGGTCAAACCCAAATGAAAAACCGGGTTCAACTCACGTGCAATTATATTCAAAATTTCGACACGAGCACAAGGTCAAACTCGAGCTGTAAAACTGGATTCAACACAAGGCAACATGACCGAAGGCATAGCAAATGCATAGCGACTGCAACAGTGACAAGTGCAATTCGAACCAACATGATCAAGAAATATAAAATGCAGTTTGCTGTGATACGAGCTCACTACAAAAGCACCAGCCCGATGATACAAAACACAATGCACAAAGGCTACAGGTCTGAAATTTCAAAATGCAAGTACAAGTCATAGCAATGCATGCAACAGGCCAGAAACAATTATGCAATAGTGAAAAACACAAGTCGAAGTGGTCAATGCACAAATGCACCAAATACCAAGATCAACACAGCAACTCAAATGACTCAAGTGTACACAAGTGAAGCCAAGCTTCAACCAATGAATGCAACAATCAAAAGATGGTAGCACAAAGATATGACATCACAACAAACATGACAGTATACGAAATGCACAGAACCATCGGTGATATGCAGCAGTATAAACACCACATTAAATTCAAGTGGTTTAGCAAGGCAATGCAAATATGCAAATGTCAAGACCAACCAGAGTACAACTACTGAAGCTCAAGTATACCACAATATCAACAAACCCAAATGTCCAGACCAACAACAACAAATACAACTTTAATGCAAACAGTCAAGTTAATGCACAATGATGAACAAGGCAACAGTGAAGTACAATATCAATTCCAATGAATTGAAACTCAACTGTATGAAAAGTGTTTCAGTAATGAACAAAGACCAGGCTACACAATATCAAGGTGAAACCAAATATACACAAGTGCAGATGAACAGATATGGCTGAAGTCAATGAAGCCAAGGCAAACTGAAATACACAAATGCAACAATGAAACAAGACACAGTACTGATGCAAGTGCAAAACAGAATGAAGTACACAAGCACTTAAACAAAGATGGCCAGAGCAAAAGTTCACAAGTGCAACACAACATCAGTAACAACATAAAGCAGTGCAACTACATGAGCAGTAAAGATGGCCAGAGACTAAGCTCACAGGGATGAACACAGTGACGGCCGAGAGATGCAATCAAGTCAAAATGCCGAAGTTCAAATAATGTCATCAGAAATTCACAAAATCAAAATATATAACCAATTCAAAGCCGCAAGTCAAAACCGTGGTAGCAAACGTAATTGACCAAGTCACGAATCAACAACGTGACTATCAAGCAAAGAAAGTATATTCATATGAACAAGTCAGAAAACATCTCAAGCATCAATACAAGATCAAGCGGCCAGAGCAAGTAAATTGACGAATTCAAATTAAAATATACGACGCAAATCTAGGGTTACAAACCCTATATAAATTGACATCATCATCGGCAATTTTGGGCATCGAATTCCAGAAAGCATAAATCAGTAAAGAAAAACCACATAATTACATACCGGAGTTCGATCAACGAAGCAGCCGCGGTGAGCAAATCAAAGAGCATCGAAGTCGAACAGTATCAAAACATCGAAGTCGAATAGTATCAAAGAGGAACGGCTGCTTCAGGAACCCTAGTGTGGATCAACAGGACAAAAAGCCCTAATTTTGTTTCAAAGAGGAACGGCCGCATCTCAAAAATAAACGAACGAAGAAAATAAAAGTGACGGTCTAAATTATAAAAGGGGCCGGTAGTAAAAATAAGGGATTTAGATTTATAAATAGGGTTGTGTTGTTTTTTTGTTTATATTAGGGCTATTTTGTTTTTAATTTGTTTTTAATTTGTTTTTAATTTGTATTTTCCTCTTTAAACCGTTTAATTTTCTAGTCGTGTGACTAGGGGACAAGCTACGGTGTGTAGCTTGAGAATTCGCAACTCGGTAATTGAGTTGTGGCAGGGGTTTGAGCGTAGAGTTAGATTAGTCAATAGCGGTGTATAGCGAGTTTATGTGTGTAAGCGAGGGACTATCTAATTTCTAGTAGAAACCTTGGGGGCAGCACGTAGGCAGGGTTTTGCCGAAGCTGGGTAAATTCTGTGTTGTTCTGTTTTTATTCTGTTATTTATATTCTGCGATATCTGTGCTGCTATTCTGTGATCTGAATTGAAATTAATTTATAAGCTTCCGCGATTAATTTTTATAATTTACACTATCACCCTATTCACCCCCCCCCCCCTCTAGGGTGAAATCGATCCTACAAGTGGTATCAGAGCTAGGAATAGAAGTCAACATTTGTTTTAAAAATTCTATTTTTTTTAAAAAATCAGTTTTTGTTTAAAAATTCGAATTTTTAAAATGGCTTCTTTTAATAATGCTTTTGCAGAAGGTCAATCCATGGTTAGACCACCAATGTTCAATGGTGAATATGCTTTTTGGAAAAATAGGATGAAAATTTTTTTGAAAACCATTGACGCTTGGGATATTGTTGAGACAGGTTATAGAATACCAACTATAACTGTAGATGATCAGGAAATAGAGAAACCAAAGGAACAATGGACAGAACTAGAAAATAAATTACAGAATACTAATGCCAAAGCTATGAATTCTATTATCTGTTCATTAGATCAATTTGAATTTAATCGTGTCTCACATTGTCTAACTGCGCAGGAAATATGGCACATATTAGAAGTAACTCACGAAGGAACATCTCAAGTCAAAGAATCTCGCCTTGCCATGCTAAGCAGTGAATACGAGAACTTTACAATGGCGAAAGAAGAAAATGTCAAAGAGATGTACGGACGACTTTCCAACATCGTATACAAATCAAAAGCTCTCGGAAAAACATACACCGAATTGGAAATAGTCCGTAAAATCCTCAGAGTCCTTCCACGAAGCTTTGAAGCAAAAGTAACTGCCATTCAAGAATCGAAAGATTTAAAACAACTCAAAGTCGAAGAACTCATCGGAAATCTCACCACTTATGAGCTAGAAATGAAATTCAAGGAAGAGCGTGAAGGTGGAGATACTCGAAAGAAATCAATAGCTCTCAAAGGAACAACTGAAAGTGATGATGAAAATGATGACGATGATGATGGAGCAGCAGAGCTAGCGCTACTAATAAAGAAATTCAAAAAGTGGAATCGCAAATACGGAAATCCAGCTCGAAATCATGAATTGAAAAACAGAATAGGCAAAGCACTAGACAACCCAGAAGATCAGAAAATCATCTGTTACAAATGCAACAAACCCGGCCATATCAAGCCACAATGTCCTCAAAAACGATCAAATCAAGGAAAGAAACTAAAGAAGAAAAGCTTTGCGGCTACTTGGGATGAAACTGACGAAGATGAAAGTGATAACACCGAGAGTGAGAGTGAAAAAGCAAATATGTGTCTTCATGGTGAAGTTACAGACAGTGATGACGACGAGCCAAGCGAGGTATCAAAACTCACTCATTCTGAATTACTAATTTATTTCCATGAAGTAAATGGCTGTTATGAACGACTTAGGGAAAAATATGCTAAACTTGAATCTCAAAAGGATACTTTGATAGAATGCAATAAACAACTTGATCAATTAGTTAAGAACTATCAATGTAGAATTCCTAAGTGTGATAAGTGTCCAACATTTGAAGAAGAAATTAAAAAATCGGAAATCAATATAAAATCACTTGAAAATGAAATTCTGATTTTAAAAGAGAATGAAAATACTAGGAGAGAGAATTCTATTAAAAAGTGCACACAGTTGTTAAACGAAAATGAATCTCTCAAATCACAAGTCCAACAATTGTCAACGACTTTAGATAAATTTTCAAAAAGTGAAAAATCGTTGAATATGCTATTAGGAAAGCAAACTGTTAATACGGTTAGACAAGGACTTGGATATAATAATTCGAAAATTGTTGAAAACAAGATTAATCAAGTTAATTCTATGTGCACAATTTGTAGAAAATTTGGACACGGTCACAATAATTGTTGGTATAGACCCAAACATGTGAAAACTATACCGATTTGGGTTTCAAAAGGCACAAATATAAAATCTCTCAAAGTTAAACAAATTTGGGTGCCAAAGGGAACAATTATAAATAGTTTTGGGTCTACACAAAATCATTTTTCAAAATTTTCTGCCACTAACAACCATGGACCTATAAAAACAAATAGGTCACTAAACTCTCTTCTCGTGTAGGTATGCTGGCAGGCTAAGGAACAACAGCAATGGTACTTGGATTCTGGCTGTTCCAGGCACATGACAGGCGATAAATCGAAGTTCCTTAGCCTAGAAAAGTACAAAGGTGGCAGAGTCACAATGGGGAACAATGACAAGTGTAAAATTGTCGGTAAAGGTAAAGTAGGTAACAATACATTTACCTTAAATGACGTTTTATATGTTGAAAATCTGCACCACAATTTGATATCAATCAGCCAGCTATGTGATAAAGGTATGAATGTTATCTTTGATTCTGACATGTGCAAAATTGTTGACAAATCATCAAAAGAAATCTTATTTTCAGGAAAAAGGAAAGGTAATATATATTCTCTATCTTTTGATGATCTCATCCTCTCTAAATGCTTGGTAGCTAAGGATATAGAAGTGAATTTATGGCATAGACGTTTAGGGCATGCTAGTATGAACTTATTAAACAAATTAAAAAGGAAAAGTTTGGTAAGAGGGTTGCCATCACATGAGTTTGAAACTGAAAACATCTGTAAAGCATGTACTTTGGGAAAACTTAGAAAATCATCGTTTCATGCCAAAAACAATGTAAGCACTTCTAGAGTTCTTGAACTAATTCATATGGATCTATTTGGACCTAATGACATTGCTAGCTTAGGAGGCAAGAAATATTGCTTTGTGTTAGTTGATGATTACTCAAGATATACATGGGTATACTTCTTAGCTAAAAAATCAGAAACTTTTTCATACTTCACAAGATTCGCAAAATTCGTGCAAAATGAAAAAGAAGTCTCTATTGTTTCGTTAAGAAGTGATCATGGTGGAGAATTTGAAAATTATGAATTTGAAACTTTCTGTGATGAAAACGGAATCAAACATGAGTTCTCTGCACCACGTACTCCACAACAAAATGGGGTAGTTGAGAGAAAGAATCGTACTTTACAAGAATTGGCTAGGTCTATGTTAAATGAATATGAACTACCTCTGCATCTCTGGGCAGAAGCTGTAAATACAGCATGTTATGTAATGAATAGAGTTATCATCAGACCGATTCTTAACAAAACCCCCTATGAGTTATGGTTCAACAAAAAACCAAACATCGCTTACTTCAAAGTGTTTGGATGTCCTTGCTATATTCTTAATACAGGTGATCAGTTAGGAAAATTTGAAGCAAAGGCTGATGATGGCATCTTCATGGGTTACTCTTCGAGAAGCAAAGCTTATAGAGTCTACAACAAAAAGACTAAAACAATCGTAGAGTCAATCAATGTGAAATTTGATGAAGGCATTGACGAACAGAATACATCCAAAAGCAACGTTGAAGAGGAGAAAGAAAAAGATGAATTTGAAAAACCAAAAGAAACTGCTAGAGAAACTACCACAACTCAAGAAGTCAGAAGAAATCTGGATCCAGAAAAGCTGAAATACAAAACAGACCATCCACCAGAATTGGTAATTGGAAACCCTATAGCAGGTATACAAACTCGTTCATCCTTTAAAAATCTATGTGATCTGTGCTTGTATAGTGGATTTATTTCAGAAATAGAACCAAATAGCATAGATTCAGCCCTTAATGATGAAAACTGGTTCATGGCCATGCAAGAAGAACTAAATCAGTTTGAACGAAATAATGTTTGGAGTCTAGCACCCAGACCTAAGGATTATCCAGTTATAGGAACAAAATGGATTTTTAAAAATAAATATGATGAATCTGGAAATATAATTAGAAATAAAGCTAGACTAGTTGCTAAAGGATACAATCAAATTGAAGGAGTTGACTTTGATGAAACCTTTGCGCCAGTAGCTAGACTAGAATCAATTAGAATATTGTTAGCTTTTGCTTGCTACAAAGGATTTAAACTAAGACAAATGGATATTAAGAGTGCTTTTCTTAACGGAGTTTTAAAAGAAGATGTGTTTGTTGAACAACCAGAAGGTTTTGAAAGTCATGAATATCCAAACCATGTATACAAACTAAAGAAGGCATTATATGGATTAAAACAAGCTCCCAGAGCTTGGTATGAATGTCTTACTTCTTATCTCCTTGAAAATGGGTTCAAAAAGGGATGTGTAGATACCACACTATTTCTGTTGCATGAAAACAATGATATTTTGATTGTTCAAATATATGTTGATGACATCATTTATGGTGCTACTAACAAGTTATTGTATGAGAAATTTGAAAAAGTCATGCAGGAAAAGTTTGAAATGAGCTTGGTTGGAGAGTTAAAATTCTTTTTAGGATTTCAAATCCAACAAAGCAATAAAGGCACATTCATTTCTCAAACAAAATATATTAGGGAACTTGTCAACAAATTTGGATTGAAAGATGCTAAACCAGCAAGAACTCCCATGAGTACAACACTTAAACTTGACAAAGATGAAAAGGGTAAGACAGTTGATCAAAAGCTGTACAGAGGTATGATTGGATCACTCCTTTATCTTACCGCCTCTAGACCTGACATCATGTTTTCTGTCTGCTTATGTGCGCGTTTTCAATCTAACACAAAAGAATCTCATTTAAAAGCTGTTAAAAGAATTATAAGATATTTATTGCACACCCCACGGTTTGGTCTTTGGTATCCATCAAATGATAATTTTGAATTGAAAGGTTTTTCAGATGCTGATTATGCTGGAAATTTGGTTGATAGAAAAAGTACTAGTGGAGCATGTTTTATGTTAGGACATTCATTAGTTGCATGGTCGAGTAGAAAACAAAATTGTATTGCATTATCCACAACAGAAGCAGAGTATATTGCTTTGAGCGGTTGCTCTGCTCAAATCTTATGGATGATACAAACTTTGCATGACTATGGCCTAAATTTTAAACGTGTACCACTAATGTGTGATAGCAAAAGCGCAATTGATCTCACAAATAATCCTGTACATCATTCGTGAACAAAACATATAGATGTAAGACATCATTTTATTAGAGATCATATTTCCAAAGAAAATATCTGCATAAATTTTATTTCAACTGATTCTCAATTGGCAGACATCTTTACAAAACCCCTACCAGAAAATAGTTTTTGTAAACTACGACTCAGTCTAGGTGTTTTAGAAATTTGCTGAATATTTAACATTTTTTTTCTCCCTACAAATTATCGAAAAGAAAAATAGTGATTAAAAAAGTGATGAGTGTTGATATTGATTATATATTATAACTCGAGAAAGTATAATTAGAAAATTTCTTTAGAAATGCAAACAAGAGTTATAAAACTTTTTGTTGGTAAAAATTCCATGACCATCTCTCTGTCTATCATGTTTCTAACAACCATCACTCATCAAAATTCTATATAGTTTGTCGATATGTGGTACTTTAAACAGGAATCGTTCGTTTTTCATTTTCACATTTTAAAAAAAAAAAACAAAAATAAATAAATACCAAAGTATTCACTCTCATTTAAAAGTCCTCACGGTTATGCATGGGTGAATTACTTGGAATTTGTTATGTGCTTCCATGCTCATTTAAAAGTCCTCACGGTCATGCATGTATGGAACGCATATCAAAAGTTGATTTTTTTTTCTTTCTTTTAAAATAAACAAGTTGATTCTAATCCCATTTAAAAGTCCTCACGGTTATGCGTGGTTAGAAGATACTTGAATTCATTTTTTTTTAAAATAAAATTGGAATACTACTAATCTCATTTAAAAGTCCTAACGGTTATGCATGATTAGTAGATATTCAAATTCCTGATATAAAAATACCACAAATAGACACAATTGTATGGTTTTATATGATGACATCATCTCCATCATTCTAAAAGTGGAATATGCGCCTAACAATATTTTTATGATTTTTGTTTGATTTTCTATTGAAATTTAATATTTATATTCAATTGGGTTTTAATGTTGAATTAATATCGATCACTTTATCTCTATTTTCTCTAACTCTATTATTCTTTTGCTGATAACAAAAGGGGGAGAGAAAAGTTAAGATTTTGTCAAATAGAATCAATCAAAGGCCAAACAATTTTTCATTTGCATATAGGTTCATTCACACATTTTATTTGTATGCATATATATAGGGGGAGTCATATATGTAGGGGGAGTATCATATAGAAAGGAAGCATTCAAATAGGGGGAGCAATTGAAATTATCAAATACATTTAATATATTCAAAATCTTAAATATATGTTTGTTATCATCAAAAGAGGGAGATTGTTGAATATGCGCTTATATGATTTTTGTTTGATGATAATAAACATATATACATTCGTTTAAATGTATTTGATAATATACTATTTTATTTTATTTTCACAGATTAAATAAATATTTGCTGAATAAAATAAATAACACAGAATTTGAATTCAAACGAATATTTTATTCAAACAAATATTTATTACAACTTTGATAGTACAATTTCAAGCTCTCACTATACACATTCAATTTTGACTACAATACATGACATTTCACATTTACATCACAACCTCACTACATATCACTCACACTCGTATTTTTATCTTCAACTGCATTCCAGTTTGAATCCAGCATCTGGGCAATCTGCAAAAATATAAACTAACGCAGTAAAATTGAAAATAAAATATTTTTGCAATATAAAATAAGAGATGAATTTTGAAAATAATATTTGCCTCAGTTATTTGGATTGTTCGTCATAACTTGAATTTGAATTCATTATACACGAACAACTTGTGACATACACAGTGTATTACTGTATATGCCACAAGGCCGTACTCGCCGATATATACACTTGATTGTTTTACAGGGACAGGTAAGCACAGGTCAAACCCAAATGAAAAACCGGGTTCAACTCACGTGCAATTATATTCAAAATTTCGACACGAGCACAAGGTCAAACTCGAGCTGTAAAACTGGATTCAACACAAGGCAACATGACCGAAGGCATAGCAAATGCATAGCGACTGCAGCAGTGACAAGTGCAATTCGAACCAACATGATCAAGAAATATAAAATGCAGTTTGCTGTGATACGAGCTCACTACAAAAGCACCAGCCCGATGATACAAAACACAATGCACAAAGGCTACAGGTCTGAAATTTCAAAATGCAAGTACAAGTCATAGCAATGCATGCAACAGGCCAGAAACAATTATGCAATAGTGAAAAACACAAGTCGAAGTGGTCAATGCACAAATGCACCAAATACCAAGATCAACACAGCAACTCAAATGACTCAAGTGTACACAAGTGAAGCCAAGCTTCAACCAATGAATGCAACAATCAAAAGATGGTAGCACAAAGATATGACATCACAGCAAACATGACAGTATACGAAATGCACAGAACCATCGGTGATATGCAGCAGTATAAACACCACATTAAATTCAAGTGGTTCAGCAAGGCAATGCAAATATGCAAATGTCAAGACCAACCAGAGTACAACTACTGAAGCTCAAGTATACCACAATATCAACAAACCCAAATGTCCAGACCAACAACAACAAATACAACTTTAATGCAAACAGTCAAGTTAATGCACAATGATGAACAAGGCAACAGTGAAGTACAATATCAATTCCAATGAATTGAAACTCAACTGTATGAAAAGTGTTTCAGTAATGAACAAAGACCAGGCTACACAATATCAAGGTGAAACCAAATATACACAAGTGCAGATGAACAGATATGGCTGAAGTCAATGAAGCCAAGGCAAACTGAAATACACAAATGCAACAATGAAACAAGACACAGTACTGATGCAAGTGCAAAACAGAATGAAGTACACAAGCACTTAAACAAAGATGGCCAGAGCAAAAGTTCACAAGTGCAACACAACATCAGTAACAACATAAAGCAGTGCAACTACATGAGCAGTAAAGATGGCCAGAGACTAAGCTCACAGGGATGAACACAGTGACGGTCGAGAGATGCAATCAAGTCAAAATGCCGAAGTTCAAATAATGTCATCAGAAATTCACAAAATCAAAATATATAACCAATTCAAAGCCGCAAGTCAAAACCGTGGTAGCAAACGTAATTGACCAAGTCACGAATCAACAACGTGACTATCAAGCAAAGAAAGTATATTCATATGAACAAGTCAGAAAACATCTCAAGCATCAATACAAGATCAAGCGGCCAGAGCAAGTAAATTGCCGAATTCAAATTAAAATATACGACGCAAATCTAGGGTTACAAACCCTATATAAATTGACATCATCATCGGCAATTTTGGGCATCGAATTCCAGAAAGCATAAATCAGTAAAGAAAAACCACATAATTACATACCGGAGTTCGATCAACGAAGCAGCCGCGGTGAGCAAATCAAAGAGCATCGAAGTCGAACAGTATCAAAACATCGAAGTTGAATAGTATCAAAGAGGAACGGCCGCTTCAGGAACCCTAGTGTGGATCAACAGGACAAAAAGCCCTAATTTTGTTTCAAAGAGGAACGGCCGCATCTCAAAAATAAATGAACGAAGAAAATAAAAGTGACGGTCTAAATTATAAAAGGGGCCGGCAGTAAAAATAAGGGATTTAGATTTATAAATAGGGTTGTGTTGTTTTTTTGTTTATATTAGGGCTATTTTGTTTTTAATTTGTTTTTAATTTGTTTTTAATTTGTATTTTCCTCTTTAAACCGTTTAATTTTCTAGTCGTGTGACTAGGGGACAAGCTACGGTGTGTAGCTTGAGAATTCGCAACTCGGTAATTGAGTTGTGGCAGGGGTTTGAGCGTAGAGTTAGATTAGTCAATAGCGGTGTATAGCGAGTTTACGTGTGTAAGCGAGGGACTATCTAATTTCTAGTAGAAACCTTGGGGGCAGCACGTAGGCAGGGTTTTGCCGAAGCTGGGTAAATTCTGTGTTGTTCTGTTTTTATTCTGTTATTTATATTCTGCGATATCTGTGCTGCTATTCTGTGATCTGAATTGAAATTAATTTATAAGCTTCCGCGATTAATTTTTATAATTTACACTATCACCCTATTCACCCCCCCCCCTCTAGGGTGAAATCGATCCTACAAGAGGAACGAGTTTCCCCTCACTAATATCCTTTGTAAAACATATCCTTTGCAAATTTATAATCCTACAACCAAAACGGGTTAAACATGTAAAGCAATGTCATGTATATTAGCATATCAGTTATTATATAAACTATCTTTCCATACACTATAGTTTTGTTTGGCTAACCACTAACCCCTAGCTAACTTGAGCCTTCCAGGAAAACATAAAAATATAACATCTGTTAGATACTCCACTTCTGGACGGTCTGTCCTTACTCACTTCTCCATGTCTAACTGGTCCTAATGGTTTTGCGGGTTTACCAATAACCTATCTTTACTTTTTAGATTCCTTTCTGTATGTAACATAATTTAGTCTCACCTATGACAAAGCCCTACACACTGGAATTTCGGACCTATTTTTAGCTAGGGGCTACTAGCTAAAGTATAGGGCACGACCCCATACCAGTCCCATCAGGTATTCAAATATCTAAGTATTTTAGTTAGGGTTATCTACCCATAAAATTTTCCTTGAATACCTTTTCTTTCAAATTGATTTAAACCTTTAAATCATCCTTTAAACAAGGAAATTATTCATATATACTCTTTTCTTTACTCAAATCATGTAACACCCCAAATTACATTATTTAGGAGATTTAGTTAGATAAACTGAATAAAATAATATGCTGATTACGAGATTCAGATTTGTTTTAACTAAGGTAGTCGTGCCTTTTTAAATTAATAAACTTAATAAAAAAATTAAAATGAATTAGAGGAGGGGTATTATGAGAAATAGGCCATTCCTATATTGTCTCCCTTAGGCCATGTTTTGCAATACACATTCTTTCATTTCGAATTTTCTAAAAGCTTGGCTGGCTACCATTAAAGAAGAAAGAAGAAGAAGAGGAAATAAAAGAAAAGCTTAAGGAAAGAAAATTCAAATCTATCTCATTCAAATCTCAAGCTCCTGAACCATTAAAGCAAAGGTGAATAACATTTACATCCCAAAATAATTTTGGTTTCGGTTTTAAGGTTTATTCCGAATGATTTTTTAAATGTTGCCATGTTTTTGAATGATAAAAGAAAATATATACATGTTGATGATTTATGTATGTTCATATAGATTTTATGACTTATTTTAAGATGAAAACCTTATTAAGTGGCATCGGTTAGCCTTGTGAATTTTTATGATGATCTAATTTTAGAGATGGGTTTCAATTTTCAAAATTTTCAGAATTTTTGAGGAATTGTTATAAATTTTCTACAGAAGAAAAGGTTAATTTGGATTGTAAAATTATTTAAGAGTAAAATAATTATTGTTTGGATCCGAAAGTTTTATATGTTGAATAGAACATATTAATTTACCTTCTCGAATTTTTTCAGAATTTTTCAAGGTGTTTTGATGGTTATATAAAATTATTTAAGGTATGAGACTTAAATGTTTTATATAATTATAAAGGGCAAAGGGGCCTTTTTAAAATTATTCAAATTTCAAAATATGGAAGATCGGCAGCAATTTTGAATATAAAATTCTGGCAATCAATCAGGTTTAGACAAACAAGGCAGGTGAAGTATAAAAGAACTATTTTAAACAGTATTTTCACTGTTTTAGCTCTTTCGGCAAGAGCTTTCGTCTTCATTCCAGACCTTCCAACAAGGTCAAAGGGTATCAAACCTTCCGATTAGATCAAATATCAATGCACATGGTATCAGGAAACTAGTACGGAGTGAACTGGAGGAAGTCCAAAAGTTGGGGATGAGGGTTTATAGCTTTTGGCATGCTAGCTTTTGACAAAGAGCTTTTGACGTTGTCAAATGGTTTAAAAAGGAAAAAGGTTTCATTATTTTGTTTCATGGTTTAATTGAAACCTTTCAGCAATTCAAAAGGTATAGCTTTCGATGAGGCCGAAAGCACAGTTGTCGCTTCCTAGCCTTTCGACACAGATGGAGTCAAAGGTTATCTTTTGATTTTTAAAACATGTCGCCTCTCTCTATTGATTTTGAAGGGTCGATTCCAACACTAACACTTCATTGTTTCGAATGGTTTCGGAAGATTTTATAAAGGTATCGAAGCAGTTGCTTTCTACTCTAATGTTTTTCTGATCTATGCATAATCCAAATGTTTTAAGTCGAAACATCTTAAAGGTTTTTAAGTAGTTAACATTTATTGGTTTCGAAAGGTTTTCCACATTTTTTAAATTGAACCCAATGTCTTCGAAAGGTTTTGAGGTACATTTCTTTCGAAAGGTTTATCATTTAGGGGAGGTATCCCAGTCTTTCAACTAGGTCAAAAAGAAACCTTCCGACAAGGTCGAAAGGTAGGACCTTTTGATAAGGTCAAAAGGTATAGTTTTGCCATGGTTTCGAAAGGTTAAGGTTTAAAGGATTTAAAAGGCAGATGTCATATGTTTTAAAGCTTATGAAAAGAAAGCTTTTAAAAGGTTTAGAAGGAGTTACCTTCAATGATATCGAATGGTTTCTTAAAGGATATGAAAGAGTTACCTTCAATACTTTCGAAGAGTTTTATGTATGATTTTGAAGGAGTTACCTTCTATGTTTTGAAAGGTTGTTTAAGAGTTTTAAACAAAGGTTTCAAACATAAGAATTAGGAAGACAACCTAAGTGTTTTAAGTTATAAAGGGCTAACTTATTTTAAAGGATGGACAATCCTTATTGAACATTATCGACATTATTTTGAGTAAAGTATATATAACATGGAAAAAATAGCTTAGTGTAAAGATAAAGGTATATTTTCCTTGTATATATATGATTTGATGGACTAAATCATTTTAAAAAGGTTTCAAGGAAAATTTAAAGAGCAATTAGCTCAGATATTGTAGAGCAATTAGCTCTGATATTTTGAAGGGTAGTTAACCCAAAATAAAATTCGAGTAGTTAGCTAATTTAAAATTCGGACAATCGGTCCATTTTGAGGGCAGTCAGCCCAGAGGATAGTTAGTCCAGGACAGCTAGTCCAACAATAGCAATCAGCTCTGATATGAACAGATAGTTCATTTATTAGCATAACGGATTTTGCTAAACTTTTAAGGACAGTTAGTCCACCATTTTTACCTGTTTTGGGCAGATAGCCCATTATCTAGCATAAATGATATTGCTATTTTTGTATAACCGGTTTTAGGAAGATAGTCCACAAAAGAGCAGTTAGCTCCGAATTTATGACGGATGGTCCAGTAAAGAACAGATAGTTTAGATTTAAATAGATAGTCTATTTTATTTCCTTTTTTTTAGCATAATGGTTATTGCTATATTATTAAAAAAAATTGATTAATCAGTTTGGTTGTAGGAAAGGATTTGCAAAATATAGGTTTTGAAAGGAGATATTAGTGAGGGAAAACTCGTTCCACTAAGTGGCGTAGTCTCACTAGTTATCAGTAAACTAAGATGTAACAGATATTGTAACGGCCTTCCCTTTTGGACGGTTCAAATAGACAATAAACCACACATGTCAGACTCAAACCATTCAAAAGGGAGGATTGTTAATAGGGTAAGTAGGAAAAAAAAGGAAAACAAAACACAGAATCTCGCAGCAGAATGACAAAATATAATAATCAAATAAATAGTTCATGAAGATGTTTTACAAATAACATTCGTTTGCACTTTTACAATTCAAATCAGTGTTATACATACATTAGAAAAAACAAATAATGCAGTGGAACAAAAAATGCAGTGGAATAATAAATAGCAATAATACATTGAATCTTCGTCCTCGTCCTCTAGAAAATAGTCTTCAATACACTGAAAAAGCTCAGACTGGCCCAAGAGTAATGAAAAGACAAAATATTCAGGTCAGAACAAAAAGATCTTATGTAAGCCAGATCGAAATAAGTAAAATAGAAATATTAGTGCAATGGTTTCACAGATGTTATAGGATTTTAATCGCCATCAAGTGTACAACGTGAATATAATTATTTAAAGGGTTTAAGATAATTCGAAATATCAATCTTAATCATTTAATTAAAAAAAATTCAAAGTTTGAATTAACATAAACCCTTCAAATAATTCAATTCCAAATTTAAGAAATTATATGGGTATATATCATTTCAAACAGTATCAAAAATCAACACTACCAAATCAATGAAAACCGCTCGGGTTTATCATTTCAACCAATAATGATTTTCCCTTAATTTCTAAAATCGTTTAAGTAATTTCAATCCATAGGGATAACAAAGATATAAACATAAATAGCATCCAATCATCCAAAATGTCAACCAATAACATCCATCCAATCAACCAAATATCAACAATTGAACATACAACACAATCATCGTTGAAATCAACCAATAACTACCAACAATTTACTGGTTATCATTAACAGGTATTTAACTGGAAATTTAAATTTCATTATTAAATTAAATGACATTTAAATTCAATAAAAGTTAGATTTAACTAGAACGACAATTTAAAATATATTAAAAAGCAACCAATCAATTTCTAATCACATTATAAATTCAATTTAACTAACAAAAGAAAATCTAGTAGTTGTGAGTGTTTACTCACCTTTCATGCCTATGAAGGTGATGATAAAAATGGAGCAATATGGAGATTTCTAGCAAAGATCCAAATGCAAAGCATATCCAACAATGCTTAGACACAAACACAAATCAATAAACAAGTTTCAATAACTTTCTACTTCCAAACAACCCAAGATCTAAACTACGGACAAACCTAAAACTATATCATTTTAAGAAAATATTGGGACCAGAATATTACTAAATCTATAAAAGTGACTAACTAGAAAGTTGTTAGAAATTCTTTTCTCTCCACTTTCAGAAAAATAGTCACTCAAAAAGCTTCTGTCTCGAGGAAGTTATGGACAAAACAAACCGAGGTGTTTTTTGAGTTGAAAATCGGAGTTCACAAATATTTCGAAAAGATTTGTGTTTTTGGAATAGCAAATTAAGGAATTGAAAAACTAATCTAAAATAAAGTTGAAGCCACTGGAAAAATAAATGGTTTTAAAAAAAGAATCACATAATTTGGTTCATACCTGAAGGAGATATGATTGATACAATATGGGGTATTTTCGACCAAAATTGGACCCGAGAAAGAACTTGAAAAAAAATAAAGTTTTTATATAGAAATATACATAAGGGGAAGAAGGGCTCAACAACAAAGTTGTTGTCATTGAAATTGTACACGGTTTCAAAAAATATTATTTGATTTGGAGTAGTTTAGTGTAATATAGAAGCCATGGAAATAAAGGGAAGAAAGAGGGAAAATAGGGAAGGGGAAAAGAAGGGGAAAATGAGAAAGAAGAGGAGAGGGAATGTGGAAGGAGATGGCCTTGGAGATGGTGGAGAGGGCGGCGGCTATAGGGGAGGAGCAAGGGTTGAAGGAGAGGAGAAAGGAGTTTTGATTTGTGAGGTATTTGGAGTTTTAGATCTAGAGTTCTCTGTAGATTTTGAGGAGAAAGAAGAAGTATGCAGAGAAAGTTTCTTAAGATAAAAATTATGTATGTAGATGTTATCAGATAAGAACATAAGGTCGTAGGCAAAGGAATGGTCATATGACTGACTAGAGTCTCTTGGTTAACCAAGGCCCATTAGACCAAACAAACCCAATATGCCTTAGCCAAATAAAACACAACTAAACACTACCAATTCTTGTTAATTTTTCATGGTAATTCAAATTGTTAGAGCAATAGGAATTTTATTTTGATGAAACGAATAATGGAGGGAAGATCAGGATTCAATTTAGTATCATATAAAAATAATAAAATTTTAAATCTCAAATTTAAATTTCTCAACCAAAAGTCAATCTTTGACTAAGTTTGACCAAAATTTGAAATTTCACAAAATTTTATTCTATCAAATTTGGTCAAATAAAACACTCAACATCACAAATTCAAATTTTTTATTTAATTTTTTATTTAAATTCAAAATATTGCCGTTTTAAAGTTGTTAAAAGTTAGGTATCGTTACACTCTATCTTAACTAAAAGATGTAATATCAATTAATGCAACATTAATTTGTTTCCCCTTATCATATTTAAAAGGTCAAATGCCATTAACTACGCATCCAATTACATTCAAACCTATGTTATTGTCCTTATTATTCAATCCACGATACCCTATGAATTATGTTAACATAAGTTTATGCGACGACCCACATTTAGGAAGGTTAATCCACATATATCTGACTTTAACAATCTGGAATGTAGATGATCAATGAGGTTAAGTAAGAAAAATAAGAAGAGAACAAGAAAGAAAAACACAGATACTCACAGCGGAACGATAAAATATAATAATTAAACAAATAATTCAAAATCTGTTTACTATACATCTGATTATAATCTATACACATTTATCAGAGTTATATCTATAGATCAGGGATGAATAATCAATACAGCAGGATAGCATGATGCAGGGGATAATAATAATAGTAATATACCAAAACTCCATCTTCGTCCCTCAGAGAATAGCCTTCAATACGCTGAAAAAACTCAAGACTTACCCAAGCGTAATGAAAAGACAAAACATTCGAGTCAGGACTAAAATATTCTTATGTAAACCAAATCAATATCTCAAATATGAGTGCAATAACTTAAGAGATGTTATGGGATTTTCCATCTCCTAAGGATCCGTTAAACTATTTTATATATATAATAGTATACACTATAATATATATAGTTCCTATCAGTAAAATAAATATCAAAATAGCATTAAGGCTTTACATTAATCCACCTTAACACATTTTTACAGTTTTAAACCAAAGTTCTAATGGGCTCGTATAGGGATAAATATGACAAGGCACGTGAGGCAATGCCCAAGGTAGGATTCTACCAGTTTACCCGTTCTGGCTGGTCGTAACCCATCCGTGGCCAACCGCTACTATCAATCCAAACGACAAAAAGGTGCACCATCGA
Organism: Allium cepa; assembly: GCA_030765085.1. NCBI lineage: Eukaryota > Viridiplantae > Streptophyta > Magnoliopsida > Asparagales > Amaryllidaceae > Allium > Allium cepa. The sequence goes on from CM060929.1 coordinate 63,103,191, forward strand.
ATACGAAATCATAATAGTAATATGAGGGATCAACGTCGCTAGAGGTAGCTAACCTTAATGGCCAGACATAGACACCTGTTTTAGTCATTTTAATTATGACACGAATGTCAAGGCTATCCATCATCGTTCTCTTACTTCATTCCAGCAAACTTCGCCAATCAACCACTACATTCGGGATATCATCCACCGTGTACACAGTTGTTAAAGTGGTTCCAATATTGACAGAGAGTATGCCAATAAGAGGCCTCGGTCTCTTTAACAACCAAACGTTGTTTTACACCGGTTGGTTCTTTTATATTTCCAAAACAGTTCATATTTTATATTAAAATATCATATTCGCTTCAAAATCAAATCCTTTTTGAAATCATCATATTCTCTTAAAAAAAATCATATTTTACTACAAAATGTCAATTCAGTTCGATATGTCGATTTCACTTCAAAATTTACTTCGAATACAATTTTGGTTATCATTCACTTTAACCCAGTTCGCGTTAAATCCATGATTTAAATATAAACGTTCCACCCTTTAACTAGTTTGTATTTTAGAAAATAGTTTTAAAATAGTTAAATAGTTAAAATAGTTTAATAGAAAATAGTTTGAGAAATAAAATGGTTTATATAGTAAAATAGTTGGGAAAATTAAAATAGTTTGAATATCAATGAAAATAGATTTGAAATAGTTTATACTAAAATAATTAATTAAAAAAATAGTTTCCAAGCCAAACTGGTTCAATTCTAAAATTTCCAATCCAAATCAATTTCCATTTCCATTTCATTTTACTCGATTCAATTCCGATTTCAAATTGAATTTTAATTTCAGTTTCAATTTAATTTAAATTCCAAATTAATTTCACTTCCAATTTCAAATAAATTTATATTCCAATTACAAATTAATTTCAACTCCAATCCCAAATTTTAAACCATTTCGATTTATACCAATTACGAGTCCATTTCCAATTATCAATTCAAAACACTTAAATCAAATTTTCTTCAATATCCAATTTTAATCCAAATTTTTTAGATATGATTCAAATCCGAGCTAAACTTCACAATATCATTTTATCACTTTTGCTTAGCAATATTCAAAGTTCGAATAAAAATCTAATCTTTAAAACAATCGATTTCTGAAATTCAAATCATATTTTGATTATAACTTCAAATCTCAAATTCGATTATTTAAACAATTTCCTTTATCAAATTTAAATTTCAACATTTCGAGGTCAAATTCGAAATTAATTTAATTTCCATAAATTCGATTTTCCATTTCTAAAAATCAAATCATAAAAAATTTCAAATCAAAATTTTAAAATCATTAAATTTAACTAATCCGGTGTCTGTATATAATTCTCTATCCTATGGCCAAGTGAATCAATTATTTCAATTTAAATTCCCGATATGGATATATATCATTTCAATCCAAAATAAATGCCATAGGTATTTATCATTTCAACATATTTCTTAATTTAATCGAAATAATTAAATTTGCAGTTTTATATACTGTAAACAATATTCAGAGTGATAACATGATATATAAAATAAATAAACAGCCGAATATCAACCAATTGCATCTATCACAACCAATTATCCAAACAGTCAATAATCACAAAAATTACCAAAAAAAGGATATTTTACAGCAATTAAATCCTAATTTAATTTAACGGTCGAATTCAAATTCTATCAGTTTATTTAGATTTCCATTTATAATATCAATTTAAATTTATCAACGACAAGCAATAAATTTAAATCACTACACGATACAAATTTAACTTACATAAAAATTAAATTAGTCAATTGTGAGCGTATAAAACACTCACCTTAATTCGAAACTAAAAACAATTCCAGCTTCAAATAAATTCTAGTTCCACTTCAAGACGAAGACAACTTTGATATGATCCCAATGAAATCTTTCTCGCCCGAATCAGACCTCGTTTGAAAGAGTGATTATTAAATTAATATACAATCAATTTAAACAAAATCAACAATTTAATTTCTTAAATAGTAAATTAATTACCCTCTTCTCACTTTACTAGCAGACTACGGTTGAGACCCATGAACGTGCACCAAAGCTACCATATGCATGCTATTTCCGGCCTCCTGACAACGATCAACGACCATTGTTTCAACTGTCCTTCCCCTCCACCATCACTTGCGACTGAGTTGCATCTGCCGCCTACGCCTTCTATCGCGCTCGCAAGTGTGGTCAAGCCTTAGATCGACGACGAGGCAACCCATCGCCAAACCCCATCGTGCCACATCCTTCTATATCCCTCGCGTGTGCTCAAAACCCTAGAGTCACGACTCACCTCATTCACCGTCGTCCTTCCTCTACGCATCGCGATCGTATTCGATTGCCTCAGTATTTTTTCAATCGTCTTTTTATTTGTCTTTTTTTGTAATCAATCAGCGGTTTTTTTTATGTTGCCTTCGATTTAAAAGAAAGGGGAGGAAGAGGGATATACGGGCAAAAATTGGGAACCGTGGGTTCGAACGAGTTTTTTTCTTCTTCTTATATTATATTATAATAATTAGAAAATATCCGATTCGATCTACCCGCGAAGTCACGAAATCCAAATGAAGCGTGTCGCCTGGCATTTATAATGGTTTAACCCTATTCCGAACCCAACGGAACTAGTCTCGAGGCCTAATTTCGATCATACGTGGAAGATAGCTTTTCAAAGTCGATTATTTTGATTAAATTCCAAAATAAATTTTCTACGCGTTTCAAGCTCGCATGGCCAAACAACCAGTCTGATCGCTACGAAACTTGAAGACATGCAAAAATTCACCATAACGGATCCGATGAAACTGGTTTCGTCAAAATCCGAGATAGTGGCCAAAATGGCTATTTTTACTAGTCAATTAAAATATAAAATATAAAATTTTCACATTTTCACATTTGAATTCAATTTTCAATGTTAACCATCTTCATTCATATTTTGAATAAAATTTAAATCAATTTCCGATATATATTTCCATCATCTTAAGTCCAGAACTAAATTATTCAAATAATTTCCAATATTAATTTTTTTTTAAAACAATTTAATTATCCAATAAACCAATAATAAAAATCATTAAATTTCATTTCTATCCATATTTATCCAATAATTACATTAAATTTAATAATTTAACATAGCCAAAAATACGGGTCGTTACATACTCCCCCACTCGAAACTTTTCGTCCTCGAAAAGGCGTTAAGTACAGACTTTAACACTCGGTGTATTTAATTCAAAACTGTCAACCTATAATACTTTAAAATTATTATTTACAAACTTTTACTATGTTTCTGCTACGCCACTCCGATCGGTTTACAGAAAATATAATATATATAGAAAAACAAGTTATTCATTTTTTTTAAAACTTCAAAAAATTTCTAACTCCCGGATTTTCGAAAAATTTCGAAAGAGTCTGCTTTGCGTGGTTCGATCGGAAAATTTTTACAATTCAATATATAACACAAATATAACCAATATATATCGAATATACATCTCATCTCAATGATGAGACATCCGAAGGGCAAAAATATAAAATCGCTCTATGTAATCCGAGATACGTAGCTTATTATTTATAATACGAGCGAGTTCGCTTGTATTAAGCAAGCAAAGCATATAAATCGCGTATACGCCCCAAAAGGTCTTCGTATATACCTATCTCAACTCAATTTATGATATTAGTTGCATATAATGGTATAAAAGCATATATAAGTCTAATACAACCATATAACATGGATTTTTGAATCAAAACCAAAAATACAAATACAAATACACAACCTACAACAATCATATGCAATCAAAACGGTAATGACAATGGTTTGCAACAAAAGAACCATTTAACCGTCAATATCTGTCCAATTAATTCATAACCATGTGGATTTACATTATTCAATAACAATTTTTGATTTATACTCTTTATTTCTTATTAACATTCATTACATTAACATTTTAATTGATTCACTTCAATTTTATTTGCATTCAACAACTTTTATTCAATTGGATTCACGTTTAGTTGATTTTTCATTCAATTTATTTATTTCTAATTTATTTGCATGCAATTATCAATATTAATAAATTTACATTCTATTAATTTACACTCGTTTATAGTTACATTCTTTTTCTCTCTTCACCTCCATTATTTCATTTCAAAAATTCATATAATTAATTACATTTAAGTAAATTAATTCCATACCATATTCCGTATATTTAAAATTGATTCACATTTACTTAATTATTTATTTCGTTAATTATACAATGGATTTATAATCAATTCATTCGCTTTTAATTAATTTACATTCAACAAATTTAGTTTCAATTCATTCTTTTCTTTCAATCAATATTTATTTCATTCACTTTTGATTTATTTCATATTAATATATACATTCAATCTATTTATTCCAATTATTTACATTTGTTTCATCCACATTTAAATTTATTTTATATTCCATTGATTGCCTTTTGCTTATCTAAATGATTAACCGCATTCATAATTTGGTTTCTTTTAATTTATTCAAATTTATTTCATTTACATTCAATTCAATTTGAGAAATTCCAATTGCTTCACTTTTAGTCAACCTATTTTATATAAATTCATTTATGAATCATTTATAAAAATATTTCCACCTAACCATGCTTAAGTAAAATCTATTTTATTTCCACTTAGTATATCTTTTTTTATTATTATATACTAACATCATTTATAAACCATCTAAATTTATTATAAATAATTTATACAACACAATCACAGTTATTATTATTACTTCATATCTTAAGTTATTATTAATTCATCGATTCACATCATTTATTCAAATTCATATTATTAATTTACTAAAGTAAATTTTATTTTATAACTCAATTCATATTAATAAATATATAATTTCTTCCACAATCAATTCATTTAAACTCTTTTAAGTTAACTTCAATTTTTAATTTATTCCAATAAGTTATTCCATATCATATTAGTTAACATTAAATTTTTATTTAAACTACTCCACTTGCATTTTATTTACCTATATCCAATTTAAATTAAATTCAATTAACCATATTAATTGTACTTACACTCACTTATTTTATTTCTTTCACACTTAAATTACATTTCATTCTGAAATTCAAGTTTGTATTCATTTTTAGTTCATTCTATAGCTTAAATGAATTTTATCCACCTTATTAAATTATCCAGTTTCACTTAATATCCAAAAAAAATTATATCCTTATGTTAAACTTCATTTCATTTTAATCCATTACTCATTTTATCTAATTTTATTCAATTTCAATTTCTTTATTAACCATGTTTAACAAATTTAATTTTTGTTTAGCTTTAAATTCTCAAATCTATAAGTTATACAATTTATTCACTCAAATTCCAATCTATTATTTTATCTACTTCATTTCAAACACAATTCATTTTCTTATTTAAACTTCTTGGGCTAAATGTATTTTATTTACTTCATTTCACTATTTCCATTTAGTTTTACAATGCTAAGCCAATTATTTTATTTGTATCTCGAATTCAAAATTTTCTTTCTTCTATTTGTTTAACCAAAATTTTAACTATTTTAAATTTGGTTTCATTTTCCTATTCAAATTTATATGTTATAAACTTGTTTCTTTTCTATACTATTTTTAATTTAAAAGTTATAACTTACCCTTTATATACTATTTTCATATATTTATTAAATCATACTTAGAATATTTTCCACAGTCAAAACTTGTGTGAATCGAAAATAAATTTCTTTTGGTAGAAATCTTCACCCAAAAACTTGAAAATAAATGCTGGCGATGCTGTAGTCGTCTCTAGAATTATTTCCCGGCAACCAAGCGAGTTTAATGCCTTTATTTATTCAAAAATCTTATCAAAGTATATTTCTAATCACAACACCTTCAAATAATACTATTTATTAAATTTTAAGGCTTTGAAAGACAAATTTTGAAAACAAAAGGAATTTAATTCTAAAGTTCTCAAATTTTAAAAATCATTTCTATATATAAGCTATATTATAAATATACTTATACAAATTTCCTTAACTTATTTACCAAAATATTTCATTAGTTTACAACTTGGTCCCTTTAACCAATTCTTATTTTAATTGATTTTAATTCAATTTGATTATCAATTGCTTCATAAAATAAAATTCATTAGGTATTCGTTTATTTTTATTTTATTTTATTTTTATTGAACCAATAATTGATGATAACTAAATACTATCATCTCCAAACAATTAACATTCATTAAAATTATCATTGTATACAATATATACTTAGGTAAAATAATTTCATTTACTCGATTTAAAACAATATTATGTCGACTTGCCTCGTTTAAGTGTTAAAAAACCCCAAACGATAACACGGCGTCCCGCACATCGACCAGAATCCATAAACAACTCAGCGGATAAGTAAACATAATATAATACATTTTACCACACTAACAAGTATGCTCTCTCATATATATACACATACACTCAAACTGACTCGTTCTAAGGTATTACTACCCAATCTCCAATGTGTCAAACCTCACAAAGCCAAGGTTATCACTAAACCTGGCTCTGATACCAACTGTGATTACCAACATTTCGGAAGGTTTAAATCGACAATAATCTACACATGTCCGACTTAAATAATCCATAACGTAGATGATCAATTGGATTAAGTAAGAAAAATAAGAAGAGAAGAAGAAAACAAAACACAGAATCTCACAGCGGAACGATAAAATATAATAATGAAACAAATAATTCAAAAGTTGTTTACTATACATCTAATTATAATCTGTACACATTTATCAAAGTTATATCTATACATTAGGGATAAATAATCAATACAGCAGAATAGCATGATGTAGGGGATAATAATAATAGTAATATACCAAAACTTCGTCTTCGTCCTCTAGAGAATAGTCTTCAATACGCTGAAAAAAACTCAGGACTGACCCGAGCGGAATGAAAAGACAAAACACTCGAGTTAGAACTAAAATACTCTTATGTAAGCCAAATCATTATCACAATTATGAGTGCAATAACTTAAGAGATGTTACGGGATTTTTCATCTCCTAAGGATGCGTTAAACTATTATATGCTATAATATGTAATGTCTATCAGTAAAATAAATATCAAATTAGCGTTAAGGCTTTACATTTATCCACTTCAACACATTTTTACAGTTTTAAACCAAAGTCGTAATGGGCTCATATAGGGATAAATATGACAAGGCACGTGAGGCAATGCCCAAGGTATGATTCTACCAGTTTAACCTTTCTGGATGGTCGTAACCCATCTTTGGCCGACCACGACTATCAATCCAAGCGACAAAAAGGTGCACCATCGAATACGAAATCACAATAGTAATACGAGATATCAACGTCGCTAGAGGTAGCTAACCTCAATGGTGTAACGATCTCAATTTTGAATTAAATTTTAATTAATAGTTAATGTAAATTTTGGAGTGAATTTTGGGATTAAATTGAATTTGAATACATATGTATATGTATATATGGGTAAATTTGAATTTGACTTTAGAATTTGAATTTGAATATTGAATTCGTATTTGAATTTAAAATCTAAATAAATGACTTAGAAAAAATGAATTTGGTTTATTAGTTTTAAAAGCATAAAGATATATTAATATAAATTTAATGTTTGATGGTTAAACTTTAAAACAAAGAAGATATATATTCAAGTATAGGAAAAAAAACATAAATACTAAAGCAAAACATGACAAGTTGTGTATGCAAGAAAAAGAAAAGTAAGACAAAATAATTATGTACAAACAAATAAAATATAAATATGCTCAAATATAAAACAGAGTAAACAAAAAATATCTACGTGCACAAACAAAATCTAAGCACACACAAATAGGATAGGTTGTAACAAGAAGAGGCTGTAAGCAAAAATAGAAACATTTGTAATAACTAACATCTTCTCAGCCGAAACAAAGATCATATCAGCCTCCCAAAAAATTTAACTTGGTCAAAAATGTAGGCAGCAAGAAGAAAAATCTCTGACCAAGCTTAAAGAAATATTTACACCAGTAAAAACCTTCCCTTTTAACACCTTTCTTTCTTTGCATATACATATAATCTATTCTTAGTTCTATCAAACATAACTAAGCAAAAGCCAGAAAGAAAAGAAAAACAAAAGCCTCATCATTCAATTCAACAACAAAATAGGGTTAAGGCAAAAAAAACAAATCTACAGATTTTTAAAGCATTTACAGCTCTCTGTTCTTTCTTCTGAAACACGGTGAGTAACTTTTATTTTTATTTAACTTAAAAGTATAATCTGTTGCATACATCTGTGAATGAGTATATTTACACAGGTATATATATAAATCTTCTGTGTATACTTGAATGATGAACTATTAGTAGGCTATTGTTCATTTCTGTTCTCTGTCTACCATTCTAACACAAGATTGTAGTTTCAAAAATCAGTTCCTCTTGATCTACTTGTTGTTTGAGCTTAAGATTAAAATAAAAGTTGCTTGTTACAGCATGTATTAAGTTTTAAAATTTAATTTAATTTAAAATAACTTGTCAAAGTTTCTGGAAATCAATATAACTGAGCACCACTTAAATTTTGTTAAAATTCAAACCTTTCAATTTACAAATTCGGGTATATAGATCGAATTCGTAAGCTTAAACATGATTTTTAAAACAAGAACGATAATTTTTAGATAAGTATACAAGGTACGGTTCGTAAATGAACCGAAAATGCATTTTATCAATTTCTGTTGGTTTAACAAATCTTTGATGCTGAAATTTGTTGAGAAGCTAGTTTAATGATCCACGAATCTAGGAAAAATGCTAGAAAAATTTTCTATTGCACGAATTTAAGGGACGAGACAAATTTAGGGTTTAACTCATGGTTTTGACGAGGTTCAGTATTTTGATTTGTTCGCCGTCGTCAATCGATCGAGTGCGACGTGATTCAGGGGGAAGGTAGAGGTCGCGTTGACGAAGTGATGGCCGAAATTTCAGGAGCTCTGGTGGTCATGGTTGTGAGAACGAGGCATTGACAGGTATTTGATGTAGAGTTCCTATTTTGTTCCAGGTTTTGGTAGAGAGCTCGACTTTGATTTTTAGTGTAAATCGATGGGATTGGTGTTTGGATGGTCTGAGGTAATGATCGTCGACAGGTCGAAGGGGTAGTGGTCGGTCAGAGGTCATTGGAGGTACGGTGCACGTGCACATGCGTTGTACTGTGCATATTTGCCTGGGTTACTTGGTTGTTTGGGGAAGACGAAGATTTGCTCGATGATGGTATGAGTTTGGCTTGAGCATTGTTCAGGGCAATTTGTTGTGGATGATACTGTTTGTAAATTTAACAAAGTCAAAAGAAAATAAAAATAAAAGAAGGATAGTTGAGCTCAGGAGAAACGTGAGTTTGATTCAATAATTGCTTGAGTTTTCTAATTGTGCAGTAATAAATTGTTTTCCAGATTTTTTTTATGAAGCTTAGAAAAGTTTTTAAATTAGGTTTTTAATACGACGTTTTCTTCAGTTACAAAATAAATTTATTTAAACAAAGTTTCACAACATATTTTAACTAAATAAGTTTCCAAAGAAAAAATAATAATAAAAATAAGTTAAGTTTCAAATTTTAAGCAAGTTTTCTTAGATTTAAATTGTAAAAGTTAAATTGTTTTAAATTTGTTGGTTCACAAAATTTTGTATTAAGTTAATTATCTTATTAAAATTTTCATTGTTTTCAAATATAATCAAATGAGATTACTTAATGTATTAAAGAATGGAAAATTAGGGTTGACTTGTCAAAAGATTAAATATTTGCTTACTTAGAGATTTATTTGATGTGATTAATTAAAAATAAATCAAAGTGATTAATCCATTTATGTGATAAATCAAAGATTACCTAAGGTAATTAATTTAAAGGTAATTACTCAAAATAATAAATGGTTAAAATTGATTAAGTGATTAGGATAATCACTTATCATAATTAATTAAGAAAAATTTATTAAATAGTAATTAATCGCTTAAAGGTAATAACCTAATCAAAAATAATTAACTAATGTTTAAGTAAATTAATCATAGTGATTAAGATTGGTTTGCAATTTATTAATACAAGTGATTAGTATAATCACTTATTGTAATATATCAAGAATAATTAATCAAAAGGTAAATTAATCTAGGGATAATTAATTAAATGATAATTAATTAAGGATACATAATTAAAGGATAATTAACTAAAAATTAATTAATTAGTTAAGGATAATTAACTAAAGAATAATTTAATAATTAAGGATTAATTATTTAATGATTAAAGATTGATTCATTTATTAATTAAGGTTGATTAATTACATTAGTTAATATCAAATGATTTGTAATAAATTAATCAGGATTGGATAATTAATTCATAAGTAATTAATTTAATTGGAAATAAATTGAATTAATTAGGATTATAGTTTATACCGCTTATCAACTATATTTCTATGCTTTGATCTATGATGATTGAATGATGTTGCACTATTGTGTGAAAACCCTGGACTACACCATACACACACAAATATGGATTACACGTGGAAATTGGTTAAGTCGTATATTTTTTGAAATGGTTTTAAAAATTGGATTTTTTAATCCAAATTGTTTTTGGAAATGGATTGGGTTTAAAGTGAAAAGCTTTTGAAAAGGAGTTTCAAAGATAAAATTTATTTTTGAATAACTTGATTAAGCCTTAAAGTTTAAATAATTTGATTTAAATTTAAATTCAAAATTTGAAACTGAATTCTTTGATTTGAAACTAGGGACTAAAGATGTTATACAATTTTATATGAGTTAGACCATTTTAAAGATATTAATTTGGGAATTGGAACTTAAATTCAAAGGCTTCAACTCGTGCAAATATAATTGGATTCTTCCAAACGAAAACTGTTTGTTTTCAAATAATAAAAGCTTTCACATAAGAAATGAACGTCCAATTTGTGTTAAAAAGGAGTTTCAAGTTTGAAATGAAAATAATTTCCAAGTTATGGAAACGGTTTGAAAGCTATAAGTTAAATCTTTGATTCAATGAGTTAATCTAATCGAAATGGAAATTGTTTGGAAATTTATGAATGGATCTTTGCGAAACTGGGTGAACTTTGTGGAATAAATCTTTTTGTTTAAAGATTTAAAAATGGTAATTTGTTTAACCATTTAAGGAAAGGTTTTGGGTTTCTTTGAAGTTGTAGCTTAATTGAAATTCCGTATCCATATGTTTTTAAATATTATGCTCATTATTCGGTTTAGCCGGGAGAGGACCTTTGTGTCATATAACCCATTCCGAATAATGATACGTCGATATGGATAGCATTTGAAGACCGGTGGTGAAGACCGGGTATTTTCGAAAACGAAAGGATGACCCATCGATTGTCTCTGCACCGAGTCGCGCCGGTATAGAGATTCCCTAAGTGATGGAAAGTCCGATCGGGATTATGAATACCCGAATTTGCAAGGACTTCTTCGAAAGTGCCTTCGGTTCTTTTCGAACCTGGAACACACTTGTATGGTTGTATGTCTGACACTACACTTCGAGATATAAAGCAGATTTCTTTCAAATACATATCTGCTGGAGGCGGAGAATTTATTCTCTTAGCTTAACACCCTTCTCTGAGACGTACGATCTCAGAGGTTATGTAGTTGAAGGTTATCAGTGATATACCCTCAATTTGGTAGTGTGGCATGTTGAGTGCTACTGTGTGTTGATGATCATTTGTTGATCATTTGTGATCAAAGCATTGCTTTTGTATAAAGGTAGCTTTGTGGATGAGACTTGCTTATCTAGGTGGAACGTGATGGGGGGTTCTCGCTTTTTGTTAGGTGGCGTGCAGGAGACTCTTACCCCCACATGTCCTCTTTACGGTGTTGGTTAGGCGTAAGCTGTGACAGTCAAAGGCTGGTCGTAAAAGCAAGTTTCGAGTACCAATGTGGGCCACGGCGGGACTGGGATGGTTGAAAAGCCTACCAGTCGAGATTGGCCGTTGTCGATGGTTGAAAGGCCTAGACCGCTACAATTGGTATCAGAGCATAGGGTTAAAACTTTAGCTCAGGAGTACAACACATTAAGTAACTCATTAGAGATAGGGTGAAATATACCCTAGAATGAGTGTATCCCTAAGATATCCGTTCGAATGCCTCAGTAAATTCCCTTACTATCCACTGATAGTGACTATGAGGGCAAGAAAAGGACGAGATAGGGGACGGGAGAGTACCACTATAAATGGTCAATACCCTGTGATAGTGGAAACAACTTTCTCTATCAATCTCCTTTGATTCGATTCCAAATTCTTTTGATTGCTTCGCACCAGCTACAAGAAGAAGTTTCGTGTGATGGTGGCACTATGAATCGTTGTAGAAAATCCTTGCTCGCATCTTCATCGGTTTCTTATCAATTTTCCATTTAAACTTTAATGAATTGGGAATTTGGAATTGAAGATTTTAAATAAATTGGTAAATTAAATATAAAGTTATAAAGTTGAATATGAAAATTTGTATCGATAAAACAATTTCGATTAAACCAAATTTGAAATTCTATTGTAATTTCTTGTGCATATCGAAGTCCGAAGATTGACAAGTTATATATATTTTGGGGTATTTCGACTTGAGTTTGGAATCCATATCTAATATTCGAGAATTTTGGAATATTAAATCCATTTATCTATTGTTTAGGTCTCGATATATTCTACGAACGTTAGTTATCGTTCGGACTAACCAGTGCCTTGCATATTTGTAGATCTGATGACCCGAGTATCCTGTGTAGTATTGAATGAGTTTGTTCTCATATTGGTGATATTCTGATTTGGTGAGCCAAATACAGAATAGATATCCAGTTTGATCTGGAAAAAACCGTTTCTTTATCTTTGTGTATCTATCTTTATTATTTCCCTACCTTCAAATTTCGAGGACGAAATTTTCTTTAAGGAGGGGAATCTGTAACGATCTCAGTTTTGAATTAAATTTTAATTAATAGTTAATGTAAATTTTGGAGCGAATTTTGGAATTAAATTGAATTTGAATACATATGTATATGTGTATATGGGTAAATTTGAATTTGACTTTAGAATTTGAATTTGAATTCGTATTTGAATTTAAAATTTAAACAAATGACTTAGAAAAAATGAATTTGGTTTATTAGTTATAAAAGCATAAAGATATATTAATATAAATTTAATGTTTGATGGTTAAACTTTAAAACAAAGAAGATATATATTCAAGTATAGTTAGGAAAAAAATAATAATAAAACATAAATACTAAAGCAAAACATGACAAGTTGTGTATGCAAGAAAAATAAAAGTGAGACAAAATAATTATGTATAAACAAATAAAATATAAATATGCTCAAATATAAAACAGAGTAAACAAAAAATATCTACATGCACAAACAAAAACTAAGCACACACAATAGGATAGTTTTTAACAAGAAGAGGCTATAAGCAAAAATAGAAACATTTGTACTAACATCTTCTCAGCCCAAACAAAGATCATATCAGCCTCCACAAAAATTTAACTTGGTCAAAAATGTAGGTAGCAAGAAGAAAAATCTCTGACCAAGCTTAAAGAAATATTTACACCAGTAAAAACCTTCCCTTTTAACACCTTTCTTTCTTTGTATATACATATAATCTATTCTTAGTTCTATCAAACATAACTAAGCAAAAGCCAGAAAGAAAAGAAAAACAGAAGCTCATCATTCAATTCAACAACAAAACAGGGTTAAGGCCAAAAAAAAACAAATCTATAGGTTTTCAAAGCATTTACAGTTCTCTGCTCTTTCTTCTGAAATACTGTGAGTAACTTTTGTTTTTATTTAACTTAAAAGTATAATCTGTTGCATACATCTGTGAATGAGTATATTTACACAGGTATATATATATAAAAATCTTCTGTGTATACTTGAATGATGAACTATGAGTAGGCTATTGTTCATTTCTGTTCTCTGTCTACCATTCCAACACAAGATTGTAGTTTCAAAAACCGGTTCCTCTTGATCTACCTATTGTTGGAGCTTAAGATTAAAATAAAAGTTGCTTGTTACAGTACGTATTAAGTTTTAAAATTTAATTTAAGTTAAACTAACTTGTCGAAGTTTCTGGAAATCAATATGACTGAGCACCACTTAAATTTTGTTAAAATTCAAACCTTTCAATTTACAAATTCGGGTATATAGATCGAATTCGTAAGCTTAAACATGATTTTTAAAACAAGAACGATAATTTTTAGATAAGTATACAAGGTACAGTTCGTAAATGAACTGAAAATACATTTTATTAATTTCTGTTGCTTTAACAAATCTTTGATGCTGAAATTTGTTGAGAAGCTAGTTTAATGATCCACGAATCCAGGAAAAATGCTAGAAAAATTTTCTATCGCACGAATTTAAGGGACGAGACAAATTTAGGGTTTAACTCATGGTTTTGACGAGGTTCAATATTTTGATTTATTCGTCGTCGTCAATCGATCGAGTGCGACGTGATTCGGGGGAAGGTAGAGGTCGCGTTGACGAAGTGATGGCCGGAATTTCAGGAGCTCTGGTGGTCGTGGTTGTGAGAACGAGGCGTTGACAGGTTTTTGATGTATGGTTCCTGTTTTGTTCCAGGTTTTGGTTGAGAGCTCGATTTTGATTTTTAGTGTAAATCGATGGGATTGGTGTTTGGATGGTCTGAGGTGATGATCGTCGACAGGTCGGAGGGATAGTGGTCGGTCGGAGGTCGTTGGAGGTACGGTGCACATGCACGTGCGTTGTACTGTGCATATTTGCCTGGGTTACTTGGTTGTTTGGGGAAGACGAAGATTTGCTCGATGATGGTATGAGTTTGGCTTGAGCATTGTTCCAGGGCAATTTGTTGTGGATGATACTGTTTGTAAATTTAGCAAAGTCAAAAGAAAACAAAAATAAAAGAAGGATAGTTGAGCTCAGGAGAAACGTGAGTTTGATTCAATAATTGCTTGAGTTTTCTAATTGTGCGGTAATAAATTGTTTTCCAATTTTTTTTTATGAAGCTTAGAAAAGTTTTTAAATTAGGTTTTTAATACAACAGTTTTCTTTAGTTACAAAATAAATTTTATTTAAACAAAGTTTCAAAACATATTTTAACTAAATAAGTTTCCGAAGAAAAAAAAATAATAAAAATAAATTAAGTTTCAAATTTTAAGCAAGTTTTCTTAGATTTAAATTGTAAAAGTAAAATTGTTTTAAATTTGTTGGTTTATAAAATTTTGTATTAAGTTAATTATCTTATTAAAATTTTGATTGTTTTCAAATATAATCAAATGAGATTACTTAATGTAGTCAAGAATGAAAAATTAGGTTGACTTGTCAAAAAATTAAATATTTACTTACTTAGAGATTTATTTGATGTGATTAATTAAAAATAAATCAAAGTAATTAATCCATTTATGTGATAAATTAAAGATTACCTAAGGTAATTAATTTAAAGGTAATTACTTAAAATAATAAATGGTTAAAATTGATTAAGTGCTTAGGATAATCACTTATTATAATTAATTAAGAAAAATTTATTAAATAGTAATTAATCACTTAACGGTAATAACCTAATCAAAAATAATTAACTAATGTTTAAGTAAATTAATCATGGTGATTAAGATTGGTTTGCAATTTATTAATATAAGTGATTTGTATAATCACTTATTGTAATATATCAAGAATAATTAATCAAAACGTAAATTAATATAAGGATAATTAACTAAATGATAATTAATTAAGGATACTTAATTTAAGGATAATTAATTAAAAATTAATTAATTAGTTAAGGATAATTAACTAAAGAATAATTTAATAATTAAGGATTAATTATTTAATGATTAAAGATCGATTCATTTATTAATTAAGGTTGATTAATTACATTATTTAATATCAAATGATTTGTAATAAATTAATCAGGATTGGATAATTAATTCATAAGTAATTAATTTAATTGGAAAGAAATTTAATTAATTAGGATTAAACAATTAATTAATCCTGCTTATAAATGATTATTGAATGCTTGACCTTACTTATGAATGATTGTATTGTATGAGATGCCTTGAATTGAGTGTCCTATCTGATCTGTGATATTTTGTTCTGTGGATTGAGCTGTGTGTAATTTGTTCATTTATTTGTGATACATTTGTTTATTATCTGTGAATCTGTAAATGAATGATAAGCGTTATAGTTTATACCGCTTATCAACTATATTTCTGTGTTTTGATCTGTGATGATTGAATGATGTTGCACTATTGTGTGAAACCCCTGGACTACACCATACACACACAAATATGGATTACACGTGGAAATTGGTTAATTCACAGATTTTTGAAATGGTTTTAAAAATTGGATTTTTTAATCCAAATTGTTTTTGGAAATGGATTGGGTTTAAAGTGAAAAGCTTTTGAAAAGGAGTTTCAAAGGTAAAATTTATTTTTGAATAACTTGATTAAGCCTTGAAGTTCAAATAATTTGATTTAAATTTAAATTCAAAATTTGAAACTGAATTCTATGATTTGAAACTAGGGACTAAAGATGTTATACAAGTTTATATGGGTTAAACCATTTTAAAGATATTAATTTGGGAATTGGAATTTAAATTCAAAGGCTTCAACTCGTGCAAATATAATTGGATTCTTCCGAAACGAAAACTGTTTGTTTTCAAATAATAAAAGCTTTCACACATGAAATGAACGTCCAATTTGTGGTAAAAAGGAATTTCATGTTTGAAATGAAAATAATTTCCAAGTTATGGAAATGGTTTGAAAGCTATAAGTTAAATCTTAGATTCAATGAGTTAATCCAATCGAAATGGAAATTGTTTGGAAATCTACGAATGGATCTTTGTGAAACTGGGTGAACTTTGTGGAATAAGTCTTTTTGTTTAAAGATTTAAATATGGTAATTAGTTTAACCATTTAAGGAAAGGTTTTGGGTTTCTTTAAAGTTGTGGATTAATTGAAATCCCATATCCATATGTTTTTAAATATTACGCTCATTATTCGGTTTAGCCGGGAGAGGACCTTTGTGTCATATAACCCATTCCGAATAATGATACGTGGATATGGATAGCATTTGAAGACCGGTGGTGAAGACCGGGTATTTTCGAAAATGAAAGGATAACCCATCGATTGTCTCTGCATCGAGTCGCGCCGGTATAGAGATTCCCTAAGTGATGGGAAGTCCGATCGGGATTGTGAATACCCGGATTTGCAAGGACTTCTTCGGAAGTGCCTTCGGTTCTGTTCGAACTCGGAACAGACTTGTATGGTTGTATGTCTGAAACTACACTTTGAGATATATAGCACATTTCTTTCAAATACATATTTGTTGGAGGCGGAGAATTTATTCTCTTAGCATAACACCCTTCTCTGAGACATACGAGCTCAGAGGTTATGTAGTTGAAGGTTATCAGTGATATACTCTCAATTTGGTAGTGTGGCATGCTGAGTGATGCTGTGTGTTGATGATCATTTGTTGATCATTTGTGATCAAAACATGGTTTTTTTATAAAGCGTGGACTTGTGGATGAGACTAC
The DNA here is from genome assembly GCA_030765085.1 of Allium cepa. Classification (NCBI taxonomy): domain Eukaryota; kingdom Viridiplantae; phylum Streptophyta; class Magnoliopsida; order Asparagales; family Amaryllidaceae; genus Allium; species Allium cepa. The sequence continues at coordinate 63,120,685 of CM060929.1, forward strand.
ATCAGGACCTCGCTCCCCGGAAATGATCGAAATAGGAAAGATGCGGCAAGGTTATGAGGGTCGCATCCTTTAGGGTGTGTCATTCACTTCTAGTAAAAGGGAGTATCATGGTATGGAGCCCAGATATTTACCTATGTGGTGGCTTCAATCTCATTTACTGTGTGGTTGTTGCTTTGTGGTTTAGAGGCGCCTCGGATAAAGGTCCCAAAGGACCGGGGGATGGCATGCTCGAGTAGTAGTTACCTAGTTACAGAGGTAACCCGGCCTTGTGTTGGCACAGAGCTGGTTAAGTTCTCGGGACGTCCTGCCAGAGGCGTACCCATGGACAGTGGGAAGTTCCTTAGCCCATTCATTTGTTGGAAATCCAATCTTCCAATACGTGCCTTGTACGGTTTTAATTGTAGAACCTGCCATTGACTTATGGTGGTCGCCACTGTTAAGATGCTATAGCAGGCATAGTTCGAAATGTCTATGCTAGATAAGATTAATATTATACTTTCGAAATTATTTCTGTACTATGCACTAGTAATAATATCAAAGAAATTCTCTCATATCAAGCATGTTTGACTATCATAAGGATAAATCTCCTCTAATTCTGTTTTTGCATTGTGTGTGTGGTGGGAGGCCTTACGGTAGTTTCATTTTCCAAAAAAAGCATTGCGGATTTGAACTTTAATTCTTTGTTGTTTGTTTCAAAGGATAAACTGTTTTTGTTGCTTACACCAGTCCCATGACTGACCTGGAGTTTATTGTTCCTTTCCTAAACTCTGGGTGCCCACAATCTTTCCACATGGGCTGTCTAGAGTTGGGTTTTTCAGATAGTTAGATTCAGTAGATTATCTAGAGCTTGTTCAGTCTTTGGATCGGGACTGACCTTGCTTAGCTTAGCGCATCGTTATGGGGAACTCGAGCTATTTCTGGATTGGGGCCTTGGAGATGGAGATTACCGATATTGGAGTTCTTTCTTTGAAGACTATATTGGAGATATTGTCCGCTGCTATTCCTTGTATCTCTGATATGTATAGATATTCATTGTATCTGTCAGTTGTATCAGATATTGTATCAATGTTGTATATATTGATATTATTCATTTCTTCCGCTGTGTTGTACTTAATGGTGTTATAAGCTCCGGCGCACCAGATTCGACGTTTGGATCTGCGGCATTTGAATATGAGTGTCGTGTTTGGTGTCGATTTTCGAAGGTAGAGTCAGGATCGCTACAAATGGCCAGACATAGGCTCCTGTTTTAGTCATTTTAATTATGACACGAATGTTAACGCTATCCATCATCGTTCTCTTACATCATTCCAGTAAACATCACCAATCAACCACTACATTCTGGATATCATCCACGGCATACACTGTTGTTAAAATGGTTCCAGTATTGACAGAGAGTATGCAAATAAGAGGCCTCGGTCTCAAACCACCAAACGTTGTTTTACACCGGCTGGTTCTTTTATATTTCAAAAACAGTTCATATTTGATATCAAAATATCATATTCGCTTCAAAATCAAATCCTTTTTGAAATCATCATAAAAAAAATCATATTTTACTACAAAATGTCAATTCAGTTCGATATGTCGATTTCACTTCAAAATTTGCTTCGAATTACAATTTTGGTTATAATTCACTTTAACCCAATTCGCATTAAAATCCAAGATTCAAATATAAACATTCCACCCTTTAACCAGTTTGGATTTTAGAAAATAGTTTCAAAATAGTTATATAGTTAAAATATTTTAATAGAAAATTGTTTGAGAAACAAAATAGTTTATATAGTAAAATAGTTGGAAAAATTAAAATAGTTTGAATATTAAAGAAAATAGATTTAAAATAGTTTATACTAAAATAATTTATTAAAAAAATAGTTTCCAAGCCAAACCGATTCAATTCTAAAATTTCCAATCCAAATCAATCTCTATTTCCATTTCGTTTTACTCGATTTAATTTCGATTTCAAATTGAATTTTAATTTCAATTTCAAATTAATTTAAATTCCAATTCCAAATTAATTTCACTTCCAGTTTCAAATTAATTTATATTCCAGTTACAAATTAATTTCAACTGCAATCCCAAATTTTAAACCATTTCAATTTATATCAATTCCGAGTCCATTTCCAAATGTCAATTCAAAACACTTAAATCAAATGTTCTTCAATATCCAATTTTAAAAATCCAATTTTTTTAAATATGATTCAAATCTGAGATATACTTCACAATATCATTTTACCACTTTTGCTTAGCAATATTCAAAGTTCGAATAAAAATCCAATCTTTAAAACAACCGATTTCTGAAATTCAAATCATATTTTGATTGTAACTTCAAATCTCAAATTCGATTATTTAAACAATTTCTTTTATCAAATTTAAATTTCAATATTTCGAAGTCAAATTCGAAAATAATTTGATTTCCATAAATTTGATTTCCCATTTAAAAAAATCAAATCATAAAAAAATTCAAATCAAAATTTTTAAATCATTAAATTTAACCAATCCGGTGTCCGTATATAATTCTCTATCCTATGGCCAAGTGAATCAATTATTTCAATTTAAATTCCAGGGATGGGTATATATCATTTCAATCCAAAATAAATGTCATAGGTATATATCATTTCGATCCAAAATAAATGTCATAGGTATATATCATTTCAACCTATTTCTTAATTTATTCGAAATAATTAAATTTACAGTTTTATATACTGTAAAGAATGTTTAGAGTGATAACATGATATATAAAATAAATAAACAGCCAAATATCAACCAATAGTATCCATCAAAACCAGTTATACAAACAGTCAATAATCACAACTATTACCAAAAAAATTAGAATTTTACAGCAATTAGATCCTAATTTAATTTAACGGTCAAATTCGAATTCTATCAGTTTATTCAGATTTCCATTTTTAATATCAATTTAAATTTATCAACGATGGGCAATAAATTTAAATCACTACAAGATATAAGTTTAACTAACATAAAAATTAAATTAGTCAATTGTGAGCGTATAAAATACTCACCTAATGTAACAACCCGCATATTTATCGATTGTATATTTAAATATTTTATTTAAATATTTCATCGTTCGTCGGATTTTAGTCCGAAAAGCTATTTTTTTCCAACAGTCGAATTGGGACTCGAGACCCATTCCATTGAGTTCAAAATGCCGTTTGCAACCTTTTTGAGTATAAACATCGATATGTTTGGAGCTAGCTAAAAATTTGACCTTTTTCACTTAGGGTTTGGGTTTGAGTTCAGCCCACTAGACATAATAATACCCCAAACTGAATCATCCCTCCCCATTCACTCTCACTCCCTCCTCTTTTCAGTTCTAAAGTAAAAATGGTGGAAGAGATTGGAAATGGAAATTCCTAAGCCTTAGTTTTCTTTGCAAATCCAACTTCTAGCTCCAAATTCAAGAGAACCCATTGGTAAGCCTTCTCTTCATCTTCCCCAACTCATTCTCTCTTTGATTTCAGAAAAAATTCCTAAACCTAATTTGGGAAATATTTCTCTTTTAAACTTAGAATCAAGCTTCTTGAGTTGGGATTGAAGTGTGGTTGATCTTCCTTTGCTTTCAAGCTTCTTCTTTATTAATTTGGGTTCAAAGGTGAGATTTTTATCTCACATCTTTGTCTATAATTATCTTGGATTTTTAGGTATGAATTCCTAACACTCATTCTTGTGCAATTGATTTTGGTTTGGATTGATTTGGTGTATATTCCAATTTTTGATGTTTCGAAATCAAAATCTATGAAAATCCTTTTATGGATATTTGGACATTATATTTGAGGCGTATCGAAGAGCCATTAAGGCTGGGTTGTCGCTAGACGTAAATCCTTAGTCGTCGTTGCTCGTCCGATCGCTTCCGGTATTTATTTCGACCATTTTTGGTCTAGTTCAGGGAATGCCCTAAACCCCAGTTTCAGACGTCTGAAACGTTTGATTCAGACGTTTGAATATTATACTGGGAAGATTTGTATTCCCAGATTCAGATGTCTGAATCTATATTTCAGATGTCTGAATTAGTTTGTTTTGGACCAGAAAGGAAATAGGCTAAAAATTGCCTATTTCAACATCTGAAATATAGGGTTCAGACGTCTGAAATATACTCTGGAAAACTTTTGCTTTTCCAGATTCAGACGTTTGAATCCTTGATTTCAGGCGTCTGAATCTGCAGTCTTTTGCCTATTTGCCTATTTAGCTTGAATTTCCAACTTTAATCTATTCGTGTTGATTCCCTTTTTGTTTTTATAATTTATTATTAACTTTGATGACATTTTCTTCGTCATTTTTAGGAATATCCACTTCGATGGATTCCGTAATCGATTTCTTTGGATTTTATTCACATCTTCGAATGTGAATTTTGATGACTGATTGTTTCTACAATCATTTCTATGATTTGTCACTTTAAAAATATAAAGGTTTTCAATGCTAGTAGTAAATATCAAAACTCTTTCATCAAAATGATTTCAACAATGTTTTATTACAAAGCTCGTTTCTTAAACCGTTTTCCAACCTATTAGTATATACAAACCTTTACCTCACTCGTATGAGAAATCTAGTTAAACGGCTTAGTAAAATGAGTGGTATGAAACACTTGCGTTTACTTCGTCGGTTAATTCTTGGACTAGTTCGATTGAATCTCTTGTGACAATTTTCTAGTGGAGATCTACAATTTGTTTGTAAATATTTAAGTTAAGCTAGTGGTTATGGGACATGAAGCTAAGCTCATATATTTACTAGCTTATTGTAATTGACACTTCTTGATGATCGATGATGATCATTTTATGGTTTAGACTAGCAACATGCGATGTCTCTTTGTCCATGTGGAGTTCCGTACCACAATCCATTGAGCTTCGTCTCATTTCTTTGTGGACTAGCGATCCATGTACTTCTAATGTGTTTTGGATTCATTGGATGTACCGTTTGCACTACATCAATGTCTTTGCTTTTTGGATTCATTGGATGTACCGTTTGCACTACATCGATGTCTTTGATTTTTGATTCATTGGATGTACCGTTTGCACTACATCAATGTCTTTGCTTTTTGATTCATTGGATGTACCGTTTGCACTACATCAATGTCTTTGATTTTTGATTCATTGGATGTACCGTTTGCACTACATCAATGTCTTTGCTTTTTGGATTCATTGGATGTACCGTTTGCACTACATCAATGTCTTTGATTTTTGATTCATGGGATGTACCGTTTGCACTACATCAATGTATTTGCTTTTTGGATTCATTGGATGTACCGTTTGCACTACATCAATGTCTTTGATTCTTGATTCATTGGATGTACCGTTTGCACTACACCAATGTCTTTGCTTTTTTGATTCATTGGATGTACCGTTTGCACTACATCAATGTCTTTGATTTTTGATTCATTGGATGTACCATTTGAACTACATCAATGTCTTTGCTTTTTGGATTCATTGGATGTACCGTTTGCACTACATCAATGTCTTTGATTTTTGATTCATTGGATGTACCGTTTGCACTACATCAATGTCTTGGCTTTTTGATTCATTGGATGTACCATTTGCACTACATCAATGTCTTGGCCAACCTTTTCTTGTGATTTCTGGATTTCTATATGATGATTTCTGGAATTTATGTTTCACCACCTTTTTCAGTTGGCATTGATATGGATGTCATTTATTGTGGTTTGGTGAACTAAATAAGAATATGACATTCTTTTGATGCTATGAGATTCTTGAGATATTGTATGACTTTTGTGGATTTTCTAATGTATACTTGTCGTAGTATGATATTTTTGGTTATCATACGTCGTTTTATTATATCTCTTATTCTATATCATTTCGTCTGATATTTATAGCTAGACTGATACGTTTATTATTTTCTTATTAAATAATACTCGGGTCAAACTGAGATTTTATAGGTGCTTCTGCTTGACTCCTTATCGGACCATTATCTGATCTTTTGGTTAACTACTTTGCTTGTAGTTTTTGGTTGTGTACATTTGAGATATTGACTCCTTGATGTATGCATATTCTTTTGTTTTGCACTTGCATCTATTCTTTTGTGTTATTGTGGATCTTGTTCGACCACTACTCTGATATACACTTTTATGTGTAATATTCATATCTGTTTCCGCCTTTGTGATATGAATTATTTGTGACTGATTTATGTTATGTCTATTTCTATATTTGTTTTCGAAGATTATATATAGCCACTGTGTCATAGCTTTGAGTTTGTATCGGTATGTCGGATTTCCTCCTTAAATGAAATATGCTTTACTATCGACATATCGGTGCTCGCACAAAGAAATTACACGGATGGTCGCTCCTCAACAGCCTTATTCTCTATGCTAGTTGACAGCATTACTCCGTAGTGTTCTTGGCTAGCGTGGGTATAGAGGTGGGGCGTCACAGCTTGTTATCAGAGCCAAACTTCGGAACAATGTAGAATAATTTAACAAGGATCATCGTCCTAGGTCCATCTTAGGAGTCGTGCTTTAGGATTTTATTCGGGTCTTCGTACCGTCCTATCCTATTTTCTTTTATGATTCCTTGTTTTATCTATCAAGATTGCTTGATATTTATTTTGAGAATAACTTTTCTCCTTCTTTCTTTCTTAAAGAAGAAGAATGGTTAGGTCTAACCGACCTAGTGCGGGTCAGTCTAGTGCTACTCCCCTGGATGGAGTATTCATGTCTGCTCAGCAGCTTTTAGATCTCGTGAAGAATGCTCAATCCGCAGGACCCAATCCAGAGCCTGCTCATCCTAGATCTGGTTTTGCACGCTTGTGCAGAGACTATACCGATTTGGATGGAAGGCCATTAAAAGGATCCGAGAGTGTTATAGAAATTCAGGCTTGGCTCAAATCATGCGATCGCATTTTTTCTCGCATGAACCTTATTGATCTACATCGAGTACAAGTGGCTTCTAGCATGCTCCAAGAAAGAGAATTAGATTGGTATGAGCTTTTAATTTCTGAAATCGTTGAAGCGGATCTCGCTTGGGAGCAATTCCGAGAAAGATTCGAATTGAAATTCATGCCGGAGGCTGAAAAGGTAACTTTAGCACGGCGTTTTATTGACCTTGTTCAAGGTGAATCTTCTATGACAGACTATGTCGCATCTTTCGAATCTCTATCCAAATACGGGGTTGAGTACATTAATACCCCATTGAAGAAAAATTAGAGATCTGTCTATGGCTTGAATAAGAATCTTAAGAAGCCATTACTTCTGAAACTTGAGGTTTCATTTGATCAGCTTATTGATATCGCTCTTCGTCTTGAAGAGGCCGATAATGAAGGTGATGTTGAAGTTGTGCGTGTCCAATAGAACTTTGACAATAACTTGAAGAGGCCTATCAAATTCAAAGGCCCCAATTCTAATAAGAAAGGGAAGCAACAAACTCCGGTAGCAATGAGTCTTACCTCTAGTCGTGGACGATGCTACAATTGTGGTTCTACAGACCACCATGCAAGGGAGTGCCCGAAACCCCTCTTTTGTCGTTATTGCAAAGGTTCGGGTCATCTTTTATCTTCGTTTCCTAAGCTTCCAAGCAAGAGAGAAGGAAAGCTGCAAGCCCCTGGCAACTCTTCTCTTGGTCAAGGTATTTCTCGTTCAGTCCTTGATTTCATTTGTTTTGTGATTATCCTTTTCAAGTTCTTGTTGATATAATCATCTCGTTATTTTATATCAAGAGAACTTGTGATTCTTTTTCTTTAATACAATTTGGATTTGATGTCTTCTTTGAGGATTGTGAATCCGGATGGGTCCGCAACACTCAATTTGCTTTCTATTGATGTCGAAATTATTTTATGTGATTTTTCTTTCCGTGCCGACTTTTACTTAGGCTTCAGAATTGATTTTTGGAAAGGATGGACTAGATTATTGTGAAGCCATATCCTTTGTCCCGTGTGGACTATTCATCTTCGATATCTCAATATATTAAGCATATTTTTATTTTTCCTTTATGATTTTGATTCCAATTTGATGGCATCATTTTATTTCTTAAGCCCACTTATAAGGAAAGTGTTATTTCTCTCATTCATGTAGTTTGAGAAATTTTCCGGAATTTTTGAATTTGACTTAGGACTATCACCTAAGCAATCTTTTGTGTGGGGTTAAGGTCTTTTCTGTTCGACATTACCACCGGTTTTCATTTGATATGAGTTGCGGAAGTTAGCATTCCACTTATCGCATTCCGCACGCGTTATGATTCTTATGAATGACTTATTATGTCATTCAGTTTGCCCATCTTGTTTCATCCATTTTATAAATCGAGTATTCTATGAATATGTCGATAATTCCATTCTTATGTTTATTGATTTTGGATGAAAATAGAAATTCAAAATTTGCAAATCTTTTTCATAAGATTTATTTATAAGTACATTTGGACTTTGATCTTAAACGAGCAAAGAATATTCTCAAAACTTTTAAGAGATATTTTCATCATATAGAAGATGATTTTGTAATTGTATTGCCCGTTGAGTGCTTTAAGAATTCTGGTCGATGCGCTTGATCAACGTTATTGATAGGAATTTTCTAAACGTTTTGATGAGACAGTCAGACGCAATAAATTGGCTTCTAAAAATGTAAATTTTTCTAGAAAGATTATTATATGAAGATAAATGTAATTTTGAAAGTTTTAACTTTTCAAGAAAGAAGATTATTTAAAATGAAATTCTTTCTTTTCGATACTCTTATTCTTGTGTTTTCCAAGGGGAACCAAGACTTTATCTTTTGTACCAATGCTAATCGTATTGGTTTGGATGCCGTTCTCTTGCAAAAGGAAACGTTCTACCACTTGTGCTTCTAAGTCATAAAAGCCTATCGAGACTAGGTATGCCACTCATGATCTAGTGCTCGCGGCTATTGTCTTCGCTTTTAGGATTTGGTTTCATCGTTTTTGGGGAGAAATTTGTTCTCCACCTCGATCATAAGTTTTTGGAATATCTATTTCTCATAAGGAACTTAATTTGCGTCAACCTCATTGGCTCGAGATTCCTTGTATCTTATGATCTTTTTACCAAGTTCATCGGACGTTTCGATGCACTTTGTTTTGTTAAGCTTCGCCTCATTTCTTTTATGGACTTGCGTCCGATGTTCTTTTATGGTGTTCGGTTCATCGGATGTACTGTTATTATACTACATCGATGTTCCGTCTTCTCTGGATCAATGGATGTACCATTATTATACTACATCGTTGTTCCGGTTTATCGGTTCATTGGACGTACCGTTTTTGTACTACGTCGGTGTTCCGAGGTTATTCGAGCGTACCGTTTTTGTACTACGCCTTTGCACCGGCTCAATTTTCAGCTATTCTTGACGTTTTCCACGTCTTTTAACTATGGAAATGCTTTTATGTTTTCGATTTTTATTCTTGAACCCGGTGTCATTGAGGGGATTGAAGTTTCACCAAATTTGACTTTTGAGCAAGATTCTATCCGCGTCATTGCTTCGGAGGTGGCGCGCCTTCGGAATAAAGATGTTCTTCTTGTGAAAGTTCAATAGTTCTCAGATCCTAAGGATTGCTCTTGGGAGTCCTGAGAATTCATCGAGCGAACCCGTTCGGGCTTACTCTTTTGTGCTCTTTATGGTGGACTTCTTGATTCAAATTTTCTTTTGTGTTGATATGATTCTATGGTTGTTACTTCTTAAGTATTGCAAGGATGCAATTTCTTTAAGGGGGGAGTCAGTAACAACCCGCATATTTATTGATTGTATATTTAAATATTTTATTTAAATATTTCATCGTTCGTCGGATTTTAGTCCGAAAAATTACTTTTTGCAAACAGTCGAATTGGGACTCGAGATCCCTTCCATTGAGTTCAAAATGCCGTTTACAACCTTTTTGAGTATAAACATCGATATGTTTGGAGCTAGCTAAAAGTTTGACCTTTTTCACTTAGGTTTTGGGTTTGGGTTCATCCCACTAGCCACAATAATACCCCAAACTGAATCATCCCTCCCCATTCACTCTCACTCCCTCCTCTTTTCAGTTCTAAAGTAAAAATGGTGGAAGAGATTGGAAATTGAAATTCCTAAGCCCTAGTTTTCTTTGCAAATCTAACTTCTAGCTCCAAATTCAAGAGAACCCATTGGTAAGCCTTCTCTTCATCTTCCCCAACTCATCCTCTCTTTGATTTCAGAAAAAATTCCTAAACCTAATTTGGGGAATATTTCTCTTTTAAGCTTAGAATCAAGCTTCTTGAGTTGGGATTGAAGTGTGGTTGATCTTCCTTTGCTTTCAAGCTTCTTCTTCATTAATTTGGGTTCAAATGTGAGATTTTTATCTCACATCTTTGTCTATAATTATCTTCGATTTTTAGGTATGAATTCATAACACTCATTCTTGTGCAATTGATTTTAGTTTTGATTGATTTGGTGTATATTCCAATTTTTGATGTTTCGAAATCAAAATCTATGAAAATCCTTTTATGGATATTTGGACATTGATATTTGAGGCGTATCGAAGAGCCGCTAAGGTTGAGTTGTCGCTAGACGTAAATCCTTAGTCGTCGTTGCTCGTCCGATCACTTTCGGTATTTATTTCGGCCATTTTTGGTCTAGGTTCAGGGAATGCCCTGAACCCCAGTTTCAGACGTCTGAAACATTTGATTCAGACGTCTGAATATTATACTGGGAAGATTTGTATTCCCAGATTCAAACGTCTGAATCTATATTTCAGAAGTCTGAATTAGTTTGTTTTGGACCAGAAAGGAAATAGGCTAAAAATTGCCTATTTCGGACGTCTGAAATATACTCTAGAAAACTTTTGGTTTTCCAGATTCAGACGTCTGAATCTGCAGTCTTTTGCCTATTTGCCTATTTAGCTTGAATTTCCAACTTTAATCGATTCGTGTTGATTCCCTTTTTGTTGTTATCATTTATTATTGACTTTAATGACATTTTCTTCGTCATTTTTGGGAATATCCACATCGATGGATTCCGTAATCGATTTCTTTGGATTTTATTCACATCTTCGAATGTGAATTTTGATGATTGATTGTTTCTACAATCATTTCTATAATTTTTCACTTTAAAAATATAAAGGTTTTCAATGCTAGTAGTAAATATCAAAACTCTTTCACCAAAATGATTTCAACACTATTTTATTACAAAGCTCGTTTCTTAAACCGTTTTCCAACCTATTAGTATATACAAACCTTTACCTCACTCGTATGAGAAATCTAATTAAACGGCTTAGTAAAACGAGTGGTATGAAACGCTTGCGTTTACTTCGTCGGTTAATTCTTGGACTTGTTCGATTGAATCTCTTGTGACAATTTTCTAGTGGAGATCTACAATTTGTTTGTAAATATTTAAGTTAAGCTAGTGGTTATGGGACATGAAGCTAAGCTCATATATTTACTAGCTTATTGTAATTGACACTTCTTGATGATCGATGATGATCATTTTATGGTTTAGACTAGCAACGTGCGATGTCTCTTTGTCCATGTGGAGATCCGTACCACAATCCATTGAGCTTCGTCTCATTTCTTTGTGGACTAGCGATCCATGTACTTCGAATGTGTTTTGGATTCATTGGATGTACCGTTTGCACTACATCAATGTCTTTGCTTTTTGGATTCATTGGATGTACCGTTTGCACTACATCGATGTCTTTGATTTTTGATTCATTGGATGTACCGTTTGCACTACATCAATGTCTTTGCTTTTTGGATTCATTGGATGTACCGTTTGCACTACATCAATGTCTTTGATTTTTGATTCATTGGATGTACCGTTTGCACTACATCAATGACTTTGCTTTTTGGATTCATTGGATGTACCGTTTGCACTACATCAATGTCTTTGATTCTTGATTCATTGGATGTACCGTTTGCCCCACATCAATGTCTTTGCTTTTGGGATTGATTGGATGTACCGTTTGCACTACATCAATGTCTTTGCTTTTTGGATTCATTGGATGTACCGTTTGCACCACATCAATGTCTTTGCTTTTTTGATTCATTGGATGTACCGTTTGCACTACATCAATGTCTTTGATTTTTGATTCATTGGATGTACCGTTTGCACTACATCAATGTCTTTTCTTTTTGGATTCATTGGATGTACCATTTGCACTACATCAATATCTTTGATTTTTGATTCATTGGATGTACCGTTTGCACTACATCAATGTCTTGGCTTTTTGATTCATTGGAGGAACCGTTTGCACTACATCAATGTCTTTGCCAACCTTTTCTTGTGATTTCTGGATTTCTATATTATGATTTCGGGAATTTATGTTTCACCACCTTTTTCAGTTGGCATTGATATGGATGTCATTTATTGTGGTTTGGTGAATTAAATAAAGAATATGACATTCTTTTGATGCTATGAGATCTTGAGATATTGTATGACTTTTGTGGATTTTCTAATGTATACTTGTCGTAGTATGACATTTTTGGTTATCATATGTCTCTTTATTATATCTCTTATTCTATATCATTTCATCTGATATTTATAGCTAGACTGTCAGGACCCGATTCTTCGACTCTCGAAGATCGACATCAATACGTCCACTGTATCGAATGCCGATCAGTCAGATGCCGAAAAACCGAACCATGAGGGTTTAAGAAAGAAGAAATAGGTAGAAGAAGAGATAAAAATATAGAACAGAAAAATATTAGAATCTCACAATCGCAGCGGAACAACATATAATAGATAAATGAATAATCTTTAAACAAAGAACTATAACAGTTATTACATTACATCACATTACATTCATTATCAGAGTGTACAACAACAAATAGCGGAAAAAAAAAAGAAATACTATATACTAGTGAATACGCCATGCCATCCATCTTGCCTCATGCAACTCCTGAATTCCAGAATATCCTGATAAACCTAACTCTTGACTGCCCGTGTGGAAATTTGTGGGCACCCAGAGTTTAGGAAGGAAAACAATAAACTCCGAGTCAGTCATGTGACTGGTGTGAGAACTAAAACAGTTTATTTTTCTTTAAAATCAAAATAGAGTAATATTTTTAAAGTCAATTCGCAATGCTTTTAAAAATGAGACTACCATAAGGCCTCTCGCACACACACGCACAATGCAAACGCAGAATCGGAGGAGATTTCTCCTTATGATAGTCAAAGATGCTTGATACGCATTAAAAAGAACATTTGATATTATTTCTAGTGCATAGTGCATAAAACAATTTCGAAAGTAGAATATAAATATTAGCCAACATACGACCATTATCGTATGCCTACTATAGCTACTATGTTCAACAGCAGGTTACCGCCACATTCCAAAGCAGGTTATACAACTAAAACCGTACAAGGATCGTATTGTTTCTTTGGATTTCCAACAAATGGTCAGACCAAGGAACTTCCCATTGCCACATGAGAACTCCTCTGGAAGGACGTCCCCGAGAACCTAACCGGATCTCTGCCAACACAAGGCCGGGTTACCCCTAACTGGGTAACTACTGACACGAGTATGACATCCCCCGGTCCTTTGGGACCTTTAACCGAGCGCTCGTAATCAACATCACACCATAATAAATAAAGTGTTTCAACATGAGTAAGTATCTGGGCTCCATACCATGATACCACCCTTTTCCAGAAGGAAATGCACATAACCTAAAGGGAGCTACCCCTCATAACCTTGCCGCATCTTTCCTGTTTTGACCATTCCGGGGTGTGAGGCTCGACGAAGTCTCGTCCACAAAGCCACGCTTTATACAAAAGCTGTGCTTTGGGTCAACAAATGATCATAGAAATGATCACAAAGATAAGTGATCAAACAAATGATCATATCACAAATGATCAAACAATGATCATTTCACAGCAACACTCAGCATGTCACATTACCAAATTGGGAATATATTGCTGATAACCTTCAACTACATAACCTCTGAGCTCGTACATCTCAGAGAAGGGTGTTAAGCTAAGAGAATAAATTCTCCGCCACCAACAGAAATATATTTGAAAAAAATCAGCTTTATATCTCAATTGTAATGTCAGACATACAATCCATACAAGTCTGTTCCGGGATCGAACAGAACCGAAGGCACTTACAAAGAAGTCCTTGCAATCCGGATAATCTCTAATCACGTCCGGATTTCCCATCACATATGGAGATCTCTATACCGGGGATCAGCCAGTGCAGAGACAATCGACAAGAAACCCTTTCGTTTTCGAAAATATCCGGTCTTCAACACCGGTCTTCAAATGCAATTCATAACGACGTATCACATATTCGGAATGGGTTATACGACCCCAAGGTCCTTTCCCGGTTAACCCGAATAGTGAGCGCTTATTTAAAAAAATAAGTGTGGCATTCAAATTCAAGCAAATCACAACAAATACCCATTTGAAGGTAAATATTGATAGTCGGTTATTGAACTATCAATGGATATGCACACATCACCAGATTCCAAATAATTTTCCAAATTATTCATTTCCCAAAAATATCTTTACAAGATAAATAATTTTCACACTTCAACCATTTTGAAAACAAATTTCAAATATTTTCCTTACGCGGAAATACTTTCATTTCAATATGGTTCATTTAAACCAATTAAATAAATCCTTAACGATTTACCTTATATTTACGTTCCAAATCCGTAAATTTATTCCCATACTTCAAAAATAAATCAACGTTTATTTTTAAACAAATTCCCCTTTTCTTTTATAAATTCCATAGTGAATTTACATTCCAAAATATTTATGAATATACGATTTCAATTATTCATTTTCAATTTATCTTCAAAAAGATAAATTCTCAAAATATTCACTTTATATTGGAAAACATTTCCATACTTATTTAATAAGTAATTCACAAATCTTTTTATTTCCTACACTTGGAAAATATTCAGTATACTTAAATCGAAATTAAGTATATATTTCATTCTTTAAGGAAATAATTCTCTTAAACAAATTTATTTGGGCCAAAACGAATGTTACGTAAAACATCGTTACGACAACCCAAAATCACTAAGATAGGGATTCGAAATTAAAATATATATATAAATCCCAATACTATACAAAACATTTCCTTACGGAAATCATTTACTATAACAACAGTGTTATAGTCCACAATTTCCTTCTATTTCTCGAAAACGTCTATTTCAACAATGAATGTTGAAATCTATGGTTTCGAACCTTAACACATTTTAAAACATCGTTAGATCATTTTAATCCCATTTAAAACATCACATCCAAACATTTTCTTTAACATATTATTCACTATTCAAAAACGTGAATATACTTGTTAACCAATTTCATCATTTCTATACATTTTGTTTTAAAGATTATTCACTGTCTAAAACGTGAATATAACTCCATTAACACATTACAACAATTTACTTATCAAAATAAGTCGTGGCGGATTTATAAAACAATGTTTATACATTTCATTTCTATTTATTTTATAACTATTTCCTTTATAAATCTCCTTTATTAACCTATTCGATTTATAACTCAATTATATACTGAAAGTTCATATTATAAGTTAAATGCTTATAATTTATTTGTTTGCAAAAACATTCTTTAAAACTTCCCAAATTTATAAATCTTATAACTTATAAGATTCATTTATTTACCCAAATCTATTCTTTTAATAACTTTACAAATTTTATAAACCTACTGCTTATAAAATTCCATTTATAACTTCACCGTTTATAATTCTATAAATTTCATTCATTTACGAAATTCATTCACAATTCATTCTAACACTTATAAAACTCGTTTTACAATTCCAATATTTTAATTTACAAATATCCATTTATAAATCTTTTATATAAATCAATTTGTATTATTATTATTATTATTATTTTAAAACGTCTTTAAACTCCTTTATAATTTCATCATCTGGATTTATAAAAAAATCAAATTTCATAAATCCTATTTTTAAACTTTTTATAATAAATTCAGAAATCCCAATTTAAACTATTTTATAAAATCATTAATCCCATATTTTCAAAAATCAATTTTAACTGTAATTCTCAAAAATCATAATCTTTATAACATTAAAATTTATATCGTTTATTTATTTAAGATGAATCAATTCCAAAAATATTTTATAAACGTATACTTTCAAAAATCACTTTAGAAATCCCTTAAAAATCAAAATCGTTGTTTTTAAACTTCAAAAATGGATCCGATGATGCAACACATCAAATAGTCAATCACGACTTCCAAACATCATATATCGATATGACAAACAATGAAATATCACAATATCTGAATCAAATAAATATTTGTGAGGAATCCAGTTGGATCCCTCCAACCTGTTTCCCTGCATCCACAGACATTAGCACAATACCCATTCCACTTCGAGGTGGAATATCGCGGTATATGGGATTTATAAAATATTATCCGCTTAATAGGCGGCGGAATAGGGTCTCATCCGCTATACAATGCGGGAAATCAATCAACTGCAATATATACATATGCCAATATATATATATTGCTATATACTAATATAATACTAATTCCACTTCAATGTGGAATATCGCGGTATATGGGTTTTATAAATAACCTCCGCTTACTAACGGCGTATAGGGCTATTCACATCCAATATATATACATAACAATCATCATTCAAGCATTCAATCAACACGGTCTAACAATTTTAAATCTAACTATTTAAAATTTTAAATAACTCTTTTTGAGTGAGAAGTTCTCACCTTTGATTTTATTTTGCAATCCATTTCCTTCTTGACTCGATTTTTCTTGATTTATACCTTGTATAAATATTTACATAATCTATTAATATTCGAACAGATCGAATAATAAATTTTGATTTGATAATTTCGATTCATCGGTGATTTCATTTTAAAAGTTAAATTAACTGATAGTTTTATTTAAACCAATTTCTTCTTTAATAAATTTATTTAAATAAAAATTTAATTTAAAAACTAAATTTTCTTTGACACTTTCATTTAATGTATATAAACATTATACGATTTATAAATATTTAAACTAGACGAAAAATTTAATTTCTCATTTAAATAAATTTAGTTAACTAACAATTTTCACTTTAAGCTTTATAAATTCTACTTTTATGTTTAAATTTTTAACAAATTCCTTTTTAATAAATTATTTTAACTAAAATAATTTATATATTTCAAAAATCTAATTTTTAAATAACTCCTTAACATTTAAAAATTCCTATGTTTAAACCTTGTATAAACAATTCATACAATTTATAAATATTCGAACAATCGAATAATCAGCTTCATTTAAAATCTGACTTAACAAAAAATTAGTTTTAAACTAATTCTTTTCTTTAAAAATTTAGTCTTTATAAACTCTATATTGTTTTTTAAAAATTTCTATACTTTCAAAATCTTATATATATACATATATTTACTGTAAAAACTTTTCTGTATGTATATATATCCAAAAATATCTTACTGCATTTTAAAATTAAATCAATCTGTATAGTTTATTTTTTTCTGTAAAATGTATACATATAAATATGTAAATTAAATTAACAGATTGCAAAAATACGTCACTGCAATCGTTCGAGCCCCCATCGCCTTTCTCTAGCGATCGAAACTCTAATGCCCACCGCAGCCACTCCACGACATTGACGCCTCCTACATCCAATCGCTCCTGCCGCCTTCATGCCCTAGCCATGCGAATCCCCATCGCGACTTCGCCAGGCACCAACGTCGACGACCCCACCACTGAATCACGCGCCCCGCCAAGCCCTCCACGCGCGTCTACGATCGACCGCGGCCCCTACGCGATGCCCCACGCCGCCGCGTGCACCCTAACGCGAGCGCGACCCAGTGAAATCACCACCCTACTCGTATGCAGATGCCACTCGGTTGCTGCCGCCATTCTCTGCCGCGAACCACCAAGATGGTGTCGCCTTCTCCCACGCGTGAGCATGCGCGCGTGCGCCATCCTCCTTCTAGCCTCGCGATTTTGATTTAGGGCTACGGCCATTTTTATTTGATTTGGGGATTTCGATTTGAAAGTGTAAGGGGGGGTACGCGGCCATGAATGTTGTTTCGAACGAGAGATTTCGTTTATGTTTTGAACTGATAAAGGAAGAAGGTATTTAAAATTGAATGAGCATGCTTTGCACGATTTCTTCAGTGATTTCTTGCGTGATACTAGGCTGAAACAAAGGGGCGTGTTCTAAGGAAGAACGTGGTGTGTTGTTACCAATTTTTTTATATTTAAATTTAAATTGAATTCGACTTAAATTTCAATGCGTTTACTCAACATACGCTCACACGGTAACTCCGAAAAATACGAAATTTGAAATCCGGTAATAATTCAATATTACGGACCCAATGGAACTGGTTTCGTCGAATTTCGAGACTGTGCCTCGGAAGGCTATTTTAAATATCGATTCAAACGATAAAATTCAAAACTGAACAAATCAATTTAAATTTCAATTCTGAAGCTTCGTTAATCTTCAGTATTATCAATATGAATTTTACAAGCCTTTGAAATATTTTTAATTGGCTTAAAATTGAAGGTTCAAATTTTTATTCAACTTCCAATAGATTAAACTCTATAATTTAATCGCCAAATTCATTCTGATAATTTGAAATTCAAGTCAAACCATCATTCAAATATTTAAAATTAATTAAATATTTTCAAATTAAATTGTTCAAAATTCTAGGTCGTTACAATCTTCCCTCCTTAAAAGAATTTCGTCCCGAAATTACAAGTTAAGAAGAATGCCCTTATCCTGTCTATTATTTTTCACAATCCAAATAGTTTCATCAACTTTCTAAAACAAATCTTTTTTTATTAAATATCTATTATCATTTCAACTAGCTTTCCAACTTCACTTATAAGTTTCAACCAACATTGTTCTCCTAACAATTCAAATTTTAAACTTTCAAAATTTCTCAAAAATTTTCTAACACCCTAAATTTTCGAAAAATTTCGCCAGCGTCTCCTTTGCGCGGTTAGCTCGGTACGACTACAAAATGGCACCACGGCCGCTCAGAATCAAAAAGAAAAGAGAAAGCCAAGTGGCTGGAGAAGAAAATCACCAAATTTCATACTGAAATTGAAATACGTACCTTTTTTGTCCAGCAATTCAATTTTTATCTTCGAATTCAAAATCTCAATTCCATTTCTTTTTTTATACACCTGCATATCCTGCTAGCCATAATATCCAATTCCAACATACAAACCATTTTGCCAATTCCATTACAAAATTTTCAATATATGCTTCTTATACATTTTTACTTCACTATTGAAGTTACATATCCATTTTCATTCATTTCAATTTCAATTCAATTCCATTCAATTTCATTTGAATTCAATTCACAATTTCAATTCAATTCCATTTGCTTATATTCATTCAATTTGGTTTAACACCATCACTTTCAATTGGTTTAATTAAATTGATTTTCATTCAATTATTCAACTTCCAATAACATTAAATTTTAATGAATTAACACCTACATTCATTTTTTCATATCAACTTAATTTACATTCAATTTGATTAACATTCAATCCATTAATTAAATTCAATTCAATTACAAAGGTTGAATTTCATTACATAACTCAAGTTCACATTTATCACTTAACTTTATCAATTTACTTTGATACCAAATATCAACTTCATTCAACATCCAAACAACTTATATACACTTCAATAAATTTGAAAATTTATTCCTTTATATATAAAATATAATTAAGGTAAAATTATTTCATTTACCCAATTTTAAAACAATATTATGTCGAATTGTTCTATTCAAGTGTTTATAAACCCCTTCGGCATAGTTGTGCATACCGTGCTGACGAAGGTTCGTATGCCACTCAATAAACCAATCATCACAATATAAAACAATTTTTATATTCACTAACAAATACGCGCTCATATCTATTATTACACTCAAACTCATTCTAGAGTACTGCTGACTCTATCTCTAATGAGTAACACCCAACAGAGCCATGGTTGTCGCTTAACCATATGCTCTGATACCACATTGTCAGGACCCGATTCTTCGACTCTCGAAGATCGACATCAATACGTCCAATGTATCGAATGCCGATCAGTCGGATGCCGGAAAACCGAACCATGAGGGTTTAAGAAAGAAGAAAGAGGTAGAAGAAGAGATAAAAATATAGAACAGAAAAATATTAGAATCTCACAATCGCAGCGGAACAACATATAATAGATAAATGAATAATCTTAAACAAAGAACTATATCGGTTATTACATTACATCACATTACATTCATTATCAGAGTGTACAATAGCAAACAGCGGAAAAAAAAGAAATACTATATACTAGTGAATACGCGATGCCATCCATCTTGCCTCATGCAACTCCTGAATTCCAGAATATCCTGATAAACCTAACTCTTGACTGCCCGTGTGGAAATTGGTGGGTACCTAGAGTTTAGGAAGGAAAACAATAAACTCCGAGTCAGTCACGTGACTGGTGTGAGAACTAAAACAGTTTATTTTCTTTAAAATCAAAATAGAGTAATATTTTTAAAGTCAATTCGTAATGCTTTTAAAAATGAGACCACCATAAGGCCTCCCGCACACACACACAATGCAAACGCAGAATCGGAGGAGATTTCTCCTTATGATAGTCAAAGATGCTTGATACGCATTAAAAAGAACATTTGATATTATTTCTAGTGCATAGTGTATAAAACAATTTCGAAAGTAGAATATAAATCTTAGCCAACATACGACCATTATCGTATGCCTACTATAGCTACTATGTTCAACAGCAGGTTACCTCCACATTCCATAGCAGGTTATACAACTAAAACCGTACAAGGATCATATTGTTTCTTTGGATTTCCAACAAATGGTCAGGCCAAGGAACTTCCCATTGCCACATGAGAACGCCTCTGGAAGGACGTCCCCGAGAACCTAACCGGATCTCTGCCAACACAAGGCCGGCTTACCCCTAACTGGGTAACTACTAACACGAGTATGACATCCCCCGGTCCTTTGGGACCTTTAACCGAGCGCTCGTAATCAACATCACACCATAATAAATAAAGTGTTTCAACATGAGTAAGTATCTGGGCTCCATACCATGATACCACCCTTTTCCAGAAGGAAATGCACATACCCTAATGGGAGCTACCCCTCATAACCTTGCCGCATCTTTCCTGTTTTGACCATTCCGGGGTGTGAGGCTCGACGAAGTCTCGTCCACAAAGCCACGCTTTATACAAAAGCTGTGCTTTGGGTCAACAAATGATCATAGAAATGATCACAAAGATAAGTGATCAAACAAATGATCATATCACAAATGATCAAACAATGATCATTTCACAGCAACACTCAGCATGTCACATTACCAAATTGGGAATATATTGCTGATAACCTTCAACTACATAACCTCTGAGCTCGTACATCTCAGAGAAGGGTGTTAAGCTAAGATAATAAATTCTCCGCCACCAACAGAAATATATTTGAAAAAAATCAGCTTTATATCTCAATTGTAATGTCAGACATACAATCCATACAAGTCTGTTCCGGGATCGAACAGAACCGAAGGCACTTACAAAGAAGTCCTTGCAATCCGGATAATCTCTAATCACGTCCGGATTTCCCATCACATATGGAGATCTCTACACCGGGGATCAGCCAGTGCAGAGACAATCGACAAGAAACCCTTTCGTTTTCGAAAATATCCGGTCTTCAACACCGGTCTTCAAATGCAATTCATAACGACGTATCACATATTCGGAATGGGTTATACGACCCCAAGGTCCTTTCCCGGTTAACCCGAATAGTGAGCGCTTATTTAAAAAAATAAGTGTGGCATTCAAATTCAAGCAAATCACAACAAATACCCATTTAAAGGTAAATATTGATAGTCGGTTATTGAACTATCAATGGATATGCACACATCACCAGATTCCAAATAATTTTCCAAATTATTAATTTCCCAAAAATATCTTTACAAGATAAATAATTTTCACACTTCAACCATTTTGAAAACAAATTTCAAATATTTTCCTTACGCGGAAATACTTTCATTTCAATATGGTTCATTTAAACCAATTAAATAAATCCTTAACGATTTACCTTATATTTACGTTCCAAATCCGTAAATTTATCCCCATACTTCAAAAATAAATCAACGTTTATTTTTAAACAAATTCCCCTTTTCTTTTATAATTTCCATAGTGAATTTACATTCCAAAATATTTATGAATATACGATTTCAATTATTCATTTTCAATTTATCTTCAAAAAGATAAATTCTCAAAATATTCACTTTATATTGGAAAACATTTCCATACTTATTTAATAAGTAATTCACAAATCTTTTTATTTCCAACACTTGGAAAATATTCAGTATACTTAAATCGAAATTAAGTATATATTTCATTCTTTAAGGAAATAATTCTCTTAAACAAATTTATTTGGGCCAAAACGAATGTTACGTAAAACATTGTTACGACAACCCAAAATCACTAAGATAGGGATTCGAAATAAAAATATATATATAAATCCCAATACTATACAAAACATTTCCTTACGGAAATCATTTACTATAACAACAGTGTTATAGTCCACAATTTCCTTCTATTTCTTGAAAACGTCTATTTCAACCATGAATGTTGAAATCTATGGTTTCGAACCTTAACACATTTTAAAACATCGTTAGATCATTTTAATCCCATTTAAAACATCACATCCAATCATTTTCTTTAACATATTATTCATTATTCAAAAACGTGAATATACTTGTTAACCAATTTCATCATTTCTATACATTTTGTTTTAAAGGATTATTCACTGTCTAAAACGTGAATATAACTCCATTAACACATTACAACAATTTACTTATCAAAATAAGTCGTGGCGGGTTTATAAAACAACGTTTATACATTTCATTTCTATTTATTTTATAACTATTTCCTTTATAAATCTCCTTTATTAACCTATTCGATTTATAACTCAATTATATACCGAAAGTTCATATTATAAGTTAAATGCTTATAATTTATTTGTTTGCAAAAACATTCTTTAAAACTTCCCAAATTTATAAATCTTATAACTTATAAGATTCATTTATTTACCCAAATCTATTCTTTTAATAACTTTACAAATTTTATAAACCTACTGCTTATAAAATTCCATTTATAACTTCACCGTTTATAATTCTACAAATTTCATTCATTTACGAAATTCATTCACAATTCATTCTAACACTTATAAAAACTCGTTTTGCAATTCCAATATTTTAATTTACAAATATCCATTTATAAATCTTTTATATAAATCAATTTGTATTATTATTATTATTATTTTAAAACGTCTTTAAACTCCTTTATAATTTCATCATCTGGATTTATAAAAAAATCAAATTTCATAAATCCTATTTTTAAACTTTTTATAATAAATTCAGAAATCCCAATTTAAACTATTTTATAAAATCATTAATCCCATATTTTCAAAAATCAACTTTTAACTGTATTTCTCAAAAATCATAATCTTTATAACATTAAAATTTATATCGTTTATTTATTTAAGATGAATCAATTCCAAAAATATTTTATAAACGTATACTTTCAAAAATCACTTTAGAAATCCCTTAAAAATCAAAATCGTTGTTTTTAAACTTCAAAAATGGATCCGATGATGCAACACATCAAATAGTCAATCACGTCTTCTAAACATCATATATCGATATGATAAACAATCAAATATCACAATATCTGAATCAAATAAATATTTGTGAGGAATCCAATTGGATCCCTCCAACCTGTTTCCCTGCATCCACGGACATTAGCACAATACCCATTCCACTTCGAGGTGGAATATCGCGGTATATGGGATTTATAAAATATTATCCGCTTAATAGGAGGCGCAATAGGGTCTCATCCGCTATACAATGCGGGAAATCAATCAACTGCAATATATACATATGCCAATATATATATATATTGCTATATACTAATATAATACCAATTCCACTTCAATGTGGAATATCGCGGTATATGGGTTTTATAAATAAACTCCGCTTACTAACGGCGTATAGGGTCTATTCACATCCAATATATATACATAACAATCATCATTCAAGCATTCAATCAACACAGTCTAACAATTTTAAATCTAACTATTTAAAATTTAAAATAACCCTTTTTGAGTGAGAAGTTCTCACCTTTGATTTTATTTTGCCGTCCATTTCCTTCTTGACTCGATTTTTCTTGATTTATACCTTGTATAAATATTTACATAATCTATTAATATTCGAACAGATCGAATAATAAATTTTGATTTGATAATTTCGATTCATCGGTGATTTCATTTTAAAAGTTAAATTAACTGATAGTTTTATTTAAACCAATTTCTTCTTTAATAAATTTATTTAAATAAAAAATTAATTTAAAAACTAAATTTTCTTTGACACTTTCATTTAATGTATATAAACATTATACGATTTATAAATATTTAAACTAGATGAAAAATTTAATTTCTCATTTAAATAAATTTAGTTAACTAACAATTTTCACTTTAAGCTTTATAAATTCTACTTTTATGTTTAAATTTTTAACAAATTCCTTTTTAATAAATTATTTTAACTAAAATAATTTATATATTTCAAAAATCTAATTTTTAAATAACTCCTTAACATTTAAAAATTCCTATGTTTAAACCTTGTATAAACAATTCATACAATTTATAAATATTCGAACAATCGAATAATCAGCTTCATTTAAAATCTGACTTAACAAAAAATTAGTTTTAAACTAATTCTTTTCTTTAAAAATTTAGTCTTTATAAACTCTATATTGTTTTTTAAAAATTTCTATACTTTCAAAATCTTATATATATACATATATTTACTGTAAAAACTTTTCTGTATGTATATATATCCAAAAATATCTTACTGCATTTTAAAATTAAATCAATCTGTATAGTTTATTTTTTTCCTGTAAAATGTATACATATAAATATGTAAATTAAATTAACAGATTGCAAAAATACCTCACTGCAATCGTTCGAGCCCCCATCGCCTTTCTCTAGCGATCGAAACCCTAATGCCCACCGCAGCCACTCCACGACATTGACGCCTCCTACATCCAATCGCACCTGCCGCCTTCATGCCCTAGCCATGCGAATCCCCATCGCGACTTCGCCAGGCACCAACGTCGACGACCCCACCACTGAATCACACGCACCGCCGAGCCCTCCACGCGCGCCTGCGATCAACCGTTGCCCCTACGCGATGCCCGACGCCGTCGCGTGCACCTTAACGCGAGCGCGACCCAGTGAAATCACCACCCTA
This sequence comes from Allium cepa, assembly GCA_030765085.1. Lineage (NCBI taxonomy): Eukaryota > Viridiplantae > Streptophyta > Magnoliopsida > Asparagales > Amaryllidaceae > Allium > Allium cepa. The sequence continues at coordinate 63,145,878 of CM060929.1, forward strand.
ATCGTATGCAGATGCCACTCGGTTGCTGCCGCCATTCTCTGCCGCGAACCACCAAGATGATGCCGCCTTATCCCACGCGCGAGCACGCGCGCGTGCGCCATCCTCCTTCTAGCCTCGCGATTTTGATTTAGGGCTACGGCCATTTTTATTTGATTTGGGGATTTCGATTTGAAAGTGTAAGGGGGGGTACGCGGCCATGAATGTTGTTTCGAACGAGAGATTTCGTTTATGTTTTGAACTGATAAAGGAAGAAGGTATTTAAAATTGAATGAGCATGCTTTGCACGATTTCTTCAGTGATTTCTTGCGTGATACTAGGCTGAAACAAAGGGGCGTGTTCTAAGGAAGAACGTGGTGTGTTGTTACCAATTTTTTTATATTTAAATTTAAATTGAATTCGACTTAAATTTCAATGCGTTTACTCAACATACGCTCACACGGTAACTCCGAAAAATACGAAATTTGAAATCCGGTAATAATTCAATATTACGGACCCAATGGAACTGGTTTCGTCGAATTCCGAGACTGTGCCTCGGAAGGCTATTTTAAATATCGATTCAAACGATAAAATTCAAAACTGAACAAATCAATTTAAATTTCAATTCTGAAGCTTCGATAATCTTCAGTATTATTAATATGAATTTTACAAGCCTTTGAAATATTTTTAATTGGCTTAAAATTGAGGATTCAAATTTTTATTCAACTTCCAATAGATTAAACTCTATAATTTAATCGCCAAATTCATTCTGATAATTTGAAATTCAAGTCAAACCATCATTAAAATATTTAAAATTAATTAAATATTTTCAAATTAAATTGTTCAAAATTCTGGGTCGTTACATAGGCTGATCCGTTTATTATTTTCTTATTTAATAATACTCGGGTCAGACTGAGATTTTACAGGTGCTTCTGCTTGACTCCTTATCGGACCATCGTTTGATCTTTTGGTTAACTACTTAGCTTGTAGTTTTTGGTTGTGTACATTTGAGATATTAACTCCTTGATGTATACTTATTCTTTTGTCTTGCACTTGCATCTATTCTTTTGTGTTATTGTGGATCTTGTTTGAGCACTACTCTGATATACCCTTTTATGTGTAATATTCATATTTGTTCCGCCTTTTTGATATGAATTATCTGTGACTGATTTACGTTATATCTATTTCTATATTTGTTTTCGAAGATTATATATAGCCATTGTGTCATAGCTTTGAGTTTGTATCGGTATGTCGGATTTCCTCCTTAAATGAAATATGCTTTACTATCTGACATATCGGTGCTCGCACAAAGAAATTACACGGATGGTCTCTCCTCAACAGCCTTATTCTCCGTGCTAGTTGACAGCATTACTCCGTAGTGTTCTTGGCTAGCGTGGGTATAGAGGTGGGGCGTCACACCTTAATTCGAAACTGAAAACAATTCCAGCTTCAAATAAATTCCAGTTCCATTTCAAGACGAAGACAAGTTTGATACGATCCTAACGAAATCTTTCTCGCCCGAATCGGACCTCATTTGAAAGAGTAATGATTAAATTAATATACGATCAATTTAAACAAAATCAAAAATTTAATTTCTTAAATAGTAAATTAATTACCCTCTTCTCACGTTACTAGCAGACTATGGCTGAGACCCATGAACGCGCACCAAAGCTACCATATGCATGCCATTTCTAACCCCTGACAATGATCAACGACCATTGTTTCAACTGTCGTTCCCCTCCACCTTAGCCGCAACTGAGTCGCATCTTCCTCCTATGCCTTCTATCACGCTCGCAAGTGCGGCCAAGCCTTAGATCGACGACGAGGCAGCACATCGCCAAACTCCATCGTGCCACCTTCTTCTCCATCCCTCATGCGTGTTCAAAACCCTAGAGTCACGACTAGCCTCGTTCGCCATCGTCCTTCCTCTACACATCGCGATCGTCTTCGATTGCCTCGGTATTTTCGATCGTCTATTGATTTGTCTTCTATTTTTTTATAATCAATCGGCGGTTTTTTTTCTGTTGTCTTTGATTTAAAAGAAAGGGGAGGAAGAGGGATATACGAGCTGAAATGGGAAACGTGGGTTTGAACGAGTTTTTTTGACTTCTTATATTATATTATATTATAATAATTACAAAATATCTGATTCGATCTACCCGCGAAGTCACGAAATCCAAATGAAGCATGCCGCCTGGCATTTATAAGGGTTTAACCTCATTTCGAACGCAATGGAACTAGTCTCGAGGCCTAATTTGATCATATATGGAAGATAGCTTTTCAAAGTTGATTATTTTAATTAAATTTCGAAATAAATTTTCTACGCGTTTCAAGCTCGCACGGCCAAACAACCAGTCTGATCGCTACGAAACTTGAAACCATGCAAAAATTCACCGTTACGAATTCGATGGTTTCGTCGAAATCCGAGATAGTAGCCAAAATGGCTATTTTTATTCGTCAACTCCAAAGAGAAGCCATTGGTAAGCATCCTCTTCTTCTTCTCCAACCCATTCTCCCTTCAATTTCAGAAATTCCTAAAGTCTAATTTAGGTAATGTTTTTCTTTTAAGCTTAGATTTAAGCTTCTTAGGTTGGAATTGAAGAGTGATTGTTCTTTCCTTGCTCTATAGCTTCTCCATCCTTATTTTTGTGAAAAAGGTGAGATTTTTATCTTACATCTAAGTCTATATTTATCTTTGATTGTTAGGTACGAATTCCTAACATCTTTTCGTGTTCATTTGATTTTGATTTGCATTGATTTGGTGAATATTCCAATTTTATGTGTTTTGAAAGCATAATCTATGAAAATCCTTATATGGATGATGGACATGTTGATCGGAGGGAATTGGTGAGTCTTTGAGGTTGGGTAGTCGTTTGGCGTAAACCCCTCGAAATCGTCACTCATCCGATTGCTACCGATATTGTTTGGCCATCATTGGCCTTGGGGAGAAAATTCCCAAAGCTCCAGTTTCAGACATTTGAAACTATAGATTCAGACGTTTGAATCTGTTCTGGGCAAAATTTCATTCCCCAGGTCAGATGTTTAAATTATAATTTCAGACGTCTGAAATTGCTCAAAATCCAACTTGAGAGGAAATAAGCTAAAATTACCCATTTTCAGATGTCTGAAATAAATGATTCAGACATATGAATAGGGCTTTGGAAAATATTAATTTTCTAGATTCAAACGTCTGAACCATTTATTTCAGACATCTGAATCTATTGTCTTTGCCCCATTTGCCTAATGTGTTTGGGTTTCTAGTTTTAAATCGATTCGTGTTTATCTGACTTATTGTTATCATTTATGATTGACTTTGATAACGTCTTTTTTTTGGATATTTGGGAATATCCATTTGATGGATTCGATATCGATTTATATGGATTTGATTCATGGCTTCGAATGTGAATTTTGGTGATTGATTGTTTCTACAATCATTTATGTGATTTGTCACTTTAAAAATATAAAGGTTTTCTATACTAGTAGTAAATATTAGAACTCTTTCATCAAAACAATTTCAATACTATTTTATCACAAAGTTTGTTTCTAAAACCGTTTTCCAATCTATTAGTATATACAAACCTTTACCTCATCCGTTTGAGGAATCTAATTAAACGGCTTAGTAAAACGAGTGGTATGAAACGCTTGCGTTTACTTCGTCGGTTTATTTTTGGACTTGCTCGATTGAAACTCTTGTGACAACTTTCAAGTGGAGATTTACAATTTGTTCGTAAATACTTAAGTTAAGCCAGTGGTTATGGGACATGAAGCTAAACTCATTTATTTACTAGCTTCGTGTAATTGACACTTCTTGATGATCATTGATGATCCTTTATGTGATTTAGACTAGCGATATGCTATGCTTCTTTGTCCACGTAGGGGAAGGTACCTCGTTTTATTGAGTTTCGTATCATTTCTTTTATAGGCTAACGACCTATGTATTATTTAGAGTTTCTAATCAATTTTTGTGGGCTAGCGACCTATGTTCTTTTATGGAGTTCGGTTCATTGGACGTACCTTTGTACTACGTCGTTGTTCCGGCTTATCAGGATTAGCGGGCGTACCATTGTACTACGTCGTTGTTCCGAATTATTTGAGTTTCTGGTTCCTCAGTCGTACAGATATTGTACTACGTCGTTGCACCGGCTCTATGGTTAGCGACCATGGGATAGCGTCCCGTTTGTGATACACGTGTTGGTGAGTTTTCATGCTCCTGTTTGTGATAGGCCTTCCCCTTTTGTGATTTTTTGATTTCTAATTGATGATTTCTAGAATTTTTGTTTCACCGGCTTTTATGATTGGCAGCGATATGATGTCAATATTTGTTGTTTGGTGAATAAAATAAAGAATATGACATTCTTTTTGGTGCTTGAGATTATTGAGATATTGTATGATATTTGTTGTTGTCAATATACTTTTCATTGAATGGCATTATTGTTATCATACGTTCTTGTCATATCTCTTATTCAATATCATTTTTATCTGATATTTATAGATAGACTGATCCGTTTATTATTTCCTTATTAAATAATAATCGGGTCAGACTGAGATGTTATAGGTGCTTCTGCTTGACTCCTCATCTGGGAGTATTATCTGACTTTTGGCTAACTACATTAGATTGGTAGTTTTTATTGTTATATACTCGAGATGTAGACTCATTGATGTGTACATATTCTTTCGTGTAGCACTTGTATCTATTCCTTTATGATACTATGGATCTTGTTTGACCACTACTCTGACATACACTCCTATGTGTTATATTCATATCTGTTTCCACCTTTGAGATATAAACCTTTGTGATTGATTTATGGTATGCTTATTTCTATATTTATTTCCAAAGATTATATGGCCACTGTGTAGTAGCTTTGAGTTTGTATCGGTATGTCGGATCGCCTCTTGATTTGAAATGCATGTTATACTATCAGACATATCGGTTCTCACACAAGGCAATTATATGGATGGTCGGTCCTCAACAACCTTATTCTTCGCGCTAATGGCATTACTCCGTGGTGTCCTTGGCTAGCGTGAGTATAGAGATGGGGCGTCACACAATTTCACATGTAATATTTTTTATTTAATACTACATTTATTGCAACATCCAACTATTTCATAAATAATTTATAAGTCATGACTTTACTTAAAATCATTTCACTTTTAGTTCATATTCTTTTATCCAATTAGTTTTCATCTATTTTCAAATTTATTTATGCCACGTTTCATAAATTTAATTAAGTTCATAACACTTTTTTATCTCATTTACAACTTTTCCTTAATCACAATTCGATTTGAACATGCCAAGGCTTAATGTTCATACTTGTATATTACTACATTACATGCCAATAATGTACACAACAATTCTATTCATTTACTAACATAGATATAACAAATTTAACCTAATTTCACTTGCTTTTAATTTAAGGTTACCAAATTCAACTGCAAAATTCAACAAAATTTCTACATTTCAACTCAAATATTAATTCTGAAGTTTTGACTATCCAAATTATCCAGATATTCCATTTTATTTCAATAGTTGAAACTACCAATCAACAAACAACAATATTTACAACCAAACATTTCAATTTAATAACCAAATATCCCAATTATTCATTTTATTCTCTTTAATACACCATTACTAAACTAGTATTTAGTCCATAAATTAAATCAACAATAATTAGCCAATGCTTATAAACTGATTAAATACAACAAACCAACAATAAATGATAAATTACCATTTCACAAATCAAACACATTACAAATAACTATAATAGTTATAAAAACTTTATTCCTTTATATATAAAATATAATATTAGGAAAAATTATTTCATTTTAAAACTTGTATAAATATTTTATAACACTAATAAATACGCGCTCTCGTATATACACTCTAACAACTCATTCTAGGATATTGCTACCCTATCTCTAATGAGTTAACCCAACATGCTAAGGTATGTCTAAACCTCGCTCTAATACCAATTGTAACGACCAACCTTTTCGGACAATTCAAATCGACAATAAACCACACACGTCAGACTCAGACCATTCAAAAGGGAGAATTGTTAATGGGGTAAATAAGAAAAAAAGGAAAACAAAACACAGAATCTTGCAGCGGAAAGACAAAATATAATAATCAATTAAACAGTTCATGAAGCTGTTTTACAAATAACATTTTATTACACTTTTACAATTCAAATCAGAGTTATACATACACCTGAAATAAACAAATAATGCAGCGGAACATAGAATGCAAAAGAATAATAAATAGCAATAATATACTAAATCTTCATCTTCGTCCTCCATAAAATAGTCTTCAATACACTGAAAAAGCTCAGATTGACCCAAACGTAATGAAAAGACAAAACACTCGAGTCGGAACTAAAAGATCTTATGTAAGTTAGATCAAAATAAGTAAAATAGAAATATTAATGCAATGGTTTCATAGATGTTACGGGATGTTCATCTCCTATCAAGTGTACTACGTGAATATAGTTATTTAAAGGGTTTCAAATAATTCGAAATATCAATCTTAATCAACTAATTAAAACAAATCCGAAGTTTGAATTAACTTAAACCCTTTAAATAAATCAATTCCAAATAAAATCCAAATTTAAGAAATTATATGGGTATATGTCATTTCAACCAGTATCAAAAATCAACATTTCCAAATCAATGAAAACCGGTCGGGTTTATCATTTCAACCCATAACGATTTTCCCCTAATCTATAAGATCGCTCGGGTAATTCCAACCCATAGGGATAACAAAGATATAGACATAAATTGTAACAACCCAGAATTTCTGTCATTTGAAATTCATATATTTAATCGATTTTAAATATTAATAAGTAAAATTTGTAAGTCGAATAAATTTTATTTTGAATATCTATATTTAATTGGATAATTAAATCGATAATTTAATAATTGGAATTATAGAAATAATTGGAAATTGGGTTTAATGTGATTAAAATTGGTTTGTAAAGTTGTATTAAATCATATTGGAGTTAGAATGATGTTATAGAATTTTTAAAATCGAATTAAAGGTTAATTTGTGAAAGTTGAACATTTTAATATTTAATTGACGAGTAAAAATAGCCATTTTTCAAACAATCTCGGATTTCGACCAAACTAGTTTCATCGAATCAGTAACGTTATATTATTATATGGTTTCAAATTTCGTGTCAATCGGATTTACGGCTTGTCCGGGGCAAGCTAAAACGCGTAGAAATTGGTTTGAGTGGATTTTTAAATTCAAAACATCGATTTGAAAACCTATCTTCCAAATTTGATCAAATTGGCTCCCGATATATATTCCATTGCGTTCGGAATGGGGGTAAAACATTATGAACGCCAGGCGGCATGCTTCGTTTGAAGTTCGGAAAAGTTTCGGGTGAATAGTGTCGCGTAATTTTTCTATAAATGGACCCATTGTCTTTGCTTTTACACAAACCCTAATCAATGAAACCCTAGCCGCCAGTTTATTTCAATGGCTGAAAATATTCAATTCTACTTCTCTTAATCTCTTCCAATCCACTCGATATTATCGAAAACATTCAACTACAACGTTGTAGATCTTGGTGAGACCTTCAGATCCATACGGTGATGATGATCATCAGAGCATCATGGAGGCTAAAAATTGGCTGCGTTCGTCACAAGTTCACATACGTTTTACGGGGAGAAAGTACGACCGAGCTTCATGATTTTCTAGGCAAGGGTGGAGGTGGCCGAGGCGTTTCATGTGGTGGTGGTTTGATGGGCTCTCGACGTTCGTATGAGGAGAGGCGATAAACCCTAGCTAGGCGGCTAATGGGTTCTAGTGTACGTGCATTTTCATTGACCTGGAACGAAGATGGAGAAGTAACGTTTGAGGGCCCAGATGTGGAGAAAGGAAAACAGTGGCCAGATGGAGTTAGGGTATAAAAGTTGAAATTAATTTGTATTTAAATTCGTTCAAACTTTGAAATAGCATAACTTTGTCATACGAAGTCGGAAATTCGCGAAACGAATTGCGTTGGGTTTGTATTGACGAATACTACGCGATGGAGTTGGATTGGAATCGATTGGAGCTAGTGATAATTTTGGGTAAAATTATACGCACGTTTAATTTTATTCGAAATAAAACATTACGACTGTTATTGAAAGCAAGGTGAGAACTTCTCACTCAATCGAACTGCGTTTCGATTTAAATTTTAAATAGTTAGATTTAAAATTACTTGATTGTGCTGATTTGTATGCTTGGACGATAAATTATTATCTGTTGTATTTAAATAGACCATATACGTCGTATATTAAGCGGAGGTTATTTATTAAACACATATACCGCGATATTTCACCTTGAAGTGGAATTGGTATTATATATGTACTTGGAGTTGATTTCCCGCATTATATAGCGGATGAGACCCTATTGCGCCGCATAATAGCGGATAATATTTCATAAATCCCATATACCGCGATATTCCATATTGAAACGGGATTGGTATTGTGCTAACATCTGTGGATGCAGGGAAACAGATTAGAGGGATCCAACTAGATTCCTCAACCGTATTGATTTGTTTACATATATTGTGATATATTCTATTATCATATGATGTATGATGTTTTGGATGTCGTGATTGTTATATTTAGTGCTATTGCAGCATTGAGCCAATGTTGAAGTTTTTAAAGTGTTAAAGTGATGATTTTCAAATTTAAAAAGATTTTTAAAGTGATTTTTGAGAGTATACGTTTTATTGAATTTTGGAATTGATTCATTTTAAATAAATAAACGCTGTAATTTTAATGTTATAAAAATTATGATTTTTGATAATATAGTTGAAAATTGATTTTTGAAAATATGGAGTTAATGATTTTATAAAATAGTTTAAATTATGATTTTTGAATATATTATAAAAGCTTTATAAGTAAGATTTATAAAATTGGACTTTTATAAATCAAAGTGATGGAGTTATAAAGGAATTTTAAAGACGTTTTAAAATAATAATATAAATGGATTTATAAAAGAATAGAATCTACAATTTTGAAGTTATAAAATGAATGAATTTGTAAATAGAGAATTATAGGTAATTTGCTTATAATTTGGATTTTTGCGTGTAAATGGAATATGGATAGAAATTGTTAATAAAGTGATATTAGAAGTTGAAGTTGTTATGAAATACGAATGGAATTTATAAACATTGTTTTATAAATCCGGAAACGACTTATTTTGATAAGTTAATTATTATAGCTTATTAAAGGAAGTATATTCATGATTTTGGATAGTGGATAATCCTTTAAATAAAATGTATAGAAATGTTGAAATTTGGTTAACGAAGTATATTCACCATTTTGGACAGTGAATAATATATATTAAAGAAATGTTTTGGGGAAGTGATATTTTAAATAGAATTAAAATGATTTAAAGATGTTTTAAATTGTATTAAGTATGGAACCATAGATTTCAACATTCATTGTTGAAATAGACGTTTTCGAGAAATAAAAGGAAATGGTGGACTATAACACTGTTGTTATAGTAAATGATTTCCGAAAGGAAATGTTTTATATAGTATGGGGATTTATATATCTATCTTAATTTCGAATCCCTATACTAGTGATTTTGGGTCATCGTAACGATGTCTTACATAACATTCGTTTTGACTCAAATAAATGTGTTTAAGAGAATGTTTTCCTTAAAGGATAAAATATAAACTTAATTGTGATTTAGGTATACTGAATATTTTCCAAATGTTGAAAATAAATAGATTTGTGAATTACTTATTATTAAATAAGTATGGAAATGTTTTTCCAATATGAAGTAAAATGTTTCGAGTATCTTTTAAAAGATAAATTGAAAAGTGATTTGAAATTTGTTTTCAAACGGCTGAAGTGTCGAAAAAAAATATCTCGAAAAGATATTTTTGAAAAATAAATAATTTGGGAAATTATTTGGAATCTGGTAATGTTGTGCATACCTATTGATAGTTAAATAACCGACTATCAATATTTACCTTTAAATGGGTATTTGTGTGATTTGCTTGAATTTGAATGCTACACTTATTTTAAAATAAGCGTTCGTTATTCGGTTTAGTCGAGAGAGGACCTTTGGGCCATAAATCCCATTCCGAATAGTGATACGTCGTAATGGATAGCATTTGAAGACCGGTGTTGAAGACCGGATATTTTCGAAAATGGAAGGATTACCGTCGAATGTCTCTCCAACGGCTGATCTGATATAGAGATTTATCACCTTTTGTGATGGGAAGTTCGGACGTGATTAGTGAATATCCAGATTGCAAGGACTTCTTTGTAAGTTCCTTCGGTTCCGTTCGATCCCGGAACGGACTTGTATGGATGTGTGTGTGACGTTACAATTTGAGATGTAAAGCTGGTTTCTATCAAATATATTTCTGTTGGTGGCGGAGAATTTATTCTCTTAGCTTAACACCCTTAGAGGTTATGTAGTTGATGGTAACTATTGATACATTTCCAAATTGGTAATGTGGCATACGAAGTGCTGCTGAGCATTTTTTGAACAAAACATAGCTTTTGTATAAAGCATAGCTTTGTGGACGACACTTCATCGGACCTCACACCCCGGTAATGGTCAAAACAGGAAAGATGCAGCAAGGTTATTAGGGGATAGCGCCCCCTTAGTGTATGTCATTTCCTTCTAGATAGAGGTGGTATCATGGTATGGAGCCCAGATATTTAACCTATGTTGTTGCTGCAAACTTATTATTTTATGGTTGTTGGTGAATCCCGGGATAAAGGTCGGTTACGATCGGGGGATGGCATACTCGTGTCAGTAGTTACCCAGCTAGGGGTAACCCGGCCTTGTGTTGGCAGAGATCCAGTTAGGTTCTCGGGGCGTCTTTCTAGAGGCGTACCTATGTGGCAATGGGAAGTTCCTTGGCCTGACCATTAGTTGGAAATCCAAAGAAACAATACGAACCCTGTACGGTTTTAGTTGTATAACCTGCCATGGAATGTGGCGGTAACCTGCTATTGAGCATGGTAGCTATAGTAGGCATAAGTGAGAAATGTCTACGCTGGCTAAGATTTATATTATACTTTCGAAATGTTTTCAACACTATGCACAAAAAAATAATATCAAAAATAATTTGTTCTGCGTAGTAAGCATCTTTGACAATCATAAGGAAAAATCTCCTCTGATTCTGTGTTTGCATTGTGTGTGTGTGCGGGAGGCCTTATGGTAGTTTTATTTTCAAAAAAGCATTGCGAATTGACTTTAAAATTATCCTGTTGTTTGTTTTAAAGATAAATAACTGTTTTAAGTTCTCACACCAGTCTCATGACTGACCTGGAGTTTATTGTTTCCTTTCTAAACTTTGAGTGCACACCAATTTCCACACGGGCAGTCTAAAGTCAAGATATCAGGTCATTCTGGAATTCAGGAGTTGCTGTAGAAATCTAGAGGCAAGCTGGATGGCATGGCGTATCAACTAGTATATAGTATCTCTTTTCCGCTGTTCGTTGTTGTAAACTCTGATAATGTAATGTGATGTAATGTAATAACTGATATAGTTCTTTGTTTTGAAGATTATTCATTTATCTATTATATGTTGTTCCGCTGTGATTGTGAGATTCTAATATCGTTTCTGTTGCTTTTCTTTCTTCTTCTATCTTTTTCTTCTTCTTAAACCCTAAGAATTCGGTTTTCGGCATTCGATTGCTCGGTAGTTGATACAGTGGACTTATTGATGTCGATTTTCGGAAGTCGAAGAATCGGGTCCTTACATTAATAAAATCCAATCGTCCAAAATGTCAACCAATAACATCCATCCAATCATCCAAATATCAACAATTGAACATACAGCACAATCATCATTGAAATCAACCAATAACTACCAACAATTTACTGGTTATCATTAACAGGTATTTAACTGGCAATGTAAATTTCAATATTAAATTAAATGGCAATTAAATTCAAGAAAAGTCAGATTTGATTGGAATGGAAATTTAAAATATACTAAACAGCAGCCAATCAATTTCTAATCACATCATTTGTCACGACCCACCATTATCGATCCCCAAAAATCGACATAAATACGTTCATTATATAACATGCCGAACGATAAAGACATATTGTGGAGAGAAAAGAAAAGTAGGTTGAAGAAAGAAGAAACCTAAAAAAAACATAATCTCACAACGGACTGAGTAAACTAGAATATAAATAGTTCTTTACACAAATCAAAACTGTAATATACATGTCTCACATCAGAGTACACAAATCAATAATTACCAGCCTGGACAGTTATAACAGTGTAACGACCCGAAATTTTCGAAGCCGAAAATCCCAGATAGTTACGAAAAAGAAGAAAAAGAAAGAAGAAAAAGAACAGAAACACCAAACATCTCACATTCGCAGCTGTAACGACCCAGGATTTTTAGTAATTAAAATTTGAATATTTAATTAATTTTAAATATTTATAAGTGAATTTATAAGTCAAATAAATTTTATTTTGAATTATTGGATTTAATTGGATAATTAAATCGATAATTTAATAAGTTAAATTATGGAAATAATTGAAAATTGAGTTAAATATGATTGAAAATGATTTGTAAAATTTTATTTTATCATATCAGAGTTAGAACGATATTTTAGAACTTTTAAAATCGAATTAAAAGTTAATTTGTGAAAATTGAATATTTTAATATTTAAATCGACTAGTGAAAATAGCCAATTTTTGAACAGTCTCAGAATTGAACGAAACTAGTTCCATTGGATCCGTAATAGTTAGTTATTACCGGATTTCAAATTTCGTGTCAATCGGAGTTATCGTTTGAGCGTGGCAGCTCGAAACGCATCGAATTATTTTTAATTTTAATTTGGCGAGTTAAAATAGCCATTTTTCAAAAAGTCTCGGATTTCGACGAAACCAGTTTCATCGGATCCGTAATGTGATATTATTGTAAGGTTTCAAATTTCGTGTCAATTGGATTTACCGTTTGTCCGGTACAAATTAAAACGCCTAGAAATCGATTTCAATCGGTTTAATTCAAATTGATAGTTTATAGCCATAACTCACATAGATGTTCGAATTAGCTTTCGAAACCTGTTCCATTGTGTCCGGAACGCGGGATAAACCCTAGGAACGTCAGTTTCGGCGCGTAAATCGGAGTTCGGAATTTACGGATGTATAGTGTTCGATTTTCTTCTATAAATAGACCCACAACCCTCACAAATAAAAAAAAATAAACAAAACCCAACCCTAACTAAACTGCAGCCGCCTCTATCAAATGAATGGCTAGTATTTCTTCTCCTTCCTCCCTCGATTACTCCAAATCCATCAAGAATTAGCAAGAATGTTCAACATCAAACTTGTAGAGCACAACATGTTCTACATATTCAACGGTGGAGATGTGGTTTGGAGCATCGTAGTGGGAGATAGGGAGGGCCGACCGTGCTTACTTGTGCACGTATTTCGAGGAGTTAGAGCAGGCCGAGCTTCAGGTGGTGGATGGTGGAGGTAGCTATCGCGAAGAGCTTCGAATTGCAAGTGGTTTGATCGAGTTTCATCGAGTTTTGACGTTGCAAATTGAAACCCTAGTTCTTGAGAATGGGTTGTGATGTCGGCCTGTAGGTGAGTTGCGTGCGTGGGTTGGGAAGATGATAGGGGGCCGTTGGATCTGGAAATGGATGGTGGATGATGAGCTGTTGGTTTAAGGATAATTATATATGTTGTAAATTAGTTAATATAAATACGTATAAACTTGTAAAATGCATATCTTTTTCATACGAGGTCGAAAACGCGCGAAACCAGTTGCGTTGGAATCGTATGGACGAGCACTACGCGATGGAATTGGATTGGAGTCGTTTGGAGTTAGTGAGAATTTTGGGTAAAATTAAACGTTATTCTAAATAAATCGCTAAAACGAAATTAAAATCAAGGTGAGAACTTCTCACTCAATCGAATCAGTTTCGATTTTATTTTAAATAGTTAGATTTAAAATATTTGAATGCATGTTTGAATGTTGATTGATATCTATTGATTGTTAAAATAGACATTATACGCTGTTAGTAAGCGGATGTTATTTATTAAAAACATATACCGCGAATATTTCATAAACAGTGAAATTGGTATTATATATATAATATCAATATATATATATTGGCATATGTATATATTGCAGTTGTTGATTTCCCGCATTTTTTTAGCGGATGAGACCCTATTGCGCCGTTATTAAGAGGATAATATTTAATAAGAACATATACCGCGATAATTTCGTACTGGAGCGAAATTGGTATTGTGCTAATATTTATGGATGCAGGAAAACAGGTTGGAGGGATCCAACAGGATTCCTCAACAGTATTTATTAGATTTCAGATATTTTGATATTTGATGGATTATCATATCGATATATGATATCGTTGTTGTCGTGATTGACTATTTGGTGTGTAGCATCATTGGACCTAGATTTTGGGATTTTAAAATGATTTTTAAAGTGATTTTTGAAAATATACAGTATGTTTGGAAATTGATTTATTTTAAATAAATAAACGTTATAATTTTTTATGTTATAAAAATTATGATTTTTGAGAAAAAATAGTTAAAAAACTGATTTTTGAGAATATAATGCTAATGATTTTATAAAATAGTTTAATCGGGATTTTAGAATTTATTGTGAAAAGTTTGAATATAGGATTTATAAAATTTAATTATTTTATGAATCAAAATGGTGAAATAATAAAGGAGATTAAAGACGTTTTAAAAGAATAATATAAATTGATTTATATTAAGAGATTTATAAATGGATATTTATAAATTGAAATATGGACATTATAAAACGAGTTTTTATAAGTGTTTGAATGAAGTGAAAATGAATTTCATAATTGAATGGAATTTATAGAATTTTAAACAGTGAAGTTATAAATGGAATTTTATAAACAGTAGGTTTACAAAATTTATAAAGTTATTGAAAGAACGAATTTTGGATAAATAAACAATCTTATAAGTTATAAGATTTATAATTTGGGAAGTTAAAAGAACGATTTTGTAAAATAATCGTTTTATAAGTGTTTAACTTATAATGTGAACTTTTGTTTTATAATTGAGTTATAAATCGAATAGGTTAATAAAGGAATTTATAAAAGGAGTTGTTATAAAATAAATAGAAATGGAGTTTATAAACGTTGTTTCATAAATTCGTAAACGACCTATTTTGATAAGTAAATTGTTGAAACCTATTAATGGAGTTATATTCACATTTTTGACTGTGAATAATACTTTAAAATAAAATGTATAAAAGGATGAAAAATTGTTAACGTAGTATATTCACGTTTTTGAATAGTGAATAATATGTTAAAGAAAATGTTTAGAATGTGATATTTTAAATATAATTAAAACGATCTAACGATGTTTTAAAATGTGTTGAGATTCGAAACCATAGATTTCAACATTTATTGTTGAAATAGACGTTTTCGAGAAATAGAAGGAAATAGTGGACTATAACACTGTTGTTATAGTAAATGATTTCCGAAAGGAATGTTTTGTATAGTATTGGGATTTATATATCTATTTTAATTTCGAATCCCTATACTAGTGATTTTGGGTTGTCGTAACGATGTTTTACGCAACATTCGTTTTAGCCCAAATAAATATGTTTAAGAGAATGATTTGCTTAAAGAATGAAATATATACTTAATCTCGATTTAAGTATATTGAATATTTTCTAAGTGTTGGAAATAAATAAAATTTGTGAATTACTTATTAAATAAGTATGGAAATGTTTTCCAATATAAAGTGAATATTTTGAGAATTTATCTTTTTGAAGATAGATTGAAAAGGAATATTGAAATGAATAATTGAAATCGTATATGCATGGATATTGTGAAATATAAATTCATTATGGAATTTATAAATGAAAAGTGGAATTTGATTAAAAATAAATATTGATTTATTTTTGAAGTGTGAAATTATATATCTAGTAAAGATATTTTGGAAATAAATAATTTGGAAAATTATTTGGAATCTAGTGATGTTGTGCATATCTATTGATAGTTCAATAACCGACTATCAATATTTCCCTTTGAATGGGTAATTGATGTGATTTGTTTGAATGTGAATGCCACACTTATTTTTGAATAAGCGCTCACTATTCGGGTTAACCGGGAAAGGACCATGGGGTCGTATAACCCATTCCGAATATGTGATACGTCGTTGTGAATTGCATTAAAGATCGGTGTTGAAGACCGAGTATTTGCGAGAGCGATAGGATGACCTGTCGATTGTCTCTGCACTGAGTTGCAACGGTATAGAGACTCCCTAAGTGATGGGAAATCCGATCAGGATTGTGAATATCCGGATGGCAAGGACTTCTTTGTAAGTGCCTTTGGTTTTGTTCGAGCCCGGAACAGACTTGTAAGGATTGTATGTCTGACATTACAGATTGAGATATAAAGCCGATTTCTTTCAAATATATTTCTGTTGGTGGCAAAGAATTTATTCTTTTAGCTTAACACCCTTCTCTGAGACGTACGAGCTCAGAGGTTATATAGTTGAAGTTATCAGCGATATATTCCCAATTTGGTAATGTGACATGCTGAGTGTTGCTGTGAAATGATCATTGTGTTGATTATTTGTGATAGGATAATTTGTTTGATCGTCTATCTTTGTGATCATTTCTATGATCATTTGTTGACCCAAAGCATGGCTTTTGTATAAAGTATGTTTTTGAGGACGTGACTTCGTCGAGCCTCACACCCCGTGAATAGTCAAAACAGGAAAGAAGCAGCAAGGTTATGAGGGGTAGCGCCCTTTAGGATGTGTGCATTTCCTTCTGGAAAAGGGTGGTATCATGGTATGGAGCCCAGATACTTACTCATGTTGAAAACACTTTGTTATGATTGTGTGAATTGATTTCGAGCGCTCGGTGAAAAGGTCCCAAAGGACCGGGGGATGGCATATTCGGTCAGTTGTTACTCAGTTAGGGGTAACTCGGCCTTGTGTTGGTAGAGATCCGGTTTGGTTCTCGGGGATGTCCATCCAGAGGCATTCTCATGTGGCAATGGGAAGTTCCTTGGCCTGATCATTCGTTGGAAATCCAAAGAAACAATACGTGACTTGTACGGTATTAGTTGTAGAACCTATCATTCACTTATGGTGGCGCCCCACTGTTTGGACGATAGCTATAGTAGGCATACGATAATGGTCGTATGTTGGCTAAGATTTATATTCTACTTTCGAAATGAATTTTTCCTACACTATGCACTAATAATAATATCAAATGTTCTTTTAAATGCGTATCAAACATCTTTGACTATCATAAGGAGAAATCACCTCCGATTCTGCGTTTGCATGTGTGTGTGTGCGGGAGGCCTTATGGTAGTCTCATTTTTAAAAGCATTGCGAATTGACTTTAAAAATATTCCTCTATTTTGATTTTAAAGATAAATAAACTGTTTTGAGTTCTCACACCAGTCACATGACTGACTCGGAGTTTATTGTTTTCCTTCCTAAACTCTGGGTGCCCACCAATTTTCACACGGGCAGTCAAGAGTTAAGCTTTATCAGGATATTCTGGATATTCTGAAGTTGCTGGAGGCAAGATGGATGGCATGGCGTATTATTATGTATAGTATTTCTTTTTCCGCTGCACTGTTTGTTGTTGTTGTTGTACACTCTGATGATATGATGTAATGAAATGTGATGTAATGTAATAACTGATATAGTTCTTTGTTTAAAGATTATTCATTTATTTATTATATGTTGTTCCGCTGCGAATTGTGAGATTCTGATGTTGTTCTGTTGTTTTCTGTTCCGTTCTATGTTCTCTATTCTCTTTTTCTTCTATTTAAAAATTTTCTATCTCTTCTCTATTTTGTTGTTTTCTTTTCCCTATCTTTTTCTATTCTCTTTTCTCTCTATCTTCTATCTTTTTCTCTTCTCTTTTCTTAAATTCTTTTTCTTAAACCATAACATTTCGGGTTTTTGGCCTTCGATTTCTCGGCAGTCGATAAAGTGAGTATCGATGTTGAATTTTCGAAAGTCGAAAATTTTCGGGGCGTTACAGTAATAAATAATAACAGTTTACAAAAGAATACTATATCTGTCGATTACATTTAATATACACCAGAGTTTCACATTATATACAGTCACTGAATATTTACAATTATCATGACTCAGATTCACAATAATATAAATATAGTTGTGATACTCTATACGTTCCTGCCATTCAGCTCGCCTTCTGAGCTCCAGAATGTCCTAACCTGAAAATCTGTAATATTCGGTCTGACCCGAGCATTACACCAAAGTGACACCTGGGTCAGGCTGGAAACCAGCATGAGTAAACCCAACTAACATGGAATACCAAAGCAAACAACTTATATAAACCCCGGGTAATTTAGATCAATTTAACAAATTTGCTATAGACAATCACCTATTTCACATATCAATTTCTAAGTACCAAACTTAGATAAAATAATTCAATTCACTTAAATCATTTCATTCTAGCCTATTGAATTCACAAATCAATTTATAAAAATTAGAAGTGGTTTCGGGGATTCCAGCCTATTGAATTCACAAATCAATTTATGAAAACTAGAAGTGGTTTCGTGGATTCCAGCCTATTGAATTCACAAATCAATTTATAAAAATTAGAAGTGGTTTCGGGTATTTCCTAATACCCAACCCCAGTCTCTTTGAGTCTCATGCTATCCTATCTCAAGTTATCCAAATGAAAACACAACATTTCATATCAGAGATATCAACTCTGTTAACGCTAAAATTTGAACGCTAACACCCCGGTGTATGAGTTATAGTTGTGAAAGCACCACCCGATAACTCGAGAACAAATTACAAGCAGATGATAGCGGAAAAGCAGTAAACAACAACAATTTTATAGTGGTTCGGCTTAATGGTATAGCCTACGTCCACTTTAAGTACTTTTATTGATGATCTCGTTACAAGCTGATACAATTCTTTCCAAGTACAATACACTTTGAATTACAAGTCACTTAGAACAAGTAGCTTAAACTTCAATGGAGATTAGAGTCTTCAAATCCATGTTGGATGTGTGTGATTTTTTCTCGAAGTTGTTTGTAGCGTTCTTCGTGTCTTGAGAGCCTTAAGTGTTGAATTGGTTTGGAATGCAGCAGAGTAACGGCGTTTGAAGAGAATCAGCCAAAAGTCCTTTGAATGCTGGATATGGTCATGTATTTATAGGCAAATTTCTAGGTTGGAATTGTTAAGTCATGAGTCGTGACCGACTCAAGATGAGTCGTAAGTCGTGACCGACTCAGGATGAGTCGTATGTCGTGGGCGACTCAACTGGTTGAGCCCAGACTTCGTATCAGAGCGTCTCTGGTCCTCTGTATATAGCACGAGTCCTAACTCGTCTGCGAGTTAATAGGTCGTGGTCCAAGATGAGGCGGCATTGGATTTCTACTTAGTAGCTTTAAGTCGTGAACGACTCAAGCTAGGTCGTGAACGACCTACCGTAGGTCGTAGGTCGGTCCTTTGTTGTTTTGGGATTTTAGTCAGTTAGGTCATTTGACACATTAGGTCGTTGAGTCGTTAGAGAACTTGAGTCGGTCTATCCCATACACCGTTAATCCCTTGAGTCGCTCCACTCCTCTAAGTCGCCTTAAGTTTTAACTCGTTAGCTTGTTGAGTCGGTAGCATGTTGAGTCGGTTGCTTGTTGAGTCGGTTGCCTGTTGAGTCGGTTCACCCTTTAAGTTGTGAGGCTTCTCGAGTAGTGGATCCCTTCTGAACCGTTAAGAACCTTAAGTCGTGAGTCGGCCCAGACCTTGACTCATTGCCTAAACGGAGTTAACATTTGCCCCTCGAAGTTCACGCCTAAGTCGTAGGTCGTGTGCTTCGACTCATCTTAACTCGTGTGCCGATTCAACTGCCACTGCTCAAAGCTATAAAAGACTTAAGTCGTTCCCCTTACTTCCTTCTTCTCATTTCCTATCCTTTGAACCGTGTCTGCCATTAACGCATCTTCGAGCTCTCAAAGGCGATTCCAACCTGATTTATTTTCGATCATCTTTAGCATCACACCGTGTAAGAGATTTTGCATCTTTTTTCAATTGCTGATGATTGCCGATCTCCGCCTCTGTTTTTCCCCCTTGATCCTTGCAAATACTATTACATCGGACATTGATGGATTAAAGGCAGGAGGTTTGATCTTTCTTGTAACGATTCGAGATTTGAGGCGACCTAGTGGTGTGATGGAACTGGGGTTAACCATTGCGAGGTTATTGGGTTATCAGGTTATAGATTAGATGATTAATGGGTTAGGAGTTAGATGGTTAATGGGTCGGATTGATTGGAACATTGCCGTAGGTTTGACTCGGCTATTTTTGTATGATCCAGCGACCCTTGCGATTTAACCATGATACGACTCAGCATGCTTCACGACCTAAGCCTTGAGTCGTGGCCGAGATAAAACCTTTGAGTCGTGACCGAGATAAAACCCTTGAGTCGTGACCGAGATAAAACCCTTGAGTCGTGGCCGAGATAAGACTTGGTGATAATCTCCTTATTTCTACGACTTAAGGCTTAGGGTACTGCCGACTCAGAACTTTTGAACCGTTGACGAGTTATGACTTGTGTGAATTCTGTTTGAACCTTGGACCATTGCATTAACTTTGAACTGTTGAATTTCATTGCATTCATTTACAGGTTATTTTGACTTGCAGGCTAACAACCTGTTCAATACAACATTCACAGAAAACTGGGATGAATATACTGTCATTGATTGCCCATATCAAATGACAGATTAGTTAAAAAACAGATAATTAACTTAAACAAATCGTGTGAACGAAGTGCTATCGATTTCAAGTAGAATATTAAAGCAACACTGAAACAATCGATTGAAACTGACCAGCCTGCACTAATATTATGCTTGAACTCTAAATTAACAAGTTCTGAAATTACCATAGTCGATCAATCGTCAACCAGTTTAATTCCAGTTATATTTACTTGTTATTTTCATTAGTTTTGCACAACACTTCACACTTTTAGGAAACGTGCACCTTCGCATTTGAACACCCAGTTGCTTGTGTAGAATGACATCTCAACAAGAAGACCGATGGGCCAGGCTGAAGATGTCTTCCCAGTAGCCAATTTGTTGGATAATCCTCCGGAGAGAACTCCCACCACTCTGAATCAGCGGGTGTTTACTCAACTGCTCACCCAGTTTGGCATTGCCGAAGCTGGTGCCTTATTGCCGGGGCCAAATGATACTGCAGATAGGCCCCCTTCTGGCTTTATTGCTGTCAACCGCCAAATGTGCTTGAGCGGTGCCATACCACCTTTCAATGACTTCCTTCGGCAGTTCCTGCTTCGATTATCTATCTCTCCATTCCAATTGCACCCCAATGGCCATGCCATTCTGATGGGGTTATGTGTGCTTTTTAGTAAAGTTCTGGACCGGTTACCGAGCTTTGAGGAAATCTGCTACCTCTGCTCATTCACAAAGATTAAAGATCATCCCTCTATCGTAATCATAAGGAGTGCTCGAAACCGAAAACTCATCACCGATCTTTCTGATAGCGTTCATGGATTTCTAAATCAGTATTTCTTTGTTCGTTGCCCTCCAGGGTTTTATGCCATCTGGAAAGTAGGAAGTAAGATTTTCCTGTTTTTATTTCTCCAATCTTGGACTTTTCAAAATTTGAGTTGCTGAATGCTAACTTTGCTTCTTTTCCCTGTTTTAGCACTTCCTCCTCCCTCTAGAGATCCATGCTATAAACAAATTTTTGAGAGATTGAACGCCGTGGCGGCAGAAGAGAGGAGTATAAAGTTCTTGTTAAATGATGGATTTTTACATCAATATGGGCTTCTTCATTCTTCTCGCTTCACTCAGTCTCGTGAAGTCCCAACTGAAATTCCTGATTCTCCGACGGAAACTCCTGATGCCCCGGTCCCTATTAAAGAGCACATGCAGGGAGGAACTTCTATAGAAACTTCACTAGTAAAGTGTTCAATTCCGAAGGATGTTGTGGGGCCGTCTGACAAGTCTGTACTTGCCCCAGTTACCAAGGAGGAAGAACCTCCACGATCTTCCGGAAAATCTACTAGCGAAGGAGTTAAGAAAGCAAGTCCCAAAAAACATGATGGCGATGATGTTTTTGAGGGGTTGAGCGATTTAATTGTGACTTCTCAAGAACTTTTCAAAGATGATGTTTCCAAAACCATCTCTTCTGTAATCGAGGCTACATCTTCTCTACAACAGATGTCAACCCCTCCTGCTCAAGTTATCACTACCTCTATTCCACAGAGTGGTTTGTAACTCGATGCGTGTAGTTTACACGTTACACAACACTTAGGATTTTTTCATCACTTCTACGCACTTATCTTCTTATACTTTAAAGATTTCTAAAGCTTATTGCTTTTATTCCAGATTCTCCTATGGGGCGCAGCGGCTCGTACTATGATGATTTCCAGCGCTACGGGAGGCGTAGCCAGTATGATTACAGGCGTTACCTCCCTTCTTACAGAGAATCGGATGAAGAGAGGGCCATCAGGAAAGCCGACGAGAGACGAGCATATGAAGAACGTCACCGAAGGGAACAAGAAAGACACGACCCTCCCCACAGAGATGATGATACTCAAAAGAGAAAAGCTCACGATGAGAGAGGTAAAGGTCACATAGATGATTCTTCTAGCAAGCGGGCTAGACTTACCGAAGAAACAATGCCGACAGCTTCTGAACATGTTCCTGCTCAATCTCCTGCTCCCGTTCGCTCCGACATTCAAGCAATCATCAACCGGCCCGCATACCAAGTTGGGCAAGGTCCTCCCACTCTTCAAAGTCGATTCCCTCAGTGGTGCCTGAGAGGGGTTCGGTTTGATCTCGACTTGGTTCCTCTCGACAAATCGGCTATGCTGCGAAATCTTGATACTGGCAGGACCGATATTGAAAGAATGTCGAACTGGCAAAAACTTGTCGATGAGCTTCAAAGGGTTAACCGAGCCAATCTCGAGGCCATGCTCACAATGGAGAACGATAAGGCTGAGTGGCAGAAGACTCTCGAACAGCATGACGCCGAAATGAGAAGTATTGCTTCCTATAACGAAAAGCTGGAAGCAGAAATGGAAAAGCTTAAGGAAGAATTAGTTACTTCATCAACTTCCTATTCTCAAAAGGAGAGCATGCTTCAGCAACAAGTACGAGATGCGCATGCCAGTCAAAGGGCAGTCGAAGATAAGCTTGCACACAAGGAGAAGGTCATAGAAGAATATCGTGCTGAAACTGTACAGCTGTGAGAACAGACTGGCTCTCAAAGCTTGGAGATAGAGTTGTTAAAAACTCGACTTGCTATGGCCGAAAAGGAGCGTGATGAGGCTGTTGCTGGTAAACTTGCGGCCGAAGAGGCCCATCAAGCAACCAAAGCTGACATTAGCTCCACATTATTTGATTTTTATCTGCACAGCATTTTGGGGCGTGGCAGCCTTGCCTTTCTAGGCCCTAAATACGAAATTACATTAGCTGAAGTCTGGGAGGCAGCACTTGATATGCTAGGTGGCAAAGGTGCTGGATATGCTGAGTCAGCCCTTGAAGAGCATTATCTCGATGATGATGCCCGCGCCGCTCTTGCCAAGGGAAAAGAGCAACTCGCCAAGGTACGGGCCGGAATGGCGGAAGTGGAACATTCTGAGAAAGAAATACCGCCTACCATCTCTGAACGTCCTCTAGTTTCTCCCGAAGTGGACATTACAGGCTCTAGTGCTCATTCGCCGCCTCCTATAAGAACTGGGGTAATCACCCCTACTGATGATGAGGCTTTGGAGGATATCGGGGCTCAGAATTATGAGATTGAATTTACGAAGCAAACATCTTCAGGTAATTTCGACATTGGTCCGATTCAGGTGGACTGCCTGCTTATTCCTCAAAAATTTGATGAGCTTCTCGATTACTTCTTGAATCTCGATGAACCCATATCTCCCTTCTTTTGGGAAGATACTAACATTTTCAATTTCTCTTCTTCTGCAGTTGAAACAACAAGTGCTGTGCAGACTTTGCCTCCTCTGGTTATTCCTCCTCCATTTCTTCAGGTGACTCCTCCTTCTGCTTCACAACCCGGGTCACAAGAGGAGAAAATTGAGGCTCTTCATGGCTTGGATGACCCTATTGCTTCGCAGGAGCAAAAAGATGAGGGACTTGAAGGAGGCGAGATCTCTCCGGAGCGGACTCCTTCTGACGACGTAGTTTTGTCCGCTCTTGTTACTCCAGGGAGTGAGTGTTCTTCGAAGAGAAGAAAGAAGCACGGGACATCGAAGAGGAGGGGGAAGAAAATTATCACCACTGAAGAGGAACCGGAAATTGCACCAGTTGCACCTCCCTCCCCTTCTTCCCTTATGCCTTCAGACCGTCCTGAAAGACCTGAAAAGCTAACCATTCGGCCGGGTAAAGGGTCTAAAGGTGGCAAGAAGAAATGAAGAGTTGGGCTTTTTGATTCCTTTTTTGTGTAATGGTCGGATGTTGTGCAGGCACCGGCCCCTGCTTTTTTATTTTGAAACCTGTATCTGCAATTGAATAAAATGATCCTTTATTTGTACAGACTTTTGTTTGAAATTGAGAATGCATTTATTATTCATTTTTGCACAAGTTCATTTATATGATATTGCGGTGAGCTTGTGGTATGTTGTTTGAGCGTACTTTACCGACGTAGCTATACCATTTTGTATGTAACTATACCATGTTGCCCCCATACCATGAGCTTACTGCAATATCGTATATTTTGAGGGGACTTGCACTCTCATTTTCTGAAGAATAATTACTTCATTCTCGAAGAGAATTTTCGTAGAGTGCAACTTCCTTCATATAAGTTTTTACGCTTTTTCCTTCGAAGAAATCACTTTTTCCTTTTGCGTATGTATACATTTTGCCAAGTGAATTCTTCTATGTGGTGAAGCGGGCCTCTGAAGGGTACTTTAACTTTAATTCTTCCTTTGAAAGTTAAAGTATGCCCTTGATGAGGATTTTTTTTTTTTTTAAATAGAAATTTATGCCTCTGAGGAGGGATTTTTTTTTTTTCACGTTTCAACACTTGGAAGTTTTATTTCAATCTTGGTGAAACGTGTTCCTCCAAAGAGTTGTGCCTTTGAAGAAAGCCTTTTCACGTTTCAACACTTGGAAGTTTTATTTCAATCTCGGTGAAACGTAGGCTTCTGAAGAGGTCTTTTCTTTTAATTGTGTCCCTGGGAGAGGGTTGTACCTCTAAGGAGGGATTTTTCATGTTTCAACACTTGGAAGTTTTATTTCAATCTCGGTGAAACGTGTACCTCCAAAGAGTTGTGCCTTCGAAGAAAGCCTTTTCACGTTTCAACACTTGGAAGTTTTATTTCAATCTCGGTGAAACGTGGGCTTCTGAAGAGGTCTTTTCTTTTAATTGTGTCCCTGGGAGAGGGTTGTACCTCTAAGGAGGGATTTTTCACGTTTCAACACTTGGAAGTTTTATTTCAATCTCGGTGAAACGTGTACCTCCAAAGAGTTGTGCCTTCGAAGAAAGCCTTTTCACGTTTCAACACTTGGAAGTTTTATTTCAATCTCGGTGAAACGTGGGCTTCCAGGAAGGTCTTTATTTTGTTTTGCATTTCAACTTTGGTGAAGTGAAATTCCGAAGAGCGGTTGTTACACTTCAACTCCTGGCGAAATGTGCCTCCGAAGAGGTCTTTATTTTGTTTTGCATTTCAAATCTGGTGAAGTGAAATTCCGAAGAGCGGTTGTTACACTTCAACTCCTGGTGAAATGTGCCTCAGAGAGGGTTTTCATCGCCTGGAAGTTACTCTCTCATGGTTGGAGGGTCATGACTCCTCCAATCTTTTTTGTTGAGTAGAGAACTTTCTTTTTTGTGGTGTATGACCCATTAGAGGTCTTTATCCTCCGAAGAGTTGTGCCTCCAAAGAGGACTTGTGCTGCCGATGATGGCTTTGGTTGTTCCTCCGTCCACTTGCTTATACCTTTCCAATGATCCTCTGCCCTCTTCTTTTTTTTTACAAGTAACTTGTTTAGTCCAAGGAAGTGTGCTTCATTGTCAGGCAATTTCGTGAGAACGAGCATTAGCTTCTTAATTGGATGTTTGTTTGTTCGAACGATCTCAATTTATTAGCAAAGACCCGTTTCTGTCGAAATCATAGGCCGTTCAATTGAAGTACTTCCTATCTAGGATTTGAATTCGGGGCTTTTGTGACTTGAAATTTGGCGAGAATCACTTGGTCTTTTTATGTGCAAGTTTCACTTCCATTGTCTACAAAAATTTTAAATCGACATTTCAGCAATACATTCTATGTACTTTTTATATCGAAAATAAAGCAAACATGTAATAATAATAAGGAACACAAGATTTATAGTGGTTCGGCCAGGAAATTGGGCCTACATCCACTTTATATTCTTTCATTATTTACTTGCATCAGTTTTACAATTGCCTTCAGTTACAAGAATCATACATTCATAATTCTTTTTACAATATTTCAACAAAATTTTCAAGTAAAGTATGGACGCAAATGGTTGTTGTTCCATGCCCTTGGAATTTGATCTCCTTCAACAGTGGTGAGTTTGAATGTGCCGTCAAGAAGCTTCTGACCTATGACATATGGTCCTTCCCAATTTGGCCCAAACACACCTGTCGCTGTCATAATTCTCTTCAGGACTAGGTCTCCAATCTCAAAGCTGCGTTGGCGAACTTTGGAATTGAAATGTCTGGCTATTCTTTGCTGATGAGCTGCAATTCTGAGATTAGCCTCATCTCTTTTTTCATCAAGGAGATCTAGCGCTTCAAGCTATAGCTTTTCGTTTTCTGCTTGATTGAAATGGATTCTTCTGTGTGAAGGGACTTCTATTTCTACCGGAATCATTGCCTCTGACCCGTATGCCAATGAAAACGGGGTGTGCCCAGTCGCAGTTTTGTGAGTGGTTCTATATGCCCATAGTGCCAGTGGTAGCTTATCGACCCAACAACCTTTTGCTCTTTCAAGTTGCTTCTTGATGGTTGACTTAATAATTTTGTTCACGGCTTCCACTTGCCCGTTTGCCTGCGGATGAGCCACTGCTGAGAAGCTTTTCCGGATTTTGAATCGCTTGCAAAAATCTTGGAATTCTTCACTTTCAAACTGAGTTCCATTGTCTGTAATTATTTTTTGAGGCACACCGTATCTGCAAATGATGTTTTTAGTCACAAAACTTATCATCTTCTTTGAGGTGATAGTAGCCAGTGGTTCAGCTTCTGCCCACTTAGTAAAATAATCTACAGCAACAATGGCATATTTAATTCCAGATTTGGCAGTTGGTAACGGTCCTACAAGGTCTATCCCCCATATTGCAAATGGCCATGGACTGACCATCTGTGTGAGTTCAGTGGAAGGAGCTCTAGGAATTTTGGCGAATCTTTGACATCTGTCACATTCTCGGGAATACTTTGCTGCATCTCGATTAATTTCTGGCCAAAAATATCTGTATCGGAGAATTTTCTTTGCTAATGTTTGGCCACCTGAATGATCACCACATTCTCCTCCGTGTACCTCTGCTAGGATTGCTTTAGACTCTTCCCTGGATACACATCGAAGTAATGGCATTGAGAATCCCCGTCTGTATAACCGGCCATCCTGGATTATGTATCGAGAGGCTTTTCTCAGTAGCTTTTGTCGTTCTTTTGAGTTCCCTGGTAAGGATCCATTGAGCAGATATTCTACTATCAGAGTCATCCATGATTCTTGCTCTTGAGACATGCTCATGATCCAACCAATGTCCATCTCATCAATGCTAGGAGTCGACAGGACCTCTACTGGAGTTAGCCCCAGAAATTGAGCTTCGCCTGTGCTCGAATACTTTGCGAGAGAATCTGCTTTCATGTTTTCTTCTCGAGGAATGTGACTTATCATGTAATGATCGAAATCACTCAGGAGTTCCCAAGCCTTTGACAAGTAGGCGGGCAGATTTCCCCCTTTTGCTTGGAATTCCTTTTTGACTTGGCATACAATAAGCTGAGAATCACTGAATATCTGTAACGCTCGGATGTTTAATTCTTTAGCAATCCTTAAGCCAGCGATAAGGGCTTCGTATTCTGCTTCATTGTTTGTTGAAGGAAATTCCAATCTTAGTGCATAGCATAATGATCGACCTTCAGGAGTCTCAAGTACAACTCCGGCTCCAGAACAGTAGTCGTTTCTCGCACCATCGACATATAACTTCCACTGGATCGGGGAATTGTCGACCGTTTCTTCCTCACTGTTACCCTTATCTGTAAATTCTGCAATGAAATCCGCTAAAGCTTGCCCATTGGTTGCTTTCCGGGGATGATAAGTGATGTCGTACTGACTGAGTTCAATATTCCACTTTAGAAGACGACCCGAAGTTTCAGGGCGAAACAGGACTTGCTTTAAAGGTTGATCAGTGAGGACTCTGATAGGATGAGCTTGAAAATATTGCCTCAACTTCCTAGACGCAATTAGTAAGCAATAGGCGAGTTTTTCCAACTTAGAGTAATTCATTTCTGCCCCAGTGAGTCTTTTGCTGATATAGTAAACTGGATGTTGAATCCTTTTGTCTTCCCGTATCAGCGCTGCACTTAAAGCATGAGATGATACTGCCAAGTATATAAGAAGATCCTCGCCATCGCCAGGCCTAGAAAGTATTGGAGGCGTCTCCATATGGCGAATCAATTCATCAAAGGCTTTTTGGCATTCGGGAGTCTAATCGAAGTTTTTCTTTCCTTTCTTTAGGGCGTCAAAGAATGGGATGCATTTATCTGTGGCTTTGGAAATGAACCGACTCAAGGCGGCGACTTTTCCATTGAGACTTTGCAATTCCTTCTTTGTTCTAGGAGCTTTGACTTCTTTCAATGCAGTAATTTGAGCTGGACTGGCCTCAATGCCCCTAGCGCTCACGATGAAACCTAAAAACTTGCCGGATTCCACTCCAAATGAACATTTTAAAGGATTGAGCTTCATTCCGTATTTTCGGAGGACAGCGAACATGTCTGCTAAGTGTTCTATGTGATCCAGTGCTTTCTTAGACTTTACTAACATGTCATCAACGTAGACCTCCATAGTCTTGCCCAGTTGCGGTTTGAACATAGCATTAACGAGTCTTTGGTATGTTGCCCCTGCATTCTTCAGTCCGAAGGGCATAACTCTGTAGCAGTAAAGACCAGTGTCGGTGATAAAGCTCGTGTCCTCCTGATCTGGCTCATGCATCATGATCTGGTTATATCCGGAGTAAGCATCCATAAAAGATAACAATTCGTGTCCCGCTGTTCCGTCTACCAGTTGATCGATTTTGGGTAATGGGAAGCAGTCTTTGGGGCAGGCCTTGTTTAGATCTGAAAAATCGATGCATACTCTCCATTTTCCGTTGGCTTTCTTAACCAGCACTGGATTTGAAACCCAATTCGGATATGTAGATTCTTTGATAAAATTATTCTCCATGAGCCGATCAACTTCTTCTTTTAATGCCGCTGACCTTTCCGGACCTTGAGTTCTCCTTTTCTGCTTTACAGGTGTAAATTTTGGATCAATATTTAGAGCATGCACTGCAACTTCTGGGGATATTCCGCACATATCGGCATGAGTCCAAGAAAAAACATCCAGATTTGTCTTTAAAAAGATATTAAGATATTTTGAATTGACGCATTAAGTTGTGAACCCACATTCAACACTTTGTTTGGGTCCTTTGGGTCAACAGGTATTGGTATTGTCGTTTCCATGGGTACCACTCTATTTTCCCCTGCACTGACTTTTCTAGGGTCCATCTCTTTCCTTGCTCCGCTGTGCTCGCCAGTGCAGGGTCTGCCCTGTAATTGCTACAAAGCTGGTTCTTTGATGCGGACTGGGGTTGCCGCATTCTTTCCCATTTCTCTTTTTCTGGTTTCTCGTAGCTCTGTCAGATAGCACTCTCGCCCAGCATTTTGATCACCTTTTATAACTCCTACTCCATTGTCTGTAGGGAATTTAATAGTGAGGCACCACGGGGCCAGAACGGCTTTGAACGCTGCCAGAGTTGGACGACCAAGGAAAGCATTGTAAGCAGAAAATTCGTCGACAATCACAAAAGTTTGCTTGCGGACCACTTTTCTCTCTCCTTCTCCAAGTTCCACAAACAAATCAATGGTCCCTACCGGTTGCTTTGGCTCCCTAGTGAAACCAGAAATTTTCTGCGATGAGGCTTGCACATCAGCCATAGGGACTTCATTTGGTCGAATGTTTTCTTAAAGAGAATATTGCAGGATGCGCCACAATCAATGAGAACTCTTCTGACGATAGCTGGCCCGATACCAGTTGAGATGACTAAGGGATCCAAGGTAGGAGCTTCAATACCTGCGGAATCTCTAGCTTTGAACACAATATCATCATCGAAAGTTCTTTGTTGCTTCAAGGGCGTAGCACCTTCCTAAACAAATACATCTTCCTCGGTCGGCACATACTTTAAAGCTCTGGTATACCTTTCCATCTCACCCCAGCTTCTGCCTGCTGGGTGAGGTCCTCCTGTAATGACATTAATAATGGGCCTTCCAGATTCATGCCCTGCAGCCTTCTCACTCGTCCTAGGCTGTTGAGTAGGAGCCTGTTGCCCCTGACTAGATGAAGCAGGATTGTTGCTATTCTTTTTCACAAATTGCTGCAGTTTATTTTCCCTTAGCAACTCTTCAATCAGATTTTTCAACTGGCGGCACTCGTCAGTCTCGTGACCGGGTTGATTATGGAAGCGGCAGAACTTCCCACTCTGTATAGCCTTTTTCCCGGTCCTTAGAGGAGGAGGTTTAGGAAAGTCAACAGAATCTTTAATGGCGAGGTAGATACGCTCCGGCGTATCTGATAAAGGAGTATACTCTGATGGCTTGAAGGATCGGGGCTTCTTCAGATTACTCTGCTTCTTCCCATTGTTATTTCCCCTTTTTTGCCCTACAGATTCATTCTTGCGTGGAGCAACAGTGTTATCTTCAGCTTTTTCCAGCACTGCCTTTACCGGTACGGGACAGCTTTCTAAGCGTATGAATTCATCTGCTTTTTTATAGAATTTTTCAAGGGAATTTGGTTCCTTCATGTTTAGCCATTTCCCAAATTCGCTCGACTTGTCAATACCCTTCATCAGATAAGTCAATATCATTCGCGGTTCTGCATTGTCCACCTCAGCTAACGCTATATTAAAGCGGTTTAAGAAAGATCTGATAGTCTCTCCTGGACTCTGCTCCAAACTTGACAGTGACATGATATCTTTGGCTTTTGAGGCATATAGTCTGAACTGCTCCTTGAACTTCCGGGTCAAGTCAGAAAACTGATCGATAGATCGGACGGGCAGCTTGGTGAACCAAAGAAGAGCTACGCCTTCGAGATACACAGGGAAATATCGGCACTTTATTTCATCAGAGGCTCTGGCACCTGTCATGTGCCAATCATATTTGTATAGGAATTCGTTCGGATCACTTGTCCCCTTGTAAGCTGGAATGGTTGGAGGGACAAACTTCCTTGGGAATTCAGCCTTTAAGATTTTCTCAGTAAATGGAGTCTTACTTGGGGCGAAACCCCATTCTTTCTCGTCTTCAACCCTCTTCATACTCTCTTTCATAATTTGTCGGACCATTCCAGAAAGATACTCCTCATCATGTCGAGTTCTAGATCCACCAACCTCTGGAAGTGTTTGTTCAAAGGGGCTAGCAGCCCTTTCAGGAGCATTTCTTTCTTCAGCATCATGAAGGTTGCCAGCAAAATTCCTCTCATTACCTGCTGGTTGACGGTTTGCCCCAAGTAGATCGTTCAACCTATTTAGAATTAGGGCATTCTGGGCATTTTGAGCCTCGAGTTGTGCATTTTGGGCATTGATCTGTTGGTTCAGCCCTAAAATTGCTGCATCCAGCTCTGCCTTTGTAACTCCGACAGCTGGAGTGGCTTGATTCGATATAGGGGAAGCGGAGGTTCCCTCTTGAATATTCCCAGACCTGACAGATCTACTCTTCCTTCCAGGAGCCATAATCTCGGATAGACTTTTGGTTTTCAAGGAAATTCTCTCTACAAACCTCTGTGAAGCAATGATGATAACTCGCCTGAGTTCGATTTCTCAGTGAAAGCACCAAAAATGTTAACGCTAAAATTTGAACGCTAACACCCCGGTGTATGAGTTATAGTTGTGAAAGCACCACCCGATAACTCGGGAACAAATTACAAGCAGATGATAGCGGAAAAGCAGTAAACAACAACAATTTTATAGTGGTTCGGCTTAATGGTATAGCCTACGTCCACTTTAAGTACTTTTATTGATGATCTCGTTACAAGCTGATACAATTCTTTCCAAGTACAATACACTTTGAATTACAAGTCACTTAGAACAAGTAGCTTAAACTTCAATGGAGATTAGAGTCTTCAAATCCATGTTGGATGTGTGTGATCTTTTCTCGAAGTTGTTTGTAGCGTTCTTCGTGTCTTGAGAGCCTTAAGTGTTGAATTGGTTTGGAATGCAGCAGAGTAACGGCGTTTGAAGAGAATCAGCCAAAAGTCCTTTGAATGCTGGATATGGTCATGTATTTATAGGCAAATTTCTAGGTTGGAATTGTTAAGTCATGAGTCGTGACCGATTCAAGATGAGTCGTAAGTCGTGACCGACTCAGGATGAGTCGTATGTCGTGGGCGACTCAACTGGTTGAGCCCAGACTTCGTATCAGAGCGTCTCTGGTCCTCTGTATATAGCACGAGTCCTAACTCGTCTGCGAGTTAATAGGTCGTGGTCCAAGATGAGGCGGCATTGGATTTCTACTTAGTAGCTTTAAGTCGTGAACGACTCAAGCTAGGTCGTGAACGACCTACCGTGGGTCGTAGGTCGGTCCTTTGTTGTTTTGAGATTTTAGTCAGTTAGGTCATTTGACACATTAGGTCGTTGAGTCGTTAGAGAACTTGAGTCGGTCTATCCCATACACCGTTAATCCCTTGAGTCGCTCCACTCCTCTAAGTCGCCTTAAGTTTTAACTCGTTAGCTTGTTGAGTCGGTAGCATGTTGAGTCGGTTGCTTGTTGAGTCGGTTGCCTGTTGAGTCGGTTCACCCTTTAAGTTGTGAGGCTTCTCGAGTAGTGGATCCCTTCTGAACCGTTAAGAACCTTAAGTCGTGAGTCGGCCCAGACCTTGACTCGTTGCCTAAACGGAGTTAACAAACTCATTCAAAGCATTCAATACCATTCAATCATCCATAAGCAAAACTTAATCACTTCCAAATTAATTAAATTAATCCTGATTGAATTACTAACCACATCCACTTAGATTCCTTCATTCAATATTAATTAATTTCAAATCAATTAATTAATCAACCCTTCATTATTCATCTTAATTAATCACACTGGATTAATTATCTTTCAATTGCATTCAAGTAATTATCTTTAATTAATTATCACGATATTAATTATTCTTAACCAAAATCAATAAGTAATCTTAATTACTTCATGAATTAATTAACTATTTTAATTACATTAATCCTTAATTACTTATATTAATTAACTTCATAAGTCACTTATTATGGATTAATCAATCTTTGATTACATCATTAATTATATAAATTAAGGATTTTAAATTATATTTTAATTTATCCTAATCAAATTTAATTGCATTAATTAAACCACTTTATTAATCATTTTCGATTAATCTCAACCGATGTTTAACTATCTTTTTATTTACTTCATTAAATAAATCAATTACTACTTAATAAATCATCTTAATTAATCTCTTGATTAGTTTCACAAAGTAATTATATTTTTTTAGTTTCATTAAGTAATTATTTATTAAACCATCAAATGATTATTCTGAATTACTTACACTTAATTAATTAACTTAAAACCTAAATTATTAATTAATTCAAACCCTTAATTACTACATTAATTAACCCAAATCATTAATTAATTAAATTAATTAATTATTCGTTTTAATTACCCTTCTAATTTGATAAACCAGAATTCATTAAGCCCTTAATAGCATTAGAATGAAACATTCCCTTATTTATAACTTTAAATCTAAAACGATTTAAAAACCCGAATACTTCGAGTTAACCAAAATTAACTTGAGATCCAACCATAACAAAGTCACATCATCATCAGTAGCACATCCAATCAATTTATTCATCCAACCAATTATTTAAATTCAACCACTTAAATTTAAATAGAAATCCACAGAATGAGATTTACTCACCTTTGCTGTTAATTGCAATCCCCTTCAATCTTGACTTTGGTTTCATCAAAATTTTGACCTTGTAAAAACATTTTCAGTTTATTATCATTTGTACAAATAAATTACCACTTAATAAATTTAAATTAACCAATAATGAAATTTAAACTATTTCCCAGTTAAATAAATTATTATAAATTTTATTTTATTTTATTTTCTTCTAGTTAAATTTTACTTTCATAACTAAAAAGAAAAAAATACAGTTTAACTAAACAACAGAAATTATACCTCCTACGCTCGCGATTGCTAATGGCCAACAATCCTAAATCTTCAGCATCATGTACAACACTAGCATCGGTATCAGCGTTAACCACCTCCTCATCCATGCACTTAATTGTCTTTTGGCTCTCTGCAGTAGATTGAGGTATCGAAGATGATAAGGATGACATCTTTAACTTGCTGACAACCCTCCTCTCTCCTTGTGCGTGCGAGCATGAAGTTTCACCTGTCGTGAGAACCCCGTTGACAAGCGACTCCAACTTCCTGAACTTGAAGACATGCCGATGACTCTGCCTCCCAACGACCCTCACGAGCACACGGCGACTCAGATTCGCCACCACTACAACGAAGCCCTTATCTCAACGCTCAGACAAGTATTCATCATTGAAGGACAGATCGATTTACTACGAAGCTGGGAACTTCGATTTATTGATTTAGGGAAAACCCTGTTTTCTCAGTCGGCTCTAATTTGAGGAGGACGAAGATGAAGAGGGGTTTGGCCCTTACTCGTTTTCTTTTATCATACGAGAAGATAGAAATTCAACTAAGGTATCGGCCATTTTTTTCTTTTCGTTTGATTTTTCTGGAAACAACCAAGAGATATTTTCCCTAGTGAGGCTTCGAGTATAAGCTAGACCATCACCACGTGACTAGGGTAATTTAATTTTGGACTTTGAATTGATTTTACAAAATCGAATATTGAAATTATCTCACGTTGTATAACGCGAAATTCCGAAACCCGAATCAAACATGCCGACAGACGTTCATAAGGTTTTACCTGCGTTCCGAACACAATGGAACGTGATTCGGAGGATAATTTGAACGTATGTTCGAGTTACGGAATTAAACGATCGATATTTTAAATCGATTAAAATAAATCTAAGCGTTTCGAGCTGCCAGGGTCAAATGACAACTCTGATTGCTCCGAAAATTGAAATCCAATAATAACTAAATATTACGGATCCAATGGAACTGGTATCGTCGAATTACGAGACTGTGCCTCGGAAGGTTATTTTTAAATATCGATTTAAACGATAAATTATTAAAATTGAACAAATCACCCTTAATTTAAATTTCAACAATTCTATTATCTTCAATATCATCATTATAAATTTTATAGGCCTTCAAATTATTTAAACAGGCTTAGAAATTTCAGATTCAACAATTTACCCAATTTTCAATTATAAAATTCAATATTTAAACTATATAATTCAATGATTTAATTACCCAGTAAATATTGATATCTTTAATTCAAGTTAAAATTAACTCTTAAATATTTTAAAATCAATTAACTATTCGAAATTTCAGGTCGTCACATTCCTCCCCCTTAAAAGAATTTCGTCCCTGAAATTACTAGTTTGGAAGAATGGTTCGAAACCCGTTTACCCCTTCTCCAAAACCAACAGTTTTATCAACATCCTACCAACCCCCTTTTTTTTATAAAAGACTTCTTATCCTTACTTACTAACTTCCCAAACTCTCTCACAGTTTTCAAACAATCCCTTTTACCCAATCATTCAAATTACAATTTAAAACCAAATATGGAATTATCAAAATTTTCTCAAAAATTTTCTAACTCTCTAAATTCCCGAAAATTTTTGCCAACGTCTCCTTTGCGCGGCTAGCTCGGTACAACTATAAAAGGCCTCTATGGGCTCCCAAATTCCAAAAGAAAACAGAAAGCCAAAAGGCTAGATCAAAAACCCAATCCAATATCATATAGAAATTTAAATACGTACCTTTTTGTCGGGCAATACAATCTTTTGGAATCAAATCCAATTTCTTTTCCCTTTAATACCTGCATATTCCACTTAGCAATAATATCCAATCACAACATTTAAAACATTTTATTGCCTTCCTTACAAAATGTCAATATTTATTCATCCCAAATATTAACTTAGAATATATTTGTAATATCAATTTCTAATTTAGAATTCACCATTCATTTTTTTTTAAGTTTAGTATAAGCATTTAATATGCTTCCTTATTTATTTTCACCTTACCACTTTAGTTTATATCCATTTCTATTCAAATTGATTCTTTCATTTCCATATGAAGTCAATTTTATTTTTAATTCTGAATATTCGAAATTTTATTTTCCACATATAACCAATTCACGTCATTATTTTCCATTTGTTTAACTCACAAATTTTCTTCAATTCCCAATTTGAAATCGTTTGTCGATAACCAAAAATTTTCTCAAAAATTTTCTAACTCCCAAAATTTTGGAAAATTTTTGGCAGAGTCTCCTTTGTACAGAGGATCTTTTGCAATTTGAAAAGAGATTTAAATATATATACATCGACCCGCACGGCCGAAAAAAGCAAAAACAGTTCATATTTCCTATTTTTATTGCGTAGGCGTACCTTATTTAGCATTTTAAGCATGCGGCTTACTAATTTTAGCAATTAGTGCATCCAAATCCAGTCAAACGGCCTTCAGGTACCTGTACTTACTCAATTTACACATATAAGCACTATATATATGAAGTTTATAACATTGCTCTTACTTAAACAACTATAACCTTTCAATTCTAAAAGAAATGCATTCAAAATAACTTCCACAAGCAATTTATACGTTTTCAAACCTAATTCAATTGCTTTCAACCAATTTATAAACCATTTCATTCAATTTCAATGGTTTGCAATTCAATTGCTTGTGTTCAATTTATTTTTAATCCAAACAAGCTCATATTCACTTCAAATGATCTAGAATCAATTTCATTTAATCTCTATCAACTCATAGAATTTTAATTACTTTTATTTACGCCGAACGACAACCATTTTATGCAATTTCGACGATATTCATTTAATAGAGTATTTATTTAGTTTATAACTACTTTAAATTAATTTCAACACAATCTGTAACTACTCCCATCTCATTTCTAATTTATTCACCAATCATTCATTTAGCTCGACAAATTCCATTCTAGTATACTTCTAGCCATTTCCAAATTAATTCAATCCAAGCTTTTATTTAATGGGCTTCCACTCTTATTCGAAGCCAAGCTTCCATAAATTTTAAACTTAAGTTAATTTACTTTAATTTATTCCAACATCAAACTTAAGTTTACTTCTATTTGATTCTCATTTAATCAAATTCCATTAAATTCAGTTAGCCCATCCATTTTAAATTTTAATTTCGAATTCACCTTCTCAATTTATCAAAATAATATCCAAGCACATACTTAACTCATTTATACTTCAAATTAATATACCACCAAATTTAAGTTCAGTCTGATCACAACTTGATTTAGTTTTTTTTTCATTCAATCAGACTTCATCCAATTATTATTTAATTCAATTAACCCATTTAAAATTTTTAATTTACTTACTTACTTCATTTTCGAATTTATTTTATTAATACAAGGCCATTCTCAATTTTTTTCTATTCACTTGGGTTTTGTTTTGCAACTCAAACCATTTCTATTATAATCACTTCTCTTATGTCCAATTTACTTGCAAATTTCATTAAATATTATTCAAATCACCCTTGAATTTTATTTATAATTCAAACCATCACATTTTCCAATCCAATTCTACTTTATTTTTATTTTACAACATCTCCACTTATTGAATTCATTATCAAATCTAAGTCGAATTCTATTTAAAATTCGAATTCATCCCCAAACCATTATCAACTTGCAATCTATTAATTTTTCTCAAGTTAAATTTTATTAATATACTCAATCAAATAATTATTTAGCCAATTAGCTTACTTTCAGCTTCTAAATCAATATTCGATTTTAATTACAAATTCACTTCATTAAAATTCCAGATTGGATTTCCTTGATTTTCAAAAATTCCAACATCTTTATTTAAAAAATTTAGAAATGCTTTAAAATTCACAACATACTATTGAAATAACTCTTTATATAAATACTTTTTATAACTCGATGTCTCAACTAGTCCATCCTTGTTCTCACAGAAATTCAGTCATACGTTGATCAGGCGTAGGGCTGAAAATCTATAAGTACTTGGTAAACCCGTTTTCAACACCCAGTGAAAATACTTGGAAAATAATTTTATTGAAAATATAGAAAACAGTTTTGAAAATAGAGGAAGTATCTTTGGTGAGAATGCTCTGGAAATCATCACCCCCATCCATGGTCGCATTTACATTCCAGGGTTACGTTGCCATCGCAGCAAAAGTCCATGCAACTGCAGGCTCTCCACGGCCTTCGATTATGCCATGGAACCCACAACAGATCACAGTTACATCCCAGGGTTACGTTGCCATCACAGCAAAAGTCCATGTAATAGCAGGCTCTCTGCGACCTCTGATTTTCGTTGTTAAAATGAAACTTCTCCACTCCTACATAGGTCGCAGTCTACCGATATGAAATCAAACGCGGAATGTTGGCTCTCAGCGGCACACACGACTTTCGCTATGTTATACCATAGGTCGCAGTTACATCCTGGGTTACGTTGCCATCGCAGGGTGGCACACACGACTTTCGCTATGGTATACTCAACTCATAATCCTCAGGAACTAGTTTTGTCCGGACTCCTCACAGGATCAACTTTAGAACCCCCCTTTGGGGCTCAAGGCAGCACCACCAGGTGGCACTCCTGAGAAGTTCATTTCAAAGGAGCGTGTTTTTTCCCAGAGCCATCAACAAAACACTTTATACTATACATATATAGTATCTTTCAAATCATACACCTAGTATGATATCATACAAAGCTCCTTTACACAAAATTGATTATCCCAAAATCGATAATTCTCAAACTAGGCTTTCCAAATTCAATATTGATTTTACCCAAAAATCAAAAGCCTTTCCAATCCGAAGGTTCCCAAAACCTTTTTCCAAATTCCTCATAAGATCCTTTATATATATATTCAGATATATAAAATTATAAAAACTTTGGATCTTTTCAAACTTGTATAAAACTCCTTTTATACTTCAAACACCTTCAAAAATCCTTTTCTTCCGACGATAGATTTACAAGGAAAGATTTATCTTATATAACAAAGATATATAACTTTGTTTATTCAAAATCAAATATTCCAATTTGATTACTCTTTTCAATATCAATATCAATATCAATTTCATTCAAATCCGTACAATGTACACTTATCATCTGTACGCTATACCAATCTGATCGCTCACTCGACCACACAATTTCACATCCGAACTGGTATCGTCCACCCGACTCCCTAGTGCGGACTCAGATCTGGTTTCTTGATTAGAAATCGCCATTCTCCTTGCATAGCCATAACTATGATAGAGAATATCCAGAACCAATCAACAATCCATATCCAGGTTCGCCGTCGAAAATCGAGTGAAAAATCCGAACTCGGATCGATAAACTATCTCGAAATTCTGTGCTCGAATCTGGATCAAATCACTATGCGAATAGAATAATATACGTACATCCTACGTATTTATTTCCATTGATTATCAGCCAAATCAATTTCCTTTCTATTCACATTTCCTTAAATTCCCCTTCACTTATTTACAATTGCCTTAATCCCCATTTGGATTATCACTTCAATTCTTATCTCAGTTGGGTATTTAAATCAATAACAGTTTGAACTCCGACCAGTTTATATTTAGAAAATAGCTTGAAAATTTTAAAAATAGATAAGTAGTTGAAAAATAATTATTAGTTTGCAAAATAGCTATAAAATAGGTAGCTAATTGTAAAATAGTTGAAAAATAGCTAAATAGTTTCAGAAATTTTAGATAATTGCAAATAGTTGGAAAATAGTAATTAATTTGTAACATGGTTGAAAAATAGTAATTAGTTTAGAAAGCAGTTGAAAAATGATTAAATAGCTCCAAAAATAATTATAAAATAAGTATAAAATAATTTTGATTTAATAAGAAAGGTTGTATATATTAACTTGGAAAAATTTATCTATATTAAAATAATTTATGTTGAAAAAATAGTCCAGAGTCAAACTGTTCACTTCCCCAACAATTCAATTTAAATTTCCATTTAAATTGGCCCAATTCCAATTCAAGTTGAATCAATCTTGATTTCTTTCCCAATTCAAATTAACTTCCGTTTGATTTTAATCCTGTTCAACTTTAATTATAATTTCAAATTATTCCAATCAATTTGAATTATTATCAATTGAATCCATTTCGAATTCAAATCATTTCAATTTAATCCAATTAAATTTCCCATTTAAATTTTTAATCTTAAACATCCTCAATCACCAATCCAATTAATTCAAACCAAATTCAATTTTGAACTAATTCAATTTCAATCTTGAATTTAAACTATCTCGAATTATATAAATTCGAGTTAAATTCTCAAAGGTTGGTTTATCTCTTTAAACCAAATTAACTTTTATTTAAAGTTTTTAAACAATCTAAATTCTGAGTCCAATTCTCAAAATTCCATTTTAAATTATTTTTACTTATGTATTTCAAGGTTCAAATAAGAGTTCAATACCATTTTATTTTAAAAAAAATTAATTTATTACTCAATTTTCAGTTCGAAGCCGGTTCTTAAACAAGTTTAATTTACAATTCAATTATTTAAATTTATTTTATTTATACAATACCATTCTTAATTTAAAGATTTTCATTAACAATAGGATGATATCATCCAATTTATTTTAAAACGTCCATCCATTTTCAATTTTTAAATCTCAAACCCGTTTTGAGATCACACAAATTCCCAATTCAAATCAACCATTTAACTTTCCAAGTTAAATTCCAATTCACTCAATCCAATCAACCTTACTCAATTTGAATTCCCGCTTCAAACTTCAAAATTCTTTCCCTCTTATAAGTTTAAAACTTATATCACTTGGGTTTTTACATCACACTTCAGGGAAAAAAATCAAAACTCAACCTCTTAGAGTTTATTTCAAATTATCTTTGATATCATGTATATCCATACATATATACATATTCATTTCTTTGCCCTCCTAATCATGTTTTAAAATTTTAAACCACCCTTGGTTTTAAAGTCAAATCAATTTTCAAACAACCCGTTGTTTGCAACAAGTCCCAGTTATCCAAATAATACTTATTTATTATTTTTCATTACTTTGAAACAAAATTTTCAAATTCCGGGACCAGATTTAGAATTTCATTTTCAATCAATTAAATTTTAATTTAGTTGTATTTCTATTTCTACTTAATTTAATTTCAATTCAAGACTTCAATTTGTTTGTATTATATTACTCCTTAATTTTAATTTCAATAATTAACAACCAATCACCTAAATATTTATTAGAAGGAAATATTACTTTATATATCAAAATATATTTTCTATATAAAATCATTTAAAATCTTTATATAAGAAAATAACAAGTACGCTCTCGTGTGTGTGTGTGTCTATATATATTCTCAACATATTCTAGAGTACTACAGCCTCTATTAAATGAGTAATCCCCACCAGAGCCAAGGTTCTCGCTTAACCTTTCAGCTCTGATACCAAATGTAACGACCCGAAATTTTCGAAGCCGAAAATCCCAGATAGTTATGAAAAATAAGAAAAAGAAAGAATAAGAAGAACATAAACACCAAACATCTCACATTCGCAGCGGATAAAATATAATAATAAATAATAACAGGTTACATAAGAATACTATATCTGTCGATTACATTTAATATACACCAGAGTTTCACATTATATATAGTCACTGAATATTTAAAATTATCATGACTCAGATTCACAATAATATAAATACAGCGGTGATACTCTATACGTTCCTGCCATCCAGCTCGCCTCCTGAGCTCTAGAACGTCCTAACCTGGAAATCTGTAATATTCGGTCTCACCCGAGCATTACACCAAAGTAACACCCGGGTCAGGCTGGAAACCAGTGTGAGTAAACCCAACTAACATGGAATACCAAAGCAAACAACTTATATAAACCCCGGGTAATTTAGATCAATTTAACAAATTCATAATTTTCTATAGACAATCACCTATTTCACATATCAATTTCTAAGTACCAAACTTAGATAAAATAATCCAATTCACTTAAATCATTTCATTCCAGCCTATTGAATTCACAAATCAATTTCTAAAAATTAGAAGTGGTTTCGGGGATTACAGCCTATTGAATTCACAAATCAATTTATAAAAATTAGAAGTGGTTTCGGGGATTCCAGCCTATTGAATTCACAAATCAATTTATAAAAATTAGAAGTGGTTTCGGGTATTTCCTAATACCTGACCCCGGTCTCTTCGAGTCTCATGCTATCCTATCCCAAGTTATCCAAATGAAAACACAACATTTCATATCAGAGATATCAACTCATTCAAAGCATTCAATACCGTTCAATCATCCATAAGCAAAACTTAATCACTTCCAAATTAATTGAATTAATCCTTATTGAATTAATAACCTCATCCACTTAGATTCCTACATTCAATATTAATTAACTTCAAATCAATTAATTAATCAACCCTTCATTATTCATCTTATTTAATCACACTGGATTAATTATCTTTCAATTGCATTCAAGTAATTATCTTTAATTAATTATCACGATATTAATTATTCTTAACCAAAATCAATAAGTAATCTTAATTACTTCATGAATTAATTAACTACTTTAATTACATTAATCCTTAATTACTTATATTAATTAACTTCATAAGTCACTTATTATGGATTAATCAATCTTTGATTACATCATTAATTATATAAATTTAGGATTTTCAATTATATTTTAATTTATCCTAATCAAATTTAATTGCATTAATTAAACCACTTTATTAATCATTTTCGATTAATCTCAACCTATGTTTAACTATCTTTTTATTTACTTCATTAAATAAATCAATTACTCCTTAATAAATCATCTTAATTAATCTCTTGATTAGTTTCACAAAGTAATTATATTTTTTTAGTTTCATTAAGTAATTATTTATTAAACCATCAAATGATTATTCTGAATTACTTACACTTAATTAATTAACTTAAAACCTAACTTATTAATTAATTCAAACCCTTAATTACTACATTAATTAACCTAAATCATTAATTAATTAAATTAATTAATTATTCATTTTAATTACCCTTCTAATTTGATGAACCAGAATTCATAAGCCCTTAACAGCATTAGAATGAAACATTCCCTTATTTATAACTTTAAATCTAAAACGATTTAAAAACCTGAATACTTCGAGTCAACCAAAATTAACTCGAGATCCAACCATAACAAAGTCACATCATCATCAGTAGCACATCCAATCAATTTATTCATCCAACCAATTATTTAAATTCAACCATTTAAATTTAAATAGAAATCCACAGAATGAGATTTACTCACCTTTGCTGTTAATTGCAATCCCCTTCAATCTTGACTTTGGTTTCATCAAAATTTTGACCTTGTAAAAACATTTTCAGTTTATTATCATTTGTACAAATCAATTACCACTTAATAAATTTAAATTAACCAATAATGAAATTTAAACTATTTCCCAGTTAAATAAATTATTATATATTTTATTTTATTTTCTTCTAGTTAAATTTTACTTTCATAACTAAAAAGAAAAAAATACAGTTTAACTAAACAACAGAAATTATACCTCCTACGCTCGCGTTCGCTAATGGCCAACAATCCTAAACCTTCAGCATCATGTACAACAC
The DNA here is from genome assembly GCA_030765085.1 of Allium cepa. NCBI lineage: Eukaryota > Viridiplantae > Streptophyta > Magnoliopsida > Asparagales > Amaryllidaceae > Allium > Allium cepa. The sequence continues at coordinate 63,189,773 of CM060929.1, forward strand.
CAGCATCGGCATTAGTGTTAACCACCTCCTCGTCCACGCACTTAATTGTCTTTTGGCTCTCTGCAGTAGATTGAGGTATCGAAGATGATAAGGATGACATCTTTAACTTGCTGACAACCCTCCTCTCTCCTTGTGTGTGCGAGCGTGAAGTTTCACCTGTCGTGAGAACCCCGTTGACAAGCGACTCCAACTTCCTGAACTCGACGACATGCCGACGACTCTGCCTCCCAACGACCCTCACGAGCACACGGCGACTCAGATTCGCCACCACTACAACGAATCCCTTATCTCGACGCTCGGACAAGTATTCATCATTGAAGGAAGATCGGTTTACTACGAAGCTGGGAACTTCGATTTATTGATTTAGGGAAAACCCTATTTTCTCAGTCGGCTCTAATTTGAGGAGGACGAAGATGAAGAGGGGTTTGGCCCTTACTCGTTTTCTTTTATCATACGTGAAGATGGAAATTCAACTAAGGTATCGGCCATTTTTTTCTTTTCGTTTGATTTTTCTGGAAACAACCAAGAGATATTTTCCCTAGTGAGGCTTAGAGTATAAGCAAGACCATCACCACGTGACTAGGGTAATTTAATTTTGGACTTTGAATTGATTTTACAAAATCGAATATTGAAATTATCTCACGTTGTATAACGCGAAATTCCGAAACCCGAATCAAACATGCTGACAGACGTTCATAAGGTTTTACCTGCGTTCCGAACACAATGGAATGTGATTCGGAGGCTAATTTGAACGTATGTGCGAGTTACGGAATTAAACGATCGATATTATATTAAATCGATTAAAATAAATCTAAGCGTTTCGAGCTGCCAGGGTCAAATGACAACTCTGATTGCTCCAAAAATTGAAATCCGGTAATAACTAAATATTACGAATCCAATGGAACTGGTTTCGTCGAATTTCGAGACTGTGCCTCGGAAGGCTATTTTTAAATATCGATTTAAACGATAAATTATTAAAATTGAACAAATCATCCTTAATTTAAATTTCAACAATTCTATTATCTTCAATATCATCATTATAAATTTTATAGGCCTTCAAATTATTTAAACAGGCTTAGAAATTTCAAATTCAACAATTTACCCAATTTTCAATTATAAAATTCAATATTTAAACTATATAATTCAATGATTTAATTACCCAGTAAATATTGATATCTTGAATTCAAGTTAAAATTAACTCTTAAATATTTTAAAATCAATTAACTATTCGAAATTCTGGGTCGTCACATTCCTCCCCTTTAAAAGAATTTCGTCCCTGAAATTACTAGTTTGGAAGAATGGTTCGAAACCCGTTTACCCCTTCTCTAAAACCAACAGTTTTATCAACATCCTACCAACCCCCTTTTTTTTTATAAAAGACGTCTTATCCTTCTTACTAACTTCCCAAACTCTCTCACAATTTTCAAACAATCCCTTTTACCCAATCATTCAAATTACAATTTAAAACCAAATTTGGAATTATCAAAATTTTCTCAAAAATTTTCTAACTCTCTAAATTCCCGAAAAATTTTGCCAGCGTCTCCTTTGCACGGCTAGCTTGGTACAACTATAAAAGGCCTCTACGGGCTCCCAAATTTCAAAAGAAAACAGAAACCTAAAAGGCTAGATCAAAAACCCAATCCAATATCATATAGAAATTTAAATATGTACCTTTTTGTCGGGCAATACAAATTTATCTTTTGGAATCAAATCCAATTTCCTTTCCCTTTAATACCTGCATATTCCACTTAGCAATAATATCCAATCACAACATTCAAAACATTTTATTGCCTTCCTTACAAAATGTCAATATTTATTCATCCCAAATATTAACTTAGAATATATTTGTAATATCAATTTCTAATTTAGAATTCACCATTCATTTTTTTTAAGTTTAGTATAAGCATTTAATATGCTTCCTTATTTATTTTCACCTTACCACTTTAGTTTATATCCATTTCTACTCAAATTGATTCTTTCATTTCCATATGAAGTCAATTTATTTTTAATTCTGAATATTCGAATTTTATTTTCCACATATAACCAATTCATGTCATTATTTTCAATTAGTTTAACTCACAAATTTGCTTCAATTTCCAATTTGAAATCGTTTGTCGATAACCAAAAATTTTCTCAAAAATTTTCTAAAATTTTCTAACTCCCAAAATTTTGGAAAATTTTGGCAGAGTCTCCTTTGTACAGAGGAGCTTTTGCAATTTGACAAGAGATATAAATATATATACATCGACCCACACGGTCGGAAAAAGCAAAAACAGTTCATATTTCCTATTTTTATTGCGTAGGCGTACCTTATTTAGCATTTTAAGCATGCGGCTTATTTATTTTAGCAATTAGTGCATCCAAAGCCAGCCAAACGGCCTTCGGGTACCTGTACTTACTCAATTTACGCATATAAGCACTATATATATGAAGTTTATAACATTTCTCTTACTTAAACAACTATAACACTTCAATTCTAAAAGAAATGCATTCAAAATAACTTCCACAAGCAATTTATACGTTTTCAAACCTAATTCAATTGCTTTCAACCAATTTATAAACCATTTCATTCAATTTCAATGGTTTGCAATTCAATTGCTTGTGTTCAATTTATTTTTAATCCAAACAAGCTCATATTCACTTCAAATGATCTGGAATCAATTTTATTTAACCTCTATCAACTCATAGAATTTTAATTACTTTTATTTACGCCGAACGACAACCATTTTATGCAATTTCGACGATATTCATTTAATAGAGTATTTATTTAGTTTATAACTACTTTAAATTAATTTCAACACAATCTGTAACTACTCCCATCTTATTTCTAATTTATTCACCAATCATTCATTTAGCTCGACACATTCCATTCTAGTATACTTCTAGCCATTTCCAAATTAATTCAATCCAAGCTTTTATTTAATGGGCATAACAGCATTAGAATGAAACATTCCCTTATTTATAACTTTAAATCTAAAACGATTTAAAAGCCCGAATACTTCGAGTCAACCAAAATTAACTCGAGATCCAACCATAACAAAGTCACGTCATCATCAGTAGCACATCCAATCAATTTATTCATCCAGCCAATTATTTAAATTCAACCACTTAAATTTAAATAGAAATCCACAGAATGAGATTTACTCACCTTTGCTGTTAATTGCAATCCCCTTCAATCTTGACTTTGGTTTCATCAAAATTTTGACCTTGTAAAAACATTTTCAGTTTATTATCATTTGTACAAATCAATTACCACTTAATAAATTTAAATTAACCAATAATGAAATTTAAACTATTTCCTAGTTAAATAAATTATTATATATTTTATTTTATTTTATTTTCTTCTAGTTAAATTTTACTTTCATAACTAAAAAGAAAAAAAATACAGTTTAACTAAACAACAGAAATTATACCTCCTACGCTCGCGTTCGTTACTGGCCAACAATCCCAAATCTTCAGCATCATGTACAACACCAGCATCGGCATCAGCGTTAACCACCTCCTCTTCCATGCACTTAATTGTCTTTTGGCTCCCTGCAGCAGATTGAGGTATCGAAGATGACAAGGATGACGTCTTTAACTTGCTGACAACCCTCCTCTCTCCTTGTGCGTGCGAGCACGAAGCTTCACCTGTCGTGAGAACCCCGTTGACAAGCGACTCCAACTTCCTGAACTCGACGACATGCCAACGACTCTGCCTCCTAACGACCCTCACGAGCACACGGCGACTCAGATTCGCCACCACTACAACAAAGCCCTTATCTCGACGCTCGGACAAGTATTCATCATTGAAGGAGAGATCGATTTACTAAGAAGCTGGGAACTTCGATTTATTGATTTGGGGAAAACCCTATTTTCTCAATCGGCTCTAATTTGAGGAGGACGAAGATGAAGAGGGGTTTGGCCCTTACTCGTTTTCTTTTGTCATACGTGAAGATGGAAATTCAACTGAGGTATCGGCCTTTTTTTTTTCTTTTGATTTTTCTGGAAACAACCAAGAGATATTTTCCCTAATGAGGCTTAGAGTATAAGCTAGACCATCACCACGTGACCAGGGTAATTTAATTTTGGACTTTGAATTGATTTTACAAAATCGAATATTGAAATTATCTCACGTTGTATAACGCGAAATTCCGAAACCCGAATCAAACATGCCGACAGATGTTCATAAGGTTTTACCCGTGTTCTGAACACAATGGAACGTGTTTCAGAGGCTAATTTGAACGTATGTGCGAGTTATGGAATTAAACGATCGATATTAAATTAAATAGATTAAAATAAATCTAAGCGTTTCGAGCTGCCAGGGTCAAACGACAATTCTGATTGCTCCGAAAATTGAAATCCGATAATAACTAACTATTATGGATCCAATGGAACTGGTTTCGTCGAATTCCAAGCCTGTGCCTTGGAAGGCTATTTTTAAATATGGATTTAAATGATAAATTATTAAAACTGAACAAATCACCCTTAATTTAAATTTCAACAATTCTATTATCTTCAATATCATCATTATAAATTTTATAAGCCTTCAAATTATTTAAACAGGCTTAGAAATTTCAGATTCAACAATTTACCCAATTTTCAATTATAAAATTCAATATTTAAACTATATAAGTCAATGATTTAATTACCCAGTAAATATTGATATCTTGAATTCAAGTTAAAATTAACTCTTAAATATTTTAAAATCAATTAACTATTCAAATTTAAATTGTTAGAAATTCCGGGTCGTCACAAACAGCCTGCCCTCACAGTTGCTGGAAATTTCAAAAAAACACTACGGTGGAATAAAATAAGTACGAGAATACATCTCGGTCTCCAGCTCATCTCCTGAGCTCTATAGCATCCTACCCTGAACCTGTAATACTCGGCCTGACCCGGGCATTATAATAAAATAACACCCGAGTCAATCTGGTAAACGGTGTGAGAAAACACACTCAATTTGGAATTTTATTAAGGTTATCAAAATCCTTTGGAAATCAAAGGTATCTCGTAAGACCAGGTTACACATTAACATGACGGGTTTTACTTTACAATAACAAAAACACTTTATATCAAATTCGTCTAATATTATAATAGTGTCTAAACCAAGTTAATAGAAAATAGCTGAAATGCTTGCATCTCACGTTTCAGCATAGTTGGGCATAACCAAAACTGTACAATGCTTATTGGAGAATGGATTCCATACAATGACTAGGCACTAGGGTACCACCTATCATAGTACATCTCTAAAAAAATGTACCAAGGGCCTTGGCGGGATACCCTGCAACACAAGACCGGTTCTACCCCTAACCTGGATAATACCGAATACGTTATCAACCCAGGTGTTCCCCCCTTATCAAGATTTCTTTCATGTGCCATCATATCCAAAATATATAATGTATCTGAGGTTATCTAGAAAGATGGTAACATACCCTAATTGGGTACGATCGACTTAGCCTTGCTGCATATCCCCTGATTTTCAACCATTCCGGTTGATGAGGCTTGAGGCTAACGTTTACCTTTCAAGAATAGTTTCACTTAGAATGCTCATCATCCTCTGATGATGATGTTCTGGTAGCATTCATCCATACAAGTTGTCCTAGGTCAGGACAAACCGAATCACCATCTTCATCATCTTCACAGCATCCATTCATAACGCTCAAATCGGATCGAAGTGGTTTTCGAATAATTAAACTCAATCTCGGTCTCTTCGAAACGATCAATGAATTTGGCCAATATTTGATAGTCGGTTATTTAACTATCAAATAAACATCCATAAGCAGAAATCGGTTCTTATTATAGATTTCCCTAAAATATCTTTCAACCCATTTCTTCTTCAACCCTTAGAATAATATTTAAAAATATATTTTCTAAACCCTTATTTCTCAACACTTAGGAAAGATTTTCCTTTTCTCAAAACCTTTCACAATTTTTATTGTAAATTACTTAACTCATTTATAACGAATTACATAAGCTCCCGTTTCCTAAATTTAAATCTCTTTATTCAAAATTATATGCTTATCTCAACCGAAATAAGAATATTCATAAACTATTCCTTTCTAAGAATATTAGTCTTCTAAAGTAAATACGGAGAGTACCACGCGGTATTAACCATGGATTCACTGTTCAATGGTTACGTTTCTATCCCAGAGAAATCCATGTCTTAACTACAGGCAATCACTGCCTCTGATTTCGCCATGAAAGCATACCATTACTTTCCGAAAACTTTATTTAAAAATTTTCTAAAAATAATATTTATAAAGTTTATAAAATAAATTTCCAAGTGTAACCTAGGCAGATACTCTTAAGTAAAAGTAATTATATAAAACTATACTAATATTTAATAATTTATCCTTTAAATAAAAATGCTGACTAATTCCTAAATAATAATAATAAATCTTTACAGTCATTATAAGGTAACTACTTAATGATTAAATATACTTTAGTATTTTAAATAATTTAAAAACTAATTTTCTAGAATATCTTAACACTTTTAAGATGTCCTACATATTAAATAAAAATCTTCTTTTAAAACAACTCAATTCCTCGATAACAATATATAATTTTCGATCCCAATATAACCAGTCCAACCTTTATAAATCTCTCCTGATTTATCATCAATTGATTTAAATCCCCATTTCGTAAATCACTTTTACACATTTCTAAAAATATACCTATCATTTATTTAAACCAAATTACCCATCTCATTATAAATTCTTACCGTGAATTTATATTTTCAATTTATCAAATAATAACCATTTCACATTTTATTTATAAACATTGTTTATAACCCCATAATCTCATTTCTAATTTTTATAACGTTTTCCCATCACTTAAATCCATTATAAATCGATTTTCTTAAATATCCCAATCCTGTTCCAAACCAACCAAATCTCAATCCTCTTCTATTCCGTGATTTAAAATCTTACTTGAGCTCCAGTATAACCAATTTTTATACTCATTCCTCCAATTCCCTTTTTATTTTCCAATCTATTTAAAATCTCGACTTTTTAACCTTTATATTTGAAACAAATATAACTTAATAATTATTAATTACAATCTTTTATTTAAATTATTCCAAAATCCCCATTTACAATATTCCCAAATAGTTAAGCACGGTTTTTCAAAACCATCTATTTTATCCAATTAATTAATCCAAAATTCTATATAAATATTTTACTTCACAAATCCCTTTTTAAAACTCTTTTCCAATTCGAACCATATATTATTGGTATTTAGAAATACCAAAATCTAGGTTAAAACTACCATAGCATCCAAACAATTTAATTCACACAACAACCTACCATAGATTATTCAACAAAACATATATAACTATATATGAAATTAAATTCAACATTTTCTAGGAATCCAGTTGGATCCCTCCAACTTGTTTTTTTGCATCCACGGATGTTAATACGACAAAAAAAAATACTAATTTCGCTTTGAGGCAGAATATCATGGTAGGTAGGGTCATCCGCTATTATGCGAGGCGCATAGGGTCTCATCCGCTCCAATCGGCGGGAATAATCAATCCAACTACTAATATATACTACTGTATGTATGTGTATATATATATTATAACATCCAATCAGATAATAAAAATTATCAAATTATCTAATCAATCAATATTTAATTTTAATTATTTAAAATTAAGGCTAATCATCCAAATGAGTGAAATTAACTCACCATGAGTTTTAAATTTGCCAAAAGTTCCAATTTTAAATTAAATCAAACATGTTCGATTTAACCTAAAGTTTTAGTTAGTTCTGATCGACTCCAGATCTGTTCTAGAGCGTAGTGCTCGTCGGCACGATTCCGTCACTGTTTATTTCGTCCAATTCCAACCTCGTACGTTAAAGATATACATTTTATAAGTTTTCACGAATTTAAAACAATAAATTTACACATTTATTTCTTTTCATTTATACCTAGAAACAAATCGGCTGTTGATTTGGCCTTGAGAAAATCAGGCCGCTCCTTTTGCTTTCTTCCTCCACGCGTCCAGTTCGAACAAAGAACCCATGCCACCGTTAATCCCTCCATTGTCGCGATCTCCATGACCATCTCCACGACCATCGGTGACCCACACAATGAAGCTCGTCGACGACTCCACCCCCACCCCGAATCGGTCAAGCTCGGTCCCATCCCCTACCGGAAAAACACGCATGAACCCACCACAAATGCGAGCCAATTCGCGGCTCCACTTCACTCGATTCAAATCATAACCGTTGGATGGAGAGATGTCGACGAGCTCTACACTTTAGTAGTTGGAAGTTTTTGACGATATTGCTTGGATCGAGAGGAATTTGAGGTGGAACGGGACCAAATTTCGGCCATTAAAACGATTGGAGGTGGCTGCGTGAAAAATGGCTAGGGCTTTACTATTCAACACACACACACATATGTGCATATTAATTATTTTAATATTATTTCCAAAATTTACATGTTTTTCGGAACAAACTCCAATCGAGACGTGCCGCCTGGCATTTAAAACATTTTACCCTAATTATGAACACAATCGAACATGTTTCGAGGCCTAATTCGATTGTATGTGGAAGATAGTTTTTCGTATCGAATTAAAATACTAAATTTTCGATATTATTTCCAACGCGTTTTTATCCCGTACGACCAAACGGTAACTCCAAACTCTACGAAATTTGAAACCCAATAATAGTACACTATTGCAGATCCAATGGAACTAGTTTTGTCAAACTCTGAGATTGTGCCCCGAAAGGCTATAACTCGTCGATTTCATCGAACGATTTTCAAAATCGACAAATTTACTTGAAACTTCCATTTTAAAAACTTATCAACTCCTTTATAAATCATATAGAATTTATATCCATATAAGAAATCATTTCAATTCATATTAAATCAAAATTCGATTGTTAACACTATTTCCATATATTAAAGTAATATATAACAATCCAAATTCTAACTTATCGACTTTTTATTACATTCAAAAAGTCCTATATTATAATTCAAATCCAAATAGAATTCAAACCAATTATAGAAATCATTTCCATCCACAGTCAACACTAGATTCACATATTATCCCAATTTTCAATTATTAAATTACTATTCATCAAATCCAATTAATCGCTATATTTGAAATTATAAACCATTTCACTGATTCTTCCATATTCAAAGTCAATTAATATTTCAAATTCAACATTTAAAATAAATTAAACATTCAAAATTACACGACCAAAATTCTGGGTCGTTACATCATCAGTTCAATTTAACTAACATAAGAAAATTTAGCAGTTGTGAGTTTTTGCTCACCTTTCATCGCTGCGAAAGTGATGACAAAAATGGAGAAATATGGAGATTCCTAGAAAATATCCAAATGCAAAGTAAATCCAACAAAGCTTGGACATGAATCAATAAACAAGTTTCAACTACTTCTAACTTCTGAACAACCCAAGATCCAAACTATGGACAAACCTGAAACTATGTCATCTTTAAGAAAATATTCTGGCTTGAATATTACTGAATCTGTTAATGTGACTAACTAGAAAGTTGTTACAATATCTTTTCTCTCCACTTACAAAAAAAGGATCACTCAAAAATATTCTGCCTTGAGGAAGTTATGGTCAAAACAAACAGAGGTGTTTTCTGAGTTCAAAAACTGAGTTCAAAAATATTTCGAAAAGATTTATGTTTTTAGAATAGAAAATTAAGGAATTTGAAGAACTAACCTAAAAGAAAGTTAAAACCACTAGAAAAATAAATGGTTAGAAAAAAGAATAGCATAATTTGGTTCATTCCTAAAGGAGATATGATTGATTCAATATGGGGTATTTTCGACCAAAATTGGACCCGAGAAAGGACTTGAAAAAATGGAGTTTTGATATAGAAATATTCAGAATGGAAATAAGCGTTGCCATTGAAATTATAAATGGTTTCAAAAAAAAATTGATTTGAAGTAGTTTAGTGGAATATAGAAGCCATGGAAATAAGGGGAAGAAAGAGGGAAAACAAGAAAGGGGAAAGAAGGGAAACGGGAGAAAGAAGAGGAGGGGGAATGTGGAAGGAGATGGCCATGGAGATGGTGGAGAGGGCGGCGGCTATAAGGGAGGAGGAAGGGTTGAAGGAGAAGAGGAAAGGAGTTTTGATTTATGAGGTTTTCGGAGTTTTAGATCTAGAGTTCTCTATAGATTTTGAGGAGAAAGATGAAGTGTGCAGAGAAAGTTTCTCAAGAGAAAAATTATGTACTTAGATGTTATTAGATAAGAAACATAAGGTCGTAGGCAAACGAATGGTCACATGACTGGCTAGAGTCTCTTGGTTAACCAAGGCACATTAGTCCAAACAAACCCAATATGCCTTAGCTAAATAAAACACAACTAAACACTACAATTCATGTTAATTTTTCATAGTAATTCAAATTTTAAGAGCAATAGGAATTTGATTTTGGTGAAACAAAAAATGGAGGAAGATCAAAATTCAGTCTAGTGTCATATAAAAGAATAAAATTTTAAAATTCAAATTTAAAATTTTCAACCAAAAGTCAATCTTTAACTAAGTTTGACCAAAATTTGAAATTTCACAAAAATATTATTTTATTAAATTTGGTCAAATAAAACACTGAACATCACAAATTCAATTTTTTTATTGAATTTTTTATTTAAATTCAAAATACTGTCATTTTAAAGGTGTTAAAAGTTACGGATCGTTACACTTTATCTTAATTAAAAGATGTAATATAAATTGATGCAATATTAATTTGTTTCCCCTTATCATTTTTAAAGGATAAAAGCCATTAACTACGCATCCAATTACATTCAAACCTATGTTATCATCCTTATTATTCAATGAACGATACCCTATGAATTATATTAACATAAGTTTACATTTTATTACATTCATTACCGTTAACATCTTTTACCATATTAACTGCAATAATTAATTACATAAATTTTCATTGATTTACAAATTAGTTCCAAACAAATTAAATAATGAGATGATAAATGAACAACTGTTACCTTTAAGTAATTTAATCATATTTATAAGTTTATTATCTACAACAAATGTTATGACTACATACACATCATTGATTATATTCAATTTCAATTAGCAACATATGATTCCAACATTCAATTGTCTTACTTTCATTAATTACCCATTAATATTCAAATGGGAAAATTAATGAGAAGATAATTACAACCATCATTTATAACAATAGTTCATATCCATTATCTTATATCTATAACCAAGGGTAATAACAAAATGATTTTATATTCTATATTAACATATTCCAATCAATTACATATAATCTCATCATTAAATGTGTCATTTATTTTATTTCATTATTTACAATTATAACCAAATAACCTTACAATTATATCCATAAATTGAAATTGGATTAAAATTGTAACGACCCACCTTTTTAGATGGTTTAAATCGATGATAAACCACATACATCAGACTGAAACCATTCAAAAGGGAAGATTGTTATGGGGTCAATAAGAAAAAAACAGAGGAAGAAAGAAAAATAAATACAGAATCCTACAGTGGAATGGCAAAATATAATAATAAAATAAACAGTTCATGAAGTTGTTTTACAAATATCATTTGATTACACTTTTTCAACACAGAATCAGAGTTACATACAACTGGAATAAATAAATAAATAAATAAATGCAGCGGAACAACATGATGCAGCAGAATAAATAAAATAGAAAATAATAGTATACGTTGTTATGTAAGTTAAATCAACAGTAAATAAATAAGAGAACGGCATTGGAGATGTTTACGAGATTTGACATCTCCTATCCAATGCCAAACATGATTGCAATAACTTAAGAGATGTTCGGGATTCATCTCCTAAATATCCGTTAAATTATCTACATACATAGTACAATACGCTATTATAATAGTGTCTATAGTAAAATAAAGTATTAAAATAGCGTTAAGGCATTACCCATATTCCCCTTAACACATTATTATATATTCCCGTAGTCTAAAAAGTACGTAAGTCCTCCATAAACTGTAGGGCTAACAAAGGGCACTCCATAGGTACGGTACAAAAAAATCATAGAAGGCGCGATATGGCATGTGAACACGGCAATCGAGGCAATGCCAGGGTAGGATTCTACCATTTATGGATCCAGACTAGTGGTAACTCATAGTAGCTACTATCGTCCACCTCGGAACATACTCCCTTAATTATAATCAAAAGGTGACCACCAAATCATCACAAAGTCATAACATGGTATCAAAGAAGTGTACCCGATAGAAGGAATGACCTCACTTGGCCCGGCATGACTCATATTTCAGTCAAATCTAAGCTGACTCACGCAAGTCGGGGCTACGTAAATACCTCATAGAGAATCATTTGCCAAACCATCCTACTTCATTCTGGAATCTCCACTACGTACATAGTTATTAAACTGGTTTTCGGTATTAGCAAAGAGTATGACAATATCCGATTCCGGTCTCTTTAACAACCAAATGATTATTTCACATGGATGGTTCCTTACATTTCCAAAATCAATTCATAATTGATATCAAAATATCATATTCTCAAAACCATATCACTTTCGGAATCATATTTACTTTCGAAATCGTGTTCATTTTCGAAATCATATCACCTTTGAAATCGTATTTTCAAATCATCATATTTACACAAAGGGTGTCATTTCACAAGAAAATATCATTTCAAATCCCAACTTAGGTTATAACACCATTTGATCATATTTGCTTCTAAAATAGGGATTTAAATCTAACCACTTCCACTTTATAATTTAGTATTTAGAAAATTGTATAGATAGTTACAATAGTTTAGTTTGCAAAAATATAATTTAAATGGTTTGAAATATTTTAAAATAATTTAAAAAGTGGATTAAAATAGTTTAAATAGATTTAAAATAGTTTTGGTAGAATCAAAATAGATTAAATAGATTTAAAATAGATTAATTAGATTTAAAATAGATTAAATAGATTTAAAATAGATTTAATAAATTTAAAATAGATTAAAATGGGTTAATTAGTTTAAAATAGGATAAAATAGATTAAATTGGATTAAATAGATTAAAATTGATTAACTTAGTTTAATAGTTTGAAAATCTTACCAATTAGAATTTAAAATAACATTTTTAACAGTTTATATTAAAATAATAAATTTGAAATTAACATCAAATTTAACTATTTCTTTCATTTCAACAAATCTGGACCATATCCAGATTTCAAATCAAAACCCAATTTCAAATCTTGAAGTATCAATTTAAGCCATTCCAATTTCGATAGATTTCAAAATTACAATTTCAACGTCTTCAATAACTCAATTTCGATAAATTTAAAATTCAACTTTAGAATTCCCATTTAAACCCTCTAAGAAATTTACTTAATACAATTCCAAAATTTCAAATTTAATCTTTTAAACAATTCAGTTTATATAAATCAAATTCCATTTCAAAATATCATTTAGCTGAATTCAAAAATTAATGATTTAAAATCATTTAATTTAACCAATCTGTTGTCCGTATACAATTTTCTACCATATGGTTAAGTGATATGGATATTTATCATTTCAATCTGCAAATATTTAAATTTACGGGTATATATCATTTCAACCCGCAATCCTGAATTAAAATAAAATCCATAAAATCGCTCGTGTCTATCATTTCAACCTACAATGATTTTCCTTAATCTATAGATTGTTCGGGTATGTATCATTTCAAACCATAGGGAACTTGCAGTATTATAATAATAGAAAAATATAACATCCAGTTATCTAATATCAACAATCAAACAGACATCACAATCACCATTCAATCAATAAATAACATCAATTAACTGGTTATCATCTACAGGTATTCAATTGACAATTAAATTCAATAATAAATTAAATGACGATTAAATGCAATTAAAGTCATACTTAACTGGAATGACAATTTAAATATACCAAACATCAATCAATCAATTTCTAATCACATTATAAATTTAACTTAACTAACATATGATAATTTAGTAGTTGTGAATAGGTTAAAACACCCACCTTGATTTCAAATTGATTTGAAATCCAAAATAAGGGCCAAACCAGTTCCATAATGTCCGGAATGTCGATGCGATCGTAGTGGAGCAAACCGTGTGTGAATCAGACCTCGTACGTAAAAGTTATTAACATTAGAAGTTAAACGATATATAATTTAAACAAATAAAATAATGTATGTACACATCACAAAGCCTCAACATCCTAGGAAAACTCTAAAACTCTGTAGCCACCTCCATCGTAGGCAACTTCACGTTGTTCCCCTTCCACGATGGCCACGCGCCACCAACCCAAGGTCGAACGCCACCCATCGCCACCCAGACGAGCCGCCATCCCCTCACCATGCCGAGACGACCATGCAACCTCGATCGAAGCCCCCAAAACATGGCCTCCGCCCTTTAGGCTAAACCATAGGCCAATTTTAGGCGATGATCCAACCATCAATTCACCAAACAAACCTCACAGATGCAATCCCCTCGTCAATCTCCATGTTATGGTACCTTCAAATCGATGATCTGTCGATGTTGATCGAAACCTGATGAATGGCCGAGAATAATTCCTTGATTTCTGGACAAACGATGATCCGATTCGAGAAACGAATTACTGTAGTAGATTGCGCTCGTCGAGAGCTTCGAATCGATATATAATATGATATAGTTTGAGGAGTTTGAATTTTTCGATTTGATTTGCATTTGAATTTGAAGTTTAGGTTTTATGCCATTGGAAAGGAAGGACAAAGCATATGAAAATGTATGTACAGAAATAAGAAAACGGTTGTTAGGGTTTAGAGGGATCTATTTATATTAACAAAGCCCGATAAGAAAATAAACACATATCGAATTTTTTACGAACGACGACTAGCGACCCAAAAAGCCCGTTCTGCCTCAAAAACGAAAATAGGTCATCCCATATATCAAAATAGATGTTTTCGATATTTTTAAACTCTATGGAACATTTTTCAAGTCCTAATTCCATCGTATGAAGAAGTTAGCTTAAAAATCAGCTTATTACAAATTGATTTCAATTGAATTTAATTAAATTGATTTCTACTCGTTCCGAGTCCGTACGGTTAAAGTACAAGTCTGATCGCTACGAAACTTGAAACCTTGAAATAATTCATCGTTAAGGATCCGATGAAACTGATTTTGTTGAAATCCAAGACAGTTGCCAAAATGGCTATTTTCACATTAATTAAATAAATTATTATTAAATTGATTAAATCACTTTTAAATTCCACTTTTAATAACTAATAATTTTTATCAATTTTGATTATTTAGACATTTACAATAGTTTAAAGCAAATTTACATATCAATTCAGTGTTAAATACTACACCGATTACAGTGTTCAAATTCAACTGTAATTAAATCCAGTAAATTATAGCTTAATTCCAATAAACTGATTTAATTTAATTTCAATCTTTTTATTCAATCAATCATTACTCTATGGACATACTTAAGAATGGTTTATACCCCATTACACTAATATTCTCCAACTTCAGCTTAATTTGCATTAACGTAATATTTAATTACATTTAATTGCAATTTATTTTCAATTTAATTCAACATATTAAATAAATGTGTAAAAATGACAATCGTTACCTTTTCAATTTAATAACATTTGTAAGTTTGTTATCTACACGTAAATGTCATAACTACTACCACAACACTACTTTTATTCAATTACAATAAATTACATACTATTTTACTAATTAATACAACATTTAAATTATCAATTACTCTTTTAATCCAATTATCAATTAATACACACATTATTACAATTAATTTACAATCTATAACCGATTATAACTTTTTAATCATTTCAATTAAATAGGAATTACATTCAAAGTAGTTATCAATTACCCTAAATTTATACTATTACATTTCATTCTAGTTAATTTCTTATAGTTAAATCTTAAATTTTTAAATTTTTCACAACATCAAACTCCAAAACTTATTAAATTTAATAAATTTAATTATCGAAAATTATGGGTTGTTACACTCTCCCCCGCTCAAAACCTTTCATCCTCGAAAAGGGAAAAAAAGGGAAAGAAATCAATATATCTTATTCAAAATATTAAATTTATAAACAATCAATTTAAGTATTTTAAATAATATAAATAAAATGTATCAATTTATAAATACTTAATTTCCTTTCATATTCAAGTTAATAAGAGTTCGAAAACATTTTTACTTTCACAAAATTTTCTAAGTCCAAAATTCACAGAAAATTTCGGCAGAGTCTCCTTTGTACGGAGAGGTCTGAGGGAAATAATAATATCAATAAATATAACATATATCACATATTTCAAAATAATATATCCCAAACTACGGAGAAATAATATAATATCGCTAGAAAACCGTAATATGAGAACGTACCTATTTGTCGGGCAAACAATGCTTAATTTATGAAACCAAAGCAGTAGCTATTGCTTCCATAACCTGTATTTCACTCATATAATCCAAAGGAGTTAATAATTATGTAAAAGAGAAATATTTACGTTGTTTTAATCAATGACAAATAAACCAATGCAACATAGGAACAATCACTTACAAACAAAACATACAATCATCACATGAAATCAAAGTAATAAATCATACATCCTTAGCAATCAAAACAAATGATTTGTTTGGGTTCAAAATCTTTTAATCGCATAAATGATAAATAAAGTACTAAGTATACCATGCACTCAACAATCTTAGATAAAACTCAATAGATTACTTATACATCTTCATACAGTTAGAAGTATCCTTTCCCAACATGTTGTAAGCCAAATCAAACAATAACTTCAAATATTATTTACGTTTGTTTTCTACTTTCCTTTCACATCATGTACTGTTCAATTTTTTTCATACAATGATTACTTTCTTTAATTTATATCATACAATGATATTTCTTATTAAATTACATTCAGTACTTACCAAATTTCATTTCTCATTTATACATACAATGCTGTTTTTCTCTTTTCATTACTTACGTTCATTGCTTACATAAGTTATTTCCATTCAATTATTTAGATTATCCATTATGTAAGTTTCTTTGCAATTTAATTCATCATTAATAAATTATTTCCTTTTCACATTCATTTCTTCTATATATAGTATTGAATGTTAAATCCATTTCTAATAATTTCAACATTTCTGAGGTTATAATCATTCAATTAATATATTACTCACTTAATTATAAATGGCTTCAACATTAACTTAAATTTATAATCATTTACTTACTGTACTCATCTTTTCTATTACATTTAATTTGTACCACTTCAAAATATTAACTAAAGTTTATAAAATTTTATAACATAAAAATTTCTTATTTATTGAAATAATTCTATCGAACACTTCCATTACTTTAAGTTTTACTTTTATAATGTCCTATTATGTATTTACATTTCAATTTTTAATAATTTGGTAAGTTATATGTGTGTGTGTGTGTGTTTTTAGAATGCAATAGAAAGTTACACAAGTTATCATATTTATTTTAATTAACAAAAGGTTCAATAGTTACATTTTCTTATTTCCATTTCTTAATTTATAAATGACAACCTTTAATTTCTTTATATTACAATAATCTCTTAACATCCAATTTCTTATTTCATAATTTAGCAGCTTCCCAACATTAAAATAGTTAACATTTCATTTTATTACATTAACTGAAAACTACTAATTATCAGAAGGTTTAAGAACTAACTCCGAGTTATATTCCAAATTATTTTAAAATATTATATATATTCATACCCCTTTTAGATCAAATCATATTTAGAAATCAAATTTAAGATTTTTTATCAAAACAAGGTGTGGTAAAACTACTACTACCGTCTACCCACTTTGAAACTCGAAAAAGAACGTTGATGATGCGTGCACTCATCACCGAAATTATTTTCCAGCGATAGGGGTGGGAGTACAGAACTTATTTTTTTCCAAATTTCTTTAAAACCTTTCTTTCAAACCATATTGAACTATTTATATCAGACTACACTTTTAAATACTAGTAATATTATACTCCAAATTCTTTTGAAAACAAATTTCTATAACCCCAGAATTTAAGCTCTAAATTTTCCAATTTATATTTACTTTAGTTGTAAATTCCATTTTACAATCAATATTTATAAATTTAAACTCCTAACAGACAATTAAATCATAGCTAATCATATTTTTATAAAATTATTCTTTTATATACAAAATATATAATAGGTAAAATTATTTCATTTACCCATGTTTCAAAACCAATATTCTGTCGCTCTGCTCTATTAAGTGTTTAGAAATCCCTATCGATGCCATAGCGTCCTATGTACCGACCGGAATTTATAAATACAAAACATAAAAATCAACACAATACAAAACCTTTTATAACACTAACAAATACGCTCTCTCATATATACACTAAGCGACTCATTTTAAGGTATTACAACCCTATCTACAATGAGTCAGACCCCACAAAGCTAAGGTTATCGCTAAACCTCGCTCTGATACCAAATGTAACGACCCACCTTTTTGGATGGTTTAAATAAATGATAAAACACACACGTCGGACTGAAACCATTCAAAAGGAAAGATTGTTATGGGGTAAATAAGAAAAAAACTGAGGAAGAAAGAAAAACAAACATAGAATCTTACAACGGAATGACAAAATATAATAATCAAATAAACAGTTCATGAAGCTGTTTTACAAATATCATTAGATAACACTTTTTCAACACTGAATCGGAGTTACATACTACAAGAATAAATAAATAAATAAATAAATGCAGTGGAATAAATAAAGTAGAAAATAATAGTATACACTTTTCGTCTTTGTCCTCTAGAAATAAACGGTCATCGATGCACTGAAAAGTTCAGACTGACCCGAGTGAATTAAAAAGACAAAACACTCAAGTCAGAACTAAAAGATCTTATGTAAACTAAATCAATAGTAAATAAATATGAGTGTAACGGCGTCGGGATGCTTACGGGATTTGACATCTTCTGTCCAGTGTCAAACGTGAGTGCAATAACTGAAGAGATGTTCAGAATTCATCTCCTAAGGATCTGTTAAACTATCTACATACATAGTACAATACGCTATTATAATAGTGTCTACAGTAAAATAAAGTATTAAAATAGGGTTAAGGCGTTACCTATATTCCCCTTAACACATTTTTATATATTACCATAGTCTATAAAGTAACGTAATTCCTCCATAAACTGGAGGGCTATCAGAGGACTCCATTGGTACAGTACAAAAAAATTCATAGAAGGCGTGATACGGCATGTGAACACGACACCCGAGGCAATGTCGGGGTAAGATTCTACCATTTGCGGATCCGGACTGGTGGTAATGCATAGCCACCTCGGAACATACTCTCTTAATCAAAATCAAGGGGTGGCCACCAAATCATCACAAAGTCATAACATGGTATCGAAGAAGTGTGGCCGATAGAAGGAATGACCTCACTTGGCCTGGCGTGGCTCCTATTTTAGTCACATCTATGCTAACTCACGCGAGTCAGGGCTACGTAAATACCTCATACAGAATCGTTTTCCAAATCAACCTACTTCATTCTGGAATCTCCAGCAAGTACACAATTATTAAACTGGTTTTCGGTATTGGCAGAGAGTATGACAATATCCGATCCCGGTCTCTTTAACAACCAAACGCTTATTTCACACCTGATGGTTCCTTTACATTTCCAAAACCAATTTATAATTAATATAAAATATCATATTATTAAAACCATATCACTTTTGAAATCATATTTGTTTTCGAAATCATATCACCTTTGAAATCATCATCATATTTGCTCAAAGGGTGCCATTTCGCTAGAAAATATCATCTCAAATCCCAACTTAGGTTATAACAATATTTGACCATATTTACTCTTTAAATCACAGATTTAAATATAGCCACTTCCACTTTACAATTTAGTATTTAGAAAATAGTATAGATAGTTACAATAGTTTAAATAGTTTAGTATAGTTTGAAAATATAATTTAAATGGTTTGAAACACATTAAAATAATTTAAAAATGGATTAAAATAGTTTAAATAGATTTAATATAGTTTTAGTAGAATTAGAATAGACTAATTAGATTTAAAATAGATTAAATAGATTTAAAATAGATTAAATAGATATAAAATAGATTTAATAAATTTAAAATAGACTAAAATGGGTTAATTAGTTTAAAATAGGATAAATTAGAATAAATTAGATTAAAATTGATTAACTAAGTTTAATAGTTTGAAAATATTACTAATTAGAATTTAAAATAACATTTGTAACAGTTTATATTAAAATAATAAATTTGAAATTAACATCAAATTTAACTATTTCTTCCATTTCAACAAATCTGGACCATATCCTGATTTCAAATCAAAACCCAATTTCAAATCTTGAAGTATCTATTTAAGCAATTCCAATTTCAATAGATTTCAAAGTTACAATTTCAAACGTCTTTAATAACTCAATTTCAATAAATTTCGTTTATACTTCAAATTCAACTTTAGAATTCCTATTTAAACCCTCTAAGCAATTTACTTAATACAATTCCAAAATTTCAAATGTAATCTTTTGAACAATTCAATTTATATAAATCAAACTCTATTTCCAAATATCATTTAGCTGAATTCAAAATTTAAAGATTTATACTCATTTAATTTAACCAATCCGGTGTCTGTATATAATTTTCTACCCTATGGTCAAGTGATACGGATATTTATCATTTCAATCCGCAAATATTTAAATTTACGGCTATATATCATTTCAACCCGCAATCCCGAATGAAAATAAAATCCATAAAATCGCTCAAGTCTATTATTTCAACCCATAACATTTTTCCCTGATCTATAGATCATTCGGGTATACATCATTTCAACTCATTGGGAACTTGCAGTATTATGACAATATAAAAATATAACATCCAGTCATCTAGTATCAAAAATCAAACAAACATCACAATCACCATTCAATCAATCAATAAATAACATCAATTAACTGATTATCATCTACAGGTATTCAATTGACAATTAAATTTAATAATAAATTAAATGACGATTAAATGCAATAAAAGTCATATTTAATTGGAATGACAATTTAAATATACCAAACATCAATCAATCAATTTCTAATCACATCATAAATTTAATTTAACTAACATAAGATAATTTAGTAGTTGTAAGTGGGTTAATACACTCACCTTTGATTTCAAATCAATTTGAAATCCAAAATAAGGCTCAAATTTGAACAGTCTCAGAATTCGTCCAAACCAGTTCCATAATATCCGAAATTTCGATACAATCGCAGTGGAGCAAACTACGCATGAATCGGACCTTGTACGTAAAATTTATCTACATTAGAAGTTAAAAATTATATAATTTAAACAAATGATAAAAAAAATCTATGTACACGTCACCAAGCCTCATCGTCCCAGGAAAACCCTAAAACCCTGTAGTCGCCTCTATCGTACACGACTTCACGCTATTCCCCCTCCATGATGGCCATGCACCATGTTAACGCTAACACCCCGGTGTATGTAGAGATTAAGTGAAAGCACCACCCGTGAACACGGGAATTAAAAACAAGTAGGAAAGTCACAGAGAAAGCAGTAAAAGACAACAATTTTATAGTGGTTCGGCTTCAGGTTAAGCCTACGTCCACTTTAATCCTCTTTATTACTGAATCAGTTACAACTTTACAACAATCTTCAATTACAATACTGATGAGACAAACAACTAAAACTCCGATGTAGAAGAATTCTTTGAATCCATGTTGATTGTGTTAGATTTCCTCTTGAAGTTAGTTGAGATTCCTTTCGTGTTTGAAGTGTCGAGTGAGTCGAGAATTCAGCAGAGTATCGGCGTTCCAGGAATGAGCCAAAAAGATCACTTTTTAGTTGGGGTAGGTGGGGTATTTATAGGAGATTTTGGCATTAGGTCGTAGGCCGCAAACGACCTTGGATAGGTCATAGGTCGCTCGCGACCTAGTGGGAGTCGTTTACGGCTTATACGTGGTACACTTGATCGTTCTGGAGAAGCTAGCAAGTCATAGGTCATGGCCGACCTAGGTAGGAGGCGGCATAGGAAGCTCCTTTGGTATGTTTGGGTTGTGAACGACTTAGGTATAGGTCGTAGGTCGTGGGCGACTTAGTAGATACGGTTTACGACCTAACAGGAACATCCCTTGATCATTCGAACAAGTCATAGATCATAAGCGACTTAGGGTAGGAACGACATAAGGAAGACAAGTTACCTCGGCTTTGTATAGCTCGCTAGGTCGCTAGGTCGTTAGAAAGTTCTATTCCTGTTAGGTCGCGTCTAAGTTAACTCGTTCACACTTTAGGTCATTAACCCGCTGTTGGTCCATTAGTCTGTTAGGTCGTAATGCCTTAGCTCGCTGCAGAACTTTATCCCTGTTAGGTCGCTCCCATTATTAACTCGCTAGGTCGCGTATACCTTTAAGTCGCTAAGTCACCTCAGTCCATAGGTCGTTGGTGCGCTAGGTCGCTCAGTCCATTTAGTGACTAGGTCGTTCAACTTGCTGAGCCGCTTATGTGTTAGGTCGCTTACTCCCTTAGGTAGTTAGGTCACGCCTTCACATAAGTTGTTAACTCGTTGACTCATAGGTCGCTGGACCATCTACTCCTTCAGGTCGCAGGACCTTTCAATTCTCTAGGTTGCTGAGCTCTGTAGGTCGCTGACGAGTTGAGTCGCTAGGTCGCTACTTTCTCTAGATCGCGGGGTCGTAGAAAGAAGAGGGTTAACACTTGCCCCTCGAAGTATACGCCTAAGAGTTAGGTCGTGTGCTTCGATATCTTTTAACTCGTGCAAGCTTAGATCGTTAAGTCGTGGGCGACTTATGAAGGAGTTAGGTCGTTTGTGTCGATTCGTGTTCCTTTCTCTCCCTTATATAAGCCGTTAGGTCGTTTTCTTCTTCCTTTACCTTACTGTATTGTGCTTCCGCCATTACCATCTTTGAGCTCGAGAACTTCTGAAGCCAATCTTCCTATTGATTTGATCATCATCTTCTCAATCTTATTACGTAAGTGAACTCGGCCATTGTTCAACCACAACCACCATCAAATTGTGAATCCCCCAGTTTTCGGCCCTATCCCGTTTTTGCATGCTGCATTTCGCCGTGGATCATGTCACGATTAACCTTTGATCGTTGTCACTGTGATTCACGAGAGTACAACAGCGCATTGGGTTTGTGATGGATCAAAGGTGATTTGTGTTGGTTTTGGGTGATTTGGTGGCGTGGAGATACGATGGATTTGATCGTAGAGGGGTTAACAGGTTATTGCGTTAACGGGTTAGGTGATTTGCCGAGAGGAGAAGAGTTAGCGAGTTAGGGGAGTTAGGTCGTGCTTGACTTAGGAACCTTGAACGACTTAGGGCTTTAGCAATTCGAGACGTGAATCATGAGACTTAACTCGGCAAACGGCTTAAAGAATTGGCGCGACCTAAGGATCCTTATGACCCAAAAAAGGGGCTGAGCGATTTAACTCATAGCGACTTAAACTTTAGGTCGCGTGAGCGACCTAGTCTTTAGGTCGTGTGAACGACTTAGTGAGTAGGTCGTGCGAATGACTTAGGACTTAAACAATTTTTGAGTTGCTTCTTGCGACTTAGACCAATCTCAATCCAATCTATTAGGTCGTGAGCGACCTTGAACTTGGAGAATTTTTTGACTTGGATTGTGACTTAAGGACTTGAACAAAACTTGAAAGCTTCAGAATTTTGATAGAACTTGAATGTACTTCTAACTTGAACTGCTTGAACTTTGAACTACTTGAACTTTGATTGACAGCACTTTAACTTGAATTCTTCATTTGAACTGCCAAGATAACTTGCATGACCTTGTTGTACTTCTTAACAGATTATATTCACTTGTAAGCTAACAACCTACTGAACACAACATTTGCAGAAAACTAGGGCGAATATACTGCCATTATCAGCCCACATCGAATGACAGATTAGTCGATAAAAGATAATCAACTTAAAGAAATTATATGAAATGCTGTGAATCAACAAACTCAAGTGAAGTATTAAAGCAATGCTGAATTAATCAACCAAAGCTAATCTGTTTGCTTCAACACTGTACTTGAACTTAAAACAACAAGCCCTGAAGCTTTTTAACTGACAATTATTAACTAGTTTAATTTCAGTTATATTTTCTCGTTATTTTATTAGTTCTTCACAACACTTCACACATTTAGGAAATGTGCACCTTCACATTTGAATATCCAGTTCCTTGTGTAGAATGTCTTCTCAAGAAGAGATAATCGAGCAATCTGAAGGAGTCTTCCCGATAGCCGACCCATTGGATAATCCTCCAGAAAGAACTCCAACAACCCTGAGTCAGCGGGCATTCAACCAATTACTTATTCAATTTGGGATTGCCGAAGCGGATGTTGTACTTCCTGGCCCAAATGATACAGCTAACAAACCACCTCTCGGTTTTGTCGCCGTCAACCATCAGATGTGCCTTTGTGGTGCCATTCCTCCTTTCAATGAATTTCTTCATCAACTCCTTTTCCGACTAACCATCTCTCCCTTTCAACTGCATCCCAATGGCTATGCCACCCTGATGGGATTGTGTGTCTTATTCAGGAGGACACTTAACCGTCTTCCGAGCTTCGAAGAAATTTGCTACTTATGCACATTCGCAAAGAATAAAGACCACCCCTCCATTATACTCGTGAGAAGTGCTAGAAATCATAAACTTATCACCGATCTTTCTGAAAGCGCTCATGGTTTTCTGAATCAATACTTCTTCGTCCGCTGCCTCCTAGGGTTTTATGCCATCTGGAGAATAGGAAGTAAGATTGCTCATCCCCATTCTTTCCGTTTCATCTTTTCAAGATCCGAATTGCTAAGTGCTAACTTCATTCTTTTCTTTTACAGCACTTCCTCCTCCCTCTAGAAATCCTAGTCACAAGATGACTTTTGATAGATTAAGTGTCGTGCCGGTTGAAGAAAGAAGTATTAAGTTTTTTCTGAAAGATGAACTTCTGCACCAATACGGGCTTTTGCACCCTTCTCGTTCTACCCAAACTCATGAAGTCCCCGACTCTCCAGTAAAAACATCGGATGCCCCAGTTCCTGTTCGAGAACTTACACCGAAAGAACATACTGATGAGGCTTCCTTGGTAAAGTGTTCTACTTCAATTGATGTTGCAGGGTCATCCGTCAAACATGCACTTGCCCCGGTCATCGAAGAAGAGGAGCCTCCTCAACAACCCAGGAAATCTGGTGACGAAGGAGCTGAGAGAACAAGCCCCGCTAGGCACAGCGGTGATGATACTTTTGAGGGGTTGAGCGACCAGATGATTACTTCACAGGATCTTTTTAAAGATGATCCTATCACTGCTAAAGTTACTTCTCCAGTAGTCGAAGCGACATCCATTCTGCAACAAACTCCTTCAGCCCAAGAGTTGACACTGGCTGTTAAATCCATCATCACCTCCCAACCCAGGAGTGGTTCGTGATTCGACGCACGTAGTTTGCACGTTACACACACTTAGGACTTTTCAGCACTTATATCCGTTCAACTCTCTACTTTCAAGATTTCTGAGTTTATCTTTTCTTCATTTTTAGATTCTCCAATGGGAAGAAGTGGCTCCTACTACGACGATTTCTAGCATTATGGGAAGCGCGGTGCTTATGACCCCAGGAGGTAACTTCCTGCCTCTTGGGAAACTGACGAAGAAAGAGCTGCGAGGAAGGCTCGTGAAAGGCGCGCCTACGAAGAACGCCACGAAAGACGAGATGAGCGACATGATTCCTCCCAGAGGGAAGATGATTCTCATAAACGGAAATCCCGTGATGATAAAGGGAAAAGCCACATCCCTGAAGATGCGAGTAAAAGGGCCAAACATGGCGAAAAGCCGACGTCCGAACTTCCTGAAAGTCCCGCTGCTCCTGTACATTCTCAATCTCCTGCCCTTACTCGTACTGATATTCAAACAATTATCGGCAAGCCCTCATATCAGGTTGGACAAGGCCCGGCCGCTCTTCAAAGTCGGTTTCCGCATTGGTGCTTGAAGGGAGTGCGCTTTGACCTTGATTTGATCCCGATTGACAAGCAAGCCATGCTGCGCAATCTAGATGCCGTCAAACTCGATATTGAGAGAATGTCGGGTTGGCAAAAGCTTGTCGACGAGCTCCAGAGGGTAAACCGTGCAAATCTTGAGGCCATGCTAACAATGGAAAATGGAAAATCTGAATGGCAGAAAACTCTTGAGGAGCATAGCCACTTATAATGAGAAACTTGAAGCAGAAGTTGAAAAACTTAAGGAAGAGCTCGCCACTTCTTCCACTTCCTACTCTCAAAGAGAGGAAGTGCTTCAAAAACAAGTGAGAGAAGCTCATGCGACGTAGAGAGATGTTGAGGCCAAATTTGAAGCGCAGCAGCAAGCTGTAGAAAGCTATCGGGCTGATGTTGCCAACTTCGAGAGAAAACCAACGCCCAGAACTTGGAGATTGAACTGCTCAAAACTCGACTTTTTGAAGTTGAGAAGGAGCGTGATGAAGCTATTGCCGGCAAAGCTGCAGCCGATGAATCTCATATGGCAATTAAAGCTGAAGTCAGCTCCACTCTATTCAAGTTTTACATCCATAGCGTTCTGGGGCGCGGTAGCCTTAAGTTTTTGGGGCCGGCATATGAAATCACTTTGGCCAAAGTGTGGGAGGCCATACTTGATATGTTTGGAGGAGCCGGATATGCCGAAGTAGATTTAATGGCGCATTATCTAGATGATGATGCATGTGCCGCTCTTTCCAGGGGAAAGGAGGAACTTGCCAAAGAGAGAGCTGAAACGACAGAAGGAGAACATTTAGGAAAGACAATCTCAACCGACCCAGTTCTACCTTCAGTTTCGGCCGATATCGATATTGCCTGCTCCAGTTCCCATTCTCCTCCACCTGCTAAAGCCGTTATTGAAAGTGTCACCGCCCACACTGGAGATGTGACTCAAGATAGCGCTGAAGCGCAGGACTTCGAAGTTGACATAGTAAAGTCTACTTCTCCAAGTAACCTCACGTTGATCTCGCTCAAGTGGGCTGCTTGTTCGCTTCAACCGAGTTTGATGAGCTCCTTGCTTATTTCTTAAGTGTCGATGAGCCATTATCCCCTCTTTTTATGAGGAATACTGACTTTAACTTTTCTTCTCCTGTAGAGAAAGCACCAAGTATTGCTCAGCCTTCCCCTCTTCCAATTGTTTCCTCTCCGCCTCTTCAGATTACTCCCCCTTCCGTTTCTCAACCGAGGTCACAAGAGGAGCAGATAGAAGCTCTTTAAGACTTGGATGACCCGGTCGTTTCTCAAGAACAGAAGGCCGAAGAACCTGAAGAAGGTGAGAGAACTCCGAAACAGACTGCTTCTGATGACATAACATTATTCACTCTTTTCTCTCCGGGCAGTGAATCTTCTTCTAAGAAGAGGGGGAAACGCGGAGTCTCAAGGAAAAAGAGAGAAGCTTCTGCTGGCGAGGAAAAAACAGAAGAACGCCCAATTGCACCTCTTCCTCTTTCTTCCCCTACTCTCACAAGCCGGCCCCAAAAATTGATCATCCGGCCAGGCGTAGGCTCGAAAGGTGGCAGGAAGAAGAAATGATGGGCTTGGGACTTATTCTTCTTATCTTGTTTTTCGCTTTTTTGCTTGTATATACAAAGACTTATGTTGACCGGCGATTGTGCAGGTACCGGTCCCCGCCTTCTTTTGTTTTGAAACATGCACATGTATACAAAATTTATAGTGTGGAATAAAATAATTCTTTTACTTGTACAAACTTCTGTCTGTATTTGAGAATGCATTTATTCTTTTTTTTATACAAGTTTCTTTATTTTCTCTGTGTGATGTTGCAGTAAACCTATGGTATGTTGCTTGAGCATTGTTTTTATTTTTGCGACTATATTATACTGCCCCCATACCATGGTTTATTGCAATCTCTTTCACATTGGCAGAATTTTAGAGAACAACTCTTCTGTTTCGAGAAGACTTATGCTCTTTCTTTAGAGAACAACTTTTACATTTGAAGGAGGTTTGCATCTGACTTTATAGGATAATATTTCCGTTTTAAGGAAATATTTTTCTGATTTAGTAGAATGCGCCTCGTATTGGAGAAGTTTTCTTTTTTTTGTGTCGTGAAGTTTTACGCTTCACTTTTATTTTGGCAAGTGAATTTTCTTTCGTGGTACAGTGGGCCTCCGAAAAAGGGCTTTGACCTACTTGTGCCTCCGAAGAGGGCTTTTGTTTGATTGTGCCTCTGGGAAGAGGGCTTTTTGTTTGATTGTGCCTCTGGAAAGAGGGCTTTTTGTTTGATTGTGCCTCTAGGAAGAGGGTTTTTTGTTTGTGCCTCTGGGGAGAGGGCTTTTTTGTTTCTGCCTCTGGGGAGAGGGTTTTATTTTTTCCCTGTCCGCTGGGAAGCGGGCCTCCGAAGAGGGCTTTCACATTTCGACTCGTGTGAAGTTTTATTTCAGATCACGGTGAAATGTGCGCCTCTGTGTAGGGCTTTTGCCTGGAAGTTTGGAGTTTCCTTCTCTCGGTTGGATGGATTCACGGGGCGGACACAAGTTACTTGGATTGTTTGTTTGCACAAACGTTCTCAGCTAGTTAACGAGTGTCCTGTGCCACCGGTCAGTCCACAACTTTCTGTCGAGAAAGAGAACTCTCTTTTTCTGGCTAGTCCCATTAAAGGCTTTTAGCATTTCAACTATGGTGAAATGGGCCTCCGAAGAGGGCTTTTCACATTCCAGCACTTGTGAAGTTTTATTTTAAATCTCGGTGGAATGCGTGCCTCCGAGTAGGGCTGTTGCCTAGAAGTTTGGAGTTTCCTTCTCTCGGTTGGATGGATTCACGGGGCGGACACAAGTTACTTGGGTTGTTTGTTTGCACAAACGTTCTCAGCTAGTTAACGAGTGTCCTGTGCCACCGGTCAGTCCACAACTATCTATCGAGAAGGAGAACTCTCTTTTTCTGGCACGCCCCATTAGAGGTCTTTATCCACCGAAGAGTTGTGCCTCCGAAGAGGGCTTGTGCCTCCGAGGAGGTCTTTTGTTGTTTGCTGCCTGCTCGCCCATGTCTTTTGGCCATTTGCTCATATCAGCGGTTTCCTGTTATCATTTCCAAGCGCACATTCCTTTCTTTTGCAAGTAGCTTATTCTATCCAAAGAAGTGTACTTCATTGTTAAATGAGTTCGCAGGGATAGACACGGGCTAATTAATCGAATGTTTGTTTGCACAAACGATCACAATTAGTTAGGAAGGGTCTACCTCTGGCGGAACCACTAACTGTTTGCTTGAAGCACTTCTTATATAGGATTTGAATCTGGAATTTTTGTGGCTAGATATTCATTTATTGAGTGATGTCAGGGATCGCTTGGTCTTATGATGGGTAAGCTTTGTTTTAATAGCCTGCAATATTAAATCGACATTTTAGCAATACAATTGAAGTACTTTATATATCGAAATAGAACAAGCAGTAGAGAACACAAGATTTATAGTGGTTCGGCCAAGAACTGGGCCTACATTCACTTTATAGTTCTTATTATTCACTTGCACTGGCTTTACAATGGCTTTCAATACAAGAATCATACATTCATAATTCTTTTTACAAACTTAAGCAAAGCTTTTAAGTAAAATATGGACGCAAATGATTGATGTTCCAAGCTCTTGGAATTGGATCTCCTTCGACAGTTGTCAGTTTGAAAGTGCCATCAAGAAGTTTTTGGCCTATGACATATGGCCCTTTCCAGTTTGGCGCAAACACCCCTGTTGCTGTCATGACCCTTTTCAAGACTAGATCTCCAATCTCAAAGCTGCGTTGGCGAACTTTGGAATTGAAATGCCTGGCAATTCTTTGCTGATGGGCTGCAATTCTGAGCTGAGCCTCTTCCCTTTTTTCATCAAGGAAGTCAAGTGCTTCAAGTTGCAACTCCTCGTTTTCAGCCTGGTTGAAATGAATTCTTCTATGTGAAGGGACTTCTATTTCCACCGGAATCATTGCTTCTGATCCATATGCTAATGAAAATGGAGTGTGCCCGGTTGCAGTTTTGTGGGTAGTTCTATATGCCCATGCTGCTAGTGGAAGCTTATCGACCCAACCACCTTTCGCTTTTTCCAGCTGTTTTTTGATGGTTGATTTGATAATTTTGTTTACTACTTCCACTTTCCCGTTTGCCTGCGGATGAGCCACTGCTGAGAAGCTTTTCTAGATCTTGAATTGCTTGCAAAAATCTTGGAACTTTTCACTTTCGAATTGGGTTCCATTGTCTGTGATTATCTTTTGAGGCACACCATACCTGCAAATGATATTCTTAGTTACAAAGTTTATCATCTTTTTAGAGTTAATAGTAGCTAATGGTTCAGATTCAGCCCATTTAGTAAAATAATCAACAGCAACAATAGCATATCTGATTTCGAATTTGGCGGTTGGCAAAGGCCCGATGAGATCTATTCCCCAAATAGCAAATGGCCACGGACTGACCATCTGCGTTATCTCGGTGGAAGGTGCTCTTGGGATTTTTGCAAATCTCTGGCATCGGTCACATTTTCGGGCATAGCTTGCAGCATCACGATTAATATCTGGCCAAAAATACCCATAACGGAGGACTTTCTTTGCTAGAGTTTGACCACCTGAATGGTCTCCACACTCTCCTCCATGTACTTCAGCTAGAATTGTTTTAGCTTCTTCCTTGGTCACACATCGGAGTAATAGCACTGAGAATCCCCGTCTGTACAATCGGCCATCTTGAATTATGTATCTGGAGGCTTTTCTTAGCAAATTCTGTCGTTCTTTTGAACTTTCTGGTAGAGAACCGTTGAGCAGATATTCCATTATCGGAGTCATCCATGATTCTTGCTCTTGATATATAGTCATGATCCAGTCAATATCCATCTCATCAATGCTTGGAAATGACAGGACTTCCACAGGAACTAATCCCAATAATTGAGCTTCACCAGTGCTTGCGTACTTTGCGAGAGAATCTGCCTTCATGTTCTCTTCCCGAGGTATATGATTTATCGTATAATGGTCAAGATCATCGAGAAGTACCCAAGCTCTTGACAAATAAGCAGGCAGGTTTCCTCCTTTAGTCTGAAACTCTTTCTTGACTTGACATACAAAAAGCTGTGAATCACTGAAGATCTGCAACACTTTGACATTCAAATCTTTGGCAATTCTCAAGCCGGCAATAAGAGCTTCATATTCTGCTTCATTGTTTGTCGAAGGGAATTCCAATCTCAATGCATAGCACAACGACCACCCTTCAGGGGTTTCAAGCACAACCCCAGCTTCGGAACAGTAATCGTTTCTTTGACCATCAACATATAATTTCCATTGAATTGGGGGATTATCAGTCACTTCTTCCTTACTATCACCTTTATCTGTACATTCTGCGATAAAATCTGCCAAAGCTTGTCCATTGATTGCTCTCCGGGGATGATAAGTGATGTCGTATTGGCTGAGTTTAATATTCCACTTCAAAAGACGACCCGAAGTCTTAGGATGAAACAGGACTTACTTTAGAGGTTGATCAGTGAGGACTTTGATAGGATGAGCTTGGAAATACGGCCTCAACTTTCTTGATGCAATC
This sequence comes from Allium cepa, assembly GCA_030765085.1. Classification (NCBI taxonomy): domain Eukaryota; kingdom Viridiplantae; phylum Streptophyta; class Magnoliopsida; order Asparagales; family Amaryllidaceae; genus Allium; species Allium cepa. Next base: position 63,221,316 of record CM060929.1, read on the forward strand.
AGTAGACAATAGGCGAGCTTTTCCAATTTTGAATAATTCATCTCTTCCCCGGTGAATCTCTTGCTGATATAATAGACTGGGCGCTGAATTCTTGCGTCTTCCCGTACCAACGCTGCACTGAGAGCATGAGATGAGATTGCCAAATATACAAAAAGATCTTCACCATTGTCCGACTTAGAAAGTATTGGAGGCGTTTCCATATGACGAATCAACTCATCGAAAGCTTTTTGGCATTAAGGAGTCCAGTCAAAAAATTTCCTTCCTTTCTTCAGTGCATCAAAGAATGGAATGCATTTATCAGTAGCTTTGGAAATGAATCGATTCAAGGCAGCGACTTTTCCATTAAGACTTTGCAATTCCTTCTTCGTTCTAGGAGCTTTTACTTCTTTTAAGGCAGCAATCTGAGTAGGATTAGCTTCAATGCCCCTAGCACTCACAATGAAACCAAGAAACTTTTCGGACTCCACCCTAAACGAACATTTCAAATGATTAAGTTTCATTCCATACTTTCGGAGGATTGCAAACATTTCCGCCAAGTGGTCCATATGGTCTACCGCTTTCTTTGACTTCACCAACATATCATCAACATAAACTTCCATAGTTTTTCCAATCTGCGGTTTGAACATAGCCTTGACGGGTATTTGGTAAGTTGCCCCTTCATTCTTAAGTCCAAAAGGCATGACTCTATAGCAGTAGAGACCAACATCGGTGATGAAGCTTGTATCCTCCTGATCCGGCTCATGCATCATAATCTGGTTGTATCCGGAGTAAGCATCCATGAAAGATAACAATTTGTGCCCCACTGTTCCATCCACCAACTGATCTATTCTGGGTAACGGGAAGCAGTCTTTGGGGCAGGCTTTGTTTAAATCTGAGAAGTCAATGCAAACTCTCCACTTCCCCTTAGCTTTCTTAACCAGTACCGGGTTTGAAACCCAATTCGGATAAGTAGACTCCGTGATGAAACCATTCTCTATAAGCCGATCTACCTCTTCTTTCAACACTGCTGACCTTTCAGGACCCTGGGTTCTTCTTTTCTGTTTTACCGGTGTAAACTTCGGATCAATATTCAAAGTATGTACTACAATTTCTGGGGATATCCGCACATATCAGCATGAGTCCAAGCGAATACATCCAGATTTGCCTTCAAGAATGATATTAAGGAATTTTGAACCGTCACATTAAGTTGCGAACCCACATTCACTGCTTTGTTCGGATCTTTCGGGTCAGCAGGTACTGGCACCGTTACTTCCACTGGCACTACTCTATTCTCCCCTGCATTAGCTTTTCTGGGATCCATTTCTCTTCGTGCCCCGCTATGCTTGCCAGTGCAGGGTCCACCCTGTAATTGGTACAAGGTTGGTTCTTTGATGCGGACTGGGGCTGCCGCATCTTTTCCCATCTCTCTTTTCCTTGCTTCACGCAGCTCTATTAGATAACATTCTCGCCCAGCATTCTGATCCCCTTTAATAACTCCAACGCCATTATCTGTGGGAAATTTCATAGTGAGGCACCACGGGGCGAGAATTACCTTAAAAGCCGCAAGAGTTGGTCGGCCTAGGAAGGCGTTGTAGGCAGAAAATTCATCAACAATTACAAAAGTCTGTTTCCGAACTACCTTTTTCTGTCCCTCTCCAAGCTCTACGAACAAGTCAATAGTTCCAATGGGCTGCTTCGGTTCCCCATAAACCCAACAATTTTCTGAGATGAAGCTTGAACATCAGCCATTGGAACTTTCATTTGGTCGAACGTCTTTTTGAAGAGAATATTGCAAGAAGCGTCGCAATCTACAAGCACTCTTCTCACAATCACTACAACAAAACAGTGCCCGTTGTAATATGGATTTCGCAATGGGTACGAGCCCGTTGTATTAGGCCTCGTTGTAATAGGTCGACCATATTTTACAACAGGCAATGCCCGTTATAATACACCTTTTTACAACGGGCAATGCCCGTTGTAATACATGATATTGCAACGGTTTCTGACCGTTGCAAAATAAATGCAAATTTAAAAAAATTACAGCATACATGCAGTACATCCATACCAATAATGAATAATTTAACGAGTAATAAATATTATCATAAAACAACCAAAATCACATACGAAAAGACTAAAAGCTAGAGTCATAAAATTCCAGCACATTCCAAAAAGTTAGATAAGTTTACATCGACATAGTTCTAATATACACATAACAACTAGTTTCATAACAACCAAATACCCAGGACGCCACAACATTAAAAGAACAGACTTACAATACAACCCATAAATATACAAAGATATACCCAGAATGCCTTCACATCGTCTGCATCATTAGCGCATTGCAAGCTCCGCTCAGCATCCCTGGTTCGCATTACCACCTGTTATGATTAATATTTTTCAGTTAAGTATACAGTGAACCTTTCAATTTTAAGATGGTTACAAAATGTTTCATAACTATTTTTCTTTTTGAACCAAAAATCACTTTATTTTTTCAAAAAGGAAAAAAAATTGTGAACGACGGCATTTTCTAAACTAGCAATTGCCAATCAATTACTTTCTCTATAGTAATGAAAATTATATTGAACATCTTGAGTTTCTAAATCAAAAATGGCATGCTGTAATAGTAAGCAGAAGCAAATGCTCTTCCTGCAGAAGTTGGAGCAGATAATAAAAAGCCATGCAAATCTATGCCAAGCGTATCTATCTTACTGTTATATTAACTTAATACTGGCAGTTAGAAATTACTTACAATGCTGCATCCAGCAATTACCGAATGACATAACTAGTTAATTGATACTACCAGAAGGTACAACTGATAAAATAAACAAATCGGTAAGTAACCTTCATTTTTTCACAACTGAGTCATCTTAGTGTGCCATCATACTCATGTGAAGAACAATATTTCTGTCATCAACATTGATGAGCTCTGTATCCATTCAAACCAGCCCTATTTATTTGAATCGCAAAGGAAACACACACATAAAAAGTCGTATTAGTAAATGAGAATCGTATTAAGGTTGAAAAATGGAACTTGAAACAAGTTAGTGATATAAGGTTGAACCAATTGATGCAATCAAAGCATTCTCTATATGCAAGAATTAACAGTAATAAATAGGTGTTTGTATTAAGGTTGAAAAATCAAGACGATGACAGCCAAACCTGTAAACAAATCTGAAATGCTGCCATGGATGTAGCACCTTGGTGTGTAGCTAGTGATGATGCCAAAGTCGTGCAAAATGTCACTGGTATCACTCTTGCCAACAATAACACTCCTACATCGCCAACCATAAAATTTTCAATATTGTCTATCACTTCTTTGGTTTTTGTTGAATATAGTAAGAGATATACGTACCACGGCGGAAAAATCGATCATCGGAAATGATTGAAGTATTTGTGGATACAAAATTACTTCTTCGGAAATGAATGAAGTATTTGTGGATACAAAATTACATGTTACCATTGCTCAGATTATTCAAATTTGTTCCTTTAGTTCAACATCGTCCATATTATCAATGAGGGCAAGCACAAATTAAAAATGCCAGTGAAGAGTACAAGGGTTATTCAATACATAAACACTTGGCGAAATTTGCATACAGTGGCAATACACAAGGCAAAGAGCAAAGGTTAGTCATCAATATATTCCAACTTATTTATATCTTTAGGTGTTATTGTTATTAAAAGCTTTGCACTATGTTGTATTACCAAACTTTGTCCAAGTCTATCAATGATTTTCTTCCCTGCTCCATTTAATATAATTACAGCTTTAACATACTCTTAAATATCCTAAACCCAAACTTTTTTTTGAAGACTTAAACGTATAAGTTGGAAAATTTAATTAGCAAAACTTATTATTTGATAGTTTTTTGGGCAAAGAATGGATAAATATTGAAATTTTGTCATCATCGGTGAACATGCACGACTTAACTAAACATGGCCACTCTGTTAACCACGCTTGGCCCAACATAGAATACAGTCCAAGCATGGATTATACCTCGCATTTAAGCCAAATATAACTGCTACTGTATACAATGGCTTATGAAAGGTATCCCAAAGTGCCCATGCATGTCAAGTGTAGTCATTATTGAACAGGAAAATAAAATGTTTATCAGTTCTGGATCAAAACAATATTTTATTACACGATTAACACAAATACAAATTTGAATTTCATGTTAATGAAATGGTTGGTTTGAGTTGGAAAAAGGAGTTTGATTTGGACTTTAATATTTGCAAAGGGAAGTCTAATACTTTTGGAAAACAATGGTGTGAAAAATAACTATCAAGGTTTAATAATTTCAACGAAAAAGGGATGGGGAATGTAATATTTGGGTTACAAAAAAATTAAATGAAATACAAAATCGATTCCTTCCAATTTGAATTCATATAGGCAAATTTGGATTCATATTAAGCAAAAACACATAATTATAATAAAGCTGAAACTTAACCAGAGTACTTGATGGGTCGCTTGTCAATGTCAAGCCATGTTAACAACAGTAAAAGTGAAAGTACTCTAAGTATCTGCTCCACGACAACTGGATGATCACCCTTCATTATATAAATTTGTAAATTTAAAGTGAATGTCTATTTCATAGTTCAAGCAAAATCATATGGTTAGCCCCCATTGAATTCATGAGATCGAGTTTTAAATGATTTTTACTGAATTGCCATTTATTTTACCATTGAGAAAATGCGTAGAACCATGACAAACGATAACATAATGATAATATTACCTTTCCGTTAGTTATCTTTTGTCTGCAAACAGTATTTACAATTCCACTATCACCCTTTGGTGTATTTACAACATGGATAATATTACCTATATTATTTATTTTATATTACCGATTTGCAGATTCACTAACTAGATCAACATCTTAGATAGCAGTAGCAACAATAAAGCTGATGGTGTAAAATTCATGATTTATCCCCAGTACAAAGATGGAAATGCCTAATCCGTTACAGAAATTATTAGCATGTAATGATTGACCAGTGTTTATATGCCTCTTACACTAGGTTTGCTCTAGCTGTTTCAGTTTTGGCACGCGCCTAAAGTAACAAAGATGTGTATTTCAATGTACAAATTGTATCGCTATTTTCAAAAAAAAATCTTAAAAAAGTTATGATCTGAATCTATATTTGAGTTGCCCAATTTCAATTCAACTCTAGAATTCCAACTAAAACTTCAATTCATAATTTTATTCATTACTACTCTCTTCAAAAACATAAAATATCTCCACAAAAACAAATTTTGATGTTTTCACATGTTTACGTTTCATTTAATAACTGCCAATGACCACATGTAATAGTAATAAGATGTGTAGTTGTGTAATTGGAGGTTCCAATGCATACATTAGAATATGAATCTTTAGAGTGTACGATGTAAATCAAGTTTTGATTTTAAATTTAAATTTTACCGTTTAAATCCTACTTTGAAAATTTTGGATTGTACAACAGTTGAAGTAGGGATGAACGAACCTGAAAGCTTAATTTGTGCACTTCCACCGCTTCTTAACACCATTAACATCTCCCATATCGAAGCTCTGCATTGATTATCGACCACCCACTACTGCTCCTCCTTCCTAGTCTTCAACCATCACCAGAAACAAGCATTGTAGGCTTCGACCTGAAATCCACATCCGACCTCAACACCTTCCCAACATCGAGCTTCAACAGACAACAATATCCATCAAAACCACACAGAGAATCGAACCTCCCCAATTCATCAACCAGAGATCGCTTCACCCAAATCGAAATCGAGCATCTCCTCTGCATCCAAACTCAAACCCCACATCAACAGATTGCTTCACTACCCCCACCTGTAACTATCATCGGCCAACTTCCCCAAAATCGACTCAACGCTGATCACCGCAAACTCAATTCGACAAATCGCCACCTCCAACATCGAATCGCCAACACTGAATCGCTCCTCTAAACCATAACTTCCCATCGTAACCAGTTGCCAGACTCTAAACAACGTCTCTGTTTCACAACCGCAAGCATTGCCAACGAATGAGCGTAGGAGCTTTAGGGATTTGGGAATTAGGGTTTGGGAGGAGGAAAGGATCGGTAATAAATATAAAAAATGAACGAGCCAAAATTTGATAGGTGGAGCCAAAAAAATTTGGTTTGTAACGTTGTAAAATTGTTATGTATTACAACGGGCATTATGTGTTGTAAAGTTAACTTTTATTACAACGGGCTTGAAAGGACCGTTGTAATAACATTATATTACAACGGGCTATCATCGCCCATTGTAAAAAGGTCATTGTATAGGGCATCTATTACAACGGGCCTGAATGGACGGTTGTAATAGCCTTCTATTACAACGGGCAGCCAATGCCCGTTGTAAAAAGGGCGTTGTAATAGGGTATTTTTGTTGTAGTGAATAGTCGTCCCAATGCCCGCAAAGATGACCAAGGGATCCATGGTTGGAGATTCAATACCCATAGAGTCCCTGGCTCTGAACACAATATCATCGTTAAAAGTTTTCTGCTGCTTCAAAGGTGCAGCATCTTCTAGCACAAAAACACTCTCTTCTGTTGGTGCGTACTTCAAGGCACGGGCATGTCTTTCCATCTCGCCCCAGCTTCTGCCTGCTGGGTGAGGACCTCCTGTAATCACATTACTAACAGGCCTTCAGATTCATGCACGGTATTCCTCTCACCCGAGCCAGATGGATGAGCAGGAAGTTGCTGACCCTTAGTAGACGAAGTTGGGTCATTTCTACTTCTCTTAACATATTGCTGCAACTTGTTCTCTCTCAATAGTTCCTTAATTAAATTTTTCAGATGGCGACATTCGTTGGTATCATGACCGGGTTGATTATGAAACCGACAGAATCTCCCACTTTGAGCAGCTTTTTTGTTAACTCTCATCTCAAGCAGTTTAGGATATTCTACCGTATCTTTGGTAGCAAAAAAGATATTCTCCGGAGTATCGGTCAAAGGAGTGAAATCTGAAGATTTTAAAAGGCGAGGTTTCTTCATATCTTTCTGTTTCTTCCCACCATTGTTCTCCCTTTTCTGACTTCTGGATTCCTTTTTGATAGGGGCAGCAGTATTATCCTTAACCTCTGTCAATGCTACTTTAACTGGTGCCCGAAGGCTTTCCAAGCGCATGAATTCATCAGCTTTCTTATAGAATTTCTCAAGTGCATTCGGTTCTTTCATCTTCAGCCACTTCCCAAATTCGCTTGATTTGTCAATTGCCCTCATCAGGTATGTCAAGACCATTCATGGCTCTGCATTGTCCACTTCAGCCAAAGCTATGTTGAAGCGGTTAAAGAAAGACCTGATAGATTCCCTAAGATTATATTCCAAGATTGACAGCAACATAATATCCTTTGCCTTTGAAGCATACAACCTGAATTTCTCTTTAAACTTTCGAGTCAAATCGACGAACTGTTCTATGGATCGGACTGGACGTTTTGTGAACCAGAGCAGAGCCACTCCTTCCAAGTATACCGAAAAGTACCGCATTTGATCTCATCAGACGCTCTAGCACCAGTCATGTGCCAATCATACTTATACAGGAATTTATTGGGGTCGCTTGTTCCCTTATAAGCTGGGATGGTCGGAGGAACAAACTTCCTTGGGAATTCTGCCTTTAGAATCTTCTCAGTGAACGGAGTTTTGCTCGGAGCGAATCCCCATTCCTTCTCATCTTCATCTCTCTGCATGCTTTCTTTCATGATTTGTCGCACCATGCCCGAAAGATATTCCTCATCATTTAAAGGATCTGTAGGACAGACTTCGGCCATTTTCTCGGAAGTTTGTCGGGACAAACGTTCGCGGAGAGTTGGCTGTGGTCTCGATCCTCCAACTTGAGGAGGCGTTTCTTTGGCGGGGCTAGCTGCTCTTTGTGGAATATCCCTGTTAGGTCGCTCCCCTTATTAACTCGCTGGGTCGCGTATACCTTTAAGTGCTAAGTCACCTCGGTCCATAGGTCGTTGGTGCACTAGGTCGCTCAGTCCATTTAGTGACTAGGTCGTTCAACTTGCTGAGCCGCTTTATGTGTTAGGTCGCTTACTCCCTTAGGTAGTTAGGTCGCGCCTTCACATAAGTTGTTAACTCGTTGACTCATAGGTCACTAGACCATCTACTCCTTTAGGTTGCTGGACCTTTCAATTCTCTAGATTGTGAGCTCTGTAGGTCACTGATGAGTTGAGTCGCTAGGTCGCTACTTTCTCTAGATCGCAGGGTCGTAGAAAGAAGAGGGTTAACACGCCACCAACCCAAGGTCGACCGCGACCCAGCGCCACCCAGTCGAGCCGCCATCCCCTCGCTACACCTCGACCACCGTGCGATCTCGATCGAATCCCCCTAAACTATGGTCGCCGCCCTTTACGCTAAACCCTAGGCTAATTTGAGGCGACGATCCAACCATCAGTTCTCCAAACAAACTTCACAGATGCAATCCACTTGTCAAATCGAAGGGCTGGTTCCAACACCAACACTTCATTGTTTTCGAATGGTTTGATAAAGGTTTCGAAGCAGTTGTTTTGACTCTACTATTTTTCTGATCCCTATGCATAATCCAAATTTTTAAGTTGAAACATCTTAAAGGTTTCAAAGTAGCTAACTTTGATTGGTTTCGAAAGATTTTCCACCTGTTTTAAATTAAACCCAATGTCTCCGAATGGTTTTGAGGTGCATTGCTTTCGAAATGTTTATTATACAAGGGAGGTACCCTAGGCTTTCGACAAAGTCGAATGGTGAAACCTTTCGACTAGGTCGAAAAGAAACCTTCCAACAAGGTTGAAAGGTAGGACTTTTCGACAAGGTCGAAAGGTATAGTTTTGCAATGATTTCGAAAGGTTAAGGTTTAAAGGATTTAAAAGGCGGATGTCATATGTTTTAAAGCTAATGAAAAGAAAGCTTTTAAAAGGTTTAGAAGGAGTTACCTTCAACGATTTCGAAAGGTTTATTAAAGGATATGAAGGAGTTACCTTCAATACTTTCGAAGGGTTTTATGAATGATTTTGAAGGAGTTACCTTCCATGTTTCGAAAAGTTGTTTAAGGGTTTTAAACAAAGGTTTTGAATATAAGAATTAGGAAGATAGTCTAAATGTTTTAATTTATAAAGAACTTTAACTTATTTTAAAGGATAGATAATCCTTATTGACCATCATCAACATTATTTTGAGTAAAGTATATATAACATGGCAAAAATAGCTTAGAGTAAAGCTAAAGGTATGTTTTCCTTGTATATATATATATGATTCGACGGACTAAATCATTTAGTTTCAAGGAAAATTTAAAGAGTAGATAGGTCAGATATTGTAGAGTAGTTAGCTCAGATATTTTGAAGGGTAGTTTACCCAAAGGAAAATTCGAGCAGTCAACTCATTTAAAATTCAGACAGTTAGTCCATTTTGAGGGCAGTCAGCCCAGAGGATCGTTAGTCCAGAATGAGCTGTCAGCTCTGATTTGAACAGATAGTTCATTTGTTAGCATAACAGATTTTGCTAAATTTTTAAGGACAGATAGTCCACCCTTTTTACTGTTTTGGGAAGATAGCCCATTATCTAGCATAAAAAATATTTCTATTTTGGTATATCCAGTTTTAGGACAGATGGTCCAGAAAAGAACAATTAGCCTAGAATTTAGGAAGATAGTCCAGTAAAGAACAGATAGTTCAGATTTAGACAAATAGCCTATTTTATTTCCTGTCTTTAGCATAATGGATATTGCTATATTATTAGAATTTGTTGATTAACCTGTTTGTTGCAGGAAAGGATTTGCAAAGTATAGGTTTATAAAAGAGATATTAATGAGGGGAAACCCGTTCCTCTAAGCGGTGTAGTCTCACTAGCTATCAGTAAAATGAGATGTAACAGATATTATTCATACCAGGCTTTATGTTTGACTCGAAGTTTTTGTTTCCCCTAAACTCGTGGGTGCTCAAAATTTGATTTGAGTAGGCTGAGGGTTTGGTTTTTAGGTTTTAGCGGATATTTGCAAATAAAGCATCTGAAGACGAGCAAGTGGCTGACGGATAGCTAATTTAGGAAACTCTATTTTAAAATTGTTTCCACTGTGTATTAAGACAACTATGTCTATATTGCTTTGATTGTCCAAGGGGCATCTTCATATGTCACTCTTGGCGTATTGTTGTAAATTTATAGTTGGTCAGTGCTTGGGATTTTGTTTGGAATTTTGGTAACTTGGATATGATTTATTTTGAAGTATAATCACTGAAATTGTTTTTTTAAATATGTGATTTTGTTCATATTCAAGTGCTTCTAATATTATGGATACCATTAACATTGCCGTATTTCGTCACCTGAAGTTAATACTGTGGAAGACTGCAGCATCCATAGCGCTTGGCTTTTGGCTTCCAGATATGGGATGTTACAGCTTGGTATCAGAGCATAGGTTTATGAAAAATTTAACTAAAAATTGGTTTTGAAAACAAAAATTCAAAGAAATTAGAGTAAGTTTTGGGGTGGGCTTACGCTATAGTAACGTACTTGTATTTGCTATATATAAGTATGCGCTTTATCTCCATTCATCTATCTTTGATTAGGTTAACTTTCTATATCTCATGAGGGTTGAATACAGATATGGATGGTAGAAGAAGCAGAGTTAACCAAAGAGGGGGAAACATCGAATGGAATGCCGGACCTAATGTAGGGAGAGGCCAAGGTCAAGCAGAGAATGTTGGTGATGAAGTCCGTAGGTCGGAATGGAAGCCATGTATCAGTTTTTCAGGAATATGATACAGGTAGGAGTTACAGCCAAAGAGGGAATGCTGCAGGTGCAGGGGCTCTAGAAGTTTCGGTAGTTAAGCATTTCACTAAGATGAGCAGTGATAATGTAAAGCTAGGAAAGAAGCCGTTTATGGAAACGGAGGATGCCATTGAAGTGAAGAATTATAGTTGCATTGCGAAAGGATTTTTGCAGATTTAGAGCTCAATGACGAGCAAAAGAGGAGGTTGGCGTCAGGCAGCTTTAGGGGACCTCATTGTTTTGGTGGAAAAGTGTAACGACGACAATTGATGAGGGACATTAACCTAGGAGGATTTCAAGAGGAGATTTCAGGAGAGTTTTAAGTCAGTAATGGCACAGTCAGCTTTGATTAGGCAGTTTGCTGAGCCGGTGTACAGCGAGATGTCTGTTTTGAGTATGCTAAGAAACTCTTTCTCAAGAAAGGTGCTCAGAAGGGTGGAGCATCCAAGAAAGCGAAGTCTGAAGTTGTCTGCTATAAATGTCTTAAGAAAGGGCACTTTGCTCACGAGTGTCGCTCGAGGAAGGTGAAGGATGTGGCTAAGGGGAAGAATGTCAGGTGTTTCAACCATGACCAGATTGGCCATTATAGGAACCAGTGCAAGAAGCTCATTAGAGATGGTAAGGCAAGGTGTATGCATTGGAGCCTGCCACTCCCAAGCCAACAGCCTAGGAGAAGGGAAAGGCAGTTCTTGGAGGAACGCTTTAGATTCATGGTATGTCTGTTAGCGTTTTATTCGATACTGGTGCATCGCATTCTTTTATATTTATATGTTTGATAGATAAGCTTAACCTTAAACCTACATATTTAATTACTTTCTTACAGGTTGCGAATCCAATAAGAGGGTATGCAACTCTAGGATTGAGGTGTGACCAGTTTGAGTTTGACCTATTAGGTCATACTTTTGTGTTCAGTTTGCATGTGTTTGATTTTGTGGGGTTTGGGATCATCCTAGGAATGGATTGGTTAAATGTGTACGATGCTAAGATTTTTTGCCAGGGTAGGAAGATATCTCCTAGACACCCGGATTGTAGCAGCCAGATTGTTTCACCGAAGGAGGTTCTAGCGGTGTTGTGTTTTCTTTGTTGTGTGCTTTAGATTCAGATGATGAACTGAGCCGAGTTTTCATGGTTAGAGAATTCACAGATGTGTTTGAGCCTATAGTTGGATTGCCACCAAAACGAGCTATTGAGTTTCGGATAGATTTGGTTCCAGGAGAAGAACCAGTGAGTAAACCGCTAAGCAGTATGACCCCTTCAGAGATGAGGGGATTTGAAGGTGCAGTTGGTGGATTTAGAGGGGAAGAGTTTTATCAGGCCGAGCAGTTCACCGTGGGGTACAGCGGCAGTGTTTGCTAAGAAGCCGGAATGATTGTTGAGGCTATGTATCGATTATCGTAAGTTGAATGACAGAATGATAAATAATCGATATCCATTTCCCAGAATTGGTGATTTTTTCGACCAACTAAGTAGAGCGAAGGTATTTTCTCAGTTGGATTTGGCAATGGGTTTCCATCAGCTCAGGGTAGCAAAGGATATTTTACCATTGACAGCATTCAGGACCAGATATAGATCATATGAATGGTTAGTTATGTCGTTCAAACTTTCTAACGCTACAGCTTTCTTTATGGATTTGATGAACCGGATTTTCCGAGAGCACTTGGATAGGTTCATGCTGGTTTTCATAGATTATATCTTGATTAACTCTAAGGATGAAAGAGAGTATGATGTTCATCTTAGAGTGGTGCTTGAGACACTGAGGCAGCATCAGCTGAAAGAGAAGTTTTCGAACTGTCACTTTTGGAAGAAGAAGGTGAAATTTCTTGGTCACATAGTCTCAAAGGAAGGGTTGTCAGTAGATCCGACTAAGATCAAGGTAGTGAATTGGAAGAGACCCGAGACAGTGACCAAGATTAAGAGTTCCTTGGGTTGGCTGGTTATGATCGAAGATTCATCAAGGATTTCTTGCGGATAGCAGCACCAATGACCAGGCTGACAAGGAAAGATATGAAGTTTATAAGGACCCATAAGTGTGTGGGTGCATTCTAGAGTTTGAAACACTTATTGACCCATGCACCTATGTTGGTAGTTCCAGAAGGAAATCAGGTTTGGTAGTATATACTGATGCGTGTGGAACATGATTAGGGGCTGTGCTAATGCAGAGAGGTAAGTGATCGCCTATGCTTCCAAACAGCTTAGACCGCATGAGGTCAAATATCCAACACATGATTTAGAGTTGGTTGTAGTGATTTTTGCTTTGAAGGTGTGGAGGCATTACCTTTTGGGAGAAAGGTTTGAGTTGTTGTTCTCTTAGAAGGAGCTAAACATGAGACAACAGAGATGGTTAGAATTCATAGCCGCTTATGATTTTGGGATAGAGTACACACCAGGGAAAGGCAACCGGGTTGCAGATGCACTAAGTAGGAAACATCAGAATGCAGTGTTAACAACAATGGATGAGTGGAAAGATTTAGAAGCATTAGCAGATTGTAGAGTGCAGTGGAGATCCAAGGCAAGTTCTAGTGGTGTTACAGTTGTATTGTCTTGTTTGGAAGTTCGACAATTTTGATCGAACGGATTGCTTCTAAGTAGATAGGGGATCCATTGTTAGCTAAATGGATCAGTAAGCTAAAGGAAGGAACCAAGAGCGATGACTTGAAAGATTTCAGTCTTGACTAGTATGGGTGGTTGAGAAAGAAAGGAAGATTATGTGTTCTTAGTGCAAGAAACATAAGAAAGGAAGTCTTGTATGAATGCCATCATTCGAAGTTCACTATACATCCCGAAGGTACCAAGATGTATTAGGATACAAAGAGGAGTTTCTTCTGGAAAGAAATGAAGTGGGATATTGGTTTGTGTGTAAGGCAATGCTTGAATTGCCAACAGGCAAAGGCCGAACACAAGAAACCGAGTGGTTTGTTTCAGCCATTAGATATTCCAGTGTGAAAGAGGGATTCTATTTCTGTGGACTTCATAGAAGGGTTGCCAAGGTCGAACAGGGGAAATGAAATTATATAAGTTATAGTGGACAGATTGACCAAGAGTGCCCATTTCAGTTAAGTCAACCAGGACTGCATCTATTTTAGCAAGGTTGTTCATGAAGAATGTGGCTAGACTACATGGGGTTCCTAGTAACATAGTTAGTGATAGAGATTCCTTGTTCACTAGCCAATTTTGGAAGTCTCCGGGAAATTTTAGGAACCAAGCTTATGATGAGTACCTCTTACCAACCGCAAACAGATGGGCAAACGGAAAGAGTTAACAAGATTGGAAGATCTACCGAGAGCTTGTGTTCTAGAGTTTGGGGGATCATGGGAGGACCATCTGCTTTTAGTCGATTTTTTGTATAACAATAGTTATCAGACTAGTATTGGGATGGCACCATTTGAAGCTTTGTATGGAAGGCCATGCAAGTCTCATGTTCGTTGGTTGGAGACCGGGGATAGGTTGATTCTTGGTTCAGATTTGGTTAGAGAAGCTGCAGAAAAGATTGAGATCATTTGAGATAGGATGAAGGAGGCTCAGTCTAGGCATAAGAGTTACGCAGATAAGAAACGGAAAGATTTGGAGTTCTTAGTTGGGGACCAAGTTTTTGTCAAAATATCACCGATGAAGGGTGTACTTAAATTTGGGAAGTCGGGGAATTTATCTCCTAGGTTCATTGGACCTTTTCCTATTCTTGAGAGAATCGGGAAGCTCGCATATAGACTTGAGTTACCGAGCAGTTTGGCTGGTGTCCATGATGTTTTTCATATTTCTCATCTCATTAAGTGTGTTAGAGAGCCGGAGACTGCTATTGCACTGACAGTGCTAGATGATTTAGTGGTAGAACCGGACTTGACCATAGTGAGGAAGCCAGTTCGCATTGCTTCGAGAGATGAGAAGAGGCTTAGAAATAAGACGATCATATTAGTCAAAGTCCAGTGGAGTGACGATGACAGAGACTGTACTTGGGAGGTTGAGAGTAGGATTAGAGATACTTACCCTGAATTTTTTTGATGGTATGTTTAACTTCTTGTTTTTTTTAGCCTTATTGTAATTTCAAGGATGAAATTCTTTAAGGAAGGGAGTCCGTAACACCCTAGGTTTTTGATAACATTATTAGGAGAATTGGTTAGATAAACTAAAACAGTGTGTTGATTAGGAGATTGAGATTTGTTTTAACTAAGGTAGTCGTGCCTTTTCAAATTAATAAACTTAATAAAGGGTTTAAAATGAACAAGAGGAGGGGTATTATGGGAAATAGGCCATTCCTTTATTGTCTCTCTTAGGCCGTGTTTTGCAATACACATTCATTTCATTTCAAATTTTCTAAAAGCTTGGCCAGCCACCATTAACGAAGAAAGAGGAAGAAGAGGAAACAAAAGAAAAGCTCAAGGAAAACAAATTCAAATCTCAAGCTCTTTAATCATTAAAGCAAAGGTAAATAACGTTTACATCTCAAAATATTTTTGGTTTCGGTTTTAAGGTTAATTCCGAATGATTTTGCAAATGTTTGTCATATTATTGAATGATAATAGATTATATATACATGTTGATGATTAATGTATGTTCATATAGATTTTATGACTTGCTTTAAGATGAATACCCTATTAAAAGACGTCTGTTAGCCTTGCGAATTTTTATGATGATCAAAAAAGTTATTTTAGAGATGGTTATCAATTTTCAGAATTTTGTGGAATTATTACGAATTTTCTAAGGAAGAAAAGGTTAATTTGGATTATAAAATTATTTACGAGTAAAATAATTATTGTCTGGATCCGAAATATTTATATGTTGAAGAGAACATATTAATTTACTTCCTGGAATTTTTCAAGGTGTTTTGATGGTTATATAAAATTATTTAAGGTATGAGACTTAAATGTTTTATATAATTATAAAGTAGAAAAGGGTTTTTTTTAATTATTTGAATATCCAAATATGGAAGATCGACAGCAATTTTGAATATAAAATTCCGGCAACCAATAAGATTTAGACAAAAAAGGTAGGTGGAGTACAAAAGAACTATTTTAAACAGCATTTTCACTGTTTCAACTCTTTCGGCAAGAGCTTCAGTCTTCATTCCAGACCTTCCGACAAGGTCGAAGGGTATCAAACCCTCTGATTAGATCAAATACCAATGCACATGGTAACAGGAAACTAGTACGTAGTAAACTGAAGGAAGTCGAAAGGTTGGGGACGAAGGGTTATAGCTTTCGGAAGAGATGAAGTTTTGTTTTGGTTTTAAAGAAAAATATACCTACTAGCTTTCGGCAAAGAACTTTCGACGTTGTCAAATGATTTAAAAAGGAAAAAGGTTTCGATTGGTTTGCTTTCTTGGTTTAATTGAAACCTTTCGGCAAAGTCCAAAAGATATATCTTTCGACATGGTCGAAAGCATAGTTGCTGCTTCCTAACCTTTCAACACAAATGGAGTCAAAGGTTATCTTTTGTTTTCTAAAACTTGTTGCCTCTCTCCATTGCTTTCGAAGGGTTGGTTCCAACACCAACACTTCATTGTTTTCAAATGGTTTCGAACGGTTTTATAAAGGTTTCGAAGCAGTTTCTTTTGACTCTACTGTTTTCCTGATCCCTATGCATAATCCAAATGTTTTAAGTCAAAACGTCTTAAAGGTTTCAAAGTAGTTAACTTTGATTGGTTTCGAAAGGTTTCCCACCTGTTTTAAATTGAACCCAATGCCTCCGAATGGTTTTGAGGTGCATTTCTTTCGAAAGGTTTATTATATAGGGGAGGTACCCTAAGCTTTCAATAAAGTCTAATGGTGAAACCTTTCGACTAGGTCGAAAAGAAACCTTCGAACAAGGTCGAAAGGTAGGACTTTTCGACAAGGTCGAAAGGTATAGTTTTGCAATGATTTTGAAAGGTTAAGGTTTAAAGGATTTAAAAGGCGGATGTCATATGTTTTAAAGCTAATGAAAAGAAAGCTTTTAAAAGGTTTAGAAGGAGTTACCTTAAATGATTCCGAAAGGTTTATTAAAGGATATGAAGGAGTTACCTTCAATACTTTCGAAGGGTTTTATGAATGATTTTGAAGGAGTTACCTTCTATGTTTCGAAAAGTTGTTTAAGGGTTTTAAACAAAGGTTTTGAGTATAAGAATTAGGAAGATAGTCTAAGTGTTTTAAGTTTTAAAGAACTATAACTTATTTTAAAGGATAAACAATCCTAATAGAGTAGTTAGCTCAGATATTTTGAAGGGTAGTTAACCCAAAAGAAAATTTGAGCAGTCGGCTCATTTAAAATTCGGATAGTTAGTCCATTTTGAGGGCAATCAGCCCAGAGGACAGTTAGTCCAGAACGAGCTGTCAGCTCTGATATGAATAGATAGTTTATTTATTAGCATAACGGATTTTGCTAAATTTTTAAGGACAGTTAGTCAACCCTTTTTACCTGTTTTGTGCAGATGGCCCATTATCTAGCATAAAAAATATTGTTATTTTGGTATATCCAGTTTTAGGATAGATAGTCAAGAAAAGCGTAGTTAGCTCAGAACTTAAGATAGATAGTCTAATAAAGAACACATAGTTTGGATTTAGATAGATAGCCTATTTTATTTCCTATCTTTAGCATAATGGATATTGCTATATTATTAAAAAAAATTGATTAACCAGTTTGTTGCAGGAAAGGATTTGCAAAATATAGATTTGAAAAGAGATATTAGTGAGGGAAAACCCGTTCCTTTAAGTGGCGTAGTCTGACTAGTTATCAGTAAACTGAGATGTAACAGACATTATTCATACTAGGCTTTATGTTAACGACCCAAAATTTTCGAACCCGAAAATTCCAGATAGTTAGGAAAAAGAAGAAAGAGATAGAAGAAGAAGAAGAAGAAGAATAGAAACATCAACATCTCACATTCGCAGCGGATAAAATATAATAATAAATAATAATTGTTTACAGAGAATACTATATCTGTCGATTACATCTAATACATCGGAGTTACACATATATACAGACACTGGATATACACAATTATCATGTCTCGTATATACAGCAATATAATATAGTGTAAAAACCCCATACGTTCTTGCCATCCAGCTCTTCCCCTTGAGCTCCAGAACGTCCTTACCTGAAAATCTGTAATACTAGGTCTGACCCGAGCATTACATCAAAGTAACACCCGGGTCAGGCTGGAAACCAGCGTGAGTAAACCCATCTAACATGGAACACAAAGCATACAACTTATATAAAACCCGGGGTAACTCAATTCAATTCACAAAGCCACAATTTATTATAGACATCACTTATTCCACACATCCATTTTCTAAGTACCGTGGTTTAGATGTAAATAGTCCAATTCCTTTAAATCACTTCATTCCAGTCTATAGATTTCACATATCAATCTATAAAAATTCGAAGTGGTTTCGGGTATTTCCTAATACCCGATCCCGGTCTCTTCGAGTCTCATGTCATCCTAACCCAAGTTATCCAAATGAAATACACAACATTTCATATCAGAGATATCAACTCATTCAAAGCATCCAATACTATTCAGTCATCCATAAGCTAAGCTTAATCACATATAAATTTAAATTAATTAATCCTGATTGAATTACTAACCTCAACCACTTAGATTTCTTCGTTTAAAATTAATTAATTTCAAATCAATTAATCAATCATCCCTTCATTATTCATCTTAATTAATCTCCCTGGATTAATTATCCGTCAATTACATTCAAGTACTTAACTTTAATTAATTTCACAATATTAATTATTCTTAACCAAAATCAATAAGTAGTCTTAATTATTTCATAAACTAATTAACTATATTTAATTACATTAACCTTGATTTCTTATATTAATTAACTTCTCATAAGTCACTGATTATTGATTAATTAATCTTAATTAATCAAGTCTTTAATTACTTCGTTGATTATATAATTTAATGATTTTCAATTATATTTCAATTTATCCTAATCCAAATTAATTATATTAAATAATTAATCATTAATTAAACCACAAATAATAATCATTCTTGATTTATTTCAACCTATAATTCACTATCTTTTTATTTACTTCATTAAATAAATTAATAACTCCTTAATTTATTATCTTAGTCAATCTCTGGATTAATTACACAAGTAATTCTATTAGCAAATCATCATTCAACTAATTACACCCAGTAATTATTTATTAATTACTTCCGTACGTAATTATATTTTAATTAATTACATTAAGTAATTACCTATCAAACCACCCAATGATTATTCTAATTTAATTAAACTTCATTAATTAACCCAATCCTTAATTAATTAATTCCAACCCTTAATTACTATATTAATTAACCCAACAATTAATTAATTGAATTAATTAATTATCCATTTTAATTACCCTTCTAATTTGATTAATCACAAATCATTAAGCCCTTATTAGCATTAAAATGAAAACATTTTCTTTTTTATGACTTAAGTTTAAAACAATTTAAAACCAAAATAATTTGAGTCAAACCACAATTAACTCGAGAATCAACCAAAACCAAAGTCACAACATCATTAGTGCACATCCAATCAACTTAATCATTCAACCAATTATTTAAATTTAACCATTTAAATTTAAATAAAAATCCAACGGAGGGAGATTTTCTCACCTTTGCTTTTATTTGCAATCCACTTTAAAATTGCCTTGGTTTCCTCGATTTGACCTTGAATAATCAATTTATACGGCTTTATTAATAATTTGAATTAACCAAACAAATTTATTATCATTTATTAATTTAAGTAACTAAGAAATTTAGTTTAAACTGATAATTTCCCATCCAAATTGTACATAAAAATAATTTACATATGCCAAATCTTATGTATATGCATATTTTCTGCTTTGAACCTTATATACACACACACATATATATTTATAAAGTCTAATAAAAATACAATCTCCTTTTTAACCTATATATTAAAACAAATTTATCTTATTACAGTAAACTATAAATTTTAAAATTCATTTTTATTATTATCATCCTATAAATCGAAAAATTTCCTATATAAAATTTAAATCAAACAACCCACATATTTTATTTATTTTTATAAAACAAAATAAATTTATAAACATTTTACTGTAATTTTCTTTTGTCTTCCTGGACATATATATTCTGCTCATACAAGAATAAACTAAATAAACAGAAAATACCAACTCACCTAGATCGCATGAACCCACCGACCCCTCTTGAGTCGCAACCCGCTTCGCCTGCCTTCACAGTGTTCATCGACGACCAACGTTCCAAGCATGCATTCAGTCCTCCCCATCGAACCCTCGGCATTGCGCAACCCTAACTACACTCCCCTGCCCTACCTCGCGCATAAACGTCATTGGTTCACGAGCTCATCGATCTCGAGCGAATTTGATTGCCCAGGCCTTGACGAGTTGTCGAACTTGATTTGATCATAGATGATTCGAACGAGAATTTTCGCTCGATTTCGACTGATTCGAATGAAATTCGTTCGTTCGTTTATTCAATTTCGATTTTCTTTGAAGGAGGGAGCGGCCATTATATTTCATTAATCTCGAACAAAAATAATTTCGTTCTGTTGATTTTGCTCGGCCATGATTAGTGTTTGAATTAGAAGAAGGAGGAGGGGTTTCGATTTGAAAGAGGGGAGCCTAATTCAAATCGGCTTTGGCCATTTTTTTTCGTTCCCTTTGATTTTGTGACGCCCCACCTCCATACCCACTCCAGCCAAGGACACTACGGAGTAATGCCGTCAACTAGCATGGAGAATAAGGCTGTTGAGGAGCGACCATCCGTGTAATTGCTTTGTGCGAGCACCGATATGTCAGATAGTACAACATGAATTTGGTTTCAGGACGAAATCTGTCATACCGATACAAACTCAAAGCTACTACACAGTGGCTATATATATTCTTCGGAAACAAACGTAGAAATAAAAATAACACAAATCAGTCACAGACATCCATATCACAAAGGCGGAAATAGATATGAATATATAACACATGAAAGTGTACATCAGAGTAGTGGTCAAACAAGATCCACAATATCACAAAAGAATAGATACAAGTGCTAGACAAAAGAATATGGATACATCAATGAGTCTATATCTCAAATGTATACAACAAAACTACTAATCTAAGTAGTCAGCCAAAAGTCAGGGTGATAATCCCAGATGTGAAGTCAAGCAGAAGCACCTGTAACATCTCGGTCTGACCCGAGTATTATTTAATAAGAAAATAATAAACGGATCAGTCTAGCTATAAATATCAGATAAAATGATATAGAATAAGAGATATGATGTAAACATATGATAACCATAAAGCTATACTGTGATAAGTATGTAATTGAAAATCAACAAGAGATTAATCAATATCACAAGAATCTTCTCAAAAATAAAAAGGAATGTCATACTCTATATTTTTATTCACAAAAAGTTAATGACACACAAATTCACCAATGCACAAATATTGATAAAACATATCAATGTAAATCATGAAAATTGGTGAAACACAAATTCTAGAAATCATCAATAGAAATCCAGAAATCACAAAAAGGGGGAGGCCTATCACAAAACGGAAGCATGAAAACTCACCAACACGTGTATCACAATGGAATGCTATTCCATGGTTGCTAACCATTAATTTTGAGCCGAAGCTCCACAAAACGGCCCGAAGACCATGGGTCACTACCCCACCAAATTGAGTTGAAGCCCCACAGAAACGGGGTTTGGTCTCCCTCGTAGACAAAGAGACATCGCACATTTGCTAGTCTAAATCACAAAAATGACCATCAACGATCATCAAGAAGTGTCAATTACAGTAAGCTAGTAAATATATAATCTTAGCTTCATGTCCCATAACCACTACCTTAACTTAAACATCTACAAAAAAATTGTAGATCTCAGGTTCAATCGAACAAGTCCAAGAATTAACCGGCGAAGTAAACGCAAGTGTTTCATACCATTTGTTTAACTAAGCCATTTAATTAGATTTCTCGTACGAGTGAGATAAAGTGACAAATCACAAAAATGATTGTAGAACCAATAAATCAAAAAAATTCACATTCGAAGACGTGAATAAAAATCCAAAGAATTCGATTCCAAATCCATCAAAGTGGAAATACCCTTGCGACTTAACAGCCACGACTTATGACTTAACATAAGTCAACACAAGAAATCGACGGCTCAAGAAATAGCATACGGCCTAACAGAGCAACCTAACATGGCACGACCTATAGCATGGCGCGACCTAAGAGAGCAAGCGACCTAACATGGTCGCGAGATAGCAGGTGCGACTTAACATGGTTGAGCTATGGGGTGGAACGACCTAATGGCCGAGCGCACGACCTAACAGAGCAAGCAACATAACATGGCCGAGCGACCTAAGGGGAAACGACCTAATGAGCTAGCGGCATAACATGGTCGAGCGACCTGAGGGGTTGCGACCTAAGTTGTTGCAAGGTAAGGCAGGCCGATCTAAGTAGTGCGACCCATAGGGGTGCGACCAAGTGTGGAACGACCCAATATATAGCCGAGCAACCTAATATGGGACGACCTAATATGTAGCCGAGCGACCTAAGGGGTAAGAGAAGGTCGAGCGACTAAAATGAGGCCAATGGCGCGACCTAAGTGACGCGACCTAGCCCAGCGACCCAAGAGATACGGTTTCATATAAGGCCGAGCGACTTAAGTGGTGCGACCTAAGTAGGGAACGGCCTAACACAAGGCGAGCGACCTATGGGTTGCGACCTAAGGCAGGCCGACCTATCTGCAGGCCGAGAATCATATTTGCAGGCCGAACGACCTAAGCGACAAAAATTACAAAAACTCTCTTAATTTACAACCGATCGAGCACGGACGCTAGGGGATTACGCCCATCGTCTCCCCGGTCCTATTGGCTCCTCGATGCATCACCAAAAACGTGTTCAATCATCAAAGTTAGGATTTTTAAAGATTTGAACCCAAAACACTAAAATTTGGGATTTTCACCAATTCAATCCAAACTAAGAGCAAATGCATATGCAAAAAAGTGTTAGGAATTCATACCCAACAATAAAAGATAGTTATAGACAAAGATGTGAGATAAAAATCTCACCTTTACACAAAATCAATGAAGAAGAAGCTTGAAAGCAAAGGAAGAATCAATGGCTTTTCTTTGAATTTGGAGTTAAATGTTGGATTTGCAAATGAACAAGGGCTTGGAGTTTTAATTTCCCATTCCTCCCTCCATTTTTGATGAAGCTTTAGTGTTAGGAAAATGAAAGTGAAGTTATGAAGGGAAGAGGGGGTTGAGCTAGAATTAATAGTTTAGGTTAATGGGCTAAACCAAACCCAAAGCCCAAAGTGAATAAGTGGTAAAATTCCACTAACTCCAAACATATCAAAGTTTATACTCAAAAAGATTGCAAACGGTGTTTTGAACTCAATGGAAGTGGTCCCGAGTCCAAATTCGACCGTATGCAAAAAGTAACTTTTCGGACTTAAATCCGACTAACGATAAAATATTAAAATATTCAATCGTAAAATATGTGGTTGGTACAGACTCCCCTTCTTAAAGAAATTGCATCCTCGCAGTATTTTAAGAAGAAAATATAAGGTAACAACCGTGAAAGCATATCAACGCAAAAGAAATTCACCTTAAAGAGCACTGGAAAGTAAGTCCGGATGTGTTCGCTCGATGAACTCTCTAGATTCCCAAGAGCAATCCTTAGGATTTGAGGACCATTGAACTTTAACAAGCGGAACATATTTATTTCGAAGGCGTTTGACCTCCGAAGCAATAATACGAATAGGATGTTGCTCATAGGTTAAATTAGGCGAAATTTCATTTTTTTCCACAACACCAGGCTCAAGAATAGAATTGAAATCTCGAAGGCATTTCCGCAATTGAGAAACGTGAAACACATCATGAATAGTAGAAAACTAAGCCGGTAATAAAAGGCGATAAGCCATGGAACCAATACGTTCGGTGATGGGAAATGGACCAATATATCGAGGTGCTAACTTTCCCGATCGGCTGAAACGTACAATACTCTTCATAGGTGAAACACGAATAAACACAACATCTCCCACGGAAAATTCTAATTTCCTTCTCTGGTTATCGGCATGGGATTTTTGTCTACTCTGGACTTCTTTCATCCTATGACGAATAAGGTCAATCTTTTCTATGGAATCACGAACAAAATCTGGACCTAAAACCAGCTTCTCACCGGCCTCAAGCCAACAAGAAGGAGATCGGCATGGTCTTCCATAGAGTGCCTCGAAAGGAGATATACCAATACTAGATTGGAAGCTATTATTATAGGAAAACTCAACAAGAGAAATATGATCTTCCCAACATCCACCAAAATCAAGAACACATGCATGAAGAAGATCTTCAAGAGTTTGATTCACTTGCTCGGTTTGTCCATCGGACTGAGGATGATAAGCGGTGCTAAAATTAAGTTTCGTTCCCAAAGCTTTTTGAAGACTCTTCCAAAATCCACTAGTAAACAATGGATCATGATCACTAAATATAGAAGAAGGAACTCCATGCAATTTTACAATTTCTTTAATAAAGAGGTTGGCCAAGAGAGGAACGGTTCGATTGGACCGGACGGGAATAAAATGGGCGGATTTAGTAAGTCTATCGACTATCACCCATAAGTTATCATGACCCGAACGAGAACGGGGAAGGCCATCTATAAAATCCATGGAAATTTTGTCCCACTTCCAAATTGGAATTTCAAAAGGTTGCAATAACTCACCGGGCCTTTGACGTTCGGCCTTTATGAGTTGACAAGTCATGCAACACTTAACAAAGTTAGCAATATCGGATTTCATTCCCTCCCAATAATAAAGTCGCTTCATATCCGCATACATTTTACTACTACCGGGATGAATGGTAAATTTAGAATGACGAGAATCTTCTAAAATGTCTTTACGAAGATTACTGATATTTGGCATGATAAGTCTACCAAATTTTTGAATAACGCCATGAGAATCAATATCAAAGTCTTTCAAACCTTCAGTATCAGTTTTATCCCTAAAATTTTGGCCAAGAAGAGCCAATTCGGGATCTAGCTTTTGAGCTTCAAGGATGCGGTCTAAAAGAGAAGGATGAGCCTCAAGGCTACATAAAACAAGAGATGAACAAAAATCTGATACATGATCTTCAACCTTACAAGTGGATAATATCTCGAGATCGCTCCATTCGGATATCATCATAGAAACAACCGCTTGTTGCTTACGACTAAGTGCATCAGCAACCCGATTTCCCTTCCCGGGAGTATAAAGAATATCAAGATCATAAGATCCAAGAAATTCGAGCCAACGTTGTTGACGCAAATTAAGTTCCTTTTGAGAAAATAGATACTTCAAAGATTTTGATCGGTGTAAAGAATAAATTTTTCTCCCAAAAGATAATGACGCCAAATACGAAGGGCGAAAAAAATAGCCGCGAGCTCTAAATCATGAGTGGCATATCTAGTCTCGGCTGACTTCAATTGCCTAGAAGTATAAGCAATAACACGTTCTCTTTGCATAAGAACAGCACCCAAACCAACACGACTAGTATCGGAATAAACAACAAAATCTTGATTCCCCTCGGGAATAACAAGAATAGGAGCATCAGAAAGGAGTTCTTTTAATTTCTGGAAAGAAGCTTCACATTCGTCCGACCAAAAGTATTTAACTCCCTTCTTTGTCAAAAGTAGTAAGAGGCACGGAAATTTTTGAAAAGTCTTTTATAAAACGACGGTAATAACCCGCCAATCCAAGGAAGCTACGGATCTCTGTCACACTCTCCGGTCTCTTCCAATTTTGAATCGCTTCAATCTTTGAAGGATCCAAGGAAATTCTGGATTCGGAAATAATATGACCGAGAAACTTCACACGAGATTGCCAAAAGTGGCATTTAGAAAATTTTGCTTTTAATTGATTACTCCTAAGAGTTTCCAACACAATCCGAAGATGCTTTTCATGCTTCTCCTCGGTTTTTGAATACACAAGAATATCATCAATAAAGATGAGAACAAACCGATCGAAGAAGTCTTTGAAAACTCTATTCATAAGGTCAACGAAATAATCCGGAGCATTCGTTAAACCAAATGGCATAACAAGCCATTCATAAGATCCATAACGAGTACGGAACGATGTCAAAGGAATGCTATCCTCTGCAATACGAAGCAGATGAAAACCGGTAGCTAAGTCTAATTGTGAAAAGACTCTAGCACCACTAAGTTGATCGAATAGATCATCAATCCGAGGTAAAAGATATTTATTTTTGATAGTAAGATCATTAAGCTTGCGGTAGTCAACGCAAAGCCTAAGTGTACCATCGGATTTCTTCACAAAAATAGCCGAAGCTCCCCAAGGCGAGGAACTAGAGCGAATAAATTGCTTCGTCTCTAATTCGGATAATTGTTTGTGCATCTCCTCGTTTTCTTTATTGGACATGTGATAAGGAGGACGAGTAATAGGTTGAGCTCCAGGGATGAGATTAATTTTGAACTCAATTGCTCGCTTAGGTGGTAATCCTAAAACGGGCTCAAATATGTCGGAAAATTCACGAACAACGTGAATAAGAGAAATAATATCTTCCTCATCATCATTATCATCATCATGAGGATTTAAAGAATATAAAGATGCAACCAAGCTGGAATCCAAATCCTTAAGGTCAATAGAGATCCGCTTAACAAATTGAGGATGTCGAAGATGAATAGTCCGCTCTGGACATAGGATTTGGGCTTCGTAGCAATTAAGCCAATCCATTCCCAAAATCATTCCAAAGCCTAAGTAGCGTATAACATGCAAATCGGCTCAGAAAGAAAAATCATACAAAATAATCTCGACATCTTTACAAAGCAAACTAATTGTTGCGGATCCACCAACCGGATTCACAATTCTCAAAGAAGTCATCAAACACATAACATCCAAAGAAAAGGTATCAACAAGTTCTTTTGAAATAAAAGAGTGGGACGCACCCGTATCAAAAAGAACTCGAATAGGATGATCACGAAATAAAATAATGCCATCAAGGATAGAATGAAAAATACCTTGACCTCGAGATGTGTTGCCAAGGGCTTGAGCAACATTAATCTTTCCCTCCTTCTTGCCTTGAAGTTTGGGACAAGAAGATAAATAATGATCCGGGCTTTTGCAATAGTGACAAGCACGAGGCTATGAACACTTGTTTGCATAATGGTCCTTAGAACCACAATTGTAGCATTGCCCTTTACTAGAGATAGAAGTCTTTGACACCGAAGTTGCTTGCTTCCCTTTCTTATTGGGATAAGGACCTCTGAACTTATTAGGCCTTTTCTTGTTGTTGAAGTTTGGTTTGGCACCCATAACTTCAACATCACTCTCCTTATCTGCCTCTTCAAGTCGAAGAGCGATATCAATGAGTTGATCAAAAGAACTTATAATTTTAGAAGTAATGGCTTCTTGAGATTTTTATTCAAGCCATAGACAAATCTTTGGTTTTTCTTCAATGGGGTGTTTATGTATCGACCCCGTATTTAGAAAGTGACTCGAATGATGCGACATAGTCTGCCACAGAGGATTCACCTTGAACAAGGTCAATGAAACGGTGAGCCAAAGTCACCTTCTCACCTTCTGGCACAAATTTTAACTCGAAGCATCCTCGGAATTTCTCTCAAGTAAGATCCGCTTCATTTATTTCAGAAATAAGAAGCTCATACCAATCTAATGCTCTTTCTTGGAGCATACTAAAGGCAACCTGAACACGGTGAAGATCAATAAGATTCATGCGAGAAAAGATTCGATCGCACGTTCTCAGCCAAGCCTGAACTTCAATAATAGTTTCAGAACCTTTGAATGGCCTCCCACCCAAATTGGTATAATCATTGCACAAACATGCAAATACATACTTAGGGTGAGTAGACTCCGGATTAGATCCGACTACTTGAGCATTCCTTACTAGATCAAGAAGCTGCTGGGCAGACATAAATACTCCATCCTGGGGAGTAGCACTAGATTGACTGGCACTGGGACGGCCAGGTCTAACCATTTCTCTTCCTTAGAAAGAAAGAAAGAAGAAGGATAAGGTTATTCACCAAATGAATATCAAGCAATCTTGATAGATAAACAAGGAATCATAAAGAAAACAGGATGAATCGGTACGAAGACTCGAATTAAATCCTAAAGCACGACTCCTAAGATGGACTTAGGACGATGATCCTTGCTAGATTATTCAACATTGTTCCGAAGTTTTGCTCTGATACCAAGC
This sequence comes from Allium cepa, assembly GCA_030765085.1. Classification (NCBI taxonomy): domain Eukaryota; kingdom Viridiplantae; phylum Streptophyta; class Magnoliopsida; order Asparagales; family Amaryllidaceae; genus Allium; species Allium cepa. Next base: position 63,249,192 of record CM060929.1, read on the forward strand.
TGTGATGCCCCACCTCTATACCCACTCTAGCCAAGGACACTACAGAGTAATGCCGTCAACTAGCGCGGAGAATAAGGCTATTGAGGAGCGACCATCCGTGTAATTGCTTTGTGCGAGCACCGATATGTCAGATAGTACAACATGCATTTGGTTTCAGGAGGAAATATGTCATACTGATACAAACTCAAAGCTACTACATAGTGGCTATATATATTCTTTGGAAACAAACATAGAAATAAACATAACACAAATCAGTCACAGACTTCCATATCACAAAGGCGGAAATATATATGAATATATAAGACATGAAAGTGTACATCAGAGTAGTGGTCAAACAAGATCCACAATATCACAAAAGAATAGCTACAAGTGCTAGACAAAAGAATATGGATACCTCAATGAGTCTATATCTCAAATGTATACAACAAAAACTACTAATCAAAGTAGTCAGCCAAAAGTCAGGGTGATAATCCCAGATGTGAAGTCAAGCAGAAGCACCTGTAACATCTCGGTCTGACCCGAGTATTATTTAATAAGAAAATAATAAACGGATCAGTCTAGCTATAAATATCAGATAAAATGATATAGAATAAGAGATATGACATAAACATATGATAACCATAAAGCCATACTGTGATAAGTATGTAACTGAAAATCAACAAGAAATTAATCAATATCATAGGAATCTTCTCAAAGATCAAAAGGAATGTCATACTCTATATTTTTATTTTAAAAAAGTTAATGACACATAAATTCACCAATTCACAAATATTGATAAAACATATCAATGTAAATCATGAAAATTGGTGAAATACAAATTCTAGAAATCATCAATAGAAATCCAAAAATCACAAAAAGGGCGAGGCCTATCACAAAACGGGAGCATGAAAACTCACCAATACGTGTATCACAAAATGGAACGCTGTTCCATGGTTGCTAACCATTAATTTTGAGTCGAAGCTCCACAAAACGGCTCGAAGACCATGGGTCGATATCCCACCAAATTGAGTCAAAGCTCCACGGAAACGGGGTTTAGTCTCCCTCGTAGACAAAGAGACATCGCACATTTGCTAGTCTAAATCACAAAAATGATCATCAACAATCATCAGAAGTGTCAGTTACAGTAAGCTAGTAAATATATAAGCTTAGCTTCATGTCCCATAACCACTTGCTTAACTTAAACATTTTTGTAGACCTCCACTCGAAAATTGTCACAAGAGGTTCAATCGAACAAGTCCAAGAATTAACCGGCGAAGAAAACGCAAGCGTTTCATACCATTTGTTTTACTAAGTCGTTTAATTAGATTTCTCGTACGAGTGAGATAAAGTGACAAATCACAAAAATGATTGTAGAAACAATAAATCACAAAAATTCACATTCGAAGACGTGAATAAAAATCCAAAGAATTCATATCCAAATCCATCAAAGTGGAAATACCCTTGCGACTTGACAGCCATGACTTACGACTTAACATAAGTCAACACAAGAAATCGGCGGCTCAAGAAATAGCATACGGCCTAACAGAGCAACCTAACATGGCACGACCTATAGCATGGCGTGACCTAAGAGAGCAAGCGACCTAACATGGTTGCGAGATAGCAGGTGCGACTTAACATGGTTGAGCTAGGGGGTGGAACGACCTAATGGCCGAGCGCACGACCTAACAGAGCAAGCAACATAACATGGCCGAGCGACCTAGGGGGAGGGGAAACGACCTAACGAGCTAGCGGCATAACATGGCCGAGCGACCTAAGGGGTTGCGACCTAAGTGGTTGCAAGGTAAGGCAGGCCGACCTAAGTAGTGCGACCCATAGGGGTGCGACCAAGTGTGGAACGACCTAATATATAGCCGAGCGACCTAATATGGAACGACCTAATATATAGCCGAGCGACCTAAGGGGTAAGAGAAGGTCGAGCGACTAAAATGAGGCCAATGGTGCGACCTAAGTGACGCGACCTAGCCCAGCGACCTAAGAGATACGGTTTCACATATGGACGAGCGACTTAAGTGGTGCGACCTAAGTAGGGAATGGCCTAACACAAGGCGAGCGACCTATGGTTGCGACCTAAGGCAGGCCGACCTATCTACAGCCCGTGAATCATATGTGCAGGCCGAACGACCTAAGCAACAAAAAGGCCAAAAACTCTCTCAATTTACAACCGATCGAGCACGGACGCTACGGGATTACGCCCATCGGCTCCCCGGTCCTATTGGCTCCTCGATTCATCACCAAAAACGTGTTCAATCATCAAAGTTAGGATTTTTAAAGATTTGAACCCAAAACACTAAAATTTGGGATTTTCACCAATTCAATCCAAACCAAGAGCAAATGCATATGAAAAAAAGTGTTAGGAATTCATACCCAACAGTCAAATATAGTTACAGACAAAGATGTCAGATAAAAATCTCACCTTTACACAAAATCAATGAAGAAGAAGCTTGAAAGCATAGGAAGAATCAATGGCTTCTCTTTGAATTTGGAGTTAGATTGTGGATTTGCAAATGAACTAGGACTTGGAGTTTTAATTTTCCATTCCTCCCTCCATTTTTTATGAAGCTTTAGTGTTAGGAAAATGAAAGTGAAGTTATGAAGGGAAGAGGGGGTTGAGATAGAATTAATAGTTTAGGCTAATGGGCTAAACCAAACCCAAAGCCCAAATTGAATAGGTGGTAAAATTCCACTAACTCCAAACATATCAAAGTTTATACTAAAAAAGATTGCAAATGGTGTTTTCAACTCAATGGAAGTGGTCCCAAGACCAAATTCGACCTTATGCAAAAGTTAACTTTTCGGACTAAAATCCGACTAACGATAAAATATTAAAATAAAATATTTAAATATTCAAGCGTAAAATATGCGGGTTGTTACAGATTTTTTCTTTCTTATTTCGGTTTCATTTTTTTCTGAGAAAATGAGTAGATATTTCCTATAGGTGGCTTCGAGTATAAGCTACAGGGTGGCTGAGGTGAAAGGTTAGGTCGGCTGATGGAATGAATAGGGTTTAACTTATTTTTTTTATTTTTTTATACAAAATATATCGTATTATATATAGGGAATTCTCAAATTCCGAATCGGACATGCCGCCAGGCATTTATAAGGTTTTACCCGTATTCCGAACACAATGGAACGTGTTTCAGAGTCTAATTCAGCCATATGTGGAAGATAGCCTTTTGGACCTAGTTATTATATTAAATTTTCAATATAAATCTCAGCGCATTTATATATCGTACGCTCACACAACAATTCCAAACATTACGAAAATTGAAATCCGATAATAATGCAATATTACGAATCCAATGGAACTGGTTTCATCAAATTCTGAGACTGTGCCTCGGAAGGCTATTTTTAAATATCAATTTAAACGATATATTATTAAAACTGAATAAAACACCTTTAAATTAAATTTCAACCATTTTATTATCTTCAGTATCATCATTATAAATTTTACAAGCCTTCAAATTATTTTTAACATGCTTGAAACTGAAGATTCAATAATTCACCCAATTTCAGTTTATTAATCCAATGACTTAATCTCTAAATAATAATAATATTTGAATTCAAGTTAAAAAATCAAATTTTAAATATTTAAAATCAATTAAATATTCCAAACTAAATTGTTAAAAATTCCAGGTCATCACATTCCTCCCCCCTTAAAAGAATTTCATCCCCGAAATTACTAGTTAGGAAGAATGATCCAATACCCGTTTACTCTTCTCCCAAAACCAACAATTATATCAACTTTCCATAACATATTGTTATTTTTATTAAAGACCTATACTTCAACCCACTCCCCAAAACCTTCCATAGTTTCCAACAACATTATTTACTTTATTTATTCAAAACTAATTTAAAATTCAAACATAAATTATCACAACTTTCTCAAAAAATTTCTAACTCTCTAAATTTTCGAAAAATTTTGCCAACGTCTCCTTTGCGCGGCTAGCTCGGTACAACTACAAAATGCCTCTACGGGCTCCCAAATTCCAAAAGAAAACAAAAGGCCAAGTGGCTAAATCAAAAACCCGATCCAATTTCATACAAAAATTTAAATACATACCTTTTAGTCGGGCCATTTAAATTTATCTCCCGAAATCAAAACCAATTTTTCTTTCCCTTTATAATACCTTCATATCTTACTTAGCAATAATATCTAATCATAGGCTTAAAAATCATTTTATACATTTCCTCGCAGAAGTTTTCAGACCTACTTCTATTCAATTTTGTTTTTCCATTTCCATATGAATTTAATTTATCATCAATTCTGAATATTGAATTTTATCTTCCATTTATAACTGATTCATATCATTATTTTAAATTAGTTTCATCCACTAATTTATTTCAATTTCCAATTTGAAAACATTTTGTCGCTAACAAAATTTTCCAAAAATTTTCAAAAAATTTCTAACTCCCAAAATTTAGGGAAAATTTTGGCAGAGCCTCCTTTGTACGGAGGAGCTTTTGCAATTTGACAAGGGATATAAATATATATACATCGACCCACACGGTAGGAAAAAGCAAAAACAGTTCATATTTCCTATTTTTATTGTATAGGCGTACCTTATTTAGCATTTTAAGCAAGCAGCTTATTTATTTTAGCAATTAGTGCAACCAAATCCAGCCAAACGGCCTTCGGGTACCTGTACTTACTCAATTTAAATATGTAAGTGCCATATATAGAAAATCTATTAGCATTTCACTTACTTTCAATAGCTAAACACATGCATTTCATAAGCAACAAGCACCAAACGCTTTCCATAAGCGATTTATATGATTTAAAGCTAATCCAATTGCTTTCAACCAATTCATATGTCATTTCATTCAAATTTTAATGGTTTACAACTCAATTTCTTACATTCAATTTATTTTAACCCAACAGCTCATATTTACTTCAAATGATTCAAAAAACAATTTAATTTGCTTCTATTAATTCATAGAATTTCTTTACCTTCGTTTACGTCAAACGATGACTATTTTTGTTGTACATTTTAATTACTCCAATTTTGTTTCTTCTATTGCTATTTTGAAATATTTCAGTGCAAAACTCTACCCTTGTGCTTATAGTTACATGCAAGGCAAAATGCCTTGTTCAATCTGTTATATATTATAAACATCTTGTTTTATACTAGTGGTACAACTATAGGTAAATACTTAGCATGCAACAGAGTTTGAAACATTCATCCCCTATAAACACAGCACAAATGATTTGGGTAAGGTGGATTACAAGCAAAATGAATCATATGAAAGTGCCTTTATAAATAAGCTTACTGCTTAATTACTACCATCCATTTATTATTTAATTCAATTAACCCATTTATTCACTCCATATTAAAAAAATTAATTCACTTACTTAATTCATTTTCGAATTTATTTTATTAATACAAAGCCATTCTCAATTTATTTCTACTCACCTGGGTTTTGTTTGCATCTCAAACCATTTGTATTATAATTCAATTCCACTTCATTCGACAACACTTCCATTATATCTAAGTTACTTGCACATTACGTCAAATATTATTCATATCACACTTGAATTTTATTTGTAATTCAAACCATCACTATTTCGATCCAACTCTATTTAATTTTATTTTTACAACATCTCCACTTATTTAATTCATTATCAAATCCAAGTCGAATTCTATTTACAATTCGAATTCATTTCCAAACTCCATTATTAGCTTACAATCCATTTTATTTAACCGAGTTAAATTTTATTAACATACTTTATCAATAATTATTTAGCTAATTAGCTTACTTCCAATTTTTAAATCAATATTCGATTCTATTACAAAAATCACTTCATTAAATTTTCCTGAGTTCAATTTTATTTTATGATTCCAGTTTGGATTTTCTTTCATTTTTCAAAATTCCATCACTTTTATTTAAAAAAATTAGAAATGCTTTTAAATTCACATCATACTAAAAAATAGCTCTTTATAAAAATACTTCTTATAACTCGATGTCTCAACCAGTCCATCGTTGTTCTCACAGAAATTCGGTCATACGTTGATCAGGCGTAGGACTAAAAATCTATAAGTACTTGGTAAACCCGTTTTCAACATCCAGTGAAAATACTTAGGAAAATAATTTTATTGAAAATATAGAAACAATTTTTGAAAATAGAGGAAATATCTTTGGTGATAATGCTCTGGAAATCATCACCCCCATCCATGGTCGTAGTTACATCTTGGGTTACGTTGCCATCGCAGCAAAAGTCCATGTAACTGTAGGCACTCTGTGCCCCTCGAGTACGCCATCGAACCCACAACAGATCGCAGTTACATTCCAGGGTTACGTTGCCATCGCAGCAAAAGTCCATGTAACTGTAGGCATTAGCGCCCTTCGATTTTCGCTGTCAAAACTGAAACTTCTCCACTCCTACATAGGTCGCAGTCTACCGATATAAAATCAAACGCAGACTGTTGGTTCTCAGCAGCACGCACGACTTTCGCTATGTTACCATAGGTCGCAGCCTACCGATATAAAATCAAACGTGGACTGTTGGTTCTCAGCAACACGCACGACTTTCGCTATGGTACACACTATTCATAATCCTCAGGAACTAGTTTTGTCCGGACTCCTCACAGGATCAACTTTAGAACCCCCATTAGGGCTCAAGGAAACACCACCTGGTGGCACTCCTGATAAGTTCATTTCAAGGGAGCGCCTTTTTCCCCAGAGCCATTATCAAAACACTTTATACTATACACATATAGTATTTTTCAAATCATACACCTAGTATGATCTCATACAAAGATCCTTTACACAAAATCGATTATCCCAAAATCGACAATTCTCAAACTAGGCTTTCCAAATTTCAATATTGATTTTACCCAAAAATCAAAAGCCTTTCCAAATCCAAAGGTTCCCAAAACCTTTTCCAAAATCCTCATAAGATCCTTTATATATATATATATATATATATATATATATATATATATATACAGATATATATATATATATAATTTTTAAAACTTTGGATCATTTCAAACTTGTATAAAATTCCTTTTATACTTCAAACACCTTCAAAATCCTTTTCTTCTGGCAATAGATCTAACAAGGGGAGATTTATCTTATATATAACAAAGATATATAACTTTGTTTATTCAAACTCAAATATTCCAATTTGATTTCTCTTTTCAATATCAGTTTCATTCAAAACCGTACGATGTACACTTATCATCCGTACGCCATACCAATCTGATCGCTCACTCGACCACACAAATTTCACTTCCGAACTAGAATCGTCGACCCGACTTCCTAGTGCGAACACAGATCTGGTTTCTTGATCAGAAATCGTCATTCTCCTTACATAACTATAACTATGATAGAGAATATCCAGAACCAATCAACAATCCATATCCAGGTTCGCCATCGAAAATCGAGTGAAAAAACTCAACTCGGATCGATGTATCTATCTCGAAATTCTGTGCTCGAATCTGGATCAAATCGCTATGTGAATAGAATAATATACGTACATCCTACGTATTTATTTTCATTGATTATTAGCCAAATCAATTCCCTTTCTATTCATCCTCACTTTGAATTTTATTCACTTATTCACATTTGCCTTAATCCCCATTTGGATTATTACTTCAATTCTTATCTCAATTGGGTATTTAATCAGTAACAGTTTGAACTCCGACCAGTTTGTATTTAGAAAATAGCTTGAAAATTTTAAAAATAGTTAAGTAGTTGAAAAATAATTATTAATTTATAAAATAGTTGTAAAATAGTTAAATAACGATAAAATAGTTGGAAAATAGTCAAATAGTTATAAAATAGTTAGATAATCACAAAATAGTTTAAAATAGTAATTAATTATAAAACAGTTTAAAAACAGTAATTAGTTTATAAAACAGTTACAAAATAGCTAAATAATTCCAAAAGTAGTTATAAAATCAGTATTAGATAGTTTTGGGTTTAATAAGAAATGTTGTATACATGATAAATAACTTGGAAAAATAGATTTGCACTAAAACAATTTATTTTAAAAATAGTCTAGAGTCAAACTGTTCAATTCCCAATATCCATTCTCATCAATTCAATTTAAATTTCCACTTCCATTTAAATTGACCCAATTCCAATTTTAATAACTCCAACTTCCATTGGACTTGATTTATTCCCAATTCAAGTTGGATTAATTCTCAATTTCTTTCCAACTTCAAATCAAATTCCATTTGATTCTTACTTATTCAACTTTATTCACAGTTCTAAATTATTCAAATAAATTTAGACTAATTTCAAATTGAATCCACTTCAATTTCAAATCATTTCAATTCCTGCTTGAATTTAATCCCAATTCCCATTCAAATTTTAAACCTTCAGATTAACAACCTTTCCACTTAAGTTTAAAACTTGCTTCACTTGGGTTTCACATCACATTCCAAGGAAAATTCAAAACCAACCTTAGAGTTTATTTCATATTTATTTCCTTTACACACCAGGCTACCTTTAAAATTTAAACCAAAAACAAGTCCGTTAAAAATCTTCTAAATATTTCTTGTCTTAAAATAAGACTATATTCAAAATAGTCTGAATTACATTATTTGTTATTTTCTTTAACTCTTTGAAACAATTGATTATTTCTAGACTTAGGTTTTTAAACTTCACAATTTTAAAACCTACTTTAATTTAGAAGTTATACTCATCTTATAAATTTACTTCATTTGGCTTACTTAATAACAAATATATCATTATTAAACACAATAACTATTTATGATAATACCCAAGGTAATCATATCTAGATACCAATTCCTTTTTATATTATTCTTACGTCTATAAATTCAAGATTAAATTTCAGTTTGAATCCATTTCAAACTTACCTTTATTTAGAAAAATTAAACAATTTAATTTCTGAGCTCAAATTCTATAATTTCATTTCAATCAATTTAATTTTAATTTGGTTGTATCTCTATTACCACTTAATTTAATTCCAATTCACGATTTCAGTTTGGTTGTAGTATATTACTTCTTAATTTAATTTCAATAATTTAACAACCAATCACCTTAATATTTGTTAGAAGGGAATATTGCTTTATATATCAAAATATATTTTTATATAAAATCATTTAAACCTTTATATAAGAAAATAACAAGTACGCCCTCATATATATATTGTCAACTCATTCTAGAGTACTACAGACTCTATTTAATGAGTAATCCCCACCAGAGCCAAGATTCTCGCTTAACCTTTTGGCTCCGATACCAACTGTAACGACCCAGAATTTTCGAACCCGAAAATTCCAGATAGTTAGGAAAAAGAAGAAAGAGATAGAAGAAGAAGAAGAACAGAAACATCAACATCTCACATTCTCAGCGGATAAAATATAATAATAAATAATAACAGTTTACAGAGAATACTATATCTGTCGATTACATCTAATACATCATAGTTACACATATATACAGACACTGGATATACACAATTATCATGTCTCATATATATAGCAATATAATATAGCGGAAAAACCCCATACGTTCTTGCCATCCAGCTCGCCTCCTGAGCTCCAGAACGTCCTTACCTGAAAATCTGTAATACTCGGTCTGATCCGAGCATTACATCAAAGTAACACCCGGGTCAGGCTGGAAACCAGCGTGAGTAAACCCATCTAACATGGAACACAAAGCATACAACTTATATAAAACCCGGGGTAACTCGTTCCAATTCACAAAGCCATAATTTATTATAGACATCACTTATTCCACACATCCATTTTCTAAGTACCATGGTTTAGATGTAAATAGTCCAATTCCTTTAAATCACTTCATTCCAGCCTATAGATTTCACATATCAATCTATAAAAATTAGAAGTGGTTTCGGGTTTTCTTAGTACCCGATCCCGGTCTCTTCGAGTCTCATGTCATCCTAACCCAAGTTATCCAAATGAAATACACAACATTTCATATCAGAGATATTAACTCATTCAAAGCATCCAATACCATTCAATCATCCACAAGCAAAGCTTAATCACATACAAATTTAAATTAATTAATCCTGATTGAATTACTAACATCAACCACTTAGATTTCTTCATTTAACATTAATTAATTTCAAATCAATTAATCAATCATCCCTTCATTATTCATCTTAATTAATCTCCCTGGATTAATTATCCTTCAATTACATTCAAGTACTTAACTTTAATTAATTTCACAATAATAATTATTCTTAACCAAAATCAATAAGTAATCTGAATTATTTCATAAATTAATTAACTATATTTAATTACATTAATCCTTGATTTCTTATATTAATTAATTTCTCATAAGTCACTTATTATTGATTAATTAATCTTAATTAATCAAGTCTTTAATTACTTCGTTGATTATATACGTGAGGACCCGACTCTTCGACTTTCGAAAATGGACATTAACACATCCACTGTATCAACTGCCAAACAATCGAACGCCGGAAAACCGAAACCTTAGGGTTTAAGAAGAAGAAAAAGATAGAAGAAGTAAGAAAGAAGAAGCAACAGAACAATATCAGAATCTCACAATTGCAGCAGAACAAATTATAATAGATAAATGAATAATCTTTAAACAAAGAACTTTGCATTTTATACATTACATCATCAGAGTCAATATACAACACAACACAATAATGGACAGTTATATAAACCAAAACATGTCCTCACAACTGAATACACAGCGAAAAAGATAATATCATATACAAGCGATACGTCTCGCCATCCAGCTTGCCTCCTACTCCATAGCCTCCTGAGAATCCAGAATGACCTAATAACTTGACTCTAGGCTGCTCGTGTAGAAATTGATGGGCACCCAGAGTTTAGGAAAGGAACAATAAACTCCAGGTCAGTCATGGGACTGGTGTGAGAACTTAAAACAGTTTATCTTTAAAAACAAACAAAGAAATATTTTAAAAATAGATCCGCAATGTTTTTAGAAGATGTAACTACCATAAGGCCTCCCACCACACACACAATGCAAATGCAGAATTAGAGGAGATTTCTCCTTATGATAGTTAAATATGCTTGATAAGTGAATTTCTTTTATATTATTACTATAAGTGCAAAGTGCAATATACATTTCAAAAGTATAATATTAATCTTAGCCAGCATAGGTACCATTATAGTATGCCTACTATAGCTACCATATTAGATGGCAGGTTCTACAACTAAAACCGTACAAGGCTCGTATTGTTTCTTTGGATTTCCAACAAATGATCAGGCCAAGGAACTTCCCATTGCCACATGGGTACGCCTCTGGAAGGACGCCCTGAGAACCTAACCGGATCTCTGCCAACCAAGGCCCGGTTACCTCTGCAAAAATAGGTAACTGTTGACACGAGTATGCCATCCCCCGGTTGTAAACAACCTTTATCTGAGGATCCTCAATACCAACAACCACAAAGTAATAAATTTGCAGCAACCACATAGGTCAAGTATCTGGGCTCCATACCATGATACCACCTCTATCCAGAAGGAAATGAACATACCCTAAGGGGCGCTACCCCCTTAAACCTTGCTGCATTCTTCCTGTTTCGACCATTCCGGGGTGTGAGGTCCGACGAAGTCTCGTCCACAAAGCTACGCTTTTCACAAAAGCTATGATTTGATCAACAAATGATCAGCAGCACTTCGTATGCCACATTACCAAATTGGAAATGTATCACTAGTAACCATCAACTACATAACCTCTGAGCTCGTACGTCTCAGAGAAGGGTGTTAAGCTAAGAGAATAAATTCTCCACCACCAACAGAAATGTATTTGATAGAAACCAGCTTTACATCTCAAATTGTAACGTCAGACACACATCCATACAAGTCCGTTCCGGGATCGAACGGAACCGAAGGCACTTCCAAAGAAGCCCTTGCAATCCGGATATTCACTAACCACGTCCGGACTTCCCATCACAAAGGGTGATAGAATCTCTATATCGGAGATCAGCCGATGCAAAGACATTCGACTGTAATCCTTCCATTTTTTAAAATATCCAGTCTTCAACACCGGTCTTCAAATGCTATCCTTTACGACGTATCACTATTCGGAATGGGATTTATGACCCAAAGGTCCTCACCCAGCTAAACCGAATAACGAGCTCTTATTTTTAAAATAAGTGTAGCATTCAAATTCAAGCAAATCACAACAAATACCCATTTAAAGGTAAATATTGATAGTCGGTTATTTAACTATCAATATATATGCACAACATCACCAGATTCCAAATAATTTCCCAAATTATTTATTTTCCAAAAATATCTTTACAAGATATATTTTTCCACACTTCACCCATTTGAAAACAAATTTCAAATCACTTTTCACCTTTACAACTTTTGAACACAAATTTCAAATCATTTTCCTTACGCGGAAACACTTCCAAATATTTATTCATTTTCATTGGAAATCTGCCGAGTTCAAATACTTTAAAATAATTTATAACACTTATCCAAAATACAACGGGAAAACACTTTGAAATAAAACTATTTTTCTTTAAACACTTTACTTAATGTTAACTTCAATGTTCAGCGACTCAGTGAACAGAGGAGTTAGCGACTTAACATATGAAGTGGGCTAAGCGACTTAACTCCTGAAGTGAAGCAACGACTCAAAGGGTTGGACGACTTAAGAACTTAACGACTTAACAGGGTTGGACGACTTAAGAACTTAACGACTTAACAGGGTTGGACGACTTAAGAACTTAACTACTTAACAGGGTTGGACGACTTAAGAACTTAACGACTTAACAGGGTTGGATGACTTAAGGGCTTAACAACTTAATTACTTAAAGGGGGGTTTGCGACCTAGTGAGTTCAGCGACCTAAGAAGGGGGACGACTCAACTATGTGCTCGACCTACAAGGTACAGCGACTTAACGACCTACGGAATAGGGCGACTCATGACCTAACAAGTTAAGTGACATTACAGTTTAACGACATAGCTTAGGTCGCTAGATTGATTGTCTCGGCATTGTAAGGTTACTGACTACTCCCTTAGGTCGCCGTCGACCTACGACCTGCATTAGGTCGCTCACGATCTAGTACTTGGAAAATAAATGATGTCGCTTCTTCCTAAGTCGCTACGGCCTATCAGCTAGTTCAGATGACCATGGAAGGACCTGTTAAGTCGTAGCTCGCTCCACTTTAACTCGCAAGCGACCTACGACCTATCTTAGGTCGTGCGCGACCTAAGCCTCACCCAGGAAATCCCCTATAAATACAGCATGGGCTACAACATGAGGGGGATCTCTTTTTGGCTCACTCTCGAAGCGCCGACACTCTGCTGTGTGCTCGACTCAAACAACACTTCAAGCATTCCAAGCATCAAGAACATTACGACAAACTCGAAGAGACGATCCACATCATTCAACATGGATTCAAAAGATTATTCTACAACAAAGTTTGATCTATTAGTCTAAAGTGTATTGTAATCGAAGGAAGTTGTATCAGTTGTACTTGATTCAGCAATAAAGAGATATAAAGTGAACGTAGGCTTGACCATAAGCCGAACCACTATAAAAATTGTGCCTTTCCTTGTTTTTCTGATATTTTTCTGCTTATTTTATGATTCACGTGTCAACGGGTGGTGCTTTCACACTTACATTACTTGCATCGGGGTGTTAGCGTCTGTTTTTAACGTTAACACTTAAAATATTAGTTATAAAAATATTATACCAATGTTACATATAACTTAAGTCCAAACTAATTTTCAAAATAAAATTACTAGATAGAGTATAACTATTTAAACAACTATTTTCTAAAACAATTATTGATTAAATCTTAGAAATAATCATTTCTATATCAACTTAATAAATCTTTACTTAAAGGATTTAAAACAATTTAAGAATTTAATTTCTCCATAGTATCCTTTTCAAAACCGATTCTAGAATTTTATATATGTGTGTGTGTGTGTATATGCATGTATGTATGTATATATTTTTTAAAGCTATTCAGAAATTTTATTCAGCTTTCCAGGGAGAATACACTTTCATTTCAAAATGGTTCATTTAAACCAATTAAATAAATCCTTACCGATTTACTTTAAATTTACGTTCCAAATCTGTAAATTTATTTCCACAATTCAAAAATAAATCAATTTCATTTTTAAACAAATTTCCCTTTCCTTTATAAATTCCATGGTGAATTTAAATTTCCAAATATCCACCGGTATACGATTTTCAAATCGATTTCAAATATTCACTATCAACATCAATTCAATTTTTCAATTGATTTCAAAAACAACCAAATCAAATTCCATATTGATTTTCCAATAAATTAAACACCAAGTGAATTTCATTCAAATCTCAAATTGAAATCAATTTCTACTAAACCCCAAATCAAATTTCAAATTGATTCCAAATTCTTTTCAAAACACCAAATAAATTTCCAAATGTATTTCTATATTTATTTCCTTTCAAAATAAATTCCTTTATTTTTTTCCAACTATTAAAATCCAATTTTTAAACAAGTTCTTCAACTTTTAAATAATATTATTCTAAATCCCTTTATAAAAATCTTTCCCATATTTTGGAAATAATTCGATATGATTCAAACGTAAAACTTCAACCCTTTCAAACTTCTTTTTAAATTTGTTCAATTCTTAAAAATAAATTTTACTATAAACTTTCAACTTGAAATTTCAAAAAAATTCAATTTTTATTTATTTCCGGCATCCAACGATACCAAAAATATATTCGGCTAAATTTCAGCCTTCAATAATTTCAATCACAATATAATCACACGGAGATTATAAATAATCAACACACAACATTGAAACAAAGTCGATTATTTGAGGAATCCAGTTGGATCCCTTCAACCTGTTTCCCTGCATCCACAGATGTTAGCACAATACCAATCTCGTTTCATGTAATGACCCAGTATTTTCAACCATTCGCATCCGCACATGTCGGACTTGAATTGTTCAAAATACCGCGTTGTAAAAATAAATTTGGCAAAACTCAGAATATGTAGTCAATAAATCAAAGAATCACAGACACGGATATCAGAAAACTCGCAGCGGAATTTAAAATACTTAGTGGTTCATGAAGCCACTACAAATAGTCTCAACAAATACAAATTACAAAGTCTTTCATCCCAAATATAGTTTAAATCATCAAATAGAAAATCCAAAAATCCCAAAGTCTTGATTTCATAAATAAGATAACGGACAGAAAGAAGCCAGCAGCTTGAAAGGATCTACAGAAGTCCTAGCTCCGGGATGATGACTGAACTGCAACTCAGGCTGACCCGAGCGTAAAATAAAACATAAACACTCGAGTCAGGACATACATACTTATATAGTGTAAGCTAATTCAAGTGTACTGTAATATAGAGCAAGTAACTTAAAGGATGCTTGGGACCGCCCATCCTCTAAGGATCCGTTAAACTATTTACTATGTAGTAATATTCGCTATTATAATAATGTCTATTAGTAAAATAAACTTACTTTTAAATAGCGTTAAGGCTTTACATTTTCCACCTTAACACGTAATATATTCCCATAGTCTATACAGTACCGTAATCTCCCCCGTACTGGGCGTCGTCAGAGGGTACTCCATAGGTATGGTACAAAACCAAAATCGTATAAGGCGCGCTAGGGTAGGTGACACGGCACAACTAGGCAATGCCAGGGTAGATATACCAATTACGCTTCCGGACCGATGGAAACGCGTAGCCGCAGCTACCGCCCACCTCGAACAACACTCCTAAATCAAAGGTGTGCACCAAACAATCACAAAAGCAATAGAATGGCATACGAAGAAGTGCGTCCGATCAGAGGTGCTACCTGATTAATCCGTTAATCGCTCATGTTTTAGCCACCTTATGCCAACTCACGGGAGTCGGGTCCACGTATTTACCTCAAGAAAACGTCACCACCATCCTACTTCAATCTGGAATCTCCACCGCGTACACAGTTGTCAAAGTGGTTTTCGGTATCGACAGAGAGTATGCCAGATATCTGATCCCAGTCTCTTTAACAACCAAACATTATTATAACCCGTGGTTACAACTTTTAAAAAAATTGGTATTTATACTTTAAAAATCAAAATAAATTTCAAATACATTTCAATATCATAATATCCTTTCAAACATCATTTATTTAAACATCAGTCATTTCATTTAATATAAAATACCATTTAAATCTATTCAATTTATTTAGGAATTAATTGTCTTTCAACTCACATTTAAAAGTTAAATTCTTCCATTTAAAACCATTTAAAGTCAATTCCTTATTCTTATTTATTTATATTACATTCCAAAATTTAAGCCTTTCTTTCCAAATATTATTTCCATAAATTTTATTAAAACAATCAAAATTCAGTTTCCGTAGCACTTATAAAATGCTACCTAAAATTATAGGTTAAAATAGTCTATTTACAAAAGACAGCATTTAAGTGCTGTAATTTATTAACTTAACCATTAAGTTTTAAATTCCCAAAATAAAACTTAATATCAATTATTTTACTTAACTAAAATCTCACTTTTAACAAAAATTCAGAATTTTCCAAAATAAGTTATACTCCAAAATTTTACATAAACATTCATTTATTTAACATTTGACTCATTCAAAAATCATTATAGATAAATAAAAAAAATCCTTCAAATACATTTAAACCAGAAAATTATAAACTTTCTATTTAAAAATATATTTTTTAAAACATTTCATAAAAATATTATATAAACCACGGGTCTGTATATAGTTTTCTAGAGTAGGTCAAGTGATACGGATATATATCATTTCAATCCGCAATTTACAAAAACCCCGGGTTCTATCATTTCAAACCCGCAATCCCAAGTTAACAAATAAATAATTAAACAATTAAATAAATGAACAAATGATTATCGTTCAGGCCTATCATTTCAGCCTATAACGATCTCAAATTTACAGGGAACTTACAGTGATGATTTAATCAGTAAATAAGCATTACATAGTATAACTGCAATAATATTACAATAGATAAACAACTGATGAGGTGTCAATTTAAAATGGGGTTTAACATCATACGTTATATCACAGGAAGATAAAATTTAATAAATAATTTACAAATACACTTGTGATAAATCACGGATATATAGGTATGTTTGTCTGGTGAGAAATACTCACCTGAATGCTGCAGAAAGTTTGATTTCCAACGATGGTAACACTTGGAAAAAAGAAAACGCACAGAAGCACGATCAAACTGATGCAGAGGTTGCGACCAGATTTATATTTTGAAAAGGGAACGAATCAAAACTAAGAAAAAATTTAACCCGAAATTTTCAAAACAAAAGGGAACGAATGGAAATAAATTCGCCCCATAGGCTCGACTACTCCACCACACGGTTAGACTACGTTCTCAAAGCTCGGTTCAAAATTTTGCCTGTTACTTACTTTCACCCCTTTTTATTTCTACAAGTGGCGGAAACACTAATAATTTAAATCTAATTCTCGGCATCATAAAAGAATTTTATGTGCATAACATTGATAATACATATACACTCACGATACTAATTATATGAACACTTCTTCACTAGTACAAAAACCCTCCTACAGCCGATTCTTATATTTGCTTATTCAATTATTATTATTAATTATTTTCCTTCTCTAACTACTGTTGCAACCTAGTTTGGACACTTATGACCCACACGCATACTTCCTCCTCCATTCATATTTTTTTTTATTCTACTCTATTATTTTTTTGGGTAAAGTTTAAATTTTATTTCTAAAATAAATTGGTGAAATTCACTACTGAAAATCTTGAAGGATGGCTAGATGACATAAAACCTTAGTTATCAGTTTATGAAAAATTTTCGTGCAATTTTATTTGGAGGAGAGGCTGACATCAGTGGTAAAGGAGGAGGGCAGGGATATAGTGGTGAAGGAGGAGTCATAGCCTAAGGTGGTGGAGTTTTAAGCCTTTGCGTGAACAAAAATAAAAAGAGAGAGAGAAAAAAAATGGAAATAAAGAAGAAGAAAGCAAAGGAGGAAGAAGGAAAAATATAAACATAGGCCATACCTGATGCTGCATGCGAGAAGAAGCTGAGATGAAATGAAAAATTATGTGAGGCTTGAATTTATAGGAGAATATTGGGTTGCTTTGTATGCAAGGTAATGGTGAATGAGATCAGGGAACAAATATATGCAGAGGTTATTGATTTTTCCAGAGGAGATTTTTTTTTTCCGTGAATTAAGTGTAGATAAATGGTAAGGTAGGATAAATTTTGGAAGCTAAAATGCACATTCTTTTTTATTTCTTCTCAGAGGATATTTGCATGATTTAAGGTGAACAAAAATAGGAAGGAAATAAATTTTTAAATTAATTGCACGGTGGCTTGGATTTACACAAAGAAACAGACATGAATATTAGGCAAAAATTTGTACACGTTTCTTTTCTCCTTTAAAAAATTTGGAAATAATTACGTTTATTAAAAAGAAGAAAAGGTAAAGTTTTGGCAAAGATTTTATGACAAATTTAAACAGATATTGAATGCGTTGATAAATTTTTGGCAAAGATAAAATTTTGATTTGAACGTGTAAAAGGAGGAAGCTGCATGATTTTCCTTTGATTTATCAGAAATCTCGTTCTACATGTGAGGAAATAAATTTCTTTCATTGATTGCAAACGTTTCCAGTGGCAAGCGTTTTATTTTGTAAATGCATTCTTACGTGCACGAATTTAGGAAGTGGAAAAACAAAATATCTAGGAAATATTTGCTCTTGCTTTAAATAAGAAGTAAATGTGACTGGGGTGGAGAAACAGCAAGAATTTATTGCTGAGAATTGTAAAAGGAAATCACAGATTATATACCTATTAACCAAATGAAGTTGTACATGGATTTGAAATTTTTATAATCAGCATTGATTTATAAAGAAACGGCAAAGTTTTACTAGACAAAGATTTATACCAAATTTAAAGCAAATTGAATGCGTTGATTTTTATTATCAATACGTTTTCCTATATACGTTATTTATACCATTAAATATCGTACCCTCTTAAATACAAAATTATCAGTTTATTAATATGCTATAAATTCTTAACATTTATTACTAAATTAAAAAAGATAAAACTTTGGTTACATCTCTTTCTGATTCTTATTACCATTAAAAGGCGATTTATTATCCAAATGGACCAAATATTACAAATTTTTAAAGCAAGTATATAATCCAATTTTTATTTAAATTCCAATTAGAGTTATCCTTAAACAAAGTGAAACTTTCATTTATTATTTAGCATTTTGGAAATGATTTGATCAAATTAAAATATATATAAATTGGGAATTAAATTTTACTGGAAAGAGAAAAATAACGTAAGAAATATGGGTAAAGAGAAAAACGCATATGAAATAGGCAAGCAGATAGGAGAATGGATACTGCGCATGATTGAGATTTAGGAGAAAATTGTGTTTTGAAAAAAATGCAAGAAATAAATTTTGTTGAATGGAAAAAATCTATGGAAATTAACTTTTTAAAGCAATGCATTGAATTAGAGGCAACATACTTGATTTGAACGCTAGACAATTCCTTCCCTCTAAAACACATGCCACTGATAAATTTACTCATTTACACTAAGGTCATATTTTTAAGAATGTGTACCATAGCCATAATATTTTATGCCCAAAATATAACGAAATAACAGACTAAAATTCTATACGTTTTCTTATATATATATATATATATATATATATATATATACACGATATTTATTCCCTCAATTTACGTGCCATTTAAACGCGTAATCACCCAGTTCATTTATACACTATAAAAATTTAAAATTTACTACTTAAACGGAATATAATTTGTTTACATTTTTTTCTTCTGATCTATTTACCATTGACAAAGAAATGTATTATTCAAAATATTACTTAACTTTAAAAGGTAAATAATCCATTTTATAGCTAAGGTAAAAATTATTGTGTTGTTTTAACAGTCCAGAAAAATAGAAAATTGGCGAACGTTTATAAAATTGAACAAAGAAAAGTGTTGATTCTTAGAGTAAAGAAACGAAAAGAATATTTGATTTGAACGTTATTGAAAAATCAATGGGTTTTATTTATTAAATAAGTGGAGTCAACGGAAAGAAAATTTATTCCTTTCCCACTTAAAATGCATGTATACTGATTTATTTGATTATTTATATCCAAGGTAATAAATTTAGACGCGTGAAAAACCGATGCAAAACACGCGCCCAGTTTCATAATAAAAGTGACGCTTTTTAAATTTACGCGTTCTCTTATGTAGTAAATATACATTAAAAATATTCCATCAATAACACGCATTTTAAAAGCATAACTAAATAGTTTATTTATACACTAAATTTTTTTTCAAATCTTATTTCTTAATCAAAACTTGATTTTGCTAGAAATTAAGTTATTTACCATCCTTGACAAAAACCCAAATTTCCAATTAAAGTTAATTCTTAACCACGTCAAAATTTCAGAGATCTTATTATTTAATTAAAAATTTGGTCAATTGTTTTTTTAATCACTTTAAAAATTAGATTTTTATATAATAAACCCCAAAGTTTTAAAAATACAAGTGAAAAATACTTGTTAAAAATTTGGGCTGTTACACTCTCCCCCACTCAGAACTTTTTGTCCTCGAAAAGGAAGAAGGTAGGGGAATAGAAACAACCTGTAAGAAAACTAAATTGAAACTTAAATTAGAACAATAAAAATTCAATTTTAAATTAATCATTGATTTCATCTATTTATACTTAAAATTTTAACATTTATTTATTTACATATTTACTTGTATAATATCCCTACACTTAAAAAATCATTTTTTTTAATCCAAATTTTACACAAGGTATTATAACATTCTAATTTAAAATGTTTAATTTTAATCCAAATTTGAAATGATAATTTAACTTAATTGTTAAAGTAAATTTACCATTTCCCAAAATAAACTAAATTCCCCATTTAGTTTCTTCTTTATTCCAAACTATAATTAAATTTATTTCTCCTAATATATTTTTCTCATCTATGTCAAATATGTTTACACTTATTACAACTGTTTAAATTTATTCTTAGTTCCTTAACATTATTTTATATTGAAAATTATTCCATTACCCTTTTATTTTATTTTCCTCTGTTAATCTTTTTATAACTAGAATTTAAGTGTATAACATTTATTATAACCACTCAAATTTTATTTATAAATCTTTTTATATTGTATATTATCCAATTACATTGTTAACTTCTGAAAATCAAGGTAGGTTATATTGAAATGAAATTGAGTATTATACAAATAAAACTTTCAAATTCAATTATCTCAAGTTGGAATCATTTATTCAAAAATTTGATTTTTTTTTCTTATTCCTCAAAAAAAAAATTAAGAATTAAATTTCTAATTCCCCTCAACCCAAATAAATATATGTACATAATATGTCAAATCAAATTTAAATCATATATCTATATATTATAAATCAAGTCATATTTTAGAGATTCAAATCAATTAAATTCTCAAGGTAACACTGTAGCCAGACTACAGAATGGTCTTTTTACTTTGAAACTCGAAAATGAATGTTGATGATGTTGCTGTCATCACCGAAATTATTTCCTAGCGACAAGGAGAAGAGCACTGATTTTTAAACCTTTAAAATTCTTTAGAAACAAATTTTTATTCGAAAATATTTTAAATAATATCTCCCTTTAAAATTTTAAACACAAGGTTTGAAACCATCGAAAATTGAATTCTCAAGTTCTGGTTTTAAATTCATTTCTGTTTCCAAATTAATTTATAACCATTTGTTTATATTCAATTATTTATATTAGACAAAACACATGGTCTATAAAACCATAAATAAAATCAAAACTATTATCTCTTGACAACTAGTTAAATTAATCATAAAATTCTGAAAATTATACTTATATATAATATTAGATTTTTCCCAAATATAGGAATAAATTTTTCAAACAAGGATAGAGATTCAAATTTGATGGATTCAAATCAAAGAGAATTTTGATTTAAAGATAAATTGGAATCAGAAGATCCGATGATTAAATAACAGAACAAGGAACTAGATAAGTTTATATAAATCGCGGGCGACCTTAACCTGGTCAACCGTGACTTAAAGAGTTAGATCGAATGTAGATTTACCATTCGATCCGAAGAGATAGAGTTCGGAATAACCAAAGATACTAGCATCTAAACCGAGGTTAAATATAAATCTCTGGTGAATCAATGCTAATTGTAAAGGAGTTTCACCTCTTTATTAGAATATTGGCGAGACCGCCAATTCACTATAAAGATCATCCGAAATGGAGTTATGGGATACTCCATAAATCGAAAGAAATGAATAATGAGGGACACGAATGAACTTTGGAACCGCAGGGAACGTTCCAAAATTCAAAGGAAATCGAATCAAAAGGAAGAGATTCAAGCTCGAATGAAAGTGATTCTGTAAATCAAATTTACCATACATTCTAAGTTTTGCCTAGAGCCAAAGCTCTGATACCAAATGTAATGACCCAGTATTTTCAACCATTCGCATCCGCACATGTCGGACTTGAATTGTTCAAAGTACCGTGTTGTAAAAATAAATTTGGCAAAACTCAGAATATGCAGTAAATAAATCAAAGAATCACAGACAGGATATCAGAAAACTCGCAGCGGAATTTAAAATACTTAGTGGTTCATGAAGCCACTACAAATAGTCTCAACAAATACAAATTACAAAATCTTTCATCCCAAATATAGTTTAAATCATCAAATAGAAAATCCAAAAATCCCAAAGTCTTGATTTCATAAATAAGATAAAGGACAGAAAGAAGCCAGCAGCTTGAAAGGATCTACAGAAGTCCTAGCTCCGGGATGATGACTAAACTGCATCTCAGGCTGACCCGAGCGTAAAATAAAACATAAACACTCGAGTCAGGACATACATACTTATATAGTGTAAGCTAATTCAAGTGTACTGTAATATAGAGCAAGTAACTTAAAGGATGCTTGGGACCGCCCATCCTCTAAGAATCCGTTAAACTATTTACTATGTAGTAATATTCGCTATTATAATAATGTCTATTAGTAAAATAAACTTACTTTTAAATAGCGTTAAGGCTTTACATTTTCCACCTTAACACGTAATATATTCCCATAGTCTATACAGTACCGTAATCTCCCCCGTACTGGGCGTCGTCAGAGGGCACTCCATAGGTATGGTACAAAACCAAAATCGTATAAGGCGCGCTAGGGTAGGTGACACGGCACAACTAGGCAATGCCAGGGTAGATATACCAATTACGCTTCCGGACCGATGGAAACGCGTAGCCGCAGCTACCGTCCACCTCGAACAACACTCCCAAATCAAAGGTGCGCACCAAACAATCACAAAAGCAATAGAATGGCATACGAAGAAGTGCGTCCGATCCTACTTCATTAATCCGTCAATCGCTCCTGTTTTAGCCACCTTATGCCAACTCACGGGAGTCGGGTCCACGTATTTACCTCAAGAAAACGTCACCACCATCCTACTTCATTCTGGAATCTCCACCGCGTACACGGTTGTTAAAGTGGTTTTCGGTATCGACAGAGAGTATGCCAGATATCCGATCCCGGTCTCTTTAACAACCAAACGTTATTATAACCCGTGGTTACAACTTTTAAAAAAATTGGTATTTATACTTTAAAAATCAAATAAAATTTCAAATACATTTCAATATCATAGTATCCTTTCAAACATCATTTATTTAAACATCAGTCATTTCATTTAATATAAAATACCATTTAAATCTATTCAATTTATTTAGGAATTAATTGCCTTTCAACTCGCATTTAAAAGTTAAATTCTTCCATTTAAAACCATTTAAAGTCAATTCCTTATTCTTATTTATTTATGTTATATTCCAAAATTTAAGCCTTTTTTCCAAATATTATTTCCATAAATTTTATAAAACAATCAAAATTCAGTTTCCGTAGCACTTATAAAATGCTACCTAAAGTTATAGGTTAAAACAGTCTATTTACAAAAGACAGCATTTAAGTGTTGTAATTTATTAACTTAACCATTAATTTTTAAATTCCCAAAATAAAACTTAATATCAATTATTTTACTTAACTAAAATCTCAATTTTAACAAAAATTCAGAATTTTCCAAAATAAGTTATACTCCAAAATTTTACATAAACATTCATTTATTTAACATTTGACTCGTTCAAAAATCATTATAAACAAAAAAAATCCTTCAAATACATTTAAACCAGAAAATTATAAACTTTCTATTTAAAAATATTTTTTTAAAAACATTTCATAAAAATATTATATAAACCACGGGTCTGTACATAGTTTTCTAGCCTAGGTCAAGTGATACGGATATATATCATTTCAATCCGCAATTTACAAAAACCCCGGGTTCTATCATTTCAAACCCGCAATCCCAAGTTAACAAATAAATAATTAAACAATTAAATAAATGAACAAATGATTATCGTTCAGGCCTATCATTTCAGCCTATAACGATCTCAAATTTACAGGGAACTTACAGTGATGATTTAATCAGTAAATAAGCATTACATAGTATAACTGTAATAATATTACAATAGATAAACAACTGATGAGGTGTCAATTTAAAATGGGGTTTAACATCATACGTTATATCACAGGCAGATAAAATTTAATAAATAATTTACAAATACACTTGTGATAAATCACGGATATATAGGTATGTTTGTCTGGTGAGAAATACTCACCTGAATGCTGCAGAAAGTTTGATTTCCAACGATGGTAACACTTGGAAAAACGAAAACGCACAGAAGCATGATCAAACTAATGCAGAGGCTACGACCAGATTTATATTTTAAAAAGGGAAAGAATCAAAACTAAGAAAAATTTTAACCCGAAATTCTCAAAACAAAAGGGAATGAATGGAAATAAATTCGCCCCATAGGCTCGACTACTCCACCACACGGTTAGACTACGTTCTCAAAGCTCGGTTAAAAATTTTGCCCGTTACTTACTTTCACCCCTTTTTATTTCTACAAGTGGCGGAAACACTAATAATTTAAATCTAATTCTCGGCATCATAAAAGAATTTTATGCGCATAACGTTAATAATACATATACACTCACAATACTAATTATATGAACACTTCTTCACTAGTACAAAAACCCTCCTACAGCCGATTCTTATATTTGCTTATTCAGTTATTATTATTAATTATTTTCCTTCTCTAACTACTGTTGCAACCTAGTTTGGACACTTATGACCCACACGCATACTTTCTCGTCCATTCATAAATTTTTTTATTCTACTCTATTATTTTTTTGGGTAAAGTTTAAATATTATTTCTAAAATAAATTGGTCAAATTCACCACTGAAAATCTTGAAGGATGGCTAGATGACATAAAACCTTAGTTATCAGTTTATGAAAAAATTTCTTGCAATTTTATTTGGAGGAGAGGCTGACATCAGTGGTAAAGGAGGAGGGCAGGGATATAGTGGTGAAGGAGGAGTCATAGCCTAAGGTGGTGGAGGTTTAAGCCTTTGCGTGAACCAAAAAAAACAGAGAGAAAAAAAATGGAAATAAAGAAGAAGAAAGCAAAGGAGGAAGAAGGAAAAATATAAACATAGGCCATACCTGATGCTGCATGCGAGAAGAAGCTGAGATGAAATGAAAAATTATGTGAGGCTTGAATTTATAGGAGAATATTAGGTTGCTTTGTATGCAAGGAAATGGTGGATGAGATCAGGGAACAAATATATGCAGTGGTTATTGATTTTTCCAGAGGAGATTTTTTTTTTCCGCGAATTAAGTGTAGATAAATGGTAAGGTAGTATAAATTTCGAAGCTAAAATGCACATTCTTTTTTATTTCTTCTCAGAGGATATTTGTGTGATTTAAGGTGAACAAAAATAGGAAGGAAATAAATTTTTAAATTAATTGCACGGTGGCTTGGATTTACACAAAGAAATAGACAGGAATATTAGGCAACATTTGTACACGTTTCTTTTCTCCTTTAAAAATTTTGGAAATAATTACGTTTATTAAAAAGAAGAAACGGTAAAGTTTTGGCAAAGATTTTATGACAAATTTAAACAGATATTGAATGCGTTAATAAATTTTTGGCAAAAATAAAATTTTGATTTGAACATGTAAAAGAAGGAAGCTGCATGATTTTCCTTTGATTTTTCAGAAATCTCGTTCTACAGGTGAGGAAATAAATTTCTTTCATTGATTGCAAACGTTTCCAGTGGCAAGCTTTTTATTTTGTAAATGCATTCTTACGTGCCCGAATTTAGGAAGAGGAAAAACAAAATATCTAGGAAATATTTGCTATTGCTTTAAATAAGAAGTAAATGTGACTGGGGTGGAGAAACAGCAAGAATTTATTGCTGAGAATGGTAAAAGGAAATCACAGATTATATACCTATTAACCAAATGAAGTTGTACATGGAATTGAAATTTTTATAATCAGCATTGATTTATAAAGAAACGGCAAAGTTTTACTAGACAAAGATTTATACCAAATTTAAAGAAAATTGAATGCGTTGATTTTTATTATCAATACGTTTTCCTATATACGTTATTTATACCATTAAATATCGTACCTTCTTAAATGCGAAATTATCAGTTTATTAATATGCTATAAATTCTTAACATTTATTACTAAATTAAAAAGATAAAACTTTGGTTACATCTCTTTCTGATTGTTATTACCATTAAAAGGCGATTTATTATCCAAATTGACCAAATATTACAAATTTTTAAAGCAAGTATATAATCCAATTTTTATTTAAATTCCAATTAGAGTTATCCTTAAACAAAGTGAAACTTTTATTTATTCTTTAGCATTTTGGAAATGATTTGATCAAATTAAAATATATATAAATTGGGAATTAAATTTTACTGGAAAGAGAAAAATAACGTAAGAAATATGGGTAAAGAGAAAAACGCATATGAAATAGGCAAGTAGATAGGAGAATGGATACTGCGCATGACTGAGATTCAGGAGAAAATTGTGTTTTGAAAAAAATGCAAGAAATAAATTTTGTTGAATGGCAAAAATCTATGGAAATCAACTTTTTAAAGCAATGCATTGAATTTGAGGCAACATACTTGATTTGAACGCTAGACAATTCCTTCCCTCTAAAACACATGCCACTGATAAATTTACTCATTTACACTAAGGTCATATTTTTAAGAATGTGTACCATAGCCATAATATTTTATGCCCAAAATATACCGAAATAACGGATTAAAATTCTATACGTTTTCTTATATATATGTACACACATATATATACACGGTATTTATTCCCTCAATTTACGCGCCCTTTAAACGCGTAATTACCCGGTTCATTTATACACTATAAAAATTTAAAATTTACTACTTAAATGGAATAAAATTTGTTTACATTTTTTTCTTCTGATCTATTTACCATTGACAAAGAAATGTATTATTCAAAATATTACTTAACTTTAAAAGGTAGATAATCCATTTTATAGCTAAGGTAAAAATTATTGTGTTGTTTTAACAGTCCAGAAAAATAGAAAATTGGTGAACGTTTATAAAATTGAACAAAGAAAAGTGTTGATTCTTAGAGTAAAGAAACGGAAAAGAATATTTGATTTGAACGTTATTGAAAAATCAATGGGTTTTATTTATTAAATAAGTGGAGTCAACGGAAAGAAAATTTATTCTTTTCCCACTTAAAATGCATGTATACTGATTTATTTGATTATTTATATCCAAGGTAATAAATTTAGACGCATGAAAAACCGATGCAAAACACGCGCCCAGTTTCATAATAAAAGTGACGCTTTTTAAATTTACGCGTTGTCTTATGTAGTAAATATACGTTAAAAATATTCCATCAATAACACGCATTTTAAACGCGTAATTAAATAGTTTATTTATACACTAATTTTTTTTTCAAATCTTATTTCTTAATCAAAACTTGATTTTGCTAGAAATTAAGTTATTTACCATCTTTGAAAAAAAACCCAATTTCCAATTAAAGTTAATTCTTAACCACGTCAAAATTTCAGAGATCTTATTATTTAATAAAAAATTTGGTCAATTGTTTTTTTTTTTAATCACTTTAAAAATTAGATTTTTATATAATAAACCCCAAAGTATTAAAAATACAAGTGAAAAATACTTGTTAAAAATTTGGGCTGTTACATTTCAAGACGGGATATCGCGGTACATGGGTTTATATAAAGTATCATCCGCTATTATGCGGCGCAATAGGGTCTCATCAGCTATATAATGTGGGAAATCAACTCCAAGTACATATATAATACCAATTCCGCTTCAAGGTGGAATATCGCGGTATATGTGTTTAATAAAATAACCTCCGCTTAATATGCGACGTATAGGGTCTATTTCAATACAATAGATAATAATTTATCATCCAAGCATATAATCAACACAATCAAGCAATTTTAAATCTAACTATTTAAAATTTAAATCGAAACAAATTCGATTGAGTGAGAAGTTCTCACCTTGCTTCCAATACAGTTGCAGTGTTTTATTTCAGATAAAATTAAACGCGCGTTTAATTTTTACTCAAATTCAAACTATCTCCAAACGACTCCAAACTAGCTCCATTGTGTAGTGCTCGTCAATACGGACTCGATGGACCTCGTATGAAAGAGTTATGCATTTTAGAAGTTCGTACTATTTTTAATATAAATTAATTTACAAATCTAGTTTATTTTAAACCTAGAAATCATCACAGCCGTCGATTCCATTTTCTCCAGATCTCGACCGCACTTCCGCTTCTTCCCTAACATCGCTCCCAGGTTATTCGAACGCGAGAATACCTATAGCTCCATGTTTCCATCGAATGTCGCGGCCACCACCTTCGTCGAGAAGATGATCAGAGGCTACCGAGTCGAAGCCCTTGACCTCGCCTACCAACGTCGACAATTGGGTCGAGCTCGGTCATGTTTTCGCGTGGAAAAACGCGTTGGAACGTCGGAAGTTCCAAGACGAATTTCCGTTCATCCATCGCTCGAAATCCCATCTCGACCGTCATATCAAAGTACTCAATGCCCTCTTCGTTTTTAGAGTTGAACATTTCACAAATTGTCTAATGGATTGTGAAATATTTGTGGAAGAACGAGATGCGATTCTGGCCATTGTTTTCAAAGTGACGGCTAGCCCTAGGGTTGTTAGGTTTAGTGAAAAATTGAGATGTTAAGGTCCTTTTATAGAAAATTTGACGAAACACTATTCATCTGAGATTTTCCGACTCCAAACAAAAGCGTGCCGACTGACGTTTTTAGGGTTTAACCCGCGTTCCGGACACAATGGAATAGGTATCGAGAGCCAATTCGATCATATGTGCGAGTTATGGAAATAAACGATCAAATTTAAATTAAATCGGTTAAACTAATTTCTATGCGTTTTGGCTTGCCCCGGACAAACCGTAAATCCGATTGACACGAAATTTGAAACCTTATAATAATATAACATTACGGATCCGATGAAACTAGTTTTGTAGAAATCCGAGACTGTTTGAAAGATGGTTATTTCCACTCGTCGATTAAATATTAAAATATTCAATTTCTACAAATTAAGTTTCGATTCAATTTTAAAAATTCTACAACATCATTCTAACTCCAATATGATTTACTACAACTTTACAAATCATTTTTATTCACATTAACCCTAAATTCCAATTATTTCTATAATTTCAAATATTAAATTATCGATTTAATTATCCAAATAAATCACTATATTCGAAATAAAATTTATTCGACCTACAAAATTTACTTGTTAATATTTAAAATCAATTAAATATACGAATTTCAAATGATAGGAATTTAGGGTCGTTGCAAACTTCCCCCCTTAAAACAATTTCGTCCTCGAAATTACCGAGTAAGAAAAAGTCTTGAAATCCATTAACTTTTTTCAAAAACAAACCGTTCCAACTTGATTTCAGATTCATTTTAGTTTCTTAACTTTTCCAAAATCCGTTGGTTACACTTTTCTAGTTCAATTCTACATTTTCATTTTAATTTAGAAATTCACTTTTCGTTAACAAAAAAATTTCAAAAATTTTTCAAACTCCCTAAATTTATGAAATTTATTGGCAGAGTCTCCCTTGTACGGAGGAGCTTTTGCAATATCGCAATAGATATAAATATATATACATCGACCCACATGGTTAGAAAACAGAAAAACAGCTCATATTTCCTATTTTTATTGCGTATGCGTACCTTTTTAGCATATTTAAGCAAAGCAGATA
The DNA here is from genome assembly GCA_030765085.1 of Allium cepa. Classification (NCBI taxonomy): domain Eukaryota; kingdom Viridiplantae; phylum Streptophyta; class Magnoliopsida; order Asparagales; family Amaryllidaceae; genus Allium; species Allium cepa. The sequence goes on from CM060929.1 coordinate 63,279,330, forward strand.
TTTATTAGTATTTTAGCGTGACCAAATCCAGCCAACTACAGCCCCGGTACCTGTACTTACTCAATTTAAACATGCAAGTGACATATATAGGAAATTCATTTACATTTCACTAATTTCCAATAGAAAACACATAGTTTTCATAAGCAATGCAATCAAAATAATTTCCATAAGCAATTTATAAGGTTTCGATACAAATTTTAATTGCTTACAACCAATTCACATTAGTTCACTTTCAATTCAAATTCTATTACATAGCTTTCCATTTATCAATTCAATTTCATTAACACTTAATGAATTATATACAATCAACTAACAATCATATAACAACCAAATCATAACCAACATAACCAAATTATTAAATTTACATTCAATTTGGTTTAACACTTTTAATTCCAATTGGTTTATATTAAATTGACTTCCATTCAATTATTCAATTTCCAATTTACTAGTTTTTTTAATGAATTAACACTTACATCCATTATTCCATATCAATTCATTTACATTAGATTGATTAACATTCAATCCATTTATTAATTCAATTGCTAATTCATTTAACAAATTAGGTTGAATTTCATTTATATAACTCAAGTTCATATTCATCACTTCACTTTATTAATTTACTTCTGTTAACGTAAAAAATCAAACGCTAACACCCCGGTGCGAGTTGTGTAAGTGTGAAAGCACCACGCATCGATACGGGAATCAGAAATAAGCAGGAAAATCTCAGAAAAAGCAGTAAAAGACACAGTTTTTATAGTGGTTCGGCATATAGTCAAGGCTACGTCCACTTTATATCTCTTTATTGCTGACTCATGTACAACTTATACAACTTTCTTCAATTACAACACACTTTAGACTAGTAGTTCAAACTCCGATGTAGAATAATCTTTTGAATCCATGTCGAATGATGTAGATTTCCTCTTGAAGTTTGTCGTAATGTCCTTGGTGCTTGGAGTGCTTGAAGTGCTGTTCGAGTTGAGAAAATGGCAGAGTATTGGTGCTTCGAGAATGAACCCAAAGGCCCCCTCCCATATTGGAGTAAGGGTTGTATTTATAGGAGATTTCCTGGGCGAGGTATAAGTCGTGCACGACCTAAGGTAGGTCATAGGTCGCTAGCAAGTTAAGGGAATACGAGCTATGACTTAACTGGTTCGCACTTGGTCATTTGAATTAGCTAGTAAATCGTAACGACCTAGAGGAAAGCAGCACGATTTTATCACTAAGTACTAGGTCGTGAACGACCAAGGGTAAGTCGTAAGTCGGTGGTGACTTATGGGAGTAGTTAGCGACCCAACAACGTTGAGATATCCAATGTAGCGACCTAGGCTTGGTTGTTGAGCCACTTCACTCCTTATATCGTTAATTCAGTAGGTTTTGAGTCGTTGGACCATTGAGTCGCCTAGCCTTCAAGCTGTTAGGTTGTTGGACCATCTAATCTTTTAGGTCGCTAGTTTCCTTAAGTCGTTACCTGTTAGGTCGCTTAGCAGTGTTCTACCTTTTAAGTCGCCGAAGCTCTTAGGTCGCTGAGGACTATCGCCAGAGCTCTTAGGTCGCTGAGGACTAAAGTTATTAGGTCGTTCAACCTTTAGGTCGCGGGGTCCATAATTGTTAACTTGTTTATGCTTTAAGTCGCTTGCGGGCTGCTTTGTGTGTCAGGTCGTTAGGACCTTATCTTGTTAACTCGTAGGTCGCTTCGGTCTCTAAGTCGCTAAGTTGTGATGCAGAGTCTCATTCCACTTGCCTCGCTATTGCCTTGGGTCGCTGAGTCGCTTAACATAGGAGTTAACATTTGCCCCTCGAAGTACACGCCTAGGTCGTAGGTCGTGTGCTTCGATCTAGTTTCGTTAGGTCGTGAGCGACCCAAGAGATAATTCGTATGGCCATTCGTCTTCTTCTTCTATTTTCCTATTTAAACCATTGACTCGCTCCTTCCCCTTAACTGAACTGTCTTAATAACCTCCTCCGCCATTAACGATCTTTCGAGCTTCCTAAAGCAAATCCTTTCCAATCAAGCTGTCAATTCATCACTACCTTCACATTGTGTAAGTGAATTCAACTTTTATCCAACCATGATCACCTTTAGACCTTGAAACCCCATCGTCTGATCCAATCCAACTTTGTGTGCTTCGCTTCACTTTTGATCGCGATGAGTTATGCTACTGTTGCGATTCATAGGAGCAAAGCAGTGAGATGGATTTGAGATGATTCGAATCGAAATTGGGTGTGCTGGTGGTATGAATAACAGACTTAGCGGAGAGGATGATGGATTTTTCGTTGTTTTGGCGATAGTGGGTTATCGGGTTGGACATGAGCTAGCGGGTTAAGGAGATAACTTGAAATTGCCGAATAATCACCTGAAGCGACCTAACAGATTTTGGACAACCTTGAAATTCTTGCAATTTAATTGATTTGCACGGTTTTCGAATTGACCGACCTAAGAACTTTTGCGACCTTAATTGCACGCGACTTAACTTCTTAGATCGTGTTAGCTTCCTGACGACTTAATTGTACGCGACTTAACTTCTTAGGTCGTGTTAGCTTCCTGACGACCTTAACTGTACGCGACTTAACTTCTTAAGTCGTGGCCGAGCTTGGACTTGAGCAATTTTGCGGCATTTTGACTTGAAGCTTTATTCTTTAACATGCATCACAACCTTAACTCGCCGAAGGATGATAATGAACTTTTTGACTTAAAAGAACGACTTAATGGAACTTTGTCTTATATTAAGTTGCTTAAACTTGTTTTCTCGCAAGAAATTGACAGAACTTAATTTGAATCTCCAACTTGAACAGCTAGAGTGAACTGCCTGAACTCTGTTGCACTTCTTTACAGATTATACTAACTTGCAAGCTAAGAACCTGTTAAATACAACATTTGCAAAAAATGTAACGAATATACTGCCACTGATTGCCCACATCGAATGACAGTTTAGCCGATAAAATATAATCAACTTAAAGAAATTATATGAAATGCTGTGAACCAACAAATTCAAGTGAAGTAGTAAAGCAATGTTAATCAACTAAAGTCGATTTGTTTGCATCAATACTGCACCTGCATCTGGACTTAAGGCGACAAGTCCTGAAATTTTACACTTGTCATATGTTTATTAATTTTAATTCCAGTTATACTTGCTTGTCACTTTGTTAGTTTTTACACAACACTTCACACATTTAGGAAATGTGCACCTTCATATTTGAATATCCAGTTCCTTGTATAAAATGTCTTCTCAAGAAGAAATAATCGAGCAACCTGAAGGAGTCTTCCCGATAGCTGAACCATTGGTTGATCCTCCTGAGAGAACTCCAACTACCTTGAGTCAGCGGACATTCAATCAACTACGTGTTCAATTTGGGATTGCCGAAGCAGATGCTAGACTTCCTGGCCCAAATGATACTGCCGACAGGCCGCCTCTTGGTTTTGTTGCCGTCAACCGTCAGATGTGCCTTTGTGGTGCCATTCCCCCTTTCAACGAGTTTCTTCATCAACTCCTTTTCCGGCTAACCATCTCTCCCTTCCATCTACATCCCAATGGATACGCCATCCTGATGGGATTGTGTGTTTTATTCAGGAGGACGCTTAACCGCCTCCCGAGCTTCGAAGAAGTTTGCTACTTCTGCACATTTGCAAAGAATAAAGACCACCCCTCCTTTATATTTGTGAGAAGTGCCAGAAATTGCAAACTTATTACTGATCTTTCCGAAAGTGCTCATGGCTTTCTGAATCAATTCTTCTTTGTCCGCTGTCCTCTAGGGTTTTATGCCATCTGGAGAAAAGGAAGTGGGATTGCTCATCCTCGTTTCTTCGTTTCAACTTTCGAAGATTCGAATTGCTAAGTGCTAACTTCATTCTTTTCTTTTACAGCACTTCCTCCTCCCTCTAGAAACCCCATTCGCAAGACGACATTTGATAGATTAAGTGTCGTGCCGGATGAAGAAAGAAGTATTAAGTTTTTGCTGAGAGATGAACTTCTGCACCAATACGAGCTTTTGCACTCTTCTCGCTCCACTCAACCTCATGAAGTTCCCGATTCTCCGACCAAATCGCCAGATGCCCCCATTCCTGCTGAGGAACTTATACTTAAGGAACCTACTTCTGAAGCTTTACTGGTGAAGTGCTCTACTTCTACTAATATTGCGGGGCCATCTGACAAGCTTACACTTGCCCCGATCATCGAAGAGGAAGAGCCTTTTCATCATTCAGGGAAATCCGGTGATGAGGGAATTGAGAGAGCGAGTCCTGCCAAGCAGAGTGGGGATGACATCTTTGAAGGGTTGAGCGATTTAATGATCACTTCACAGGAGCTCTTTAAAGAAGACCCTGTTTCTGCTTGAGCTACCTCTTCAGCAGTTGAAGAAAAATCCACTTTACAACAGACTTCGTTAGCTCAAGAGTTGATGTTAGCCATAAAACCCATCATTTCCCCGCAACCGAGGAGTGGTTCGTAGTTCGACGCGCGTAGTTTGCACGTTTCACACACTTAGGATTTTTGGCATTCTTATGCACTTACATGCACTCTACTTCAAAGATTCTCAAGCTTTGCCTCTTTTCCATTTTCAGGTCTTTCAAAGGGACGACGCTCTTATTACGACGACTTTCAGAGCTACGGGAGAAGCGGCTCTTTTGATCCTAAGAGATATCTTCCTTCTTATAGGGAAACTGACGAAGAAAGAGCCGCACGAAAAGCTCATGAAAGGCGTGCCTACGAGGAACGCCATGAAAAACGGGACGAGCGACACGATTCTTCCCAGAGGGAAGATGATTCTTATAAACGGAAGTCCCGTGACGACAAGGGGAAAAGTCAGATTGCCGAAGATGTGAGTAAAAGAGCCAAACATGGCGAAAAACCAGCATCCGAGATTTCTGAACAACCTGCCGCTCCTGTACTGCCTCAATCTCCTGCCCTGGCACGTACCGATATTCAAACAATCATTGGAAGGCCCCCATATCGAGTTGGTCCAGGCCCAGCTACTCTTCAGAGCCGATTTCCAAACTGGTGCCTGGAAGGAGTGCTCTTTGATCTTGACCTGGTCCCGATCGATAAGCAGGCTATGCTGCGCAACCTTGATGCTGTCAAACTTGATATCGAAAGAATGTCAGGTTGGCAAAAGCTTGTCGATGAGCTCCAAAGGGTAAATCGCGCGAATCTTGAAGCCATGTTAACAATGGAAAATGACAAATCTGAGTGGCAGAAGATTCTTGAGCAACATGATGCGGAAATGAGAAGCATTGCTACTTATAATGAAAAGCTCGAAGCGGAAGTTAAAAACTCAAAGAAGAGCTTGTCATATCCTCCACTTCCTATTCGCAAAGGGAGCAAGTGCTACAACAACAGGTGCGAGATGCTCATGACGCTCAAAGGGATGCCGAAGATAGGCTTGATGTGCAAAAAAGAGTTAATGAGGGCCATATTGCTGATACTGCAGAGCTGAGAAAGAAGGCTAGTTCCAAGGACGTGGAGATCGAAATGCTAAAACTTCAACTCTCTAAAGCTGAAAGAGAGCGTGATGAGGCTGTTGCCGGCAAAATTGCAGCTGAAGAGTCTCACGAAGCAACGAAGGCCAATATCAGCTCAACATTGTTTGACTTCTACGTGCATAGCGTCCTGGGGCGTGGTAGTCTCTCCTTTCTAGGCCCCAAATATGAAATAACTCTGGCCGAAGTGTGGGAGGCCATGCTTGACATGTTTGGCAGTGCTGGCTATACTGAGGCGGATTTAGAGGCAAATTATCTTGATGACGATGCCCGCGCCGCTCTTGCCAGAGGAAAGGAGCAACTGGCCGAAGAGAGAGCCGGAATGGCCGAAGGAGAACATGTAGGAAAGGCAACTTTAACCGACCCAGTTCAACCTTCGGTTTCAGCCGATATCGACATTATTGGTTCTGGTTCCCATTCTCCGCCTCCTACTAAGTCCATCACTGAAGGTGCAATTGCTCACAATGGAGATGATAGTCAAGAGAGTGGTGACGCGCGGGGCTTTGAAGTTGACATAGTAAAGCCTGCTTCGCCAAGTAACCTTACTGCTGATCTTGCTCAAGTGGACTGCTCGTTCGCTTCACATGAGTTTGATGAACTTCTTGATTATTTTATAAATCTCGACACGCCACTAACTCCTCTCTTTTCGAGAGATACTGACTTTAACTTCTTTTCTTGTGTAAAGAAAGTACCGAGCATTGTTCAGACTTTCCCTCCTCCAGTTATTCCTTCCCCGTCTCTTCAGGTCACTCCTCCTTCTGCCTCTCAACCGGGGTCACAAGAGGAGAAAATAGAAGTTCTCCAAGACTTGGACGATCCCATTGCTTCACAAGAACATAGGGGAGAAGAAACTGAAGAGGGCGAAAAGACTCCGGAACTAACTGCTTCTGACGATACGCCGTTAGCCACACTTTTTACTCCAAGAAGCGGGTCTTCTTCTAAGAAAAGGGGGAAAAGTGGAGTCTCAAAGAAGAAGGAAGCTCAGCTGTGACGATCCTGACTCGACCTTCGAAAATCGGCACCGAATACGACACTCATATTCTAATGCCGCAGATTCAAACGTCGAACCTGGTGCGCCGGAGCTTATAACACCATTAAGTAAACAAACAACATAGCGGAAGAAATAATGAATATCAATATACAACATCTCATACAACATCCTGATACAACAGATGATCCAATAGATATCGATATACATCAGAGATAAGATACAATAAAATAGCAGCGGAAAAGAAAAAAATAGATAAGACTAGCAGCGGAACAAATAACTCAAGGTAGTCTTCAAGAAAGAACTCCAAAACTGCAACTCCATCTCCAAGAACCAATCCAGAAATAGCTCTCCCAATAACAATGCACCAAGCTAAGCAAGGTCAGTCATCTCCAAAGATTGAACTAACCTCGGATCATCTACCAAACCTAACTATCTGAAAAACCCAACTCTAGACTGCTCGTGTGGATAATAGTGAGCACCCAAAGTTTAGGAAAGGAACAATAAACTCCGGATCAGTCATGGGACTGGTGTGAGTAACAAAAACAGTTTATCTTTTAAATAAAACAAGATTTATAAAAGAAAATCCGATATGCTTTTTAGAAAATGAAACTACCATAAGACCTCCCGCCACACACACAATGCAAACGCCGAATTGGAGGAGATTTCTTCTTATGATAGTCAAACATGCTTAATACGTAGAAAGTTCTTTGATATTATTATTATAAGTGCAAAGTGCAGAAAACATTTCGAAAGTAGAATATTAATCTTAGCCAGCATACGACCATTATCGTATGCCTACTATAGCTACCATGTTCAATAGCAGGTTACCACCACATTCCATGGCAGGTAATACAACTAAAACCGTACAAGGCTCGTATTGTTTTGATTGGATTTCCAACAAATGGTCAGGCTAAGGAACTTCCTACTGCCACATGGGATTGCCTCTGGCGGGACGTCCCGAGAACCTAACCGGATCTCTGCCAACACAAGGCCGGGTTACCTCTGTAACTAGGTAACTACTACTCGAGCATGCCACTCCCCGGTCCTTTGGGACCTTTATCCGAGGCGCCTCTAAGCAACAACCACACAGTAAATGAGATTGGAGCTACCACATAGGTAAATATCTGGGCTCCATACCATGATACCACCCTTTACCAGAAGGGAATGACACACCCTAAAGGGCGCGACCCTCATAACCTTGCCGCATCTTTCCTGTTTCGACCATTTCCGAGGTGTGAGGTCCTGATGCAGTCTCGTCCACAAAGCTACTCTTTGGTACAAAGCCATGCTTTGGGTCAACAAATGATCAAAGTAATGATCACAAAGATAAATGATCAAACAAATGATCATATCATAAATGATCAAACAATGATCATCAACACACAGCAGCACTCAGCATGCCACACTACCAAATTGAGAGTATATTGCTGATAACTTTCAACTACATAACCTCTGAGCTCGTACGTCTCAGAGAAGGGTGTTAAGCTAAGAGAATAAATTCTCCGCCACCAACAGAAATGTATTTGAAAGAAATCTGCTTTATATCTCATAATGTAGTGTCAGACATGTAACCATACAAGTCTGTTCCGGGTTCGAACAGAACCGAAGGCACTTCCGAAGAAGCCCTTGCAATCCGGGTATTCACAATCCCGATCGGACTTCCCATCACTTAGGAAATCTCTATACCGTAGCTACTCGGTGCAGAGACAATCGATAGGTTATCCTATCATTTTCACAAATACCCGGTCTTCACCACCGGTCTTCAAATGCTATCCATAACGATTTATCACGTATTCGGGATGGGTTGTACGACACAAAGGTCCTCTCCCGGCTAAACCGAAAAGTGAGCGCAACATTTAAAACATATGGATATGGGATTTCAATTAAGTCACAACTTAATAATTTAAAACTTCCTTTTAAATGGTTTAAACGAATTACCATTTCAAATCTTTTAAACAAAAAGATTTATTCACTAAGTTCACCCAGCTTCACAAAGATCCATTTACGGATTTCAAAACAATTTCCATTTTAATTGGATTAACTCGTTAAAACTTTAAATTAACGATTTAACTTATAGCTTTCAAAACTTGTTTTCAAAGATTCGTCCATAACTTGGAAAATCATTTTCAATTCAAACTTGAAATCCCTTTAATATAAATTGGAAGTTCATTATCACTTAGAAACAATAGTTTTATTTCGGAAAAACCCGATTCCATTTATACAAGTCACAATCTTTGGTTTAATTCAAATTTCCAAATTAATACCTTTAAAATAGTTTAACCCATATAAACTGGTATAACATTTTAGTCCCTAGTTCCCAGATCACAGTATTCAATTTCAAATATTGAATTCAAATTTAAATCAAAATATTTAAATATCAAAACTCAATCGAGTTATTCAAATAAATTTCATCTTTGAAATTCCATTTCAAAAGCTTTTCATTTTAAAACCCAATCCATTTCCAAAACATTTGAATTTAAATATTTAAATTCAAAACTATTTCGAAATTTGTGACTTAATCGATTTCCTCGTGAAATCCATATTTGTGTGTGTATAGTGTGGTCCAGGGGTTTAACACAATAATGCAACATTATTCAATCATCATAGATCAACCACAAAAATATAGTTGATAAGCGATATAAACTATAACGCTTATCATCCATTCACAATCCACAGATAATATGCAGATGTATCATCAGTAAATGAATAAAATACTCAGTTCAATCCATAGAACAAAATGTCACTGATCAGTTAGGGCAATCAATTCAAGGTATCACATATAATATGATCATCCATAAGTAAGGTCAAACATTTAATAATCATTTATAAGCGGGATTAATTCATTATTAAATCCTAATTAATTCAATTTGTTTCCAATTTAATTTATGTACTTATGACTTAATTATCAAATCTCTGATTTATTAATTACGAATCATTAATTGCCAATTTATCTAATGATTTTCTTAAATTAATTAACTTTAATTAATCAAAATATCCATAATCAATTACAATAAGTGATTAATCCTTAATTGCTTTCATTAAGTAATTTCATTTAAACAATATATAATTGATTATCTAAACTAATGAATATAATTAATTATTTAAAATTAATTGCCTTAATTAATACTTAATAATTTTTAGTTAATTATCTAATAACATTTCTTAATTTCTTTTAATTAATCTCCAATTATAAATAAATCTAAATCATTAATTTGTAAATCATCCATTAATTATCATATTAGTTACATCACGTAATCAACTTAATTTTTTCTAAGGCAATTCATTTCTTTGTTAATGACTTCACTAATATTTAAGTGTAAAACATTTCACTTTTAAATTTAAATTTAAATTACATTTCAAATTTTAAGTTTCAAAATGATTATTCTTTTAAAACTCAATTTATAATCTTTAAAAATAAATGTAAATAACATCTATTGCTTATATAAGAGAAAGCTTTTGATTCACAACTTTGATTCAATTTGCTTTTATTGATTTAAAAATCCAATTTCATTTTAAACCTTAAGATTCAAAAGTTTATTTGGGAACTAAACTTAACTTTGAATTTTAAACCATTGTTCAAATGATGTTTTCAACTTAATAATAATTTTTTTTTCTTTTTTTTTCTTTTTTTTCAGAAAACTGTCAGGTTTTTCATAAACCTGAAAACCAAACATTAAAATTATTTAAAACTTTATTTTATTTCATTTTAGAATTCAGACATGAATTTGAATCCACATTTGAATTTGGATTTAAACTTTGATTATAACTTGTCTAAAACTTTGCTTTAAAATCAAATCACAATCAGGTTTACAAAAACCTGAAACCTGACAAACTAACCCGAGGCAAAGTGAAAGTGCTTCGAGTTGTTTCCTCTCCAACTTCGAGTAAGCTTTGGAAAAACTTCGAGTATCACTCGAGCAAATGCGAACTACCCAGCATCCAGATGAACAACCCCAGATCAACTCCACTGTCCACGTGCACATCGCCTCTGGCGATCTTCCGGCGTCGCAGCATTTTCGATCACGTCGACCATTCTTCCCAGACCCAACTCCGACCCCTTGAACTTCGTCACCACCTCGAGATCGAAAATTCGAGTATTAACTCGAAACCTGGAAATAGCAACAGGAAACATCACCAAACCTGTCATCGCCTCCCTCTCGCCGCCTCGACCACCAGAGTTCGTGAAACTCCGGCCACGCACGCGTCATCCACCCAGCCACCATTACCCGAAGGCACGAGCAACTCGATGCTCGAACGAGGTCGTGAGGCACGAGATCCCTCCCCACTCAAAAACTAGGTTTAAAACTTTCAAACGTGCGCCGCTGATGCCACCGTCGTCATTGCCACCTCCAACCATTTTTCACTGGACCCCTGTAACCTCCTCTATCGCCACGAGAAACCCTGAAACCCCTAACGTCTCCGACCACTGGAAATCGCCCAAAATCCCATTTTGGTTCAAAGTCGAACTACACTTAAATCCTTTATCAAAAAAATCAAAATTTTTGCTTTAAAAATCATATTTTAGCATAAGAATTCAGTTTGTAACCCTGAATTCAAAAATTAAGAAGCCGAAATTTGACAATTTTAAGTCTTGGTCTCCTCTTTTAGTTTACAGAGATAATACTAGGTTGGATTGCCTTGAATAAAATTTAAATCTTAAGTATATGCTATAACAACAATCTTTGTTTTTAATACTATGTCCAACATTGAGTAAATCAAGTGGAAATGATTTTTAGAATGGTAGACAGAGGACAATTTAATCATCACCCTGTACAGAACTTCCAACATTCAAGTATAAACAGAAAATTCATATAAATGTAAATACTAACCTACATATTCACAAACACACACACACATATATGTATATATATAACCGATCATTCTTTTCAATTTGGTTTAAAGTAGTGTTACTCACCTGTTTTAAGAGATGGCCAGAGCCTTAAATTTGCACAGGTTTGAAAAATGTAAGCTTTCATTTTTATTTTATTTTTTCCAGCTTGAAAGCTTGAACACTTGCTTGAGGTGCTCTTTTGTAAACTGATCTAGATTTTTTATCTTGGTTACTTTTTATTGGATTTCCTTTGAATCTGAAACCTGTTGTTGAGATCCCAGGCCTGAAAATCTTCTGGTTTGGTTTGATATATAGTGTTGTTTTAAAGTGAAGTTTTATTTTAGTGGGAGATACTGGTCGAACTGAAAATGAAGAGAGGCTTGATATATAAGTCAAGAAGTGTATAGGTTGACAATTATTTCGTTTTATTAATCAGATCTTTATTTACTGCAGCTGAAAGGATTTGCTAAATATTTTGACTACACAAAATGTTGGCTGAGAGATTTGCATTTAATGCCTTGGTTCTAATTATGTTTACACAATTAAAATTCTGTTGTACTATGTCTAAAGATATTTGTATAACATATACACCTTTGCAGGTAGGCATAGCTTGTATATGAAGCTTGGTATAAAACATTTGTTCTCTTCTGGCTTAAATTGTTTATGTACATATGGTTGTTATAATTTTTTTTCTTACTGAAAAACATGGTGGCTGCATTTATTATGTTTGTTTTGTTCAATTATCTTCTTGCATTAATTACTCAGCTGATATGATATTGAGAAGGTTTTGTGGGGTGCAAGAGATATTTGCATTTATTTGTTTGTACTGATACTTTTAAATCATACTTGAATGCATTTGCTTTGCCTTATTACATACTTTATGTTTTGCTTTGGTTTTCTTTTATAACTAATACATATCTTGCATATATAGATTGTTTTGCACTTGAATAAATTTTTCTTGTTTTTGGTTTTGTTCCATTACTTTGTACTGACTTTTACAGTTTTTTTTTTTTTAGTAGATATTTCTTTGTCTTTTGTTTGTATGTATTTAGTGTCTTTACTTTTGTTAAATATATGTTTACTGCCTTCATGTTTTTGGCTTATTACTTTAAAATTATAAATGAAATTATATAACTATTATGTTGTTATAATTTTAACTATGCGTGTTTATTTATTTTATAACATTTATGTTTTTGATAGCTTAAACAATTCTAGCATTATTTACCATATTTATTTCATATTTGATATAATTATAATTTATTTGAAATGTTTTGTTTTAACCTTATATCAAAATCCAAATACAAAATAATTTTCTAAGATATTTGCTTTTTAAATCCAAATTAATTTTCCAACCTATTTTATATACAAGTGTTCAAATATCCAGATTAATTTCAACTAATCCTTAATTTAACTAATATTATATATAAATTTTCAATCAATTCACGATTTTTATTCAAAAATGAAATTAATTGTCGAACTCAAATAAATTAAAACTCGGGATCGTTACAGACTTCCCCCCTTAAAAGAAATTTCGTCCTCGAAATTCGCAGGCACGAAAATAACAAAGATAGATAAAAGATAGAGAAGTATATTTTCAGATCAAACTGGATATATTTATTCTGCATATGTCTTACCAAATCAGAATATCAACAATATGAGAACAAACTCATACAATACTACACAGGATACTCGGGTCATAAATTCTACGAAATATGCAAGGCACTGGTTAGTTCGAAGGGATAACTAACCATTCGTAAAATATATCCGGACTCAAATTGTATTCTCATATCTGTCTACTCTTGGGTATAATTTCAAATTTTCTAGTTTAAAAACCAAAGTATATCTATCAACCATAGCAACCAAAGCAAACAAAACAACCAATACATCCAAACAACAATTTTGGCCTATTGGAGTTTATGTCCCATACAAATATATCAAATCTTCGTCCTGTATTTACCAGGAATCATCGAAGAATCGACAAGAGATGTTGAACAAAAGAAATAGATTCAATCTTCTACAATTTTTCAAAAACTAGGAATGGATTCCAAATTCAAGTCGGAACATCTCAAAATGTATACTAATTTGTCCCTCTTCGGACTTCGATCAACCCAAGAAATTATAATGGAATTTCAAAATTTGGTTTTAAACGAAATAGTTTTATCGATTCAATTCAAATTTAGCTTCATATTCTATTAATCAAGTTAACTCAATTTAAATTTTCTATTCCAAATTTTCAATTCATATTCATTAAGGTTTAAATAAAAAACAGATGAGAAACCGATGAAGATACGAAGTAAGAATTTCCTACAACGATTCGTAGGGCCACCATCACATTGAAACTTCTTCTGGAGCTATCACGAAGCAATCAAAAGAATTTGGAAAAACGAGTCAAAAGAAATTGATAGAGAAAGATCGTTTCCACTGTTGCAGAGCATTGACCAATTATAGTGGTACTTCCCTATCCCCTATCTCGTTCTCTTCTTGCACTCATACTCACTATCAGTGGATAGAAAAAGAATTTACTGAGACATACGAACGGATATCTTAGGGATTACTCATTCTAGGGATACTTCACCCTATCTCTAATGAGCTACTTAATGTGTTATACTCCTGAGCTAAAGTTCAACCTTAGCTCTAATACCACTTGTGACGATCCTGACTCGACCTTCGAAAATCGGCACCGAATACGACACTCATATTCTAATGTCGCAGATTCAAACGTCGAACCTGGTGCGCCGGAGCTTATAACACCATTAAGTAAACAAACAACACAGCGGAAGAAATAATGAATATCAATATACAACATCTCGTACAGCATCCTGATACAACAGATGATCCAATAGATATCGATATACATCAGAGATAAGATACAATAAAATAGCAGCGGAAAAGAAAAAAATAGATAAGACTAGCAGCGGAACAAATAACTCAAGGTAGTCTTCAAGAAAGAAATCCAAAACTGCAACTCCATCTCCAAGAACCAATCCAGAAATAGCTATCCCAATAACAATGCACCAAGCTAAGCAAGGTCAGTCATCTCCAAAGATTGAACTAACCTCAGATCATCCACCAAACCTAACTATCTGAAAAACCCAACTCTAGACTGCTCGTGTGGAAAATAGTGAGCACCCAGAGTTTAGGAAAGGAATAATAAACTCCGGATCAGTCATGGGACTGGTGTGAGTAACAAAAACAGTTTATCTTTTAAATAAAACAAGATTTATAAAAGAAAATCCGATATGCTTTTTAGAAAATGAAACTACCATAAGACCTCCCGCCACACACACAATGCAAACGCCAAATTGGAGGAGATTTCTTCTTATGATAGTCAAACATGCTTAATACGTAGAAAGTTCTTTGATATTATTATTATAAGTGCAAAGTGCAGAAAAGATTTCGAAAGTAGAATATTAATCTTAGCCAGCATACGACCATTATCGTATGCCTACTATAGCTACCATGTTCAGTAGCAGGTTACCACCACATTCCATGGCAGGTAATACAACTAAAACCGTACAAGGCTCGTATTGTTTTGATTGGATTTCCAACAAATGGTCAGGCTAAGGAACTTCCTACTGCCACATGGGATCGCCTCTGGCGGGACGTCCCGAGAACCTAACCGGATCTCTGCCAACACAAGGCCGGGTTACCTCTGTAACTAGGTAACTACTACTCGAGCATGCCACTCCCCGGTCCTTTGGGACCTTTATCCGAGGCGCCTCTAAGCAACAACCACACAGTAAATGAGATTGGAGCTACCACATAGGTAAATATCTGGGCTCCATACCATGATACCACCCTTTACCAGAAGGGAATGACACACCCTAAAGGGCGCGACCCTCATAACCTTGCCGCATCTTTCCTGTTTCGACCATTTCCGGGGTGTGAGGTCCTGATGCAGTCTCGTCCACAAAGCTACTCTTTGGTACAAAGCCATGCTTTGGGTCAACAAATGATCAAAGTAATGATCACAAAGATAAATGATCAAACAAATGATCATATCATAAATGATCAAACAATGATCATCAACACACAGCAACACTCAGCATGCCACACTACCAAATTGAGAGTATATTGCTGATAACTTTCAACTACATAACCTCTGAGCTCGTACGTCTCAGAGAAGGGTGTTAAGCTAAGAGAATAAATTCTCCGCCACCAACAGAAATGTATTTGAAAGAAATCTGCTTTATATCTCAAAGTGTAGTGTCAGACATGTAACCATACAAGTCTGTTCCGGGTTCGAACAGAACCGAAGGCACTTCCGAAGAAGCCCTTGCAATCCGGGTATTCACAATCCCGATCGGACTTCCCATCACTTAGGAAATCTCTATACCGTAGCTACTCGGTGCAGAGACAATCGATAGGTTATCCTATCATTTTCACAAATACCCGGTCTTCACCACCGGTCTTCAAATGCTATCCATAACGACGTATCACATATACGGGATGGGTTGTACGACACAAAGGTCCTCTCCCGGCTAAACTGAAAAGTGAGCGCAACATTTAAAACATATGGATATGGGATTTCAATTAAGTCACAACTTAATAATTTAAAACTTCCTTTTAAATGGTTTAAACGAATTACCATGTCAAATCTTTTAAACAAAAATATTTATTCACTAAGTTCACCCAGCTTCACAAAGATCCATTTACGGATTTCAAAACAATTTCCATTTTAATTGGATTAACTCGTTAAATCTTTAAATTAACGATTTAACTTATAGCTTTCAAAACTTGTTTTCAAAGATTCGTCCATAACTTGGAAAATCATTTTCAATTCAAACTTGAAATCCCTTTAATATAAATTGGAAGTTCATTATCACTTAGAAACAATAGTTTTATTTCGGAAAAACCCGATTCCATTTATACAAGTCACAATTTTTGGTTTAATTCAAATTTCCAAATTAATACCTTAAAAATAGTTTAACCCATATAAACTGGTATAACATCTTTAGTCCCTAGTTCCCAGATCACAGTATTCAATTTCAAATATTGAATTCAAATTTAAATCAAAATATTTAAATATCAAAACTCTATCGAGTTATTCAAATAAATTTCATCTTTGAAATTCCATTTCAAAAGATTTTCATTTTAAATCCCAATCCATTTCCAAAACATTTGAATTTAAATATTTAAATTCAAAACTATTTCGAAATTTGTGACTTAATCGATTTCCTCGTGAAATCCATATTTGTGTGTGTATAGTGTGGTCCAGGGGTTTAACATAATAGTGCAACATTATTCAATCATCATAGATCAACCACAAAAATATAGTTGATAAGCGATATAAACTATAACGCTTATCATCCATTCACAATCCACAGATAATATGCAGATGTATCATCAGTAAATGAATAAAATACTCAGTTCAATCCATAGAACAAAATGTCACAGATCAGTTAGGGCAATCAATTCAAGGTATCACATATAATATGATCACCATAAGTAAGGTCAAACATTTAATAATCATTTATAAGCGGGATTAATTCATTATTAAATCCTAATTAATTCAATTTGTTTCCAATTTAATTTAAGTACTTATGACTTAATTATCAAATCTCTGATTTATTAATTACGAATCATTAATTGCCAATTTATCTAATGATTTTCTTAAATTAATTAACTTTAATTAATCAAAATATCCATAATCAATTACAATAAGTGATTAATCCTTAATTGCTTTCATTAAGTAATTTCATTTAAACAATTTATAATTGATTATCTAAACTAATGAATCTAATTAATTATTTAAAATTAATTGCCTTAATTAATACTTAATAATTTTTAGTTAATTATCTAATAATATTTCTTAATTTCTTTTAATTAATCTCCAATTATAAATAAATCTAAATCATTAATTTGTAAATCATCCATTAATTATCATATTAGTTACATCACGTAATCAACTTAATTTTTTCTAAGGCAATTCATTTCTTTGTTAATGACTTCACTAATATTTAAGTGTAAAACATTTCACTTTTGAATTTAAATTTAAATTACATTTCAAATTTTAAGTTTCAAAATGATTATTCTTTTAAAACTCAATTTATAATCTTTAAAAATAAATGTAAATAACATCTATTGCTTATATAAGAGAAAGCTTTTGATTCACAACTTTGATTCAATTTGCTTTTATTGATTTAAAAATCCAATTTCATTTTAAACCTTAAGATTCAAAAGTTTATTTGGGAACTAAACTTAACTTTGAATTTTAAACCATTGTTCAAATGATGTTTTCAACTTAATAATAATTTTTTTTCTTTTTTTTTATTTTATTTTCAGAAAACTGTCAGGTTTTTCATAAACCTGAAAACCAAACATTAAAATTATTTAAAACTTTATTTTATTTCATTTTAGAATTCAGACATGAATCTGAATCCACGTTTGAATTTGGATTTAAACTTTGATTTATAACTTGTCTAAAACTTTGCTTTAAAATCAAATCACAATCAGGTTTACAAAAACCTGAAACCTGACAAACTAACCCGAGGCAAAGTGAAAGTGCTTCGAGTTGTTTCCTCTCCAACTTCGAGTCAGCTTTGGAAAAACTTCGAGTATCACTCGATCAAACGCGAACTACCCAGCATCCAGATGAACAACCCCAGATCAACTCCACTGTGCACGTGCACATCGCCTCTGGCGATCTTTCGGCGTCGCAGCATTTTCGATCACGTCGACCATTCTTCCCAAACCCAACTCCGACCCCTTGAACTTCGTTACCACCTCGAGATCGAAAATTCGAGTATTAACTCGAAACCTGGAAATAGCAACAGGA
Source organism: Allium cepa (assembly GCA_030765085.1). NCBI lineage: Eukaryota > Viridiplantae > Streptophyta > Magnoliopsida > Asparagales > Amaryllidaceae > Allium > Allium cepa. The sequence continues at coordinate 63,297,403 of CM060929.1, forward strand.
AACATCACCAAACCTGTCATCGCCTCCCTCCCGCCGCCTCGACCACCAGAGTTCGTGAAACTCCGGCCACGCACGCGTCATCCACGCAGCCACCATTACCCGAAGGCACGAGCAACTCGATGCTCGAACGAGGACGTGAGGCACGAGATCCCTCCCCACTCAAAAACTAGGTTTAAAACTGTCAAACGTGCGCCGCTGACGCCATCGTCGTCATTGCCACCTCCAACCATTTTTCACTGGACCCCTGTAACCTCCTCTATCGCCACGAGAAACCCTGAAACCCCTGACGTCTCCGACCACTGGAAATCGCCCAAAATCCCATTTTGGTTCAAAGTCAAACTACCCTTAAATCCTTTATCAAAAAAATCAAAATTTTTGCTTTAAAAATCATATTTTAGCATAAGAATTCAGTTTGTAACCCTGAATTCAAAAATTAAGAAGCTCGAAATTTGACAATTTTAAGTCTTGGTCTCCTATTTTAGTTTACAAAGATAATACTAGGTTGGATTGCCTTGAATAAAATTTAAATCTTAAGTATATGCTATAACAACAATCTTTGTTTTTAATACTATGTCCAACATTGAGTAAATCAAGTGGAAATGATTTTTAGAATGGTAGACAGAGGACAATTTAATCATCACCCTGTACAGAACTTCCAACATTCAAGTATAAACAGAAAATTCATATAAATGTAAATACTAACCTACATATTCACAAACACACACACACATATATGTATATATATAACCGATCATTCTTTTCAATTTGGTTTAAAGTAGTGTTACTCGCCTGTTTTAAGAGATGGCTAGAGCCTTAAATTTGCACAGGTTTGAAAAATGTAAGCTTTCATTTTTATTTTATTTTTTCCAGCTTGAAAGCTTGAACACTTGCTTGAGGTGCTCTTTTGTAAACTGATCTAGATTTTTTATCTTGGTTACTTTGTATTGGATTTCCTTTGAATCTGAAACCTGTTGTTGAGATCCCAGGCCTGAAAATCTTCTGGTTTAGTTTGATATATAGTGTTGTTTTAAAGTGAAGTTTTATTTTAGTGGGAGATACTGGTCGAACTGAAAATGAAGAGAGGCTTGATATATAAGTCAAGAAGTGTACAGGTTGACAATTATTTCGTTTTATTAATCAGATCTTTATTTATTGCAGCTGAAAGGATTTGCTAAATATTTTGACTACACAAAATGTTGGCTGAGAGATTTGCATTTAATGCCTTGGTTCTAATTATGTTTACACAATTAAAATTCTGTTGTACTATGTCTAAAGATATTTGTATAACATATACACCTTTGCAGGTAGGCATAGCTTGTATATGAAGCTTGGTATAAAACATTTGTTCTCTTCTGGCTTAAATTGTTTATGTACATATGGTTGTTATAATTTTTTTTCTTACTGAAAAACATGGTGGCTGCATTTATTATGTTTGTTTTGTTCAATTATCTTCTTGCATTGATTACTCAGCTGATATGATATTGAGAAGGTTTTGTGGGGTGCAAGAGATATTTGCATTTATTTGTTTGTACTGATACTTTTAAATCATACTTGAATGCATTTGCTTTGCCTTATTACATACTTTATGTTTTGCTTTGGTTTTCTTTTATAACTAATACATCTCTTGCATATATAGATTGTTTTGCACTTGAATAAATTTTTCTTATTTTTGGTTTTGTTCCGTTACTTTGTACTGACTTTTACAGTTTTTTTTTAGTAGATATTTCTTTGTCTTTTGTTTGTATGTATTTAGTGTCTTTACTTTTGTTAAATATATGTTTACTGCCTTCATGTTTTTGGCTTATTACTTTAAAATTATAAATGAAATTATATAACTATTATGTTGTTATAATTTTAACTATGCGTGTTTATTTATTTTATAACATTTATGTTTTTGATAGCTTAAACAATTCTAGCATTATTTACCATATTTATTTCATATTTGATATAATTATAATTTATTTGAAATGTTTTGTTTTAACCTTATATCAAAATCCAAATACAAAATAATTTTCTAAGATATTTGCTTTTTAAATCCAAATTAATTTTCCAATCTATTTTATATACAAGTGTTCAAATATCCAGATTAATTTCAATTAATCCTTAATTTAACTAACATTATATATAAATTTTCAATCAATTCACGATTTTTATTCAAAAATGAAATTAATTGTCGAACTCAAATAAATTAAAACTCGGGATCGTTACATCAGCCGGCGAGGAAAAAGCAGAAGTAAGTCCAATTGTTCCCCTTTCTCCTTCTTCCCCTACTCTTTCAAGTCGGCGCAAGAAGTTGGTCATCCGGCCAGGTGCAGGCTCAAAAGGTGGAGGGAAGAAGAAATGATGGCTTTGGTCCTGTGCTTTTTACCTCGCTCTTTTCTTTTTGCTTGTATATAAGCTTGTGTTGATTGGAGATTGTGCGGGTACCAGTCCCCGCCTTCTTTTACTTTGAAATCTGCATATGTATAAAATTCTCATAGTATGGAATAAAATGGTGCTTTTACTTATACAAATTTCTGTCTGTATTTGAGAACGCATTTATTTTCCGTTTTCATGCAAGTTTCTTTATCCTCTTTATGTGAAGTTGCAGTAAACCTATGGTATGTTGCTTGAGCATTGTTTTTATTTTTATGATGACTATATTGTATTGCCCCCATACCATGGTTTATTGCAATCTCTTTCACATTGGCAAAGTTTCGGAGAACAACTCTTCTGTTTCAAGAAGACTTGTACTCTTCCTTTAGAGAACAACTCTTCCATTTGAAGGAGGTTTGCATTTGTACTTTATAGGATAATATTTCCGTTCCAAGGAAATATTTTTCTAATTTAGTAGAATGCACTTCATATTGGAGGAGTCTTCTCTTCTTCTTTTTTGTTGCGAAGTATTTACACTTCACTTTTGGAAAAAGTCACTTTTGCTTTGGCAAGTGAATTTTACTTCATAGTACAATGGGCCTTCCGAAAAAGGGCTTCAACCTGCTTGTGCCTCCGAAGAGGGTTTTTTGTTTGATTGTGCCTCTGGGAAGAGGTCTTTTTGTTTGGTTGCGCCTCTGGGAAGAGGTCTTTTTGTTTGATTGTGCCTCTGGGAAGAGGTCTTTTTTGTTTCTGCCTCTTGGAAGAGGCTTTTATCTTTTCCCTGTTCGCTGGGAAGCGGGCCTCCGAAGAGGGCTTTTCACATTTCGACTCGTGTGAAGTTTTATTTCAGATCACAGTGAAGTGTGTGCCTCTGAGTAGGGCTTTTTCCTGGAAGTTTGGAGTTTCCTTCTCTCAGTTGAATGGATTCACGGGGCGAACAAGAGTGTTCTGTACCACCGATCAGTCCGCAACTTTCTGTCGAGAAAGAGCTCTCTTTTTCTGGCGAGGCCCGTTAGAGGTCTTTTAGCATTTCAACTATGGTGAAATGGGCCTCCGAAGAGGGCTTTTCACATTCCAGCACTTGTGAAGTTTTATTTCAAATCTCGGTGGAATGCGTGCCTCCGAGTATGCCTGGAAGTTTCTTCCTCATGGTTGGCTGGATTCACGGGGCGGACGCAAGTTACTTGGACGTTTATTTGCGCAGACTGTATCAGCTAGTGAACAAGCGCCTTGCTTTCCACTTGGGAAGTTGCCTCCGATCATCGTATGGATTCACGGGGCGGACGCAAGTTACTTGGACGCTTATCTGCGCAAACTGTCTCAGCTAGTGAACAAGCGCCTTGCCTTCCAGTTGGGAAGGTGCTCCCGGTCATTCCATACCAATCTTTTTTGTTGAGAAAGTTTTCTGGCATGCCCCGTTCGAGGTCTTTATCCTCCGAAGAGTTGTGCCTCCGAAGAGGGCTTGTACCTCCGAAGAGGTCTTTGGCTATTTGATGCTTGCTCGCCTATGTCTCTTTGCCATCTATTCACATCGGCGATCCCCGTTATCTTTTTCAAACACACCTCCCTTTCTATTGCCAGTAATTTCCTTTATCCAAAGAAGTGTACTTCATAGTTAAGCGAGTTGACGGGAGCAGACACAGGCTATTTAACTGGATTCTCGTTTGTACAAATCACCACAATTAGTTAGCAAGGGCCCACTTCCAGCGGAATCGCTAAATTTTTGCTTGAAGCACTTCTTTCGTAGGATTTGAGTACGGAAATTTTGAACGGCTTAGCATTTGCTTGTTGGGTGATGTCAGGGATTGCTTGGTCTTGTGATGGGTAAGCTTTGTTTTAATGGCCTGCATTATTAAATTGACATTTTAGCAATACAATTGACGTATTTTATATATTGAAATAAAACAAGCAGTTTATAATAGTAAAGAACACAAGATTTATAGTGGTTCGGCCAAGAACTGGGCCTACATCCACTTTATAGTTCTTATTATTCACTTGCACTGGCTTTACAATGGCTTTCAATACAAGAATCATGCATTCATCATTCTTTTACAATATTTTAATAAAGCCTTTAGGTAAAATATGGGTGCAAATGATTGCTGTTCCAAGCTCTTGGATTTGGGTCTCCTTCGACAGTTATGAGTTTGAATGTGCCATCAAGAAGTTTTTGGCCTATGACATACAGCCCTTCCCAGTTTGGCCCAAACACGCCTATAGGTGTCATAATTCTTTTCAAGATTAGGTCCCCAACTTCAAAGCTGCGTTGGCGAACTTTGGAATTGAAGTGTCTGGCTATTCTTTGCTGATGAGCCGCAATTCTGAGCTCAGCCTCTTCTCTTTTTTCATCAAGGAAGTCAAGGGCTTCAAGTTGCAGCTTTTCATTTTCGGCTTGATTGAAATGGATTCTTCTATGTGAAGGGACTTCTATTTCTACCGGAATCATTGCCTCTGGTCCATATGCCAATGAAAATGGAGTGTTCCCCGTCACAGTTTTATGTGTAGTTCTATATGCCCATAGTGCTAGTGGAAGCTTATCGACCCAACCACCTTTCGCTTTTTCCAGCTGTTTTTTGATGGTCGGTTTGATAATTTTGTTTACTGCTTCCACTTGCCCGTTTGCCTACAGATGAGCTACCGCAGAGAAGCTTTTCTGGATCTTGAATTTCTTGCAAAAATCTTGGAACTCTTCACTTTCGAATTGGGTTCCACTGTCTGTGATTATCTTTTGAGGCACACCATACCTGCAAATGATATTCTTAGTTACAAAGTTTATCATCTTCTTAGAAGTAATAGTAGCTAATGGTTCAGATTCAGCCCATTTAGTAAAATAATCAACAGCAACAATAGCATATCTGATTCCGGATTTGGCAGTTAGCAAAGGCCCGATGAGATCTATCCCCCAAATAGCAAATGGCCACGGACTGACCATCTGCGTTATCTCAGTAGAAGGTGCCCTTAGGATTTTTGCAAATCTCTGGCATCGGTCACATTTTAGGGCATAACTAGCAGCATCACGATTAATATCTGGCCAAAAAAACCCATAACGGAGAATTTTCTTTGCTAGAGTTTGACCACCTGAATGATCTCCACACTCTCCTCCATGTACCTCAGTTAGAATTGTCTCAGCTTCTTCCTTGGTCACACATCGGAGTAATGGCATTGAGAATCCCCGCCTATACAATCGGCCATCTTGAATTATGTATCTGGAGGCTTTTCTTAACAACTTCTACCGTTCTTCAGAGTTTTCTGGTAGAGAACCGTCGCGCAGATATTTCAATATCGGAGTCATCCATGATTCTCGCTCCTGTGATATAGTCATGACCCAGTCAATATCCATCTCATCAATGCTTGGAGTTGACAGGACTTCCACAGGAACTAATCCCAATAATTGAGCTTCACCGGTGCTTGCATACTTTGCGAGGGAATCTGCCTTCATGTTTTCTTCCCGGGGTATATGATTTATCGTGTAATGGTCAAGGTCATCGAGAAGCTCCCAGGCTCTTGACAAGTAAGCGGGCAGATTTCCCCCTTTAGTTTGAAACTCTTTCTTGACTTGACATGTAATAAGTTGTGAATCACTGAAGATCTGCAACATTTTGACATTCAATTCTTTAGTTATTCTCAAACCGGCAATAAGAGCTTCATACTCTGCTTCATTGTTTGTCGAAGGGAATTCCAATCTTAAAGCATAGCACAATAACCGCCCTTCAGGGGTTTCAAGCACAACCCCAGCCCTGGAACAGTAATCGTTTCTTGCGCCATCAACATACAATTTCCATTGAATTAGGGGATTTTCAATCACTACTTCCTTACTATCACCTTTTTCTGTACATTCTGCGATGAAATCTGCCAAAGCTTGTCCATTGATTGCTCTCCGAGGATGATAAGTGATGTCATATTGACTGAGTTCAATATTCCACTTCAAAAGGCGACCCGAAGTCTCAGGGCGAAAGAGGACTTGCTTTAGAGGCTGATCAGTGAGGACTTTGATTGGATGAGCTTGAAAATATGGCCTCAATTTTCTTGATGCGATCAATAGACAATAGGCGAACTTCTCCAACTTTGAATAATTCATTTCTGCCCTAGTAAACCTTTTGCTAATATAGTAGACTGGGTGTTGAATTTTGGTGTCTTCTCGCACCAGTGCCGCACTAAGAGCATGAGCTGAGACCGCCTAGTATACAAAAAGATCTTCACCATCGTCGGGCTTAGAAAGTATCGGAGGAGTTTCCATATGACGAATTAATTCATCGAAAGCTTACTGACATTCTGGAGTCCAGTCAAAGTTTTTCCTTCCTTTCTTCAGAGCATCAAAGAATGGAATGCATTTATCAGTAGCTTTGGAAATGAATCGGCTTAAAGTGGCGACTTTTCCATTGAGACTTTGCAGTTCCTTCTTCGTTCTAGGAGCTTTGACTTCTCTTAAGGTAGTGATTTGAGCAGGATTAGCCTCAATGCCCCTAGCGCTCACAATGAAACCCAAGAACTTTTCGGGCTCCACCCTGAATGAACACTTCAAAGGATTAAACTTCATTCCATACTTTCGTAGGACAGCGAACATTTCCTCTAAGTGGTCCATATGGTCTACTGCTTTCTTTGATTTAACCAACATATCGTCAACATAAACTTCCATGGTCTTTCCAATCTGTGGCTTGAACATCGCATTAACAAGCCTCTGGTAAGTTGCCTCTGCATTCTTCAGTCCGAAGGGCATGACTCTGTAGCAGTAAAGACCGACATCGGTAATGAAGCTCGTGTCCTCTTGATCTGGCTCATGCATCATGATCTGGTTATATCCGGAGTAAGCATCCATAAAAGACAACAATTCATGCCCCGTTGTTCCATCCACCAACTGATCGATCCTGGGTAACGGGAAACAATCTTTGGGGCAGGCCTTGTTTAAATCTGAAAAGTCGATATATACTCTCCACTTTCCATTAGCTTTCTTAACTAGTACTGGATTTGAAACCCAATTCGAATAAGTAGATTCTTTGATAAAGCCATTCTCCATGAGCCGATCTACCTCTTCTTTTAATGCCGCTAACCTCTCGGAACCCTGGGTTCTTCTTTTCTGCTTCACAGGTGTAAACTTCAGATCAATATTCAAAGTATGTACTGCAACTTCAGGTGATATTCCACACATATCAGCATGGGTCCAAACGAATACATCCAGATTTGCTTTCAGGAATGATATCAAAATATTCTGAACCGCCGTATTAAGTTGTGAACCCACATTCAGCACCTTGTTTGGGTCTTTTGGGTCAACAGGTACTCGTACCGTTACTTCCACTGGCACCACTCGATTCTCCCCTGCACTGGCTTTTCTGGGATCCATCTTTCTTCGTGCTTCGCTACATTCGCCAGTACAGGGTCCGCCCTGTAATTGCTACAAGGTTGATTCTTTGATGCGGACTAGGGCTGCCGCATCCTTTCCCATCTCTCTCTTTCTTGCTTCACGCAGTTTCTATCAGATAACATTCCCACCCCGCGTTCTGATACCCTTTAACCACACCGACTCCATTATTTGTGGGGAATTTCATGGTAAGGCACCACGGGGCGAGGATTGCTTTAAAGGCTGCAAGAGTTGGCCGGCCTAGGAAGGCGTTGTAGGCAGAAAATTCATCAACAATTACAAAAGACTGCCTTCGAATGACCTTCTTCTGCCCCTCTCCAAGTTCCACAAATAGGTCAATAGTCACAATCGGCTGCCTGGGTTCCCCAGTAAACCCAACAATCTTTTGCGACGAAGCTTGAACATCAGCCATTGGGATTTTCATCTGATCAAAGGTCTTTTTGAAAAGAATATTGCAAGAAGCACCGCAATCAACAAGTACTCTTCTTACAATAGCTGGCCCAATGCCAGTAGAAATAACCAAGGGATCTATGGTAGGGGCATCAACACCCATAGAATTCCTGACTCTGAAGACAATGTCATCATTAAAAGTTTTCTGCTGCTTCAGAGGTGCAGCATCTTCCAACACAAAAACACTTTCCTCTGCTGGCGCAAACTTCAATGCACGAGCGTACCGTTCCATCTCACCCCAACTTCTGCCAACTGGGTGAGGTCCTTCTGTAATCACATTAATAACGGGCCTCTCTGATTCATGAGTTGCTGCCTTTTCACTTGAGCTAGGACGATGAACAGGAGTCTGTTGTCCTTGAGTTGACGAAGTTGGACCATTCCTGTTCCTCTTTACATATTGCTGGAGCTTTTTTTCCTTTAATAGTTCCTCAATCAACTCTTTCAAGTGACGGCACTCATTGGTATCATGCCCGGGTTGGTTATGGAACCGGCAAAACCTTCCATTCTTCTCAGCTTTCTTATTAACCCTCTGCTTAGCTGGTGCGGGGAATTCAACCGTGTCTTTGTTTGCAAAGTTGATATTCTTCGGGGTATCAGTCAGAGGGGTGAAGTTGAAGGGATGATTTTTCTTTGCATCTCCTTGCTTCTTCTGACCATCGTTTCCCCTCTTCTGATTGCCAGATTCCTTCTTATTCGGAACAGCATTACTATTTCCAGCCCCTGTCGATACCACCTTAGCCGGTGCTTGGAGGCTTTCCAAGCGCATGAATTCATCGGCTTTTTTATAAAACTTGTCAAGCGAATTCGGTTCTTTCATTTTCAACCACTTCCCGAACTCACTTGCCTTATCAATAGCCCTCATCAGGTACGTTAAAATCATTCTCGGCTCTGCGTTGTCTACTTTAGCCAAAGCTATAAGAAGCGATTCAAGAAAGATCTTATGGATTCTCCAGGATTCTGCTCCAAGCCGGATAATGACATTATATCTTTCTCCTTCGAAGCGTACAATCTGAACTGTTCCTTAAACTTTCGAGTCAAATCAGAAAAACTGGTCTATCGACCGGACCGGTAGCTTTGTGAACCAAAGTAAAGCAACTCCTTCCAGGTATACCGAAAAATACCGGCATTTGATCTCATCAGAAGCTCTGGCACCCGTCATGTGCCAGTCATACTTGTACAGAAATTCATTAGGGTCACTTGTCCCCTTATAAGACGGTATGGTAGGAGGAACAAACTTCCTAGGAAATTCTTCTTTCAAAATCCTTTCAGTGAATGGAGTCTTGCTCGGAGCGAACCCCCATTCTTTTTCGTCTTCCTCTCTTTGCATACTTTCCTTCATGATTTTTCGGACCATCCCTGAGAAATATTCCTCATAATTAAGGCTCAGCAGGACAGGCATCGGCCATCTTCTCAGAGGTTTGCCTCAACAAGCGCTCACGGAAAGTTGGTTGTTGTCTCGATCCTCCAACTTGGGGAGGTGTGCCTTTGACTGGGCCAGCTGCCCTTTGAGGAACATCTCTTTCTTCAACATCATGAACATTATCAACAAAGTTTGGTCCGTTATTCATCGGTTGACGGTTAGCCCCAAGCAAAGCATTCAACCTTTCCAACATCAGATTGTTTTTGGCTTCCATCTGCTGATATAGCCCAGAAACCGCAGCAACTCTGCACGCGTTACTCCAACAGTTGGAGTTGTTTGACTTAAAGGAGGAGAAGTGGCAGTAGTCTCGCGAACATCGTCGGATCTAACAGACTTGCGCTTTCTTCCATGATCCATTATTTCTGATAAACTTCTGGTTTTTAGAGAGATTCTTTCCACAAATTTCTACGAAGCTATGATGACAGTATCCTGAGTTCAATTCTCAGTGAAAGCACCAAAAATGTTAACGTAAAAAATCAAACGCTAACACCCCGGTGCGAGTTGTGTAAGTGTGAAAGCACCACCCGTCGATACGGGAATCAGAAATAAGCAGGAAAATCTCAGAAAAAGCAGTAAAAGACACAGTTTTTATAGTGGTTCGGCTTATAGTCAAGCCTACGTCCACTTTATATCTCTTTATTGCTGACTCAAGTACAACGTATACAACATTCTTCAATTACAACACACTTTAGACTAGTAGTTCAAACTCCAATGTAGAATAATCTTTCGAATCCATGTCGAATGATGTAGATTTGCTCTTGAAGTTTGTCGTAATGTCCTTGGTGCTTGGAGTGCTTGAAGTGCTGTTCGAGTTGAGAAAATGGCAGAGTATTGGTGCTTCGAGAATGAACCCAAAGTCCCCCCCATATTGGAGTAAGGGCTGTATTTATAGGAGATTTCCTGGGCGAGGTATAAGTCGTGCACGACCTAAGGTGGGTCATAGATTGCTAGCGAGTTAAGGGAATACGAGCTATGACTTAACTGGTTCACACTTGGTCATTTGAATTAGCTGGTAGATCGTAACGACCTAGAGGAAAGCAGCATGATTTTATCACCAAGTACTAGGTCGTGAACGACCTAGGGTAAGTCGTAAGTCGGTGGTGACTTATCGGAGTAGTTCGCGACCCAACAACGTTGAGATATTCAATGTAGCGACCTAGGCTTGGTTGTTGAGCCACTTTACTCCTTATATCATTAACTCAGTAGGTCGTGAGTCGTTGGACCATTGAGTCGCCTAGCCTTCAAGCTGTTAGGTTGCTGGACCATCTAATCTTTTAGGTCGCTACTTTCCTTAAGTCGTTACGTGTTAGGTCGCTTAGCAGTGTTCTACCTTTTAAGTCGCCGGAGCTCTTAGGTCGCTGAGGACTATCGCCAGAGCTCTTAGGTCGCTGAGGACTAAAGTCATTAGGTCGTTCAACCTTTAGGTCGCGGGGTCCATAATTGTTAACTTGTTTATGCTTTAAGTCGCTTACGGGCTGCTTCGTGTGTCAGGTCGTTAGGACCTTATCTTGTTAACTCGTAGGTCGCTTCGGTCTCTAAGTCGCTAAGTTGTGATGCAAAGTCTCATTCCAGTTGCCTCGCTATTGCCTTGGGTCGCTGAGTCGCTTAACATAGGAGTTAACAACTTCGATACCAAAACCAACTTCATTCAACATTACTTAAGTTATATTCCATTTCAAACATCATTTGTTTAACTTAACTTAAATTTCCCCTTATAAATCCAATTCAGATTCCAATTCTAAAGTAAATTCTATTTAACTTTTACCAAAGTCAAATTTCGTCACTTATTTAAATTCATATCTCGTTTTGCTTAACAAAATTGTTTAACCATTTTATCATTTGGTTTCACTTACATTTTCACATTTAATAAGTTATACAACTTATATATTTAAACTTCCAAACCCATTAACTTATCCAATCTAGTTCAAATCTGATTTAATATATTTAACTTCCTTTAGTTAAAATTCCACACCATATATTTACTATGCTAACCCAAATCCTTTAACTTTACCAAAGCTAAATTTATTATCTCATATTATAAGTTCAAAACTCGTTTCACTTATATTCAACAATTACAACTGGGATTTTTAATTTCAAATTTGTTTATCACAACCAAACTTCAATTTTTTTTATTACTATGGTAACAAATCCATCACACAAAAAACTCGAAAATGATACCTATGATGCTGAAGTCATCACCCTTATTATTTTCCAATGACAATAGTGAATTCAGTGCTTAATATTCTTTCAAAATTTTCCTTTTATTCATAAATCACATTTATAAATCTTTTTCTTATATAATTTCAATATTTAACTTTTAATTTTGGAAAATAATTTCCAAAATAAGCAGGATTCAACATTTTCAATTCATCGTTCAAACTTATTTTTATTTACAACTCATATTTATAAATATATTCATACAACTTCACTTCTTATATACAAGATTATTTCACAATTGTAAATCATATTAATTATAATTCCATACTTATAATTCATTCGCTTATATAATTTCTTCTTTTACAATTGTTGTTTTTATTTAGATTATTCAAACATCTTTTAATTAACTTATATATATTCTTACATTTTCAACAACCAAACAATCAATTTATATACACTTTAATAATTTATGAAAAATTATTCCTTTATATATAAAATATAATCGAGGTACAATTATTTCATTTACCCAATTTAAAATGATACTATGTCGACTTGCCTCGTTTAAGTGTTTAGAAATCCCTATCGATAATATGGTGTCCCACATACCGACCAGAATTCACAAACAACTAAACGAATAAGCAAACACAATATAAAACATTTTTATATTCACTAACAAATACGCGCTGTAATATCCCGGAATTTCCAGGAGTTTAAAATGCTGATAATCGCTTAATTTAATTATTTGAATTGATAAAATTGTTATTTTCATAGATAATTAACCAAGTAATATTTTAATTATTGTTATAAATTGGTTTTATATTAAGATTAATTATTTTTATTGTGTAAACCAATTCTAAATTGATATATTGTTTTCAAAATTTATAAGTATGTTTAAATACATTTATATCTATGTATTTAAATCTGTGTATTTTAAATTGATTTTAAAATAGGAGATATTATTTGTAAGTAATAATGAGCTTATTTTAAACTAGTTGTTTATATTGATTTAAATTTATTTTAGATTTTATTTTTTAAATTTGACTTTGAAAATGAATATAAATTTGAAATTCAAAGATATACATGCATCTTAAAATAAAATAATAATATAGCTTGGTTTTTAAAAATATAGATAATGTTTTCAATTAGAAATAAGATTTTGTTTTATTTTTCTTTTTATAGAAAGTTATCAATAGAAATTTGATTTGTATTTATTTTAATAAAAATGAATACAAAGGCTTTTTAAAATAGTATTTAAAATAAGTTTGCAATGTTTTGTAATTTTATTTAAATTATCATTGATTTTATTTTATGTTCTTTTCAAAGATTATATTTTATAATTTATATAAATTAACATACATTTATAAATGTATAAGTGTATTTGTTTATTAGATATTTAATTAGAAAAGTATTTTTAAATTTAAGAAACACATTAGTAATTAGGAAAATGATTTTTAAATGCTTTTAAATTTCTTTAAAATTAGAATAGAAATTAATATTGACAAATGTTTAATTTTAAAACACCACTTTTACAAGTGTTACAACATTAATGCAAAGTTGAGACAAGTGTCCATTTTTATTTCTAATTTTCTTTTTAATTTGTAAAATCTGAAAATTTGCTTATATAAACATCTTATCTCTTCACTTTCTTTTTCTTTTAAAACATTTTATTCATTCCTAAGAGAAACTTGAATATGCATGCAACTTTGAAACTCTTCAAATTCAAACCTGAAATACAAATCCGAAATCCTTCAAACTCAAACACATTTAGAAAATCAAAAGCCTGCAGTGTCCTCAAATCAAAACCCTCTTCAATTTAATGTCTACCTCAAAATTTTCAAAGTTTGTAGCTTTTTCAAACTGCAAATCTGAAACCATTCTGTTTACAATTCAATGCATGTAAAACTGAAGCAATTCAGTAAAACAAAAGCCTGCAGATTCAAAAACAAAATCTGCATTTAACTCCTCAAACCCAAGTCTCTGCCTCAAAGTTCAAATGCAATTCAACTCTGTAAATTGCTTATGCTTAAACCCTGTAACCTCCTCAAACAAGAAGCCTGAAAACTAGAAATTTTGTATCAAATGCCTGTAGTTTTTCTTAAATCAAAAATCTGCATTTAAATTCCTCAAACTCAAGTGTCTACATCAAATTTTCAATTGCATGCAAGTCTCAAAGGAGTATTTCCTGAAGCTTTCTGTTTCAAAGGGGAAATCATCTTCAAATTCTAAGTCTTTTGAAATTTCCAGCTCATTTGCAAACCACTGCATTCGTTAATAAAGTGAGTAAACATTTTTACTAAACTTAATTAGTTAATTAGCTGTTGCTATGAGTTTATAATGATGTTTGTAGTGAATATGAATTTTTATCTGTGTAGATAAATTGGTAAAATTGTGTAAGGCTTGAATATGTCCATGGTATATTCATGTTTCACCTTACTGTAGATTAAGATATAATCAGGAATTGCAAGCTATTATATTTAAACAAATGTTAAGTCTTAAAATTTAAACAAGGTAAATTAGTTTAAGTATGAATTAGGATTTAAAGATGAACAGAGTCTTGATATTTGAAGTTTCTGGTAAACCAATATAGCAATATACTTAGTCACCAATGTGTGAAATCAAATGATAAAATTTGATGAAATAATTTTATAATCTGGAGTGTCATTGGAAATCATGAATTTTGAAAAGAAATTCAAAAATTTTAAAACTGTATTATGTTTGCATGTGGGGTTTTTTACTGCAAATTGGGTTTTGATCTATAACTGATGATCTATACATTTGGATTGCTTGAAATTCTTCACGGAGTTAGTGTATACATCAGAGAGTATAGGAAAAATAGTTGAAGAATTTTTAAATCATTGTGATGTTTGATTTTGGGTCAGAGATTGGTTGTAACCTAGTTTTGGGGTTCTTACTGAAAATTGATCACTGCACCTTCAATATTGCGTCGAGTCGTATGATTTTTGGGGAGGAGAATGCATGGTGGGTCGGTGATATATGGCCGGAGATGAGGTGTCTAATGATGATCGAAGGTGGTGATTTTCGGGGTTTACTGATAAGGGTGTTTGGGGTTCTGTTCGACAGTGGGTACTCGATTTTGAATCGAGGTGGGAGATGATGATTTATTGGTAATGGAAGCTTGTAGAGCGGTAGGGTGATGTGGCGGTGAGTTCGACGTTGGTCGGAAAAGCTCCGGCAACGGTGCAGGTTGCACGGCGATTTGGAGTGATGTCTGTAGTTTAATTTTGTTTGGGTTCGTTTGTTTCTCGAAGCAGGTCTCGGGATTTAAGGGGGGTAGCTCGGGAAGAAACTCGCGTGTTTCTGGGTTTTTATGTGCAGTGTTAAACTGTTAAGTTTAACAGTTTGAAGTTTTAACTAAAACAGTTTTTTTTAAAAAAAAAAGAAGAAGAAGGGAAGATGCACTTCATTTTCTTAGATTCCAGTAAACATGGGTTGAACCCAAACTAAAATGTTCAACAAAATTTTAAATGTTTAAATTAGTAAGTTTTAAACTTCAAATAGTTTAAATTAGATTAAAATTCTTATCTTGAATTGAATTTTTTTTATAAACTTGTATGATGTTTTAAATGTCTTAAGTTAAAATCTTAATATTATTTCAAAACTTATTTTGAAATATAAAGGAGAATTTTAAGTAAATGTAATTAATTAAAGTTAATTAAGGGAAGTAATTAATGATCTCTTTATAATTTAATTTAATTTAATTAATGAATTAAGTTAAGTAAAGATTTCAAGATTTATTTAAGAAATGCTTTATCTTAAATAATAATTAAGTATTAATAATTTGTAATTAGTTAGTTAATTAAGGAATTTTAAGTTAATTAATTAATTTAATTATTATTTTAAAGGGGGTTAATTAAGTAATTAATTAAATATAATTATTTATTTAATTAAATATTAATTAAGATGATGATTTAATTAATGACAAATGATTAATTAAATTTTAATTACTTAATTAACTAAGTAATTAAGGGTTAATTGTAAATAGTAATTAATTAATACTTAATGAAGGTTTTATTTAGTAATAATTAGGTTTGCTTAATTAATAATTAAAAGGGTTATAAATTTATAATGAAAGTTAATTAAGAATTAATTAACTATTTTTATTTAAGGTTAATTAATTTCAATTAAGGATTAATTAATTATATTTATGGATTAATTAATTTGTAATTAAGATTGTAAATTAATAATTAAGTTTATTAATTAATGATTAAGAGTTGATTAATTAGTTAATTAAGTTTAATTAATTAATTAATAAAAGTAATTAGTAATTAATTACTTTGTATTAAGAATTGATTAATAATTAAGGTTTATTAATTAATAGTTGGAGATAATTAATCTGATAATTGAAGATTAATTTGGGTTAATGAGTAATTAGGGATGAATTACTCAATTTTGTTTTGTGAGATGAGTGAAATCAAGTAGGTTAATTAATTTGTTAATTGATTAAATATGGTCACTTGATAAATAATTAAGCATTATTACTTAATAAAATTTTGATAAGACTAATTACTTAAGATAAGTAATTGATAAATTACAGAGGTGATTGAGTTAGGTAAAATTACTGATTTGAAAGTAATTTTAAATTGGGTAAATTACTTGTTAAAGTAATTAAAGGTTTATTATTTGGTGTAATGAAACAAAGAATTCATAAAGTAATTGAAGGTAATTAAGAAGTAATTAAGCAATAATGAAATTAATTAAAGTTAATTAATTAATGGAAGTAATTAATTAAGGTTCATTAATTGATATGAAAATAATTAAGGATTAATTACTTGATTAAGAGTTAATTAATCATGGTTTATTATTTAGGATGGTGATTTAGTAATTGGTTTAACTAATGGTTATTTAAGCAAGATTTATTTTGATGAAGGTAATTAATTTAATTAATTTTAAATTAATTAAGAAGTAATTAATTTAATTCACTTTAAATTAATTAGAGATAGTTAATTTAATTCAGTTTAAATTAATTATATTGTGGTTATGAGTGAATCATTGCTTATGTATGAATGGATGACATTGAGTGTCTTGAATGCTTTGTGATCTCAGTAATGAGATAAGTATGGTTGTGTGATATGAACGCTTGGTTGCATTGTGATGATAACATAGGTTATCTATTGCGATGGTGATATATGGATTATCTATTATGATATTGATAATGTGGATTACCTGTTATTTGATAATGTTGTTTATCAATTATGGATATGTGAGTTATCTATCTGTGTGTATATAGATAGTTGAATTGATTTGTTTAAAACCTTTAAAACAACTTGAACCTAAAAGACACGCTTTGGATTTCGTTGAGACCGGGATTGGGTTTCCATATTTGGATATCCGAAAACCACATCGATTCCAAATAACGTTAGGTCGTGAGTCAAAGTGGAGCTTTGTGAAGACTCGAGGTGTAAGGGCTATACGTCAGTATAACTCTGTGGGTGATTCCGTAATGAGTTGACGGAATAAACCTTATAGATTCGAGATGGAGAATTAGAGTGCAAGGGTTATTGTCGTTAACTCTGAGGGTGATTCCAAAATGAGTGTAACGAGATAATGCCTTCGGTTTCATTCGAACCCGGAACGAACTTGTATGGATTGAATGCTTTCAGAACATCGTCAGGTGGACGATGAGCATTCTAAGTGATGTGTCCTATAAAGGTAATCGTAACCTCAAGCCTCATCAACCGGGAATGGCTAAAACAGGGGAGGTGCAGTAAGGCTTCGTGGGTTGCACCCACTGGAGAGTAAGATTTACCCCTGTCTAGAGGTCCCTTTTATTTCGGCTGTGTGGACGGTTAAATAGCTACAACCATCGGGGTTGTCTTATTCGGAACTATTCAGTAAGGAATGGGTCCGGCTTTTTGTTGCAGGGGATTGGGAGTAATCCTCGGTATGGTGATCTAGGCCACGTACTGTGACGGGAGGTACCCCAGTAGCCCTGCCATTGTATGGAATCCAAAATACAATAAGTGCCAACGGTTTTAATTGTATTACCCACTTTTGTGGCTAGTAGCTGGAATTTAATAAATGTAACAATTTCGGCTATTTCATATTTATTTGAAATCCCTAGACACTATTATAATATCATCGGATTTCCTACCAAATGTTTTGGTTAGCATAAGGTAAAAACTTTTCCATGTTTATGTGTGGGAAGTCTTACGTGATACCTTTTCTTTTCAAAGGTTTTTAAAGTTAAGAAACTTTAACCGTTTACTCACACCAGAACCATGTCTGACCCGGAGTTTATTTTGTTTTCTTAAACTCTTGGGTACTCAAATTTTTACGAGTAGCCAAGGGATTCAGGTTAGGATTTTAGGTTGGCTTCACGAATTCTGAAGGAGCAATGGAGCAGGAGGCTTCTGCGTATAACTATAGAGTATTCCGCTGTGTGTTCTCTGAGTTGTTTTTCTTTGAGTTGTATTGAGTTGTATAAATGGATAGGTGTTTATAACTGTCAAGTATGAGTTGATTATGCTGTGTATCTCTGATGTATATGATACTATGTAAAGTATTATGTGATTAATATAATTTATTCGTTCCGCTGTTTAGATTCTGATGTTGTTTCTTCCTTCTTCTCTATCTTTTCTCTTTTTCTATCCCTTTCTTTCTTAAATATGATGCGATTTTCTGGTGGTAGAAAGTCGGGTCGTCGCACTTGGTATCAGAGCGTTAGGTTGAGTGAATACCTAGGCTCTGTAATGGTGTCTTTCTTGAGAGAGCGTACTTGTAATTTTTATATATTTCTATATATATATATATATTTATTCTACCTATCTGTTGGATTACCTGTTCGGGTTTTCCAATATAAGTTATAAAGGTAGATGGGGTAGTAGTGTGTGTAACACGACTACAATTGGTTGGAGTTTGAATGTTTGAGGTTGGAAGTGTATCTGTCGAGACTGTAGACCTAATACCGTCTCGAGTAATCTTTGTGGTTTGGCATAAGGATTTCATTGATCTCTGAAGGAAACCTGTTAAGGTTCGGAGTTCATCTTTGAAGTATAAGTTTGTTTGCGCTCATGTGAGCAGATTTTTGAGAATTTGGATTTGTCGGTTGGGCAGAAGTAAGTGATGGTATTTTGATACCTCAAGAAGTAGTAGCTGCGAGATGAGATGCAGTGACTATGGATGTCTCTGAAGATGTTTCTTTTGGAGCAAGTTTAAGGAAGTGTGTCTGTTTCAGGTGTTGTAGCTGAGTTCAGCAGGATGCATGTGTTTAGTTGGAAGTTCGAGTTTCTCAAGGAGTTTTGGGTAAGAAGTCTTTGGCATTTGTGCTAGTGGAGCAACTCGGGAATGTTCTGTGTTTTAGCAGAGAGATCTTTTTGGCTTAGCAGTTTTTCTGGAATGGAGTTCAGAAGCAGATAAGTGAACTCGATTTTTCGATGGGTTGGCTAATTAAGTTTAAGCTGTTCTGTTTGGTAAAGAGAGAATAGTTTTACTTGGATTTGGTTTGGTGGATCGCAAAAGATACTTGCGATTGTTTGAGTGTTCTCTTGGATTCTCTGAGTTTTTCTGGATATATCTTCAGGAAAGTTAGAGTTTTTCCCGCATTGGAGTTTGAGTTCTGAATCGACTTGATGTCAGGTATGATACCGATGATTCAGCTGGGTAGAAGATTGTTTCCTAGGTTGGTTGTTTGGTGTAGCAGCTCTGTATTTCTTGGAATTTCTGTTGAATCTTATTTCCGAGATGTGATGTTTAGTTTGTGCCTTTGTTCATTCGACGGCATTTTCATCTGCTCCAGATCAGAGTTGTGCAGCGGAAGCAAGGTGGCTGTTGTTCTTGAGTAGAAGCAACTGGATGTTGCAGTATTTTGGATTAGAGAATTTCTTCTGAATTTCTTTTTCAGAATCCGAGGCAAGTTGGCGAGTGATTCTGTTCTGTCTCTTCAGGATGGGAGAAGTTGTTTTCTACTGTTGATAGTAGAGTTTGGTTTTGATTTTTGGATTGATCTTGTGAGGATCAGTTTGTGAGTTGATCTAGTTTGTTTGTAGAAGCATCAGTGAAGGTTGAGCTGATCAGGAAGGATCTTTTGGCAGCCCGGATCATCCGGTAAGTCTTGAGGTTAAGTAATGAAAGAATTTGGAATTCGAAGTTGGAGACTTCGATGTTGTTAAGGTTTTCTCTGGTAATGGAAGCAATAAGATTTGGTGAGATTTTGAGGTGATCTTCGAAGTATATTGGATTCTTCTGAGTTTTTGTAGGATCAGTGTTTTGGATTGAAGAGTTGAATTGCCAGTTTGGAAGACTGGAATTCAAATTATTTCACGTATCTCTGAGGGAGTACGTGTTTGGTTCATCACTGTTTTTTGAGACCAGTAATTCTGTGAAGGTTTTAGTTGTTGATCAGACTTGTCTATGGTCTGTTATCTTGTATAGATTATAGATCTAGCTGAATAGGAACTCAGTAGCTTATAAGTATAGTTAGTTTGGGTTTAATAGAGCGAGTATCCTTGTGTCTGTACTGGGGAAACTCGAGATAATTTTAGGAAGTTTATCCGGATCTGTGTTCGGATAGCTAGTGTTATTTGATTGAATTGGTTGTTTGGATGAAATTGTTTGTTTGATTGATAGTGTATGGCTGTTATGAATGTTTGAATTGGCTGAAATAGAATAAAACTTCGGATTATCTTTGTTTTAAATTTCGAGTACGAAATTCTGTTAAGGGGGGAGGATTGTAATATCCTGGAATTTCCAGGCGTTTAAAATGCTGATAATCGCTTAATTTAATTATTTGAATTGATAAAATTGTTATTTTCATAGATAATTAACCAAGTAATATTTTAATTATTGTTGTAAATTGGTTTTATACTAAGATTAATTATTTTTATTGTGTAAACCAATTCTAAATTGATATATTGTTTTCAAAATTTATAAGTACGTTTAAATACATTTATATCTGTGTATTTAAATCTATGTATTTTAAATTGATTTTAAAATAGGAGATATTATTTGTAAATAATAATGAGCTTATTTTAAACTAGTTGTTATATTGATTTAAATTTATTTTAGATTTGATTTTTTAAATTTGACTTTGAAAATGAATATAAATTTGAAATTCAAAGATATACATGCATCTTAAAATAAAATAATAATATAGTTTGGTTTTTAAAAATATAGATAATGTTTTCAATTAGAAATAAGATTTTGTTTTATTTTTCTTTTTATAGAAAATTATCAATAGAAATTTGATTTGTATTTATTTTAATAAAAATGAATACAAAGGCTTTTTAAAATAAGTTTGCAATGTTTTGTAATTTTATTTAAATTATCATTGATTTTATTTTATGTTCTTTTCAAAGATTATATTTTATAATTTATATAAATTAACATACATTTATATATGTATAAGTGTATTTGTTTATTAGATATTTAATTAGAAAAGTATTTTTAAATTTAAGAAACACATTAGTAATTAGGAAAATGATTTTTAAATGCTTTTAAATTTCTTTAAAATTAGAATAGAAATTAATATTGACAAATGTTTAATTTTAAAACACCTTGTTTACAAGTGTTACAACATTAATGCAAAGTTGAGACAAGTGTCCATTTTTATTTCTAATTTTCTTTTTAATTTGTAAAATCTGAAAATTTGCTTATATAAACATCTTATCTCTTCACTTTCTTTTTCTTTTAAAACATTTTATTCATTCCTAAGAGAAACTTGAATATGCATGCAACTTTGAAACTCTTCAAATTCAAACCTGAAATACAAATCCGAAATCCTTCAAACTCAAACACATTCAGAAAATCAAAAGCCTGCAGTGTCCTCAAATCAAAACCCTCTTCAATTTAATGTCTACCTCAAATTTTTCAAAGTTTGTAGCTTTTTCAAACTGCAAATCTGAAACCATTCTGTTTACAATTCAATGCATGTAAAACTGAAGCAATTCAGTAAAACAAAAGCCTGCAGATTCAAAAACAAAATCTGCATTTAACTCCTCAAACCCAAGTATCTGCCTCAAAGTTCAAATGCAATTCAACTCTGTAAATTGCTTATGCTTAAACCCTGTAACCTCCTCAAACAAGAAGCCTGAAAACTAGAAATTTTGTATCAAATGCCTGCAGTTTTTCTTAAATCAAAAATCTGCATTTAAATTCCTCAAACTCAAGTGTCTACATCAAATTTTCAATTGCATGCAAGTCTCAAAGGAGTATTTCCTGAAGCTTTCTGTTTCAAAGGGGGAATCATCTTCAAATTCTAAGTCTTTTGAAATTTCCAGCTCATTTGCAAACCACTACATTCGTTAATAAAGTGAGTAAACATTTTTACTAAACTTAATTAGTTAATTAGCTGTTGCTATGAGTTTATAATGATGTTTATAGTGAATATGAATTTTTGCCTGTGTAGATAAATTGGTAAAATTGTGTAAGGCTTGAATATGTGCATGATATATTCATGTTTCACCTTACTGTAGATTAAGATATAATCAGGAATTGCAAGCTATTATATTTAAACAAATGTTAAGTCTTAAAATTTAAACAAGGTAAATTAGTTTAAGTATGAATTAGGATTTAAAGATGAACAGAGTCTTGATATTTGAAGTTTCTGGTAAACCAATATAGCAATGATACTTAGTCACCAATGTGTGAAATCAAATGATAAAATTTGATGAAATAATTTTATAATCTGGAGTGTCATTGGAAATCATGAATTTTGAAAAGAAATTCAAAATTTTTAAAACTGTATTGAGTTTGCATGTGGGTTTTTACTGCAAATTGGGTTTTGATCTATAACTGATGATCTATACATTTGGATTGCTTAAAATTCTTCATGGAGTTAGTGTATACATCAGAGAGTATAGGAAAAATAGTTGAAGAATTTTTAAATCATTGTGATGTTTGATTTTGGGTCAGAGATTGGTTGTAACCTAGTTTTGGGGTTCTTACTGAAAATTGATCACTGCACCTTCAATATTGCGTCGAGTCGTATGATTTTTGGGGAGGAGAATGCATGGTGGGTCGGTGATCTATGGCCGGAGATGAGGTGTCTAATGATGATCGAAGGTGGTGATTTTTGGGGTTTACTGATAAGGGTGTTTGGGGTTCCGTTCGACAATGGGTACTCGATTTTGAATCGAGGTGGGAGATGATGATTTATTGGTAATGGAAGCTTGTAGAGCGGTAGGGTGATGTGGCGGTGAGTTCGACGTTGGTCGAAAAAGCTCCGGCAACGGTGCAGGTTGCACGGCGATTTGGAGTGATGTCTGTAGTTTAATTTTGTTTGGGTTCGTTTGTTTCTCGAAGCAGGTCTCGGGATTTAAAGGGGGTAGCTCGGGAAGAAACTCGCGTGTTTCTGGGTTTTTATGTGCAGTGTTAAACTGTTAAGTTTAACAGTTTGAAGTTTTAAGTAAAACAATTTTTTTTTTAAAAAAAAAAGAAGAAGAAGGGAAGATGCACTTCATTTTCTTAGATTCCAGTAAACATGGGTTGAACCCAAACTAAAATGTTCAACAAAATTTTAAATGTTTAAATTAGTAAGTTTTAAACTTCAAATAGTTTAAATTAGATTAAAATTCTAATCTTGAATTGTGTCTTAAGTTAAAATCATAATATTATTTCAAAACTTATTTTGAAATATAAAGGAGAATTTTAAGTAAATGTAATTAATTAAAGTTAATTAAGGGAAGTAATTAATGATCTCTTTATAATTTAATTTAATTAATGAATTAAGTTAAGTAAAGATTTCAAGATTTATTTAAGAAATGATTTATCTTAAATAATAATTAAGTATTAATAATTTGTAATTAGTTAGTTAATTAAGGAATTTTAAGTTAATTAATTAATTTAATTATTATTTTAAAGGGGTTAATTAAGTAATTAATTAAATATAATTATTTATTTAATTAACTATTAATTAAGATGATGATTTAATTAATGACAAATGATTAATTAAATTTTAATTACTTAATTAACTAAGTAATTAAGCGTTAATTGTAAATAGTAATTAATTAATACTTAATGAAGGTTTTATTTAGTAATAATTAGGCTTGCTTAATTAATAATTAAAAGGGTTATTAATTTATAATGAAAGTTAATTAAGAATTAATTAACTATTTTTATTTAAGGTTTATTAATTTTAATTAAGGATTAATTAATTATATTTATGGATTAATTAATTTGTAATTAAGATTGTAAATTAATAATTAAGTTTATTAATTAATGATTAAGAGTTGATTAATTAGTTAATTAAGTTTAATTAATTAATTAATAAAAGTAATTAGTAATTAATTACTTTGTATTAAGAATTGATTAATAATTAAGGTTTATTAATTAATAGTTGGAGATAATTAATCTGATAATTGAAGATTAATTTGGGTTAATGAGTAATTAGGGATGAATTACTCAATTTTGTTTTGTGAGATAAGTGAAATCAAGTAGGTTAATTAATTTGTTGATTGATTAAATATGGTCACTTGATAAATAATTAAGCATTATTACTTAATAAAGTTTTGATAAGACTAATTACTTAAGATAAGTAATTGATAAATTACAGAGGTGATTGAGTTAGGTAAAATTACTGATTTGAAAGTAATTTTAAATTGGGTAAATTACTTGTTAAAGTAATTAAAGGTTTATTATTTGGTGTAATGAAACAAAGAATTCATAAAGTAATTGAAGGTAATTAAGAAGTAATTAAGCAATAATGAAATTAATTAAAGTTAATTAATTAATGGAAGTAATTAATTAAGGTTCATTAATTGATATGAAAATATTAAGGATTAATTACTTGATTAAGAGTTAATTAATCATGGTTTATTATTTAGGATGGTGATTTAGTAATTGGTTTAACTAATGGTTATTTAAGCAAGATTTATTTTGATGAAGGTAATTAATTTAATTAATTTTAAATTAATTAAGAAGTAATTAATTTAATTCACTTTAAATT
The DNA here is from genome assembly GCA_030765085.1 of Allium cepa. Lineage (NCBI taxonomy): Eukaryota > Viridiplantae > Streptophyta > Magnoliopsida > Asparagales > Amaryllidaceae > Allium > Allium cepa. The sequence continues at coordinate 63,322,039 of CM060929.1, forward strand.
AATTAGAGATAGTTAATTTAATTCAGTTTAAATTAATTATATTGTGGTATGAGTGAATCATTGCTTATGTATGAATGGATGACATTGAGTGTCTTGAATGCTTTGTGATCTCAGTAATGAGATAAGTATGGTTGTGTGATATGAATGCTTGGTTGCATTGTGATGATAACATAGGTTATCTATTGCGATGGTGATATATGGATTATCTATTATGATATTGATAATGTGGATTACCTGTTATTTGATAATGTTGTTTATCAATTATGGATATGTGAGTTATCTATCTGTGTGTATATAGATAGTTGAATTGATTTGTTTAAAACCTTTAAAACAACTTGAACCTAAAAGACACGCTTTGGATTTCGATGAGACCGGGATCGGGTTTCCATATTTGGATATCCGAAAACCACATCGATTCCAAATAACGTTAGGTCGTGAGTCAAAGTGGAGCTTTGTGAAGACTCGAGGTGTAACGACCCATAATTTTGAACAATTTAAATTGAAAATATTTAATTAATTTTAAACATTTGAATGATGGTTTAACTTGAATTTCGAATTATCGGGATAAATATGACGATTAAATTATAAAATTTAATCTATTGAAAGTGAATAAAAATTTGAATCTTCAATTCTAAGCTGATTAAAAATATTTCAAATGCATGTAAAATTTATATTGATAATACTGAAGATTACAGAAGCTTCCGAATCAAATTTGAAAACTGTTTTGATCAGTTTTGAAATTTATATCGTTTAAATTGAATTTAAAAATAGCCTTCCGAGGCACAGTCTCGGAATTCGACGAAACCAGTTCCATTGGGTCCGTAATATTTAATTATTACCGGATTTCAAATTTCGTATTTTTCAGAGTTGATATGTGAGCACACGGTGAGTAAACGCATTGGAATTTGAATCAAATTCAATTTGACTTTAAATATTCAAATGGTCAACATCAGCCACCCTAATATACCACAGCCACCCTACTCCCTGTTAATCACGTACCTTTATCCCCTTCGTCTCCTTTTATCACGCAATAATCTTTCGTTCAGAATCGAAAAAGAAAAGAAAAAAATATATAAATCCATGGCCGAAGCCATTGCCGTTCATAACAAAGAGAAGAATTAAATCAATGAGAAAATGGCCCCTCATTCTATCTCGTACAAGAAATGGCCATAGCCAAAAAAAAACGAAACGAACGAAATCGAAGCAAAATCTCACGTAGGGGGCGGCGGCTTCTGGGGGGGAATACGAATCGAAGAACTTAGTGACGGCCTCATGGCTATGCTCGAACTCGAGCACGGCATTGGAAATGGGGATGCGAGAGAGAGAGAGTCGCGACTGCGATGGGTGAACGCGAGGGCATAGGGGCGATTCTCGATTCATGATGGAGGTAGGCATCTCGGCTTGGGGTTTCGATCGACGAGGCGGAGCTGTGGTCGCATATGGCTCCAGTCGAGTTCGAGGTTGTAGGGTTTCTGGGTTTGGGTTTGATGGCCGCGAGTTGCAAATCGTGGCTGGGGAGATAGCTTGTCAGGGTCGGCGACGAGATGGCATAGTTCGACGCGCGTTCTGTTGGTGGCCGAGCTCGATTTTGGGGTATGGATTTCCTTTTCCACTTCTTCTGTTTAAAAAAAATGATTATAATTCCAGTAAGGCGAAATTTTGAAATTTCGAAAACAGGAAATAAATGTAACAGTATATATATATATATGTATATATATATATATATATATATTGGATTTTGAAAGTATAGAAAATTTAAAACAGTTTAGAGAGTAAATAGCTATAGAAAGTTAAAACAATTTAAAATTTTTGAATTATCCATAAATCTGTAGATATATATATGCAAATAAATAGTTTTATATAGTAAAAGAAATTTTGTTTACAATTCAAATTATTAGTTCAAAATGAAACCCATGGTTAATTTAAATTAATTTTAAAAGGAAATTAGTTAGAAAATTTAATTTAGTAGATAAAATGACTTATCAAAAGAAAATATTATTTATTATTGGAAAAATGGGATTATAAAGGTAAGTTAGTTCGGAATTCAAATTAAGTTGAGAAGTTTTAAAATGGCAAATTGAATAGTTCGATTTATTTCGAATATTTATCAATTGTATAAATTATTTATACAAGGTATAAAACAAGAGAAAACAAGCTGGAATGGAAGTGGACTGAAGAATAAAAAACTAAGGTGAGAACTTCTCACTCAAAAGGGTTATTTAAAATTTTAAATAGTTATATTTAAAATTGGTTGATTGATTGATTGTTTGCTTGATTGTGATATTAGATATAATAAGATATATCTATATATAGCAATAGATATATATTGGCATATGTATATATTGCAGTTGATTGATTTCCCGCATTGTATAGCGGATGAGACCCTATTGCGCCGTTAGTAAGCGGATAATATTTTATAAAATCCCATATACCGCGATATTCCACCTCGAAGTGGAATGGGTATTGTGCTAACATCTTTGGATGCAGGGAAACAGGTTGGAGGGATCCAACTGGATTCCTCACAAATATTTATGTGATTATAGATATTGTGTGATTATTGATTATCATATTGATATATGATATTTGTGCCATGATTGACTATTGGATGCTGTTGCATCATCGGATCCATTTTTAAAAAGTATTTTTAACGATTTTGAATTATAAAGGATTTGAAATTGATTTTTCCAAAGTATATGTTTTATTGAAATTTTGAGTTGATTCATTTTTAATTAAATTAAAATTTTAATTTTTAAAGTTATAGAATTTAAGATTTTTGTGAGATATAACCAAAGGTAGTTTTTAAAAATAAATAGATTTATATAATAATTAAAAATTGGATTTCTGAATTATTATAAAGGATGAATATAAAAGATTTTATAAATTGATATTTATAAATAAAAATATTGGAAGTATAAACGAGTTTATTATGTGTTAAAATGAAGTATAAAATGGATCATTGAAAATTATAGATTTGTAAATTGTGAAAGTTATAAAATGAATAGATATTGAAAATAAAAGATTCATGAGTCATTAACTTATAAAATGGATTTTGGGCATTTAAATGAGATATTTATAGAAATTGTAAATAAAGGAATTTTTTTTATATAAGTTGAAATTGTCATGGAATATAAAAGAATCTTATAAGCAATAAGATTTGGAATTTGTGAAGCTTAAAAAGAACGATTTGGTAAATGAATGAATGAATTATAAGTACTTAACTTATAATATGGACTGTGGGTATAAAATTGAGTTATATAACTTGAATTGGATTGATAAAGGAAATTTATAAATCGAAGTTTTATAGATAGGAATAGAATTTATAAACATTGTTTATAAATTCGAAAATCAATTGAATTTGATCAATTGAATATAAAAGTTTATTAAAGGAAATATATTCACGATTTTGAACAGTAAATATATTATTAAAGAAAATGGATATATTTTGGGAAAGGAATGTTTTAAATGGAATTTAAAACGATTAAAGGTGTTTTAAAATGCATTAAGTATCGAATACCTAGATTTCAACATTTATTGTTGAAATAGACGTTTTCGAGAAATAAAAGGGAATGAAAACATAGATTTCAACATTTATTGTTGAAATAGACGTTTTCGAGAAATAGAAAGAAATGGTGGACTATAACACTGTTGTTATAGTAAATGATTTCCGAAAAGAAAATGTTTTATATAGTATTGGGATTTATATATCTATTTTAAATTTCGAATCCCTATACTAGTGATTTTGGGTTGTCGTAACGATGTTTTAAGCAACATTCGTTTTGACCCAAATAAATGCGTTTAAAAGACCGTTTTCCTTAAAGAATGAAATATATGCTTAATTTTGATTTAAGTATAGCGAATATTTTCAAATGTTGAAAATAAAATAGATTTGTGAAATACTTATTATTAAATAAGTATGGAAATGTTTTCCCAATACGAAATAAAACATTTTGAGAATTTATTTATTTTTAAAAAAAAAGATAAATAAAAGTGAATATTTGGAATCTATTGAAAAACCATATATCAGTAGATATTTTGAAATATAAATTCACTATGGAATTTATAAATGGAAAGGAAAAATTGGTTTCAAAATAAACGTTGTTTATTTTTGAAGTGTGGAAAATTATATATCTTGTAAAGATAGTTTTCGGAAAATAAATAATTTGGGAAATTATTTGGAATCTGATGATGTTGCGCATCTTTATTGATAGTTAAATAACTGACTATCAATATTTACCTTTAAATGGGTATTTGCTGTGATTGCTTGAATTGGATGCCACACTTATTTTTAAATAAGCGCTCACTATTCGGGTTAACCGGGAAAGGACCATGGGGTCGTATAACCCATTACGAATAGTGATACGTCGTTATGAATTGCATTTGAAGACCGGTGTTGAAGACCGGATATTTGTGAAAACAGATGGATTACCGTCGAGTTACTCTGCATCGGCTGATCTCCGGTACAGAGGTTTTATCACCCTTAGTGACGGGAAGTCCGGACGTGATTAATGAATATCCGGATTGCAAGGACTTCTTTGTAAGTGCCTTCGGTTCTGTTCGAGCCCGGAACAGACTTGTATGGATTGTATGTCTGACATTACAAGTTGAGATATAAAGCTGATCTCTTTCAAATATATTTCTGTTGGTGGCGGAGAATTTATTCTCTTAGCTTAACACCCTTCTCTGAGACGTACGAGCTCAGAGGTTATATAGTTGAAGGTCATTAGTGATATACTCCCAATTTGGTAGTGTGATATACTAAGTGTTGCTGCGAAATGATCGTTGAATGATAGGATCATTTGTTTGATCGTTTATCTTGATGATCATTGCTTTGATCATTTGTTGACCCAAAGCACTGTTTTTGTAAAGCGTGGCTTTGTGGACGAGACTTCATCGAGCCTCACACCCCGGAAATGGTCAAAACAGGAAAGATGCAGCAAGGTTATTAGGGGGTAGCGCCCCTTTAGTGTATGTCATTCCTTCTGGATAGAGGTGGTATCATGGTATGGAGCCCAGATACTTAACCTATGTGGTTACTGCAAATTTATTACTTTGTGGTTGTTGGAAATCGGGGATCCTCGGATATTGATCGGTTACGATCGGGGAATGACATATTCGTGTCAGTAGTTACCCAGTTAGGGGTAACCCGGCCTTGTGTTGGCAGAGATTCGGTTAGGTTCTCGGGACGTCATTCCAGAGGCGTTTCCATGTGGCAATGGGAAGTTCCTTGGCCTGACCATTTGTTGGAAATCCAAAGAAACAATACGAGCCTTGTACGGTTTTAGTTGTAGAACCTGCCATTTAATATGGTAGCTATAGCGGGCATAATATAATGGTACCTATGCTGGCTAAGATTTATATTCTACTTTCGAAATTGTTTTCTACACTATGCACTAATAATAATATCAAAAATGATTTGATTTCTGCGTAGTAAGCATCTTTGACTATCATAAGGAGAAATCTCCTCCAAGTCTGCGTTTTCATTGTGTGTGTGGCGGGAGGCCTTATGGTAGTTTCATTTTCCAAAAGCATTTCGAATTTACTTAAAGAAAAATATTTCTTTGGTTGTTTTTAAGAATAAACTGTTTTAAGTTCTCACACCAGTCACATGACTGACCTGGAGTTTATTGTTCCCTTCCTAAACTCTGGGTGCCCACCAATTTCCACACGGGAGTCTAGAGTTTGGTTATCAGGTCATCCTGGATTTAGGAGTGCCATGAAGCTCAGGAGGCGAGCAGGATGGCGTAGTCTATTATTTATTGTATCTATGGTATATAGTATTTCTTTTTCGTTGTTTGTTTGTTGTAAACTCTGATGATGAAATGTAATACGATGTGATGTAATGTATAAAATATACAGTTCTTTTGTTTAATGAATATTCATTTATCTATTATATGTTGTTCCGCTGCGACTGTGAGATTCTGATATTGTTTTATTGTTCTTTCTGTTGTTCTATTGTTGTTCTTTTCTTTCTTCTTCTCTCTTTTTCTCTCTCCTTCTACCTCTTTCTTCTTCCTTAAACCCTCATGGTTCGATTTTCCGGCCTTCGATTAGGCGGCATTTGATACAATGGACGTATTAATGTCGATTTTCGGAAGTCGAAGAATTGGGTCCTGACACGAGGTGTAAGGGCTATACGTCAGTATAACTCAGTGGGTGATTCCGTAATGAGTTGACGGAACAGACCTTATAGATTCGAGATGGAGAATTAGAGTGCAAGGTTTATTGTCGTTAACTCTGAGGGTGATTCCAAAATGAGTGTAACGAGATAATGCCTTTGGTTTCGTTCGAACCGGGAACGAACTTGTATGGATTGAATGCTTTCAAAACATCGTCAGGTGGACGATGGGCATTCTAAGTGATGTGTCCTATAAAGATAATCGTAACCTCAAGCCTCATCAACCGGGAATGGCTAAAACAGGGGAGGTGCAGCAAGGCTTCATGGGTCGCACCCACTGGAGAGTAAGATTTACCCCTGTCCAGAGGTCCCTTTTATTTCGGCTGTATGGAAGTTTGAATAGCTACAACCGTCGGGGTTGTCTTATTCGGAACTATTCAGTAAGGAATGGGTCCGGTTTTGTGTTGCAGGGGATTCGGAGTAATCCTCGGTACGGTGATCTAGGCCACGTACTGTGACGGGCGGTACCCCAGTAACCCTGCCATTGTATGGAATCCAAAAACCAATAAGTGCCAACGGTTTTGATTGTATTATCCACTTTTGTGGCTAGTAGCTGGAATTTAATAAATGTAACAATTTCGGCTATTTCATATTTATTTGAAAACCCTAGACACTATTATAATATCATCGGATTTCCTATCAAACGTTTTGGTTAGCGTAAGGTAAAAACTTTTCCATGTTTATGTGTGGGAAGTCTTACGTGATACCTTTTCTTTTCAAAGGTTTTTAAAGTTAAGCAACTTTAACCATTTACTCACACCAGACCCATGTCTAACCCGGAGTTTATTCTGTTTTCTTAAACTCTTGGATACTCAAATTTTTACGAGTAGCCAAGGGATTCAGGTTAGGATTTTAGGTTGGCTTGACGAATTCTAAAGGAGCAATGGAGCAGGAGGCTTCTGCGTATAGCTATAGAGTATTCCGCTGTGTGTTCTCTGAGTTGTTTGTCTTTGAGTTGTATTGAGTTGTATAACTGGACAGGTGTTTATAATTGTCTAGTATGAGTTGATTATGCTGTGTATCTCTGATGTATATGATACTATGTAAATTATTATGTGATTAATATAATTTATTCGTTCCGCTGTTTAGATTCTGATGTTGTTTCTTCCTTCTTCTCTATCTTTTCTCTTTTTCTATCCCTTTCTTTCTTAAAGATGATGCGATTTTCTGGTGGTAGAAAGTCGGATCATCGCACACGCTCATATCTATTATTACACTCACACTCATTCTAGAGTACTAGCGACTCTATCTCTAATGAGTAACACCCAACAGAGCCAAGGTTGTCGCTTAACTAAATGCTTTGATACCAAATGTGAGGACCCGATTCTTCGACCTTCGAAAATCGATATTAATACATCCACTATATCAACTGCCGAACAATCGAATGCCGGAAAACCGAACCCTTAGGGTTTAAGAAGAAGAAAAAGATAGAAGAAGTAAGAAAGAAGAAGCAACAAATATCAGAATCTCACAATAGCAGCGGAACAAATTATAATAGATAAATGAATAATCTTTAAACAAAGAACTTTATATTTTATGCATTACATCATCAGAGTCAACATACAACACAATACAATAATGGACAGTTATATAAACCAAAACCTGTCCTTAAACTGAATACACATCGGAAAAGATAATATCATATACAAGCGATACGTCTCGCCATCCAGCTCGCTTCCTGCTCCACAGCCTCCTGAGAATCCAGAATGACCTAATAACCTGACTCTAGGCTGCCCGTGTAGAAAACGATGGCATCCAAAGTTTAGGAAAGGAACAATAAACTCCATGTCAACCATGGGACTGGTGTGAGAACTTAAAACAGTTTATCTTTAAAAACAAACAAAGAAATATTTTAAAAATTGATCCGCAATGCTTTTAGAAAATGTAATTACCATAAGGCCTTCCGCCACACACACAATGCAAACGCAGAATTGGAGGAGATTTCTCCTTATGATAGTTAAATATGCGTGATACGTGAATTTCTTTGATATTATTACTATAAGTGCAAAGTGCAGAAAACATTTCAAAAGTATAATATTAATCTTAGCCAACATAGGTACCATTATAGTATGCCTACTATAGCTACCATATTAGATGGTAGGTTCTACAACTAAAACCGTACAAGGCTCGTATTGTTTCTTTGGATTTCCAACAAATGATCAGGCCAAGGAACTTCCCATTGCCACATGGGTAGCCTCTGGAATGACGCTCCGATAACCTAACCAGATCTCTGACAACGCAAGGCCGGGTTACCTCTGCAAAAATAGGTAACTACTGATGTAACAACCCGCATATTTATCGAGTTTGTATTTAAATATTTTATTTAAATATTAACTCGTTAATCGGATTTTGGTCCGAAAAGCTACTTTTTGCAAACGGTCAAATTAGGACTCGAGACCACTTCCATTGAGTTCGAAATGTCGTTTACAACTTTTTAAGTATAAACATCGATAGGTTTGGAGTTAGTGAAATTTCACTAACTTTTCCCGCTTTGGACTTTGGGTTAGTTTAGCCTATTAAGTCCAAGTTCCAACCCTCTTCTCCTCACTCTTCATAAATTTCCTAACTAATCAAGCTTTGGCATTAATGGTGGAGGGAATGGGAAATTAAAACTCCAAGCACAAATTCAATTGCAAATCCAACATTCAACTCCAAATTCAAGTAGAAGATATTGGATTCAAGCTTTGGATTGCTTCTCCTTGCTTTCAAGCTTCATCTTCATAAACTTTAGTGCAAAGGTGAGATTTTTATCTCACAATTCTAGTCTATAACTATATTGGACTGTTGGGAATGATTCCCTATCACTTTAGCATGCATATTTGCTTTTGGTTTGGATTGGATTGGCGAAAAACTCCGATTTTTGGTGTTTGGGAGAAATTTCTGCATTTAGGTCGTTCTGGCCGTTTTTAGCTCGCTCGGAGTTAGGTCGTGTGGACCTTAGGTCGTAGGTCGCGTACGAGTTAACCCCTAGGTCGTTCTGGCCATTTTCGTGTTTTCGGAGTTAGGTCGCTCAGGACCTTAGGTCGTAGGTCGTATGGCCGTTAGGTCGCTCTGCTTTGGCTCTGGCCATTTTTGCTCACTCGCAGTTAGGTCGCTCACGACCTAGGACTTAGGTCGCTTGGAGTTAGGTCGTAGGTCGGCAGGTCTTCAGCTCGCACGCGTTGAAAAGGCACGTCTGGGGTTAGGTCGTTCGCGAGTTAACGTTAGGTCGTTTGCGAGTTAGCGCCCTAGGTCACTCGCGTATAGCTCGTTCGGAGTTAGGTCGTTAGGCCTTAGCTCGTATGGCCTATGCAATTTGGTTAGGTCGTCCAACCTCAACACCTTAGGTCGTAAGACCTTAGGTCGTACCCCTTAGGTCGTTAGACCTTAAGCCTTCACTATTGGAACTCGTTAGGTCGTAGCAACCATAGGTCGTAGGTCGCTCACACGGAGTTAAGTCGTAGGTCGTCTCCGACCTTATATCGCTCAGCCAGGTTTCACTTTAAGTCGTTAGGTCGTTTGGACCTTGTTTCCAGTTAGGTCGCAAGACCCTTAAACCGTTAGGTCACTAGGTCGCGATGTTTTAGGTCGCTGCACCCTATGCCTCTATAGGTCGTTCGACCTTGCTAACTTTTAGGTCGCGAGTTTTATAGGTCGCTCGACCCTATTCCCCTTAGGTCGTTAGACCTCATTTTGTCTTCACTAGGTCGTACCGTTTTGGTCGGGGCGCTGCCCCGCACCCCGCCGGGGGCGCTGCCCCCTGGACCCCCGCGACCTGACCGGGCAGGTCGAACCCCGTAAGCGGTGGCGTTGCCCCCGCACCCCCACCTTGGGGGGTTGCCAACCCCCCTGGACCCCCCCTCCGTAGGGGATCTTATCTGAAAAATATTGAGCTGATTTCCTTGGATTTTATTCGCATCTCCGTATGCGATCTTTGTGACTGATTGTTTCTACACTTGCTTATGTGTTTTGTCACTTTATAATATAAAGGTTTCAATACTAGTAGTAAATATCAAAACTCTTTTAACAAACAATTTCAACTCTATTTTTAATAACAAAGCTCTTTTCTTAAACCGTTTTCCAATCTATTAGTATATACAAGCCTTTACCTCACTCGGATGAGAAATCTAATTAAACGACTTAGTAAAACAAGTGGTATGAAACGCTTGCGTTCACTTCGTCGGTTAATTCTTGGACTTGTTCGATTGAACCTCTTGTGACAATTTTATTAGTGAAGATTTACAGTTTGTTCGTAAATATTTAAGTTAAGCAAGTGGTTATGGGACATGAAGCTAAACTTCTATATTTACTAGCTTAGTGTAATTGACACTTCTCGTTGATCTTGATGATCGCTTTATGAATTAGACTAGCAATTGCGCGATGTCTCTTTCATTGCAAGGTTAGACTAGACACCACTTGTGTGATTCCATTCACACATACCTTTCTGCTTTTTGGTTAGTCTTGACCTCATTCTGTGTGATTCCACTCACACATGTGGGGTAGCTCCCCATGGTCTTCGGACCGTCATGTGATAGGCCTCTTTCCCTTTTTATGATTTCTGGATTTCTCGTGTTGATTTCTGGAATTTATGTCATTGACTTGTTATGAGTACAAGTTTAGGGTATGATGCCCCCTTCGAATCTTTGAGAAGATTCTTGTGATATTGATTATCTCTTATTGATTGACCTTCTGTTGATCATTATTTACATACTTATAGTGGTATGTCGTTATGGATGTTTATGTTTATGCCATATCTTTTATGTTATATCATGTCATCTGATATTTATAGCTAGACTGATCCGTTTATTATTTTCTTAAATAATACTCGGATCAGACCGAGATGTTACAGGTGCTTCTGCTTGACTTCTTCCCAGGGATTCATCACTCTGACTTTTGGCTAACTGTTTAGATTAGCAGTTTTTGTTGTATACACTTGAGATATAGACTCATAGTTGTATTCTTTTGTATAGCACGTGTTGCTATTCTTTTGTATTATCGTGGATCTTATTGAGCACTACTCTGATGTACACTTTCATGTGTTAGTTATATATTCATATCTTCTTCCGCCTTTGTGATATGGATATCTGTGACTGATTTGTGATATGATTATTTCTATGTTTGTTTCCGAAGATTATTTATAGCCACCGTGTGATAAGCAATTACATGGATGGTTGCTCCTCAACAGCCTTATTCTCCGTGCTAGTTGACAGCACTTCTCCGGAGTGTTCTTGGCTAGCGTGGGTATAGAGGTGGGGCGTCACAGCTTGGTATCAGAGCCAAACTTCGGAACAATGTAGAATAACTTAACAAGGATCATCGTCCTAGGTCTATCTTAGGAGTCATACCATAGGATTAATTTGAGTCTTCGTACCGACTCATCCTATTTCCTTTATGATTCCTTGTTTTATCTATCAAGATTGCTTGATGTTCATTGGTAAATAACCTTCACAAAAGCTATGCTTTGATCAACAAATGATCAGCAACACTTCGTATGCCACATTACCAAATTGGGAATGTATCAATAGTAACCGTCAGCTACATAACCTCTGAGCTCGTATGTCTTAGAGAAGGGTGTTAAGCTAAGAGAATAAATTCTCCTCCACCAACAGAAATGTATTTGATAGAAACCAGCTTTACATCTCAAATTGTAACGTCAGACACACATCCATACAAGTCCGTTTCGGGATCGAACGGAACCGAAGGCACTTCCAAAGAAGCCACTGCAATCCGGATATTCACTAATCACGTCCGGACTTTCCATCACAAAGGGTGATAAAATCTCTATATCGGAGATCAGCCGATGCAAAGACATTCGACGGTAATCCTTCCGTTTTCGAAAATATCCTGTCTTCAACACCGGTCTTCAAATGCTATCCTTTACGACGTATCACTATTCGGAATGAGATTTATGACCCAAAGGTCCTCTCCCAGCTAAACCGAATAACGAGCGCTTATTTTTAAAATAAGTGCAGCATTCAAATTCAAGCAAATCACAACAAATACCCATTTAAAGGTAAATATTGATAGTTGGTTATTTAACTATCAATAGATATGCACAACATCACCAGATTCCAAATAATTTCCCAAATTATTTATTTTCCAAAAATATCTTTACAAGATATATTTTTCCACACTTCACCCATTTGAAAACAAATTTCAAATCACTTTTCACCTTTACAACTTTTGAACACAAATTTCAAATCATTTTCCTTATGCGGAAACACTTCCAAATATTTATTCATTTTCATTGGAAATCTGTCGAGTTCAAATACTTTAAAATAATTTATAACACTTACCCAAAATATAATGGGAAAACACTTTGAAATAAAACTATTTTTCTTTAAATACTTTACTTAAAATATAAGTTATAAAAATATTATACCAATATTACATATAACTTAAGTCCAAACTAATTTTCAAAATAAAATTAGTAGATAGAGTATAACTATTTAAATAACTATTTTCTAAAACAATTATTGATTAAATCTTAGAAATAATCATTTCTATATCAACTTAATAAATCTTTACTTAAAGGATTTAAAACAATTTAAGAAGTTAATTTCTTCAAAGTATCCTTTTCAAAACCGATTCTAGAATTTTATATATATATATATATATATATATATATATATATATATATATACATATATATATATTTCAAAGCTATTCAGAAATTTTATTCGGCTTTCCAGGGAGAATACACTTTCATTCCAAAATGGTTCATTTAAACCAATTAAATAAATCCTTACCGATTTACTTTAAATTTACGTTCCAAATATGTAAATTTATTTTCACACTTCAAAAATAAATCAATGTTCATTTTAAAACAAATTTCCCTTTCCTTTATAAATTCCATGGTGAATTTAAATTTTCAAATATCCACTGATATACGATTTTCAAATCGATTTCAAATATTCACTATCAACATCAATTCAATTTTTCAATTGATTTCAAAAACAACTAAATCAAATTCCATATTGATTCTCCAAGAAATTAAACACCAAGTGAATTTCATTCAAATATCAAATTGAAATCAATTTCTACTAAACCCCAAATCAATTTTCAAATTGATTCCAAATTCTTTTCAAAACACCAAATAAATTTCCAAATGGATTTCTAAATTTATTTCCTTTTAAAATAAATTCCTTTATTTTTTTCCAACTATTAAAATCCCATTTTTAAACAAGTTCTTCAACTTTTAAACAATATTATTCAAAATCCCTTTATAAAAATCTTTCCCATATTTTGGAAATAATTCGATATGATTCAAACGTAAAACTTCAACCCTTTCAAACTTCTTTTTAAATTTGTTCAATTCTCAAAAATAAATTTTACTATAAACTTTCAACTTGAATTTTCAAAAAAATCCAATTTTTATTTATTTTCGGTATCCAACGATACCAAAAATATATTCGGTTAAATTTTAGCCTTCAACAATTTCAATCACAATATAATCACACAGAGATTATAAATAATCAATACACAACATTGAAACAAATTCAATTAGGAATCCAGTTGGATCCTTCCAACCTGTTTCCCTGCATCCACAGATGTTAGCACAATACCAATCTCGTTTCAAGACGGAATATCGCGGTATATGGGTTTATATAATGTAACGTCCCGAAAATTTTCGACTTTCGAAAATTCAACATCGATACTCACTTTATCGACTGCCGAGAAATCGAAGGCCAAAAACCCGAAATGTTATGGTTTTTAAGAAAAAGAAAAAAGACAGAAGAAAGAAAAGAAGATAGTAGAAAATAGATAAGGTAGAAAAGATAGAGGGAATAGAGAATAAAAAATGAAATAGAAAATAGAACGGACTGAAAACAACAGAACAATAACAGAATCTCACAATTCGCAGCGGAACAACATATAATAATAAATGAATAATCTTTAAACAAAGAACTATATCAGTTATTACATTTTATACTTTACATCATATCATCATCAGAGTGTACAACAACAAACAATGCAGCGGAAAAAGAAATACTATATAAACTAGTAATACGCCATGCCATCCATCTTGCCTCCAGCAACTCCAGAATATCCAGAATATCCTGATAAATATTAAACTCTTGACTGCCCGTGTGGAAATTGGTGGGCACCCAGAGTTTAGGAACGAAAACAATAAACTCCAAGTCAGTCATGTGACTGGTGTGAGAACTCAAAACAGTTTATTTATCTTTAAAATCAAAAATAGAGGAATATTTTTAAAGTCAATTCGCAATGCTTTTAAAAATGAGACTACCTCCCGCACACACACACAATGCAAACGCAGAATCGGAGGAGATTTCTCCTTATGATAGTCAAAGATGCTTGATACGCATTTAAAAGAACATTTCATATTATTACTAGTGCATAGTGTAGGAAAAATTCATTTCGAAAGTAGAATATAAATCTTAGCCAACATACGACCATTATCGTATGCCTACTATAGCTACCATCCAAACAGTGGGGCGCCACCATAAGTGAATGATAGGTTCTACAACTAATACCGTACAAGTCACGTATTGTTTCTTTGGATTTCCAACGAATGATCAGGCCAAGGAACTTCCCATTGCCACATGAGAATGCCTCTGGATGGACATCCCCGAGAACCAAACCGGATCTCTACCAACACAAAGACGGGTTACCCCTAACTGAGTAACAACTGACCGAATATGCCATCCCCCGGTCCTTTGGGACCTTTTCACCGAGCGCTCGCAATCAATTCACACAATCATAACAAAGTGTTTTCAACATGAGTAAGTATCTGGGCTCCATACCATGATACCACCCTTTTCCAGAAGGAAATGCGCACATCCTAAAGGGCGCTACCCCTCATAACCTTGCCGCATCTTTCCTGTTTTGACCATTCACGGGGTGTGAGGCTCGACGAAGTCACGTCCACAAAAACATACTTTATACAAAAGCCATGCTTTGGGTCAACAAATGATCATAGAAATGATCACCAGATAGACGATCAAATAAACGATCCTATCACAAATAATCAACACAATGATCATTTACAGCAACACTCAGCATGTCACATTACCAAATTGGGAATATATCGCTGATAACATTCAACTACATAACCTCTGAGCTCGTACGTCTCAGAGAAGGGTGTTAAGCTAAAAGAATAAATTCTCCGCCACCAACAGAAATATATTTGAAAGAAATCTGCTTTATATCTCAATTTGTAACGTCAGACACACAATCCATACAAGTCTGTTCCGGGCTCGAACAAAACCGAAGGCACTTCTTACGAAGCCCTTGCAATCCGGGTATTCACAATCCCGATCGAATTTCCCATCACTTAAGGAAATCTCTATACCAGGAGCGACCCAGTGCAGAGACAATCGATAGGTCATCCTATCGCTTTCACAAATACTCGGTCTTCAACACCGATCTTCAATGCAATTCACAACGACGTATCACATATTCGGAATGGGTTATACGACCCCATGGTCTTTTTCCGGTTAACCCGAATAGTGAGCGCTTATTCAAAAATAAGTGTGGCATTCAAATTCAAACAAATCACATCAAATACCCATTCAAAGGGAAATATTGATAGTCGGTTATTGAACTATCAATGGATATGCACACATCACCAGTTTCCAAATAATTTTCCAAATTATTTATTTTCCAAAATATCTTTACAAGATATAAAATTCAATATCTCAAAAATAAATCAATATTTATTTTTAATCAAATTCCACTTTCTTTTATAAATTCCATAGTGAATTTATATTTCAAAATATCAATGAATATTCGATTTCAATTATTCATTTCAATTTATCTTCAAAAAGATAAATTCTTAAGATATTCACTTTATATTGGAAAACACTTCCATACTTATTTATTCATAAGTAATTCACAAATTTTATTTATCTTCAACACTTGGAAAATATTCAATATACTTAAATCAAAATTTAGTATATATCTCATTCTTTAAGGAAATCATTCTTTTAAACATATTTATTTGGGCCAAAATGAATGTTGCGTAAAACATCATTACGACAACCCAAAATCACTAGTATAGGGATTCGAAATTAAAATAGATATATAAATCCCAATACTATACAAAACATTTCCTTTCGGAAATCATTTACTATAACAATAATGTTATAGTCCATTATTTCCTTCTATTTCTCGAAAACGTCTATTTCAACAATAAATGTTGAAATCTATGGTTTCGAATCTCAACACAATTAAAACTTCGTTAGATCATTTTAATTCTATTTCAAATATCACATTCAAAACAATTTCTTTAACATCTTATTCACTATTCAAAAACGTGAATATACTACGTTAACACATTTCATCCTTTTATACATTTTATTTAAAAGGATTATTCACAGTTCAAAAACGTGAATATAACTCCATTAATAAGTTTCAACAATTTACTTATCAAAATAAGTCGTTTACGAATTTATAAAACAACGTTTATAAATTCTATTTCTATTTATTTATAACAACTTCCTTTTATAAATTCCTTTATTAACCTATTCAATTTATAATTCAATTATAAAATAAAGGTTCATATTATAAGTCAAATACTTATAATTTATTCGTTCACAAAAAAATCGTTCCTTTGAACTTCATAATTATAAATCTTATAACTTATAAGATTCAATGATTTATCCAAATATATTCTTTAATAATTTCACAAAATTTATAAATCTTACTATTTATAAATTTCACTTATAACTTCACCATTTATAATTCTATAAATTTCATTCATTTCTGAAATCCATTTTCACTTCATTCAAACACTTATAAAAACTCGTTTTATAATGTCAATATTTCAATTTATAAATATCCATTTATAAATCTCTTAATATAATTCAATTTATATTATTCTTTTAAAACGTCTTTAATCTCCTTCATTATTTCACCATTTTGATTCATAAAATAATTAAATTTTATAAATCCTATATTTAAACTTTTCATAATAAATTCAAAAATCCAATTTAAACTATTTTATAAAATCATTAGCATCATATTCTCAAAAATCAATTTTTTTAACTATTTTTCTCAAAAATCATAATTTTTATAACTTTAAAAATTATAACATTTATTTATTTAAAATAGATCAAATTCCAAACATATAGTATATTTTCAAAAATCACTTTATACATTATTTTAAAATTCCAAAACTTGGTCCAATGATGCTACATATCAAATAGTCAATCACGACAACAACGATATCATATATCAATATGATAATCCATCAAATATCAAAATATCTGAAATCAAATCAATACTGTTGAGGAATCCAGTTGGATCCCTCCAACCTATTTTCCTGCATCCAAAAACATTAGCACAATACCAATTCCGTTCCAGTACGAAATTATCGCGGTATATGGGATTTTAAATATTATCCGCTTAATAACGGCGCAATAGGGTCTCATCCGCTAAACAAATAAATGCGGGAAATCAATAACTCCAATATATACATATGCCAATATATATATATTGCTATTATATATAATACCAATTTCACTGTTTATGAAATATTCATGGTATATGTTTTTAATAAATAACATCCGCTTACTAACGGCGCAAAATGTCTATTTTAACAATCAATAGATAACAATCATCATTCAAACATGCATTCAAATATTTTAAATCTAACTATTTAAAATAAAATTGAAACTGATTCGATTGAGTGAGAAGTTCTCACCTTGATTTTAATTCCGTTTTAGCGATTTATTTCGAATAAAATTAAACGGACGTTTAATTTTACCCAAAATTCTCACTAACTCCAAACGACTCCAATCTAATTTCATCGCGTAGTGCTCGTCCATACGATTCCAACGCAACTGGTTTCGCGCGTTTTCGACCTCGTATGAAAAAGATATCAATTTTTGAAGTTACACGAGTTTATATATAACTAATTACAACTTAAATTAAATTTTTTCTAACCAAAATCAATCCTAGCCCTTGGATCCAAATCCAATGCCTCTCGTTCATCTTCCCAAACCCGCGTCCCCTTCTCCAGTAATTGAACACGCAACTCAAAACCATCAACACCAAATTAGGGTTTCGATTTGCTCTCGCTACACTCGACGAGAACTCGATCAAGATGTGCCATCACGTGCGCCTTGCCAAGAACTACACTCGGCCATAAGCTCATAGAGCTCGGCCCCACCTGGTGCCTAGGGTTGCGTGCGCAACCTGCAGGTGATGGCCCCCCTTAGCTCCTCCTCCGATGCTCCAAACACGATCTCAACCGTTGATCTCCAAGATCTCACTATGCTCTTCGATTTTGCTTCAGGAAGTTTAGCCTAATTGTCGACGGATTTGGAGTAATCGAGGGGGAAAGGTCGTGAGTTTCTGGCCATACATGTATGTGGAGGCGGCTGGCAATATTAGGGTTAGGGTTTGTTATTTTATTTTTTTTATTTTTTGAGATAGTGGGCTATTTATAGGAAAACCGATTGACACTATTCATCCGGAAATTCCGAACTCCGATTTACGCGCCGTAACTAGCGTTTCTAGGGTTTACCCCGCGTTCCGAACACAATGGAATAGGTTTCGAAAGCTAATTCGGACATCTGTGCGAGTTATGGCTATAAACGCTCAATTTAAATTAAACCGATTTAAATCGATTTCTAGGCGTTTTAATTCGTACCGGACAAACGGTAAATCCAATTGACACGAAATTTGAAACCTTACAATAATATCACATTACGGATCTGATGAAACTGGTTTCGTCGAAATCCGAGACTGTTTGAAAAATGGCTATTTTAACTCGCCAAATTAAAATTAAAAATAATTCGATGCGTTTCAAGCTGCCACGATCAAACGATCACTCCGATTGACACGAAAATTGAAATCCGGTAATAACTAACTATTACGGATCCAATGGAACTGGTTTCGTTCAATTCTGAGACTGTTCAAAAATTGACTATTTTCACTAGTCGATTTTAATATTAAAATATTCAATTTTCACAAATTAACTTTAAATTCGATTTTAAAAGTTCTAAAATATCGTTCTAACTTCAATATGATAAAATAAAATTTTACAAATCATTTTCAATCATATTTAACCCAATTTTCAATTATTTCCATAATTTAACATATTAAATTATCGATTTAACAATCCAATTAAATCCAATAATTCAAATAAAAATTTATTCAACTTATAAATTCACTTCTTAATATTTAAAAATAAATTAAATATCCAAATTTTAATTACAAAAAATCCTGGGTCGTTACAATCTTCCCCCCTTAAAAGAATTTCGTCCTCGAAATTATTAAGTAAGAAAAGTTACATAATCTATTAACTTTCCAAAATCCCTAGTTAAACTTCTAATAATACTTTACTAAGTTTTCAAATCATACTTAGTTATCTTTTCCAAAAGAATTACTATTTATTAACTTTCAACTCCAAAATCAAAGTTAAAGTTTTCAAAATTTTCCAATTTACTCAAATTTTTTCTAACACCTTAAATTTTCGGAAAAATTCGCCATAGTCTCCTTTGCGCGGCTCGATCCGAAAAAAAATGACAGTATATATATCACAAATATACATCTCATCAAGTAATGAGGCATCCCGCAGGGAAAAAGTATAAAAGTACGATATTTAATCCGAGATATGTACCTTATATTTTATTAGCGAGCATATACGGCTAATATAGCGCGAAAGCGAGCTCCAAATGCGAAGCAAACGTGATTCGCACCTACTAATCACTCAACAAACAACATGAGAACATGTATGTAGACAATAGTATCAATATACAACATAATAACTATATATGCCAACATAGCAAATGAAACTAAAGCAACAAATGCAAACATCAACCAACTATCATTCATTACCAATAAATATTCATTCATATTCTCATTAATATTCCATGAATTGGTTTTCAATTTAATTCACATTTAATTCATATACAGTGGATGTTTTTACAAACATTCATTTTCAATTAGTTTATATTTACTAATTCATATTCAAGTTTGTTCACTTCCAAATCAAATTCAATTTTATTTAAGATTCACTTAACTTCCAATTGAATTTCAATTACTTTAGCTTCCAATTTCATTACTCTTAATGAATTATATACAATCAATCAACTGAATTCACATTCATTTGATTAACATTTAATCCATTCATTCAATTCAATCACAAAAGTTGAATTTTATTTATATAACTCAAGTTCATATTTATTTAATCCACTTGATTATTTACTTCGATACCAAAATCAATTCCATTCAACAACACCTAAGTTATATTCCATTTAACTTTAAATTCATTTTTTTATTTATTTTACAACTCATATTCATAAATATATTCATATAGTTTCACTTCTTATATATATAAGTTTATTTCACAATTGTAAATCACATTAATTATGATTCAATTCTTATAATTCTTTTGCTTATACAATTATTCTTTAATTTAGATTATTCAAACAACTAAACAATCAACTTATATACATTTTAATAATTCTGAAAAATTATTCCTTTATATATGAAATATATTTAGGTAAAATTATTTCATTTACCAAATTTAAAAACAATATTGTGTCGAATTTTTCTGTACAAGTGTTTAGAGATCCCTATCAACAACGTTAATTACTCGTATTAACCAGAATCTATATACCACTCAACAAACCAATCATCACAATATAAAACAATTTTATATTCACTAACAAATACGCTCTCATAGCTATTATTACACTCACTCAATCTAGAGTACTACTGACTCTATCTCTAATGAGTAATACCCAACAGAACCATGGTTGTCGCTTAACCATAAGCTCTGATACCAAATGTAACGTCCCGAAAATTTTCGACTTTCGAAAATTCAACATCGATACCCACTTTATCGACTGCCGAGAAATCGAAGGCCAAAAACCCGAAATGTTATGGTTTTTAAGAAAAAGAAAAAAGACAGAAGAAAGAAAAGAAGATAGTAGAAAATAGATAAGGTAGAAAAGATAGAGGGAATAGAGAATAGAAAATGAAATAGAAAATAGAACGGACAGAAAACAACAGAACAATAACAGAATCTCACAATTCGCAGCGGAACAACATATAATAATAAATGAATAATCTTTAAACAAAGAACTATATCAGTTATTACATTTTATACTTTACATCATATCATCATCAGAGTGTACAACAACAAACAATGCAGCGGAAAAAGAAATACTATATAAACTAGTAATATGCCATGCCATCCATCTTGCCTCCAGCAACTCCAGAATATCCAGAATATCCTGATAAATCTTAAACTCTTGACTGCCCGTGTGGAAATTGGTGGGCACCCAGAGTTTAGGAACGAAAACAATAAACTCCAAGTCAGTCATGTGACTGGTGTGAGAACTCAAAACAGTTTATTTATCTTTAAAATCAAAAATAGAGGAACATTTTTAAAGTCAATTCGCAATGCTTTTAAAAATGAGACTACCATAAGGCCTCCCGCACACACACACAATGCAAACGCAGAATCGGAGGAGATTTCTCCTTATGATAGTCAAAGATGCTTGATACGCATTTAAAAGAACATTTCATATTATTACTAGTGCATAGTGTAGGAAAAATTCATTTCGAAAGTAGAATATAAATCTTAGCCAACATACGACCATTATCGTATGCCTACTATAGCTACCATCCAAACAGTGGGGCGCCACCATAAGTGAATGATAGGTTCTACAACTAATACCGTACAAGTCACGTATTGTTTCTTTGGATTTCCAACGAATGATCAGGCCAAGGAACTTCCCATTGCCACATGAGAATGCCTCTGGATGGACATCCCCGAGAACCAAACCGGATCTCTACCAACACAAAGCTGGGTTACCCCTAACTGAGTAACAACTGACCGAATATGCCATCCCCCGGTCCTTTGGGACCTTTTCACCGAGCGCTCGCAATCAATTCACACAATCATAACAAAGTGTTTTCAACATGAGTAAGTATTTGGGCTCCATACCATGATACCACCCTTTTCCAGAAGGAAATGCACACATCCTAAAGGGCGCTACCCCTCATAACCTTGCCGCATCTTTCCTGTTTTGACCATTCACGGGGTGTGAGGCTCGACGAAGTCACGTCCACAAAAACATACTTTATACAAAAGCCATGCTTTGGGTCAACAAATGATCATAGAAATGATCACCAGATAGACGATCAAATAAACGATCCTATCACAAATAATCAACACAATGATCATTTACAGCAACACTCAGCATGTTACATTACCAAATTGGGAATATATCGCTGATAGCATTCAACTACATAACCTCTGAGCTCGTACGTCTCAGAGAAGGGTGTTAAGCTAAAAGAATAAATTCTCCGCCACCAACAGAAATATATTTGAAAGAAATCTGCTTTATATCTCAATTTGTAACGTCAGACACACAATCCATACAAGTCTGTTTCGGGCTCGAACAAAACCGAAGGCACTTCTTACGAAGCCCTTGCAATCCGGGTATTCACAATCCCGATCGAATTTCCCATCACTTAAGGAAATCTCTATACCAGGAGCGACCCAGTGCAGAGACAATCGATAGGTCATCCTATCGCTTTCACAAATACTCGGTCTTCAACACCGATCTTCAATGCAATTCACAACGACGTATCACATATTCGGAATGGGTTATACGACCCCATGGTCTTTTTCCGGTTAACCCGAATAGTGAGCGCTTATTCAAAAATAAGTGTGGCATTCAAATTCAAACAAATCACATCAAATACCCATTCAAAGGGAAATATTGATAGTCGGTTATTGAACTATCAATGGATATGCACACATCACCAGTTTCCAAATAATTTTCCAAATTATTTATTTTCCAAAATATCTTTACAAGATATAAAATTCAATATCTCAAAAATAAATCAATATTTATTTTTAATCAAATTCCACTTTCTTTTATAAATTCCATAGTGAATTTATATTTCAAAATATCAATGAATATTCGATTTCAATTATTCATTTCAATTTATCTTCAAAAAGATAAATTCTTAAGATATTCACTTTATATTGGAAAACACTTCCATACTTATTTATTCATAAGTAATTCACAAATTTTATTTATCTTCAACACTTGGAAAATATTCAATATACTTAAATCAAAATTTAGTATATATCTCATTCTTTAAGGAAATCATTCTTTTAAACATATTTATTTGGGCCAAAATGAATGTTGCGTAAAACATCGTTACGACAACCCAAAATCACTAGTATAGGGATTCGAAATTAAAATAGATATATAAATCCCAATACTATACAAAACATTTCCTTTCGGAAATCATTTACTATAACAATAATGTTATAGTCCATTATTTCCTTCTATTTCTCGAAAACGTCTATTTCAACAATAAATGTTGAAATCTATGGTTTCGAATCTCAACACAATTAAAACTTCGTTAGATCATTTTAATTCTATTTCAAATATCACATTCAAAACAATTTCTTTAACATCTTATTCACTATTCAAAAACGTGAATATACTACGTTAACACATTTCATCCTTTTATACATTTTATTTAAAAGGATTATTCACAGTTCAAAAACGTGAATATAACTCCATTAATAAGTTTCAACAATTTACTTATCAAAATAAGTCGTTTACGAATTTATAAAACAACGTTTATAAATTCTATTTCTATTTATTTATAACAACTTCCTTTTATAAATTCCTTTATTAACCTATTCAATTTATAATTCAATTATAAAATAAAGGTTCATATTATAAGTCAAATACTTATAATTTATTCGTTCACAAAAAAATCGTTCCTTTGAACTTCATAATTATAAATCTTATAACTTATAAGATTCAATGATTTATCCAAATATATTCTTTAATAATTTCACAAAATTTATAAATCTTACTATTTATAAATTTCACTTATAACTTCACCATTTATAATTCTATAAATTTCATTCATTTCTGAAATCCATTTTCACTTCATTCAAACACTTATAAAAACTCGTTTTATAATGTCAATATTTCAATTTATAAATATCCATTTATAAATCTCTTAATATAATTCAATTTATATTATTCTTTTAAAACGTCTTTAATCTCCTTCATTATTTCACCATTTTGATTCATAAAATAATTAAATTTTATAAATCCTATATTTAAACTTTTCATAATAAATTCAAAAATCCAATTTAAACTATTTTATAAAATCATTAGCATCATATTCTCAAAAATCAGTTTTTTTAACTATTTTTCTCAAAAATCATAATTTTTATAACTTTAAAAATTATAACGTTTATTTATTTAAAATAGATCAAATTCCAAACATAAAGTATATTTTCAAAAATCACTTTATACATTATTTTAAAATTCCAAAACTTGGTCCAATGATGCTACATATCAAATAGTCAATCACGACAACAACGATATCATATATCAATATGATAATCCATCAAATATCAAAATATCTGAAATCAAATCAATACTGTTGAGGAATCCAGTCCGATCCCTCCAACCTGTTTTCCTGCATCCAAAAACATTAGCACAATACCAATTCCGTTCCAGTACGAAATTATCGCGGTATATGGGATTTTAAATATTATCCGCTTAATAACGGCGCAATAGGGTCTCATCCGCTAAACAAATAAATGCGGGAAATCAATAACTCCAATATATACATATGCCAATATATATATATTGCTATTATATATAATACCAATTTCACTGTTTATGAAATATTCGCGGTATATGTTTTTAATAAATAACATCCGCTTACTAACGGCGCAAAATGTCTATTTTAACAATCAATAGATAACAATCATCATTCAAACATGCATTCAAATATTTTAAATCTAACTATTTAAAATAAAATCGAAACTGATTCGATTGAGTGAGAAGTTCTCACCTTGATTTTAATTCCGTTTTAGCGATTTATTTCGGGACGTTTAATTTTACCCAAAATTCTCACTAACTCCAAACGACTCCAATCCAATTTCATCGCGTAGTGCTCGTCCATACGATTCCAACGCAACTGGTTTCGCGCGTTTTCGACCTCGTATGAAAAAGATATCAATTTTTGAAGTTACACGAGTTTATATATAACTAATTACAACTTAAATTAAATTTTTTCTAACCAAAATCAATCCTAGCCCTTGGATCCAAATCCAATGCCTCTCGTTCATCTTCCCAAACCCGCGTCCCCTTCTCCAGTAATTGAACACGCAACTCAAACCCATCAACACCAAATTAGGGTTTCGATTTGCTCTTGCTACACTCGACGAGAACTCGATCAAGATGTGCCATCACGTGCGCCTTGCCAAGAACTACACTAGGCCATAAGCTCATAGAGCTCGGCCCCACCTGGTGCCTAGGGTTGCGTGCGCAACCTGCAGGTGATGGCCCCCCTTAGCTCCTCCTCCGATGCTCCAAACACGATCTCAACCGTTGATCTCCAAGATCTCACTATGCTCTTCGATTTTGCTTCAGGAAGTTTAGCCTAATTGTCGACGGATTTGGAGTAATCGAGGGGGAAAGGTCGTGAGTTTCTGGCCATACATGTATGTGGAGGCGGCTGGCAATATTAGGGTTAGGGTTTGTTATTTTTTTTTTTTAATTTTTGAGATAGTGGGCTATTTATAGGAAAACCAATCGACACTATTCATCCGGAAATTCCGAACTCCGATTTACGCGCCGTAACCAGCGTTTCTAGGGTTTACCCCGCGTTTCGGACACAATGGAACAGGTTTCGAAAGCTAATTCGGACATCTGTACGAGTTATGGCTATAAACGCTCAATTTAAATTAAACCGATTTAAATCGATTTCTAGGCGTTTTAATTCGTACCGGACAAACGGTAAATCCAATTGACACGAAATTTGAAACCTTACAATAATATCACATTACGGATCCGATGAAACTGGTTTCGTCGAAATCCGACACTGTTTGAAAAATGACTATTTTAACTCGCCAAATTAAAATTAAAAATAATTCGATGCGTTTCAAGCTGCCACGATCAAACGATAACTCCGATTGACACGAAAATTAAAATCCGATAATAACTAACTATTACGGATCCAATGGAACTGGTTTCGTTCAATTCTGAGACTGTTCAAAAATTGACTATTTTCACTAGTCGATTTTAATATTAAAATATTCCATTTTCACAAATTAACTTTAAATTTGATTTTAAAAGTTCTAAAATATCGTTCTAACTTCAATATGATAAAATAAAATTTTACAAATCATTTTCAATCATATTTAACCCAATTTTCAATTATTTCCATAATTTAACATATTAAATTATCGATTTAACAATCCAATTAAATCCAATAATTCAAATAAAAATTTATTCAACTTATAAATTCACTTCTTAATATTTAAAAATAAATTAAATATCCAAATTTTAATTACAAAAAATCCTGGGTCGTTACATATAAAGTATCATCCGCTATTATGCGGCGCAATAGGGTCTCATCCGCTATATAATGTGGGAAATCAACTCCAAGTACATGTATAATACCAATTCCACTTCAAGGTGGAATATTGCGGTATATGTGTTTAATAAAATAACCTCCGCTTAATATGCGGCGTATAGGGTCTATTTCAATACAATAGACAATAATTTATCATCCAAGCATACAATCAAGCAATTTTAAATCTAACTATTTAAAATTTAAATCGAAACAAATTCAATTGAGTGAGAAGTTCTCACCTTGCTTCCAATACAGTTGCAGTGTTTTATTTTGAATAAAATTAAACGCGCGTTTAATTTTACTCAAAATTCAAACTATCTCCAAACGACTCCAAACCAGCTCCATTTTGTAGTGCTCGTCAATATGGACTCGACGCACTTCGTTTCGTGCGAAACGGACCTCGTATGAAAGAGTTATGCATTTTAGAAGTTCGTACTATTTTTAATATAAATTAATATACAAATCTATTTTATTTTAAACTAGAAATCATCACAGCCGTCGATTCCATTTCCTCCAGATCTCGGATGCACTTCCGCTTCTTCCCCAACATCGCTATCAGGTTATTCGAACGCGAGAATACCCATGGCTCCATCATTTGCATCGAATGCCGCGGCCACCACCTTCGTCGAGAAGATGATCAGAGGCTACCGAGTCGAAGCCCTTGACCTCGCCTACCAACATCGACAATTGGGTCGAGCTCGGTCATGTTTTCACATGGAAAAAAATGCTGGAACGTAGGAAGTTCCAAGATGAATTGCCGTTCATCCATCGCTCGAAATCCCATCTCGACCGTTCATATCGAAGTACTCAATGCCCTCTTCGTTTTTATAGTTGAACATTTCACAAATTGTCTAATGGATTGTGAAATATTTGTGGAAGAACGAGATGCGATTCTAGCCATTGTTTTCAAAGTGGCGGCTAGCCCTAGGGTTGTTAGGTTTAGTGAAAAATTGAGATGTTAAGGTCCTTTTATAGAAAATTTGACGAAACACTATTCATCTGAGATTTTCCAAACTCCAAACGAAGTGTGCCGGCTAATGTTTCTAGGGTTTAACCCGCGTTCCAGACACAATGAAATATGTATTGAGAGCCAATTCGATCATATGTGCGAGCTACAGAAATAAACGATCAAATTTAAATCAAATCGGTTAAACTAATTTCTATGCGTTTTGGCTTGCCCCGGACAAACCGTAAATCCGATTGACACGAAATTTGAAACCTTACAATAATATAACATTATGGATCCGACGAAACTAGTTTCGTCGAAATTCGAGACTGTTTGAAAAAGGCCATTTCACTCGTCGATTAAATATTAAAATATTCAATTTCTACAAATTAAGTTTTAATTCAATTTTAAAAATTCTACAACATCATTCTAACTCCAATATGATTTAATGCAACTTTACAAATCATTTTTATTCACATTAACCTCAAATTCCAATTATTTCTATAATTTCAAATATTAAATTATCGATTTAATTATCCAATTAAATCACTATATTCGAAATAAAATTTATTCGACTTACAAATTTTACTTGTTAATATTTAAAATCAATTAAATATACGAATTTCAAATGACAGGAATTTTGGGTCGTTACGATATAATTTAATGATTTTCAATTATATTTCAATTTATCCTAATCCAAATTAATTACATTAAATAATTAATCATTAATTAAACCACAAACAATAATCATTCTTGATTTATTTCAACCTATATTTCTTGATTTATTTCAACCTATAATTAACTATCTTTTTATTTACTTCATTAAATAAATTAATTACTCCTTAATTTATTATCTTAATCAATCTTTGGATTAATTACACAAGTAATTATACCCAATTTACTTCTATTAGCAAATCATCATTCAACTAATTACACCCAGTAATCATTTATTAATTACTTCCGTACGTAATTATATTTTTAATTAATTACATTAAGTAATTACCTATCAAACCACCCAATGATTATTCTAATTTAATTAAACTTCATTAATTAACCCAATCCTTAATTAATTAATACCAACCCTTACTTACTATATTAATTAACCCAACCATTAATTAATTGAAATAATTATCCATTTTAATTACCCTTCTAATTTGATGAATCACAAATCATTAAGCCCTTATTAACATTAAATTTGAAAACATTTTCTTATTTATGACTTAAGTTTAAAACAATTTAAAACCCAAATACTTCGAGTCAAACCACAATTAACTCGAGAACCAACCAAAACCAAAGTCACATCATCATCAGTGCACATCCAATCAACTTAATCATTCAACCAATTATTTAAATTTAACCATTTAAATTTAAATAAAAAACCAGCAGAGTGAGATTTACCCACCTTTGCTTTTATTTGCAATCCACTTTAATATTGCCTTAGTTTCCTCGATTTCACCTTGAATAATCAATTTATACGGCTTTATTAATAATTTGAATTAACCGAACAATTTTATTATCATTTGTTAATTTAAGTAACTAACAAATTTAGTTTAAACTGATAATTTCCCATCCAAATTGTATATAAAAATAATTTATATATGCCAAATCTTACGTATATGCATATTTTCTACTTTGAACCTTATATATACATATATACATATATATATATTTATAAAGTCTAATAAAAATAAAATCTCCTTTTTAACCAATATATTAAAACAAATTTATCTTATTACAGTAAACTATAAAATTTAAAAATCATTTTTATTATTATCATCCTATAAATCAAAAAATTTCCTATATAAAATTTAAATCAAACAACCCACATATTTTATTTATTTTTATAAAACAAAATAAATTTATAAACATTTTACTGTAATATTCTTTTGTCTTCCTGGATATATATATTCTGCTCATACAAGAATAAACTAAATAAACAGAAAATACCAACTCATCTCGATCGCACGAACCCAACGACCCCTCCTGAGTCGCGACCCGCTTCGCCTGCCTTCACCGTGTTCATCGACGACCAACGTTCCAAGCATGCGTGCGGTCCTCCCCATCGAACCCTCAGCCTTGCGCAGCCCTAACTACACTCCCCTGCCCTACCTTGCGTCTGAACGCCCTTGGTTTACGAGCGACTTCGAATGCCCAGGCCTTGACGAGTTGTCGAACTCGATTTGATCGTAGATGATTCGAACGAGAATTTTTGCTCGATTTCGACTGATTTGAACGAAATTCGTTCGTTCGTTTATTCAATTTCGATTTACTTTGAAGGAGGGAGCGACCATTATATTTCATTAATCTCGAACGAAAATAATTTCGTTTTGTTGATTTTGCTCGGCCATGATTAGGGTTTGAATTAGAAGAAGGAGGAGGGGTTTCGATTCGAAAGAGGGAAGCCTGGTTCAAATCGGCTTCAGCCATTTTTTTCGTTCCCTTTGATTTTTTCTTTCTTATTTCGGTTTCATTTTTTGTCTGAGAAAACGAGTAGATATTTCTTAAGGGTGGCTTCGCGTATAAGTATAGGGTGGCTGAGGTGAAAGGTTAGGTCGGCTGATGGAATGAATAGGGTTTGACTTTTTTTTTATACAAAATATCTCGTATTATATATAGGGAATTCTCGAATTCCGAATCGGACATGCCGCCAGGCATTTCTAAGGCTTTACACGTATTCCAAACACAATGGAATGTGTTTCGGAACCTAATTCAGTCATATGTGGAAGATAGCCTTTTGGACCTAGTTATTATATTAAATTTTTAATATAAATCTCAGCGCGTTTATATATCGTACGCTCACACAACAACTCCAAACATTACGAAAATTGAAATCCGATAATAATGCAATATTACGGATCCAATGGAACTGGTTTCGTCAAATTCCGAGACTGTGCCTCGCAAGGCTATTTTTAAATATCAATTTAAACGATATATTATTAAAACTGAACAAATCACCTTTAAATTAAATTTCAACCATTATATTATCTTCAGTATCATCATTATAAATTTTACAAGCCTTCAAATTATTTTTAACAGGCTTGAAACTGAAGATTCAGTAATTTACCCAATTTCAGTTTATTAATCCAATAACTTAATTTCTAAATAATAATAATATTTGAATTCAAGTTAAAAATCAACTTTTAAATATTTAAAATCAATTAAATATTCCAATCTAAATTGTTAAAAATTCCGGGTCGTCACAATGTTTGACTCGAAGTTTTTGTTTCCCTTTAAACTCTTAGGTGCTCAAAATTTGATTTGAGTAGGCTGAGGGTTTGGGTTTTCAGGTTTTAGCGGATTTTCGTGAATAAAGCATTCGAAGACGAGCAGGTGGCTAACGGATAGCTAATTTAGGAAATTCTATTTTAAAACTGTTTCCGCTGTGTATTAAGACAACTATGTCTATATTGCTTTGATCATCCAAGGGGCATCTTTATGTGTCTCTCTTGACGTATTGTTGTAAATTTATATTTGGTCAATGCTTGGGATTACATTTGAGATTTTTGTAACTTGGATATGATTTATTTTGAAGTAGAATCACTAAAATTGTTTTTTAAAATCTGTGATTTTGTTTATATTCAAGTGCTTCTGATATTTAGGATACAAAAACATTGCCGTATTTCATCACTAGAAGTTAATACCGTTGATGACTGCAGCTTCCATAGCGCTTAGCTTTTGGCCTCTAGATACGGGATGTTACAAATCACCTTGCCATGTTACTTATTCTTTGCACAAAACCTTGTTAATGAAAACGTTCAAACCTTTGAAACTACCCCTTTCGAAACCTTTGAAAATATTCATTTCAATACAAGTAAAACCTTAGGTCGAAGGTCAAAACATACCTTTTGAAATCATACCTTTCAAAACCATTCATATTTATCCTTTCGAAAGCATTGAAAAATATCTCTTTTGAAAGCTTTAAAACCTTAGACTTCCTATCTTTAGAACACTTATACATTGCCTTTCGAAACCATTGGAAAACTTTTCCTTTTAGACCTTTGAAACCATTGGGGAGCCACCCCTTAGAAACTTTTCTTTAAAACTTTTCAAAAGCATTAAAACACCAAGCCTTACGAAAGCATTAGGGTTCAATTTATAACATGTGGAAACACCATTTGAAACCATTAAAACTATCTCTTTCAAAACCATTTGCATTCTACCTTTTGTAGGGCAAAAGGATCATTAAAACATTTAAGTCGAAAGCATCTCTTTCGAAAGCATTTCCTAAGTAAAGAAGTGATGGTGTCGAAACCATCCCTTCGAAAGCTTTGGAGAAGAGGCTTGGTTTTAAAAACAAGGCAACCCTTTCGAAACCAATCTGGGTCGAAAGGTAAAAACCTTTCCTTTGAAACATTTGACTCAACCGAAAACCAACCAAGTCGAAAGCACTTCCTTCAAAAGCAAAAGCAGGCACATTTTTAATTTAAAACAAAGCATGCTTTGATCCCCTCGAAACCTTTGTTTTCGACTCAGTTTCTTCCGTCTATATCCAATTCACTACGTACCAGGTATCTGATACCATGTACATTGGTTTCAATGAAGTCGGAGGCGGAGGTAAGGAGTCGGAAGCTTGATGCCAAAAGCATTGAAATAGGAAAAATCATGTTAATTTGACTTTTAAAATTAGTCCTTTGTACCTAACCTGTCTTGTTTGTCAAATTATGATTGGTTGCAAAATTTTCTTTTCTAAAAGTACTGTCGATTTTCGAAAATGACAATTTGGATTATTTAAAAATACTCCTTTATATGAATATATAAAACATTTAAGTCCCATACCTTAAATAATTTTATATATCCATTATAACACTAAGAAAAATTCTACAAAAATTCCAAAAAATCATTTTTAATGTGTTTTCTAACATATATAAATTTTAGACCCTAACCCGATATAATTTGGCCGTGATTAATTTTTAACCCAAAATAACATTTTCTTCACTAGAAAATTTATATAAAATCCATAGTAATTTAGAAAATTATGAAAATCGAAATGCATTTCTAAATTATTATTTCTAATATAAATTTAAATTTTCAAGGCAATTGGATGTCATATGATAGGGTTTTCATATCAAACAATACCATAAAATCTATGTGAATTAGCATAAATCATCAACAACATATAGATATACATTTTTCCTCCAAAACATGGAAAAACATTTGAAAATAATTCAGATTTCATACTAAAAACCGAAACCATCAAAAACTTGAGATGTAGTCATTATTCACCTTAGTTTTATGATTAAAGATGTGAGATTTGTTCTTGATTAAGTAATTTGATTCTCCCTCTTGAAATCCTAGCTTTTATCTTCTCTTGAGTTTGCTGATGGTGACCGGCCTTAGCTTGTATTTTTGATTTGTGAATAATGAAGTGAACGTGAGTGTTGAGGGGTTAAGGATTTGTGCTATAAGGATGTACCTTGTTCCTGTTTTGCCATCGCTTATTTCCTAACCTTTTATTCTCTTTTTGCTCTTTGGTTCACTTGTTTAACATGGCATGACACAGCTACCCTTATTTAATCACAAATATCAATCCATTAATCATCTTACATTATTTTATTCAATTTAACTAATTACAAATCCTAAATAATGTTACTAAAAATATGGGGTGTTACAACGATCATGCTACTCAAATCCTAACATAAGATAGAAATTAAATTGGAATAATAAATCATATCGATGGAATTTTAAGCAGTGACTAGGAGGAGGAGATATGCGCGGTTTGGGCTTTGCAACAACATTGAGTGAGGAGGAGGCGATGTTCGAATTCGATGTCCGTTGGTGGTGGCCGACTTGGCCGGCTAAAGGTGTGCATAGGTCAGAGGCGGAATGCATTGGGGATTGCATGTCCGAGGGGTAGGCTGGAGGTCAGAGCCATAAGGGTTTGCATGGGAGGCTGAAGGCATAAGGGTTTTTTAGTCGTAGTGGTATTTGGGTGGAGTGGGAAAAATATAATGATGACTGGGTGGTTATGGAGGAGGGCGACACCCCACCAATGTAATATTTAAAGTATCAACATGGCATCAGTATTTTTGCGTAGGTGATGTTTTACCTACTCCCCGCCAAGCCAGGGGTCGGTAATTTAAGTAGGTAATAGTCATGTTTTCTAGTTGCGAGACATTGATTAAATACATATCTTCATACTAAAAGAATATATATATATATATATATATATATATATATATATATATAAAATTAAATTATTTTCGATCGTAATCGGTTTCCTATTTTAATAAATCCAAGAGTAAGTACGTATTAGATATTAGTATGTATAATATGCCTCTAAAGAAATATATATTAAAACCACATTTTAATTTAGGCTGAAACTAATTTAAAATTTTAAATAATAAAAATTAGTTTATAAAAAATATAGTTTTAAGCTACGTTTGAAATAATTTTATTAATTTTACAATCTCAATATATATTTATTGATTTATAAAACATATTTACATAAATTATCTTATTGATAATTATTAAATGATATATATATATATATATATATATATATATATATAGAAATAATAATATACATCAATGTTAGGGCATAAACAAATATAAATGGGTTTCCAAAATAAATTTTACTTTCAAAAATCTCGTCGTTTATTACATTTTTATCTGCCACTATCTCCTAGGATCTCCTATCCAATACCAGAACTTGCAAATGAATGAGTGTTACAACCTTCGTAATGTTGTATTTAATGGAGAGGGGAAGGGGGTTTGGCCTTGAGAGATAGGACGGCTAGGGTTGTAAAAAAGTAGAGGCAATGTGTAAAGTATGAGAGTATTTATAGAAAGAGCCAAGACCAAAATATTTAACCCTCTTTACTTAGTCCCTAAGACCAGTTCAAAATCTCTTGCTCTCTCTTTCAACATATATGGTTGGCCCCTTTATGATGACATGGCATGATCAACATTCTTCGAATTATTTAACTATTTATATATTAAAGACTTATTTTAAACACACACACACACACACATATATATATACACACACATCAATGTCGTGTATCGATATGTGCATATATAACATTTATATTATACACCTAAATAATTACTAATACCACGCAGAAAATTTCTAGGAGGACACCCCATATATCAAATGCACTAATTAATAATTAATGTTTCTTAAATATTATTTAATTTAATTAATTTCTAACACATTATAAACTAATTAAATCGTATGGTATTTTGGAGGTTTCACATATACGATTGTGTGACTTATATGTGTGAATTCAGTTAACAATTATTATTGAACAATTCAAATATTAACATTCACACTTCATACGTCACATTAGTCAATGAAGTGATAGTTCGATGGAATTCCTTGCTTATAGACTATTCAATAAAATCAAATTTTTGAACAACTTAAGCCGTACCGTTAAGTGACAATACAATATATATGTTCTTTTCGTCAACGCCATATCACTTTTAGATATTTGGAGTTTTTTGTTGGTCAAGACTCCAATGATATCCATATACAATTGTTCAGTCCATCTACAAAGTCCTTGGTTCACAAATAATATTTATTATTAACTGTTTTACTTTGGTCAGAAATTTTGACTTTGAGTTGAAGATAATTAACCATGATACTAAACTTATATAATCGAGGAGAGGAATACTCTATCGAATAGTGTTTCACTTCGTACGCTTTAACTCAAACCCAACTATAGTTATTCAATGTCGTCACACCACGATTTGTCTATGATCAAAGTGGAGTATTCAAATCGAAATTCCATAGTATTCTCAAGTCGAAAGAATCGTGTAACGTCGTCATATAGAGATCCCTTGTTTGATCTAGTTGTTATCAACCAACAAGAAACTTTCGATCGAGTCATCCTATAGTTATTCAATAACTATAAGTACGTAATATTTTGGTGCCTCCGTCAACCATAAGTATACATTGCCCAACATTTGAAGAGCATTACGTACTATGGTCTCAATGGATATATCGATATCATTTCTCGAAACATCTTGACTAAGATATTTAAAACAAATGTTATATTCTAATTATCGATTAATTTCTCACGGTTGCAACTATATGCAACCACAATTATATAACATTTTATTAAATGATTTTCTCATTAATATACTTTAAATTAATTAGTAATTATTCATCATATCATAATATAACATAGTATGTAAAAAAAAAAAACAAATACCAGAAACAACTTTTATTTCGACAAGATCAATTATGGAATTAGTTATATAACACAATTATATGATTGCCTCTTGTACATACCACTAACTCTCTCAAACTCGCACATGTACTTGGGTCACTTAGAACTAGTCGAGGTAGTCCTTTCATGAACGGATCTTCTATAGTCTTTACTATCTACGTTGTTAGTCACCACCTTTCCGTTGTCGATAAACTGTATTATCAAGTAAAACTTACCAAGTACGTGTCTTGATTTCTTACGAGCTTCAGGTTCTTTCGCGATATGTATTGCGACATTGTTTACGGCAATACAATATCATGAGATTATTTACATTTGGAATACCCTTAGTTCAGTTTTGAATTTACACATCTGAACTTGTTCTTTAGCTGATTCGTTTAGGCCGATCTACTCAGCCTTTTTTTATTGTTGAATCAGCTATATCTTGTTTGAATCATAATTACAGCTTAAGTTTTCAATTGTGGGGCTAAAAAGTAGGAAAATGGAGAACGCTTTTTTCACACGAATATACTTTCACTTTGATCCCAATTTTCAGTTTCATCCTCTAATAAATTCTCGTAGAATAAGAAACCCCATTTGTACGTGATATATGAGAGAAGTTCCAAAAAAGTTATTGAACTCATTCTCTCTCCCTTTTTATCATAGTTCTTTCGACCTTTTACCTGCAAAAGAGCAACTAAAAAGGGAATAGAGAGATGTTCTCTGCTTTGATTCAGCGTCAAGAAACTTCTTTTAATACTGCTTTACAAGAAGAGATCCATGCGCCCAGTTTGGTTTTAACGGCAGACCCTAAGCCAAGGCTTAGATGGACGGCGGATCTTCACGAGCGTTTCGTCGACGCTGTTGCGCAGCTTGGTGGACCTGAAAGTTAGTTCCTTTTTTACTTTCTTCCTTTCTTTCTTTTCGAAAATTTGGCGCTAATTTCGTCAAATTGGCATTATTTCTTAGGATTTGGCATCTATTAGGTTGACTAATTTGCTTCTAGTTTGTATTTTGTGAAATTGGTCTTTAATAAATTTGCATTTGACGTTTCTTTGGCATTAATTTTTTACTCAAATTTTGCAATTTTAATTTAAGAGATCCTTACTGTACTAGTTTCTCGTATTTTGTACAATGTTTTGCTTAAGATTATTATTAATGCACGTATGGGTTGTTGGCAGTTGTCATAAGCATTATTTTGCGTCTCTTAAAATACCGCAATAACTTTAATCGACTTGTTACATTGGATATGCTTGTTTTCTAATTTGGATAGAAGTTGATGGGGTTTTTCTTATTAGTTGAATTTTCAATCTGCCTCGAGGCAGTAGGTTCAGTTAATCTGATTTTCCGGTTTATGTTTGATTTTTATAACGACTTTTCAGTGTGTGTTAATTGTTCTGTTTCAAAGTTCATCATAACCAATGGGCAATTTATGCATACACACGCTGATTATAGTACTGTTAATCATACTAGTTCATTCACCTTGTTTGAAAAGTATCAGGCTGCGTCTATTCTCACCCTAGCTTTTGCCTTACACCCTACAACTTTAAAATAAAAATACACACCCCACAAATTGCCTTTAACACCCCATTTATCTCAAAAATACCGTTACTTTACTTGTTTTAAATACATGCAGCGATGAATGAAAACTAATCATGCTCGACCTCAGCGTGGTTATCCAGAGAACCAGGCTTGGTCCAAGCGTGGACATCTATAGAACCACGCTCGACCTGAGCTTGGTTATGTAATGAACCATGCTTTGCTGGACCGTGGTTAACATGAACTGCTATGTATTCGAATAATTTCACTCAAAACATAAAGGGCAATATAGTCAAATCAAAAACTTCATTTCCAATCGGGTGGGAGAAGCTAATGTTGGGGTGAGAAAAGATGCACCAAAGTGTGTGTGTGTGTTGTGTGTTTAGTGGTTTAGTTAATAATTACATTGAAGTGATCTGTGGTATCCAGGCCAGCAGCCATTATTTTCAATAAATTCCTTCTAAAATATAAAAATTTCAGACCTTAGATAAAGCAGGGCACGAATTGTTAATGTTTATTTTGACGGGTTTCTAATTGAAATAGCTTTTTAGGCTACCCTTATTTCAAAGGACCATGTGGATAAGGTTTTAATAATGGGCTTAGGAAAATTTTATTTCTATAAAGCATTATATACCCAAGTCTGATGTAAGAATTAATTAAATCACAGAAGCAACACCAAAAACCATCATGCGTACAATGGGAGTAAAGGGTCTCACCCTCTTCCACCTTAAAAGTCATCTTCAGGTAATATTGCATTCATTCACATTATAATCTTTGTGCAAATTTCCTATGCTTTAGGTCTAGTTTAATGCAAGTAATTGGTTGCTAATTAGATAATGCTAATTGACGTTTCTTATAATTATCTTTTAGAAATACAGACTAGGTAAACAAGCAGGCAAAGAGACATCCGAACATTCTAAAGATGGTACTACTTGATCCCTTCTTTAATTTGTATTTTTTCGAGCTTCTGGTGCATTTACCATTAATGTCGTTATTATGTAAGCATTAACGGCTTTTAGCATACCATCGATCATCAATTAATTAATGCCATGTTTATTTCACAGGATGATTTTTTTGCCGAGCACTCAAAAATACTACCCAAATCATAGTATTTTTTGCCATCTATTTTGGTATGTTTGGTATTAAGTGTTGTAGCAGAGAAATTAGCTTATCAGTAATATTTGTCAACTTATAGCACCATAATTTAGTAAGGCATACAGAGCTTATTTGTTAACTAAGGTTACGCATGGTCCGACAAGCTAAAGCATTCCATTTCTATGTGATACTTATTATGATTCAAACAAATCTAACAACTTTGGGTTCGGTTCAAGTTGTACTATTGTGAATGCATGTATGTTAGAGTGTATATGTACTACACCCCAAATTCCAGTCATACTAGAGTGTGACCCGCGCATTACACGGTAATATTGTAAATATAACATTTATACTTTAATGTTAAAATTAAAACTTTGGTATGGAATATATGATAAATTCATGAAGAAAAATGAACTATAAGTTAAAATTCTTATTATGGTTTACGTATTATTTTGTTATGTAGCTTATATATCTTTATATTATATTAAATTTTATATCATTTCTGTTAGTATGAATATGATATATATGTTGAAACAGACAAATGATTTTAGATGAATATTAATTAGTTAACTGAATTATTTGAAATATATTAAATTTAAAATTACAGAATTAGTTTAAATATATGGACTTAAATGTAAATAGCAGGGAAGAATTGAGAAGAACTAAAAATTATATAAATCTTAATGCAAAGTTATATGAAGTTAAAAACAAAATTTTGTAATGCAGTATACGATAAAATTTTGAGATAAATGATTAATTAATTTATAAATTAACTTCTTCGTTATTGTTTACTTACGTAATTTAATATATGTGATCTACACATCTATACTGCTGAATAAAATAATAATAATTTCACTATTAACATGAATATATGTATACATACATATATGTGTGTTGTCAAATTGACATTTTTTTGGATGTTTAAAAAAATAAACTATATAAATAGTTTAAACTTGAGATTTTGTAACTAATTTATATACATGAATTTAAATATAAAATATTAGGAAACATTGAAGGGGATGTAAGTAATTATAAAAATGTCAAAATGTAGGTATTTGAACCTAAAACAAAATTTATATGTAATGTATGATAAATTTACTAAGATAAATGAAAGTAATTAAATTTGTTAATATTTTTATCTATATTATTTATGATATATGATTTATATATCTTTTTATTTGAATATAAAAACAACTTTACTATTTTTATTGATATGAATATGATATACATATTGAACCGTCGTATAGGCCTGTCAATGAATACCCGAAATATCCGAAATCCGTCCGCATCCGTATCCGAAAACATGAAAAATATCCGATATCCGAAAAGCGGATGCGGATATCCGATATCCGAAACATATTTCGGATACGGATACGGATATGGCTGTATCCGTATCCGATAAATATCCTTCCGGTTTGAAATTAAATATTTATATATTAATATATTATTTTATATCCATAAATTTAATACAAATACACTAATTTATTGTACGGATTTTGTGTGATTGGATTACCTATTGTTAATTTGATGTAATTTATGTATTACAAGTTTTTTCATCTTTTTTTCAGTCAAAAAAATGAAATATGCATTATATTGATTAATTTTTGGACATTTTCGGATACGGATATTTTCGGATATCCAAAAATATCCGTATTCGCTAAGACGGATACAGATATTTTCGGATATCCGAAAATATTAGCGGATACAGATACAGATAATATTCAACGGATATTCGCGGATATCGGATACGGATTCGGATACGGATTTTCATTTTCGGATACGGATACGGATACAACACTATCCGTATCCGACTGCATCCGTTTACAGGCCTACCGTCGTATTTTAGGATTTATTAGATGAACTAACAAATATTTGTTAATTTAATTTCTTTGAATATTTTAAATTCTGTATTATATAATTAGTTAAAATATATTGAATTAAATGTACAATATCAGGTGATATTGAAGAGGGTTTTGTAAATAACTGTAGAAATTTCAAATTGTAGGTATTTGATATTAAAAAAAGAATTTCACAATGCAGAGCATTAATATATTGATATAAATGAATTATAAATTAAATTTGTAATTATTACCTATGTATATAATTATGTTATGTATGTATATACCTTTATGAAATCATTTTTGTTAGTATGAATATTGTATAAATATCGATTTCATAATTATATGATTTATTGGAAAATCAACAAATAACAGTTTACTAAATTTATTTATAGTTTTAAGATTACGCGATTAATTCTAATATATCGATTTAAATATAAAATATTAACATGGAACTGAGGGGGATTCTTCAAGGTTATAGAAATTTTAAAATAAAGGTATTCGAAGTAAAAAACATAATTTTGTAATGCGATATATGATGATTTTATGGAGTAAAATGAATTATAAATTATGTTATTATTACCAGTGGAAACTAGGATGTTCCCTTTA
Source organism: Allium cepa (assembly GCA_030765085.1). Classification (NCBI taxonomy): domain Eukaryota; kingdom Viridiplantae; phylum Streptophyta; class Magnoliopsida; order Asparagales; family Amaryllidaceae; genus Allium; species Allium cepa. The sequence continues at coordinate 63,362,761 of CM060929.1, forward strand.
TTTTCAAATTTGATATACGAAAATCGTTGTTTAAATACACCCATAAAATTATTATTGTTTATGTATAATTTATGTTATATATCTTATATATCATTATATTGGAGAAAAAATATTGTTGTCATTTCTGTTAGCGTGATTATGGTATACATGTTGAACCTAACATATTGTAATGATTCTAGATGAACGAACAAATATTATTTAACTGAATTTATTAAATATGTTAAATTTAAAATTACTTTTTTTTACAAGGCAAGCCGATTTTTATAGTGGATGCATGTATGATAATTTTTTGAATTAAATGATTATAATTGATTTACAAATTAATCTTGTCATTGTTGCAAGAATAGACCAACTACTATTAAGACTATTTAAATAGTTTAAATTTGAGATTTTGTAAGTAATGTAAATACATGTATTCAAATATGAAATAATAGGAAACAATTGAGAGGAGTTTGTGAATAATTGTAGAAGTGTTAAAAGGGTAGAGGTTTGAAGTTATAACAGAATTTTACAATGCAATGTATGATAAATTTATTGAGATAAATGAATACTAAATTAAATTTATTAGTATTATTTGTGTATAATATTTATGTTATGTTATTTATATATATCTTTATATTTAAATGAAAAACCAAATTTACCACTTATGTTGATATGAATACGGTATGAATATACACACACATATACATATATATATATATACATATACATATACACACACACATACATATATATACACACACACATACGTATGTACGTACGCACGCACGCACGCACGCACGCACGCACGCACGCATAGAGAGAGAGAGAGAGAGAGAGAGAGAGAGATTTTGTCGTATTTTAGAATCTACTAGATGAATTGACTTGTATTCAAATAGTTCAAGTTCAAGATTACATGATATATTAAAATATATTGACTTAAGTGTACAATATTAAGTGATATTGAGATGGTTTCGTAAACAACTTTAGTAATTTTAAAATGGTTGGTATTTGATGTCAAAATAGAATTTTGCAATGCAAGCATTAATATGCTGATATAAATGAAATATAAATTAAGTTCATAATTATTACTTATGTGTAGAACAATGTTATGTGATAGATTTATTTATATTACAAAATGAATTTTATACCAATTTGTTGATATGAATATGATATAAATATTGAAATTTTCATATGTTTATGATGTATTTAGACAAATAAGTGAATAATAGTTTACTGAATTTATTTAAATAGTTTTAAGATTCCGCGATTAATTCTAATGTATGGAGTTAAATGTGAAATATTAGAAGAAAACCGAGAGGTTATGTAAAAGGCTATATAAATTTTAGAATGAATGTATTTGAAGTAAAAAAACATAATACTATAATGCACTATATGATTAATTTATTGAACTAATTGAATTATACGAATATGCTATTATTGTTTAGTGAAAATTAGGATCCGTTTCTTATTTTCAAACTTAATACACGAAAAGCCCCTTATAAAGAACATGTTCTAATTTAGACCCTTAAAATCATTTTCAACTTCTTTTTTTGATTTTTTCAAAAATCAAATCTGAACTTAATTGTATGTTTCTAACTTTCTATAAACAAAGATAAAAAATTTATTTTTTTACAAAAGTGCAGATGTTTGATTTTTTTTTTGTGAAAGTGCAAATATTTGCAATTTTTACTATAAATATTTGCAGTCTGGATGAAACTAAAATTATGGTTGTTTTTAAAATATGCTTTTGTAAATAGACAACCGTGTATTTTGAAACTTAAAGAGCATGTTTTACAAAAGTTTCTGATTGAGCGCGTTTTACAAAAGTTTCATATTTTTTATGTATATACTATATGTTTTGTGACTTGTCTATTTTACTTTAACGAGAAAAACAAATTTATAATCTATGTTAATATGAGTATGGTGTACCTATTGAAATTTCATATTTTCATAATTAAGTAGATTAACTAACAAATATCATTTAATTGTATTTATCTAATTAGTTTTAATTTATGGCTGCATAATCAATTTTAAATATATGGGCTGAAACGTAAAATACTAGGGGAAAGTAAAGTGGTTTTATAAATAGTTGTGGTATGTTAATCGTATGCATTTGAAGTTAAAAGTAGAAATTTATAATAAAGTGCATGATAAATTTATTGAGATAAAATGAATTACAAACTAAATTCGTTATTTTTTTTGTGTGATTTATATATCATAATCAAATAAAAAATCAATTTTACTATTTTGATTGGTACGATATTGGTATATATGTTGAACTTAACTGAATTTATTTAAATATTTTAAATTTTGGATTAAGATTGTGTAATTAATATAAATGTACGAAGTTGAATGTAAAATGGTAGGAAGTAATGAATGAATTACTTGTAAATAATTGTACAAACTTTTAAATGTATATATTAGAATGTTAAATTATGAGATAAATTTAGTAAAATGCATGCAAATTGATAAATTAATCCTTTTAAAATATAATATTAAGAGAGAATTAAGGAGAACAGTGAAAACTTCTAGAATAGATAAGAAAGCTAGAAATTCTTTTACTCTATTCAACTTCGTACATTTATATTAATTACACAATCTTAATCCAAAATTTAAAATATTTAAATAAATTCAGTTAATTTCAACATATATACCAATATCATACCAATCAAAATAGTAAAATTGATTTTTTATTTGATTATGATATATAAATCACAAAAAAATAACGAATTTAGTTTGTAATTCATTTTATCTCAATAAATTTATCATGCACTTTATTGTAAATTTCTACTTTTAACTTCAAACGCATACAATTAACATACCACAATTATTTATAAAACCACTTTAAAGTAATGAATGAATTACTTGTAAATAATTGTATAAACTTTTAAATGTATATATTAGAATGTTAAATTATGAGACACATTTAGTAAAATGCATGCAAATTGATAAATTAATCATTTTAAAATATAATATTAAGAGAGAATTAAGGAGAACAGTGAAAACTTCTAGAATAGATTAGAGAGCTAGAAATTCTTTTACTTTATTCAACTTCATACATTTATATTAATTACATAATCTTAATCCAAAATTTAAAATATTTAAATAAATTCAGTTAATTTCAACATATATACCAATATCGTACCAATCAAAATGGTAAAATTGATTTTTTATTTGATTATGATATATAAATCACAAAAAAAATAACGAATTTAGTTTGTAATTTATTTTATCTCAATAAATTTATCATGCACTTTATTGTAAATTTCTACTTTTAACTTCAAACGCATACAATTAACATACCACAATTATTTATAAAACCACTTTAAAGTAATGAATGAATTACTTGTAAATAATTGTACAAACTTTTAAATGTATATATTAGAATGTTAAATTATGAGATAAATTTAGTAAAATGCATGCAAATTGATAAATTAATCATTTTAAAATATAATATTAAGAGAGAATTAAGGAGAACAGTGAAAACTTCTAGAATAGATAAGAGAGCTAGAAATTCTTTTACTTTACTACTATTTGATTTACAATAGTCCCAATGAAAATAGTAATACAAATGCATTAGCTCAAGTCTTACTACAATCTTACGTTATTAATTAAATTATGAACATGATTGAATATGAAATTCTTTGTATTTATTGCTTAAATTTTTGTCAAACCTCAGCTTCTTACCTTTTGGAAACACCAAGCAGTAGCGGTTTGTCACCAAGAGTGCTTACTCCTGATGTGAATGAGTAAGATTGCATGCCAATATTTTGAATCTCACTTTCATCTCCAATTTATTGTCCAACTTGTGATTATGTTACATAACAAATGATGTTAATATAGTAATAAAATGTATCTTGTAGGGGATTAGAAAAAGAAGCACTACGCGCCCAAATGGAAGTTCAACGGAGGCTTCATGAACAAGTGGAGGTACATACGTACATTTGCACACTTTAATATTCATATATGTACACATGCATGCACACACACACACATACACATATATTATCACTATTTTAAGGTGCTGACGTGCACAAGTTTTTTTCGATAATGTGAATCTCATCAAATACATGTAGTGTTTAGCTAGTCACAAATCAGTGCTAGAAGTGAACAATCAAAGCGTGCATTCCATTCGACTTTGATAAAAATACCAGTCCATAGCTGCTCGATAGAATCTTCTTTAAACACCAACAACCATATGAAGAACAAGTCAATGCAATAAGCGATAAGAACTATACACATTCGAAAACCGCTTCCGTAACAGTGTGATTCAAATTTGTTATGTATTCAAATACCCCTTTAGAATTTGATTTGTCTTCTTATTCATTATATCTAATTAGATATTAAAAAAAAAAAGAAACATGCTAAAAATGTTCAAAAGGGTTGTCTATAAACAATGGCAATCATGTACAAGAAAGAGGGTTAGACATTCAATCTTCTACATCCTCTTTGGAAAGGAAAATAAAAGAAACAAAAGGAGCGAATCATATTCTCATGGTCGTAAAACAAAACTAAATCGAACCACATTTATTTCCTTTATTTTAGGCAATTTCTCCACATAATATTCATTTCATGCTGGTATTCTACTCGTTCAATCATATAATTTATAAGTCATAAGTCACACATAACTTCATATTTAATAATCCATTGATTCAATTTTATTGTTTGCCAATTAAATTGTTTTTTATCTACTCGTATCGTGGCTGACGAAATCAAGCACTAACAATTTGGTACTTCCGCCATAAAACAACTATAGTCAAATTCAAAGGTTCCAATTCGTCAAGCACTAACAATTTGGTACTTCTGCCATAAAACAACTATAGTCAAATTCAAAGGTTCCAATCCATTACAGAAGATGCCTCCAAGAAGGAAATATGGCAATAACAATGGTGGTTTTGCATTAGTCTCTCGTCACCAAGTGAAGCAAACTAGCCGGCTTGCAATGGTAATTTCAATGTATATGTTCTGCGATGCCACCGCTCATCGGACTTGAGCAATTTCAGATGGTTGAGATGTATCAAGAGCTTCGATGTGTGAGGATTGGGCAAAGGAAAACCACCACAACCTTGCATATTTCAACATGAGCAAACCAATCCCTTCGTCGAAGCCACAAGGCTTCTTGCAAGTTTAGATTTGTTCAAAATGGCCTCTCTATCATTGTTAATATTTCAACATTATTAGCTAATTCGTTTTAAAATGGTCCTTTGCATGTTTCAACATGAACGAATGAACTAGTTTGTTCATTGTTCTCAAAATTGTTGCCAATTTTTGACGAACAAGTGAACAAGTGATGTTTTTTGCCATCGTTAAAATTAAAACCGTCTTCAGTATTATAATAATTTTTTTATCGATCGCTGATAGTGTGTTAACACTTCCGCTATAATTCATTGTAGATCTTAACTGGGTATATTCATGGTTAACATAAGTGTTAATATCTTAGAATGATTAGATGCTATAATGGCTATTATTTTTCTTTTGATTGCTAGAAAATTGTTGTTTTTCCATATGTTATGTATATTGTATTTGCGAATGATTTTGTAATATTAAAGAGATATCCAACATCCGCATAGCCCTGGGAGTGATATGATGAATCTTTTGTCTGGAATAGGCTTATATCGGTCATTATATAACAATAAAATGGTGTTTCCGTGATCTCCCTCTAATTATTTTTGTTTTTTAAGCTAAATTTGATCGGTAAGTTTAATATTGGACATTTACAGCGTGTTAATAAAATATTAATAATATCAAGGTATGATACTTTGATATAGATAAGAGTGTGCCATAAGAATAATTATGTAACCTAACTCTTATATAATCTTTTTCAAAATGAAATATGCTTTTGGTTTTATTTTCTTTTATATATGTTGTCATATAAAAATAGAAATAATGATAATAATACATTAAATATATATAAATTGAAAATCCTTAGAAGAAGTATTTTATCGATGCCAGTTATTGAATCGATATACACACACATGCATACACACACACATTAATCTAATAAAAAACATTTTTTTATAAGGTCAAGGTATTTTAAAATTTGAATTTTAAATTATTAAACAATTAATATTAGTAAATTCATATATAGATTATTAAATAAATTATATTTCAAATATTTATATGTATAAATTTTATATACGTACCGAAACAAAAAAATAATAATTTTAATATAAATATGTTTAATTTTAAATGACATCATAATATATACATACATACATATATTATATTAATAAATCAGTAGCCGATTTCTTAAAATTTATATCAGTGTAGATATAAATTTAAATAAATAAATATATGTTCATGACATTATTATTGACTTATGACGTTAACCTATTTGTTAACCATAAATCACAATGGTTAATGATTACTTATGACATGTTCCCATAATATCCCTAGGTTACATCACCACATTTAATATATAGTTAAAATGTTTATATTATGAATACAAACATATTAAAATACTATAACATAAATTAAATTATAATTAAATTAATAAATAAAAATTAATTTAATAATAAAATATTATTGTTAAACAATAGCAGTAAATAAAATATTTAATATACAAATTAAATAAATTGAAAAATATACCCCAAACTCTTTTATTAAACGATAATAAATATTATTTAGTTAAATTTATTATTCATATAAACACAAATACGATCTCGTGCAAATTGATAAATGGATTTTTTTTAAGATTTTCCCTTTTAACCCAGCTGTCAATTCACCTTATCCAACAATAATACTGAGCCCACATTGTGTTTACGTGAATAATTAACCAACACGCATGACAGTCTTTTGGAAAAACCAATTAGATGAGTGTTTAACATAAATGTGCTTGAACTAAAAAGAATGTTACTCTAATTAAGGAATATTTTTATGAACAGAAAACCTCTCGATCTCCTAACCTTTACTTGGCTTATCGAAGTGGTATATTCCAAGGTATGCTCTTGTGGAATGTTTAGAAGTGTTTTAAGCTTTAGGTTGATTTTGATAAGCATTGTATTCTAAAATAAATTTAAATTTGTTGTACAAAGTTTATCAAGGAGTTAAAAAATACAAATTTAAAATTGTTTTAAACTAAAATTAATATAAAATATAAACTTGTATTCATAAAGGTTATGAATAAATAAATTGATAATTGTTTGAAATTTATATAAATATAATCGTTATATTTATAATTAATAAAAATATTCAATTAATTAAAAAATACATGTGAACATATACGCATACACATACACATATATATAGGAGGAACGTTCAATGATACCCCTATTTTGCAGCACCCCTGTACCCCCTTATTTCCACATCATAAACCGATTTAAATAATAAAACTCTCTCTCTTCCACAATATCGGGGGTATCGAGATGTTGCAAAATAGGAGTGCCTTGAATGTTGTTATATATATGTAATACATATATGTATTATATATATACATGCGTGTGTATAAAGAAAACAAGGTGTCAAGTAAATTAAAACCTATAAAAACTTACAGGAGTATACATTGGATATATATAAAGACATATGATGTCATGGTTTATACCCGTCTCCATTGTATAGTTGATAATACTCTATAAAAATTATTCTAAATTATGAACTTAAAATAACAAAGCCCTTCATTATTTATAATTTATAATATAAATAGAGTACTTTAGATATCTATGGTTGTTAAGCACTCTCAAGCAATAAATTATCTAAAGTGATGTTTAAATTATTTCCAGATAAGTTAGAATATTATGTAATTTTGTTGAGCATCTCAAGGGTTACGTGATTCCCTTTAGGATATCACGAAATGATCAGTCTAGGGTGGCTAATATACTTTATGATCTGTTGAGCATTCTTAAGTTCATAAAGATGGTTATGAGCATATAAAAAGTATGTTAAACGATATATACATGATATAATTAGTAAAATGTTACATCCCTTTTATGGGGACTACAATTTGTTGAGCATCATCAAAGTTCCATTAACATGATAAATGAATCCCAACACCCATTGAAAAAATGTATGAAATTCCCATTTTTCGTTTAGGGTTTTTTAAGGCATGTAGAATTCAGTGGGAGCCTTATTATATATAATAAACCAATCTAACAAGCATAAGAATATATGTAATATTATAGCAATCTACTAAAAAAAAATTTGCACATTTAATATAATTGATAAAATTGTTTATAGATTAAAATATACTAAATGAACTGTATTAAGGATTGATGAAGAAATATAAAATACACTTTCGAATAAAATCTTTTGGTATGCTTTCGCTTCAAGACCCATACAAGACCAAATTATACAACCATTAAAAATATCCGTGCCTTAGTCACTTAAGTGTTAGTTACTCGAGATTTTTATATATGAGTTTTTAAGCTTAAAGCAACACAAGATTATAAATATTTGATTCATATTCGATCACATACAAAAGTTGTATGGTGAACAGTTGCGTTCTTATTATACAAAATCTCGATGAAAAGATTTCCCTTGAAACGAGCAAATAAACCATAGTGTGAGATTATGTTGTTCAATATGATTGAATACAAGGATCTTGTTGTGTTAGAAATAACACTAGACCAAGAACTACTAGACAGACCTAGAATTTTGATCACTGAAATGTCAGTTTTTTATCTGTTTACTTCTGTACGATTTATTTGATATCTTATAAAATGTTAAGGATGGTTAAATGCACTTTTATAAAGAATTCAGTGCAGTCTTGTAGCAAACGGTTTCCCGTTGAATGGTTCGATTTTTTAAAGGAGAAACAAAAGTTAAGGAATGGTAATGATATTAATATAGTTGAGATGAAGAGGGTGAACAGTCGCTTTTGCTTCATGAAGAGACATTGAAAACAGAATTGTTTAAAATATTTGCAGATGCTTTATAGGGAACAAAATATGTCATTTCTATTCCAAATACATTTTTTTATAGAAAAATTTTCTCTATAGGATTTATTTCTTTGAATTCGAGCTATTTGGTTTCAAACTCTCAATGGTAAATTAGTTAAAAAAAAGTAGCACATAGTAAGTGGTTGAATAAAGCTTCATATTTTATACGTTGTTATTGTAATAACAGAAATAGTGAGAGCATACAATATGACATTTGCTACTAGACGCATCATGTTTTGAAGGATTACTTTCATGTATGCCAAATATTATTTATGAAATAATAGCTGTTTCGGTTTTGATCGGAAATGGACGTAGTTTTGTTTTAATATGAATATTATGAATATTCATCATGAGTGAATTAGTTTAAAAGAAAAACCCAAGACGATTTTAGTCTAAAGGATACAAGTTTTAAATTTTATTCTATAGAATATTGAACGCTATATTTATATAGCATTAGATAAAACAAAGTGCTATATTAAACTAGATCAAATAAGTGAAATGCTAAATTAAATTAGCATCGTATGAACTATACTAGATGGACTAAAATATTATTCATTTTCATAGTTAAAGAAATGTCATTCATATATCATTACACGCATATAATGCTAAGTTCATGTAACAAAACACATATATAATGCTAAGTTCATTTAACATTTGTTTTCATAGTTCATATCACATCTATTTTATTTGAATATTATATTAATATAACATTCAGTGTCTTTTAGACTAAATTTTAAAACTTGTCTCTTACATTCAAAAATATGGTCGAAGATTTTCCTTCTCGCTATTTTCTTGTTTAATAAATGTGCTTCGGCATTTCGATGATGATATTTGTTTTCATAACAATAGTAATGTGTAGCTATAGAAAATACACGCGCATCAAAAATATTTAACAATTAATTTTGAAATTATGGACTAAGCCATATTTTTGAGAAATAATTCTTTAATCATATGATTATGAATCATGTGATATTTGTGAATTGTATCCCAAATAATTAAGGGCAAAAATTCCATTCGATGAGAGCGGCAAAAGAATTAACGAACTCTTCAGATTGATACATATAGATGCGTGTGATGCAAGTTTAATAATACCAAAAATAGATCCACTTTTATTAAATTTACCGACGAGTTATTTCAGATATGATTTGGTTTTATATATGTTATATGTATAATAATGCAGTAAACATATATAAATAGAAAATCCATAAAAGAAGTATTTTATCTAACGAATGTGTTCGTAACCATGAGTAATGGATCAATATATATATATATATTGTGTGTGTATATTGTATTCATATATTAAATAATTAATTCTTAAATGTTCCTAGTCGAGATGTATCGAGAAACATATACTAATACATTCGTCGAGACTAGTGTACGTAATGCATTTCATACGATTGACAGTGGATTACTCCTTATTGTTGGGGATATCAATGTGTTACGTATTTCTGGTTGTTTAGAACAATTACAGAATAACTCGACGAGTATTCTATACGTTAATACCATGTTACAACTCGACGAGTATTCTATACGTTAATACAACCAAGTTAAAGTAGAAGATCTCATGGTAGCTACGTATATTAGTCTTCAGATTTGAAGGTACTATCGATCTTAAGTAGGAAAGCTATACTTTGATTATGGTCAAGCATATGACATGACGACCATGTTACAACTCGACGAGTATTCTATACGTTAATACAACCAAGTCAAAGTAGAAGATCTCATAGTAACTACGTATATTAGTCATTAGATTTGAAGGTACTATCGATCTTAAGTAGGAAGCTATACTTTGATTATGGTCAAACATATGACACGACGACCATGTTATGGTCATAGTTGGGTATATGTTGAACTATCCGAAATAAAACACTATTTAAGAGAAGATTCATCTTCTTCGTTGTAGAAGGTTAGTATCATCGTAATTGGTAATATATAAAGTCAAAATCTCTGACTAAGTAAATTGGTTAATCGATAAATGTTATTAGATTGAACCAAAGATTTTAATGTGGTTTATGCAATTAACTATGAATATTAATAGAGTTTTTTTAATCTTAGATCAAATTCTAGATATCTAAGTGATGCAGTGATGACGAAAAGAAAACATGTACAAAATGTCGTTACGAGGGGAGCTTAATATAGATTAGAAATTGGTTTCATTTAAATGAGTTTTAACCGATTAAACTTGTGCCGATACTGTACTTTAGAAAAGTCCGTACGTACTTTAGTATTTGAACTGTTTATGTAACGATCCCGATTTTTAAGCTAAATTTAAATTTGGTAATTAATTTAATTTTGAAATTAAATTGTGAATTAATTTGATTTTTTCCAATTTAAGTGGGATATTCGTTTGTTTATTTACTTATGAATACAAATTGATTTTAAATTGGATTCTTGAAATTGAAATGTGAAATGTAAAATAAGGCAATAAGTATTAAAGTTAAAAATAAATATTTAAATCAGAAATAGAAATAGATATATAAGATAAATTAAAAATATAAAGTGAATACATTAGAAAAATTATAACAACATATTAACTATAGAAATTCATCTATATTATAAAGCCATAAGACAAGAAAAAAATATATATGTACATTCAAGTATGTAAGAAAAAAAAGAAATTGGATAAGTATGAACAAAACTAAAATTTATAAATATCTATGTATAAGCTTATGCATTCAATACCATATCATATCAGCCACACCAAAACAAGAAAAAAAACAGTAACTGAAAACAAAGAAGTACATATAATAGCATAGGCTGTAAACAAAAGTGGGAAGTAAGACAATAACAATTAATGCAAAAATATCTTAGCACACATTTTATCATCAGCCACCAAGTAGAAAAGAAAAAAAAGATAAGCATAAGCTTATAAAACAAGACAAATATAATTAATGTTAGCCACAATATATCATCTCAGCCACCAAAATATAGATTATATCAGCCGGAATCTTGCTTAGCCTCCAAATGAAAGAAAAATATCTCTGATATATTTGTACAAACCAAAATATGCCACCCTGTTGTACAAACACAAATTTTATCACCCTGTAAACTCATTTCCTATATATCAAGTTCTCATTTCAGTTCGTTCCTTCAAAACTAAGAAAGAAAAAAAAAACTGAAGTAAACCTAATCTCAAAAAAAATTAAAACAAAGATTTAACTTTAAACAACAATTGAGCACAAATCAAGCCAGAGATCAAAGAAGAGGTTTCAGCTAGCAGATTCAAGCTTGTTTCAAATAACAGTTCAAGCCTGTTTCAACAAAAATGTTCCTGTTCAACATACAAGCTCTGTTCTTTTTTCTGAAACAAGGTGAGTAACACCACTTTTAAACAAACTTAAAGTATCTGTAATTTGTTGCATGTTGAATATCTGGAAAATAAAGACGATTTGTGTGATTTTATGGATGTATAGTTGTATGTATACCTGATGTTATCTGTGCACCTCTGTTCAAATTTCCCAACAAAAAAATTTAGAATAGAATTCATATTCTCTTATTATAATTGCAGTTAGTATTTAAACTATAAACAAACTTGTTCGTTAAAGGATATAATAGAGATTTAAAATGTGTTTAAATTAAACTAAACTAAATGTTGCTCTGGGAAAACATAAGAACAGGAATGCTTAAAACTTTGTCAAAATTCAAACGTCTTTATTTATCAATTCAAGCTCGTAAATTGAATCAATAACCAGAAACATGATTTTTAAACCAAACATCATAATTTTTAGTTAAGTTTTAAAGGTGCAGTTCTGGGTTCATCAAAATATGGGTTTTTGACGATCTCTGATGATCCACAGGTTTGTGGTGATCAGGATCTTGGCTGGAGGTGCAGGAGTGAACAGTGGATGCATGAAAAATATTTGTATGGTGGTCTGATGGTCGTGGTGGAGGCGGCAAGTGTTTGAAGTCCAGAACCCTAGTTTTTAACTAGGTTGATTTTTGGTTGGTTCGACTACCCCAATGCATCGAGTTCAACGTTGTTCTGGGAATGGAAGAGGGGAGGTTGACGAGTGTTTGGTTGGAGTTTCAGGTTCTCTGGTGGTCGTGGTTGTGAGAACGAGGCGTTGACATGTTTGATGGTGGTTCCAGTTCACGTTTCCAGGTTGCGGCTTCGAACTCGAATTTTGATTTCGAGGTGACGATGTAGTTCTGGTGGTCGGGGAAGGGTTTGTGGATGGTTGTCGACTTGTTCGACGTAGTGGTGTCAACCGGAGGCGAGCGGCGGTGTCGTGCACGTGCACGGAGCACTGGTGTTTGGTGATCTGGTATTTGCGTAGTTAGGTTGAAGCAGGAAGAGTTGCTTGAAGTAATTTGCAGTGTTGTTCGAGACAGCGGGGAGTTGGCGTGAAGCAAATGTATTAGTGACTCGAGTAAACATTGTTTTTACAGATTTTTGTTTACAAACCTGACAGTATTTAAGTTTTTAAGCTTAAACTAAATTTAAAAGTGTAAACCAGATTTAAAACAAAGGTTTTGAAAACAGGATTAAAATCTGAATTTCAAAATGAATTTGAATTCCACTTTTTATAAATAAATTTTCTATAAAAAATGAAATGTTTTAATAACTTTAAATTGTTAAAATATTTTATAAAATGATTTTTTATTCTGAAATTAAAGATTTAACAGAGTTTTAAATCTAAATTTAATTCGGGGAAAAATAGGAGAAGAACTCGGGTGTTTACTCGAGTGAACTGGAATCTTGCTCGGGGTCGCGTGTGAGAAGAAGGAGAGATAACTCGAAGCAGGGTCGAGTTATCATCGGGTCTAACCCGAAGTCAGGGCAACTAAAATTAAAAAAAAAAAACTTGTTTTAATAAATTCTTTTGGAAATATGAATTGAAATTGTTTAATCCTTTATAAATTCTTTAAATTTATGTCTTTCAAAACCTTAATTAAGAAACAGCTTAATTGTTAAATTAAGTATGTTAAATACTTGAAGACATTTTTAAAATTAATTAATTTATAAATAAAGTTAAATTATAATTAAAGGTAAAGGTTTTAGAAATGTGATTTAGTATTTAACAAAGAGGATGTTTACCTTAAGTATAATTAAGATTTTGATAATTCATGAAATAAATTAAAGATTAATTAAGTAATTAATTAATTAAAGTTGATTAAGTGGTTAGGGAAAATCACTTATTGTAATTAATTAAGAATAATTAATTAAATAAGTGATAACTAATTAGGGTTGATTAATTTGTTAATGAATTAATTAAGGGAAATTAAGAAAAGGATAATTGAATAATTAAAGGTTAATTATTTAATAATTAAGGTTGATTTATTTAATTAATAAATGATTGAAGGACAATTAATCAAATGATTTGAAATCAATTAATGTTAATTAATTATGATTGATAACCCATCTGATTTAAATTAATCAGATAATTAATTGAGTTTACTTATGGATGTTTCGAATCCTATTGATTGTCGAATTGTTTGATATTTTTGATATGTTATGCTTTGTGCGATGAATTGTTTCGGTGTGATCTGTGATAAATGTAGTTTATTTATCAGTGATAAATTTATATTATTTATCTGTGTATCTGTGGATGACCGATAAGCGTTATAGATTATACCGCTTATCAATATCGATGTGCTTAAATGTGTGATGTGATGATTTATGATGTTGCACTATTGTGTAAAACCCTTGGACTACACCATACACACACAAATATGGATTGCACGAGGAAATCGGCTAAGTCACATATTTTTAACAATTTTAAAGATTGAATTCTTGAATCCAAAATAATTTTGGAATTGGAATTGAAAGGTTTGAAAATGAGTTTTCGAAAAAATAAAAGTTATTTTGAATAACTTAATAAAACTGGGAATTTAAATAATTTGATTTAAATTTGAATTCAATATTTGAAATTGAATTCAATGAATTTGGAAATTTAAAAAGATTATACAAGTTATATAGGTGTTTATGTAGGTTTATAACCATTTAAAAAGTATGGTTTTGGGAAATTTAAATTTAAATCCAAGTTTATACTTGAATGACTTTAACTTATGTAAATTGTAATCAGTTTTTCCCAAAACAAGAACTATTTGTTTCAAAAAAAACAATAGCTTTCATAAAAGAAAGGATTTCCAATTTGTGACTTCAAGTTTGAAATGAAATCGTAAATAGTTTGGAAAAACTATGAATTAACCTTTGTGAAGACGATTAAATCTTGTTTTGAAATCAAAGAGGATTTTTAATGGTATATCTTCCATATACAAGATTTGGATTGGAATTTGAAAGTTATGAATTAAATCTTTAATTAAAAGATTGGATGAGTTAATCCAATTTGAATTGGAATTTGTTTTGGAAAGCCGTAAATAAATCTTTGTGAAAGATTGGTAAACTTTGTGAAATAAATCTTTTATTTAAAAAGATTTGAAATGGTAATTTGTTTAAACCATTTGAAAGAAAAGTTTTGGATATTAAGTTGTGACTTAACCGAAATCTCATTATCCATATGTTTTAAATATTACGCTCATTATTCGGTTTAGCCGGGAGAGAACCTTTGTGTCATATAACCCATTCCGAATAATGATACGTCGATATGGATAGAATTTGAAGACCGATGGTGAAGACCGAGTATTTTCGAAAACGAAAGGATAACCCGTCGATTGTCTCTGCACCGAGTCGCGCCGGTATAGAGATTTCCTAAGTGATGGGAAGTCCAATCGGGATTGTGAATACCCGGATTGCAAGGGCTTCTTCGGAAGTGCCTTCGATTCTGTTCGAATCCGGAACACTTGTATGGTTGTATGTCTGACACTACACTTTGAGATATAAAGCAGATTTCTTTCAAATACATATCTGTTGGTTGCGGAGAATTTATTCTCTTAGCTTAACACCCTTCTCTGAGACGTACGAGCTCAGAGGTTATGTAGTTGAAGGTTATCAGTGATATACTCCCAAATTGATAGTGTGGCATGCTAAGTGCTGCTGTGTGTTGATGATCATTTGTTGATCATTTGTGATCAAAACATGACTTTGTGAAAAGTGTAGCTTTGTGGACGAGACCTCATCGAGTCTCACAAACCGGTAATGGTCGAAACAGGAAAGATGCGGCAAGGTTGCAGGGGTAGCTCCCCTAGGGTATGACCATTCCTTCTGGAAAAGGGTAGTATCATGGTATGGAGCCCAGATACTTACTCATGTGGGCACTGTAGTATATTTATTACTGTGTGATGTTGTTGGTGTCGAGCGCTCGGATAAAGGTCTCAAAGGACCGAGGGTGGCATATCTTTAGGTATTACTCCCGGGCAGGGAGGAAACCGACCTTGTGTTGGCAGAGAGCTGAGTATGTTCTCGGGGCGTCCCGCCAGAGACATTTCCATGTGGCAGTAGGAAGTTCCTTAGCCCGACCATTTGTTGGAAATTCAAACGAAACAATACGCGCCTTGTACGGTTTTAGTTGTAGAACCTGCCATTTAAAATGGTAGCTATAACTGACATAATATAATGGTACTTATGCTGGGTAAGATTAATATTGTATTTTCGAAATGTTTTCCACTATGCACTAATAATAATATCAAAAAGGATTTTTGCGTAGTAAGCATATTTGATTATCATAAGGAGAAATCTCACCCATGTGTGCGATTGCATTGTGTGTGTGCCGGGAGGCCTTATGGTAGTTTCATTTTTCAAAGGCATTGCAAATTTCAATTTAAATTCTTTTATTTGTTTTAAAGATAAAAATGTTTTTGTTACTCTTACCAGCCCATGAGTGACCTGGAGTTTATTATTCCTTTCCTAAACTCTGGGTGTCCACAATTTTCCACACGGGCAGTCTATAGTTGTTTTTTTCCAGATAGTCGAATAGTAGGAATTGATTCGATAGCCTTCAAAGCCTTTTGGATTTGTGAATCGCATTGTCTACAGTTCAGCGTCCACGGCTGACCTTGCTTAGCTTGTTGCATCTTGATGGTTGATCGAGCTATCTTTAGTTTGGAGATAGCGTTGCAGTTGCATTTTTGGAGATGTATTCTATTGAAGCCATTATTTGTCCGCTGCTATTTCTTGTATCTCTGATATGTTTTGATATTCAGTTGTATCGTTCTCTTCTATCATCATTGTATCTGGATATTGTATCCAATGTTGTGTATGATATTATTCATTTTCTTCCGCTGCGTTGTACTTGATGTGTTATTAGCTCCGGCAAACCAGATTCGACGTTTGGATCTGTGGCATTGGAATATGAGTGTCGTATTCGGTGTCGATTTTCGAAGGTCGAGTCAGGATCCTTACAATTGGTATCAGAGCCGAGGGTTAAAACTTTAGCTCAGGAGTATAACATATTAAGTAACTCATTAGAGATAGGGTGAAGTATACCCTAGAATGAGTATATCCCTAAGATATCCGTTCGAATGCCTCAGTAAATTCACTTGCTATCCACTGATGATGAGTATGAGTGCGAGAAAAAGACGAGATAAGGGACAGAGAAATACCAGTACGAATGGTTAATACCCTGCAACAACGGAAACAATCTTTCTCTATCAATCTCCTTTGATTCGATTTCAATTCTTTGATTGGCTTTGTGGCAGCTCGCGGGAGAAGCTTCAGTGTGATGGTGACCCTACGAATCGTGGTAGAAAATCTTCACTTCGTATCTTCATCGGTTTCTTATCAGTTTTTCGATTTAAACTTTAATGAATTGGAAATTTGGAATTTAAATTTTAAATTGAGTTAAATTGATTCATATAATATGAAGCTAAATTTGAATTGTATCGATGAAGCGATATCGGTTAAAACCAAATTTATAATTCTATTGTAATTTCTTGTGTAGACTGAAGTTCGAAGAGGCACAAGTTATATATATACTTTGGGATATTCCGACTTGAGTTTGGAATCCATATCTAGTGTTTGAGAATTATGGGAGATTGAATCTATCTATCTATTGTTTGGGTCTCGATATATTCTACGAATGGTTAGTTATTCCTTCGAACTAACCAGTGTCCCTGCATATTCGTAGACCGGTGGACCCGAGTATCTTGTGAAAAAATTGAATGAGTTTGTTCTCATATTGGTGATATTCTGATTTGGTAAACCGAATACAGAATAAATATTTCGATCGAATTCGATCAATCATTTCTTTATCTATCATCTATTCTTTCTCGTCTCCCTTGCAAATTTCGGGGACGAAATTTCTTAAAGGGGGAGGGGGGGAGGGAATCTGTAACGATCCTGATTTTTAAGCTAAATTTAAATTTGGTAATTAATTTAAAATTTAAAATTAAATTGTGAATTAATTTGATTTCTTCCAATTTAAGTGGGATATTCGTTTGTTTATTTACTTATGAATACAAATTGATTTTAAATTGGATTCTTGAAATTGAAATGTGAAATGTAAAATAAGGCAATAAGTATTAAAGTTAAAAATAAATATTTAAATCAGAAATAGAAATTGATATATAAGATAAATTAAAAATATAAAGTGAATACATTAGAAAAATTATAACAACATATTAACTATAGAAATTCATCTATATTATAAAGCCATAAGACAAGAAAAATATATATATGTACATTCAAGTATGTAAGAAAAAAAAGAAATTGGATAAGTATGAACAAAACTAAAATTTATAAATATCTATGTACAAGCTTATGCATTCAATACCATATCATATCAGCCACACCAAAACAAGAAAAAAAACAGTAACTGAAAACAAAGAAGTACATATAATAGCATAGGCTGTAAACAAAAGTGGGAAGTAAGACAATAACAATTAATGCAAAAATATCTTAGCACATATTTTATCATCAGCCACCAACTAGAAAAGAAAAAAAAGATAAGCATAAGCTTATAAAACAAGACAAATATAATTAATGTTAGCCACAATATATCATCTCAGCCACCAAAATATAGATTATATCGGCCGAAATCTTGCTTAGCCTCCAAATGAAAGAAAATATCTCCGATATATTTGTACAAACCAAAATATGCCACCCTGTTGTACAAACACAAATTTTATCACCCTGTAAACTCATTTCCTATATATCAAGTTCTCATTTCAGTTCGTTCCTTCAAAACTAAGAAAGAAAAAAAAACTGAAGTAAATCTCATCTCAAAAAAAAATTAAAACAAAGATTTAACTTTAAACAACAATTGAGCACAAATCAAGCCAGAGATCAAAGAAGAGGTTTCAGCTAGCAGATTCAAGCTTGTTTCAAATAACAGTTCAAGCCTGTTTCAACAAAAATGTTCCTGTTCAACATACAAGCTCTGTTCTTTTTTCTAAAACAAGGTGTGTAACACCACTTTTAAACAAACTTAAAGTATCTGTAATTTGTTGCATGTTGAATATCTAAAAAATAAAGACAATTTGTGTGATTTTATGGATGTATAGTTGTATGTATACCTGATGTTATCCGTGCACCTCTGTTCAAATTTTCCCAACAAAAAAAATTTAGAATAGAATTCATATTCTCTTATTATAATTGCAGTTAGTATTTAAACTATAAACAAACTTGTTCGTTAAAGGATATAATAGAGATTTAAAATGTGTTTAAATTAAACTAAACTAAATGTTGCTCTGGGAAAACATAAGAACATGAATGCTTAAAACTTTGTCAAAATTCGAACGTCTTTATTTATCAATTCAAGCTTGTAAATTGAATCAATAACCAGAAACATGATTTTTAAACCAAACATCATAATTTTTAGTTAAGTTTTAAAGGTGCAGTTCTGGGTTCATCAAAATATGGGTTTTTGACGATCTCTGATGATCCACAGGTTTGTGGTGATCGGGATCTTGGCGGGAGGTGCAGGAGTGAACAGTGGATGCATGAAAAATATTGGTATGGTGGTCTGATGGTCGTGGTGGAGGCGGCAAGTGTTTGAAGTCCAGAACCCTAGTTTTTAACTAGGTTGATTTTTGGTTGGTTCGACTACCCCAATGCATCGAGTTCAACGTTGTTCTGGGAATGGAAGAGGGGAGGTTGACGAGTGTTTGGTCGGAGTTTCAGGTTCTCTGGTGGTCGTGGTTGTGAGAACGAGGCGTTGACATGTTTGATGGTGGTTCCAGTTCACGTTTCCAGGTTGCGGCTTCGAACTCGAATTTTGATTTCAGGCGACGATGTAGTTCTGGTGGTCGGGGAAGGGTTTGTGGATGGTTGTCGACTTGTTCGACGTAGTGGTTGTTGAATATGCGATTATATGATTTTTGTTTGATGATAATAAACATATATATATATATATATTCGTGTAAATGTATTTGTTAATGTACTATTTTATTTTTCATAGACTAAATAAATATTTGCGGAATAAAAATAATTAACACAGAATTTTTATTCAAACAGAATTTTTACTACAATTTTGAATAGTACAAATTCAAGCTCTCACTATACGCTATACAACTTTGATACAAATTCATTTACATCACAATTTTACATTTACAGTTGACCTCACTACATATCACTCACACTCGTATTTATCTTCAACTTCATTCCAGTTAGAATCCAGCATCTGAGCAATCTGCAAAAATATTCACTAACGCAGTAAAATCGAAAAGGAAATATTTTTGCAATATAAAATAAAATATGAATTTTAAAATTATTATTTGCCTCAGTTATTTGGGTTGTTCGTCATCATTTAATTTTGAATTCATCATACACGAACAGCTTGTAACATACACAGTGTATCACTGTATATGCCACAAGGCCGTGCACACCGATATATACACTTGATAAATTTACAGGAACAGGTGAGCACAAGTCAAACCCAAAATATCGGATTCAACTCAGGTGCGATAAAATAATGTCACAAACTTCACCACAAGGTTAAATCCGAACTACAAGCTGGATTAAACTCAAGTGTAATGCACAGTCCAACTATAAAGTCAACATGCTCAAAGAGAAGGATGCACAAATCCAAGGACTCAACAAGGTCTGGACAACACAAATGCACAAGCACACATGTACACAATGCTACTACCATGATGAACAAAGCTGACAGCAAGGATTTGAATGCAAGCAAAACAAGTCGATGCAACATGATCAAACTCAATTCAATATGACTGTAAGTAGTGCCACAAGATCACCAGTGATGCAGTCAACAAATACTCAAGTGTTCGACAAATGTGTATTGAGGGATATTTCAAATGGAGTTACAAACATCAGGTACATGAAGAAGTATGAGTTAAATTACAAACTGCAGCAGCTCGAATAAACACTGCAAGTTCAAATCGAAGCAGTAAATACACAGTAGTGCGCAACTCGAGCTTCAGAAGAATCAAGTGACACAAAAATGCTCAAAAACTCGGCAATCAAATGACACAGTGTACACAAGTGAAGCCAAATGAAAATCAAGACATCATGTATATACATAATGTCAACCAAAGTAGTGGAACTGCAACAACTCAAATGAACACAGTAAATGCACAAAGACAGAGCAACATCACAAGTCCAGTTAAATGAAGTATAACCATCATGACCAGAGAGAGGCCGAATAAAGTGAAAATTGGATCGAGCAAGTGCAGACACAAGTGGTGATACAGCAGTAAAAATGGAACAACAGTGAACCAGATTTCATGTAAACAAAATGAATACATCATGAATTATATCAACGAACACTTGCAACAGAAAAACAGCAGTGAACATCTCAATGAATATAAGATGTCAAAGTTAGGAAAAGTCAAACCAAGTCGTGATGAACAGAGCTACAGACCAGACCAGTGAACAACTAGAATATACATATATGATGATACAGCAAAGCCACTATGATGAACAGCGTTCAAGCGTACAAGTATAACAAAGTATAACATAGTCAAGTTTAAATACCGAAGTCAAATGAAACTCAGTACCGTAATGACCAAAGATAATACAAAATCATGAATCACAAAATCAATTGACGAATTCAAGTTACAGAGAAAAATTCAAGCCGTACTCAATATGAACACGTCAAATTCGAAACCGTGGTGGCCAAGATAGTTGATTGAGTTAAACATCAAAGCCGTGGGAAGCAACATCAAAATATACGAATTTGAATAAGTCAGTGAAATCTCAATCATCCAAGTAACATCAATCGGCCGATCAAATAAAATTGACAAATTCAAATATATTTGTACGAACGAAAATCAAGGGTTACAAACCCTATATAAACAAATCATCATCGACAATTTCAGAGCATCGAGTTCAAGTAAGCATCAAACCAGCAAAGCAAAAGGAGAAAAGTACATACCGAGATCATAGACGAACTCGATCCAAATTGAAGAGCCGTGAGCTAATCAGAGAAACAAGCGATCGACAAGGCAAACTACGAGCAATCAAAAGTGGCGACTTCAATTCAAAAGCCCTAATTTAAGAACACAGAACGAAGCCCTAATTGAGTTGCAAAGAGGAACGACCACCATCTTCACATAAACAAACGGAGCAAATAAAAGAGGAACGGACCAAATTATAAAAGGGGCCGGCGTTTTTTTAATAAGGGGTTTTAATTTTTAATTAGGGTTATTTTAATTTAAATTGTTTTTAATTTGTAATTTCCTTTTAAACTGTTTAAATTTCTAGTCGTGTGACTAGTGGACAAACTACGTGGCGTAGTTTGAGAATTCGCAACTCAGTGGCTGAGTTGTGGCAGAGTTTTGAGCGTAGAATTAAGTTTAGTCGATAGCGGGTGTCACGAGTTTACGTGTGTAAGCGTCTGACTATCGAATTTCTAGTAGAAACCTTGGGGGCAACACGTAGGCAGGGTTTTGCCGAAGCTGGGTAAATTCTGTGTCGTTCTATTTCTGCATTTTATTATTCTGCTATTTTTCTGTGCTGCTATTATTCTGTGGTCTGTGTTGAAATTATTTTATAAGTTTCCACAATTAATTTTTATAATTTATACCATCACCCTATTCACCCCCCTCTAGGTTGAAATCGATCCTACAGTGGTGTCAACCGGAGGCGAGCGGTGGTGCCGTGCACGTGCACGGAGCACTGGTGTTTGGTGATATGGTATTTGCGTAGTTAGGTTGAAGCAGGAAGAGTTGCTTGAAGTAATTTGCAGTGTTGTTGGAGATAGTGGGGAGTTGGCGTGAAGCAAAAGTATTAGTGACTCGAGTAAACATTGTTTTTACAGGTTTTTGCTTACAAACCTGACAGTATTTAAGTTTTTAAACTTAAACTAAATTTAAATGTGTAAAGCAGATTTAAAACAAAGGTTTTGAAAATAGGATTAAAATCTGAATTTCAAAATGAATTTGAATTCCACTTTTTGTAAATAAATTTTCTATAAAAAATGAAATGTTTTAATAACTTTAAATTGTTAAAGTATTTTATAAAATGATTTTTTATTCTGAAATTAAAGATTTAACAGAGTTTTATAGCTAAATTTAACTCGGGGAAAAATAGGAGAAGAACTCGGGTGTTTACTCGAGTGAACTGGAATCTTACTCGGGGCCGCGTGTGAGAAGAAAGAGAGATAACTCGAAGCAGGGTCGAGTTACCATCGGGTCTAACCCGAAGTCAGGGCAACTAAAATTTAAAAAAAAAAACTTGTTTTAATAAATTCTTTTGGAAATATGAAATGAAATTGTTTAATCCTTTATAAATTCTTTAAATTTAATGTCTTTCAAAACCTTAATGAAGAAACAGCTTGTTTGTTAAATTAAGTATGTTAAATACTTAAAGATATTTTTTAAAATTAATTAATTTATAAATAAAGTTAAATTATAATTAAAGGTTTTAGAAATGTGATTTAGTATTTAACAAAGATGATGTTTATCTTATGTATAATTAAGATTTTGATAATTCATGAAATAAATTAATGATTAATTAAGTAATTGATTAATTAAAGTTGATTAAGTGGTTAGGGAAAATCACTTATTGTAATTAATTAAGAATAATTAATTAATTAAGTGGTAATTAATTAGGGGTTGATTAATTTGTTAATGAATTAATTAAGGGAAATTAAGAAAAGGATAATTGAATAATTAAAGGTTAATTATTTAATAATTAAGGTTGATTTATTTAATTAATAAATGATTAAAGGACAATTAATCAAATGATTTGAAATCAATTAATGTTAATTAATTATGATTGATAACCCATCTGATTTAAATTAATCAGATAATTAATTGAGTTTGCTTATGGATGTTTCTAATCTTATTGATTATCGAATTGTTTGATATTTCTGATATGTTATGCTTTGTGTTATGAATTGTTTCGGTGTGATCTGTGATAAATGTAGTTTATTTATCAGTGATAAATTTATATTATTTATCTGTGTATCTGTGGATGACCGATAAGCGTTATAGATTATACCGCTTATCAATATCGATGTACTTAAATGTGTGATGTGATGATTTATGATGTTGCACTATTGTGTAAAACCCCTGGACTACACCATACACACACAAATATGGATTGCACGAGGTAATTGGCTAAGTCACATATTTTTAACAATTTTAAAGATTGAATTCTTGAATCCAAAATAATTTTGGAATTGGAATTGAAAGGTTTGAAAATGAGTTTTTGAAAAAATAGAAGTTATTTTGAATAACTTAATAAAACTGGGAATTTAAATAATTTGATTTAAGTTTGAATTCAATATTTGAAATTGAATTCAATGAATTTGGAAATTTTGGTTTAAAAAGATTATACAAGTTATAAAGGTGTTTATGTGGGTTTTTAACCATTTAAAAAGTATGGTTTTGGGAAATTTAAATTTAAATCCAAGTTTATACTTGAATGGCTTTAACTTATGTAAATTGTAATCAGTTTTTCCCAAAACAAGAACTATTTGTTTCAAAAAAAAAGCTTTCATAAAGGAAAGGATTTCCAATTTGTGACGAAAGATTTCAAGTTTGAAATGAAATCGTAAATAGTTTGGAAAAACCATGAATTAATCTTTATGAAGACGATCAAATCTTGTTTTGAAATCAAAGAGGATTTTTAATGGTATATCTTCCATATACAAGATTTGGATTGGAATTTGAAAGTTATGAATTAAATCTTTAATTAAAAGATTGGATGAGTTAATCCAATTTGAATTGGAATTTGTTTTAGAAAGCCGTAAATAAATCTTTGTGAAAGATTGGTAAACTTTGTGAAATAAATCTTTTATTTAAAAAGATTTGAAATGGTAATTTGTTTAAACCATTTGAAAGAAAAGTTTTGGATATAAAGTTGTGACTTAACCGAAATCCTATTATCCATATGTTTTAAATATTACGCTCATTATTCGGTTTAGCCGGGAGATGACCTTTGTGTCATATAACCCATTCCGAATAATGATACGTCGATATGGATAGCATTTGAAGACCGGTGGTGAAGATCAGGTATTTTCGAAAATGAAAGGATAACCCGTCGATTGTCTCTGCATCGAGTCACGCCGGTATAGAGATTTCCTAAGTGATGGGAAGTTCAATCGGGATTGTGAATACGCGGATTGCAAGGGCTTCTTCGGAAGTGCCTTCGGTTCTGTTCGAACCCGGAACAGACTTGTATGGTTGTTTGTCTGACACTACACTTTGAGATATAAAGCAGATTTCTTTCAAATACATATCTGTTGGTGGCAGAGAATTTATTCTCTTAGCTTAACACCCTTCTCTGAGACGTATGAGCTTAGAGGTTATGTAGTTGAAGGTTATCAGCGATATACTACCAAATTGGTAGTGTGGCATGCTAAGTGCTACTATGTGTTGATGATCATTTGTTGATCATTTGTGATCAAAGCATGACTTTGTGTAAAGTGTAGCTTTGAGGACGAGACCTCATCGAGCCTCACAAACCGGTAATGATCGAAACAGGAAAGATGCAGCAATGTTGCAGGGGTAGCTCCCCTAGGGTATGACCATTCCTTCTGGAAAAGGGTAGTATCATGGTATGGAGCCCAAATACTTACTCATGTGGGCACTAGTATATTTATTACTGTGTGATGTTGTTGGTGTCGAGCGCTTGGATAAAGGTGCCAAAGGATCGGGGGTGACATATCTTTAGATATTACTCCCGGGTAAGGAGGAAACCGACCTTGTGTTGGCAGAGAGCTGGTTAAGTTCTCGGGACATCCCTCCAGAGGCGTACCCATGTGGCAGTAGGAAGTTCATTAGCCTGACCATTTGTTGAAAATCCAAACAAAACAATACGCGCCTTGTACGGTTTTAGTTGTATAACCTGCCATTTAAAATGGTAGCTATAACTGGCATAATATAATGATACATATGCTGGGTAAGATTAATATTGTATTTTCGAAATGTTTTCCACTATGCACTAATAATAATATCAAAAAGGATTTTTGCGTAGTAAGCATATTTGACTATCATAAGGAGAAATCTCCCCATGTATGCGATTGCATTGTGTGTGTGCCGGGAGGTCTTATGGTAGTTTCCTTTTTCAAAAGCATTGCGGATTTCAATTTAAATTCTTTTATTTGTTTTAAAGATATAAATGTTGTTACTCGTACCAGTCTCATGACTGACCTGGAGTTTATTGTTCCTTTCCTAAACTCTGAGTGCCCACAATTTTCCACATGGACAATCTAGAGTTGGTTTTTTTCCATATAGTCGAATAGTAGGAATTGATTCGATAGCCTTCGAAGCCTTTTGGATTTGTGAATCACATTGTCTACACTTTAGCGTCCACGACTGACCTTGCTTAGCTTGTTGCATCTTGATGGTTGATCGAGCTATCTTTAGTTTGGAGTAGCGTTGCAGTTGCATTTTGGAGATGTATTCTATTGAAGACATTATTTGTCCGCTGCTATTTCTTGTATCTCTGATATGTTTTGATATTCAGTTGTATCGTTCTATTCTATCATCATTGTATCTGGATATTGTATCCAATGTTGTATATGATATTATTCATTTTCTTCCGCTGTGTTGTACTTGATGTGTTATTAGCTTTGGCTAACCAGATTCGACGTTTGGATCTGCGGCATTGGAATATGAGTGTCGTATTCGGTGTCGATTTTCGAAGGTCAAGTCAGGATCGTTACAGTTTAAATATTGACTGAGAACCAAGCTCATACCAGAGAGTCAGCACAACCGTGCTGTTGTTTATTTTTCGAGTTCGAACGACGATAAATTAATTTATAAATGTTACCAATTAATAATAAAATTAAATACAAATGTTGTATTAAATTTTAATAGCATTTTAATTATTTATCTAAAGCTTAAAAATTGATTATTACGATATATAAAAGTTATACGTTTATTTATTTAACGAACGAGCTTGAATAAATTAATTAAATAAAGGATTTAATTGTTAAAATCATTTTTGTCTGTTGTTTGGAAGCCCAAACCATATATGGCCGTCCATAGCAGCAATTGGAGGCAAGCAGACATGTTCTAGTGGTAAAGAGAAAACGACTAGATATTTGTCATCTTGTTAGCAATAAATAGTCACCCCTTTCATTGTTTACACTTGAACGAGCCTGATCCCTAACCTTAGCCTCCATTGTTGACGTTGGTGAAGCCAAGGGGACAAAATTGTATCCAATGCCATGGAGATAGAATTAGGAGTTCTAAAGATGAGACAACTAGCGACCAAGGTGTTCGATGATCGATAGAATCACAACGAAACCTGTTTTAATTTATTCATACATATGCTTGTTCATATATGCTTCCCTCATCATTGCTTAATTCGGCCAGAAATAATGGTAAAAAAGGTATAACTCAGTGCACGAGGCTCCTACACGATAGCGGGCTCAGGGGAGGTCAGTAGCATACACAACTTTCCCTCGCATTGTAAAGAGGCTATTTTCGGACTCGAACCTGGACGTCTAGATCACCGTGTAAACGACCTAACCGTTGCGCCAAGGCTCCACTTCTCGACCAGAAATAAAATTTAAAAAATATATTATTTTCGAAGTTAATATTTGATTATTAAATAATGTAAAACATTTAAATATTATATATATAAATAATCAATTCGTTTTTCTAAAAAATAATCTTTATTCATGGATCCGAAACAAATATATATATATTGTGTATACGTATGTATGTACATATGTACGTATGTATATATAACAAACGTTTTCATTTTATATACCTTCTAAACTGTTTTTGGTTTTTGTTAACGCTAAAATTGAACGCTAACACCCCGGTGTAAGTAGAGATAAAGTGAAAGCACCACCCATCAATACGGGAATTAGAAGTAAGTAGAAAAGTCACAGAAAAAACAGTAAAGAGACAACAGTTTTATAGTGGTTCGGCTTCAAGTTAAGTCTACGTCCACTTTAATCTTCTTTATTGCTGATTCGATTACAACTTATGCAACAATCTTCGGTTACAACACCACTTAGACAAATAGCAAGAACTTTGATGTACGAAAATCCTTCGAATTCATGTTAAATGTATTCGATTTCTTCTTGAAGTTCATTGAAGTGTCTTTCGTGTTTGAAGTGTCGGATCAGTCGAGAAATCAGCAGAGAATAAGCGTTCCATAAATGAACCAAAGGTCCTCTCTTCGGTGGTGGACATGATATTTATAGAAAATTTTTGGACAAGGCATAGGTCGTGAGCGACCTAGGGTAAATCGTAAGTCGTGAACGACCTAAGGGTTTGGTTGGCTGTGTTATAGGTCGTGGGCGACCTAGGGGTTAGGTTGTAAGTCGTGAGCGACCTAAGGAGCGTGGGTTACGGCTTAACAGGCTTGCACTAGGTCACTTGAATCGTGGCGACCTAGGAAGAAGCGACATAGGAGGTTGGCTCGGTGGGCTTAGGTCGCGAGCGACCTAAGGAAGAGGTAGTATGCATGCGACCTTACTCTGTCTTAACTTGTTAGGTCGCTAGGTCGTATCTGTTAGCTCGCTCATGCTTTAGGTCGCTAGATCGCTCTATCTTTAAGTTGCTAGGTCGCTCTTTGCTGTAAGTCGCTAGGTCGCTCTATCTTTAGGTTGCTAGGTCGCTCTTTGCTGTAGGCCGTCGAGTCCTGTGCCCTTAGGTCGCTAGGTTCTTTAAACTGTTAGGTCGCCAAGTCATGGAAAAAAGGGAGTTAACACTTGCCACTCGGAGCATACGCCTAGAGACTAGGTCGTGTGCTTCGATACTTCTTAACTCGCTTCTTACCAAGTTGTTAGGTCGTGCGCGACCTATTGAAGAAGTTAGGTCGTATGCACCGATTTAGATTCCACTGCCCAGTATATAGGTCGCACATTGCTCCTTCTTCTCTTTACTTGCTCCAACTCTCAACACCGCCATTGACGGACCTCTTGAGCTTCCAAAGGCAAACTTGAACTAACCGGTCACCGATCATCTTTATCATCACATCACGTAAGTGGATTCGCTCGTTATCCAATCCATGATCACCATCGAATCTCGAATCCCCCACCTGCCATCCCTAATCCAATTTTGTACGCTGCAATTCACCATGAATTGTGTTATAATCGATCCATCCTTGATTACCTTTGGTCACGATGTCATTGTAATTCTCGAAGACGCAGCAGCATATTGGATCCGTGATGAATTTGAGGTGACTTGAATCGGTTTCAGGTGGCTTTTGATGATGCGAAGAGAAGATGATGGGTTACAGTGTCTCAAGTTAACTGGTTTGCGAGTTTGGAGGAGATCCTTAACGGGTTAATGGGTTTTAGGTTATGCGGTTGTATTTCTGGTGAAGTAGGGGAGATGGACACGTGGCGGTGTGTGAATGGAGTGTGAGACTTAGGATTTTTGATGGGAGATAGCTTGAGATCGTTGAGCTATTCCAGGAGCGACCTAGCGGGTCAAACGACTTAAGAACCCTCGTGTCTTAAGAGAAGCCGAGCGACCTAAGCAATCGAGCGGCCTAAAAACCCTTGCGACCTAAGAGGAGTCAAGCGACTTAAATCCTTGCGACATAAGTATTAACTCGTAAGCAACCGAACGGCCTAAAGACCCTTGCGACCTAAGAGGAGCCAAGCGACTTAACTCCTTGCGACATAAGTATTAGGTCGCGGCCGAGCTAATACTTAGAAAAAAATGCACTGCCTTGACCTGAAGCTTTAATCTGTATCATAACCTTTAACTCGTAGGAACATGACACTGTTGGACTTTTTGACTTGAACAATGTGACTTAAGAAAGTTCCCCTTGGACATTTGCAAAATTTCGACATAACTTGATTGAAATTCCAACTTGAACAGCTAGAATGAACTGCTTGAACTCGTTGTACTTCTTTACAGATTACATTAACTTTAATGCTAACAACCTGTTAAACACAACATTTGCAGAAAACTAGGGCGAATATACTGTCACTGACTGCCCACATCGAATGACAGATTAGTTGATAAAGAATAATCAACTTAAAGAAATTATACGAATGAAGTGTTATGAATCAACAAATTCAAGTGAATTGTTAAAGCAAAGCCAAATTAATCAGCTAAAGCTGATCCGTTCGCATCAACGATGCACTTGTACTTAGATCTAAAATAACAAGCCCTGAAATTTTATAATCGACAAATGTCTATTAGTTTAATTCCAGTCATATTTGCTTGTCATTTTATTAGTTTTGCACAACACTTCACACACTTTTAGGAAACGTGCACCTTCATATTTGAATACGCAGTTCCTTGTGTAGAATGGCTTCTCAACAAGAAGAAATAGCAGGGCAAGCTGGAGAGGTCTTCCCGATAGCCAATCCATTGGATAATCCCCCGAAAAGAACTTCAACTACCCTGAATCAACAGACGTTCAACCAACTACGCATTCAGTTTGGTATTGCTGAAGCAGATGCTTTACTTCCTGGGCCAAACGATACTGCTGACAGGCCACCTCTCGGTTTTATCGCGGTTAATCGTCAGATGTGCATGTGTGGTGCTATTCCTCCTTTTAATGATTTTCTTCAACGGCTCCTTCTCCGATTAACTATCTCTCCCTTCCAGTTGCATCCCAATGGCTATGCCATCCTAATGGGACTGTGTGTGCTGTTCAGGAGGACACTTGATCGTCTTTCGAGTTTTGAAGAAATTTGCTACTTGTGCACATTTGCAAAGAATAAAGTTCATCCTTCTATAATACTTGTGAGAAGTGCCAGGAACCGTAAACTGGTCACTGATCTTTCTGAAAGTGCTCACAGGTTTTTGAACCAGTTTTTCTTCGTTCGTTGCCCCCCGGGATTTTATGGCATATGGAGAGTAGGAAGTAAGATTGCTTACCTCCGTTCTTTCCTTTTTTGAGCTTTTTCGAGATTCAAGTTGTCATGTGCTAACTTCATTCTTTACCTTTTCAGCACTTCCTCCTCTTTCTAAAGACTCTAGCCATAAGTCAACTTTTGAAAGATTAAGTGCCGTGGCGGTTGAGGAAAGAAGTATTAAATTTTTGCTAAAAGACGAGTTTCTGCACCAATTCGGACTTCTGCACTCTTCCCGTTCTACTCAGCCTCATGAAGTCCCTGATTCTCCAGTAGAGACATCAGATGCCTCAGTTTCTGCCGAAGAACATTCACAGAAGGAGATTATTGCCGAGGCTTCATTGGTGAAATGTCCTGCTTCCGTTGACGTTGCGGGGTCATCCGGCAAATTTGCTCTTCCCCCGGTTATCGAAGAAGAGGAAGCTTCTCAACATTCCGGGAAGGCTGCTGATGCAGGAGCTGAGAAAAAGAGTTCCGCTAGGCATGACGGTGACGACACTTTTGAGGGACCGAGCGACTTGATGGTCACTTCGCAGGAGCTCTTTAAAGACGATACCACTACTACTAAAGTAGTTTCTCCAGCAGTTGAAGTGACCTGTCTTGCAACAATCTTCGTCAGCTCAAGAATTGATACCTTCTGTAAAATCCGCCATCACCCCCCAACCAAAGATTGACTCGTAGCTTGACGCGCGTAGTTTGCACGTTACGCACACTTAGGATTTTTGCAGCTTTGTGTACTTATTGCTTTGAAGATTTCTAAACTTGTCTCTTCTTCATTTTCAGGTTCTCCAATGGGACGTAGCGGCTCTTACTATGATGATTTTCAACGTTATGGGAGACGCGACTCTTATGATCCCAGACGGTACCTTCCTGCCCTTAGGGAGACCGACGAAGAAAGAGCCGCGAGAAAAGCTCGCAAGAGACGGGCTTATGAAGAGCGCTATGGGAGAAGGGATGAGCAACATGATTCTTTCCAGAGAGGTGATGATTCCCACAAAAGAAAATCTCATGACGACAAGGGGAAAAGTCACATCGCTGAAGATCCAAATAAACAGGCCAAGCTTAGTGAAAGGCCGGAATCTGAAATTTCTGAAAAGCCCGCTGATCCCATCTCTTTGGAAATCCCTTCCAGCTCTCTGCCCTTCAAAGAGCTGATATTCAAACGATCATCAGTAGGCCTTTGTATCAAGTTGGACAGGGTCCGGCTACTCTTCAAAGCCGGTTTCCGCACTGGTGCTTAAAAGGAGTGCGTTTTGATCTTGATTTGGTCTCAATCGACAAGCAAGCTATGTTGCGAAATCTTGATGCCGTCAAACTCGATATTGAGAGAATGTCTGGTTGGCAAAAACTTGTTGACGAACTTCAAAGAGTAAACCGCGCAAATCTCGAAGCCATGCTGACTATGGAAAACGATAAATCCGAGTGGCTGAAAACTCTCGACCAGCATGATGCAGAGATGAAGAGCATCCCCGCTTACAATGAGAAGCTTGAAGCGGAAATTGAGAAACTTAAAGAAGAGCTTGCCTTTAAAAGAAGAAGTGCTTCAAAAAACAGGTGAGAGATGCTCATGCCGGACAAAGAGACGCTGAAGCTAAATTCGAAGCACAACAACAAGTTGTAGAAAGCTAATGAACTGACGTTGCTCAGTTGTGAGAAAAAACCAGCTCCCAGAACTTGGAAATTGAAATGTTAAAAGCTCGACTTTCTGAAGTTGAAAAAGAGCGTGATGAAGCTATTGCCGGCAAAGCAGCAGCCGAAGAATCTCATAAGGCAACTAAAACCATTATCAGCTCTACTTTATTCGAGTTTTATATACAGTGTCTTGGGGCGCGGTAGCCTTTCGTTTTTGGCACCGAAATACGAGGTTACCTCGGCTGAAGCGTGGGAAGCCGCACTTGATATGCTTGGAGGCGCTGGATATGCTGAAGCAGATCTTGAGGCACACTATCTGGATGATGATGCATGTGCCGCCCTTGCCAAGGGGAAGGAGCAACTTGCTAAACAGCGAGCCGGAACGACGGAAGAACCTTTAGGGAAGGCACATTCGACCGACCCAACTCTTCCTTCGGTTTCGGCTGACATTGATATCATTGGCTTCAGTTCCCATTCCTCGCCTTCTGCCAAAGCTAACATTGAAATTACAACTGCTCATACTGGAGATGAGGCTCAAGAAAGCCGTGAAGCACGAGGCTTTGAAGTTGACGTTATAAAGCCAACTTCTCCAGGTAACTTCAACGTTGATTTAGCTCAAGTGGATTGCTCGTTTGCTTCGATCGAGTTCGATGAGCTTCTTGCTTATTTCTTAAGTCTCGATGAGCCACTATCTTCTCTTTTATGAGAAATACTGATTTTAACTTTTCTTCTTCTGTAGTGAAAACGCCAAGCGCCATGCAGACTTCTCCCCTTCCAGCTGTTCCACCTTCGTCTCTTTAAACTACTCCTTCTGCTTCTCAACCGGGGTCGCAAGAAGAATTGATAGAAGCTCTTCAAGGCTTGGACGACCCGGCTGCTTCGCAAGAGCAGAAGGCTGAGGAATTTGAAGAAGGTGAAAAGACTCCGGAGCCATTTCATGATGATACAAAACTGTTTGCACTTATCATTCCGGGCAGCGAGTCTTCTTCAAGGAAGAAGGGGAAGCGTGCAATTTCAAGGAGGAGAAGAAAAAGCACTGCTGCTGGCGAAGAGAAGGCGGAAGTAGACCCAGCCGCAACTCTATCTCCTTCTTCCCCGACTCAACCAGGCCGACTCCCAAAGTTAACCATCAGGCCAGTCGAGGGCTCTAAAGGTGTCGGGAAGAAGAAGTAGCAAGTCTCGCTTTAACCTTTTTGTTTTGTTTTTTGCTTGTGCATAAAGGCTTGTATTGACCGGAATTTGTGCGGGCACCGGTCCCTTTTTTTTTGAAACCTGCACATGTATAATTTTTTTTATAGTATAGAATGAAATGATTTTTTTTACTTGTACAATCTTTGACTGTATTTGCGAAAGCATTTATTCCTTATTTTCGCACAAGTTTCTTTACTGTGATATTGCAATAAATTCGTGGTATGCTGCTTGAGCGTTGCTTTTACTAACGTTGCTATATTGTATTGTATTGCCTCTATACCACGACTTATTGCAATTTCTTTTATTTGGTAAAACTTTGGAGAACAGTTCTTCGGCTTCGAGAAGACTTGTACTATTAAGTTGGAGAACAATTCTTCTCTTTCGAGAAGACTTCTACTCTTAAGTTGGAGAACAATTCCTCCATTTTGAAGAGACTTGCTCTCTTTCTGTAGAGAATAATTTTTCATTTTGAGGAAATGTTATTCTGCTTTAGTAGAGTGTGCCTTGTATTGGAGAATTCTTCTCTCTTTTTTGTTTAGAAATATTATACTTCACTTTTAGAGATGGTCACTTTTATTTTTTGATAAGTGTACTCTTCTACGCGGTGAAGCGAGTTTTTCAAAGAAGGCTTTGAATCGTCACTACAACTTCTGTGGAAGAATGTTTTCAAGATGAGAAAATTGATCTTCCTTTGATAGCTGCAGTGTGCCTCCGAAGAGGGCTTTTTTTAATTCTTGTTGTGCCTCGTTGGAGGGCTTTTTTGCTTCGTTCACTTGAAAGTGCTTTTCTTGGGACGTGCCTCCGAAGAGGGCTGGTGCCTCCGAAGAGGTCTTGTGGTGCCTCCGAATAGGTCTTGTGGTGCCTCGGAAGAGGGCTTCTGCCTCCGAAGAGGGCATGTATGCCTTTGGAGAAGGCTCGTGCCTCCGAAGAGGGCTTGTGGTGCCTCGGGAGGGCTTTTGCCTCCGAAGAGGTCATGTGTCTTCGAAGAGGGCTTGTGCCTCCGAAGAGATCTTTATTTGATTGCATGGAAGTTACTTTCTCATGGTTGAATGGATTCACGGGGCGGACGCAAGTTACTTAATTGGATGTTCATTTGCACAAACGATCGCAACTAGTTAACAAGGGCACTGTGCCTTCCACTTGGGAAGGTGCCCTTCCGGTGATTGCACCAATCTTTTTTGGTTGAGAATAGAACTTTCTTTTTTCGACGTGCCTCCGAAGAGGGCTTTATCCTTCGAAGAGTTGTGCCTCTGAAGAGGGCTTGTGCCTCCGAAGAGGGCTTTTGGTTTGCCGGAAAGCTACTTCTCACAGTTAAATGGATCCACGGGGCGGATGCAAGCTACTCGATTGGATGTTCGTTCGCCCAAACGATCACAATCAGTTAGCAAGGGCCCTGTGCCTTCCGCTTGGGATGATGCCCCTCCGGTGGTTCCACCAACCTTATTGGCTGAGAAGAACACTTCCACTTTTTGGCATGCCTCTGAGAAGGGCTTTGCTGTCTGCATGACCATGTCTTTTCACCATCTGCCATTAAGCGATTCCCGGTTATCATTTTCAAACCAATGCTCTTTTCTTTGTCAGTCATTTGTTCCTTTTCCAGAGAAGTGCACTTCATTGCTGAGTGAATCCACGGGGCAGACGCAAGCTATTTGACCGGATGTCCGTTTGCACAGACGATCGCAATCAGTTAGCAAGGACCTGGAATCTTCACGTTGGGAAGGTACCCCTCCGGTGGAATCACCAACTATTTGTGATAAGCACTTTTGATGTAGGAATTGAATGTGGGATTTTTGTGACTTGACATTTTTTGTTGAGTGGTTTATAGGAATCACTGAGTCTTGTGATGTATCGAATAGGTAAGCTTTGCTTTGATAGCCTGCAATATCAAATCGACACCTTAGCAATATCTTTAAAATATTTGCATATCGAAATGAAACAGGCGTTTTATAGTAGTAAAGAACACAAGATCTATAGTTCTTATTATTAATTTGCACTGAGTTTACAATGGCTTTTAATACGACAATGATATATCCATCATCATTTTATAAATTTGAAGCAAAGCCTTTAAAGCGTGGACGCAAGCGGTTGCTGCCAGTTTTCGGGATTGGATCTCCGGTGTGAGGAGAGCCCCATTTCCACTGGAATCATTGCTTTTGATCCGTATGTTAATAAAAACGGAGTGTGCCCAGTCGCAGTTTTGTGGATAGTTCTGTATCCCCATAGTGCTAGTGGTAGCTTATCGGCCCAACCACCTTTTGCTATTTCCAGCTGCTTTTTTGATGGTTGATTTGATACTTTTGTTAACTGCTTCCACTTTTCCGTTTGTCTGCGGATGAGCCACTACTGAGAAGCTTTTTGGATCTTGAGTTGCTTGCAAAAGTCCTGGAATTCTTCGCTTTCGGGTTAGGTGCCATTGTCTGTGATTATCTTCTGAGGCACACCATATGGCATCCGTCGCACTTTGGGACTAGATGGCAGCAACTTTCAGAACAGAAATATTTTCTCGCTCCCAAGCTTATCTCAAGGCGTGAGCATATTTCTTCATCTCGCC
Source organism: Allium cepa (assembly GCA_030765085.1). Lineage (NCBI taxonomy): Eukaryota > Viridiplantae > Streptophyta > Magnoliopsida > Asparagales > Amaryllidaceae > Allium > Allium cepa. Next base: position 63,399,015 of record CM060929.1, read on the forward strand.
CCAACTTCTGCCCGCTGGGTGGGGCCCCCCTGTGATAACATTAATGATAGGCCTCTCGAATTCCTGCGCTATAGTTCTTTCATCTGAGCCATACTGATGAGCAGGAATTAGTTGCCCCTGAGTAGATGAGGATGGGTCATTTCTGTTTCTCTTGATATATTGTTGTAGCTTATTCTGTCTCAATAGTTCTTCGATCAACCCCTTTAAATGGCGACATTCGTTAGTGTCGCGACCAAGTTGATTATGGAACCGGCAGAATCTCCCATTTTGAACCACATTTTTCCCAGGCAGGCATTATCACAGGTGGTTTAGGATATTCAATGACATCTTTGGTGGCGAAAAAGATATTCTCTGGGTATCAGTTAACGGAGTGAAATCTGAGGGTTTAAAGTAGCGGATTCTCTTCAAATCTTTCTGCTTTTTCCCATCATCATTCTACCTCCTCTGTCTTCCAGATTCCTTTTTATTAGAAGCAACGTTGTTATTCTTAATTTCGGCCACGACTGTTTTTGTTGGCACAGGAAGGTTTTTCAAGCGCATAAATTCGTCAGCTTTTTTATAAAACTTCTCAAGTAAATTTGGTTCTTTCATCTTCAGCCACTTGCCAAATTCACTAGATTTGTCAATGGCTCGCACCAAGTAGGTCAGAATCATTCTAGGCTCAGCATTATCCACCTCAGTTAAGGCTATGTTGAAGCGGTTTAAGAAAGATCTGAGAGGCTCCCCGGGATTTTGTTCAAGGTTGGAGAGTGACATTATATCCTTGGACTTCGAAGCATATAGCCTGAACTGGTCTTTGAACTTTCGAGTGAGGTCAGAGAATTGATCCACCGAACGAACTGGCAGTTTTGTGAACCAAAGCAGTGCCACTCCTTCCAAATACACCGGAAAATACCTGCACTTGATCTCATCCGAAGCTCTGGCATCAGTCATATGCCAATCGTATTTGTATAAGAATTGGTTAGGGTCACTTGTTCCCTTATAAGCCGGGATGATAGGAGGAACAAACTTCCTTGGGAATTCCGCCTTTAGAATCCTTTCGGTGAACGGAGTTTTGCTTGGAGCGAACCCCCGTTCCTTTTCATCTGCTTCTCTTTGCATACTTTCTTTCATAATCTGTCGAACCATACCCGAAAGGTATTCCTCGTCGTTTAAAGGCTCTGCGGGACAGACTTTAGCCATTTTCTCGGAAGTTTGTCTGGACAACCGTTCGCGAAGAGTCGGCTGTGGCCTTGATCCTCCAGCCTGGAGAGGTGCTTCTTCAGCGGGGCTAGCTGCCTTTTGAGGAATATTCCTCTCTTCAGGATTATGAACATGATCAACAAAGTTCTCTTCATTATACACTGGTTGACGGTTAGCTCCGAGCAAAACATTCAACCTATCAAGCATTAAAGCGTTCTGGGCTTCATTTGCTGATATAGCCCGGACACTGCAGCATCTAACTTTGCCCGTGTAATTCCAGCACTTGGAGCTGCGTGACTTGACGAAGGAGAAGTGACAGTATTTTCATGGACATCACCGGGTCTGGTAGATCTGCGCTTTCTTCCACGAGCCATTATCTCTGATAGACTTCTGATTTTGAGAGAGATTCTTTCAACAAACTTTTGCGAAACAATGATGAAAACACCTGAGTTCAATTCTCAGTGAAAGCACCAAAAATGTTAACGCTAAAATTGAACGCTAACACCCCGGTGTAAGTAGAGATAAAGCGAAAGCACCACCGGTCAATACGGGAATTAGAAGTAAGTAGAAAAGTCACAAAAAAAAATAGTAAAGAGACAACAGTTTTATAGTGGTTCGGCTTCAAGTTAAGCCTACGTCCACTTTAATCTTCTTTATTGCTGATTCGATTACAACTTATGCAACAATCTTCGGTTACAACACCACTTAGACAAATAGCAAGAACTTTGATATAGGAAAATCTTTCGAATTCATGTTGAATGTATTCGATTTCTTCTTGAAGTTCGTTGAAGTTTCTTTCGTGTTTGAAGTGTCGGATCAGTCGAGAAATCAGCAGAGAATAAGCGTTCCAGAAATGAACCAAAGGTCCTCTCTTCGGTGGTGTAGGCATGATATTTATAGGAAATTTCTGGACAAGGCATAGGTCGTGAGCGACATAGGGTAAGTCGTAAGTCATGAACGACCTAGGGGTTTGGTTGGCTGTGTTATAGGTCGTGGACGACCTAGGGGTTAGACTGTAAGTCGTGAGCGACCTAAGGAGCGTGGGTTACGGCTTAACAGGCTTGCACTAGGTCACTTGAATAAGTTGGTAGGTCGTGGCGACTTAGGGAGAAGCGGCATAGGAGGTTGGCTCGGTGGGCTTAGGTCGCGAGCGACCTAAGGAAGAGGTAGTATGCATGCGACCTTACTCTGTCTTAACTTATTAGGTCGCTAGGTCGTATCTGTTAGCTCGCTCATGCTTTAGGTCGCTAGATCGCTACATCTTTAAGTTGCTAGGTCGCTTTTTGCTGTAAGTCACTAGGCGGCTCTATTTTTAGGTTGCTAGGTCGCTCTTTGCTGTAGGCCGTTGAGTCCTATGCCCTTAGGTCGCTAGGTTCTTTAAATTGTTAGGTCGCTAAGTCATGGAAAAAAGGGGGTTAACAGTTTTTAAATTAATAAATAAATAAATTTAAGCTTTAGTTTCATAAAAATGAATTAAATTAATTTAGTTTTTAGAATTTACATACGTACACACACATGTTTATATATGTATGGATCTATTGTTAAATAAAAAATATTTTCCTTTTGATCACTTACGACAACCCAACAAAAAACATTTTTTTATTTTTTGAAAATCAAAAGATTTTAAATTTGAATTTTAAATGAATATCGAAATACACACACACAAAAAAAGAATTTTTAATTAAAAAAATTCGAATTCCCGATCTAATTAAAACACACTATTTTTTGGATAAGGTCAAAGTATTTCTGATTTTGAATTTTAAATTTCAAGTTATTAAATTGTTTAAGTAAATGTGTGTATATATTATTAAATAAAATATATTTCAAATGTTTACATGTATAAATTTATATATGTACCGAAACAAAAAATAGTAATTTTAATATTAATATGTTTAATGTTAAATAACATTATAATATATATATATATATATATATTAAAAACATTATATATATATATATTCATGGCATCATTTTTGACTAATGACCTTAACCTATTTGTTAATCATAAATCACAATGATTAATAATTACTTATGACATATGTTCCCATATTAACCTTATGTTAGATCATCACTTATAATGTTTGTGCAATGAATTTAATAGTAAAATATTATTATTAAACAATAACAATAAATATAATATTTTATACATAGATATAATAAATTAAAAAATATACCCCAAATTATTAAACAACGCTAAATATGATTTAGTATAAATTTATTACCAATAAATAAGCATAAAATACGATCTTGTGCAAATTAATAAAGTCTTTTTAAAATTCCCTCTTTTAACCCCCCACCAACGCATCTGATCCGGCATGCTTTTGGATCAAATATATTTTTATTAACTTCTATCAGGTAGAATCATAATTATAAAAGGCACGTTGACATGCGCCATGGCGCAAGGCACGACGTGGCGTTTGCATCTTTCTTTCTTATGGCATGATGCACATGAAATGGCACAGAGAATGACGCAAATGGTGCAACTGGCGTAACGCAAAAAAGACGCGTTTTTTCGTTATTCTATTGTTTTTTGCTTTTTATATTTATTTTTTCATTTTTTACAATCCAAACTCCATAAAAGAAGAATATGTTGGCTCAGTCTAAACTAAATGTTTTGGTATTTGTAAAATACAATCAAGCATTAAAAAGCAAGTACAACATCCATGACGCCATTGATTTGATACTCTTTAAAGATTTGAGGATTATAATAAATGGTTAACGGAAAATATGGATGATGCATCTGATGTTGAGATTAGCTTGTATATCTTCACGAAGAAAAAATGAATTTAAATGATACAGACCAGGAAGATATTGAAGCTTACGAATCTGATGATGCAGATATTGATATTAAAAATATAATTGTTGAATCAGATTTAGATTCGTTATTCTATTGTTTTTCGTTATTCTATTGTTTTTTACTTTTTATATTTATTTTTTCATTTTTCACAATCCAAACTCCATAAAAGAAGAATATGTTGGCTCAGTCTAAACTAAATGTTTTGGTATTTGTAAAATACAATCAAGCATTAAAAAGCAAGTACAACATCCATGACGCCATTGATTTGATACTCTTTAAAGATTTGAGGATTGTAATAAATGGTTAACGGGAAATATGGATGATGCATCTGATGTTGAGATGGGCTTGTACATCTTCACGAAGAAAAAATGAATTTAAATGATACAGACCAGGAAGATGCTGAAGCTTACGAATCTGATGATGCAGATATTGATATTAAAAATATAATTGTTGAATTAGATTTAGATTTCTAGTTTATCGGTAATATATGCTATTCTTGGATTTTAGCTTTTGATGACTATTATGTTTGAAATTCTATGTTTATGATAATATATATTTGATGATGTTTTTTTTTAAATGCCTAAAAAATATTCATTATATTTGTTTTAGTAAAATATATATAATAATACACATATGTGTGTGTGTATATTATACTGAACTTTTTAAGTTAACTGTTATACATATTAATTTTATAAAAAAAATTCTGAACATGCGTAGTAAATTAAAAAGGCGTGAGTCATTTGACTCTGTGCGCCAAGTCTATGAGGAGGCTTCGCGCATTTTGCGTCGTGTGCCATTAACTACTATGGGCAAGATGAGAGTTTATCACATCAAATGATTTTCCAACCACAAAAGAAGTAATCGGGTGTCAACTCTTCATGTTAAAGCACTTGACACACTTTTAACATATGTTGTTTGCTGGATAAGTGTTCCACCGACTCGGTCTGCAGACCGAGAACTTTTTTGATTTTTCGAGATCGTTCAGCTAAAACTATACAAATACTCACTTAGTAGATTGGACACAATCTTCCATAATTGTTCTACCTGTACAATAATCACATAAATTTAGTGAAAACAGATATGTTGTTTTTGCTTCAAGCAAATTAAATCCTTTGGGGTCTTTCTTATAAATGTAAATATGTACAATTTACATGAATACTAAGTCACCATGTCTATTACATGCATGTTGTTTCATTTAGATTATAAACTAATTGAATATCAAAATGTAGTAGCATTCATTAGAGGCGATTGAGTTTCCAACGACATCGATCTTTAATATCAAATAACTTCATTTTATGTTTTCTTTTCTTTCAAGAACCCATTGGTAATCAACAATGTTTACAACAAAGTTGTTCAACTTACTAGTTCAAAGATTTTTCATTGTGCAATAGGATGTAATTTTGATTGGATCGCTTGTTCCTATTTTGATCAATTGTATCTTTCTTAATATTTATCCAAAAAACGAGGTTCAACATCATTATTTGCTACAATTTTAGTAGTTGTCACTTTTAGAACACTATATATAATGTTAATCTTGAATCTTTTTTCACTTTTCGTAAGTATTTCTTTATACGAGAAAATCCGGAATGTTATTTTAGTTCTCTTGTGGAGAGTTAATTCATCTTCTCATTAGGCATTGTTGGCTAGTATGTCATTCATGCCTCAAACATGATTTCTAAGATTCATTAGATGTTATTATATTTCAAATATTAATTCCTGCGGGAGCATTTACAACTGGTATATATATATGATATGATTACTCTTGATGCATCCACAATTGCATTAGGAATTTGGTTTGAATTTTCAGAAAGATGAGTTATCATTTGTACTAACTTCACATCGAGAATTACGAAGATCAAGATGAACTATTCATCGGGTGATCCAAAAATGTTCATGTTGTTCCTTTTCATGATGTTTTTCTGATTTCTTATCTTTGATTCCTAATGGTGGAAATATAGATTCATCAAAATTAAAATCCACAAATTATATGGTTATGGTTTCATCTGTTAACAGTCTTAGATTTTATTTTATTTCATGATCATTGATTATGTTTATGTCAATCTTTTATCAACCGCTATAAGCGTAAGTCCTCCTTCCACATCCATAGTAATTACTACTGTATTATCTACAGATTTATCATCGATGATCGTCAAATTTTAACATAATTAATTGAGATCTCATCATTATGATTTCCAGTACTTAGCCTATTTTCTTAACTAATATTTCTTAATTAATTATGTCTTAATTCTTTTTAAGAGAACCATTTTCTTAACCAATCCTTCGTTGATTACTTGTTAATAGTAATTCTATGATTAAAATTGATCAACCTGTCACGTTGTTGGTGTGCAAATAGTCATTTTATTTTTACAATGGATGATTTGTTAAGTACATTATTAAAGAAGAAAACAAAATATTTAGGATGAAGGACAACAATTATATATACATATATATGTTGTGTGTATGTGTGTGTGTGTGTGTGTATATATATATGTATGTGTGTGTGTGTATGTGTGTCTATATATATATATATATATTACTTTTGGGTTTAAGGACAATGTTAATTATTAGTAGCATTGTCTATAGTGTAGATTGAATATAATGTACCTATAACTAGCATTCTGTATAATGTAAAAACTAAATATAGTGCTAATTATAGCTAGCATAATGTCCTTCAGTCCAAAAATAAAACTTGATGTCCTTCAGGCTATTTTTCTTTCTTTCAAAGTTTGTCCTCCCTAACCCCCCCTACATTAAATAGCATTTTGTAGAAAAAATAATTTCACTTTTATATATTTCTAGCTTCATTTGCATTACTTATTTTCAAAACTGAGGATTAATACGAGGTAACAATGCTTTAATATAAATTTGTTTTAGTCAGCTCATTCTCCCCTTGATATTGGAAAATATTGTCGTAGTTGAAAAATATATACAGCATATATTTTCAGTTTTCCCTTAATGATTTATTTCAGTCAATAGTAGTTGTGCTACCAGCACATCTATCAAACAGTAGTGAAGTAGGTGAATCTTTTGCCCTTTATTTATGAAAATTTCTAGCCTCTTTTTAATTCTTTTTAATTGTTTTACATTCGGTTATATTTTAATATTTTCTGTAATTATTTTAAAGGTTTTCCTTGATTTTCCCCTACTAATTTACATCTAAGTTCATATATATTTTTTTTTTACGAAAAAAATTTGTATCTCATTACAAACAACAAACATATCGATTTTTGAATGATAGTAAAGTATAAGTTCTTCTCTCTTTTAATCTCTAATTATATTACATTGAAGTCCTCACAATTCAAGATGTTCTATTCAAGCTATTATCTTTACGGGAATATTGACTTTGTTCATATCTATGGTAATTTTCATTAGATGGAATCATAGAAATATGGTTATATATAAATATATCACTCTTTCATTTTTGAATTTACACAATTTATTTATTTTTAGATTATAATTAGCAAAAATAATAGATTTATACTAACCCTTATTTGAGATAAATTTTGGGTTACTTTCTATTTTTCTGATCTATAACCAAATATTTTGTTGATTGTATATGTTCTCATTTTGGATGAATATCAATAGTTGTTGCAAACCAATAAAATGCATAAATATAATGATTCGTTGTTATTACATTTTCGATTTTAGGTATGTTGACCACCATCTTAAGAAATATAAAATGGAATCTATATACAATTTATCTTACCAGATTTATCAAATATCAAACTGAAAAGTCATATTTATTAGTATTTATCCGAAAATGTTAGCGAATCTTAAAATTTAGATCAATTATATTAATGTAAATAATTAATATTTATTTGTTTTACAGTAATAAATCCTAAAAATAACAAACTTAATATGTTATTCATATGAACTAAATACACATAAAGAGTTTATTTCGTAGAACATTGACAATGTACAAAAATATAAAGTAGAAGAGAGAAAATGGAAGATAGTAATGAATAAATTTTATTACTAAATCTTCCAATACAATGTTCACTGGGCACATACACATTTGTAGAAGCAAATACATATGCAATTGAAATCATGTTTTTTTTTTTTTAAAGAAGTAACCCAGAAAATCAATTAGTACACAAATAAAATTGCACATACAGTGAATAATTGCTTATATTGCAATCACACATTTTTGATACTCGACTTTAAGACGTCTACCGCCTATTATTTCTTGGGAAGCAACAGGAAAAACCCAAGATCATGTAATAATCATAACTTACAAGAATGTAGAATATATAAAAACAACAAAAAGCATAATCACAACAGCACGACAAACCTAATTCTTGGCGTTGATCAAGTTTCTGATGACGAATGGAAGAATTCCACCATGATTGTAGTAAGCTAGCTCCACCTATGTGTCAAAACGGGCAGTGCACGTGAACGACTTGCCATCATCGGTAACAACAGTGACATCTTGACCTGGTTTGATGTCGCTTACATTGTCGGGAAGGTTTATCGTGTATCGCTCATGCCCAGTTAAGCCCAAGGTATCAGCATCTTCTCCGGCTTTGAAGCATAGTGGGATTATTCCCATGCCTACAAGATTGCTTCTGTGGATCCTTTCAAAACTTTTAGCAATCACTACTTTCACTCCCTGTAGCATAGGGCCCTTAGCTGCCCAGTCACGAGAACTTCCACTTCCATACTCTGCACCTGCCAAGATGATGGTATCGTGTCCGTCATTCTTGTATTTCATGGCAGCATCAAAGACAGAGAGCTTCTCGCCAGATGGAATGTGAATAGTCTTAGGACCAACTTCACCCTTCAATAGTTTGTTCACAATCCTAATGTTGGCGAACGTTCCTCTGGCCATGATCTCATCGTTACCACGTCTGCTTCCATAAGAGTTGAAGTCTTTCCTATCTACACCATGTTCCATCAAGAACTTAGCAGCAGGGCTTTCTTTGTGAATGCTACCAGCTGGAGAGATATGGTCAGTGGTGATACTGTCACCGAAGTTGAGCAAGCAGTAAGCATCTTTTACGGGGTGAGGGCCAGGAGGTGACATTGTCATCTTCTTGAAATATGGAGGTTCGTGTATGTAGGTCGATGTGGGGTCCCATGAGTAGAGAGATGATGATGGCACTGATAGCTCATTCCACATTGGGTTGCCTTTGGTGATTGATTCGTAGGTTGCCTTGAACATGTCCGGTAGCACACTAGATTGAACGACATTAGCTATTTCTTCATTGCTAGGCCAGATGTAAGTAAACCTCCTTACCATCTTTGGTAGTACCGATAGGTTCTTTCTCGAAGTCGATGTTCACTGTTCCAGCAAGAGCATATGCCACAACCAGCGGAGGTGATGCTAGATAATTTGCTCTTGTCAAGGGATGTACACGTCCTTCGAAATTCCTGTTACCAGAAAGCACTGCAGCTGCAACAATGTCATTTTCAGAAATCATGAGTCGGTATACGAAAGGGCAAATTTTCTATCCTCGGCAGGTTACTACGACATAAATGCCAGTTTAAAATATATGATTATCCTAACATAGTGCCAAGATAAAATTAAGAGTCGAGCTGTAATTCCGAGATGTACATTTGAGATACTTATGTTATTCGAGATCTCATCCGGCATGAGGTACAATATCTGAAACTCTCCAGACGAGATGTGATTTAAATTCGCAACTAAAACCTTGGACTAAACTTATGTTTATGTTAATCAGTACCTATTTAACGTATTCATAGGCCTCATTTTGTGATTATTGAATATCGTACCTATATAGAAGATTGGTACCATACATGGTCAATTATCAACTACAGTGACTGCTCAAGAAATATTCTATAAATAAAAATCAAATTCTCATCCGTATCTTTTGGCTATAGTTTTGAGTTGCAGTTTTTCATGAACATGAAACTACCGCATATCGAGTTTAATCATAAACTATAACTTTAGGATCAAATTTTTAACAGCACCATATGATAAAAATATCAATTTTAGCTTAAAAGATTATAATTTACGACAGTTTAATATATATTCAAGAACTCATTTGGATGATTGCTGTGCAGTAGAAGCTTCGCTAAAATCGCGCTATAGCGCTCTTCGTCCGCTACGCTTTTTCAATATAGCGCCATTAAACAGTAGATCTGCTTTAGTTCCGTTTTTTTCCGCGACACCCGCTATATCAAGGCTTTTTAGCACTCACTTTAACAACATTAATATTAAAAGGTTGATTTGACTATTTCTATTTTGAACCAAATCAACAAAGTTAGGGTAAAGACCTAATTTTAAAATATAAGTGTTCAATATAAGTTAGAAATCTATTATATTCATTAAATTTGGACTACATAAACCATGATATTCTTCAGTTTTATTATATAATATTAAATAATATTTTCTTTTTCTACATAAATGATGTCAGAATAAGAATAAATTAATTTCAAATATTTGGTTTCATATTTAATAAATTCTTTTGCACATCCGCTGTTTTCTGCTATATCCATGCTTTATCTCCGTATAACCTTTTGCATCTTCACCGCTATGGAACCATTAAGCGTCTTAACTGCACATGATGGTTGTCATCTGAATAATCAAAAGCCAATTATTCTCCATCTTTCTCGTCTTATACACCGAACTAGATTATTGCATGGATCGAGATTGTTAGTGTCCAATGAAGGCGTGCAATGCGAATTATTGTGGGTTGTAAATTTTGTATATTTATAACCACCACTTATCTTTCTCCAGTATATCAAACAGTTTGCGGTAAAAGTTTGATTTTCCTTGAACAATTTAATTTCAATCTTCATCATAGGTGGACCTTATGAGTTATATATTTGCTTGGTGCAGTGCATACAAATGTTAACATTCGAAATGAAACCATCAGTTTAGATGTCTTGAATGAAACGAGGGGAAGAAAATTAGGTAGTAGACTGGTATGGGTACACTTGACATTTTTCTTTCATTTGATCAATATATCAGTGGTAAGAATTGTTCATTTCTTTTTTCACTGTACATGAAATGGACAGTATACTAAAGTGTTTGTCAGCAGAAGTAAATGACAACCAACAGTCGAAGTGTTAATATGCTATTTCAGATTCTAGGCTTTGTTGCTTTCACAACTCACTGTGGTGAAGCAGACAAAATGGCTTTCTAATTTGAGGAAGACACAACGTCGTATTTGTAAAATATATCTGATAAAACCATTTTGGTATCAGGTTCAGAAGCATGTGCAAATCCGAATGGATGCTTACCGTAAATACATCGACTTGCTGTTGGATAAAGCATGCAAGATTGCTCAAGAGCAGATTTCGTCAACAAGCTTAAACAATCCATTTATGTCTCCATCTTTGCTTCCATTTGAAACAATTGAAGAAAAATCATCCTAGTATATGCAGGACAAAGAGTCATTCGGTTACCAAAAATTCCCAAGAATCAAAGATGAAGCCTACATAAGTTAATTATATTTTTGTTGGAAATATCGTTTATCTTTCAGCACTGTGAATTGGTTATGGATGCAGCAATATTTACCTACCTCGGTATGCTATACTTATTACCCAAACAACACTCACTTGTTCTTTATATTTTTATGAATTATTTTTATTTTGATCATCTTCCTGATTTTGACATATCTTTTACCACCTGTTTTGGAGGAAAACACCTTTTATATAGATCTATTGAATGTGATAAGCACTGCTCCTATGTCTGCGTGGAGACTGATGTACAAAGGGATCTGTCAATAGGAGCAATGTTAAGGTCAAAATCAGCTTAATAAATAAAAATGTTACAAATTATGTATTGGTAACTGAACAGTAGTCTTGTTTCCTCTTATTCGCTTTAACGTTAAAAATAAACAAACGTACACCATTGAAGTATTTTGTTGTTCTTATTAAGATTTTTTGGCACATGCATATAAAAGTCTTGTTATAAAATTATTCAATTAAAAATTTCTACATAGTTTGGTAATAATAAACTAAAAATACAAAGAAAAATGTCAGAATAGAGTTTGAATTTGTAAATTTGTTATGTTTTAAAATATCTATTTGAAGATAGATGTTGATTCTTGTTCGCAGCGAGATTTTCATATAAGCGTATTTTGGGATTGCGCTTCTATTCAGCTATTAATATATATGAGTGTCAGGGTACGTGTGATGATGACACTCTTTGTGGATGAATTGTTTCTTTTACAAATTATATAAGTTCAATGCATTTACGAGAAATTGATTTGTACAAATATTTCACTAAATTTTTGCGTTAAAATCATTTGTATTTAGGTTGATTTGTCATTTCTACGTTGCAACATTTGACTTTCGTTGGTTTAATTTTTTGTTTATATATTAATCAGTTGAAAATGAATTTGTAAAGAAAGTTTATTTGTTAGATTCTATTTTTAAATGATGAGATTTGATAATATTTATAGATGCACGTTTTGAATTTGTAAAGAAAATTTAATTGTTAGATTCTATTTTTAAACGATTAATGTTTGTACATGAGCATTTTGAATCTGTAAAGAAAGTTCAATTATTAGACCCATAAGTGATATTAAGTTCTGATAATATTTATAGAGGGACAATTTTGATAGTTCACAGCGATACCAAAAAAGTTAGACAGCAAATGTATTACAACTATTATTAAAGATTATTATTTTGATGTTTTGTCATCTTGGATTTTTTGCCCTCTTTGACTTGTAGAAAAAATTTGCTGCGTCAGATACGTTTTATGATAGAATCGAGTTCTCCTTTTTCTTGAAAAGTAATGAATTTCTTTTTGAATATTTTCATTCCAAGTCTCTAGAAATTCGATGCATACCTGAAAGATTTTGGCTTTTTTATTTTTGTTGACATTTTCTAGTTTATTTTTTATTTTTTATTGCGTGAAATATTTGACCGTTTTTGTGAAATATGGCTGCATTAAACAATTGAAATTGATGGACCTTTTTAAATTATTCAATCTTTCCGGTAGTTAAATTTATTTTACTAGTACAATTCAATCTTCTACTAGTACAAGCGCACAATGAGGGAAAAATTGACTGTTCATATATAATTTAAAAAGAAAAGTATTTATTTAATTTTCTATTAATCGTAATTAAAATTTTAAATTTAATAATAATATATTGGAGGAATACAAAATAGAATACCAACACCAAAAATTCACCACCGAAACTAGGTTTCGATGGAGAGTAGAGATAGCTGGAAGACCTTCCGCAAGAACCAAATGGATGCTTTTGGAAAATCAAGAAGGCTTCCGCAACTAAGGTTCTGCATGAGATGGTTTTGCCCACAAGAGGCTTTCGTGTATAATAAAGATTTTCACCTTTGATTCCTCATGGGAAGGATCCGTAGAAGAGAACTCAACGTCAACGGAAGACGTTCCGCAAGTATCGCATTCGTAGAAGAGCCTTCTGTTAGTGATGGTTCCGCATTGAAGGCCTTCTGCATGACACATCAGCGTCATAAACAAATATTACCTTTCGCAAATTCAACTTGCCACTTCATTCAGAAGAACCTTTCGATGGGATCAAAAGGGATGCTTCCGCAATAGAAGATCAGATCATCGGATGCAAGGCAACACCAATTAATCACTTTAGAAGCGCCGCTTACCTTCAAAAAGATCCTTTCGACGGAGTCGAAAGGTGGCCTTCGGCTTCGAACAAGCTTTCTTGCTAAACTAAAGAAGCAATAGATCGAAGCTGTGGGTGCCGCATTCTCACCTTTCGATAGAGAAAAAGGCATCCAGATGGGTTCAGAGAGCTACAAGCCAATCTTCCGACAAAGCCGAAAGGCCTCCCTTTTGCACAAGACCAGAATGATGCAAGCGAAACCTACCTTCCGATACGGTCACCATGACCCTTGTGGAAGGTGCCAACCCGCACCTATAAATAAGACTCGAGGGGTCCATTTTTAGGATCCGAATTTGATATTTTCGAAATGACTACTGGTTCGAAAGGCTCAAGACAACCTTTCTATCGAATCTAGTTTTCCTTCGAAATCCCTTCTGATAGGGTATCCCTTTAAAGTTTGATCTACATAATCAAAACCATCTAAGGCCCTCTGAAAAGGTTGTAACCAACATCTCCCCTTAAGAATTTCTACAGGTTTATGACCCCTATTCTTCCTACCTTCCATTAAGGTCGAAACACCCTATCGTCCCAAGGATACTCTACTGGCTTTAACCTTTCGACGAGGTTGAAACCTTGGATCATCATAAAGATTATGCTACGGATTCGAAACCTTCCACTACCATCGAAGTTCTACTAATTTTTATTAAGTCTTTCGACACGGTCATAATTTGCAACCCTTGATCAAGGATCTGCTTAATCTACATTCTCCAAACCCCTTTCGATGGGATTAACATATAAAACTTGTCTAGTTTGGTTCTACAAGGAAAGTGCTTGGACCTTTCGAAAGGGACGGAACCCTTTTTGCATACGCCATTCAACAAAATCTTACTTTATCCTCCTTCTGCTAAGATCTTGACCTACTAATTTCCCTTCTCAACTTCCGATAAGGCCCGAGTCTAGGGAATTATAATTCTCTACTCTTAGTATTAACAGTCCATCGAGTCTTATTAGGAATCTGTTTGAACCATTTCACATCAAGTCCTTCAACAAGGATTCTTTGAGGTGTTAACCAGAATTTGTGTTAATATTTTGCGCTAGAAAGAGGGCCCGAACATCCGACCTTATTGGATTCCACACCTCTTCTTCTACTTGGTTAATCTCTTAAGACTCATCAACTACTCTTTTTGGACAAGAAATAATCTATTTTGAATAAAAGATTTGCAATTCTTGTAATTGCATTTAAAGGATAAGGAATGGTTTCAATGTTCAAAACAAGAGAGGTTTTGCAAAGAAAAATTGGTTCAAGGGTCCACGGAACCTCTAGAAGTAAAGTCTAATCATCAAATGGATTATAACCCACACTTACTTGAAGAGCAAACCCTTCGGCTTCAAGCTCTACATGTCATTAAGAGGAAAAGACAGATTATACCTTATGACCCTTCAAAATGGAATATCAACCCGTACCATTTGGGATCAACCCCAATCTTTACTCTCGAAAAGGAGAATTCGAGGAAGGAGAACCTATTTCTACAAATGAGAAAGACCATTCAGTCATATTCCCATGAGACTATCTTTGAAAAAGAAATGATAAAAGATTATGACAGTTTTATACATAAATGGAGTAAGATTATAAATGAGGCTCGCCATTCAAAGGAAAACCATGAACGCATAGAAAAATCCACAACTGATGATGATAAAGGAATTACCAAGTGGAAGTATAAAGATTATTAAAAAAATTCGACTGAAACCCTAAGATTGAAAGAAAGGACCTTGAAAGAGGATCAACGGACAATGAAAAGGAAACCATTACCAGCCAATCTATAACATCCCCGAATTTTAGTCCAGTTTAATTTGATAATTGAATTAATTTCTGAAATTAATTTGTGAATTTAATAGAGTTTTTCAAAATAAATATTAGTTGTTTATAGATGTTAATTTTAAATATAACTTGAGAATGTGAATTTGAAATTCAAATTTTAATATATTGGAATTTAATTGTGGATTTATTTGAAAATTTGAATGAATAAATATATCAAAAGATTGTAAATAAAATTAATTGATTTGAAATCAAATGGATTATAAATAAAATTTGATTTGGAATTTAAGAGAAATAAATGATAAATGGAATATAAAGATATATTTATAAAAAGATATTTGATTATTTATCCATTTACAAGTACAAATTGATTTTTTAATTAAATTTTGAATTTGAATTTATGATGTAAAATTAGATTTGAATATAAAATTAGATTTGATAAAAAGATTTAAAACATTGGAACATATAAACAATAGTTGTATATTCATGAATATAAAATGTAAAAAAAACATTTACATACATACATACATACATACATACATATATATATATATATATATATATATATATATATATATATATAATGTAATTAATTAATGAATTTAAAATACAAATTTCAAATTTTATGAAATGTTTAAAAAACAAAATGTATAAATTAATTTAAATAAGGTTTAAAACACAATTTGTAAATATATTAAAAACAAGGTCTAAACATAAATTTAGTACGAAATGACATTTGTAATACTTTTAAATTTGTTAACACTAAATAGAACAAGTGGAAAATTTCTTTTAAACTTAATTTTAGTAAATATAAGAAAGAAGAACAAGAACCAGGCTAATCATTTTTCTCATTACTCAGATTTGAAACTAAAACCATCTCAAAAAAAAACCTAGAAATATAAAAAATCAAAATTCAATTTAAACAGCTTCAACAAGTTACAATTCAAAAATTTAAGCTTCAGATCTGAATTCAACAAACTCAACTTGATTCAAACTTGCAAAACCAAGAAATTCAAAGAAACAAATTACAATTGAAAACAGGAGATTAAAAGCTGCAATATAAATTCTAAAGCAAAAGCAAGCACAGATTCGACCGAGCTAAAGAAATTCAAACTGAAACAAGAATTTGGAAACTGGAAGCAAATCATGGATTCAACAAAACAAGTTCAGTTAATATAAAACAAAGAATCAAAAAGTTCAAGCAAACAATCAACCTATAAATCTTGAAACAAGATCAAACTCTAGGAAATCAATTTCCAGTTCCAGGTTTTTCAAAATCTCTGGCTTCTCTGTTCTTCCAGACAGGTGAGCAACTTCCTCTTTTAAAACTTGATTTGGTTGATACATTGTGATGTTATGCTGATTATTTGATTGTGTGATCATAATTGCAATGCATGTCTAAAAATTAGAAGAATTTGTCTCTGTGTATACATTCCAGATTTAAACTCTGTTAGAAAAATTTAATCTACCCCAACCCAAGCAATTTTTAAGTTTTGATTGCTAAATGAAAAGTATTTATACGAGTACAACATCATGTTAAAGAGTAAATCCACGTGAAAATATGAAGTAAATGAAGCAAATCATAGTTATAGAAGCTAAACTGTTCCTCTTTGTCTTCATTTTACTGTGAGCAAACCTTACCTTCTGATTTGATTTATGACTTGATGCATGCTTAAAGCAAAGTTGTGAAATTTGCTTGAATGTATACCATTCACACACACACACACGTGTGGCTGTGCATGTTTGATTTAGTTGTCTCCTTGTTTAAGATTACAGGTTATAAAACCTGTTTTCAAAATTTAAAGAATCCTTCCTCAAATCTTTTTGGGCTTTAAGATCTTAACAAAATTTGTTATATATTATTAAGTGCCAAGTTTCAAAACATTCCCGAGTAATCAGATTAAGGTTCTTCTGGAAATCAGGAAGCATAGACAAAAATCCAAAATTTATATCTGAATTTCAAAGTTAGGATTTCATGAATGAATTCAAGGCAGGGAATGGTGAATTTTAAAAATAAAATAATGATTTTTATTTTGTTATCGATTATGATATTAGGAGATGAACTGCGAGGGGAAATTCGTCAAATTCTGACGAACGGTTATGATTCGATGGTCGTGATTCTTAGTGAAGCTAGCTGGTGTATCGGTGGATTCGAGAAAAATGTCAATTGAATTTTTAAGGTGTTGTGGCGATGGGATTTGATTGATTTATGGTTCGAACATGTTTTTGGGTCGCTTAGATTTATGAAGCAGCCGCAATGTCCCTAGATGATCGAGTGGTACGTGAATTGGGGGAGAGAAGCGTCGATGGTCAGGGAACACGTGGCCGGAGTTGCTGGGCCTCCGCTGGACCGTGGCGATGACAGGGGAAGCTTTTCCGGTGAGGGGTTTGTTCCAGTTTGTGTGTTTATGCTCGATTTTGATTTATGAGAAATTTTGAATTTCTGGGTTGCTGTTTGGGACGAGGAGATCGTAGTCGACTTGATGGCAACTTCGGTGATGATCGGAGGAGTGATGATTATCGGTGCATGGATACGCGTGTCGTTGTGCCTGTTGGTTACGGGAATTGGGAAAGGAAGAAGAATGGTGGGATCGGGTTTGTCTCGAGAAGAAAGGGTGATCGCTTCGGGTAGTACGCAAGCATGAGAGCCTACTTACCTGATACTTTCGTTAAAAAAAATTTAACTGGAAAAAAAAGAAGAAAGTACGTGATGGAGAAGAAAGATGGCGCGAGAGAAGATAGTGGGAAACTCGAGGGTTTACTCGAGTAAACCCTGGGCAGAACTTGGGTTAGTTTGTAACTTGCGATGATGTAAAGTAAAGTTAAGAAAATTATATTTTTAACAAATTTTTAAGCATAGTCGACTTAATGATGTTTAATGTAACGACTCGGTATTTTCAACCATTCGCATCCATTATAAGTGCATAGGTAGACACTCATGCCGGGATTGAATTGCTCAAAATACCGCGTTGTAAATAAAATTTTGGCAAACCTCAGAATATACAGTAAATAAAAATCACAGATCACAGACACAGAGTATATAAAAATGCAGCGGAAGAAAAAGAGATAGTAGTTCATGAAGCTACTATATAAAATATAAGATACATCAGAGTTAAATAAGATACAACAGAAGAGTAACAGGATACATCAGGTACAAATCAGATACATCACTGAACCACTGGATACTGAAACAAAATAGATGGCTGGATCTTCAATGAAAGCTCCAACGCCGAAGGTGAATCTTGAATGCTAACTCAATCAATCTGACTCGAGCGTAAAGCAAAACACAAAACACTCGAGTCAGGACATAAATACTTATAAACTGTAAATCAACTCAAATGAACAGTAACAAAATGCATCAGTAACTTAAAGGATGCTTGGGACCGCCCATCCTCTAAGGATCCGTTAAACTATTTACTATGTAGTAATATACGCTATATACGGTAGTGTCTAATCAGTAAAGTATAATCATATAGAAAATAGCGTTAAGGGGATGGTGAACCTTAACGCGGTCGGATCTTTAAAACCAGAATCGTAGTGGGCTCGATATAAGGATATGACACGGCACGCGAGGCAATGCCAGGGTGGATACACCGTTTGCACTCCCGGACCGGTGGTGACGGCAAGCCAGCAGCTTCCGCCCACCTCGAACAATACCCCCGAATCAAAGTGGCGCCACCGAATCGAATCACAACAGTAATAGAATGGTTTCCGATGGAGCATGATCGATGAAAGGGTGCGACCCTTTGTGTAGCTCGGTACAGCTCCTGTTTTAGTCATATATGCCAACTCACGGGAGTTGGGTCCACGTAATATACCTCGAGAACGTCGCCACCATCCTACTTCATTCTGGAATCTCCACCGCGTACACAGTTGTTAAAGTGGTTTTCGGTATTGGCCGGCTATAAGACAATATCCGATCCCGGTCTCTTTAACAACCAATCGTTATTATAACCCGTAGTTATAACTTTAAAACAATATTTTATACTTCAAAATAAAATATCTTTTTCAATCCAAATCTTTAACAAAATAAAGATTAAATCATTTCCAAAACCATTTCAATATCATCGTAAAATATCTTTCAATTCAAATATTTATTAAAATAAATATCAAGTCATTTCTAATCATTTCAATATATTAAATTTTCATACCCTTCAACACTACCTTTCAAATCATTTTAATATATCAAAATATCGTATCTTTTCAAAACTTCATTCATTTCAAAATAGTTTATATTCCAAAAATTCTTTTTTTATCATTTCAATGAAGTTATTATGTTTAATAATTAAATTATTAAATTTTCAAAAATTTCAACTTCCAAAGTTTATTTATTCACTTAAGTTTATCAAAACCGTGAAAATTCACTTTTCGCGTCATTTAGAAAACTTCTACGGAAAGTTACATTCAAAACAGTTCAATTTAACAAAAGACAACATTTTAAAATGTTGTAATAGGGTTTACTTAAATTTCAAATAAACTTACTTAAATTCAAAAATTATAGCACTTACAAAAATTGCTATAATAGCTTTTAATTCAATAGCTTTTTAGTTCATTATCATCAACTACAGTATTTACAAATGCTGTAATATCATTTACATTGTAATTAATAGCATTTCAAAAATGCATTCAATTAACTTCAAATATTCAATAAAATTTCTCAACCAATTATATTTTATTAAAAACATTTTTAACTTATAAAATCATACATTTTCACATTTATAAACATCATTTAATTTTCCTCAAGTTCATGATTTTATAAAGTTAAATTTCCATTCAAAAATCAAGATTTAATAATAATTCACTTATTAAAATGCAATGTTGAATTTTTAAAATCCATTACATTAAATTTCAACTTAACACTTAAGTTCAAATTCTCAAATATAACTTTGTTTTTTTTATTTACTTAACTAAAAGTTCACTTTTACGTCAATTTCATAAATTTCCAGTTTTAGTTATATTTCAAAATTTCAACTTACAATATTCATTCATTTCACATTTCGACTTTATTAAAATCATTAATATGATATAAAAATCACTTTAAATTTATTTAAATTCAAATTATCATACATTTATCAAAATTTCATGTTCACTTAAATTTCCAATTATAATTAAATCAAAATTTCCAAAATAACTTACGTTCAAAATTTCTAACTTTTTCATTAATTCATTTCACTTACAATTATTCAGAAAATCAATAATAATTTACAAAAATCCCTTTTTTTTATTAAATTTAAAATCAAAATATTATAATAATTAAATTTCTAAAATATTTAAAATTTACAAAAACATATTTTAACTACAGGCCTGTATATAATTTTCTACGCTAGGTAAAGTGATATGGGTAATATATCATTTCAACCCATAATTTACAAAGAAAAATCCGGGTTTTATCATTTCAAACCCGCAATCTCAAGTCAAAATGAAAAATTTAAAACCATTCAGGCCTATCATTTCAGCCCATAACATTTTTTCTAACAGGGAACTTGCAGTGTGATCATATACAGAAATAATATAAACAAGGTCAATATCACAATATACAGTCATATATCAGATGTCAGGTGAAAATTAACAGTTTTAACATGGTAATATATTGTAATAACATGGCATAGCATATCATATGATCATCATTAACTTGCATAAACATTTTTATTACTAAACACTTGTCATCAATTCACTTTTCATAAGTATAAATGTCAGAGTGAGAAAGACTCACGTTTTTCAAAGCTAGAGACCAAAACAACATACAAGCACGACTCCAAAAACACGACAAGCACAATTGCACGACTTTTGATTTGAGTTGAAAGATAGTCAAGATATGATTTTGTATCAACAACCCAAAACAAAACAAACAAGACAATATATAAACATTCAACATAAAATAACATTGAAACAATTTTGAAATACAAAGCAAAATGAACAAGATAGATTGGACCTTGCTTCAACCACTTCAATGCTTGGCCTAAGGTACACTTATGCTTGGCTATGATGATGCTTTGGCTCAGGTATGCCATCATATAGGCCAGGTTTAACATCATATAGGCAAGGCAAGATATGGAGGGTAGGTGATGATATGTGTGGTCTAGGCAATGTTTTAAGGAGTTTTGTGGAAGTTTTGTGGTGCTAGCTTCAATGGATGGGCACGGCTTGGTCATGGTCTGATTTCCAGAGGGTGGTGGGTGATGTGGCAGAGGGTGGAGGTTAGGTCAGAGGTGGTGGAGGTGGCTATGGTGGTGGTTAAGGTGGTGGTTGAAGGAGATGAGGCAAATGTGGTCAAACTAGCATTGTTCAAGGGCATTGTTGCATTCTTTTGGAGTTTTGGCACCAAGGGAGATGTGGCCATGGATGGATCTGAAATGATGGCTGGAGATGATGCCAAGGAAGAGTGGTAGGGGATGGTGGATAGTATGGTGGTGATGGTGGGTGGTAGAGGCCAAGCAATACACATGAGAAAACAAGGCAAAATATAAGAAAACAATGGAAAAAGAAGAGCAAAAAGAAGAGGAAAAGAAGAGCCATTACCAAACCTTTCTAGCCGTGAAAAATGAAGTGGAGAGGAATGTTTTCACGTGAAAATGAGGTAAGAAATGCACAGCTACAATAAAGAAAGGAACAGTCAAAGGAAATTAAATCTATTAATTGGAAAAGAAACGTTAAAACGGTTTTACGTTTCTTTGCTTTCAAACCTTTTAAACTTCCTATATATATATTCATATACCTCTTAAATAACTAAAAACACTTATAAATTTCAGTTAGAATTCGAAAATATAACAGATAAATAAAATATTAATAATTAATTATTAATTAGATATGATTAAAATAAGAAAAATGACACAGAAAATGAAAACTAGACTTAGGAATTAGAAATAACTTCAATACACTTTGAAAATTTTTTCTTAAATTTAAATACATGTAAAATGAATAAAATAAAGTAAAACACAGCAATAAAAGTGAATGTATAAAATAAATCGATAAATTGATGTATTAATTGCAAAAAGAAATGGATAAAACGCCTTTACGTTTCAGGCTTTTAAGATCTCTTAACTTTCTAAACCTTTTGCATTTCCTTTTCTTTTTAATTTTATAAAAACAAAATAAACTCAGAAATGTAATTTAAAACCGAAACTAAGTAAGAATAATAAAAAAAAAATTTAAGTAAAATAGAAAAAGGAAATAAGAAATTGCTTAAAAATAGCAACTCTGACATAAAAATTACAAGAAGATCTCCAATGACTTTGGAAAATTTATCACTTCATAAAAAATATTAAAACACAAAATTTGAATTAAAAATGGTTTTAAAACATTTTCAAGGTAAAATAATAATTTAATTTTTATTAAATAGAAAGTTAAATAAAGAAAAATGTAGTAAATACCAACTAGGCTTTATAAATTGAAATAAATTCAAATAAACTTTAGAAAAATTATATTATCATTTTAAAAATACTTAAAAGTCAAAATATACATAATATAACATATTATCACATATTAAAATAAAATATAACAAAGAAGAAGTAATTTATACAATTTAAAATAGTCATTGTAAATAACCCTATATACGCACAATATTGTAAAGGGTATAACTTTCACAATTTACATCCAAATTCAACGAAACGAAAAGTGGTGTTCTTAGAATTTTATGTACTTTCATAATAAAAGAAAAAATTAATTTTTTAAAATTTTAAGTTGAAAGTCACAGTTTGACTATTTTGACCAAAATCAGCATTTCAGGCAAATATTCAACTTACACAAGTTTGGAATTATAACTCATATAAAAATCAATATTATATTTAAATAATAAATTTAATCATTTAAAATAAGTAAAATAAGTTTTTAAATCAAAATCTTACATAAAAAAAAATTAAAATATATAATAAAATAATCACAAAATACAGGGCTGTTACATTTAACAATCTGAGTTAAGAATTTATTATGAGATTTAATTATTTAAGTTAATACTTTGGAATGTTTTTTATAATAAATACTTTGATTAAGTAGTTAACTTAAAGTTAAGTGTTAAGGTTAATTAACATTAAAATTTTCAAGTTAGTAATAACTTTTTTGCAAAGTTTAAGAAGATTTTTAGAATGTTAATTAAGATAAATAATTAATATTGATTTATTATTTGAGGAAGCAATTAAGAATGATTACTTTATAATTGTAATTAGTGAATGGTTAATTTATAGATAAATTGGTAATTAACTACTTAAAGTTAAATGATGTATGATTAGTAGTTAACTAATCAGGTAATTTAATTATGAATTAGTAATTAATTAATTAAGTAATTAGTGGTTAAAATAATAGGTGATTAAAGTAATTAAAGAAATTAATTAATAATTCAAGTTAATTAATCAAGTAATTAATGCATGATTTAAATAAAAATAATGATTACTTAGTGAAAATAATTAAGTGTAGATAATTAAAGATTAAAGATTGATTAATTGAATGTTAAGGGTTAATTATTTTAAAGCATAATTAATTAATGTGGTTAATTAATTAGGGTGATTTAAATTAAGAATAACCAATTAAGGATAATTAATTGGAATTAAGATTTAATTAATAATTAAGGATTCATTTATTAAAATAATTAATTGAGGGTTGATTTATAAAAGTAATTAAGATTCAATTAATTACAATTAAGGGTTAATTAATTTAGATAATCAATTAAGAAATGATTAATTAATGAAGGTGATTAAGAATTAATCAATTGTAGTTAATGATAATTAATCATTGATTAAAGATTACTAATGAAGGTAATTATGCGAGTAATAAATTTTAAGACCACATGTTTTATTCACCTTAATCAAAGATGTTGATTGTGATTGAATGTTGTATTATGGATTGATATATTTGATATGTAATTGAAATGCTATGAGATATGAATTGCTTTTTGCTGAATTGTAATATTTGTGATTGTTTCTGTGTAGATATGAAAACCCCTTGGGCCGTCAAACGGCATTTGAAATTCGATGCGACAGGGAGTCAGATCCTAGTTGGTTATCCGAAATCCACATCGAATCGTAACGATGAATCATTGTTATTGATAAATTTACTTTATCTATGAATCTGTGAATGAAGATAAGCGTTATAGTTTATACCGCTTATCGATATTGATGCGCTTTAATATATGATGTAATGATTGTTGTTGCACTATTGTGTAATACCCCTGGACCACACTTATACACACACCAATATGGATTTTACGTGGAAATCGGTTAAGTCACAGATTTTTAAAATAAGCTTTGAATTTGAATGTGACACCCCACCTCTATACCCACTCTAGCCAAGGACACTACGGGGTAATGCCGTCAACTAGAGCGGAGAATAAGGCTGTTGAGGAGCGACCATCCGCGTAATTGCTTTGTGCGAGCACCGATATGTCAGATAGTACAACATGCATCTGGTTTCAGGAGGAAATCCGACATACCGATACAAACTCAAAGCTACTACCCGGTGGCTATATGTATTCTTCGAAAATAAGTATAGAAATAAACATAACACAAATCAGTCACAGACATCCATATCACAAAGGCGGAAATAGATATGAATGTATAACACATGAAAGTGTACATCAGAGTAATGGTCAAACAAGATCCACAATATCACAAAAGAATAGCTACAAGTGCTAGACAAAAGAATATGGATACATCTATATCTCAAATGTATACAATAAAAACTACTAATCTAAGTTGTTAACCAAAAGTCATGGTGATAATCCCAGATGTGAAGTCAAGCAGAAGCACCTGTAACATCTCGGTCTGACCCCAGTATTATTTAATGAGAAAATAATAAATGGATCAGTCTAGCTATAAATATCAGATAAAATGATATAGAATAAGAGATATGACATAAACGTACGATAACCATAAAGCCATACTGTGATAAGTATGTAATTGAAAATCAAATAGGGATTAATCAATATCACAAGAATCTTCTCAAAGATCAAAAAGAATGTCATACTCTTTATTTTTATTCACTAAAACCATAATTACTGATTATTATATCAATGCCAATCACAAAAGTTAATGACACACAAATTCACCAATGCACAAATATTGATAAAACATATTGTGGCGCCCCACCTCTATACCCACGCTAGCCAAGAACGCTACGGTGTAGTGCTGTCAACTAGCACGGAGAATAAGGCTGTTGAGGAGCGACCATCCATGTGATTGCTTATCACACGGTGGCTATAAATAATCTTCGGAAACAAACATAGAAATAAGCATATCACAAATCAGTCACAGACATCCATATCACAAAGGCGGAAGAAGATATGAATATATAACTAACACATGAAAGTGTACATCAGAGTAGTGGTCAAAAAGATCCACAATAATACAAAAGAATAGCAACACGTGCTATACAAAAGAATACAACTATGAGTCTATATCTCAAGTTTATACAACAAAAACTGCTAATCTAAATAGTTAGCCAAAAGTTAGAGTAGAAAATCCCAGGAAGAAGTCAAGCAGAAGCACCTGTAACATCTCGGTCTGACCCGAGTATTATTTAAGAAAATAATAAACGGATCAGTCTAGATATAAATATCAGACGACATGGTATAAAATAAAAGATATGGGATAAACATAAAATATCCATACTGACATACTACTATAAGTATGCAAATGATGATCAATAGAAGATCAATCAATAAGAGATAAATCAATATCACAAGAATCTTCTCAAAGATCCAAAGAGGGCGTCATACCCTAAACTTGTACTCATAACAAGTCAATGAAATAAATTCCAGAAATCAACACAAGAAATCCAGAAATCACAGAAAAAGGGAAAGAGACCTATCACATGACGGTCCAAAGACCATGGGGAGCTACCCCATATTGGTGAGTCGGAATCACCCAGATAAGGTCTAGGCTAACCAAAAAGCAAAAAGGTATGTGTGACTGGAATCACACAAATGGTGTCTAGCTTAACCTCGCAACAAAAAGGTATGTGTGAGTGGAATCACACAAATGGTGTCTAGACTAACCTTGCGGAAAAAGAGATATGTGTGAGTCGGAATCACACCCATGAGGTCTAGTCTAACCTTGCAGACAAAGAGACATCGCACAATTGCTAGTCTAAATCATAAAATGATCATCATGATCAACGAGAAGTGTCAATTACACAAAGCTAGTAAATATAAAAGTTTATCTACGTGTCCCATAACCCCTTGCTTAACTTAAATATTTACGAATAAACTGTAAATCTTCACTAGAAAATTGTCACAAGAGGTTCAAGCGAACAAGTCCAAGAATTAACCGATGAAGCGAATGCAAGCGTTTCATACCACTTGTTTTACTAAGCCGTTTAATTAGATTTCTCATCCGAGTGAGGTAAAGGTTTGTATATACTAGTAGATTGGAAAACGGTTTAAGAAAAGAGCTTTGTTATTGAAAATAGAGTTGAAATCATTTTGTTGAAAGAGTTTTGATATTTACAACTAGTATTGAATCCTTCATATTTCTAAAGTTGTTATCCCGCCTTTTTAGCAAGGTCGTGATACCATAAAATTGACCGAGAAGCGAAAGATAGTTTGTCTCGAAGAATGGTCAACTCAGCATCTCAACAAAGCAAGTTCCGTTGAATGTTTTTCAGATAAGATCCCCTACGGAGGGGGGGTCCAGCGGGGTGGCAACCCCCCAAGGTGGGGGTGCGGGGGCAACGCCCCCGCTACGGGATTCGACCTGCCTGGTCGGGTCGCGGGGGTCCAGGGAGCAGCGCCCCGTCCAAAGCGGTACGACTTAGTGAAGACCTAAGGGAGGATAGGATCGAGCGACCTACGAGTATGAGGGGTCGAGCGACCTAGGGGTGTTCGCGACCTAACAACCTAAACAAGGTCGAGCGAGTTAAGGTGATGCGCGACCTAACGTGTCACGCGACTTAACGAAGGCAAGGCCGAGCGAGTTTGTGTGATGCGCGACCTAACGGAGGTGAGCTACTTAAGGGGTCATGCGACCTAACTGGAATGGCCAAGCGACCTAACAACCCAGGCAAGGTCGGGCGACTTAAAGTGGTAAGCATGCTGCCTAGGTGGACGCGACCTAATGGTCATGCGACCTAGAGGGATGAGCGACTTAAGCGAGCGACCTAAGGGTTTAACACGCGAGCGACCTAAGGATTTTAACACGCGAGCGACCTAAGGATTTTAACACGCGAGCGACCTATCGGTTTTAACACGCGAGCGACCTATCGGTTTTAACACGCGTGCGACCTATCATCCCAAGGCCTAACGACCTAACTCCGAACGAGCCAAATATGCAGGCAGGTCAACCTATAGGCGAACGACCTAGAGGCAACGACCTAACGGTATAAAGGCCTAAACCATGCGAACGACTCAAGGTCATACGACCTAAAGGGGAACGACCTAAGGTCACGCGACCTACGACCTAATTCCGAGGTGTCATTCCGAGGCAATGTGACCTAACTGCAGTTTTTCGCCAAAACACTAAAAATTGGAGTTTTTGGCAATCCAATCCAAACCAAATGCAAATGTACATGCTAAAGGGATGAGGAATCATTTCCAACAGTCCAATATATTTATAGACTAGAATTGTGAGTTAAAAATCTCACCTTTGCACAAATTCAATGAAGAAGAAGCTTGAAGTCAATAGAGAAGCAACTACAAGCTTGAATCCAATGTCGTTACTTTGATTTTGGAGTTGGATGTTGAATTTGCTAATGAACTTGGGCTTGGACTTTTAATTTCCCTTTCCACTCACCATTAATGCTAAAACTAGAGTTAGGTAGGAATTTATGAAGAGATGAGGAGATGGGGTTGGAACTTAGGTTTAATAGGCTAAACCAACCCAAAGTCCAAAGCGGGAAAAGTTAGTGAAATTCCACTAACCCCAAACATATCAAAGTTTATACTTAAAAAGATTGTAAACGACATTTCGAACTCAATGGAAGTGGTCTCAGGTCCTAATTTGACCGTTTGCAAAAAGTAGCTTTTCAGACCAATATCCGATTAACGATAAAATATTTAAATAAAATATTTAAATATAAAATCGATAAATATGCGGGTTGTTACAGACTCCCCTCCTTAATGAAATTGCGTCCTCGCAATATATAGGATGGAAATAAAAAGTAACAACCATAAAAGCATATTAACACAAAAGAATTTTGAAATAGGAAGTTCACCTCAAAGAGCAGGAGTAAGCAAGTCCGGATGTGTTCGCTCGATGAATTCTCTTGATTCCCAAGAGCAATCCTAAGGATTTGAGGACCATTGAACCTTCACAAGCGGAACATCTTTATTTCGAAGTCGTTTGACCTCCGAAGCAATAATTCAAATAAGATGTTGCTCGTAAGTTAAATTTGACGAAACTTCAATTTCTTCCACAATACCAGGCTCAAGAATAGAACCGGAATCTCGAAGGCATTTCCGTAATTGAGAAACGTGAAACACGTCATGCATGGCAGAAAACTGAGCCGGTAATGAAAGGCGATAAGCCAAGGAACCAATACGTTCAGTGATAGGAAATGGCCCAATATATCGAGGCGCTAACTTTCCTGACCGACTGAAACGTACAACACCTTTCATAGGTGAAACACGAATAAAAACAAGATCAGAAAATTCTAATTTCCTTCTTCGATTATCGGCATAGGATTTTTGTCTACTCTGGGCTTCTTTCATCCTATGTCGAATAAGTTCAATCTTTTCTGTGGAATCACGAATAAAATATGGACCTAAAACCAGCCTCTCACCGGCCTCAAGCCAACAAGAAGGAGATCAGCATGGCCTTCCGTAGAGTGCCTCGAAAGGTGCCATACCAATACTAGATTGTAAGCTATTATTTGAGGAAAATTCGACAAGTGAAATATGATCTTCCCAACTTCCACCAAAATCAAGCACACAAGCTCGAAGAAGATCTTCAAGAGTTTGATTCACACGCTCGGTTTGTCCATCGGACTAGGGGTGATAAGCAGTGCTAAAATTAAGCTTCGTTCCTAAAGCTTTTTGAAGACTCTTCCAAAATCCACTAGTAAACAATGGATCTCAATCGCTAACAATAGAAGTAGGAACTCCATGCAATTTAACAATTTCTTTGATAAAGAGTTTGGCCAAAAGAGGAACGGTTCGGTTAGATCGAACGGGAATAAAATGGACGAATTTAGTAAGTCTATCAACGATCACCCATAAGCTATCATGACCCGAACGAGAACGGGGAAGGCCATCTATAAAATCCATGGAAATTTGGTCCCACTTCCAAATTGGAATTTCTAAAGGTTGCAATAACCCACCAGGCCTTTGATGTCCGGCCTTGACAAGTTGGCAAGTCATGCAACACTTAACAAAGTTTGCAATGTCAGATTTCATTCCCTCCCAATAATAAAGTCGCTTCATATCAGCGTACATTTTACTACCACCGGGATGAATGGTGAATTTAGAACGATGGGAATCTTCTAAAATATCTTTACGAAGATCACCAATATTTGGTACGGTAAGTCTACCAAATTTTCGAACGCCACGAGAATCAATATCAAAGTCTTTCAAACCTTCAATATCAATTTTATCCTTAACATTTTGGCCAAGAAGAGCCAATTCAGTATCTAACCCTTGAGCTTCAAGAATGCGGTCTAAAAGAGAAGGACGAGCCTCAAGGCTACATAAAACAAGTGATGAGCATAAATCGGATACGCGCTCTCGAATCTCACAAGTGGATATAATCTCGAGATCGTTCCATTCGGATATCATCATAGAAACAACTGCTTGTTGTTTACGGCTAAGAGCATCGGCGACACGATTACCGTTACCGGGGCTATAAAGAATATCAAGAACATAAGGTGCAAGGAACTCAAGCCAACGCTGTTGACGCAAATTAAGTTCCTTTTGAGAAAATAAATATTTCAAAGACTTATGATCCGTGTAAAGAATAAATTTCTCTCCCAATAGATAATGACGCCAAATTCGAAGGGCGAAAACAATAGCCGTGAGTTCTAAATCATGTGTGGCATATCTAGTCTCGGCCGGCTTCGATTGCCTAGAAGCATAAGCAATAACACGTTCTTTTTGCATAAGAACGGCACCCAAACCAACGTGACTAGCATCAGTATAAACAACAAAATCTTGATTCCCCTCGGGAATAACAAGAATAGAAGCATCGGAAAGGAGTTCTTTCAGTTTCTGAAAAGAGGCTTCACATTTGTCCGACCAAATATATTTAACTCCCTTCTTAGTCAAGCCAGTAAGAGGCACGACAATCTTAGAAAAGTCTTTAATGAAACAACGGTAATAACCCGCCAATCCGAGAAAACTACGAATCTCTGTCACATTCTTCGGTCTCTTCCAATCTTAAATCGCTTCAATCTTTGAAGGACCCATGGAAATTCCGAATTCGGAAATACTATGACCGAGAAACTTCACACGAGATTGCCAAAAGTGGCATTTAGAAAATTTCTCCTTTAACTGAATACTCCTAAGAGTTTCCAATACAATCCGAAGATGCTTTTCATGCTCCTCCTCGGTTTTTAAATACACAAGGATATCATCAATGAAGATGAGAACAAACCGATCGAGGAAAGCCTTGAAAAATCGATTCATGAGATCAACGAAGTAAGCCGGAGCATTCATTAAACCAAATGGCATAATAAGCCATTTATAAGATCCATAACAATTACGGAACGATGTCAAAGGAATACCATCCTCAGCAATACGAAGCTGATGAAAACCGGTAGCTAAGTCCAACTGTGAAAAGACCCTAGCTCCGAAGCTGATCAAACAGATCATCAATCCGAGGTAAAGGATATTTATTTTTAATAGTCAGATCGTTAAGCTTATGATAGTCAACGCAAAGCCTAAACGTACCGTCGGATTTCTTCACGAAAATAGCCGAAGCTCCCCAAGGCGAGGAGCTAGAGCGAATAAATTGCTTCGTCTCCAATTCAGATAATTGTTTGCGCATCTCCTCATTTTCCTTATTAGACATGCGATAAGGAGGACGAGTAATAGGTTGAGCTTCAGGGGTAATATTAATTCTGAACTCAATTGCTCGTTTAGGTGGTAAACCTAAAACGGGCTCAAATATGTCGGAAAATTCACAAACGACGTGAATTCGAGAAATGACATCTTCCTCATCATCATCGTTATCATGAGGATTTAAAGAATATAAAGATGCAGTCAACGCAGAATCCGAATCTTTAAGAATAATAGAAATCTGATTTACAGATTGCGGATGTCGGAGATAAATAGTCCGCTCAGGACATAAGATATGAGCTTCATAACGATTAAGCCAATCCATTCCCAAAATCATTCCAAAGCCTAGGTAACGCATAACATGCAATTCGGCTAGGAATGGAAAACCACATAAAATAATCTCCACATTTTTACAAAGCAAACTAAGAGTTGCGGATCCACCAACATGATTCGCAATTCTCAAGGAAGTCATTAAAGCATCAACATTTAAAGAGAAAGTGTCGACAAGTTCCTTTGATATAAAAGAATGGGATGCACCCGTATCAAAGAGAACTCTAATAGGTTGATCATGAAATAAA
This sequence comes from Allium cepa, assembly GCA_030765085.1. Taxonomy (NCBI): domain Eukaryota; kingdom Viridiplantae; phylum Streptophyta; class Magnoliopsida; order Asparagales; family Amaryllidaceae; genus Allium; species Allium cepa. Next base: position 63,430,813 of record CM060929.1, read on the forward strand.
ATAATACCATCAAGAATGGAATGAGAAATACCTTGGCCACGAGATGTGTTGCCAGGGGCTTGAGCCACGTTTAACTTTCCCTCCTTCTTGCCTTCACGTTGAGGCATTGATGTATATAATGATCCGGGCTCTTGCAATAGCGGCAAGACTTGGGCTTAGAGCACTTATTCGCAAAATGATCCCCAGATCCACAGTTGAAGCATCTCACACCACTACGAGAAGGAGACTTTGCCGCAGGTGTTGCATGCTTACCCTTTTTGTTGGGATAAGGGCCTTTGAATTTAGTGGGCCTCTTTTTGTTGTTGAAGTTGGGTTTGAAAGCTACTACTTCAACATCACTTTCTTTATCAGCCTCTTTCAAACGAAGAGCGATATCTATATGTTGGTCGAAAGGAACTTCTAACTTTAGAAGTAATGGCTTCTTGAGGCTTTTGTTTAAACCATAAACGATCCTCTGGTTCTTCTTCAATGGGGTGTTGATGTATTCAACCCCATATTTGGAAAGCGACCCAAAGGCTGCGACATAATCAGTCATAGAGGACTCACCATGAACAAGGTCTATAAAGCGTCGAGCCAGAGTTACCTTCTCTGCTTCTGGTACAAATTTTAACTCGAAGCGTGTCTGGAATTGCTCCCAAGTAAGGTCCGCTTCATTGACTTCAGAAATAAGAAGTTCATACCAGTCCAATGCTCTCTCTTGGAGCATACTGGAAGCCACCTGAACACGGTGAAGATCGACGAGATTCATGCGAATGAAGATTCGATCGCAGGTCTTCAACCAAGCCTGGACCTCGATGATAGTTTCAGAACCTTTAAATGGCTTCCTACCCAGGTTGGTGTAATCATTGCACAAACATGCAAACCAGATTTAGGGTGAGTAGGTTCCGGATTAGAACCAGCTGCTTGAGCATTCGTGACAAGGTCAAGAAGTTGCTGGGTAGTCATAAAAACTCCATCTTGGGGTGGAGCACTAGATGGTCCGGCTCTGGGACGACCAGGTCTAACCATTTCTCTTCCTTAAGAAAGAAAGAAGAGAAAGAAGAAGATTATTCACTAAGAATATCAAGCAATCTTGCTAGATAAAACAAGGAATCATAAAGGATATAGGATGAATCGCTACGACGACTCGAATTAATCCTAAGACATAACTCCTAAGGTGGACTTAGGACGATGATCCTTGTTAAGTCATTCTACATTGTTCCGAAGTTTGGCTCTGATACCAAGCTGTGGCGCCCCACCTCTATACCCACGCTAACCAAGAACACTACGGTGTAGTGCTGTCAACTAGCACGGAGAATAAGGCTGTTGAGGAGCGACCATCAATGTGATTGCTTATCACACGGTGGCTATAAATAATCTTCGAAAACAAACATAGAAATAAGCATATCACAAATCAATCACAGACATCCATATCACAAAGGCGGAAGAAGATATGAATATATAACTAACATATGAAAGTGTACATCAGAGTAGTGGTCAAAAAGATCCACAATAATACAAAAGAATAGCAACACGTGCTATACAAAAGAATACAACTATGAGTCTATATCTCAAGTGTATACAACAAAAACTGCTAATCTAAATAGTTAGCCAAAAGTCAGAGCAGAAAATCTCGGGAAGAAGTCAAGCAGAAGCACCTGTAACATCTCGGTCTGACCTGAGTATTATTTAAGAAAATAATAAATGGATCAGTCAAGCTATAAATATCAGACGACATAGTATAAAATAAAAGATAGGGCATAAACATAAAATATCCATACTGACATACTACTATAAATATGCAAATGATGATCAACAGAAGATCAATCAATAAGAGATAAATCAATATCACAAGAATCTTCTCAAAGATCCAAAGAGGGCATCATAACCTAAACTTATAATCATAACAAGTCAATGACATAAATTCCAGAAATCAACACAAGAAATCCAGAAATCACAGAAAAAGGGAATGAGGCCTATCACATGATGGTCCGAAGACCATGGGGAGCTACCCCATATGGGTGAGTCGTAGCCACCCAGATGAGGTCTAGGCTAACCAAAAAGCAAAAAGGTATGTGTGAGTGGAATCACACAAATGGTGTCTAGCCTAACCTCGCAACAAAAAGGTATGTGTGAGTGGAATCACACAAATGGTGTCTAGACTAACCTTGCGGACAAAGAGATATGTGTGAGTCGGAATCACACCCATGAGGTCTAGTCTAACCTTGCAAACAAAGAGACATCGCACAATTGCTAGTCTAAATCATAAAATGATCGTCATGATCAATGAGAAGTGTCAATTACACTAAGCTAGTAAATATAAAAGTTTATCTTCGTGTCTCATAACCACTTTCTTAACTTAAATATTTACGAACAAACTGTAAATCTTCACTAGAAAATTGTCACAAGAGGTTCAATTGAACAAGTCCAAGAATTAACCGACGAAGTGAACGCAAGCGTTTCATACCACTTGTTTTACTAAGCCGTTTAATTAGATTTCTCATCCGAGTGAGGTAAAGGTTTGTATATACTAGTAGATTGGAAAATAGTTTAAGAAAAGAGCTTTGTTATTGAAAATAGAGTTGAAATCATTTTGTTGAAAGAGTTTTGATATTTACTACTAGTATTGAAACCTTCATATTTCTGAAGTTGTTATCCCGCCTTTTTAGCAAGGCCGTGATATCATAAAATCGACCTAGAAGCCAAAGATAGTTTGTCTCGAAGAATGGTCAACTCAACATCTCAACAAACCAAGTTCTGTTGAATGTTTTTCAGATAAGATCCCCTACGGAGGGGGGGGGTCCAGGGGGTGGCAACCCCCCAAGGTTAGGGTGCGGGGGCAACGCCCCGCTACGGGGTTCGACCTGCCTGGTCAGGTCGCGGGTACCGGGGGGCAGCGCCCCGTCCAAAACGGTACGACTTAGTGAAGACCTAAGGGAGGATAGGATTGAGCGACCTATGAGTATAAGGGCTCGAGCGACCTAGGGGTGTTCGCGACCTAACGACCTAAACAAGGTCGAGCGAGTTAAGGTGATGCGCGACCTAATGTGTCACGCGACTTAACGAAGGCAAGGCCGAGCGATTTTAGGTGATGCGCGACCTAACGGAGGTGAGCGACTTAAGGGGTCATGCGACCTAACTGGAATGGCCAAGCGACCTAACAACCCAGGCAAGGTCGAACGTCTTAAATTGGTAAGCACGCGGCCTAGGTGGACGCGACCTAATGGTCATGCGACCTAGAGGGATGAGCGACTTAAGCGAGTGACCTAAGGGTTTAACACGCGAGCGACCTAAGGGTTTAACACGCGAGCGACCTAAGGATTTTAACACGCGAGCGACCTATTGGTTTTAACACGCGAGCGACCTATCATCCCAAGGCCTAACGACCTAACTCCGAACGAGCCAAATATGCAGGCAGATCAACCTATAGGCGAACGACCTAGAGGGAACGACCTAACGGTATAAAGGCCTAAACCATGCGAACGACTCAAGGTCATACGACCTAAAGGGGAACGACCTAAGGTCACGCAACCTACGACCTAGGGAAACGACCTAATTCCGAGGTGTCATTCCGTGGCAGTGCGACCTAACTGCAGTTTTTCGCCAAAACACTACAAATTGGAGTTTTTCGCCAATCCAATCCGAACCAAATGCAAATGTACATGCTAAAGGGATGGGGAATCATTTCCAACAGTCCAATATATTTATAGACTAGAATTGTGAGATAAAAATCTCACCTTTGCACAAATTCAATGAAGAAGAAGCTTGAAGTCAATAGAGAAGCAACTACAAGCTTGAATCCAATGTCTTTACTTTGATTTTGGAGTTGGATGTTGAATTTGCTAATGAACTTGGGCTTGGAATTTTAATTTGCCTTACCACTCACCATTAATGCTAAAACTAGAGTTAGGTAGGAATTTATGAAGAGATGAGGAGAAGGGGTTGGAACTTAGGTTTAATAGGCTAAACCAACCCAAAGTCCAAAGCGGGAAAAGTTAGTGAAATTCCACTAACCCCAAACATATCAAAGTTTATACTTAAAAAGATTGTAAACGGCATTTCGAACTCATTGGAAGTGGTCTCGGGTCCTAATTTGACCGTTTGCAAAAAGTAGCTTTTCAGACCAATATCAAATTAACGATAAAATATTTAAATATAAAATCGATAAATATGCGGGTTGTTACACATATCAATGTAAATCGCAAAAACTGGTGAAACACAAGTTCTAGAAATCATCAATAGAAATCCAGAAATCACAAAAAGGGGGAGGCCTATCACAAAACGGGAGCATGAAAACTCACCAACACGTGTTCCATGGTTGCTAACCATTAATTTTGAGCCGAAGCTCCACAAAACGGCCCGAAGGCCATGGGTCGCTACCCCACCAAATTGAGCCGAAGTTCCACAGAAACGGGGTTTAGTCTCCCTCGTAGACAAAGAGACATCGCACATTTGCTAGTCTAAATCACAAAAATGATCATCAACGATCATCAAGAAGTGTCAATTACAGTAAGCTAGTAAATATATAAGCTTAGCTTCATGTCCCATAACCACTAGCTTAACTTAAATATTTACGAACAAATTGTAGATCTCCACTCGAAACTTGCCCCAAGAGATTCAATCGAAAAAGTCCAAGAATTAACCGACGAAGTAAATGCAAGCGTTTCATACCATTTGTTTTACTAGACCGTTTAATTAAATTTCTCATACGAGTGTGATAAAGTGACAAAGCACAAAAATTATTGTAGAAACAATAAATCACAAAAATTCACATTCAATGACGTGAATAAAGTCTAAAGAATTCGATTCCAAATCCATCAAAATGGAAATACCATTGCGACTTAACAGCCACGACTTACGACTTAACACAATACAACACAAGAAAACATCGGCTCAACTCATACGACCCCATGGCATACGACACAAGGGATTAACGACTTAAGGAATAGCATGCGGCCTAACAGCGCGACTAAAGAAGATAGCTGCAACGACTTAAGGAGCTAGCGACATAAGCAAGAAATCGAGTGACCTATGCGGTCAGCGACCTAAGAGGTTGCGACTTATGGCATGGCGCAACCTAAGGGGTAAGAATAGGCCGAACGATTTATGGAATGGAACGACCTAACAGGCCGAGCGACCGAAGGTATAGCGCGACCTAAGGCACAGGGGCATGCTGAGCGACCTAAGTGGTTGCGACCCAAATGGTTGCGACCTAAGGTGTATGAGAAGGCCGAGCGAATTAAGTGGGAACGACCTAACTTGTCGCGACCTAATCAGTGCAAGCAGGCCGAGCGACCTGGCGTATGAGAAGACTGAGCGACTTAAGTGGGAACGACCTAACTTGTCGCGACCTAATCAGTGCAAGCAGGCCGAGCGACCTAAGGGGGAAACGACCTAACGTCTGAGCGACTTAAGTGATTGCGAGATAAAGCATGGCGCGACTTAACATGGCCGAGTGACTTAATGGCCGAGCGACTTATGGGGTTGTGACCTATGTGTTGCGGCTTAAATGCAGGCCGACCTAACTACAGGCCGAGAGTCACGTGTGCAGGCCGAACGACCTAAGCAACGAAAGTGCAAAAACTCTCTCAATTTGCAACCGATCGAGCACGGACGCTAGGGGATTGTGCCCATCGGCTACCCGGTCCTATTGGCTCCTCGATGCATCACCAAAAACGTGTTCAATCATCAAAGTTAGGATTTTTAAAGATTTGAACCCAAAACACTGAAAATTGGGATTTTCACCAATTCAATCCAAACCAAGAGCAAATGCATATGAAAAAGTGTTAGGAATTCATACCCAACAATCAAAGATAGTTATAGACAAAGATGTGAGATAAAAATCTCACCTTTACACAAAATCAGTGAAGAAGAAGCTTGAAAGCAAGGGAAGAATCAAAGGCTTCTCTTTGAATTTGGAGTTAGATGTTGGATTTGCAAATGAACTAGGGCTTGGAGTTTTAATTTCCCATTCCTCCCTCCATTTTTGATGAAGCTTGAGTGTTAGGAAATGAAAGTAAAGTTATGAAGGGAAGAGGGGTTGAGCTAGAGTTAATAGTTTAGGCTAATGGGCTAAACCAAACCCAAAGCCCAAAGTGAAAAAGTGGCAAAATTCCACTAACTCCAAACATATCAAAGTTTATACTCAAAAAGATCGCAAACGACATTTTGACCTCAATGGAAGTGGTCTCGAGTCCTAATTCGACCGTATGCAAAAAGTAACTTTTCGGACTAAAATCCGACTAACGATAAAATATTAAAATAAAATATTTAAATATTCAGTCGTAAAATATGCGGGTTGTTACAGACTCCCCTCCTTAAAGAAATTGCATCCTCGCAATATTTAAGAAGAAAATATAAGGTAACAACCATGAAAGCATATCAACACAAAAGAAATTTGAAATAAGAAATTCACCTCAAAGAGCACGAGAAAGTAAGTCCGGATGTGTTCGCTCGATGAATTCTCTAGATACCCAAGAGCAATCCTTAGGATTTGAGGACCATTGAACTTTAACAAGCGGAAAATCTTTATTTCGAAGGCGCTTGACCTCCGAAGCAATAATACGAATAGGATGTTGCTCATAAGTTAAACTAGGCGAAACTTCAATTTCTTCCACAACACCGGGCTCAAGAATAGAATCGGAATCTCGAAGGCATTTCCATAATTGAGAAACGTGAAACACATCATGAATAGCATAAAACTGAGCCGGTAATAAAAGGCGATAAGCCACGGAACCAATACGTTCGGTGATGGGAAATGGACCAATATATCGAGGTGCTAATTTTCCCGATCGACTGAAACGTACAGCACCCTTCATAGGTGAAACACGAATAAACACAAGATCTCCCACAGAAAATTCTAATTTCCTTCTCCGGTATCGGCATAGGATTTTTGTCTACTCTGGGCTTCTTTCATCCTATGATGAATAAGGTCAATCTTCTATGTGGAATCACGAATAAAATTTGTACAACATGCATCTGGTTTCTAATACCAAGCTGTGACGCCCCACCTCTATACCCACTCTAGCCAAGGACACTACGGGGTAATGCCGTCAACTAGAGCAGAGAATAAGGCTGTCGAGGAGCGACCATCCACGTAATTGCTTTGTGCGAGCACCGATATGTCAGATAGTACAACATGCATATGGTTTCAGGAGAAAATCCGACATACCGATACAATCTCAAAGCTACTACCCGGTGGCTATATATATTTTTTGGAAACAAGTATAGAAATAAACATAACACAAATCAGTCATAGACATCCATATCACAAAGGCGGAAATAGATATGAATACATAACACATGAAAGTGTACATCAGAGTAGTGGTCAAATAAGATCCACAATATCACAAAAGAATAGCTACAAGTGCTAAACAAAAGAATACGGATACATCAATGAGTCTATATCTCAAATGTATACAACAAAAACCACTAATCTAAGTAGTTAGCCAAAAGTCATGGTGATAATCCCAAATATGAAGTCAAGCAGAAGCACCTGTAACATCTCGGTCTGACCCGAGTATTATTTAAAGAGAAAATAATAAACGGACCAGTCTAGCTATAAATATCAGATAAAATGATATAGAATAAGAGATATGACATAAACGTACGATAACCATAAAGCCATACTGTGATAAGTATGTAATTGAAAATCAACTACGAATTAATCAATATCAAAAGAATCTTCTCAAAGATCAAAAAGAATGTCATACTCTTTATGTTTATTCACTAAAACCATAAGTATTGATTATTATATCAATGCCAATCAAAAAAGTTAATGACACACAAATTCACCAATGCACAAATATTGATAAAACATATCAATGTAAATCACAAAAACTGGTGAAACACAAGTTCTAGAAATCATCAATAGAAATCTAGAAATCACAAAAAGGGGGAGGCCTATCACAAAACGGGAGCATGAAAACTCACCAACACGTGTTCCATGGTTGCTAACCATTAATTTTGAGCCGAAGCTCCACAAAACGGCCCGAAGACCATGGGTCACTACCCCACCAAATTGAGCCGAAGCTCCACAGAAACGGGGTTTAGTCTCCTTCATAGACAAAGAGACATCGCACATTTGCTAGTCTAAATCACAAAAATGATCATCAACGATCATCAAGAAGTGTCAGTTACAGTAAGCTAGTAAATATATAAGCTTAGCTTCATGTCCCATAACCACTAGATTAACTTAAATATTTACGAACAAATTGTAGATCTCCACTCGAAACTTGTCACAAGAGATTCAATCGAACAAGTCCAAGAATTAGCCGACGAAGTAAATACAAGTGTTTCATACCATTTGTTTTACTAAGCCGTTTAATTAGATTTCTCGTACGAGTGAGATAAAGTGACAAATCACAAAAATGATTGTAGAAACAATAAATCACAAAAATTCACATTCAATGACGTGAATAAAGTATAAAAAATTCGATTCCAAGTCCATCAAAATGGAAATACCCTTGTGACTTAACAGCCACGACTTACGACTTAACACAATACAACACAAGAAAACATCGGCTCAACTCATACGACCCCACGGCATACGACACAAGGGATCAACGACTTAAGGAATAGCATGTGGCCTAACGGCGCGACTAAAGAAGATAGGTGCAATGACTTAAGGAGCTAGCGGCATAAGTGAGAAACCGAGCGACCAATGTGGTCAGCGACCTAAGAGGTTGCGACTTATTATAACGACCCATAAATTTTCGATGTTAAATTTTTGTTATTTTAATAATATTTAATGGGTTAATATTGAAAGAAATAAAATATTGCAATTTTATAATGGAACGATAATAAATTTAGACTGAAACAATGTTAATACAAGTCAATTGTCAACAATCTAAATGAAACTCCAATTCATTTTATTTAAGCATGATACGTTTGGTTATAAAACTACATATAAGTAACAAATGTAAACATTTAGTTATTATACAAAATAGATAGTTAACGGTAATTAAATAAGATCAGTATTGTGTAAGGAATGATAATATGAGTGGTATTAATGGTTACACTGATTTATAGTGGGATGTAAAAGGTAATAAATTTATGTATAATTTGGGTAACTGTGACAGCCCACAAATCCGTACCCCTTGAGTCAACACTATTCTATCTAAATCAACTCAAGTTGTACAGAAATACGAACTATTTGGGTTAAAGAAGAGGAGGTAGAAGAGGAGAATAGAAAACAACAACAGGATCTAACCATCGCAGCGGAGTAAAATATAATAGATAATAAATAATCTTTACTCAAAATCAAATATATCTGTGTACATATATTACATTATCAGAGTACATCAATCACAGCTCAACAGCAATATCAATAACATACAAATGGATACTCATCAACTCAACACAGCGAAATATATATATAAACAAGTACGAATGTACGTATCGTCATCCAGCTCGTCTCCTGAGCTCCACAGCATCACATCCTGTATTCTATAATACTCGGTCTGACCCGAGCATTACAGTTAAATAATACCCGAGTCAGTCTGGAATACCAGCGTGAGAAAATCACACTCAATTGATTATTAAAGTTTCAAAAATCCTTTGAAAACAAAAACATCTCGTAAGACCACGCCACAAATAAACATGTCGGGTTTTTACCTTACGATAGCTAAAACAATTTTTATAGAAATCCTCTGATATTATAATAGGGTCTATATACAAGTACTTATGAAATAGACGAAATTGTTACATCTATTAAATTCCAGCTACTAGCCACAGAGTGGGTAATACAAAAAAACTCGTACAAGGCTCGTAGGGAGAATGGATTTCCAACTAATGACTAGGCACTGGGGTACCACCTGTCACAGTACGGGGCCTAGATCACCGTACCGAGGAGTACGCCTGCTCCCCTGCAACACAAGGCCGGGACTATCCCTTACTGGATAATCTCGGGTGAGATCACCCCGCGGTTGGTATCAGCAACTGCCCACAGCCGAAATAAAAAGGGACATCTAGACTGGAATGACCTCACCCTGCTTGGGTGCTACCCACCTAGCCTTGCTGCATAACCCCTGATTTTCAGTCATTCCCATTTGATGAGGCTTGAGGCTAAGCGTTACCTCTTTAGAATATATCACTTAGAATGCCCATCGTCCACCTGACGATGTTTCGCAAGCATTCATCCATACAAGTCTGTCCCGGGTTCGAACGGAACCGAAGGCATTATTCCTACTACATCCATTTTGGAAATATCCTCAGGATTAGTAGCGACTAGCCCTTGCACTTCTCTGCTCCATCTTCGAATCCGAACACGTTTCACGAAACGTACAAATCGGATCGAAGTGGTTTTCGAGAAATAAATCTCGATCCCGGTCTCTTCGAAACGATCAACGCATTTGTCCAATATTGATAGTCGGTTATTTAACTATCAATTAATATTCGCAACATCCATCACACAATAAATAATTTTCCAAAATTATTTATTAATCTCAAAAATATCTTTACAAGATATATTCTCACTTTTCAAATTCCTTTGAAAACAGTTTTCAAAACTGTCTGCCTTTCTCAGAATAAATTCCAAGTATTTCTATTTCCACTGGAATCACCAAGCACAAGATCTTAGGTTTTTAAAATAATTACAAAACACTTTAATTGTAAAGTATGTTGAATATTTAATTTAGAAAATTTTATTTTAGTACTTAATTTAAAATAATACTTTAGAAATAAATTAAAATAAGTTTACTTTTAACTAGATTTTCTTCTTTTAACAAAATACTAAATCATTCTCAAAATCATCATTACTACGATGGACTCACAAATTTCTTACTTTAGGGTTTACTTTAAATAATTAAATTAAAAATACTTCAATAATTGATTAAAAATATATACTATAATGAATATTTGAAGAAATAAGGTTACTTTATAAACATAAACTAGGTTTTCACCTTTAAGACAGAATTACTAAGTCCCTCTTTATAAATTATTACTATGGTAATAGATTTGATTAAATATTTACTTAAGAATTTTAACATTTAGAAATAATAAATTTCCAAGAACATACTTTGTAAAACAACAATAAAACCTTTATTTTATTTAAAAGCTTACTTTGAAAACGTACTTGGCTAACCAGAGAAATATACTTCTCTTTACAACCTTTAAAAATAAATCACTATTTACTTTTAAACAATTTTTCTCATTCCTTTAATAAATTTCCAACTTGAATTTATTCTTCCAAATATCCCATTTTCAGACACTTATATAAATTTCCAGATTGTTTTCAATTTACTTCATTTATTCCAAAATCCTGTAATTTCAGATTTTATTCCTTAACTAGGATTTAAAATACTTTTAATTGAAATACCAATTTAGATTTCTCAATTTACTTCTTATTCCTTTAAATAAATTTAAAACTTCAAGTTTTAAAAATAATTCTTTATTCATTTAAATTAATATCACATAATATTACAATTCATTGATTACTGTTTATTCAAACTCTTTTTGTTTTCCTACTCGGAGTTATTTATTAGTATTTAACATACTTACATTTCTTTTTCAATTCATTCTTAATTTATTAAATTTTCTAAGATTACTTCGTTTACAACTTTACTTCCTTTTATTTTCTATCCAAAATCAAATTTATATATTTCGGTAATTCATTATACCTAAGTATATCCAATCAAATCATAATATTCAATCTTCAAATATATTCATCATAGAATATCAGGTAATCACAACAGAGAATATTAAATAATAAATGTTGAGGGGTCCAGTTGGATCCCTCCAACCTGTTTTCCCTGCATCCACAGATGTTATAATATGCCAATTCCAAAATATATCATACTATAGCACATCATCCAATTTTCAACCATTCAAACAATTATTTAAATTCAATCGTTTAAATTTAAATTTAAATCCAAATTGAACTGAGTGAGATTAACTCACCTTTGCTTTTACTTGCAACCCAATTCCATCTCGATCATTATCTCCTAATTTTAACCTTGAATAAACATTGGATGATTTTTATTAACATTCGAATAAATCGACCATAAAATTTTCATATATGAATTTAATTGTCCAATGCTTTTATCCCAGACTAGTAATTTAATTTTAAGCTGATTTCCTTTTTATAAAATATTTTTAGTACCTAAAAGAATTTAATAAGTTAATATCTTCATCATATATTATTAACAATAAACTAGTTAGTGAAGACATGTGTATATATGTATATAAAATTTTAAGTTCTCAATTTATTATAAACCCTACAACATTTAAAATTCCTTTATCCAACCCTTTCTATATATATATATATATATATATATATATTAATAAAATTCCAATTTTACATAAACTTTAAACATTATAACATTCTTAAAATTTCCTTAAAACATCATATACATTTTAAGTTAGACCAGACATGTTTACCTTTACGGTGTTATATATTTTCTTTACTGTATTTGTAAACACTAATCACTTAATTAAATTAAAACAACTCGATACCTTAAACGCGAACATGAGTTCACCAACGCCGAGCTTCTGCTCGTATTCCAAACGTGCTTGGCCAAGCTCACTGCACTGCAAAACCCTAGCCTCGCGCCATCATCACCACGTCGCCGTGACTCATCAACGTCCTCCCGCTCGATCACTGCTTGTCGCCGCCATGCTTGCGCGCCTAATGACCATGGCCTCCTCACACGCCCTCCTTCGTGTGCCCCAGTCTTGGTCCCTCCTCATCCCTGAAGACGCGGCTCCATCGTGCGACATCGAACAGAGATCTTCACCCCCTTTTCCCACGCGAGCACCCATCACGTCAAGCAATTTCCAGGCCTCGCAAACCGAACTCGAGCTCGAGCTGCTCCTCGAAGCTCTGATCGCCGCGATTTCGAGATACGGGAAACGCGATTAAAAAGTAGGAAGCGATCGCCATTTTTTTATCACCGAGGGGTTTTGGGGTTGAAAAGAAGAAAAAGGGGGGTTCGACCCTATTGAGTTACTCTTTTTTTTTTAACGTGACTTAAAGCTTCTTCTTTTATTTATTATTATTATTATTATTATTATTATTATTATTATTATTATTATTATTTTAGTTCGAGCATTTTGATTGTTGATTGAACGGCTTAGAATTGGAAAAGTATGTGATTAAATGACAGGAAGATGGCGTATACCAGAAGCTTGATTAACTAAATTAAATTTCATCAAATTGTTACCAATTAAATTTTCAGTGTGTTTATATATCTTACGCTCACACAACAACTCCAAAAGCTATGAAAATTGAAATCCGATAATAATTCAATATTACGGACTCAATGGAACTGGTTTCATCGAATTCCGAGGCTGTGCCTCGGAAGGCTCTTTTTAAATTCAATTTAAACAATTAAATTTCAAAACTGACCAATTCAGTGTTAGATTCCATTTTAACACTTCTATTATATTCAATGTTATCAATATAAATTTTATAAGCTTTCAAATTATATTTTTAACAGGCTTAATATCTCAGGTTTCATATTTTATCCAATTCAAATTATTTAATTCAACAATCTAATTGTCAAATAAATTATGATATTCATAATTTAAGTTGATAATTAACCTTTAAATAATTATAATCAATTAAATATTCTGATTTTAAATGCTCGAAAATTCTGGGTCGTCACATTCCTCCCCTCTTAAAAGAATTTCGTCCCCGAAATTACTAGTTAGGAAGAATGGTCCAATACCCGTTTATCTTTCCTCAAAATAACAATACAACATCTTACTAACTATCTTTTTACAAAAGACCATCATCATCCTTGTTAACTTTCCAAACCTTCCCTAATTTGCAAACAATCCTATTTGCCCAACCATTCAAATTTTAATCATAAAACCAATTTTGAACTATCAAAATTTTCTTAAAATTTTCTAACTCCCTAAATTTCCGAAAAATTTCGCCAGCGTCTCCTTTGCGCGGCTAGCTCGGTACAACTACAAAATGGCTCTACGGCCTCCCAAATCCAAAAAGAAAACAAAAAGCCAAGGGGCTCGATCCAAATCCCAATCAAATTTCACATCAAATTTAAACACATACCTTTTTGTCGAGCATTTCAAATTTATCTTCTGAAATCAAAATCAATTCTCTTTTCCCTTTATATTACCTGCATATCCTGCTTAGCACTAATATCCAATCACAATATTTCCAAAACATCATATCAACTTTCTTACAAACTGCCAGTATTTATGCATTCAAATATTAATTTAGATTATATTTGTAGTATCAATTTTCAATCAAGAATTCACCATTCCCTTCTTAAGTCAGTATAAGCATTTATATGCTTCTTTGTTTGTTTTCACTTTACCACCTTAGTTAATATCTATTTCTATTCAAATTGATTTCCACGTTACATATAAATTTTATTTATTTTTAACTTTGAACATTCAATTTTATCTTTCATTTATAACTAATTTATGTCATTTTAATTAGCTTCATTTACTAATTTATTACAATTTCCAATTTGAAACCGTTTTGTCGTTAACAAAAATTTTCAAAATTTTTATAACTCCCAAAATTTCTGAATTTTTTTGGCAGAGTCCCCTTTGTATGGAGGAGCTTTTGCAATTTGAAAAAAGAGATAAATATATATACATCGACCCACCGGTCGGAAAAATCAAAAACAGTTCATATTTCCTATTTTTATTGCGTAGGCGTACCTTATTTATCATTTTAAGCAAGCGGCTCATTATTTTTAGCAAATAGCACAACCAAATCCAGCCACACGGCTTCCAGGTACCTGTACTTACTCAATTTAAACATGTAAGTGCCAAATATATGCAGTTTAACTATATTTCACTTAGTTGCAATGATTAAAACATATGAATTCCAAAAGAAATTCAAACCCAACATTTATGGTAAGCAATGTATATAGTTTTCATACCAATTCAATTGTTTCAACTAATTTATAAACCATTCTTTTTAAAACTCAATCGCTTACATTAAATTTTATCTTAAGCAAACCGTACTCATAATTAATTCAATTGCTTTCAAAATCAATTTATTTTACTTCTATCAACTCATAAAATTTTAATTACTTCCATTTACATAAAATGACAATTTATTCTATACAGTTTGACGAGATCTATGTGAATAAACAAGTATTTATGTTTTATAACCAATTTAAATTGATTTCAACTCAATTTATACTTAATTATATTCCATTTTCAATTTATTCACCATCCATATGTTCTCATTTTCATTGCATTTCAGATTTGAATCCATTCACTTGCATTTCATTTTATTAACCAAACTAGTTTATTCAAAACCATTAACAATTTAGGTTCATCTTCGTTACCAATTAAATTTTATTCACAGTCCACTCATTTATACTTTATTTCTTATCCACATTCATTTAAATCCATTCTATTAAACTTGAAACATTCTATTTTCTTATTGTCTCAAGTTATTTCAATTCCTTAATAATTTTAAATGGTTTACAATTATTTATTCTAGAATTTCATTCCATTAATACTATTTATAACTCACCGAATTTTATTCGATTAAAAATTTATTTTCACTTGATTTAAAACCAATCCAATATTATTAAACTTTGTTTAAGTTGAATTCAATTCAACTCCTTTCCATCTTTTAGCTTAAGTTTATTCACTCCAATTTATACTTAAGCTCATTCTCATTTTGCAAACAAAGTTCTCTTTTCAATTTAACTTGATTCTATTTCAATCCAACCTCCTTTCAAACTACAAATTCATTTGATTAGTTATTATAAATTTCAAATTTCCAAGTTCGATCCATTCTCAGTTCACTTAGATAAATTACAAGGTCATTTCAATTTATTTCTACATATTTGGATTTTATTCACAATACAAACCATTATTATTTTAATCCAATTTCATTTTTTTATTCGATACCTTTTCAATTATATCTAATTTGTTAACATACCTCGAGTTAAAATTAAATTAATAACTCTAGTTCTGAATCCTCTATCCATTCTAAATTTACCACCCAATTTTATGAACTCACAGTTCAATTATATTTACTTCATCGACAATTTAAGTCGAATTTAAATTATAACTTGAGTTTTATTTCCAAATCTCATTATTATCTCACAATTCAGCTTTTATTTAACTGCATTGGGTTCTCATTACATATTTCATTATCTAATTTATTATCTAAATAGTCTTTCCCCAACTTATAATCCAGAACTTGATTTTAATCTCAAAATCTCTTCATCAAATTTTCTTAAGTTCAAATTTATTTTATAATTCAAGTTTGGCTTTTTATTTTATTTTTCAATTCATCAAAAATATTTATTTTGGGTTTTCTATCCCACTTTTCAAATTTTATAAGTCACAACTTATTATTTACACTATTCCATTCATTATAGGCTTGAATATATTCTTCTTTTATTTTAACTCAAGCCTTATGCTTATTTATAACCCAAGCATATTTTTTTATTTATTTCCATGGATTTTAATTCTTTTACAAGTCATTCTAATTTATTTAACTCAATCTAATTTCATTCAATAATTCAATTTTATTTTAACTCAGATTTATTTAACTCAATCCGATTTTTAACTTAATTCGAATACGACTGGATATTATTTTCAACTTATTCGATTAATTTCAATCCAGTCAAATTTTATTTCCCAATCCAAGTTAACTTCATTTTCATTTTAAATATAAATTCCATTATTCAAAGCTTATGTCTCTTTCATGATTTGAAAATCATCTCAAATTTATAAGTTTATAACTATCTAATCGGAATTTTTAAACTCCCGGCTTTTGTTTCAAACCTTTTTGAAATCTTCAACATCTCAAATCACATTTCTCAAAAGTCAAACCAATCCTGGTTTTATTCTCAACAAATTTCCTTTGAAATTTTCAAAAAGAAATAACTAGTTTTCTAAACAAATCAGTTTTTGGCAGCAATCCATCACTTAGAAATTCGAAAATGAATACTGATGATGCGGCCGTCATCATCTGTATTATTTCCCAATAATCCAAGTGATTTAAATGCAATATCACTTTCAAAATCCATTTATCCAACCCTTTCTATATATATATATATATTGTGGTGACCCCTTTAATTTTCACACATGGATTTTTTTTTTACAAAAGGAATATATAATTAAATCCCATAATGTTAAGTTTGAATATTTAGAAAATTCATAGATTCTTTTCCCATGATCCTGAATGACCAATATAATTATATCAGTTCATGATTCACCTTAAAATAGCTCTACATATTTGATGATATGTTTGCTTCTTTTGTTTTGTATGGGATGAAATTTACAACAGGCACAATGCATATGGGATTGGTAGTGCAAAGTACAGTGCACCTTTGCATTTTCTTTTCTTAATTTTCTACTCTTTCTGCCTATATATGTCTATTATCTCCTAATGCAGTATTTAAGTGTTAAAAAGTGTAACTGAGAGAAGTACAATTGCTAACATGAACATACAAATTTGTTTTCACAATCACATTTTCATTTCAGGTTGAACAATTATATTTGCACTGCATTTTTCAGATAGGTTGGAAATGCAAACTGGTATGCTTGGAGTTTGTATTTCAAAAACTTGGAGTTTTTATATCATTTTCTTCGAGCTGGAGACACTTGCACAACATGAACTGTGGTGAAGTGATTCCAGGCTATAAGGGTTTGACCCTTAACCATCTAGGCTGGTCATGTTCCCATACTTACAACTTTCAGAACCATATTTCTTATGTAAACAATTTCTACAAACACTTTTCCTATCACAAGTTTGCTTCTATCATATAAAAGTTTTTCTGAGAATTTACTTTCCCCAGGCTTTCAACACAAAACAAAAATGTTTCCAAGTCCATTTCTTTTAAAACCCCTTTTTATTTTGAAATCAAATGCATAAATATGGGCCATACATTTTCTCAGAGATTATGCATCAACCAATATATACTGCAGGCCATGCATAAACCATCTTATTCAAAACTTGCAAGCTTGTTTTGTTTTCTGAAAATCAGTTATATTTGACTGTTTTTAATTGCCATCATCAAATCACCAAATAATTTCAAGCCAAAGAAAACAGGGGCTAACATGAACACATATCATACTGATTTGTTATATCAGTCTTCTCAGTTCCAAAAAGATGACCAGACATTTATAAGAACATCAACTAATTACTTGCCATCAGAAACAAAGGTTTAGCTAAATACATGTCATAATCCAAGCACTTAGAAAAATCTCCTTACAGTTTTCTTTAACTACTGATAATAACTAGATCATTCATTACAAGCATCTACAAATACAAAGCAAATTTTCTCTTATTTATACTAGCAGCTAATGCCTCCTTCATCCATCAAAATCAACCTTAATTACCTGCATGCAATTCACTACGCTGCCCCATTTAATTGAGACACCCAAATGATTGCAAAGGCAACCAAAAGGGTCAGTTTATACTGGTATGAACATTAATGAATTTTATACACATGTTTACAAATCTTATGAACTTATAACACTTGCATAATCTAGCAGTTTGTAAACTATGCACACCAGTAAAAATTGCCAGATAACTTCAAAAATACAACCATTCATTCAACATATATGCAACAAGCCATGCATTATTCATAACATCATTTTTTTTACATAAATAAACCCAGGTTTTGTTCCCCCAATTTCTCCCAGTATTTCATTCAGGTCATCATATTAAACCTTGTTTAATTTATATCCCTATCCAGATATTATAACCCAGAGATTTAAATCTCATACCCCATTTTATTTATGGTCTAAATCCCCCTGTCAAATGAACACAAGTATGCATTGTGGAGGAATCACCCAGATTGTTTTATTTATTCCAACACACAAAGGCCTCAGGGTGCACTTGCACCATGCATATACTTCCTCCCACCTGAAGCAAGCAGATCATTGACTAACCCCAAATGACCAATTTAATTTTCTTTCATTTATTCATAGGATCTATTAACCTAATGAGTTTCCCCCTCCAGTTTCTGCTTAATTCATTAAGCACCTGTTTATGGGTTTAATCATAAAACCCTCAATTCCTCCATGTTTCAGAAAAACATAATTACTTTCTAGTTCAATCCCTTGTTTTCCATTTATTTTCCTTACTGCAGAAATTTGCAACAGATTTTCCCAAAACATTTTAAACATCATGATTCTACTATATTATTGAAAAAAGAATATGGACAGAGGTATTTGTTAAGAAAATTCACCAAAAACCCAGAAAACCTCCTATCTTATTATTTAGAAAATAAACATGAGCCAGATCTCTTTCTTGCTGCCTATGTCCTAAATAATTTAAATCCATACTTGACAATAATAAGAATAGAATTAAAAATACTCAAAACATTTTAGCTTGGAAAACCGACATACAAAACTCCAAATAGAAATGCACATACAAACATCTATCTCATCCATCTCATCCATAATAAACCACGTCAGAGATTTAAATAAATTTTATAATACTTTAGGCTGCCTACCAGAGGTCTTAATGCCATTGCATAAAATAGATTAATGCTCACCTTGTATTTTCTTTTACTATCTTGCTCCTCTACTCAGCAAATCCCTTCAGAGCTGCTTACCCATATTTCTCCTATTTTATTTTTGTTTTATCTTTTTTTTTCCTGAGATGATGATGATCATGATGGTGTACAGGTTTTATAAAGCTATTTTAGGGTTTAAGGAAATGGGTAATTCCTTTGATACCCCTTTATTTTTCATGCACAGATTATACTTATGTATGGTCCTCAATTGGAATTACACTCACTTGATTTCCTTTAGTAGTTATTTCGGGATTCCAGCACTTTAATTACTGCATGCTATTTCCATGATCTCATTCTATTCATGCCATATGCATGTGACCTTTGCCTATTTTATTTTCTGCTCAGTTTTTAAAGAAACTTTAATCTTTTTGCATTTTCTACTTAGCCTTCTTTTCTTATACTGTCATATACATTTAGGTGATGTGAAAATTATTCATACTATATTGTTTTTTATTCCTCCTTTAAAGCAGCAACTCCTTTTTACATATCTATGTGATAAAAATTATACACACACAAGATTATTTATTTTTCTTTTCTGGCAGCATGATTATATAAGTCATTTGAAACTTCATAAAATTCCATTGTATCTTGTTTTTTTTTATTAAATAGAAAATTTCCCTATATATTAAATACATGTGCTTATATAATTGTTTAGACATGGAACTATATTTGTTTTAAGTCCCAATTTTGATCACCTTAACTCCTTGCATCTTTATCAAACAGAAACTCCTATGCACAGTTTTATTTACTAACAAACTTTTCTGTCTTGATGCATCTTATATATATATATATATATATATTTATTTTAGGGTCATTACATACCCTCCCCCTTAAAGGAATTATGTCCCCATAATTTCTTTTAATTTCTCCAAATAAAAATACTAATCCTTAGTTTGGTTTAATTCCATAACCCCATACTCACAGTTTATGAAAGCAAGCAATGCATAAGAATATTCAGAAAATCATCATAAACTACTTAAACATACCTCTCCATCAGTAAACAAATTGGGGTATTTAGCCCTCATTTTGTCCTCCACCTCCCATGTACAATCATTGGTGTCCAAGCTCCATTGAATTTTTACTAGTTTGATCGCGTTGTTCCTCAACTTTTTCTCCTCCTTGGCAACTATCCCTACTGGTTCATTTGCGTAGACCAAATTCTTTTGGACTTGAATTTTAGTAGGTGACTCCAGAATTGCTCCTTCATCATGCACCCATTTTCTCAATTGAGAAACATGAAACACTGG
This sequence comes from Allium cepa, assembly GCA_030765085.1. NCBI lineage: Eukaryota > Viridiplantae > Streptophyta > Magnoliopsida > Asparagales > Amaryllidaceae > Allium > Allium cepa. The sequence goes on from CM060929.1 coordinate 63,451,514, forward strand.
ATGCACACCACTCAACTCCTCAGGTAACTTAAGTTTGTAGGCCATAGCACTAATTCTCTGCATAATTTCATATGGTCCTACAAATCTTGGTGATAACTTACCAGATTTCCCAAACCTAAACACCTTCCTCATTGGTGATACCTTCAGAAAAACATATTCTCCTACCTTAAACTCCATTGGCTTTCTCCTTTTATCTGCATAAGACTTTTGTCTTGATTGTGATGTCTTCATCCTATGTCTAATTAACTCAATCATGTTGGAAGTTTCTTTAACATGATCTGGTCCTAGTAGTATACCCTCTCCCATATCCAACCAACAGGCAGGAGATATGCGGGTCTCCCATACAAGGCTTCAAACGGAGCCATTCCTATTGTTGACTGGTAGCTATTGTTATATGTGAACTCTGCCAAATGAATGTGATCCTCCCAATTACCCCCAAAGTCAAGCACACATGCTCTCAACAGATCCTCCAATATTTTGTTTACTATCTCTGTCTGCCTATCACTTTGAGGATGGTAGGCAGTGCTTAAGCATAGTTGAGTTCCCATTGCTTCTTGGAAGCTCTCCCAAAATCTTGAGGGGAACAAAGTGTCTCTATCACTTACAATGGTCTTGGGTATACCATGTAGCCTTACCACTTCCTTAATAAATAATTGTGCAAGCCTAGTTGCATTTCTATCTGATTTGACAGGGACAAAGTGAGCTGATTTGGTTAGTCTATCAACAATTACCCATATACTATCATTGCCTTTCTTAGTTCTAGGCAAACCATCCACAAAATCCATGGAAATACTTTCCCATTTCCACTGAGGTACCTCCAAAGGTTGCAACATGCCAGAAGGCTTTTGGTGGTCTGCTTTAATTTGCTGACAGGTGAAACACTTTGCCACATATCTTGCCACTGCTTGTTTCATTCCTGGCCACCAGTAGCTTCTTTTTAAGTCATGATACATTTTAGTACCACCAGGGTGTATGGTGTACCTGGTTTTGTGATGCTCATTCATGATTTCTTCCTTCAACTCTGCAATGTCTGGTACACACAACTTCTCATTCTTCCTTAAATACCCCTTGTGATCTATTTTAAAATTTCCCAACTCAATGTTGTTAAGTAACATTTCCTTCTTCTCCTTCAAATTTTTATCTTGGTCTTGCATGCCACCAATTTTCTCTACTAGATTGGATTTTACTGTAATCAATCCTAGTGTACCATACTCTACCATGTCATCATGCTCTCTAAAATTCTTTTCATTCTTGCTATATATATCTGCCTCCCCAAGCATTACAAGGTTTTTAAATTCATTAATCATTAGACTTGCTAATCTAACATGCTGCCTACTCAAGGCATCTGCCACCCTATTGGCTTTTCCAGGGGTGTACAAAATATCTAAATCATATGCAGTTAGAAATTCCATCCACCTTGCTTGTCTCATATTCAAATCTTTTTGAGAAAGTAAATACTTCAATGCTTGATGGTCTGTGAATAATTCAAATTTTGCTCCAAGCAAATAATGCCTCCAAAGTTTTAATGCAAACACTATTGCAGCTAATTCTAGATCATGAATTGCATATTTGGTTTCATTGGGTTTAATCTGTCTTGATGCATATGCCACCACCTTGCCATGTTGCATAAGCACTGCACCTAACCCAGACCCACTAGCATCAGTATATACAACCATTCCTTCATTTGCTTCTGCGATTTGCAAGACAGGAGCTTCCACCAGTGCTTGTTTCAATTTCTCAAAAGCTTGTTCACGCTGTTCAGTCCACACATATGGTTGGTTCTTCTTTGTCAACTTGGTCATTGGTGTGGCTATTCTTGAAAAATCCTTGATGAACCTTCTATAGTACCCTGCCAGTCCTAAGAATGATCTTACTTCAGTCACTGTTCTGGGTCTACTCCATGATTGAACTGCAATCACTTTGCTTGGATCCACACTTACTCCTTGCTGTGACACTATGTGTCCTAAGAATTTTACTTCATGTTGCCAAAATGTACATTTTGAATACTTGGCTTTTAATTCATGTTCTCTAAGTCTGGATAATACTAGGTGCAGATGCATAGCATGATCATTTTCTGTCTTTGAGTAAATTAATATGTCATCTATAAATACTAGAACAAATTTATCCAAAAAGTCTCTAAAAATTCTGTTCATCAAATCTACAAAATAGGAGGGAGCATTGGTCAAGCCAAATGGCATTACTAAAAATTCATATAGGCCATACCTTGTGTTAAAGGCTGTGTACTCAATGCTTTCCTTTGTAACTTTCATTTGGTGAAATCCAGAGGCTAAATCTAACCTTGAAAATATTTTAGCTCCATGCAATTGATCAATTAGATCATCTATTCTAGGCAGTGGGTACTTATTTTTAATGGTTACTTTGTTTAAACCCCTATAGTCTACACACAACCTCATTGTTCCATCATGTTTCTTGACAAAGAGCACTGGGGAACCCCAACTGGAACTACTTGATCTTATGAATCCTTTCTCTTCTAATTCTTCTAGTTGATGTTTTAATTCTACTAACTCTTTTGGACCCATCCTATAGGGTTTCTTAATGATTGGATTTGTTCCTGGCATTAACTTTATTTTGAATTCAACTGGTCTATTCTGAGGAATTCCTCTCACCTCTCCAAACACATCTATGTATTCATTAACTACTGGAATTTCCTTTATTTTTAATTCCTTTTGAATTTCGTTTATACTCCAAATTTTATTAAAACATGTGTTCTTTGCTATTTCACTTAGAACTGTAATTCTTTTGCCTTCATTTGTCTCCAAAGAAATAGTAAGGTTTTCTAAATTTAAAATTGCTTTATTTTTCATTAACCAATCTACCCCCAAAATAATCCCAATACCAGGATAATTTAAAGTATATAGATCTGAATCAAAGCCATAACCCCCTATGATTAATTTCAGACCCATACACTTCATCCCTAATATACAATGACTCCCTATGGGGCTGTGTACAGTTAAGGGGTGTTCAATAGAAACACAAGCAAGTGCTAATTTCTTTACAATTTCCAAAGATATTAGTGAATGTGAGGCACCTGTGTCATATACTACTGATATTGGTTGGGTATTGATTAGAATTATACCTTCAAGTTGCCCAACATTTCCAGTGGTGTTTGTTGCCAAAGCTCCTACCCTTGCTGTTTTCTTATGAGTCTCTGGGCAGTCCTTCTTTAAATGTCCCATTTTCCCACAGTTATAGCAGCTTCCTTTAGGTATTTTAGGGTCAGGGCATTGGTTACTATAATGTCCAGCTTTTCCACAATTAAAATAATGAGTGAATTTCTTGCTTTCAGGTGCTATTGCTCCTTCCCCTTTCTTAACTCCTTTACTTGCATTTCTCTTGTCATAAGGTTGCACTTTGTTCTGACCTCCCTTCTTCTTATTGAGCTTCATGTTCCTGAATTTCTCTCTTGTGGTATCATGTTGCTCAAAAGAGAGAGTTAGATCAATCACTTGATCAAAGGTTTTGTCTTTGTATGGCAACATTGCCCTGGATAGATTGGGATTCAAGCCCTGAATGTATCTTGCATTCTTTGCTTCTGCATTCCCTATCAACGCCATTCCATACTTGGACAATGCTTCAAACTTCTGAGTGTACTCATTTACACTCATGCCTCCTTGCCTTAATCTAATAAAGTCTTCAAGCAGTGTGGCTTTGGCAGATGCTGGGATAAATCTGGCCTCAAGCATGTCCTTGAAATCATTCCAAGTGATGTTATTTTCTGGCCTTCCTACTATCACAACCTCCCACCAATCCAGTGCAACCCCCTTCAATTTCCTTGAAGCTATTTGTCTTTTCCTTTGGTCATTGATTTGCATATCTGTAAAGACCCTCTCCATAGTCCTTATCCACATTTGAACACCCATAGCTCCTTCAGTGCCTTCAAAATCCTTTCCTCCCAAATTGGTACAAGTCTTAAGCAGTTTGGAGAGCTCCTCATGAGGATTGTCTTGCCTTGGTGCCATTCCATCCCTCAAAGCCCTCACAAAATCCTCAATGTTTATCACAGGTGGCTCACGTGATGGTCCTGCACCTGTGTGATGTCTTGGTCCTACCATAATGCTATAGATATAATTTTTAATTTAGTTTATTTACCCCCATTATTTTTAATATCTTTACTTTGTTTATTTATTTTATTTAGGTGTACCCTATACATGTATCTCAAGCATACATTTCATTCAGTCATACAAAAACATCCAACCCTAAGAATTCAATCAATGCATTCAATCATCCATATACATACAATAATGTTTACTATGTTATTTAAAACATAGCTCTGATACCAACTGCGGTGACCCCTTTAATTTTCACACATGGATATTTTTTTTACAAAAGGAATATATAATTAAATCCCAAAATGTTAAGTTTGAATATTTAGAAAATTCATAGATTCTTTTCCCAAGATCCTGAATGACCAATATAATTATATCAGTTCATGATTCACCTTAAAATAGCTCTACATATTTGATGATATGTTTGCTTCTTTTGTTTTGTATGGGATGAAATTTACAACATGCACAATGCATATGAGATTGGTAGTGCAAAGTACAGTGCATCTTTGCATTTTCTTTTCTTAATTTTCTACTCTTTCTGCCTATATATGTCTATTATCACCTAATGCAGTATTTAAGTGTTAAAAAGTGTAACTGAGAGAAGTACAATTGCTAACATGAACATACAAATCTGTTTTCACAATCACATTTTCATTTCAGGTTGAACAATTATATTTGCACTGCATTTTTCAGGTAGGTTGGAAATGCAAACTGGTATGCTTTGAGTTTGTATTTCAAAAACTTGGAGTTTTTATATCATTTTCTTCGAGCTGGAGACACTTGCACAACATGAATTGTGGTGAAGTGATTCCAGGCTATAAGGGTTTGACCCTTAACCATCTAGGCTGGTCGTGTTCCCATACTTACAACTTTCAGAACCATATTTCTTATGTAAACAATTTCTACAAACACTTTTCCTATCACAAGTTTGCTTCTATCATATAAAAGTTTTTCTGAGAATTTACTTTCCCCAGGCTTTCAACACAAAACAAAAATGTTTCCAAGTCCATTTCTTTTAAAACCCCTTTTTATTTTGAAATCAAATGCATAAATATGGGCCATACATTTTCTCAGAGATTATGCATCAACCAATATCTACTGCAGGCCATGCATAAACCATCTTATTCAAAACTTGCAAGCTTGTTTTGTTTTCTGAAAATCAGTTATATTTGACTGTTTTTAATTGCCATCATCAAATCACCAAATAATTTCAAGCCAAAGAAAACAAGGGCTAACATGAACACATATCATACTGATTTGTTATATCAGTCTTCTCAGTTCCAAAAAGATGACCAGACATTTATAAGAACATCAACTAATTACTTGCCATTAGAAACAAAGGTTTAGCTAAATACATGTCATAATCCAAGCACTCAGAAAAATCTCCTTACAGTTTTCTTTAACTACTGATAATAACTAGATCATTCATTACAAGCATCTGCAAATACAAAGCAAATTTTCTCTTATTTATACTAGCAGCTAATGCCTCCTTCATCCATCAAGTCAACCTTAATTACCTGCATGCAATTCACTGAGCTGCCCTATTTAATTGAGACACCCAAATGATTGCAAAGGCAACCAAAAGGTTCAGTTTATACTGGTATGAACATTAATGAATTTTATACACATGTTTACAAATCTTATGAACTTATAACACTTGCATAATCTAGCAGTTTGTAAACTATGCACACCAGTAAAAATTGCCAGATAACTTCAAAAATACAACCATTCATTCAACATATATGCAACAAGCCATGCATTATTCAAAACATCATTTTTTTTACATAAATAAACCCAGGTTTTGTTCCCCCACTTTCTCCCAGTATTTCATTCAGGTCATCATATTAAACCTTGTTTAATTTATATCCCTATCCAGATATTATAACCCAGAGATTTAAATCTCATACCCCATTTTATTTATGGTCTAAATCCCCCTGTCAAATGAACACAAGTATGCATTGTGGAGGAATCACCCAGATTGTTTTATTTATTCCAACACACAAAGGCCTCAGGGTGCACTTGCACCATGCATATACTTCCTCCCACCTGAAGCAAGCAGATCATTGACTAACCCCAAATGACCAATTTAATTTTCTTTCATTTATTCATAGGATCTATTAACCTAATGAGTTTCCCCCTCTAGTTTCTGCTTAATTCATTAAGCACCTGTTTTGGGTTTAATCATAAAACCCTCAATTCCTCCATGTTTCAGAAAAACATAATTACTTTCTAGTTCAATCCCTTGTTTTCCATTTATTTTCCTTACTGCAGAAATTTGCAACAGGTTTTCCCAAAACATTTTAAACATCATGATTCTACTATATTATTGAAAAAAGAATATGGACAGAGGTATTTGTTAAGAAAATTCACCAAAAACCCAGAAAACCTCCTATCTTATTATTTAGAAAATAAACATGAGCCAGATCTCTTTCTTGCTTCCTATGTCCTAAATAATTTAAATCCATACTTGACAATAATAAGAATAGAATTAAAAATACTCAAAACATTTTAGCTTGGAAAACTGACATACAAAACTCCAAATAGAAATGCACATACAAACATCTATCTCATCCATCTCATCCATAATAAACCACTTCAGAGATTTAAATAATTTTTATAATACTTTAGGCTACCTACCAGAGGTCTTAATGCCATTGCATAAAATAGATTAATGCTCACCTAGTATTTTCTTTTACTATCTTGCTCCTCTACTCAGCAAATCCCTTCAGAGCTGCTTACCCATATTTCTCCTATTTTATTTTTGTTTTATCTTTTTTTTTTTTCTGAGATGATGATGATCATGATGGTGTACAGGTTTTATAAAGCTATTTTAAGGTTTAAGAAAATGGGTAATTCCTTTGATACCCCTTTATTTTTCATGCACAGATTATACTTATGTATGGTCCTCAATTGGAATTACACTCACTTGATTTCCTTTAGTAGTTATTTCGGGATTCCAGCACTTTAATTACTGCATGCTATTTCCATGATCTCATTCTATTCATGCCATATGCATGTGACCTTTGCCTATATTATTTTCTGCTCAGTTTTTAAAGAAACTTTAACCTTTTTGCATTTTCTACTTAGCCTTCTTTTCTTATACTGTCATATACATTTAGGCGATGTGAAAATTATTCATACTATATTGTTTTTTATTCCTCCTTTAAAGCAGCAACTCCATTTTACATATCTATGTGATAAAAATTATACACACACAAGATTATTTATTTTTCTTTTCTGGCAGCATGATTATATAAGTCATTTGAAACTTCATAAAATTCCATTGTATCTTGTTTTTTTTTATTAAATAGAAAATTTCCCTATATATTAAATACATGTGCTTATATAATTGTTTAGACATGGAACTATATTTGTTTTAAGTCCCAATTTTGATCACCTTAACTCCTTGCATCTTTATCAAACAGAAACTCCTATGCACATTTTTATTTACTAACAAACTTTTCTGTCTTGATGCATCTTATATATATATATATATATTTATTTATTTATTTTAGGGTCATTACATATATATATTTAACCAAATTCCAATTTTACATAAACTTTAAACATTATAACATTCTTAAAATTTCCTTAAAACATCATATACATTTTAAGTTAGACCATACATGTTTACCTTTACGGTGTTATATATTTTCTTTACTGTATTTGTAAACACTAATCACTTAATTAAATTAAAACAACTCGATACCTTAAACGCGAACAGGAGTTCACCAACGCCGAGCTTCTGCTCGCATTCCAAACGTGCTTGGCCAAGCTCACTGCACTGCAAAACTCTAGCCTTGAGCCATCATCACCACGTCGCCGTGACTCATCAACGTCCTCCCGCTCGATCACTGCTTGTCGCCGCCATGCTTGTGCACCTAATGACCATGGCCTCCTCACATGCCCTCCTTCGTGTACCTCGGTCTTGGTCCCTCCTCATCCCTGAAGACGCGGCTCCATCGTGCGACATCGAACAGAGATCTTCACCCCCTTTTCCCACGGGAGCACCCATCACGTCAAGCAATTTCCAGGCCTCGCGAACCGAACTCGAGCTCGAGCTGCTCCTCGAATCTCTGATCGCCTCGATTTTGAGATACGGGAAACGCGATTCAAAAGTAGGAAGCGATCGTTATTTTTTTTATCACCGAGGGGTTTCGGGGTTGAAAAGAAGAAAAAGGGGGGTTCGGCCCTATTGAGTTGCTCTTTTTTTTTAACGTGACTTTAAGCTTCCCCTTGAAGCTTCTTCATTTTTTTATTTATTATTATTATTATTATTATTATTTTAGTTCGAGCATTTTGATTGTTGATTGAACGGCTTAGAATTGGAAAAGTATGTGATTAAATGACAGGAAGATGGCGTATACCAGAAGCTTGATTAACTAAATTAAATTTCATCAAATTATTACCAATTAAATTTTCAGCGTGTTTATATATCTTACGCTCACACAACAACTCCAAAAGCTACGAAAATTGAAATCCGATAATAATTCAATATTACAGACTCAATGGAACTGGTTTCATCGAATTCCGAGACTGTGCCTCGGAAGGCTCTTTTTAAATTCAATTTAAACAATTAAATTTCAAAACCGACCAATTCAGTGTTAGATTCCATTTTAACACTTCTATTATATTCAATGTTCTCAGTATAAATTTTATAAGCTTTCAAATTATATTTTTAACAGTCTTAAAATCTCAGGTTTCATATTTTATCCAATTCAAATTATTTAATTCAACAATCTAATTGTCAAATAAATTATGATATTCGTAATTTAAGTTGATAATTAACCTTTAAATAATTATAATCAATTAAATATTCTGATTTTAAATGCTCGAAAATTCCGGGTCGTCACAGTAATAAAATAAGTTTATTTATGGAGTTAGATTGGTTGTATTATCTTAGGCTATAAACCAAGTAGAAGAGAACAAGCGTAAAATCTTAAGGGTATAATAACAATTATTATATATTACCTAATTTATTGGTCAATCAATTTATTTGAAATAAAGTCCTCTTGAATGTTAAGTAATTTTAATACTGTTATGGAGGAAACGTTACTTAATGATTTTTAATTTTAGTAACGGAAGAGTGAATGAGAATTTACAGAGAACATAAATTATTTATAAGTAAAAAGGAGTATATATTGAACAAATTTATGATAATTGGATAATGTAGTGTTATTGGAAATTAATTAGTGTTATATACGGGATTTATACCTGGGTGGACAAGAAGTGAACTTATAAATTTAAGAAAGTGAGTAGGTGACCCTTTATTTAGGTTATTTATTCATTTAGTATGTTAAATAAAAATTTGGGAATCAGAACTCAATTAAGGAAAATTAAGTTGTACGTTAATTTGAAATAAAATCTATTAAGTATTACATTTATAGGGAATTTAGTGCGAATGGTTAGGGATTGTCAAGTTTGGTTAAAAGTGATTGGACTTAGGAAACTTTGTTAATTGAGTTTAAAACCTTAATTAATACGCGTAATTGACAAGATTCACATTTTAAAAAAAAAATAACCGTTGATACAAATCTAAGATGTATATAGAAGTATTAATGTAGTGAAAGATAAACAAATATTAACTATGTTATTTGTGTAATTAAAGGATAGAAATACCAAAGGCTAATTGTAGTAAGGAATATAAGTGGTAGAATAATGAAAATTTATGATTTTATTTTTGTTAACATATGTTAAGAGATATGTTTATGATCTTAATTTGAACTTCTACTAATAACATGTATTACAGTAAGATAAAAAAATGATAACATACGTCAGGTGTATTTAATGACGTTGTTTGAATGTAATTAATAAAGGTAATTATAATAATAAATGTTAATAAAGAATAAGAATGAATAAGTTTAGTAAAAGAGTAAACATTCATTTAGTAAAAATGTTTGGCAACTGAAAGATTGATGGTAGGGATGAGAAACTATTATTTAGTAAGAAATATATATAATTACTGTTTGTAACAAATAGTGTATTAATATGTTTAAATTACTATTAGATAGGAAATAATTGTTATACTTCTCATTACATTCATTTAGCCCATTTTGAAACTTAATCAACTGAAATTAATGTAATTGAAAATTTCCAATTAATAGGAGAGAGAATACTAATTGTAAATTAATAGGTGTAAATAAAAGCAACAAATATTTTGTGAAAATATAGGGAAAGTTTGATTTAATAAAAAGAAAATTTTAGATCAAATAAAATGATTGTTTCATCTGTGAATGTACGTTTAATTTCATTAAAATAAGACAGAAAGATTGATTTTAAAGAAAGAAATATATGTTTATTTGAACTGTGTTTTAGTTTACAGACTGATTACAAGAATAGGAAAATAATCTATTTATCACGCTTGTGTATAAACAATAAATTTATAAACGTGTTTAAATAAACAATTATTCTATTTCTTTATCCATTTTAGTTGTCTGTTTTAAAATATAACTTTGTAAGTAACTGCAATTAATGTAATTCAAATGTTTCAATTAAAAAGAAAGGAAACGTTGATTGCAATTAATAGATTTAATAAAAGAAACGCACGTTTTGTGTTAAACAAAAAGGGTGTTTTAGTGGAAATAAAAGATCATTTTGAGAAGAAAAAAATTGAACGTTCTCATTTTTAAGGTAAGTATAAATATTTTATTTTGAGTAGATAAAAACCTAAATGCGTACAAAATTCTACTTTCGTTTGCAAACTTTTCCATTCCTACGTACATTCCCTTATCCATTATTAATGCCTGAAGCTTTAATAATAAAACGTGACATTTATTTTTGTCCCTCCACATTCCTTTCCTAATTATATATCACCTACATCTTATTTCTTCTTCTACATTTTGTTTCTCCTAACACCTCATATTCAAAAGCTCTTATTCTTGCAACTCCAAAAGCATTCTTTTATAAAAATGATTTTTTTTCATTTTTCGTACTGGAGAAGAACGAGGTCCTGTAGCGTGCTAAAGCTTTTGCTGACGTGGCTTATATTTTTGTTAGGTATGTTTATTTGTTTGTTTAAATTATTTTTGTTTTCAAGCGATTTAACGCGTGTAACTTTCTCATACGAACTCCATTTCACACGCGATTTTTTTGTTAGGATCGTAATAAAATTCTGGATCTTTTGACGCTGGTTTGGATGAATATAGAGACTGTCCAATTTTTGGGTTTAAATTGAATTTTAATCCAATTTAAATTCAAAAGGTGAGTGTTTTAACCCACTCACAACTTCTAAAATTTCTTATATTTGTTAAATTGATTTATGATATGAGTAGAAATTCATTTATGACTATTTGGCATATTTTATTCATCACCTCAGTTAGATTGCATTTATTTAAATTAAATTGTTATTTAATTTTATCATTGCATATAATTTAACAGTTAAATTTATTTATTTTGCATATAAACTTCAAATTAAACAGTTAGTAATTTATTTGTGAATTTAAACTGTTCGTTGATACATGTTATATTTTATATGCTATTTATTGATGTTTGTTCAAATTGGATGATGATTGAAATAAATGGTTGATGAATGATGTTTGGTGAATGGATGATGTGTTCTATATTATATAATCTGCAAGTTATCACGCATTTCATTTCATTCGGGATTGCGGTTTGAAATGATATACAACCACATTTTATTTTAAATCACGGATTGAAATGATAAATATCCGTATCACTTGACCATATGATAGAAAATTTTATACAAGCACCGCGGTCTATGAATATAAATTATTTTGAAAAATTTCCATGGTTTGGGTAGTATACGGTTTAATAAATATTAAATTTTGATATTTTACAAATATTATTATATATATATACATATATAGTTAAATTGTGAATTTAACCTATGTATAAATCTGTTAAATAAAAATGAATAAGTCGAAAAATGGAGTATGATAATTTTTATTATATGATTTAGTACAGGTTTAAGATATTGTATATATATAAAGCCTAAAATGGTTCAAATCAATTAAGATTTGAAGATAAATTGGAAATTTATTTGGAATTGAGCTTATATATAAAAAAAGAAATTTTAAACTCTACAAGTTGAGGTAAAACTTAGTAAACTTGGAAATTGCAAAGTTATGAGATTTATGACTGGATTTTTATTTCAAGATAAATTATACAAATATTTCTAGCATAAATAAATTGAAGGAAATATTTAATTGTTAGTAACTGGAGTTTTATTTTGAATGATTTTGATTTATTATGTAAACATTTCAAAACTAAATAATAGGACAATAATTGGTAAATATAAATTCCAACCTTAAGTTTTGAAATTGTTAAATACTCAAAGTTAGAAATATATTGAATTTGAAGTGGTTGATTTAACGGAAAGTGAATTTAAAATTTATGGATTTAGACTAAATTTTTTTATGAATAAAATTGAAAAGTCGAGGAATTTTTTTTATTTTATAAAGTAATTTTAAATTCAAACTATTTTATTCTATATACCGTTGAATATCCAAACCATTCAAGTTTTAGAAGTTATGGTTTTAAAGCTATGAATTTCGCAGTATTATGTTTTGAAAGCTATAATTCAAATGTTTGGTTTTTAGATATTATAAATTTTAAAGCAGTATGATTTTGGAAGAGAAATATATTTGAAATAAAATGATATTATCGATTTGGGTTTTATAAAAATAATATCAAAATGAGTTGTTTTGGAAATGGAAATGCTATCGTACTTATGGGTTTTGAAATGGATAATTATATTCTGGTTTTAAAGTATAAACTATTTTTAAAGACCGCGGTGTTATAATAACATTTTGTTGTTGAAGAGATCGGGATCGGAATTCGTCGTACTCTCTGCCAACTCCGAAAACCACTTTAACAACCGTGTACGCGGTGGAGATTCCAGAATGAAGTAGGTTGGTGGCGGCGTTTCCTGTAAGGTAAATACGTGGACCCAACTCCCGTGAGTTGGCATAAGGTGGCTAAAACAGGAGCGATTGACGGGTTAATAAGGTAGCACCTTTGATCAGACACTTCCCTTCTATACTATACTCTGACTTTGGATTAATTCGGTGACCACCTTCACTTTTGATTTCTTTGATTTGGGGGTTGTTTGTTTGAGGTGGGCGGTAGCTGCGCGGTACGCGTTACCACCGACCCGAAAGCGTAATCGGTATATCTACCCTGGCATTGCCTAGTTGTGCCGTGTCACCTACCCTGTCGCGCCTTCTACGAGTTTGGTTTTCTCCCATAGCTCGTGCGGTATCCTCTGGTGGCTTCCCGATCAGGAGGGACTATCATATTGGATGGACTACTGGGACTATTATTGTGTTAAAGGGGAGATTGGGTAACTCCTTAACGCTATTTAAAAGTAAGTTTATTTTACAATTAGACACTATTATAATAGCGAAATATACTACATAGTAAATAGTTTAACGGATCCTTAAGAGATGTGAATCCCGAGCATCTTTTAAGTTACTGCACTCATATTTATTTCTTTTAATTTAACTTACATAAGATCTTTTAGTTCTGACTCGAGTGTTTTGTCTTTTCAATTCGCTCGGGTCAGTCCGAGCGTTTCAGGATCGAAGGTTTTAGCTCTGGAGGACGAAGACAAAGATTTCTATTATTATTATATATTATATTCCACTACACTCATATTGTTTCGTTGCATTGATATTTATGGGTATGTGAACTCTGATATTTATTGTATAAAGAAGAATCAAATGTTTGTAAATAATTTTATGAACTGTACATTTATTATAATATTTTATCCTTCCGCTGTGAGATTCTGTTTAGTTTTTTTCCTTTTCTCTGTTTTTCTTATTTACCCCATAACAATCCGCCCTTTTGTATGGTTTGAATTGGCACGTGTGTCGATTTAAAGCGTGAGAAAAGGCGGGATGTTACATCTGGTATCAGAGCTTTGGTTTAGCGATAAACCTTAGCTTTGTGGGGTTTGACTCTTTACTAATGGGGTAGTAATACCCTATGGGAGTCACTGAGTGTATATATATGAGAGAGCGTATTTGTTAGTGTTATAAAAAGGTTTTTATATTGTGTTAATCTGTTCCATTTTGTATTTATAAATTCTGGTTGGTGAATGGGACGCTGTGACATCAATAGGGATTTCTAAACACTTAATAGGACAGACCGACATAATATTTATTTTATATAGGTGAATGAAATAATTTTGCCTATTATATTTTCTATATATAAAAAAAAGGTTTCGAATGATATCTATATTTGGCTGTAATAGATTGGTTGTTAGGTAATAAAGTGTATAAATAATAATAGAAATAAGATTTTAAAAAATTTTTGGAAATTTAGAACTTAAGATCCGGGGTTTTGAAATTTTTTTTCGAATAAAATTTGGAATATAATAATATTGTTTATAAGTATTTTCTAACATAAATATTTCAATATAATTCGAAAGAATTATATTAAAGAAGATTTTGGAGAAAATAAGTTTTTTGCTTTCCTCTCTGTCGCTGGAAAATAATTTTGGGGATGGCAGCCGCATCATCGACTTTCATTTTCGAGTTTCGAAGGGGAAGGCCACTGTAGTAGTTTTACTGCAGATTCATTTAAATATATATATATATATATATAAATTTTGAATTGTTTTAAATATAATTAGAGATATATAAGTTGTAAGAATATATTTATCTATTATTTTAAAATAATTTGAAATTTAACCCGGTATTAGATTCTTAAATTTCCATTAATTAATTGTTTCAATTATTGTAGTGAAATGAAAGGTAAGTAATTAATAATTGAAACCTCTAATTTAGGTAAGAGATTTAATGCCAAGTTATAAAGGAAATAAAAGGAAGTTGAAATTGTAACTTATAAGGAAAAGGTAAAAATTTATTGAACAATGAATTAATTGAAAGAAATGAGAAAACTTGTATAACTTTCAATTACATTCTTTAAAAGCATATATATAACTCACCAAATATTAAAAGTTGAAATGTTAATAAGAAAATGCAATAGATATTGTGCAAGTAATAAATTGGAGGTAATGAAAGTAATTAATGAAATTCCTTAATAAATAGGAATTTGATGTTATAATATTATAATCTTAAGTGTAATTGAAAAGACTACTTATTGAAATAGAAAGGTAGGTATTATAAATGGAAGAAAATAAATAAAATTAAGTAGTATATATGGAAGATAATAAACTTAAGTAAAGGATTGAAGCTATTTATTAATAAAATAAGAAGAAAAGATGAATGCAGTAAATATATAAGTGTAGACTTAAATTAATGTATTAATGTGCTAAGAACTTGATTGCACATGAATACTATAAACAAATGAAGTTATGCAATATGAAATGAAAAGAGAAAAATGAATTATATATATAAGTATAAGTGCAAACAAGTGTAATAAACACTAAATTAATGAATGGAGATAAAAGTCGTAAGAAATAAATGTAAAGTAATAAATGAAATTTATAAGAATGAGCTTGATTTATTATTTGAAATTATTGCTTGTTTGGTTTATGGTTGTTTGGGGTAAGATACTTTAAATTTGGATTTGGATGAATGAATAATCTATTTAGTTTTATCTAAGGATGCTGAGTAAATGATGCGCTAGTAGTTTATTCTTCATTCCGTGCAATTTAAAAGTTTTAAACCCGAGCAACTAATTGTTTATTTGATTGAATGGTTGTTTTGTATTGTGTATGCTGTTTATTGAAATTGATGGTTGTTGTATTGATTTGTTGTTAGTGATTGAAACCACCTAAATATTTCAAATTTTATAAATTGTTAACCCTTTGGATTATATAAGTAAAATGCAGGTTATGGAAGCAATTGCTACTGCTTTTGGTTCCACAAAATAAGCGTTATTGCCCGACAAATAGGTACGTTTTCGGATTACAGGTTTTAGCGTTATTATCTTGTTTTTTTTCCCGTGTTGGGATATATATTATTTTGAAAATATATGATATATATTGTTATAATTAATATTTTATTTTTCTTCCGAGCCTCTCCGTACAAAGGAGACTCTGCCGAAATTTTCGGACTTGGAATTTTTTTTCCCAATCTTTAATAATTTAAATATGAAATATTAAATAGTTATAAATTAGGATATCTTACTTAAAGTAATTAATTTTGTAAATTTAATTGTTTATAAAGTTAATGTTTTGATAAGATGTATTGCTTTTATTTCTTCTTTTTCCCTTTTTTCCTTTTCGGGGACGAAAAGTTTTGAGTGGGGGAGAGTGTAACGACCCATAAATTTTTGATGTTAAATTTTTGTTATTTTAATAATATTTTATGGGTTAATATTGAAAGAAATAAAATATTGCAATTTTATAATGGAATGACAACTAAATTTAGACTGAAACAATGTTAATACAAGTCAATTGTCAACAATCTAAATGAAACTCCAATTCATTTTATTTAACCATGATACGTTTGGTTATAAAACTAAATATAAGTAACAAATGTAAACATTTAGTTATTGTACAAAATAGATAGTTAATGGTAATTAAATAAGATCAGTATTGTGTAAGGAATGATAATATGAGTGGTTAATGGTTACACTGATTTATAGTGGGATGTAAAAGGTAATAAATTTATGTATAATTTGGGTAATAAAATAAGTTTATTTATGGAGTTAGATTGGTTATATTATCTTAGGCTATAAACCAAATAGAAGAGAACAAGCGTAAAATCTTAAGGGTATAATAACAATTATTATATATTACCTAATTTATTGGTCAATCAATTTATTTGAAATAAAGTCCTCTTGAATGTTAAGTAATTTTAATACTGTTATGGAGGAAACGTTACTTAATGATTTTTAATTTTATAACGGAAGAGTGAATGGGAATTTGCAAAGAACATAAATTATTTATAAGTAAAAAGGAGTATATATTGAACAAATTTATGATAATTGGATAATGCAGTGTTATTGGAAATTAATTAGTGTTATATATGGGATTTATACCTGGGTGGGCAAGTATTGAACTTATAAATGAAAGAAAGTGAGTAGGTGACCCTTTATTTAGGCTATTTATTCATTTAGTATGTTAAATAAAAATTTGGGAATCAGATCCCAATTAAGGGAAATTAAGTTGTACGTTAATTTGAAATAAAATCTATTAAATATTACATTTATAGGGAATGTAGTACGAATGGTTAGGGATTGTCAAATTTGGTAAAAAGGGATTGGACTTAGGAAACTTTGTTAATTGAGTTTAAAACCTTAATTGTAACGTACGCGGATTTTCATTGCCGAAAAACCGAATAGTTATGGGTTTAAGAAAGAAGAAAGAGAGAAAAGAAAAAGAAAAAGATAGAAAATTTAGATAGGGAAAAGAAAATAGAAATTAGAGAGAATAGAAAATAAGGAGAATAGAACAGAATTTAGAAAATAGAGAGAAGAGAAGATAGGAAATTTTAAAAATAGAAGAAAAAGAAGAAAAATAGAATAGAGGAAAAAGAAAAACAGAAGAAAATAGGACTGAACAGAAACAACAGAACAACATCAGAATCTCACAATTCGCAGCGGAACAACATATAATAATAATTGAATAATCTTTAAACAAAGAACTATATCAGTTATTACATTACATCACATTTCATTACATCATATCATCAGAGTGTACACATCAACAACAACAAACAATGCAGCGGAAAAAGAAATACTATATAAACTAGTAATACGCCATGCCATCCAGCTTGCCTCCAGCAACTCCAGAATATCCAGAATATCCTGATAAACCTTAACTCTTAACTGCCCGTGTGGAAATTGGTGGGCACCCAGAGTTTAGGAAGGAAAACAATAAACTCCAAGTCAGTCATGTGACTGGTGTGAGAACTCAAAACAGTTTATTCATCTTTAAAATCAAAATAGAGGAATATTTTTAAATTCAATTCGCAATGCTTTTAAAAATGAGACTACCATAAGGCCTCCCGCACACACACACAATGCAAACGCAGAATCGGAGGAGATTTCTCCTTATGATAGTCAAAGATGCTTGATACGCATTTAAAAGAAGCATTTGATATTATTACTAGTGCATAGTGTAGGGGAAAAATTCATTTTGAAAGTAGAATATAAATCTTAGCCAACATAGACATTTCGAACTATGCCTACTATAGCTACCATCCAAACAGTGTTGCGACACCATAAGTGAATGATAGGTTCTACAACTAATTCCGTACAAGTTTCGTATTGGGAATTGGATTTCCAACAAATGGTCAGGCCAAGGAACTTCCCATTGCCACATGAGAATGCCTCTGGAAAGACATCCCCGAGAACCAAACCGGAACTCTGCCAACACAAGGCCGGGTTACCCCTAACTGGGTAACTACTGACACGAGCACGCTATTCCCCGATCGTAAACGACCTTTCTCACGGGATCCCGAAAACCAACAACCACAAAGTAATAAATTCGTAGTAACCACATAGGTTAAATTCTGGGCTCCATACCATGATACCACCTCTATCCAGAAGGAAATGTACATACCCTAAAGGGTGCTACCCCTCATAACCTTGCCGCATCTTTCCTGTTTTGACCATTTCCGGGGTGTGAGGTTCGACGAAGTCACGTCCACAAAAATATACTTTATACAAAAGCCATGCTTTGGGTCAACAAATGATCAACACAATGATCACAAGGATAGACGATCAAATAAACGATCCTATCACAAATAATCAACACAATGATCATTTACAGCATCACTCAGCATATCACATTACCAAATAGGGAATATATCGCTGATAACTTCAACTATATAACCTCTGAGCTCGTACGTCTCAGAGAAGGGTGTTAAGCTAAAAGAATAAATTCTCCGCCACCAACAGAAATATATTTGAAAGAAATCGGCTTTATATCTCAACTTGTAATGTCAGACACACAATCCATACAAGTCTGTTCCGGGATCGAACAAAATCGAAGGCACTTACAAAGAAGTCCTTGCAATCCGGATATTCACAATCCTGATCGGATTCACCATCACATATGGAGAACTCTATACCGAAGCAACTCGGTGCAGAGTAAATCGACAGGTCATCCTATCGCTCTCGCAAATACCGGGTCTTCAACACCGATCTTCAAATGCAATTCATAACGACGTATCACATATTCGGAATGGGTTATACGACCCCATGGTCCTTTCCCGGTTAACTCGAATAGTGAGCGCTTATTCAAAAATAAGTGTGGCATTCACATTCAATCAAATCACATCAAATACCCATTCAAAGGGAAATATTGATAGTCGGCTATTGAACTATCAATTGATATGCACACATCACCAGATTCCAAATAATTTTCCAAATTATTTATTTTCCAAAATATCTTCACTAGATATATAATTTCATACTTCAAAAATAAATCAATATTTATTTTTAAACCAATTTCACTTTCTTTTATAAATTCCTTAGCGAATTTATAATTCCAAGATATCAATGAATATTCGATTTCAATTATTCATTTCAATTTATCTTCAAAAAGATAAATTCTCTAAACGTTTCATTTCACATTGGAAAAACATTTCCATACTTATTTATTCATAAGTAATTCACAAATTTTATTTATTTTCAACACTTGGAAAATATTCCATATACTTAAATCGAATTAAGTATATATTTCATTCTTTAAGGAAATCATTCACTTAAACATATATATTTGGGTCAAAACGAATGTTACGTAAAACATCGTTACGACAACCCAAAATCACTAGTATAGGGATTCGAAATTAAAATAGATATATAAATCCCAATACTATACAAAACATTTCCTTTCGGAAATCATTTACTATAACAACAGTGTTATAGTCCACTATTTCCTTCTATTTCTCGAAAACGTCTATTTCAACAATAAATGTTGAAATCTATGGTTTCGAATCTCAACACATTTTAAAACATCGTTAGATCGTTTTAATTCAATTTCAAATATCACATTCAAAACAATTTCTTTAACATATTATTCACTATTCAAAAACGTGAATATACTTCATTAACAATTTTGTCCTTTTATTCATTTTAATTCAAAGGATTATTCACTATTCAAAAAAATGTGAATATAACTCCATTAATAGGTTTCAACAAATTTTCTTGTCAAAATAAGTCATTTGCGAATTTATAAAACAACGTTTATAAATTCCATTTCTATTTATTTATAAAAACTTCCTTTTTATAAATTCTTTTATTAACCTATTCCAGTTTATAACTCAATTATAAACTAAAAGTTCATATTATAAGTTAATTACTTATAAAACGATTATTTTTACAAAATCGTTCTTTTTAACTTCCCAATTTATAAATCTTATAACTTATAAGATTCATTCATTTATCCAAAATCATTATTTTAATAACTTAATAAATTTTATAAACCTACTGCTTATAAAATTCCATTTATAACTTCACCGTATAAAATTCTATAAATTCAATTCAATTATGAAATTCATTTTCACTTCATTCAAACACTTATAAAAACTCGTTTTATAATGTCCATATTTCAATTTATAAATATCCATTTATAAATCTCTTAATATAAATCAATTTATATTATTCTTTTTAAACGTCTTTAAATTCCTTTAAAAACTTCTTCCTTTTGATTCATAAAATAATTAAATTTTATAAATCCTATATTTAAACTTTTCACAATAAATCCTAAAATATCTCGATTAAACTATTTTATAACTCAATAGCATCATATTCTCAAAAATCAGTTTTTAACTATATTTCTCAAAAATCATAATTTTTTATAACTTTAAAAATTATAACGTTTTTTTTATTTAAAATGGATCAATTCCAAAATTATTTTATAAAACGTATACTTTCTAAAATCACTTTAAAAATCATTTTTAAAATTCCAAATTTGGTCCAATGATGCTACACACCAAATAGTCAATCACGACTACACGATCCATCATATATCGATATGATAATCCATCAAATATCAAAATATCTGAAATCAAATAAAAACTGTTGAGGAATCCAGTTGGATCCCTCCAACCTGTTTTCCTGCATCCAAAAACATTAGCACAATACCAATTTCGCTCCAGTACGAAATTATCGCGGTATATGTTCTTATTAAATATTATCCGCTTAATAACGGCGTAATAGGGTCTCATCCGCTAAACAAAAAATGCGGGAAATCAACAACTGCAATATATACATATGCCAATATATATATATATTGATATTATATATAATACCAATTTCACTGTTTATGAAATATTCGCGGTATATGTTTTTAATAAATAACATCCGCTTACTAACGGCGTATAATGTCTATTTTAACAATCAATAGATATCAATCAACATTCAAACATGCATTCAAATATTTTAAATCTAACTATTTAAAATAAAATCGAAACTGATTAGATTGAGTGAGAAGTTCTCACCTTGATTTTAATTTCCTTTTCAGCTTTTATTTCGAATAAAATTAAACGGACGTTTAATTTTACCCAAAATTCTCACTAACTCCAAACGACTCCAAACCAACTCCATCGCGTAGTGCTCGTCCATACGATTCCAACGCAACTGGTTTCGTAATTTTTCGACCTCGTATGAAAAAGTTACGAATTATTGAAGTTTGTACACAATTTTATATAAACAATTCAACATAACTTTATAATTTTAAACCCACATCACATATGGACCGTTAGATTTTGCCTCCATCAGATCCTAGCCGTGCGCATGATCTCCCTCATCTTCCCTCTCCACGCAACAAGCTCCAGTAAATCACGTTTGAGGCCGAACCCAATATAGCAAATTAGGGTTTTAATTTACGCCTCGATCACTCGCCTAAACTCGATCACATCACCTCCATGTCAAAGCCCTACCTCTCCACCATGTTCGGCCTGAAGGACAGCAAGCTCGGCCTCCCCCCTACATAGAAATGCGTGCACGAACTGGCCATGAACGCGAGCGTTTTGACGAAGATCCGTAGCTCCAAATGCGATCTCCACCGTTGAAAACGTAGATCTCGTCGTGCTCTACCACTTTGTAGTTGAACATTCTTGCTAATTGTCGACGGATTTGGAGATTTGGAGGGATGAAGTTGGGTGTTTTTTGGCCGTGGGTTTGTAACGGGCGGCTAGGGTTTGTTTTTTTTTTTTGTTTTTTTTTGTGAAGGGGTAGGGGCTATTTATAAAGAAAATTCGAACACTATTCATCCCGGAAATTCCGAACTCCGATTTACGCGCCGTAACCAGCGTTTCTAGGGTTTACCCCACGTTCCGGACACAATGGAACAGGTTTCGGAAGCTAATTCGGAAGTATGTGCGAGTTATGGCTGTAAACGCTCAATTTAAATTAAACCGATTTAAGTCGATTTCTAGGCGTTTTAATTTGTACCGGACAAACGGTAAATCCAATTGACTTGAAATTGAAACCTTACAATAATATCACATTACGGATCCGATGAAACTAGTTTCGTCGAAATCCGAGACTTTTTGAAAAATGGCTATTTTGACTCGCCAAATTTAAATTAAAAATAAATCGATGCGTTTCGAGCTGCCACGATCAAACGATAGCTCCGATTGACACGAAATTTGAAATCCGGTAATAACTAACTATTACAGATCCAATGGAACTAGTTTCGTTCAATTCTGAGACTGTTCAAAAATTGGCTATTTTACAGTCGATTATTAAATATTAAAATATTCAATTTTCACAAATTAACTTTTAATTCGATTTTAAAAGTTCTAAAATATCGTTCTAACTTCCATATGATAAAATAAAATTTTACAAATCATTTTCAATCATATTTAACTCTATTTTCAATTATTTCCATAATTTAACGTATTAAATTATCGATTTAATAATCCAATTAAATTCCAATAATTCAAATAAAAATTTATTTGACTTATGAATTCACTTATTAATATTTAAAATTAATTAAATATTCAAATTTTAATTTCTAAAAATTCTGGGTCGTTACAATCTTCCCCACTTAAAAGAATTTCGTCCTCGAAATTATTAAGTAAGAAAGTTATAGAATTTATTAATTTTCCAAAATCCATAGTTTAACTTCTTACAATAACTTACTAAGTTTTCCAAATCATACTTAGTTATCTTTTCAAAAACAATTTCTATTGTTTGACTTTCCATTCCAAATCAAAGTTTAAGTTTTCAAAATTTTCCAAATTTTCTCAAATTTTTTCTAACGCCTTAAATTTCCGGAAAAATTCGCCATAGTCTCCTTTGCGCGGCTCGATCCGAAAAAAAAATGACAGTATATATATCACAAATATACATCTCATCAAGTAATGAGGCATCCCGCAGGGAAAAAAGTGTAAAAGTACGATATTTAATCCGAGATATGTACCTTATATTTTATTAGCAAGCATATACGGCTAATATAGCGCGAAAGCGAGCTCCAAATGCGAAGCAAACGCAATTCGCACCTACTAATTACTCAACAAACAACATGAGAACATGCATATAGAGAATAGTATCAATATACAACATATAGCAACATAATAACTATATATGCCAACATAGCAAATGAAACAAACAACGAATGCATACATCAACCAACTAAATATTCATTCATATTCTCATTAATATTCAATGAATTGGTTTTTAATTTAATCACATTTGATTCATTTACAGTGGATTTACTAACATTCATTTTCAACTAATTCATATTCAAGTTGGTTCACTTCCAAATCAAATTCAATTCTATTCAAATTTATTTACTTCTAATTTGAATTCAATTACTTTAGCTTTCAATTTCATTAATTCAATTTCATTAACACTTAATGAATTATATACAATCAACTAACAACCATATATCAACCAATGTATATATAATTACAACCAAATTTCTTTGCTTATATTCATTCAATTTGATTTAACACCATCACTTTCAATTGGTTTAATTAAATTGATTTTCATTCAATCTATTCAACTTTCAATAACATTAGATTTTAATGAATTAACACTTACATTCATTATTCCATATCAATTTAATTTACATTTAATTGATTACACATTATTCCATTCATTCAATTCAATTACAAAGTTGAATTTTTTATTTATATACTCAAGTTCATATTCATCACTTAACTTTATTAATTTTACTTTGATATCAATATCAATTTCATTCAACAACACTTAAGTTATATTCCATTTAACTTTAAATTCACTTTTTTATTTATAACTCATATTCATATAGTTTCACTTCTTATATATATAAGTTTATTTCACAATTGTAAATCACTTTAATTATAATTCAATTCTTATAATTCTTTTGCTTATACAATTATTCCTTTATTTAGATTATTCAAACAACTAAACAATCAATTAATATACTTTAATAATTCTAAAAAATTATTTCTTTATATATAAAATATACTCAAGGTAAAATTATTTCATTTACCAAATTTTAAAACAATATTGTGTCGAATTGTTCTATTCAAGTGTTTAGAAACCCCTTCGGCATAGTCTTGCGGACCACGCTGACGAAAGTTCATATGCCACTCAATAAACCAATCATCACAATATAAAACAATTTTATATTCACTAACAAATACGCTCTCATAGCTATTATTACAATCAAATTCATTCTAGAGTACTACTGACTCTATCTCTAATGAGTAATACCCAACAGAACCATGGTTGTCGCTTAACCATAAGCTCCGATACCAAATGTAACGTACGCGGATTTTCATTGCCGAAAAACCGAATAGTTATGGGTTTAAGAAAGAAGAAAGAGAGAAAAGTAAAAGATAGAAAATTTAGATAGGGAAAAGAAAATAGAAATTAGAGAGAATAGAAAATAAGGAGAATAGAACAGAATTTAGAAAATAGAGAGAAGAGAAGATAGGAAATTTTAAAAATAGAAGAAAAAGAAGAAAAAGAGAATAGAGGAAAAAGAAAAACAGAAGAAAATAGGACTGAACAGAAACAACAGAACAACATCAGAATCTCACAATTCACAGCGGAACAACATATAATAATAATTGAATAATCTTTAAACAAAGAACTATATCAGTTATTACATTACATTACATTTCATTACATCATATCATCAGAGTGTACACATCAACAACAACAAACAATGCAGCGGAAAAAGAAATACTATATAAACTAGTAATACGCCATGCCATCCAGCTTGCCTCCAGCAACTCCAGAATATCCAGAATATCCTGATAAACCTTAACTCTTAACTGCCCGTGTGGAAATTGGTGGGCACCCAGAGTTTAGGAAGGAAAACAATAAACTCCAAGTCAGTCATGTGACTGGTGTGAGAACTCAAAACAGTTTATTCATCTTTAAAATCAAAATAGAGGAATATTTTTAAATTCAATTCGCAATGCTTTTAAAAATGAGACTACCATAAGGCCTCCCGCACACACACACAATGCAAACGCAGAATCGGAGGAGATTTCTCCTTATGATAGTCAAAGATGCTTGATACGCATTTAAAAGAAGCATTTGATATTATTACTAGTGCATAGTGTAGGGGAAAAATTCATTTTGAAAGTAGAATATAAATCTTAGCCAACATAGACATTTCGAACTATGCCTACTATAGCTACCATCCAAACAATGTTGCGACACCATAAGTGAATGATAGGTTCTACAACTAATACCGTACAAGTTTCGTATTGGGAATTGGATTTCCAACAAATGGTCAGGCCAAGGAACTTCCCATTGCCACATGAGAATGCCTCTGGAAAGACATCCCCGAGAACCAAACCGGAACTCTGCCATCACAAGGCCGGGTTACCCCTAACTGGGTAACTACTGACACGAGCACGCCATTCCCCGATCGTAAACGACCTTTCTCACGGGATCCCGAAAACCAACAACCACAAAGTAATAAATTCGTAGTAACCACATAGGTTAAATATCTGGGCTCCATACCATGATACCACCTCTATCCAGAAGGAAATGTACATACCCTAAAGGGTGCTACCCCTCATAACCTTGCCGCATCTTTCCTGTTTTGACCATTTCCGGGGTGTGAGGTTCGACGAAGTCACGTCCACAAAAACATACTTTATACAAAAGCCATGCTTTGGGTCAACAAATGATCAACACAATGATCACAAGGATAGACGATCAAATAAACGATCCTATCACAAATAATCAACACAATGATCATTTACAGCATCACTCAGCATATCACATTACCAAATTGGGAATATATCGCTGATAACTTCAACTATATAACCTCTGAGCTTGTACGTCTCAGAGAAGGGTGTTAAGCTAAAAGAATAAATTCTCCGCCACCAACAGAAATATATTTGAAAGAAATCGGCTTTATATCTCAACTTGTAATGTCAGACACACAATCCATACAAGTCTGTTCCGGGATCGAACAAAACCGAAGGCACTTACAAAGAAGTCCTTGCAATCCGGATATTCACAATCCTGATCGGATTCACCATCACATATGGAGAACTCTATACCGGAGCAACTCGGTGCAGAGTAAATCGACAGGTCATCCTATCGCTCTCGCAAATACCGGGTCTTCAACACCGATCTTCAAATGCAATTCATAACGACGTATCACATATTCGGAATGGGTTATACGACCCCATGGTCCTTTCCCGGTTAACCCGAATAGTGAGCGCTTATTCAAAAATAAGTGTGGTATTCACATTCAATCAAATCACATCAAATACCCATTCAAAGGGAAATATTGATAGTCGGCTATTGAACTATCAATTGATATGCACACATCACCAGATTCCAAATAATTTTCCAAATTATTTATTTTCCAAAATATCTTCACTAGATATATAATTTCATACTTCAAAAATAAATCAATATTTATTTTTAAACCAATTTCACTTTCTTTTATAAATTCCTTAGCGAATTTATAATTCCAAGATATCAATGAATATTCGATTTCAATTATTCATTTCAATTTATCTTCAAAAAGATAAATTCTCTAAACGTTTCATTTCACATTGGAAAAACATTTCCATACTTATTTATTCATAAGTAATTCACAAATTTTATTTATTTTCAACACTTGGAAAATATTCCATATACTTAAATGGAATTAAGTATATATTTCATTCTTTAAGGAAATCATTCACTTAAACATATATATTTGGGTCAAAACGAATGTTACGTAAAACATCGTTACGACAACCCAAAATCACTAGTATAGGGATTCGAAATTAAAATAGATATATAAATCCCAATACTATACAAAACATTTCCTTTCGGAAATCATTTACTATAACAACAGTGTTATAGTCCACTATTTCCTTCTATTTCTCAAAAACGTCTATTTCAACAATAAATGTTGAAATCTATGGTTTCGAATCTCAACACATTTTAAAACATCGTTAGATCGTTTTAATTCAATTTCAAATATCACATTCAAAACAATTTCTTTAACATATTATTCACTATTCAAAAACGTGAATATACTTCATTAACAATTTCGTCCTTTTATTCATTTTAATTCAAAGGATTATTCACTATTCAAAAAAATGTGAATATAACTCCATTAATAGGTTTCAACAAATTTTCTTGTCAAAATAAGTCATTTGCGAATTTATAAAACAACGTTTATAAATTCCATTTCTATTTATTTATAAAAACTTCCTTTTTATAAATTCTTTTATTAACCTATTCCAGTTTATAACTCAATTATAAACTAAAAGTTCATATTATAAGTTAATTACTTAAAAAACGATTATTTTTACAAAATCGTTCTTTTTAACTTCCCAATTTATAAATCTTATAACTTATAAGATTCATTCATTTATCCAAAATCATTATTTTAATAACTTAATAAATTTTATAAACCTACTGCTTATAAAATTCCATTTATAACTTCACCGTATAAAATTCTATAAATTCCATTCAATTATGAAATTCATTTTCACTTCATTCAAACACTTATAAAAACTCGTTTTATAATGTCCATATTTCAATTTATAAATATCCATTTATAAATCTCTTAATATAAATCAATTTATATTATTCTTTTTAAACGTCTTTAAATTCCTTTAAAAACTTCTTCCTTTTGATTCATAAAATAATTAAATTTTATAAATCCTATATTTAAACTTTTCACAATAAATCCTAAAATATCTCGATTAAACTATTTTATAACTCAATAGCATCATATTCTCAAAAATCAGTTTTTAACTATATTTCTCAAAAATCATAATTTTTTATAACTTTAAAAATTATAACGTTTATTTATTTAAAATGGTTCAATTCCAAAATTATTTTATAAAACGTATACTTTCTAAAATCACTTTAAAAATCATTTTTAAAATTCCAAATTTGGTCCAATGATGCTACACACCAAATAGTCAATCATGACTACACGATCCATCATATATCGATATGATAATCCATCAAATATCAAAATATCTGAAATCAAATAAAATCTGTTGAGGAATCCAGTTGGATCCCTCCAACCTGTTTTCCTGCATCCAAAAACATTAGCACAATACCAATTTCGCTCCAGTACAAAATTATCGCGGTATATGTTCTTATTAAATATTATCCGCTTAATAACGGCGTAATAGGGTCTCATCCGCTAAACAAAAAATGCGGAAAATCAACAACTGCAATATATACATATGCCAATATATATATATTGATATTATATATAATACCAATTTCACTGTTTATGAAATATTCGCGGTATATGTTTTTAATAAATAACATCCGCTTACTAACGGCGTATAATGTCTATTTTAACAATCAATAAATATCAATCAACATTCAAACATGCATTCAAATATTTTAAATCTAACTATTTAAAATAAAATCGAAACTGATTCGATTGAGTGAGAAGTTCTCACCTTGATTTTAATTTCCTTTTCAGCTTTTATTTCGAATAAAATTAAACGGACGTTTAATTTTACCCAAAATTCTCACTAACTCCAAACGACTCCAAACCAACTCCATCGCGTAGTGCTCGTCCATACGATTCCAACGCAACTGGTTTCGTAATTTTTCGACCTCGTATGAAAAAGTTACGAATTATTGAAGTTTGTACACAATTTTATATAAACAATTCAACATAACTTTATAATTTTAAACCCACATCACATATGGACCATTAGATTTTGCCTCCATCAGATCCTAGCCGTGCGCATGATCTCCCTCATCTTCCCTCTCCACGCAACAAGCTCCAGTAAATCATGTTTGAGGCCGAACCCAATATAGCAAATTAGGGTTTTAATTTACGCCTCGATCACTCGCCTAAACTCGATCACATCACCTCCATGTCGAAGCCCTACCTCTCCACCATGTTCGGCCTGAAGGACAGCAAGCTCGGCCTCCCCCCTACATAGAAATGCATGCACGAACTGGCCATGAACGCGAGCGTTTTGACGAAGATCCGTAGCTCCAAATGCGATCTCCACCGTTGAAAACGTAGATCTCGTCGTGCTCTACCACTTTGTAGTTGAACATTCTTGCTAATTGTCGACGGATTTGGAGATTTGGAGGGATGAAGTTGGGTGTTTTCTGGCCGTGGGTTTGTAACTGGCGGCTAGGGTTTGTTTTTTTTTTTTTTTATTTTTGTGAAGGGGTAGGGGCTATTTATAAAGAAAATTCGAACACTATTCATCCCGGTAATTCCGAACTCCGATTTACGCGCCGTAACCAGCGTTTCTAGGGTTTACCCCGCGTTCCGGACACAATGGAACAGGTTTCGGAAGCTAATTCGGAAGTATGTGCGAGTTATGGCTGTAAACGCTCAATTTAAATTAAACCGATTTAAGTCGATTTCTAGGCGTTTTAATTTGTACCGGACAAACGGTAAATCCAATTGGCTTGAAATTTGAAACCTTACAATAATATCACATTACGGATCCGATGAAACTGGTTTCGTCGAAATCCGAGACATTTTGAAAAATGGCTATTTTGACTCGCCAAATTTAAATTAAAAATAAATCGATGCGTTTCGAGCTGCCACGATCAAACGATAGCTCCGATTGACACGAAATTTGAAATCCGGTAATAACTAACTATTATGGATCCAATGGAACTGGTTTCGTTCAATTCTGAGACTGTTCAAAAATTGGCTATTTTACAGTCGATTATTAAATATTAAAATATTCAATTTTCACAAATTAACTTTTAATTCGATTTTAAAAGTTCTAAAATATCGTTCTAACTTCCATATGATAAAATAAAATTTTACAAATCATTTTCAATCATATTTAACTCTATTTTCAATTATTTCCATAATTTAACGTATTAAATTATCGATTTAATAATCCAATTAAATTCCAATAATTCAAATAAAAATTTATTTGACTTATGAATTCACTTATTAATATTTAAAATTAATTAAATATTCAAATTTTAATTTCTGAAAATTCTGGGTCGTTACATTAATTAATACGCGTAATTGACAAGATTCACATTTTAAAAAAAATAACCGTTGATACAAATCTAAGATGTATATAGAAGTATTAATGTAGTGAAAGATAAACAAATATTAACTATGTTATTTGTGTAATTAATGGATAGAAATACCAAAGGCTAATTGTAGTAAGGAATATAAGTGGTAGAATAATGAAAATTTATGATTTTATTTTTGTTAACATATGTTAAGAGATATGTTTATGATCTTAATTTGAACTTCTACTAATAACATGTATTACAGTAAGATAAAAAAATGATAACATACGTCAGGTGTATTTAATGACATTGTTTGAATGTAATTAATAACGGTAATTATAATAATAAATGTTAATAAAGAATAAGAATGAATAAGTTTATTAAAAGAGTAAACATTCATTTAGTAAAAATGTTTGGCAACTGAAAGATTGATGGTAGAGATGAGAAACTATTATTCAGTAAGAAATATATATAATTACTGTTTGTAGCGAATAGTGTATTAATATGTTTAAATTACTATTAGATAGGAAATAATTGTTATACTTCTCATTACATTCATTTAGTCCATTTTGAAACTTAATCAACTGAAATTAATGTAATTGAAAATTTCCAATTAATAGGAGAGAGAATACTAATTGTAAATTAATAGGTATAAATAAAAGCAGCATATATTTTGTGAAAATGTAGGGAAAGTTTGATTTAATAAAAAGAAAATTTTACATCAAATAAAATGAATGTTTCATCTGTCAATGTACGTTAAATTTCATTAAAATAAGAACAGAAAGTTTGATTTTAAAGAAAGAAATATATGTTTATTTGAACCGTGTTTTAGCTTACAGACTGATTACAAGAATAGGAAAATAATCTATTTATTACGCTTGTGTATAAACAATAAATTTATAAACGTGTTTAAATAAACAATTATTCTATTTCTTTATCGATTTTAGTTGTCTGTTTTAAAATATAACTTTGTAAGTAACTGCAATTAATGTAATTCAAATGTTTCAATTAAAAAGAAAGGAAACGTTGATTGCAATTAATAGATTTAATAAAAGAAATGC
This sequence comes from Allium cepa, assembly GCA_030765085.1. NCBI lineage: Eukaryota > Viridiplantae > Streptophyta > Magnoliopsida > Asparagales > Amaryllidaceae > Allium > Allium cepa. The sequence continues at coordinate 63,482,907 of CM060929.1, forward strand.
ACGTTTTGTGTTAAACAAAAATGGTGTTTTAATGGAAATAAAAGATCATTTTGAGAAAACAAAATTGAACGTTCTCATTTTTAAGGTGAGTATAAATATTTTATTTTGCATAGATAAAAAACTAAATGCGTACAAAATTCTACTTTCGTTTGCAAACTTTTCCATTCCTACGTACATTTCCTTATCTATTATAAATGTCTGAAGCTTTAATAATAAAACGTGACATTTATTTTTGTCCCTCCACATTCATTTCCTAATTATAAATAACCTACATCTTATTTCTTCTTCTACATTTTGTTTCTCCTAACACCCATATTCAAAAGCTCTTATTCTTGCAACTCCAAAAGCATTCTTTTATAAAAATGATTTTTTTCATTTTTCGTACTGGACAAGAACAAGGTTCTGTAGCGTACTAAAGCTTTTGCTGACGTGGCTTATATTTTTGTTAGGTATGTTTATTTGTTTGTTTAAATTATTTTTGTTTTCAAGCGATTTAACGCGTGTAACTTTCTCATACGAACTCCGTTTCACACGCGATTTTTTTTGTTAGGATCGTAATAAAATTCCGGATCTTTTGACACTGGTTTGGATGAATTTGGAGATTGTCCAATTTTTGGGTTTAAATTGAATTTTAATTCAATTTAAATTCAAAAGGTGAGTGTTTTAACCTACTGACAACTTCTAAAATTTCTTATATTTGTTAAATTGATTTATGATTTGAGTAGAAATTCATTTATGGCTGTTTGGCATATTTTATTCATCATCTCAGTTAGATTCATTCATTTAAATTAAATTGTTATTTAATTTTATTATTGCATATAATTTGACACTTAGATTTATTTATTTTGCATATAAACTTCCAATTAAACAGTTATTAATTTATTTGTGAATATAAACTGTTGATTTATACCTGTTATATTTTATATGCTACCATTGATGTTTGTTCAAATTGGATGATGATTGAAATAAATGGTCGATGAATGATGTTTGGTGAATGGATGATGTGTTCTATATTATATAATCTGCAAGTTATCATGCATTTCATTTCATTCGGGATTGCGGTTTGAAATGATATACAACCGCATTTTATTTTAAGTTACGGATTGAAATGATAAATATCTATATCACTTGACCATATGATAGAAAATTTTATACAGGCACAGCGGTCTATGTATATAAATTATTTTGAAATAATTTCTACGGTTTGGATAGTATACGGTTTAATAAATATTAAATTTTGATATTTTATAAATATTATTTTATATATATACATATGTAGTTAAATTGTGAATTTAAGCTATGTGTAGATCTGTTAAATAAAAATGAATAAGTCGAAAAATGTAGTTTGATAATTTTTATCATATGATTCAGTACAGGTTTAAGATATTGTATATATAAAGCCTAAAATGGTTCAAATCAATTAAGTTTTGAAGATAAATTGGAAATTTATTTGGAATTGAGCTTATATATAAAAAAAAAAATTAAACTCTACAAGTTGAGGTAAAACTTAGTAAACTTGGAAATTGTAAAGTTATGAGATTTATGACTGGTTTTTATTTCAAGATAAATTATACAAATATTTCTAGCATAAATAAATTGAAGGAAATATTTAAGTTGTTAGTAACTGGAGTTTTATTTTGAATGATTTTGATTTATTATGTAAACATTTCAAAACTAAATAATAGGACAATGAATTGGTAAATATAAATTCCAACCTTAAGTTTTGAAATTGTTAAATACTCAAAGTTAGAAATATATTGAATTTGAAGTGGTTGATTTAACGGAAAGTGAATTTAAAATTTATGGATTTAGACTAAATTTTTTTATGAATAAAATTGAAAAGTCGCGGAAATTATTTTATTTTATAAAGTAATTTTAAATTCAAACTATTTTATTCTATATAACGTTGAATATCCAAACCATTCAAGTTTTAGAAGTTATGGTTTTAAAGCTACGAATTTCGCAGTATTATGTTTTGAAAGCTATAATTCAAATGTTTGGTTTCTAGATATTATAAATTTTAAAGCAGTATGATTTTGGAAGAGAAATATACTTGAAATAAAATGATATTATCGATTTGGGTTTTATAAAAATAATATCAAAATGAGTTATTTTGGAAATGGAAATGCTATCGTACTTATGGGTTTTGAAATGGATAATTATATTCTGGTTTTAAAGTATAAACTATTTTTAAAGACCACGGTGTTATAATAACGTTTGATTGTTGAAGAGACCGGGATCGGAAGTTGTCGTACTCTCTGCCAACTCCGAAAACCACTTTAACAACCGGGTACGCGGTGGAGATTCCAGAATGAAGTAGGTTGGTGGCGGCGTTTCCTGTAAGGTAAATACGTGGACCCAACTCCCGTGAGTTGGCATAAGGTGGCTAAAACAGGAGCGATTGACGGGTTAATAAGGTAGCACCTTTGATCGGACACTTCCCTTCGATACTATACTCTGACTTTGGATTGATTCGGCGGCCACCTTCACTTTTGATTTCTTTGATTTGGGGGAGTTTGTTCGGGGTGGGCGGTAGCTGCGCGGTACGCGTTATCACCGACCCGGAAGCGTAATTGGTATATCTACCCTGGCATTGCCTAGTTGTGCCGTGTCACCTACCCAGTCGCGCCTTGTACGAGTTTGGTTTTCTCCCGTAGCCCGTGTGGTATCCTCTAGTGGCTTCCCGATCAAGAGGGACTATGATATTGGATGGACTACTGGGACTATTATTGTGTTAAGGGGGAGATTGTGTAACTCCTTAACGCTATTTAAAAGTAAGTTTATTTTACAATTAGACACTATTATAATAGCGAAATATACTATATAGTAAATAGTTTAACGGATCCTTAAGAGATATGAATCCCGAGCATCTTTTAAGTTACTGCACTCATATTTATTTCTTTTAATTTAACTTACATAAGATCTTTTAGTTCTGACTCGAGTGTTTTGTCTTTTCAACTCGCTCGGATCAGTCCGAGCGTTTCAGGATCGAAGATTTTAGCTCTGGAGGACGAAGACGAAGATTTCTATTATTATTATATATTATATTCCACTACACTCATATTGTTCCGCTGCATTGATATTTATGGGTATGTGAACTCTGATATTTATTGTATAAAGAAGAATCAAATGTTTGTAAATAGTTTTATGAACTGTACATTTATTATTATATTTTATCCTTCCGCTGTGAGATTCTGTTTAGTTTTTTTTCTCTTCTCTGTTTTTCTTATTTACCCCATAACAATCCACCCTTTTGTATGGTTTGAATTGGCACGTGTGTCGATTTAAAGCGTGAGAAAAGGCGGGATGTTACACTTATGGCATGGCATGACCTAAGGGGTAAGAATAGGCCAAACGATTTATGGAATGGAACGACCTAATAGGCCGAGCGACCGAAGGTATAGCGCGACCTAAGGCACAGGGGCAATGCTGAGCGACCTACGTGGTTGCGACTCAAATGGTTGCATCCTAAGGCGTATGAGAAGGCCGAGCGACTTAAGTGGGAACGACCTAACTTGTCACGACCTAATCAGTGCAAGCAGGCCGAGCGACCTGGCGTATGGGAAGGCCGAGCGACTTAAGTGGGAACGACCTAACTTGTCGCGACCTAATCTGTGCAAGCAGGCCAAGCGAGCTAAGGGGGAACAACCTAACGTCTGAGCAACTTAAGGGATTGCGAGAAAAAGCATGGCGCGAGTTAACATGGCCGAATGACTTAATGGCTGAGCGACTTATGGGGTTGCGACCTATGGGTTGCGGCTTAAATGCAGGCCGACCTAAGTGCAGGCCGAGAGACCTGTGTGCAGGCCCAACGACTTAAGCAATGAAAGTGCAAAAAATTTCTCAATTTGCAACCGATCGAGCACGGACGCTGGCGGATTACACCCATCGGCTACCTGGTCCTATTGGCTCCTCGATGCATCACTAAAAACGTGTTCAATCATCAAAGTTATGATTTTTAAAGATTTGAACCCAAAACACTAAAAATTGGGATTTTCACCAATTCAATCTAAACCAAGCGCAAATGCATATGAAAAAGTGTTAGGAATTCATACCCAACAATCAAAGATAGTTATAGACAAAGATGTGAGATAAAAATCTCACCTTTACACAAAATCAATGAAGAAGAAGCTTGAAAGCAAGGGGAAGAATCAATGGCTTCTCTTTGAATTTGGAGTTAGATGTTGGATTTGCAAATGAACTAGGGCTTGGAGTTATAATTTCCCATTCCTCCCTCCATTTTTGATGAAGCTTGAGTGTTAGGAAATGAAAGTAAAGCTATGAAGGGAAGGGTGGTTGAGCTAGAGTTAATAGTTTAGGCTAATGGGCTAAACCAAACCCAAAGCCCAAAGTAAAAAAGTGGCAAAATCCCACTAACTCCAAACATATCAAAGTTTATACTCAAAAAGATCGCAAACGGCGTTTTGAACTCAATGGAAGTAGTCCCGAGTCCTAATTCGACCGTATACAAAAAGTAACTTTTCGGACTAAAATCCGACTAACGATAAAATATTAAACTAAAATATTCAAATATTCTATCGTAAAATATGCGGGTTGTTACATTGATTTTTTTTAATTCAAATAGTTTGGAAATAAATTAACTTTAATATGGAAAGCTTTGAAAAGGTGTTTTAAGAATGAAAGTTATTTTGAATAACTAATAGAGATTTGGAATTTGAATAATTCGATTTAAATTGGAATTCAATATCTGGAATTGAATTCTGTATTCGGTATTTATGATTGAAAAAGGGTATACAAGCTTATTTCGGTTTAAACCATTTTAAAATGTTGTTTTGGGAATTTGAATTAACCCAAGGATTTTAACCTGTATAAATGAAATCGGGTTTTCCGAAATAAAACTATTTGTTTTCAAATGATAAAAGCTTTCACATAAGTAATGAATTTCAAATTCATAAGAAATTTCAAGTTTGAATTGAAACAGTTTTCCAAGTTATAGATGGATCTTTGGAAACGAGTTTTGAAAGTTATAAATGAATCTTTGGAAATTGTTTTGAAAGCTATGAAATGAGTCTTTGATTTAAAGACCGGATGAGTTAATCCAATTTGAAATGGGATTATTTTGAAAGGCTATGAATGAATCTTTGTGAAAGATTGATGAACCTTGTTTAAATTGAAAGGGGTCTTAAAAGTGAATCTTTTGTTTAAAAGATTTAAGTGTGGAAATTGTTTAAACCATTGAAGGTTTTTGAAATGAATCTTTTTGTTTAAAAGATTGGAAATGGTAATTTGTTTTAACCATTTGAATGAAAGGTTTTGGGCTTTAAGTAGTGACTTAACTGAGACCCCAATATCCATATGTTTCTTGTAAATATTGCGCTCACATTCGGTTTAGCCGGGAGAGGACCTTTGTGTCATATAGCCCATTTCGAATATGTGATACGACATTATGGATAGCATTTGAAGACAGGTGGTGAAGATCGGGTATTTGCGAGAACAATAGGATGACCTATCGATTGTCTATGCACTGAGTTGCTTCGGTATAGAGATTCCCTAAGTGATGGGAAGTCCGATCGGAATTGTGGATTCCCAGATTTGTAAGGGCTTCTTTGGAAGTGCATTCGATTCTGTTCGAACCCGGAACAGACTTGTATGGATGTGTGTCTGACATTACACTTTGAGATGTAAAACCGGTTTCTATCAAATACATTTCTGTTTGTGGCGGAGATTTATTCTCTTAGCTTAACACCCTTCTCTAAGACGTACGAGCTCAGAGGTTATGTAATTGATGGTTACCAGTGATACATTCCCAATTTGGTAATGTGGCATACGAAGTGCTGCTGATCATTTGTTGATCGAAGCATGGCTTTTGTGAAAAGCGTAGCTTTGTGGATGAGACTTCGTCAAACCTCACAACTCGGTTATGGTCGAAACAGAAATCGTTGCAGCAAGGTTATTTGGCGGTAGCGCCCCCGAGGGTGTGTCCATTTCCTTCTGGATTATAAGTGGTATCATGGTATGGAGCCCAGATACTTAACTTCGTGGTTGCTGCAAACTTATTGCTTTATGGTTGTTAGTTGAGAGGTACATCGGATAAAGGTCACAAACGACCGGGGGATGACATACTCGTGTCAGTAGTTACCTAGTTACAGAGGTAACCCGGCCTTGTGTAGCAAAGATCTAGTTAGGGTCCGAGGGCGTCCCTCCAGAGGTGTTCCATTTTATTTGGGAAGTTCCTTTGCCCGACCATTTGTTGGAAATCCAAACAAAACAATACGAGCCCTTTACGGTTTCAATTGTATAACTTGACACCTCAGGTGGTAGCTATAGCTGGCATAATATAATGGTACCTATGCTGGTTAAGATTAATATTATACTTTCGAAATGTTTTCCACTATGCACTAATAATAATAATATAAAATGGCTTTCGCGTATCAAGCATTTTTGACTGTCATAAGGAGAAATATCCTCCAAGTGTGCGCTTGCATTGTGTGTGTGGCGGGAGGCCTTATGGAAGTTTCATTTTCCAAAAAGCATTGCGGATTTCAATGTTTTAAAATTCTTTGTTGTTTGTTTAAAGATAAACTGTTTTTGTTTGCTCACACCAGTCCCATGACTGACCCGGAGTTTATTGTTCCCTTTCTAAACTCTGGGTGCCCACTATTTTCTCCACGGGCAGTCTAGAGTTGGGTTTTTCAGATGGTAGATATCGATTCAGTAGCTTTCAGCTTTCTCTTTGGTATTCTTTGGCGACTTTGCATATTGAAGTCTTCGGAGACTGACCTTGCTCTTCTTGGTGAAACATGATGGTGGTTCGAGAAAGTGGTTTGGAGTTCTTGCTTTGGAGCATTGGATTGGAGATCTTTGGAGTTTTGGTTTCGCTGCTTTATCTTGTTGTTATTCCGCTGTATCATTGTTATCTTGTATCTCTGATATTGATTCATATTGTATCATTGTTATATCGAATGTTGTATATCAATGATATTCATTTCTTTTCTTCCGTTGTGCTATTATACTTAAAGTGTAACAGCCTGCAAATCCATACCCCTTGAGTTAACACTATTCTACAACAATCAACTCAAGTTGTACAGAAATACGAACCATTTGGGTTAAAGAAGAAGAGGTAGAAGAAGAAAATATAAAACAACATCAGAATCTAACCATCGCAGCGGAATAAAATATAATATATAATTAATGATCTTTACTCAAAATTAAATATATCTGTTTATATATTACATCATCAGAGTACATCAATCAACAGCTCAACAACAACATACAAATGAATACACAGCAACTCAATCACAGCGGAATATATATAGATAAAACAAGTACGGGGGTACGTAACGTCATCCTGCTCGTCTCCTGAGCTCTACAGCATCATATTCTGTATCCTATAATACTCGGTCTGACCAGAACATTACAGTTACATAACACCCGAGTCAGTCTGGAATACCAGCGTGAGAAAATCACACCCAATTGATTATTAATGTTTCAAAAATTCTTTAAAAATAAAAGCATCTCGTAAGACCACGCCACAAATAAACATGTTGGGTTTTTACCTTACGATAGCTAAAACAATTTTTATAGAAATCCTTTGATATTATAATAAGGTTTATATACAAATACTTATAAAATAGCCGAAATTGTTACATCTATTAAATTCCAACTACTAGCCACAGAGTGGGTAATACAAACAAAACTCGTACAAGGCTCGTAGGGAGAATGGATTTCCAACTAATGACTAGGCACTAGGGTACCATCTGTCACAGTACGGGGCCTAGATCACCATACCGAGGAGTACGCTCGCTCCCCTGCAACACAAGGTCGGGACCCCTTACTGGATAACCCCGAGTGCGATCACCCCGCGACTGGGATCAGCAACCGCCCACTAAGCCGAAATAAAAAGGGACATCTGACTGGAATGACCTCACCCTGCTTGGGTGCTACCCACCTAGTTTTGCCGCATAACCCTGATTTTCAGTCATTCCCATTTGATGAGGCTTGAGGCCAAGCGTTACCTTTTCAGAACATATCCCTTAGAATGCCCATCGTCCACCTGACGATGTTTCGCGAGCATTCATCCATACAAGTCCGTTCCGGGTTCGAACGGAACCGAAGGCACTATTCCTACTACATCCATTTTGGAAATATCCTCAGGATTAGTAGCCCTTGCACTTCACTGCTCCATCTTCGAATCCAAACTTATTTTCACGAAACGTACAAACGGATCGAAGTGGTTTTCGAGAAATAAATCTCGATCCCGGTCTCTTCGAAACGATGAACGCATTTTTGTCCAATATTGATAGTCGGTTATTTAACTATCAATTAATATGCATAAACATCCATCAACCAATAAATAATTTCTCAAATTTTTTATTTATCTCAAATATACTTTCACAAGATATATTTTCACTTTTCAAATTCCTTTGAAAACAGTTTTCACAACTACCTGCCTTTCTCAGAATAAATTCCAAGTATTTCTATTTCCACTGGAATCACCAAGCACAAAACTTTAGTGTTTTTTAAAATAATTTAAAACACTTCACTTTTAAAAATATACTTTAAAACATTTTTATCAAAATTTCTTTAATAATTTGTTAAAAATACATGCTATACGAATATTTGAAAATAAGGTTACTTAATAAAATATAAAACTAGATTCCTATTTTTAAAAACAAAATACTAAGTTACTTCTTAATAATTACTGCTAAAATAGATTAAAAGAAAATATTTACTTTAGACTTTTAATGATAGAAATAAATTTTACGAAACTTGCTTTCTTTACAACAACTTTAAAACATTTAATTTATATTTAAAATTTTACTTTAAACGTACTTGGTTATCCAGAGAAAAATTCCAACTTCAATCACTTAAATCAATTTCCCAAATTGATTTCTAATTCACTTTATTTTGAAATAAGTTCCTTTAATTACTCAATTCATCTCATAATTCATTTGTTATGGACTTATTATTATTGTTATTATTTCCCATTTGATTTTACATCTTTTTGACTGAAATATACGAATTTCAGCTTTTCCAATTTCTTCTTTATTCTTCTTAAATAATTTAAACCTTGAATTTTAAATAAATGTTTTAATCATACTGAAGTTTAAAAATTCATTAATCTTCTGTTTATTCAAAATTTCCCTTCCATATACGGAATTTTATTTATTAGAATTTAAAACTATTATTATTCTTATCCAATTCATTCCTAATTTATTTAAATTCTCTATAATTATTTCACTTACAAATTCTCTTCATTTTATTTCCAAAATCCAATTCTATATATCTTGATAAATTAGTGCACCGGAACATATTCAGGTAAACCATAACATCCGATATTCCAATTGTCAATAATATTCATCACAGAATATAAAATAATCACAACAGAGGGTATAAATAATTTAAATAAATGTTGAGGGATCCAGTTGGATCCCTCCAACCTGTTTTTTCCTGCATCACATATGTTAGCACAATACAATATTCCAATTCCAAAATATCATACTATAGCACATTAATCAATCCAACCATTCAAATAATTATTCATTTTAAATTTAAGTTTAACTGAGTGAGATTAACTCACCTTTTTTAACGACCCAGAATTTCTATTAATTAAAATTTGAATATTTAATTAATTTTAAAATATTAATAAGTGGAATTAAACAGTCGAATAAATTTTATTTCGAATAATTGGATTTAATTGGATAATTAAATCGATAATTTAATATTTGAAATTACAGAAATAATTGGAAATCGAGTTTAATATGATTGAAAATGATTTGCAAAATTTTATTTAATCATATTGAAGTTATAATGATGTTATAGAACTTTTAAAATTGAATTTAAAGTTAATTTGTGAAAATTGAATATTTTAATATTTAATTATCGACTGAAAAATAGTCATTTTTCAAACAGTCTCGGATTTCGACAAAACTAGTTTCATCGGATCCATAATGTCATATTTTTGTAAGGTTTCAAATTTCATCTCAATCGGATTTACCGTTTGTCCGGGGCAAGCTAAAACGCACAAAAATTTGGTTAATCGATTTAATTTAAAATCGATCGTTTATTGTCGTAACTTGCACAGATGATCGAATTAGTCTCTGAAACCTATTCCATTGTGACCGGAACATGGGTTAAACGCTAGAAACGTCGGTCACCACGCAAGATTCGAAGTTCGGAAAATTGAGTGAATAGTGATTTTCGGTAGATTTTCTATAAAAGGACTTCACTCTCTTCATTTGCAAACCCTCCCCTTCTAAAGCTTCAGCCGACCCTAATTTCAATGGCCACAAAAATTCGAAACTTCTTCCCTTAGTCTCTTCCAATCCATGAATAATTAGAGAAAACTTCCAACACGAAAGTCGAAGAGCTCCATGAGAGCTTCAAATCCATACGAAGATGATGGGTTTTGGAGCAACGAAGTGGAAGAAAATTCCCCGTGTTTGTGCTCGTTTTTGCATAGTTTTCGAGGCCATAGGGGAGGCCGAGCTCGTCATGGCGGCGGCCGAAGGTAGCTCTCGAGTGGGGCTTCGAAACCCATGTCTTTGATCGTCTTCGGAACGTCGTATGATGGAGAATGGTCGGTCAAAGATTGGAAGGTGATGGGTTTCATACGTTCGAAACTCACCTGGAACGAATGTGAATTTGGGGGAAGGGAAGAAGCATGCGGCCAAGATTTGCAGGCAGTGAAATGGACGGCCCGGATGGATTAGGGTATAAAATTATAAATAGAGTTGTAAATTAAGTATATTTAAAATCATATAATCTTTAAACTATCGTAACTTGTTGATACGAGGTCGGATTTTGATGAAACGACCTGCGTCGGGTTCGTTTTGTCGAGTACTACACAATGGAGCTAGATTGGAGTCGTTTGGAGTTAGTGATAATTTCGGGTAAAATTAAACGCGTGTTTAATTTTATTCGAAATAAAAGCTGAAAACGAAATTGAAATCAATGTGAGAACTTCTCACTCAATCGAATTAGTTTCGATTTAAATTTTAAATTGTTAGATTTAAAATTGATGATTGTATGCCTGAATGATAAATTATTATCTGTTATTGATTGAAATAGACATTATACGCCGTTAGTAAGCGGAGGTTATTTATTAAAAACATATACCGCGATAATTCCATCTAGATTGGAATTGGTATTATATATGTACTTGGAGTTGATTTTCCCGCATTATATAGCGGATGAGACCCTATTGCGCCGCCTATTAAGCGGATAATATTTTTATAAATCCCATATACCACGATAATTCCGTACTGGAACAGAATTGGTATTGTGCTAACATCTTTGGATGCAGGGAAACAGGTTGGAGGGATCCAACTGGAATCCTCAATTATATTGATTTATTTACAGATATTGTGATATTTGTTGATTATCATATTGATATATGATGTTTGGATGTCGTGATTAACTATTTGGTGCTGTTGCATCATCGGATCCATTTTTGAAGTTTTAAAATAATGATTTTGATTTTAAAAAGAATTTTAAAAGTGATTTTTGAAAGTATACGTTTTATTAAATTTTGAATTGTTAAAATAAATAAACATTGTAATTTTATAAAAGTTATATTTTTGGAAAATAGTACTTAAGTATGATTTTGGAGTTATATAAGTTTTAAATAACGTTTTGTAAATTATTAAAAGGATTGGTTTATTTAAATTGAGATTTTTGAATTATTATAAACGGTTTATATAAAAGATTTCTAAGATTAATATTTATAAATTAAAAATATAGGAATTGTGAAACGAGTTTTATTAAGTGTTAAAATGAAGCGTAAATGGATTTCACAAGTGAATAAAATTTATAGATTTATAAACTGTGAAGTTATGAAATGAATAGATTTTGTAAAATAAAATATTTATAAATAATTAACTTATAAATCGGATTTTAGTATTTAAATGAGGTATAAATAGAATTTGTTAATAAATTGATTTTATAAGTTGAAGTTATAAAATATAAATGGGATTTGTAAACGTTGTTTTTATAAATCTGAAATTGACTTATTTTAATAAGTAAATTATTATAGCTTACTAAAGGGAGTATATTCACGATTTTAGACAATGGATAATCCCTTATATAAAATGTGTAGAAACGTTAAATTTGATTAACGTAGTATATTCACGATTTTGGACAGTGAATATATTATTAAATAAAATGGATATGTTTTGGGAAGTGATGTTTTAAATAGAATTAAAACGATTTAAAGATGTTTTAAAATGTATTATGAATCGAAACCATAGATTTCAACATTTATTGTTGAAATAGACGTTTTCGAGAAAGAAGGAAATGGTGGACTATAACACTGTTATTAAGTAAATGATTTCCGAAAGGAAATGTTTTATATATTATTAGGATTTATATATATCTATCTTAATTTCGAATCCCTATACTAGTGATTTTGGATCGTCGTAACGATGTTTTACGCAACATTCGTTTTGGCCCAAATAAATGTGTTTAAGTGAATGTTCTCCTTAAAGAATGAAATATATACCTAATTTCGATTTAAGTGTATTGAATATTTTCCAAGTGTTGAAAATAAATGGATTTGTGAATTACTTATTATTAAATAAGTATGAAAGTGTTTTCCAATATGAAGTGAATATTTTGAGGCTTTATCTTTTAAAGATAAATTGAAAATGAATATTAAAAATCGATTTGAAAATCGTATATTCATAGATATTTTGGAATTGTAAATTCACTATGGAATTTATAAAAGAAAGGGAAATTTGTTTAAAAATAAACGTTGATTTATTTTTGAAGTGTGGGAATAAATTTACGGATTTGGAACGTAAATATAAAGTAAACCGGTAAGAATTTATTTAATTGGTTTAAATGAACCATTTTGAAATGAAAGTATTTCCGCATCAGGAAAATGATTGAAATTTGTTTTCAAAAGTGGTAAAGGTGAAAAGTGATTTGAAAATTTGTTTTCAAATGGTTGAAGTGTGGAAATTATATATGTAGTAAAGATATTTTTGGAAAATAAATAATTTGGGAAATTATTTGGAATCTGGTGATGTTGTGCACGCCTATTGATAGTTAAATAACGGACTATCAATAGTTACCTTTAAATAGGTATTTGTTGTGATTTGTTTGAATTTGAATGCCATACTTATTTTTGAATAAGCACTCACTATTCGGGTTAGCCGGGAAAGGACCATGGGGTCGTATAACCCATTCCGAATATGTGATACGTCGTTGTGGATTGCATTTGATGACTGGTGTTGAAGACCGGATATTTGTGAAAATGGAAGGATTATCGTCGAATGTTTCTGCATCGGCTGATCCCCGATATAGAAATTTATTACCCTTTGGGATGGGAAGTCCGTCGTGATTAGTGAATATCCGGATTGCAAGGGCTTCTTTGTAAGTGCCTTCGGTTCCGTTCGATCCCGGAATGGACTTGTATGGATGTGTGTTTGACGTTACAATTTGAGATGTAAAGCTGGTTTCTATCAAATATGTTTCCTGGTGGCGGAGAATTTATTCTCTTAGAATAACACCCTTAGAGGTTATGTAGTTGATGGTTACTAGTGATATATTCCCAAATTGGTAATGTGGCATACGAAGTGCTGTTGAGAATTTGATGATCAAAGCATAGCTTTTGTATAAAGCGTGGCTTTGTGGACGAGACTTCGTCGGACCTCACACCTCGGAAATGGTCAAAACAGGAAGGATACGACAAGGTTATTAGGGGGTAGCGCCCCTTTAGTGTATGTCATTCCTTCTGGATAGAGTTGGTATCATGGTATGGAGCCCAGATACTTAACCTATGTTGTTGCTGCAAATTTATTGCTTTGTGGTTGTTGGAAATCGAGGATCCTTGGATATAGATCGATTACGATCGAGGAATGACATATTGTGTCAGTAGTTACCCAGTTAGGGGTAACCCGGCCTTGTGTTGGTAGAGATCCGGTTAGGTTCTCGGGTCGTCTTTCCAGAGGCGTACCCATGTGGCAATGGGAAGTTCCTTGGACTGACCATTTGTTGGAAATTCAAAGAAACAATACGAACCTTGTACGGTTTTAGTTGTAGAACCTGCCATCTAATATGGTAGCTATAGTAGGCATAATATAACGGTACCTATGCCGGCTAAGATTTATATTCTACTTTCGAAATGTTTTCTACACTATGCACTAATAATAATATCAGAAATGATTTGATTTTGCGTAGTAAACATCTTTAACTGACATAAGAAGAAATCTCCTCCAAGTCTGCGTTTGCATTGTGTGCGTGATGGGAGGTCTTATGGTAGTTACATTTTCAAAAAGCATTGTGAATCTATTTTAAAATTATCCTGTTCTTTGTTTTCAAAATAAAATGTTTTAAGTTCTCACACCAGTCCCATGACTGACTCGGAGTTTATTGTTTTCCTTTCTAAACTCTGGGTGCCCACCAATTTCCACACGGGTTGTCTAGAGTTAGGTTATCAGGATATTCTGGAATTCAGGAGTTGCTGGAGGCAAGTTGGACGGCATGGCGTATTCACTAGTATATAGTATTTCTTTTCCGCTGTTTGTTGTTGTACACTCTGATGATGTAATGTAATGTAATGAAATGTACTGTAATAACTGATATAGTTCTTTGTTTAAAGATTATTCATTTATTTATTATATGTTGTTCCGCTGCGATTGTGAGATTCTGATATTGTTTTCTATTTCTTCTTCTTCTTTTCTCTCTTCTTCTACCTTTTCTTCTTCTTTAACCATAACGGTACGGTTTTCCGGCATTCGATTGCTCGGCAGTTGATACAATGGACGTATTGATGTCGGTTTTCGTAAGTTGAAAAGTCGCAACATTACATTTGGTATCAGAGCATATGGTTAAGCGACAACCCTGCTCTGTTGGGTGTTAATCATTAGAGATAGAGTCAGTAGTACTCTAAAATGAGTTGAGTGTAATAATAGATATGAGCGCGTATTTGTTAGTGAATATAAAATTTGTTTTATATTGCGATGATTGGTTTGTTGAGTGGTATATGGATTCTGGTCGGTATCGTCGGAACATCTTTATCGATAGGGATCTCTAAACACTTGTTCAGAACAATTTGGCACGATATTGTTTTAAAATTTGGGTAAATGAAATAATTTTACCTTGATTATATTTTATATGGAAAGGAATAATTTTTACGGAATTATTAAAGTGTATATGAATTGATTGTTTGGTTGTTGAATAAGTTAAATAAAAATAACAGTTTTTAAAGAATGAATTGTATAAGCAAATGAAATATAAAGTATGGAATTATAATTAAAATGATTTACAATCGTGAAATGATCTTATATAAGTAAAGAGAAAATAGTGAAATTTCATAAGTAAGATTTATAAATATGATTTATGAATGAAAGGAAAATTTTGAAAGAATTTAAAAGCATTGAATTCACTATTGTCACTGGGAAATAATAAGGGTGATGACTGCAACATCATCAGTATCATTTTCGAGTCTCTATGTGATGGATTTGCTACCATAGTAAATTGAAATTAAGTTAGTTGTGATAAACAGATTTGAAATTAAAATCCAAGTTGTAATTGATAAATATAAGTGAAATGAGTTTTGAACTTATAATATGAATAATAAATTTAGCTTTGGATAAGTTAATGGATTCAGAAGTTAATAAATAAGTTGTATAACTTATATAATGGGAAAGGATAAGTAAAACCAATTATTGAAGTGGTTAAACAATTTTGTTAAGCAAAATGAGGTGGAATCTGATTTCGGTAAAAAGTTAAATAGAATTTACTTTAGAATTTAAATCTGAATTGGATTTATAAGTGGAAAATTTAAGTTAAGTAAAATAAATTGAAATGGAATATAACTTAAGTGAAGTTGAATAAAGTTGATTTTGGTGTCAAAGTAAATTAATAAGTGAATTAATGAAGTGAAGTCATTAAGAATTTGAACTTGAGTTATATAAATGAAATTCAACTTTATATTGTTAAAGGAATTAGCAAATGAATAAATTAATGGATTGAATGTTAGTCAATTGAATGTAAATTAAATTGATATGGAATAATGAATGTAAGTGTTAATTCATTAAAAGCTAATGTTATTGGAAGTTGAATAAATTGAATGAAAATCAATTAAATGTTAAACCAATTGGAATTAAAAGTGTTGAACCAAATTGAATGTAAAATGAATAAATTTGGTTGTGTTGGATATACATTGGTTGTTATTTGATTGTAAATTGATTTTATATAATTCATTAAGTGTTAATGAAATTGAATTAGCGAAATTGGAAGCTATGTAATTGAATTCAAATGGATAATACGTAAATTTGAATAGAATTGAATTTGATTTGATTTGGAAGTGAACTAATGTGAATGTAAATTAGTGAATGTTAACTAATTGAATGTGAACAAATGAATGTTAGTAAAGACATCCAATGTTAATGAATCAAATGTGATTAAATCGGAAAACCAATTCATTGAATAATGATGAGAATATGAACGAATATTTATTTGGTTATGGATTATAGTTGGATGCTAGTTGGTTAATGGTTGAATTTGTTGATTGGTTGCATTTACTATGTTGGCACATGTAGTTGTTATGTTGCTATATGTTGTATATTGATATTATTTCATATATGCATGTTCTCATGGTTTTGTTGAGTGTTTAATAGGCGCGGATTGCGCTTGCTTCGCATTTGAAGCTCGCTTTTGCACTATATTAGCCGTATATGCTCGCTAATAATAAATAAGGTACATATCTCGGATTAAATATCGTACTTTTACACTTTTTTTCCTGCGGGATGCCTCATCACTTGATGAGATGTATATTTGTGATATATATACTGTCATTTTTTTTCCGGATCGAGCCGCGCAAAGGAGACCCTGGCAAATTTTTTCGAAAATTTAAGGCGTTCGAATTTTTTTTGAGAAAATTGGGAAAATTTTGGAAACTATAAATTTTATTTGGAATTGGAAGTTAAACGATATAGTTGATTTTGAAAAAGATAACTAAGCATGATTTGAAAACTTAGTAAAGTATTGTAAGAAGTTTAACTATAGATTTTGGGAAAGTCAATGGATTCTGTAACGTTTTCTTACTTGGTAATTTCGAGGACGAAATTCTTTCAAGGGGAAGTTTGTAACGACCCAGAATTTCTATTAATTAAAATTTGAATATTTAATTAATTTTAAATATTAATAAGTGGAATTAAACAGTCAAATAAATCTTATTTCGAATAATTGGATTTAATTGGATAATTAAATCGATAATTTAATATTTGAAATTGCAGAAATAATTGGAAATCGAGTTTAATATGATTGAAAATGATTTGTAAAATTTTATTTAATCATATTGAAGTTATAACGATGTTATAGAACATTTAAAATTGAATTTAAAGTTAATTTGTGAAAATTGAATATTTTAATATTTAATTATCGACTGAAAAATTGTCATTTTTCAAACTGTCTCAGATTTCGACGAAACTAGTTTCATCGGATCCGTAATGTCATATTTTTGTAAGGTTTCAAATTTCGTGTCAATCGGAATTACCGTTTGTCCGGAGTAAGCTAAAACACACAGAAATTTGGTTAACCGATTTAATTTAAAATCGATCGTTTATTGCCGTAACTCGCACAGATGATCGAATTAGCCTCCGAAACCTATTCCATTGTGTCCGGAACACGGGTTAAACCCTAGAAACGTCGATCACCGCGTGAGATTCGAAGTTTGAAAAATTGAGTGAATAGTGATTTCGGTAGATTTTCTATAAAAGGACTTCACTCTCTTCATTTGGAAACACTCCCCATTCTAAAGCTTCAGCCGGCGCTAATTTCAATGGCCACAAAAATTCAAAACTTCTTCCCTTAATCTCTTCCAATCCGTGAATAATTAGAGAAAACTTCCAACACGAAAGTCGAAGAGCTCGATGAGAGCTTCAAATCCATACGGAGATGATGGGTTTTGGAGCAACGAAGTGGAAGAAAATGCCCCGTGTTTGTGCTCGTTTTTGCACAGTTTTTGAGGCCATAGGGGAGGCCGAGATCGACATGGTGGCGGCCGAAGGTAGCTCTCGAGTGGGGCTTCGAAACCCATGTCTTTGATCGTCTTTGGAACGTCGTATGGTGGAGCAATGGTCGGTCAAAGATTGGAAGGTGATGGGTTTCATACATTCGAAACTCACCTGGAACGAACGTGAATTTGGGAGAAGGGAAGAAGCACGCATGCGGACAAGATTTGCAGGCAGTGAAATGGACGGCCCGGATGGATTAGGGTATAAAATTATAAATAGATTTGTAAATTAGGTATATTTAAAATCGTATAATCTTTAAACTATCGTAACTTGTTGATACGAGGTCGGATTTTGATGAAACGACTTGCGTCGGGTTCGTTTTGTCGAGTACTACGCAATGGAGCTGGATTGGAGTCGTTTGGAATTAGTGAGAATTTCGGGTAAAATTAAACGCATGTTTAATTTTATTCGAAATAAAAGCTGAAAACGAAATTGAAATCAAGGTGAGAACTTCTCACTCAATCGAATTAGTTTCGATTTAAATTTTAAATTGTTAGATTTAAAATTGATGATTGTATGCCTGAATGATAAATTATTATCTGTTATTGATTGAAATAGACATTATACGCCGTTAGTAAGCGGAGGTTATTTATTAAAAACATAAACCGCGATAATTCCATCTAGATTGGAATTGGTATTATATATGTACTTGGAGTTGATTTTCCCACATTATATAGCGGATGAGACCCTATTGCGCCGCCTATTAAGCGGATAATATTTTTATAAATCCCATATACCGCGATAATTCCGTACTGGAACAGAATTGGTATTGTGCTAACATCTTTGGATGCAGGGGAACAGGTTGGAGGGATCCAACTGGATTCCTCAATTATATTGATTTATTTACAGATATTGTGATATTTGTTGATTATCATATTGATATATGATGTTTGGATGTCGTGATTGACTATTTGGTGCTGTTGCATCATCGGATCCATTTTTGAAGTTTTAAAATAATGATTTTGATTTTAAAAAGAATTTTAAAAGTGATTTTTTGAAAGTATACGTTTTATTAAATTTTGAATTGTTAAAATAAATAAACATTGTAATTTTATAAAAGTTATATTTTTGGAAAATAGTACTTAAGTATGATTTTGGAGTTATATAAGTTTTAAATAACGTTTTGTAAATTATTAAAAGGATTGGTTTATTTAAATTGAGATTTTTGAATTATTATAAACGGTTTATATAAAAGATTTCTAAGATTAATATTTATAAATTAAAAATATAGGAATTGTGAAACGAGTTTTATTAAGTGTTAAAATGAAGCGTAAATGGATTTCACAAGTGAATAAAATTTATAGATTTATAAACTGTGAAGTTATGAAATGAATAGATTTTGAAAAATAAAAGATTTATAAATAATTAACTTATAAATCGGATTTTAGTATTTAAATGAGGTATAAATAGAATTTGTTAATAAATTGATTTTATAAGTTGAAGTTATAAAATATAAATGGGATTTGTAAACGTTGTTTTTATAAATCTGAAATTGACTTATTTTAATAAGTAAATTATTATAGCTTACTAAAGGGAGTATATTCACGATTTTAGACAATGGATAATCCCTTATATAAAATGTGTAGAAATGTTAAATTTGATTAACGTAGTATATTCACGATTTTGGACAGTGAATATATTATTAAATAAAATGGATATGTTTTGGGAAGTGATGTTTTAAATAGAATTAAAACGATTTAAAGATGTTTTAAAATGTATTATGAATCGAAACCATAGATTTCAACATTTATTGTTGAAATAGACGTTTTCGAGAAAGAAGGAAATGGTGGACTATAACACTGTTATTATAGTAAATGATTTCCGAAAGGAAATGTTTTATATATTATTAGGATTTATATATATCTATCTTAATTTCGAATCCCTATACTAGTGACTTTGGGTCGTCGTAACGATGTTTTACGCAACATCGTTTTGGCCCAAATAAATGTGTTTGAGTGAATGTTCTCCTTAAAGAATGAAATATATACTTAATTTCGATTTAAGTATATTGAATATTTTCCAAATGTTGAAAATAAATGGATTTGTGAATTACTTATTATTAAATAAGTATGGAAGTGTTTTCCAATATGAAGTGAATATTTTGAGATTTTATCTTTTAAAGATAAATTGAAAAAGAATATTGAAAATCGATTTGAATATCGTATATTCATAGATATTTTGGAATTGTAAATTCACTATGAAATTTATAAAAGAAAGGGAAATTTGTTTAAAAATAAACGTTGATTTATTTTTGAAGTGTGGGAATAAATTTACGGATTTGGAACGTAAATATAAAGTAAATCGGTAAGAATTTATTTAATTGGTTTAAAAGAACCATTTTGAAATGAGTATTTCCACATCAGGAAAATGATTGAAATTTGTTTTCAAAAGCGGTAAAGGTGAAAAGTGATTTGAAAATTTGTTTTCAAATGGTTGAAGTGTGGAAATTATATATCTAGTAAAGATATTTTTGGAAAATAAATAATTTGGGAAATTATTTGGAATCTGGTGATGTTGTGCACACCTATTGACAGTTAAATAACCGACTATCAATATTTACCTTTAAATAGGTATTTGTTGTGATTTGTTTGAATTTGAATGCCACACTTATTTTTGAATAAGCGCTCACTATTCGGGTTAGCCGGGAAAGGACCTTGGGGTCGTACAACCCATTCCGAATATGTGATACGTCGTTATGGATTGCATTTGATGACCGGTGTTAAAGACCGGATATTTGTGAAAACGGAAGGATTACCGTCGAATGTTTCTGCATCGGCTGATCCCCGATATAGAAATTTATTACCCTTTGTGATGGGAAGTCTGTAACGACCCAATATTTTCAACCATTCGCATCCGCACATGTCGGACTTGAATTGTTCAAAATACTGCGTTGTAGAATAAATTTAGCAAACTCAGAATATACAGTAAATAAATCACAGAATCACATACACAGATATCAGAATCTCGCAGCGGAAATTAAAATTTAGTGGTTCATGAAGCCACTGATACATCTTTAACAAAACAGAACTTACATTGTCTATAATCCTCAATACAAATTTTAACATACACAGATAGAGAGTCTTCAAAGTCTTGAATTCCAGAAAGGATAAAGGCTGAAACAACTTCCAATAGCACGAATGATCTATTGAGTGTCCTAGCTACGGAGAAGAAACTGAAGCTGCAACTCAGGCTGACCCGAGCGTAAAATAAAACAAACACTCGAGTCAGGACATACATACTTATATGATGTAAGCTAAATCAAGTGTACTGTAATATAGAGCAAGTAACTTAAAGGATGCTTGGGACCGCCCATCCTCTAAGGATCCGTCAAACTATTTACTATGTAATATATTGCGCTATTATAATAGTGTCTATTTATAAAATAAACATACTTTTTTCTTAGCATTAAGGGGTTACCCATATAGCCCTTAACACGTAATAGTCCCAGTAGTCCATCCAATATCATAGCCCCTCCTGATCGGGAAGCCACCAGAGGATACCACACGGGCTACGGGAGAAATCCAAACTCGTACAAGGCTCGATATGGTAGGTGACACGGCACAACTAGGCAATGCCAGGGTAGATATACCAATTACGCTTCCGGACCGATGGTAACGCGAAGCCGCAGCAACCGCCCACCTCGAACAACACTCCCAAATCAAAGGTGCGCGCACCAAACAATCACAAGAGTAATAGAATGGCAACCGAAGAAGTGTGTTCGATCAGAGGAGCTACCTCATTAATCCGTCGATCGCTCCTGTTTTAGCCACCTTAAGCCAACTCACGGGAGTCGGGTCCACGTATATACCTTTCAAGAAACCGTCACCACCATCCTACTTCATTCTGGAATCTCCACCGCGTACACGGTTAGTCAAAGTGGTTTTCGGTATCGACAGAGAGTATGTCCATAACCGATCCCGGTCTCTTTGCCAACCCTTCGTTATTATAACCCGTGGTTATTTAAAAACAGTTTATACTTTAAATCAGAATAAACATTTCCATTTCAAAACTATAGATACGATATCATTTTAAAACCCAAAACAATAGGATATCGTTATATTCAAATATAATTCTTTCCAAAACCATACTGTTTATAATATCTGGAGACCAAATATTTGAATTATATCTTCAAAGGATAATGTTTTGGAAACTTTACTTAAATCCATAACTCCCAAACACAATGGTTTGGACATTCAACGGTATATATATAAATGGGTTAACTTTATGGTTACTTTGTAAAGAAGATAATTTACATAGCTTCACAAATATATTTCTTTATTTAAAGTTTAACCATAATTTAAATATCCCTTTATGTTCCCAAAACCATTTCAATTTTTATATATATCCAATTGGAGTATTTACTATTCAAAACTTAGTTTGGGTTTTATTCTTTCACAAATCAATGTTTTATATTTTTAGTCTTGAATATTCCCATAATTTCCATAAATAAAACTCCAAATTTTAACCATTAAATTTTTCCCAAAATTTACTTAATACCAGAATATTTATCTTTAATTTATTTAGGAAAATACAGTTATAAATATTATGTCTTAAGTTTTTCCAAAACTTAAGGTAAAATAAAATTTATCAAATTCCATAAATTTTAGAGCAATCAAATTCTAGATTCCATAGCACTTAGGAAATGCTACCTAAAGTTATGGGTAAAACTAGTCAAATTTCAAAAGACAGCATTTAAATGCTGTAATAGATTGTTTAACTTGATAAATATTTCCAAATATAACCTATTTATTTATTCATTTATTAACTGAAATCTTATTCTTTCAAAATCCCGATTTACCAAATAAGTTATATTCCATAAATTTATTCAAATATTTATTTATTTCTTTATTTATAACTTATTAAAAATCAATATAAATTCCTTTAAAGATATAAATCAAATATTTAACTTCCAAAATAATTTTAAATATTTCAGAAAATATTATAAGGACCACGGGCCTGTATATAGTTTTCTAGCCTAGGTCAAGTGGTACGGATTTATATCATTTCAATCCGTAGTTTACAAATATCCCGGGTCCTATCATTTCAAACCCGCAATCCCAAGTTTAACAGTTTAACAGTTAACAGCATAATTTAACAATAATAATCATTTAGGCCTATCATTTCAGCCCATAACAATCTACGTATAACAGGGAACTTGCAGTGTGATTTAAGCAGTAAATAAACAATAACATAATATAACTGTAGATATAATACAACAGATAATAACTGATGAGGTGTCAATTTAAATGGGGTTCATCATTTTATATTACACTACAGACAGATAATAGTGACATAAAATTTTACACATACACTTGCAATAATTTACGAAATATAAATACGTATGTCTGGTGAGAAATACTCACCTGAAAGTTGCAGAAAATTTGAATTCAAAACGACGATTCACCGGTAAAGACCGACAGAAAATAACGATCAAATTTCTTCTGATGTCGCCTAGATTCAAATCTAGAACAAATTCAAATATTTTGAAACGCGACTTTAGAATGTATGGTCAAGAAAGGATTAAAATAGAACGGAAATTGTTTTGACTTGCTCGACCACTCCACCGTATAATGTGACCTAAATATACCCAAACGTGAACCGTGCTAACACAAAAATTACGACAAAATTTCCTAAAACAAAAACGGCAAAATGTTGAATACGCATACACGTGCACACTTGCATTCCTATGTATTATGAAAATGTTGTTGCTTAAATTTTCCTCAAACTTAGAGTCACTTTTTCAAATCCAGCTACTATCTTACATTTTAAACTTAATTTGCATCATTGCTTTATGACTTCATCCATCTTCAATCTAAACTTTCCAGGCTTAAAAACTGTACAGACACACCTCATCCTATCTTCAACTATTACTAGCATCCCCAAACTCCAGCCTTTTACTAAACACTCAGGTTAGATGAATTCACTCACAAGGCTTGGTCATCATATCCAAAGCAAGTTTTTACTGATCCATTCGTGCACCGTGTGATACACAGATATGCACAGCCTATGAATTTTATAAATGCAGACTACCACTCAACTACGTTTTTCTTAATTCACTCATATATGCCTCTATGCTCTTTTCTTCTTCTATCCTCTTTTGCAATGACTTACCCAAACTAGAACCCAAACCTGGTCTAAGTTTACAAATACAGTTTGTCTGAAAGGAGAAAAATGAGCAAATTCCTTATTATACCCCTAGTCGAACCCATGATTTTGAAATCAAAAGAAAACTCAGGTTAATGAGATGTTTGATAGAACTTGGTTTTACATATGTAAAAATTTTTTTCAAAGTAACCTCTCAGTTCTATAAAGTTAGTACCTCTGACTTAATTATGTATACAAAAAAAAAAAAAAAAAAAGAAAAAAAAAAGAAAACTCTATAAACCCAGATCCATATGTTGTTCAAGGCATATGATAAGATTCTTAGAGAAAACAAAGTGGATAAATGGTAGTGTGGCCGAGCAAGGCAGAGATAAAACAAAATTTTCGAGGAAGAGGAAATATCTGAACAAAGAAAAGAAAATGACATAGACCATTTACCTGATAAGAGTTCGAGCCCGAGAAGAACAGACAAGAGAGAATGAAACTAAAGAAGATAAAGCAAAGTATATATAGATGGATTTTGCGAAATAGTCAGATATGAAACGTACGAGTATTAATGTAAGCGTTGATCTCTCCTACCACTCCTCTGTTAGAACGTTATGAGCGTGATTTACTGATCAGTTTGCAAAAGGATAAATCTTCGAAATATACAGGGGAAGCCAAGAGTTTCACAACGTATAAAGCTTGATGATAATTTAATGCCAGATTAATTTCCTGCGTGATTTGAGCTCATACCAGAGAACTGGTATCTTGGCAGGTATACATTGTTATAACTTCAAATTTATGTGATGTGTGATTAAATGATAAAACGGCAAGGCACATAAATTTGAACTGATGCGCATTTGAAGGGTGCTTGATTTATATTTTTTTTCTTTCCAGATGATATGTGTGATTTTAAACTGCTCATTATGAATATATTTTGATTTCACAATATGTTCCAATTAAACAGTTGCATGGTTAAAGCAAACATGCTTTGAAGTAGTTGCAGAGATTTATGGGGAAAATGGCAAGAATAGAAACGGAGCATTGCTTTGAAATCTGAACGTTTTGCATATATGCGTGATTTCTCCTTTCAGTTTCAAAGAAATAAAGGTTTCAATATTAAGAGGAAGAGAAATCAAATCTGCTGCCAGTTATACACAATTGATTGAATGCATCAGTTTCTTATGTTAATTGTTTACTCACGTGATTAAAGCAATGGGATAAATATATAGGGCTTTGAATATAACTGACGAGCTAAATCAGAGGAGATAAATCAATAGTTATCAATTATACAAGATGTCAGGGAATACGTTCACATTTCAAGCATTGATTTGGTAAATATTTGCTTTAAATCTTCGTATGAATTAAAGGAGAGATAAATGGGAATGAAAACATCAGTTTCTATATGATAAATGCTTATACGTGATTTAGTTTATACATTGATTTATAGGCAAACAAACGGCAAATAGTGATACAATGCAATATTCCCTTGGTCTTAAGAAACGGCAGAGGTGCTGATACAACTAGTGATTCAAGCAAATACATATAGATTTGTTTTAACTGTAGGTTGCGTGATTCATTTCCAGTTTTAATGCATGCGTGATATATCTTCCAAATATAAATATTTGCACGTTATAAGAATTTTTTTTTTCAAAAGCATGCGTGCCTTATAAATTTCCAGATTTGATGAATATGGACTGTGTAATTTCCTTCCAGGATACTTTGCTTGAATTATATGTGTGATTAGGAACGGAAAATTTTATTTATTTATTTATTTATTTATTGCACAATAAAGGTGAAATAGAGAGATATACATGGGAATTGAGAAGTTGAAAAGATAGGCAAGGTTAAGTATGAATGCGTGATTTAAAACTGCCAATTGAAATCTAGATTTAATGCATGCGATAACTGCAATTTTTATGAGAAGCTTTGATTTCAAAATCTTATACTATTTAATGTAGGCGTGATTTTAGATTGATGATTTGCAGATAAAAGGATTTGTTTGAGGCGGAATCAAATGGACAAATGGGGAGAAAAGGGCAAGCAGCTTAAATGGTTTAAAGTATCAGTTTTATATATATAAATATGTAAATATGAATACGTGTGTGATGATTCATTTATATTTACATAAATTTTGATTTGTATTAAATATGTTTACAAATGTATTTGGACGTTCGCAGATACCATACTAGATCATAGGCAAAAACACAGGGGAAAAAGAGGAAGCTGTAGAGATTTAAAGCTTTCAGTTACAAAAGTTATAAATATGTTTACGTGATATAAGATTTAGGCAGTTACACAACATATAAAGTTTGAAAATATGTAAATATGCATGCGTGATTTCAGCATGCTTTGATTCTCCTATGTTTGATTTAATAAACAAACTGGCCAGACTTAATGCAAAACTTTTTAAAAAGAAACGTACAAAATGAAAAGTTGCGTGATATAAGCCTGGATATAAAGTTTGTACGTAACTTTATGTTCTTTTTTTTTTAGTTCAGTTTGCAAAAATTATAAGTTTTTGAATTTACTGGAAGGCCGAGAGATTTGCTTCAGTTTTCTCTTTGAATAAATGCTTAAACGTGATTGAAGAAATAAACAAGGGAAGTTATCAATGCATGATTTTATTTCTGAGAAAAGGAAAGGCAAACTCATATTCAATTCAGTTTTGATTTACAAAAGGTTTAATTAAGGCATACGTTGATATGGGGAGAAATAAAGGTAAGTATACATCAGAGGATGAACGAAAGAGTTGATATGTATCGTATCAATTTAGGCATGTACAAATTTCTCCTTGGATTTTTGTCTCACACGTTACTTCCATGTTAAGTTTTTACTTCATTTTATTTATTTGATTTTAGTTTGAAAACAATAAATGGAATGGCAAGAATTTATGCAAAGCTTAGAAAAACGTATACAAATTTATTTAAAATCAGACTGTCAGTTAATGCAACGTAACGTTTGTTATAAAATCTCTGACTGATATTTTTCTCCAAAATTTTACGAAAACATGATTTTTACACTACGCTAAACAGACGCAGTCCAAAACATCAAAAATTTTCATAAAAATAACATTTTAAAAACACACGTTTTATTACGTCACTTATACCCTATAATTGACGCGTCCTTTAAACGCGAAATTTAACAGTTCAAAAATAGCTTAAATTTTCACAGTTATTATTTAATTTTATTGACATATACAAATTTTATAAAATATATCTCCAAATAAAATAATTAACTATTTTGATAAACACAATTTATATAAAATATATTTCAAAGTTAAATAATTAAAATAAAATAAATAGCTAAAACTAGGGCTGTTACACTCTCCCCCACTTAAAAACTTTTCGTCCTCGAAAAGGAACGAAAGGAAAAGAATCAAAAGAGGATAAGCTAGACAAACAAGAATCTTAAACGAATAGTTCCGGATTTGAAACACGAAGAAGATCCTCCAGAATCGGTTCTACTCTTCAGTTTGACCGTCAGTCCATGGGTGATAAACGGTGCTTAGGTCTCGATGAGTAACAAAGGTTTCAAAGAATATTGAAAGATTCCTAAATAGGCTGGTAGAAGCAATCGCCTCCCCATTCTGTAGCAGATAGGGAAACCAAGGACACTTAAAAATAGTTCATAAACAAAATAAGATAATAAATTTGAAATCATAATGCTTTTGAGATTATAATACTTTGAAGGTCGTTAAAATTTATAGATATCATCATCTGGAAATCATATTACAAAAATCATAGCACTTTTTAAAATAATCTTCATTTATACCTTTTAAATTCAATGCCAAATAATACTCATTTCAAAGTTGAAATATTTTAAGGTTCATTTATTCAATTATAAAATTTTCAAAACATTTTATTTTTAAAAACAGCAGCACTTATAATATGTTACGGTAGATATAATAGTATTTTCCAATCAATTCATTATTCTACTTAACTCTTGATTTAGCAATAACCTAACACTTTATTTAAAATACCTATTTTATAATTAAGATATTCCTTTAATAAGTTACACTTGAAATTTCCATTTGAAAACCAAATTCTCAATTATCAAATTTTAGTGATATTAAAATACATCTTAATCATAATTATCCATTTTTCAAGACATGTCTATTTCCAAAACAAGGATAGAAATTCAAATTTGATGAACTCAAATCAAATAGAATCCAAGCTAGTTAAAATCAGAAGGTCCGATGATTAAATAACAGAATAAGGAACTGGGTAAGTCTATATAAATCGCGGACAACCTTGACCTGGTCAACCGTGACTTGAAGAGTCGGATCGATATGATTGGGTAAATCTATATTTGATCCGAAGAGATAGAGTTCGGAATAACCAAAGATACTGGCATATAAACCGAGGATAAATATAAATCTCTGGTGAATCAATGTTAATGGTAAAGGAGTTTCGCCCCTTTATTAGAATAATGGCGAGACCGCCAATTTACTATAAAGATCATCCGAAGTGGAGTTATGGGACACTCCAGAATCTAAAGTAGATGAAAGTGAGGGACACGGATGAACTTTGGAACCACAGGGAATGTTCCAAATTCGAAAAGGAAGAGGTTCAAGCTCGAATGAAGGTGATTCTATAAATCAATTTACCATACATTCTAAGTTTGCCTAGAGCCAAAGCTCTGATACCAAATGTAACGACCCAATATTTTCAACCATTCGCATCCGCACATGTCGGACTTGAATTGTTCAAAATACTGCGTTGTAGAATAAATTTAGCAAACTCAGAATATACAGTAAATAAATCACAGAATCACATACACAGATATCAGAATCTCGCAGCGGAAATTAAAATTTAGTGGTTCATGAAGCCACTGATACATCTTTAACAAAACAGAACTTACATTGTCTATAATCCTCAATACAAATTTTAACATACACAGATAGAGAGTCTTCAAAGTCTTGAATTCCAGAAAGGATAAAGGCTGAAACAACTTCCAATAGCACGAATGATCTATTGAGTGTCCTAGCTACGGAGAAGAAACTGAAGCTGCAACTCAGGCTGACCCGAGCGTAAAATAAAACAAACACTCGAGTCAGGACATACATACTTATATGATGTAAGCTAAATCAAGTGTACTGTAATATAGAGCAAGTAACTTAAAGGATGCTTGGGACCGCCCATCCTCTAAGGATCCGTCAAACTATTTACTATGTAATATATTGCGCTATTATAATAGTGTCTATTTATAAAATAAACATACTTTTTTCTTAGCATTAAGGGGTTACCCATATAGCCCTTAACACGTAATAGTCCCAGTAGTCCATCCAATATCATAGCCCCTCCTGATCGGGAAGCCACCAGAGGATACCACACGGGCTACGGGAGAAATCCAAACTCGTACAAGGCTCGATATGGTAGGTGACACGACACAACTAGGCAATGCCAGGGTAGATATACCAATTACGCTTCCGGACCGATGGTAACGCGAAGCCGCAGCAACCGCCCACCTCGAACAACACTCCCAAATCAAAGGTGCGCGCACCAAACAATCACAAGAGTAATAGAATGGCAACCGAAGAAGTGTGTTCGATCAGAGGAGCTACCTCATTAATCTGTCGATCGCTCCTGTTTTAGCCACCTTAAGCCAACTCACGGGAGTCGGGTCCACGTATATACCTTTCAAGAAACCGTCACCACCATCCTACTTCATTCTGGAATCTCCACCGCGTACACGGTTAGTCAAAGTGGTTTTCGGTATCGACAGAGAGTATGTCCATAACCGATCCCGGTCTCTTTGCCAACCCTTCGTTATTATAACCCGTGGTTATTTAAAAACAGTTTATACTTTAAATCAGAATAAACATTTCCATTTCAAAACTATAGATACGATATCATTTTAAAACCCAAAACAATAGGATATCGTTATATTCAAATATAATTCTTTCCAAAACCATACTGTTTATAATATCTGGAGACCAAATATTTGAATTATATCTTCAAAGGATAATGTTTTGGAAACTTTACTTAAATCCATAACTCCCAAACA
The DNA here is from genome assembly GCA_030765085.1 of Allium cepa. Classification (NCBI taxonomy): domain Eukaryota; kingdom Viridiplantae; phylum Streptophyta; class Magnoliopsida; order Asparagales; family Amaryllidaceae; genus Allium; species Allium cepa. Next base: position 63,512,984 of record CM060929.1, read on the forward strand.
CAATGGTTTGGACATTCAACGGTATATATATAAATGGGTTAACTTTATGGTTACTTTGTAAAGAAGATAATTTACATAGCTTCACAAATATATTTCTTTATTTAAAGTTTAACCATAATTTAAATATCCCTTTATGTTCCCAAAACCATTTCAATTTTTATATATATCCAATTGGAGTATTTACTATTCAAAACTTAGTTTGGGTTTTATTCTTTCACAAATCAATGTTTTATATTTTTAGTCTTGAATATTCCCATAATTTCCATAAATAAAACTCCAAATTTTAACCATTAAATTTTTCCCAAAATTTACTTAATACCAGAATATTTATCTTTAATTTATTTAGGAAAATACAGTTATAAATATTATGTCTTAAGTTTTTCCAAAACTTAAGGTAAAATAAAATTTATCAAATTCCATAAATTTTAGAGCAATCAAATTCTAGATTCCATAGCACTTAGGAAATGCTACCTAAAGTTATGGGTAAAACTAGTCAAATTTCAAAAGACAGCATTTAAATGCTGTAATAGATTGTTTAACTTGATAAATATTTCCAAATATAACCTATTTATTTATTCATTTATTAACTGAAATCTTATTCTTTCAAAATCCCGATTTACCAAATAAGTTATATTCCATAAATTTATTCAAATATTTATTTATTTCTTTATTTATAACTTATTAAAAATCAATATAAATTCCTTTAAAGATATAAATCAAATATTTAACTTCCAAAATAATTTTAAATATTTCAGAAAATATTATAAGGACCACGGGCCTGTATATAGTTTTCTAGCCTAGGTCAAGTGGTACGGATTTATATCATTTCAATCCGTAGTTTACAAATATCCCGGGTCCTATCATTTCAAACCCGCAATCCCAAGTTTAACAGTTTAACAGTTAACAGCATAATTTAACAATAATAATCATTTAGGCCTATCATTTCAGCCCATAACAATCTACGTATAACAGGGAACTTGCAGTGTGATTTAAGCAGTAAATAAACAATAACATAATATAACTGTAGATATAATACAACAGATAATAACTGATGAGGTGTCAATTTAAATGGGGTTCATCATTTTATATTACACTACAGACAGATAATAGTGACATAAAATTTTACACATACACTTGCAATAATTTACGAAATATAAATACGTATGTCTGGTGAGAAATACTCACCTGAAAGTTGCAGAAAATTTGAATTCAAAACGACGATTCACCGGTAAAGACCGACAGAAAATAACGATCAAATTTCTTCTGATGTCGCCTAGATTCAAATCTAGAACAAATTCAAATATTTTGAAACGCGACTTTAGAATGTATGGTCAAGAAAGGATTAAAATAGAACGGAAATTGTTTTGACTTGCTCGACCACTCCACCGTATAATGTGACCTAAATATACCCAAACGTGAACCGTGCTAACACAAAAATTACGACAAAATTTCCTAAAACAAAAACGGCAAAATGTTGAATACGCATACACGTGCACACTTGCATTCCTATGTATTATGAAAATGTTGTTGCTTAAATTTTCCTCAAACTTAGAGTCACTTTTTCAAATCCAGCTACTATCTTACATTTTAAACTTAATTTGCATCATTGCTTTATGACTTCATCCATCTTCAATCTAAACTTTCCAGGCTTAAAAACTGTACAGACACACCTCATCCTATCTTCAACTATTACTAGCATCCCCAAACTCCAGCCTTTTACTAAACACTCAGGTTAGATGAATTCACTCACAAGGCTTGGTCATCATATCCAAAGCAAGTTTTTACTGATCCATTCGTGCACCGTGTGATACACAGATATGCACAGCCTATGAATTTTATAAATGCAGACTACCACTCAACTACGTTTTTCTTAATTCACTCATATATGCCTCTATGCTCTTTTCTTCTTCTATCCTCTTTTGCAATGACTTACCCAAACTAGAACCCAAACCTGGTCTAAGTTTACAAATACAGTTTGTCTGAAAGGAGAAAAATGAGCAAATTCCTTATTATACCCCTAGTCGAACCCATGATTTTGAAATCAAAAGAAAACTCAGGTTAATGAGATGTTTGATAGAACTTGGTTTTACATATGTAAAAATTTTTTTCAAAGTAACCTCTCAGTTCTATAAAGTTAGTACCTCTGACTTAATTATGTATACAAAAAAAAAAAAAAAAGAAAAAAAAAAAGAAAACTCTATAAACCCAGATCCATATGTTGTTCAAGGCATATGATAAGATTCTTAGAGAAAACAAAGTGGATAAATGGTAGTGTGGCCGAGCAAGGCAGAGATAAAACAAAATTTTCGAGGAAGAGGAAATATCTGAACAAAGAAAAGAAAATGACATAGACCATTTACCTGATAAGAGTTCGAGCCCGAGAAGAACAGACAAGAGAGAATGAAACTAAAGAAGATAAAGCAAAGTATATATAGATGGATTTTGCGAAATAGTCAGATATGAAACGTACGAGTATTAATGTAAGCGTTGATCTCTCCTACCACTCCTCTGTTAGAACGTTATGAGCGTGATTTACTGATCAGTTTGCAAAAGGATAAATCTTCGAAATATACAGGGGAAGCCAAGAGTTTCACAACGTATAAAGCTTGATGATAATTTAATGCCAGATTAATTTCCTGCGTGATTTGAGCTCATACCAGAGAACTGGTATCTTGGCAGGTATACATTGTTATAACTTCAAATTTATGTGATGTGTGATTAAATGATAAAACGGCAAGGCACATAAATTTGAACTGATGCGCATTTGAAGGGTGCTTGATTTATATTTTTTTTCTTTCCAGATGATATGTGTGATTTTAAACTGCTCATTATGAATATATTTTGATTTCACAATATGTTCCAATTAAACAGTTGCATGGTTAAAGCAAACATGCTTTGAAGTAGTTGCAGAGATTTATGGGGAAAATGGCAAGAATAGAAACGGAGCATTGCTTTGAAATCTGAACGTTTTGCATATATGCGTGATTTCTCCTTTCAGTTTCAAAGAAATAAAGGTTTCAATATTAAGAGGAAGAGAAATCAAATCTGCTGCCAGTTATACACAATTGATTGAATGCATCAGTTTCTTATGTTAATTGTTTACTCACGTGATTAAAGCAATGGGATAAATATATAGGGCTTTGAATATAACTGACGAGCTAAATCAGAGGAGATAAATCAATAGTTATCAATTATACAAGATGTCAGGGAATACGTTCACATTTCAAGCATTGATTTGGTAAATATTTGCTTTAAATCTTCGTATGAATTAAAGGAGAGATAAATGGGAATGAAAACATCAGTTTCTATATGATAAATGCTTATACGTGATTTAGTTTATACATTGATTTATAGGCAAACAAACGGCAAATAGTGATACAATGCAATATTCCCTTGGTCTTAAGAAACGGCAGAGGTGCTGATACAACTAGTGATTCAAGCAAATACATATAGATTTGTTTTAACTGTAGGTTGCGTGATTCATTTCCAGTTTTAATGCATGCGTGATATATCTTCCAAATATAAATATTTGCACGTTATAAGAATTTTTTTTTTCAAAAGCATGCGTGCCTTATAAATTTCCAGATTTGATGAATATGGACTGTGTAATTTCCTTCCAGGATACTTTGCTTGAATTATATGTGTGATTAGGAACGGAAAATTTTATTTATTTATTTATTTATTTATTGCACAATAAAGGTGAAATAGAGAGATATACATGGGAATTGAGAAGTTGAAAAGATAGGCAAGGTTAAGTATGAATGCGTGATTTAAAACTGCCAATTGAAATCTAGATTTAATGCATGCGATAACTGCAATTTTTATGAGAAGCTTTGATTTCAAAATCTTATACTATTTAATGTAGGCGTGATTTTAGATTGATGATTTGCAGATAAAAGGATTTGTTTGAGGCGGAATCAAATGGACAAATGGGGAGAAAAGGGCAAGCAGCTTAAATGGTTTAAAGTATCAGTTTTATATATATAAATATGTAAATATGAATACGTGTGTGATGATTCATTTATATTTACATAAATTTTGATTTGTATTAAATATGTTTACAAATGTATTTGGACGTTCGCAGATACCATACTAGATCATAGGCAAAAACACAGGGGAAAAAGAGGAAGCTGTAGAGATTTAAAGCTTTCAGTTACAAAAGTTATAAATATGTTTACGTGATATAAGATTTAGGCAGTTACACAACATATAAAGTTTGAAAATATGTAAATATGCATGCGTGATTTCAGCATGCTTTGATTCTCCTATGTTTGATTTAATAAACAAACTGGCCAGACTTAATGCAAAACTTTTTAAAAAGAAACGTACAAAATGAAAAGTTGCGTGATATAAGCCTGGATATAAAGTTTGTACGTAACTTTATGTTCTTTTTTTTTTAGTTCAGTTTGCAAAAATTATAAGTTTTTGAATTTACTGGAAGGCCGAGAGATTTGCTTCAGTTTTCTCTTTGAATAAATGCTTAAACGTGATTGAAGAAATAAACAAGGGAAGTTATCAATGCATGATTTTATTTCTGAGAAAAGGAAAGGCAAACTCATATTCAATTCAGTTTTGATTTACAAAAGGTTTAATTAAGGCATACGTTGATATGGGGAGAAATAAAGGTAAGTATACATCAGAGGATGAACGAAAGAGTTGATATGTATCGTATCAATTTAGGCATGTACAAATTTCTCCTTGGATTTTTGTCTCACACGTTACTTCCATGTTAAGTTTTTACTTCATTTTATTTATTTGATTTTAGTTTGAAAACAATAAATGGAATGGCAAGAATTTATGCAAAGCTTAGAAAAACGTATACAAATTTATTTAAAATCAGACTGTCAGTTAATGCAACGTAACGTTTGTTATAAAATCTCTGACTGATATTTTTCTCCAAAATTTTACGAAAACATGATTTTTACACTACGCTAAACAGACGCAGTCCAAAACATCAAAAATTTTCATAAAAATAACATTTTAAAAACACACGTTTTATTACGTCACTTATACCCTATAATTGACGCGTCCTTTAAACGCGAAATTTAACAGTTCAAAAATAGCTTAAATTTTCACAGTTATTATTTAATTTTATTGACATATACAAATTTTATAAAATATATCTCCAAATAAAATAATTAACTATTTTGATAAACACAATTTATATAAAATATATTTCAAAGTTAAATAATTAAAATAAAATAAATAGCTAAAACTAGGGCTGTTACAAAGTCCGGTGGTGATTAGTGAATATCCGGATTGCAAGGGCTTCTTTGTAAGTGCCTTCGGTTCCGTTCGATCCCGGAACGGACTTGTATGGATGTGTGTCTGACGTTACAATTTGAGATGTAAAGCTGGTTTCTATCAAATATGTTTCCTGGCGGCGGAGAATTTATTCTCTTAGCTTAACACCCTTAGAGGTTATGTAGTTGATGGTTACTAGTGATATATTACCAAATTGGTAATGTGACATACGAAGTGCTATTGAGCATTTGATGATCAAAGCACAACTTTTGTATAAAGCGTGGCTTTGTGGATGAGAATTCGTCGGACCTCACATCCCGGAAATGGTCAAAACAGGAAGGATGCGGCAAGGTTATTACGGGGTAGCGCCCCTTTAGTGTATGTCATTCCTTCTGGATAGAGGTGGTATCTTGGTACGGATCCCAGATACTTAACCTATGTTGTTGCTGCAAATTTATTGCTTTGTAGTTGTTGGAAATCGAGGATCCTCGGATATAGATCGGTTACGATCGGGGAATGACATATTCGTGTCAGTAGTTACCCAGTTATGAGTAACCCGACCTTGTGTTGGCAGAGATCCAGTAAGGTTCTCGGGTCGTCTTTCCAGAGGCATACCCATGTGGCAATGGGAAGTTCATTGGCCTGACCATTTGTTGGAAATCCAAAGAAACAATACGAACCTTGTACGGTTTTAGTTGTAGAACCTGCAATCTAATATGGTAGCTATAGTAGGCATAATATAATGGTACCTATGCCGGCTAAGATTTATATTATACTTTCGAAATGTTTTCTACACTATGCACTAACAATAATATCAAAAATGATTTGATTTTGCGTAGTAAGCATCTTTGACTAACATAAGAAGAAATCTCCTCCAAGTCTGCGTTTGCATTGTGTGTGTGGTGGGAGGTCTTATGGTAGTTACATTTTCAAAAAGCATTGCGAATATATTTTAAAATTATCCTGTTCTTTGTTTTAAAAATAATCTGTTTTAAGTTCTCGCACCAGTCCCATGACTGACTTGGAGTTTATTGTTTTCCTTCCTAAACTCTGGGTGCCCACTAATTTCCACACGGGCAGTCTAGAGTTAGGTTATCAGGATATTCTGGAATTCAGGAGTTGCTGGAGGCAAGTTGGATGACATGGCGTATTCACTAGTATATAGTATTTCTTTTCCGCTGTTTGTTGTTGTTTGTTGTTGTACACTCTGATGATGTAATGTAATGTAATGAAATGTAATAACTGATATAGTTCTTTGTTTAAAGATTATTCATTTATTTATTATATGTTGTTCCGCTGCGATTGTGAGATTCTGTTATTGTTTTCTATTTCTTCTTCTTCTTTTCTCTCTTCTTCTTTTCTCTCTTCTTCTACCTTTTCTTCTTCTTTAACCATAATGGTACGGTTTTCCGGCATTCGATTGCTCGGCAGTTGATACAGTGGACGTATTGATGTCGGTTTTCGTAAGTCGAAAAGTCGCAACGTTACACCTTTGCTATTTAAATTGCAATCCCTCCAACTCGACTTGAATTTCCATGATTTCAGACCTTGTAAAAATATTTATATAGTTTATTAATATTCGAATAAATCGAACAATCAATTTCTATTCAATGCGTTTAATTTCAAAATGTGTAGATTTATGTTTATTTCTCCTGAGACTATTTCTCTACTTATAAAAATTTATTTACATAGGTTTGAAAATCTATTTTTATATGAACTTCAATATTCAAAATTCTTATATATTTTCCTAAATCTTATATATACATGCTATCTGTTTACCTAAATATTAACTATGAGTGTATTCATATATATATATATATTAAGGTTTGGTTTCTGTCCATATACATATTATTATACTAAAATTAAAAGCAGGAAGTTATACCTTACAATCGAACTACTCCTCTGCCTCGCACGCGAGAGTCGCTCGTTCTAGCTACATCTTGACTCGCCTCCGATAAACGCGAGACCTCCCCAGCCTCACTGATTTGAATGCGATGCCGTACTTCCCGAGCACGCGACTTACTTCTGACCTCACCACCAATCCATGAACTCAAACCATGGAAGCCGAAACCCTAGCCTCGATGGCACCAGCGCCAATTCACGCGCGCGAAGCGCCATCCCCCCCAGCTGACTCGAAGCAATCGAAACCCTAACCCTCGCGATAGTCACTTCGAATCCGCGCTACCCATATCCATTCGTTTCCCCCTCTCTCGGTCATGATTTCAGGCGTTCGCGCGCCGCCTAGCCCCTTTTTTTTTAGAACGAAGAACTCGGCCTCGTTACGAACTGAAAGGAGGAAAGAAAAACAATCAAGTCGCGATTGTTTTGGGATGAAGCTGCCATTATTAGGTTTCATTGATTTTGATTTGGAGGAGATTTGTTCGGCTATATCTCAATTTAAATTGAAGGAAAAACAAGGAGCGACCATTATTAAAATTTCCCGATATTCGTTCGGTTCTATGAGAATGAGGGTTCGCAAATTTACTTAAAAGGGATCGATTTTAGCTTCTCGAAGAAGGATGAAGAATCGTGTTTGGTAAGCCAAAGGTAGTGTGCTTATATGAGAATATATTTATATACTTTTAATCGAATTTTCGATGTAAAATTATCAACGCGTTTTTATATCGTACGTTCACACAACGAACCCAAAATCTACGAAAACTGAAACCCGATAATAACACAATATTACGGATCCAATGGAACTGTTTTCGTCGGATTCCGAGACCATGCATCGGAAGACTATTTTTAAATTCAGTTTAAAACGGTAAAATTTCAAAACTGAACAAAGCATTATTAATTTCAATTTTACAACTTCTATTATCCTTAGTATTATTAATATAAATTTTACAAACCTTCAGATTATTTTTAACAAGCTTAAAATTTCAGATTTAATATTTTATCCAACTTCAAATTATTTAATTTAATAATTCAATTATCAAATAAATTGTGATATTCGTAATCCAAGTTAAAATTACCTTATTGCATATTTAAAATCAATTAAATATTCCGATATTGAATGCTCAAAAATTTCAGATCGTCACATTCCTCCCCCCTTAAAAGAATTTCGTCCCCGAAATTACTGTTAGGAAGAATGATCCAATACCCGTTTACTTTTTCTCGAAACCAAACAATTCAACATCTTACCAACGATCTTTTTATAAAAGACCTATTATCATTCTTATTAACTTCTCAACTCTCCCAGAGTTTCAAACTATACTATTCGTTTAACCATTCGATTTTTAATTTAAAACCATATTTTGAATTATCAAAATTTTCTAACTCTCTAAATTTTCGAAAAATTTCGCCAGCGTCTCTTTTGCACGGCTAGCTCGGCACAACTACAAAATGGCTCTACGGCCTCCCAAATCCAAAATGAAAACAAGAAGCCAAGTGGCTCAATCTAAAATCCTAATCAAATTTCATATAGAAACTTAAACACATACCTTTTGTCGAGCATTTCAAATTTATCATCTGAAATCAAAATCAGTTCTCTTTTCTCTTTATAATACCTGCAGGAGCTTAGTACTAATATCCAATCACAACTTTCCAACAACATTTTATCGACTTCCTTACAGGTGTCAATTATTTACTCATTCAAATATCAACTTAGGATATGTTTCTAATATTCAATTTCCAATTAAGAATTTATCATTGTTTACTTAAGTTAGTATAAGCATTTTATATGTTTCTTATATTTATTTTCATCTTACCACTTTAGTTTATATCTATTTCTATTCAAATTGATTCTTTCATTTCCATATGAATTCACTTTATCTTTAACTCGGAGTATTTAAATTTTATTTTTCATTTATACTAATTCATGTCATTATTTTAAATTAGTTTCATTTACAAATTTATTTCAATTTCCATTTTGAAATCGTTTTGTCGTTAACAAAATTTTTTCCAAAATTTTCAAAAAATTTCTAACTCCCAAATTTTTTGAAATTTTTTGGCAGAGTCTCCTTTGTGCGGAAGAGCTTTTGCAATTTGACAAAAGAGATAAATATATATACATCGACCCACACGGCCGGAAAAACCAAAAGCAATTCATATTTCCTATTTTTATTGCGTATGCGTACCTTATTTAGCATTTTTAAGCAAACAGCTTATTTATCAAGCAAGTTTCACAACCAAATCCAACCACACGGCTTCCAGGTACCTGTACTTACTCAATTTAAACACGTAAGTGCCAAATAAATGAAGTTTAACAACATTTCTCTTATTCGCAATAGTTAAACACATGAATTCTAAAAGAAATTCACACCAAACATTTTTCCATAAACAACTTATATAATTTTCATACTAATTCCACTGTTCCAATTAATATATAACCATTTTTATTCAATTTGGAATGGTTTTCAATCCATTCGTATACAACTTCAACAATTTGAATGGTTTAAAACTCAATTGTTTACATTCCATTCATTTTTAAGCAAACCGAACTTATATTTAATTCAATTGCTCTCAAAATCAATTTATTTTACCCCTATCAATTCATAGAATTTCAATTACTCCTATTTACATCCAATGACAATTTATTCTATGCAGTTTGACGAGATCTATGTGAATAAACAAGTATTTATGTTTTATAACCAATTTAAATGGATTTCCACTCAATTTATACTTAATTCTATTCCATTTTTAAAATTTATTCACAATTCATATATTTTCATTTTCATTTCATTTAAATTCGAATCCATTCACTTGCATTTCATTTTACTAACCAAACTAGTTCATTCAAAACCATTAACAACTTAGGTTCATCTTCATTACCAATTAAATTTCCTTTTTATTTTAATTCATTCACAACCATTTATTACATTCCATTTAATATTGTTTGTATATCACCGAATTTTATTTTAATTAAAATTCATTTTTACTTGATTTAAATCCAATCCAATATTATTAAACTTAGTTTAAGTTGAATTCAATTCAACTCTTTTCCATTGTGAGGCTCATAAAAATCATTTTTAATTTATATCAATTTCAAATCTAGTTTGGAACTACAAATTTTAAACCTCTTCCAATTCAATACGTTTTAAAGTTTAAATATTCAAATATTTACTTTAACTCAATTTGTTAAATTTCATTTATATTTCAAAATTCAATTTAGTTTTATTCAAATTTGAAAATATTCACTTAATCATTTTAATGACCTTAAAATAAAATCTTAAATTAAATATTTAAATCAAAATTAAATATCTAACTTTAATTATATTTAATTTGAAATTATTCACTTAATCACCTTTTTAAATATCTAAATAAAATCTCAAATTCAATAAGTCTCAAGTCAATACTTATTTAAATTCAATTCTTAAATCAATTAAATTACAAGTCAGCTTAATTTATCTTCCCAACCTTAATTTTATTAAAGTTATTACAAAATCTATTAATATAAATTGTAGATATATATATATTAGTTAAATTAAATTCTTATTAAATTTTATTGCATTAATTATTATTAAATTAAATCTGTTTTAGATCTTATTTTATATATTTTAAAAGTAGTAAAGTTATAAGTAAAATTTATATTTTATATTTTTAAAACTTAACTTATAATTTTAAAATTTCCAAAACATATAATTAAAATCTAAGTTCTACACACATATTAAAATAAATCTTATTTTATATATTTTAAAAGTAGTAAAGTTATAAGTAAAATTTATATTTTATATTTTGAAGCTTAACTTATAATTTTATAATTTTTAAAAGTAGTAAAGTTATATTTTTTAAAAGTAGTAAAGTTATATTTGCTTCAGTTTGACGAGATCTTGTGAATAAACAAGTATTTATGTTTTATAACCAATTTAAATGGATTTCCACTCAATTTATACTTAATTCTATTCCATTTTTAAAATTTATTCACAATTTATATATTTTCATTTTCATTTCATTTAAATTCGATCCATTCACTTGCATTTCATTTTACTAACCAAACTAGTTCATTCAAAACCATTAACAACTTAGGTTCATCTTCACTACCAATTAAATTTCCTTTTTATTTTAATTCATTCACAACCATTTATTCACATTCCATTTAATATTGTTTGTATCTCACTGAATTTATTTTAATTCAAATTCATTTTTACTTGATTTAAATGCAATCCAATATTATTAAACTTAGTTTAAGTTGAATTCAATTCAACTCCTTTCCTTTTTATTTTAATTCATTCCCAACCATTTATTCACATTCCATTTAATATTGTTTGTATCTCACCGAATTTTATTTTAATTAAAATTCATTTTTACTTGATTTAAATCCAATACAATATTATTAAACTTAGTTTAAGTTGAATTCAATTCAACTCCTTTCCATCTTTTTAGCTTAAGTTGATTTACTTCAATTTTATACTTAAGCTCATTTCATCTTACGAGTAAAATTGTTTTTCTTTATATTCAACTTAATTCTATCTCAACCAAATCTCATATTAAACTTACAATTTCATTTGATTAGTTATTATAAAATTTAACTTTCTAGATTCAGCTCATTCAATCGATTACAAAGTCATTTTCAATTTATTTCCACTTATTTGGATTTTATTTGCAATTCATACCATTTCTATTTTAATCTAGTTTCATTTTTATTTGATACATTTCCAATTATATTTAATTTGTTAACACTTCAAGTCGAATTTTAATTAACAGCTCAAGTTCTGATTCCACCATTCACTTTTAAATTACCATCCAATTTTATTAATTCACAATTCAACTTAATTCTCAATTCATTTAATTAATTGCAAGGCCACTTTCAAATATATTTTCTTCACTAATAATTCAAGTCGAATTTGATTAATAACTTGAGTTTTATTTCCAAACTTCATTATAATTTCACAATTCAGCTTCAATTAAACAACATTACGTTCTTATTTACACATTTTATTAACTAATTTATTATAAAATTAGTTCTCTCCTATTTATAGTTCAATACTTAATTTTTGATTTCAAATACCACTTCATTTTATTTTCTTAGTTAAATTTTATTATATAATTCAAGTTTAGATTTTCGTTTCATTATCAAGAACATCAAACAATATTTATTTTGGATTTTCTATTCCACTTTCAAAATTTATAAGTCACAACTTATTATTTACACAATTCCATTCATCATAAGCTTGAATATATTATTCTTTTATTTTAACTCAAGCCTTATGCTTATTTATATCCCAAGCATATTTTTATTCCATGCAATTTAATTCTGATTCTTTTACAAGTTATTCTAATTTATTTACTTCAATTCCAATCCTTAGTCAATTTATTTCCCATTCGTTCAGGTAAGAATTTAATTCCATTCATTAATTCAATTGAATTCTCATCCCAATTCAATTTTACTTTAACTCAAATTTATTTAACTCAATTCAATTTCAACTTGATTCGAATACAACTGGATATTATTTTCAGCTTATCCAATTAATGTCGATTCAGTCAAATTTTTATTTCCCATCCAAGTTAATTTCATTTTTAACTTTTCTCTTTAAATTTAAGTTCCAACATTCAAAGCTTATATTCCCTTCCTGATTTAAAAATCATCTCAATTTATAAGCTTACAACTATCTCATCAGGATTTTTAAACACCCGACTTGGTTTAGAATCATCTTGAAATCTCCAACCTCTCAAATCTCATTTCTCAAAAATTTTAAACCAATCCTGGCTTTTATTTTCAACAAATTTCCTTTGAAATTTTCAAAAACAACTAGCTTTCTGAACAAGTCAGTTTTTGGCAGCAATCCGTCAGTTAGAAATTCGAAAATGAATACTGATGATGTGGCCGTCATCATTAGAATTATTTTCCAATAATCCAAGTGATCTCAATGCTATATTACTTCCAAAATCCATTTAAAACAATTTTAACTATAATTCATTTGCATAGTTTCCCATTTGATTATAATCAATTTATAATTCATATTTATAAGCATTTCACTTAACAATGATAATACTTTAATATTATTCTTCCTAACATCCAAGCATTCATATATTAGCTAAAATAGTTTACAAAATTTTTTCTTTATGTCAAAATATATTTTTGGGTAAAATTATTTCATTTACCCACATTTCAAACAATACCGTGTCAATTGTTCTATTCAAGTGTTTAGAAACCCCTTCGATACAGTTGTCCAGACTGTGCCGACGAAGGTGCATATGCCACTCAATAAACCAATCAACACAATATTAAAACAATTTATATTCACTAACAAATACGCGCTCATATCTATTAATACACTCAAACTCATTATAGAGTACTACAGACTCTATTTGAGTAATTTCCCACCAGAGCCAAGGTTATCACCAACCAAAGCTTTGATACCAAGTGTAACGGCCTGCAAATCCGTACCCCTTGAGATACCACTATTCTACCACAATCAACTCAAGTTGTACAGAAATACGAACCATTTCGGTTAAAAAAGAAGAGGTAGAAGAAGAAAATAGAAAACAACATCAGAATCTAACCATCGCAGCAGAATAAAATATAATATATAATAAATGATCTTTACTCAAAATCAAATATATCTGTTTACATATTACATCATTAGAGTACATCAATCAACAACTCAACAATAACATACAAATGAATACACAACAACTCAATCACAGCGGAATATACATAGATAAAACAAGTACGGGGGTACGTATCGTCATTGTGCTCGTCTCCTGAGCTCTAAAGCATCATATCCTGTATCCTATAATACTCGGTCTGACCCGAGCATTACAGTTAAATAACACCCGAGTCAGTCTGGAGTACCAGCGTGATAAAATCACACCCAATTGATTATTAAAGTTTCAAAAATTCTTTAAAAATAAAAGCATCTCGTACGATCACGCCACACATAAACATCTCGGGTTTTTACCTTACGATAGCTAAAACAATTTTTATTGAAATCCTCTGATATTATAACAGGGTCTATATACAAATACTTATAAAATAGCCGAAATTGTTACATCTATTAAATTCCAGCTACTAGACACAGAGTGCGTAATACAAACAAAACTCGTACAAGGCTCGTAGGGAGAATGGATTTCCAACTAATGACTAGGCACTGGGGTACCACCTGTCACATTACGGGGCCTAGATCACCGTACCGAGGAGTACGCCTGCTCCCCTGCAACACAAGGCCGGGACTACCCCTTACTGGATAATCCCAAGTGAGATCAACCCACGGTTAGGATCAGCAACCGTCCACTAAGCCGAAATAAAAAGGGACATCTAGACTGGAATGACCTCACCCTGCTTGGGTGCTACCCACCTAGCCTTGCTGCATAACCCCTGATTTTCAGTCATTCCCATTTGATGAGGCTTGAGGCTAAGCGTTACCTTTTCAGAACATATCTCTTAGAATGCCCATTGTCCACCTGACGATGTTCTGCAAGCATTCATCCATACAAGTCCGTTCCTGGTTCGAACGGAACCGAAGGCACTATTCCTACTACATCCATTTTGGAAATATCCTCAGGATTAGTAGCGACTAGCCCTTGCACTTCACTGCTCCATCTTCGAATCCAAACTCGTTTTCACGAAACGTACAAACCGGATCAAAGTGGTTTTCGAGAAATAAATCTCGATCCCGGTCTCTTCGAAACGATCAACACATTTTTGTCCAATATTGATAGTCGGTTATTTAACTATCAATTAATATGCATAAACATCCATCAACCAATAAATAATTTCCCAAATTTTTTATTTATCTCAAAAATACTTTCACTAGATATATTTTCACTTTTCAAATTCCTTTGAAAACAGTTTTCACAACTACCTGCCTTTCTCAGAATAAATTCCAAGTATTTCTATTTCCACTGGAATCACCAAGCACAAAACTTTAGTTTTTTTTAAAATAATTTAAAACACTTCACTTTAAAAAATATACTTTAAAACATTTTTATTAAAATTTCTTTAATAATTTGTTAAAAATACATACTATATGAATATTTGAAAATAAGGTTACTTAATAAAATATAAAACTAGATTTCTATTTTTAAAAACAAAATACTAAGTTACTTCTTAATAATTACTTGTAACGACCCGCATTTTTGGACAGTTTAAACCGACGATCAAATACACATGTCGATTCCAAACCATTCAAAAGGGCAGATGGATATTGGGGTAAATAAGAAAAGAAAGAAAGAGAAATAAAGGAAATGAAACAACACAGAATCTCGCAGCGGAACGATAAAATATAATAGTCAAATAAACAGTTCATGAAGCTGTTTACTATACTTTGACAATTATTTATACAACATTTATCAGAGTTATACATATACAACAGAACAATTAAAATAATGCAGCAGATAGCATGATGCAAGGGTAATAATAGTAATAGTATACCAAAACTTCGTCTTCATCCTCCAGAATAGATCTTCAAAAATCTGAAAAACTCAGGACTGACCCGAGCGTAATGAAAAGACAAAACACTCGAGTCAGGACTAAAATATCCTTATGAAAGTTAAATCAATCGTAAATAAATATGAGTGTAACGGCGTCAGAGATGTTTACGGGGTTTGACATCTCATATCCAGTGTCAACGTGCGTGCAATAACTTAAGAGATGTTACAGGATTTTCCATCTCTTAAGGATCCGTTAAACTATCTACTACATAGTACAATACGCTAAGTAGATAATGCCTATCAGTAATATAAAGTATCAAAATAGCGTTAAGGCGTTACCATAATCCCCCTTAACACACTTTTATAATGCCATAGTCTATACAGCACCGTAAGCCCCACCGTAAACTGGTGGTTATCAGAGGGTACCCCATAGGTATAACACAAAACAAAACGTAGTGGTCGCGAATAGGATAATCAGTATGACAAGGTACATGAGGCGATACCAACTAGGATACTAGTAGTTGCATGATCCGGACTGATGTTGGGCATAGCCAGCAGCTACCCCAACACCGCGAAACAACACTCCCAAATCAAGGGGTGCACCCAAATCGAATCACAAATGTAATAGATATGGTATCGAAGAAGTGTGTCCGCTAGAGGTGGCGAACCTCAATGGCCCGGCGCGGCTCCTGTTTTAGTCATGTCAGGGGTCATCCAATATCGTTCTCTTTCTTCAGTCAACGCGTTCACCAAACCATCCACTTCATTCTGGATCAACACTCCGCGTATAATAGTTATTAAAGTGGTTTTCGGTATCGACAGAGAGTATGTCCATATCCGATCCCGGTCTCTTTAATAACTACGTATTATTGCACCGTTGGCTCTTTTACATTTCAAATCGATTCATAATTGATATCAAAATATCATATTCGCTTCAAAAATCAAATCCATTTCGAATATCATCATATCTATTCAACTGTAAGATTCCGTTTCAAAAAAAACATTTTCGCATCAATATCTCATTTCGTTCTCAAAATCATTTCGAATTTCAATTTAGGTTGCAACTTCATTTAACTCAATTCGTATTTAAATTCAAGATTTAATATGAACATTTCACCTTATTGACCAGCTTAGGATTTTAGAAAAATAGCTTTAAGTAGTTTAAAAGTAGTTTTAAATAATTAAAATAGTTAAAATACTTTAAAATCTTAAAATTGATTTGAAATAGATAAATTAGTTTAAAATAATTTAAATCGGGTTAAGTAGATTTAAAACAGATTAAAACAGTTTAAGTATCCAAAATGGTTTATATAACCGAGTAATTTGGAAAACAAGTAAAACAGCTTCAAAACCAATCCATTTCAATTTATAACTTCCCAATTCAAATCACTTTCAATTTCCATTCTACCGATTCAATTTCGATTTCAATTCAAAACAACGTCAACTTTAACTTCAAATCAATCAATTCTACATTCACCTTCAATTTATTCAATTTCAATTTTTATCGATTTGGAGCTTGATTTCAAAATATCCATTTATAACACTTAACAAATTTTCCATCAATATTCAAGTTTAAATCCAAATTTCAAATATGGTTCAATTCCAAGCTCGATTTCAAAATATCATTTTTATATCACTTTTACTTAGTAATATTCAAAGCTCGAATTAAGGTTAAATCTTTAAACAAATCAATTTTCGACATTCAATCATATCCAATTTTCAAATTCAAAGTCTCAACTTAATTATTAAAAAAAAAATTCCTTTAACCAAAATTTATTTCAACATTCCAAACTCAATTTTTCGATGAATTCAATTTCTATAAATCGATTTCTATTTATAACTTTTAAATCAAAACATTTAAATAAATTTCAAATCGACGATTTCAAAAATTATTAATTTAGCCAATTTGGTGTCCGTATATAATTTTCTATCCTATGGCCAAGTAGTTATTTATTTCAATTGAATGTCAGGGATGAATATATATATCACTTAAATTTAATCACAGTATCATATGTATGCGTAACAGGATCTATATAAGCAAACAAACATCCAAACATTCAATTATCAACCAATAGCATCCATCAAAATACATCATCCAATCAACAATACAATTCATGGCAGTTTCATAATTATCAATATCAGGTAATTTAATCGCAATTCAATTTCAATTTCAATTTAACTGTCAATTTAATTTTCAACGGTTAATTCAAATGACAATCTATATGACAATTAAATTCTATCAAACAACGACAAATAAAATCATAACACTTCATAATATCAAATTTAACTAGCATAAAGATATTTAGTACGTTGTGAGCGTTATAAAACACTCACCTTGATTTTTACGATTTTAAATCAAATCGAACGACGTTCGATTTAACTCAAAATTTTCTCTATCTCCAAACGATTCCAAACTAGTTTCGTTGCGTAGTGCTCGTCGATACGATTCCAATGCAAAAAGTTTCGTGCGTTTTCGACCTCGTATGAAAAAGTTATACATTTTTAAGTTATCGACACGAATTTATAAAACAATTTATATAGATATAAAAAAAATCTCCATACCCAAGCAAAACAAAGCCCAGCCCACTCAAGCTTCTTCCCCAAACTCCCTGTAGCCATTCCCTGTACACGAAACCATGGCCGTGCACCCTTCACAATGATACGGAGCTACGCAACATAACTCAACAAACCGATTATACCATCCAACTTCTCGTCGAAATCTCCACCATCCCCCATCCCAAACTCCGAGCTCGGCCAACTCTATCAAATCGCGACCCGTGCCTAGCTCACGAACGACGTGAAACGTCGCTTGCCCCAAAATGTGATCGCGCACCACCAAATCGTGCGTCCAGATGATATTCGACGAGGAGAATCCAAATACGAGCTTTATTTCTCGAATCGGTGAATGAAAATAAGGTGAAGCTTAACCCTAGCTTCAAACCCCTCACGTCTTCACTGTCGTACCCCCAAACTCCAAGTCGCACCAGGCCAAAAGCATATAGGATCGAAGCAAACGATGAAATAGGATTTTTAGAGAAGGTTTCGTGATTTTTAATCGAGTATTTAAGGAGAAAGAAACTTTTGAAGTTTGCTTTATCATCTTCTTCCGCCTGAAGCTTGCGTGAGTGGGTTATTACAGGAGAGTATGCGTGTTTGAATAGGAAATAGGTACTGGGTATCAGCTGGTAAGAAGAACAGACAGATGTGAAGGGTATGGTCAAATCAGTATATTAATTTTTATTATTTTAAAATTCAAATATCTAGATATTTTTCTTCAAACTCCTATCCAGACGTGCCGCCAGACATTTATAGGGTTTACCCCGCGTTCCAGACACAATGGAATATGTTTCGGAAGCTAATTCGATCGTATGTGCGAGTTACGGAAATAAACGATCAAATTTAAATTAAACCGATTAAACGAATTTCTATGCGTTTTGGCTCGCCCCGGACAAACGGTAAATCCGATTGACATGAAATTTGAAATCTTACAATAATATCACATTACGGATCCGATGAAATTGGTTTCGTCGAAATCCGAGACTGTTTGAAAAATGAGCATTTTAACTCGCCAAATTAATATTAAAACAATTTCAACGCGTTTCGAACTGCCACGGTCAAACGACAACTCTGATTGCTACAAAAATTTAAATCCGATAATAACTAACTATTACGGATCCAATGAAACTAGTTTCGTCCAATTCTGAGACTGTTCAAAATTTGGCTATTTTCCAGTCGATAATTATATAATAAAATATTCAATTTTCACAAATAAATTTTAAATTCAGTTTTAAAAGTTCTATACCATCATTATAACTTTTATATGATAAAATAAAATTTTACAAATCATTTTTAATCATACTAAACCCATTATTCAATTTATCCAATAAATTCCAATTTTTAAAATTTTATTAACTCTATTAAAATCCCAATATAACTTACATTCGCTTTGGAAACCAATTTGAATCATATTAAATCAAATTCCAATTATTCACTCTAATTTCATATATTAAATTTCAATATCATATTAATCATATCAACTTCGGAATTTAATTATTCAAACATTCGTATTATTAAATTTAACAAATTTGATTATTCTTAAATCACCATCCTTTGAAATATTCAAAACGAACTTAAAAATTTAATTTTTGAAATGAATTAAAATTATAGAACAACCATTTCCATCATATGGTTATTCAATTCCCGTTATTTATTTATTCAATAAATTCCAAATATTAAATTTAAACAATTTCGCTTATCCGATAATTCATTATCTCTTGAAATATTGAAATTGAACTTATAAGATTCAACCTTTAAAACAATTCACAATTTAGAACACTATTTTCATTTTACAGTTATTCAATTATTCAATAAGTTTAAATATTTAATTTAAACAATTTACCTGCTCAATATTCAATATTTGATTTAAATAGATTTTTCTTATCAATCAATTACTCTATTATACCCAATGAATTCAATATTTATTATTATTCCAAACGACTCACAATTTTTTTCCTAACATTAAATCACGAAAACTTATTAATTTAGCTACTTTAATTATCAAAAATTTACGTGTCGTTACATTACTGCTAAAATAGATTAAAAGAAAATATTTACTTTAGACTTTAAATGATAGAAATAAATTTTACGAAACTTGCTTTCTTTACAACAACTTTAAAACATTTAATTTATATTTAAAATTTTACTTTAAAACGTACTTGGTTATCCAGAGAAAAATTCCAACTTCAATCACTTAAATCAATTTCCCAAATTGATTTCCAATTCACTTTATTTTGAAATAAGTTCCTTTAATTACTCAATTCATCTCATAATTCATTAGTTATGGACTTATTATTATTGTTATTATTTCCCATTTGATTTTACATCTTTTTGACTGAAATATACGAATTTCAGCTTTTCCCAATTATTCTTCTTAAATAATTTAAACCTTGAATTTTAAATAAATGTTTTAATCATACTGAAGTTTAAAAATTCATTAATCTTCTGTTTATTCAAAATTTCCCTTCCATATGCGGAATTTTATTTATTAGGAATTAAAACTATTATTATCCTTATCCAGTTCATTCCTAATTTATTTAAATTCTCTATAATTATTTCACTTACAAATTCTCTTCATTTTATTTCCAAAATCCAATTCTATATATCTTGATAAATTAGTGCACCGGAACATATTCAGGTAAACCATAACATCCAATATTCCAATTGTCAATAATATTCATCACAGGATATAAAATAATCACAGCAGAGGGTATTAAATAATTTAAATAAATGTTGAGGGATCCAGTTGGATCCCTCCAACCTGTTTTTTCCTGCATCACAGACGTTACCACAATACAATATTCCAATTCCAAAATATCATACTATAGCACATTAATCAATCCAACCATTCAAATAATTATTCATTTTAAATTTAAGTTTAACTAAGTGAGATTAACTCACCTTTGCTATTTAAATTGCAATCCCTCCAACTCGACTTGAATTTCAATGATTTCAAACCTTGTAAAAATATTTATATAGTATATTAATATTCGAACAAATCGAACAATCAATTTCTATTCAATATATTTAATTTCAAAATGTGTAGATGTATGTTTATATCTCCTGAGACTATTTATCTACTTATAAAAATTTATTTACATAGGTTTGAAAATCTATTTTTATGTGAACTTCAATATTCAAAATTCTTATATATTTTCCTAAATCTTATATATACATGCTATCTGTTTACCCAAATATTAACTATGAGTGTATTCATATATATATATATATATATATATTAAGGTTTGGTTTATGTCCATATACATATTATTATACTTAAATTAAAAGCAGAAGTTATACCTTACAATCGAACTACTCCTCTGCCTCGCACGCGAGAGTCGCTCGTTCCAGCTACATCGTGACCCGCCTCCGATAAACGTGAGACTTCCCCAGCCTCACTGATTCGAACGCGAGCGCGATGCCGTACTTCCAGAGCACGCGACCTAGTCTGACCTCACCACCAATCCATGACCTCAAACCATGGAAGCCGAAACCCTAGCCTCGACAACACCAGCGCCAATTCACGCGCGCGCGAAGCGCCATCCCCCCAGCTGACTCGAAGCAATCGAAACCCTAACCCTCACGATAGTCACTTCGAAGCCGCGTGACCCATATCCATTCGTTTCCCCCTCTCTCGGTCATGATTTCAGGTGTTCGCGCGCCTCCTAGCCCCCTTTTTTTAGAACGAAGAACTCGGCCTCGTTACGAACTGAAAGGAGGAAAGAAAAACAGTCAACCCGCGATTATTTTTGGATGAAGCTGCCATTATTAGGTTTCGTTGATTTTGATTTGGAAGAGATTTGTTCGGCTATGTCTCAATTTAAATTGAAGAAAAAACGAGGATCAGCCATTATTAAAATTTCCCGATATTCGGTCGGTTCTATGAGAATGAGGATTCACGAATTTACTTAAAAGGGCTCGATTTTGGCTTCTCGAAGAAGGATGAAGAATCGTGTTTGGTAAGCCAAAGGTAGTGTGCTTATATGAGAATATATTTATATACTTTTAATCGAATTTTCGACGTAAAATTATCAACGCGTTTTTATATCGTACGTTCACACAACGAACCCAAAATCTACGAAAATTGAAACCCAATAATAACACAATATTACAGATCCAATGGAACTGTTTTCGTCGGATTCCGAAACTGTGCATCGGAAGACTATTTTTAAATTCAATTTAAAACGGTAAAATTTCAAAACTGAACAAAGCATTATCAATTTCAATTTTACAACTTCTATTATCCTTAGTATTATTAATATAAATTTTACAAACCTTCAGATTATTTTTAACAAGCTTAAAATTCCAGATTCAATATTTTATCCAACTTCAAATTATTTAAATTAATAATTCAATTATCAAATAAATTGTGATATTCATAATCCAAGTTAAAATTACCCTATTGCATATTTAAAATCAATTAAATATTCCGATTTTGAATGCTCGAAAATTTCGGGTCGTCACATAATGTGTTATAAGCTCCGGCGAACCAGATTCGATGTTTGGATCTACAGCATTGGAATACAAGTGTCGTATTCGGTGTCGATTTTCGAAGGTCGAGTTCAGGGTCGTTACACATTCGGTTACCATTTTCGAGTGAAATCGGTATATCATTTTAATCGGTATGGTAACGGTAAATTTACCATTTTCTACGGTAAATCATCGGTAACATTTCTTCAATACCAGCGGTAACGGTAATTTTACAAGTTAATTTATAGTACATGTATATTCATGTAACATGCTTTATTATAAGCATTTAGAACTAAACAAATGATTAAATTTAGTTTATTAATTAGGTGAAATATGTTGAATACACTTCACTTCTTTCTCATTTATGTCTTTTATTAAGTAACACTACAAATTGTATAATTAAGCATCGTTATGGTGTGAATATGTGTTATGTTACTAACTTTTTTTAGGAAAATGGTAATTTACCATTACCAGTGTAACGGTTACCAGATTATCGGTATACCAATCTTCGGTATACCAGCCTATCGATAACGGTAACGGTAAGGTATTTTCGTTTACTAGTAAAAATGGTACGGTAATGGTATTTGTGAAATGGTAATGGTAACCATTACCATAACATCCCTCAGAAGGAGTACTTGAACCAAGCCATAAAAGTATTAGAAGACAGTCAAAGACGGCTCAAAAATCAAGACATCTTAGAGAATCTAATCTTACTACCTCGATCGAAGACATCTATATTCGAACCAAAGAAGAACTGAATTATTGGCCCTCTCGGAAAAAGAAGCCAGGATTTGAAAGAAAACTTAAGGGATTGTATTACGACTTTCATCTGATAAACGGACACGATACAAATCAGTGTAAGGTACTTGAAAAGATGATCTTACACTTTCTAAGACAAGGAAAACTTAAACAGTTTGTAAAGGATTGAACAGGTCATGGAATAAAATTTCTGCTCTCAAAATAAGAGAAGTCTACATGGTCGGAAGTAAAATTCTCCTCAAACTTAGACTACCTAAAATGGTAGGCTACCGATAATAGTAGAAAGCCTTTGGTCGCGCCAAGATGGCCAGATCAAGGCACCTCCTGGAGGGAGGGCCTAAGCTTTTAGCCACGCCAAAGTCATAAATGGCCAAGTTAAAGCAGCATAAGCCCTTATCCACATCACGCTATGGCCAAGATAAGGTGCCTCCTGGAGGGAGGACGGGTAATCCCTTGGTCCCGCCACGCTATGGCTTGGCCAAGGTACCAAACAAGCCTTTAGCCGCGTCATGTTATGACCATGTTAAGGCGCCTCCTGGAGGGAGGTTGTGTAAGTCCTCAGGCCCTGCTTGAGAATAAGCTAGCCGAGCGCACTGGAAACCCAGATGAAATGTCCGGTGGACTAAGAAAAGTCCTTGCCTAAAATAGGCACTACCTAAAATGGCAACCGCCAAAAATCGGCACCGCCTAAAATGGCAACTGCTCAAATAAGCACAAGAAGTGGATAAAAGAGTCCCTGCCTGAAATAGGCCAAAATAAATGAATAAAGAAACTCGGGCCGAGAAAGAAGAAGCATGCAAAATAACATCAAAGCCTGAAGATGGCGCATTCACAAGAGAATTAGAAAGAATTCCCTAACTTCTCCTCATGGACATCTGCCAGGTTGATTTTCTGGTCTTCTATCCATTACTTATTACCAAAAATGATATTCTGGTCTTCTATTATTAATAATTACCAGAGTTGGTATTCTGGTCTTCTATCATTACTTATTACAAGGAATGGTATTCTAGTCTTCTATTATTAATTACCAGGGATGGTATTCTAGTCTTTTATCATTAACTATTGCCAAAAATGGTATTTTTGTCTTCTAATACTTATTTCCAGATTGAATTCTGGCCTTCTAATACTTATTGCTAGATTGAATTTCTGATCTACTGATACTTATTGCTAGATTGAATTTCTAGTCTTCTAATATTTACTGCCAAATTGGATTCCCGGTCTTCAATTAACTATTAAAGCTAGATCCGACATTCTGGACTTCTTTTACCAAATATGGTTTCCCCGACTTCTACTAATAATTCCAAATTGAGAATCCTGGTATCCTGTTAGCAGATATGGATTTCTTACGTTATCCATCACCGGAGATTGTACTCTGGGCCTCTAGCACTTGTTGCCGAGAAGGGTATTCTGATATTCTTTTACTGAAACTGGCACTCTAACCTTCCGTCACTTATTATCAAAGGATTCCAAAAGATGACTTTCAACTTATTTTCCATCTACTAGTACCCGAATCTGGGTCCGGTGACACCTCATAAAACTCTATCATTAACACCTGAATCTGGGTGAGGAATGAATTTTATAATCCTCAATATGTTTGAAGGATGAATTATGGGTAATATTGAAACATCCCAATTACTTATTACCATGCAGGTTTCCAGTATAAATGTGTATAGAAGTTAATTGATAAATCTTTTACACTACCTTTTTGGGTTAAGATTCTAACCTTAAATTGTAACTATTATTTGGACTATGGGTCCTTCAAAGATTTGCAGATTTACTTAATCAAGAGAAGTGTCATGAGTTAAGACGGAAAGCTCGAGAGGTTATACACCTTCAGGAGACACATCCAAATGAAAAAGCGGATAAGGTGCAAACAAAGACGACAAGACATGTAGCATTTATAACATTATAAATAATACATTGCTTTATGCTACATAACATTACTAAGGTATGGAAAGATATATCGTATATGATGAAATTATTGCAGTTCAATTAACTACTTTTGCAAATGTGTAGATACTGCAGGGTCAGAACCAGAAGCTGGGTTACCAAGTATAAATTCCAAAGACTTACATGATGCTTGGCTATCTTTTAATTTTACTTCCGAGCCATCAATTCTCTCATAAAGTTTGGTCATTTCAAAGTCGAGTTCAATACTAATATCTCCACCAACGGAGTGCTTTAGGACCTTAATATCTCGCTCCCTTTCCTTTGAGTTTTAACTTAAATTCTTATAACGACCTGCCGTTTCGAATCATTCAAATCGACAATCATCCACAAATGTCAAACTTGAATTTCTCAAAATAACAGATTGTCAATTTATATTTGGCAAAACTTAGCATATGTAGTAAAAAAAATCAATCACAGAATCACAGACACAGAGTTTACAATAATAAGCAGTGGAAATAGATAAATAGTAGTTCATGAAGCTACTATAGAATATCAGAGTCTGAAATAAAATACAACAGAAATCTCAAGTACAAAGTAGTCACTAATACTAAAGCAACTAACAAGTCTGAACATAAACAACTGGAAATAACTAGAATAACGGAAAGCTGAATAGATAAAAGACAGATCTTCAATAAAATCTCCAAGCTCCAAAGGTGTGTCTCATATGTTGTGTCACTCAGTCTCACACGAGCATAAAGCAAAACACAAAACAAAAAACACTCGAGTCAGGATCAACATTTTTATACTAGTAAATCAACTCAAGTGAAATGTCAAGTGAAATACAAAGTAACTCAAAGGATGTTTGGGATTCTACCCTTTAAGGATCCGTTAAATTATCTACATACATAGTATAATACGCTACATAGATAATGTCTATAGTAAAGTAAACTATTAAAATAGCGTTAAGGCGTTACCCATATCCCCCTTAATACATTTTATATATTCACGTAGTCTGTACAGATACTGTAAGCTCCACCAAACCAGTGGTTTACTTAGGGAACACTTCATAGGTACGGTACAAAACAAACTCGTAATGTGCACGATAAGACATGTGACAAGGCACGCGAGGCAATGCCAAGGTAGGATTCTACCGTTTGCACTCCCGGACTGGTGGTAACACATAGCAACTACTACCACCCACCTCGAGACACACTCCTAAATCAAAGGTGCACCCAATCAAATCACAAAGTAATAGAATGGTATCGAAGAAATGTGCTCGATAGGGGGAGCGACCCCACTTGGCCCGGTGTAGCTTCTGTTTTAAACACATCAAGCTGACTCGAGGGAGTCAGGGCTGCGTTAATACCTCATACAGAATCGTTCGCCAAACCATCCTACTTCGTTCCAGAATCTCCACCGCGTGCACAGTTGTTAAAGTGGTTTTCAGTATTGGCAGAGAGTATGACAATATCCGATCCCGGTCTCTTTGATAACCAAACATTTATTTCATATCGTGGTCATTTTATAAAATCACTTTTATAATCATTTTAAACTGTTAATACTTCATATCAAAATATCATATTCATTTCAAAATCATATCACTTTCGAAATCATATTCACTTTCGAAATCATATTCATTTCCAAAATCATAACCACAAAATAGTTTAAACCATCATATCAAAATATTCGCATTTAAATCCATTAAATCTAAATCATAATAGTTTTAACTTAAACAGTTTAAAATTTGAAAATAGTTTATATAGTTATAAATGTAAAATAGTTTATTTAAAAATAGTTATAGATTAAAATACTTTATATACTAAAAACACTTTATATACTAAAAATAGTTTATATATTAAAGAGTTTATATCAAAAAAAGTTTCAAATTAGAATTATTTCTTCCTACTTCACAAAGAAATTCAAATCAACTTTAATTTCAAAAATTCAATTCAATTCAATCTCAACTCAACAATTCAATTAAAAAGGTTAGAGGTTTAATCCGAATTCTCATAAAAATCATTTTTAATTTATATCGATTTCAAATCTAGTTTGGAACTATAAATTTTAAACCTCTTCCAATTCAATAGGTTTTAAACTTTAAATATTCAAATATTTACTTTAACTCAATTTGTTAAATTTCATTTATATATCAAAATTCAATTTAATTTTATTCAAATTTGAAAACATTCACTTAATCATTTTAATGACCTTAAAATAAAATCTTAAATTAAATATTTAAATCAAAATTAAATATCTAACTTCAATTATATTTAATATGAAATTATTCACTTAATCACCTTTTTATAAATATCTAAATAAAATCTCAAATTCAATAAGTCTCAAATCAATACTTATTCAAATTCAATTCTTAAATCAATTAAATTACAAGTCAGCTTAATTTATCTTCCCAACCTTAATTTTATTAAAGTTATTACAAAATCTATTAATATAAATTGTAAATATATATAGTAGTAAATTAAATTCTTATTAAATTTTATTGCATTAATTATTATTAAATTAAATCTATTTTAGATCTTATTTTATATATTTTAAAAGTAGTAAAGTTATAAGTAAAATTTATATTTTATATTTTTAAAACTTAACTTATAATTTTAAAATTTCCAAAACATATAATTAAAGTCTAAGTTCCACACACATATTAAAATAAATCTTTATATTATAAATTTTTAATTTTGAGAGTCAAAACTCATATATTCCCTTTTCAAAATTTTGGAAATCATTTAAAATAAACCAACGACGTCTGTATATAGTTTTCTATTCTATGGTCAAGTGATATAGATATTTATCATTTCAATTTGCAATTATTTAATATTTACGGGTATATCATTTCAATCCGTAATCCCAAATTTCAAAATCAATAAAATAGCTTGGGTTTATCATTTCAACCCATAACGATTTCCCCATAATCTATAATATCGTTTGGGTATGTATCATTTCAACTCATAGAGATTTCTACACTAACAGGGAACTTGCAAAGTGATAACAATAGAATAATAGCATGAATTAGCATAACATATCAATCGCAGCTTATGTCATAGTTAACAATTTAAATACATTTACAACATGTTATGGTGTTATATATCAATCATAGGTGAACAAATAATAACATATCATATTCAACAATTAAATTTCTAACAAATTAAATTTAACAACATATTTCAATCGTCATTTCATATGAATATAAATTTACTAACATAAGAATGTTAATGTGAGTGATCACTCACCTTTCGAGGCTAGACAAAATAGACAACACAACATGCTATAAATCGAAATCTCGAGCTTCTACGAGCGTTATCGATCCAATGAAGATTCCAAAGCAAATCAGGGTGATGGGACTTGAGTTTGATGAAAACAACGGTGGACTCGAGTTTGATGACAACAAAATATATAATATATAATTTAAAAATCTAAATTTTGCTCACATATTTAAATAAAATCTATTTATATTATATTTTAAAATCAACATACAATTTAAAACACATATCAAAATAAAATATATATATATATATATATATATTAAAATCAATATTTAATTTAAAACCAAATTTAAAAGTTCACAATATCTATATATATTATAATTTTTTTTAAAATGTAACGACCCGTTATTTCGAACCATTCGTATCCACACATGTCAGACTTGAATTGCTCAAAACAACATATTGCTAATTTATATTTGTCAAAACTTAGCATGTATAGTAAATAAATCAATCACAAAATCATAGACACAGAGTATTACAACAATAAGCAGCGGAATAGATAAATTGTAGTTCATGAAGCTATTATGAAACATTAGAGTCTGAAACAAAATACAACAAAATTTCAAATACAAATGAATCCCTAATATATAAGCAACTGACAAGTCTGAACATAAAAGACTGGAATAACTGAAATAACTGGAAGCTGGATAGATATAGATCTTCAAACAAAGCTCAAATCTCCAAAGTGAGTCACAAATGCTGTGTCACTCAGTCTGACTCAAGCATACAACAAAAACAAAACACTCAAGTCAGGATTAATATTCGTATGTAGTAAATTGAACTCAAGTGAAACGTCAACTGAAATACAAGTAACTTAAATGATGTTTGGGATTTCCATCCTCTGAGGATCCATGGAACTATCTACTATGTGGTAATACACGCTATCATAATATGTCTGTAGTAAAGTAAACTATTAAAGTAGCGTTAAGGCGTTATCCATATCCCCCTTAACACATTTTTTATATTTTCGTAGTCTATACAATGCCGTATGCTCCACCAAACCGGTGGTTTACCCAGAGGACACCACATAGGTACAGTACAAAACAAAATCGTAGAAGGCACGATAGGGCATGTGATAAGGCACGCGAGGCAATGCCATGGTAGATATACCGTTTGCAGATCCGGATTGGTGGTAACGCATAGCAGCTACTACCGCCCACCTCGTGACACAGTCCCAAATCAAAGGTGCACCCAATCAATTCACAAAGTAATAGAATGATATCGAAAAAATGTGTCCGATAGGAGGAATGACTTCCCTTGGCCCGGCATGGCTCTTGTTTTAGCCACATCAAGCTGACTCACGGGAGTCGGGGCTACGTTAATACCTCATACATAATCGTCCCCAAACCATCCTGATTCGTTCTGGAATCTCCACCACGTGCACAGTAGTTAAAGTGGTTTTCAGTATAGGCAGAGAGTATGAAAATAACCAATCCCGGTCTCTTTAACAACCAACCGTTTATTTCACACCGTCGCCATTTCATTTCAAATAGTCATTCTTCAAAATCAAAATATCATATTCATTTCAAAACCATATCAATTCAATATCATTATTCACTTTAAATAATATTCATTTTCAAAAATCATAACACTTTCAAATTTATAACACTTTCGAAATCATAATTCTTTTAAAATCATAACACTTTTGATATCATAACACTTTGGAACCATAACACTTCTGAAATCGTAACACTTTCCACCTAAACAGTTTAGATGTTGAAAATAGTATATATATTAAAATAGTTATTATTTAAAATACTTTATTAGTTTCCTCCAATTTCGCAAATTGTTTCAAATCAAATTAAATTCTAAAATTCAATTTAAATCAATTCCAGTTTAACCATGTAACGCCCCGAAAATTTTCGACTTTCGAAAATTCGACATCGATACTCACTTTATCGACTGCCGAGAAATCGAAGGCCGGAAACCCGAGATGTTATGGTTTTAGAAGAAGACAAAGAAAGAAGAAGAAGAGAAAAGATAGAAAAATAGAGAGAAAAGAAAACAGAAAATAGAACGGAACAGAAAACAACAGAACAACATCAGAATCTCACAATCGCAGCGGAACAACATATAATAATAAATGAATAATCTTTAAACAAAGAACTATATCAGTTATTACATTACATTTCATTACATCATATCATCAGAGTGTACAACAACAACAACAACAACAAACAGCGGAAAAGAAATACTATACATAATAATACGCCATGTCATCCATCTTGCCTCCAGCAACTCCAGAATATCCAGAATATCCTGATAAACCTAACTCTTGACTGCCCGTGTGGAAATTGGTGGGCACCCAGAGTTTAGGAAGGAAAACAATAGACTCCGAGTCAGTCATGTGACTGGTGTGAGAACTCAAAAACAGTTTATTTATCTTCAAAATCAAAATAGAGGAATATTTTTAAAGTCAATTCGTAATGCTTTTAAAAATGAGACTACCATAAGGCCTCCCGCACACACACACAATGCAAACGCAGAATCGGAGGAGATTTCTCCTTATGATAGTCAAAGATGCTTGATACGCATTAAAAAGAACATTTGATATTATTATTAGTGCATAGTGTAGAAAAAATTTATTTCGAAAGTAGAATATAAATCTTAGCCAACATAGACATTCCGAACTATGCCTACTATAGCTAACTATGTTCAATAGCAGGTTACCGCCACATTCCATAGCAGGTTATACAACTAAAACCGTACAAGTCTCGTATTGTTTCTTTGGATTTCCAACGAATGATCAGGCCAAGGAACTTCCCATTGCCACATGAGAATGCCTCTGGATGGACATCCCCGAGAACCAAACCGGATCTCTACCAACACAAGGCCGGGTTACCCCTAACTGAGTAACAACTGACCGAATATGCCATCCCCCGGTCCTTTGGGACCTTTCACCGAGCGCTCGCAATCAATTCACACAATCATAAAGTGTTTTCAACATGAGTAAGTATCTGGGCTCCATACCATGATACCACCCTTTTCCAGAAGGAAATGCACACATCCTAAAGGGCGCTACCCCTCATAACCTTGCCGCATCTTTCCTGTTTTGACCATTCACGGGGTGTGAGGCTCGACGAAGTCACGTCCACAAAAACATACTTTATACAAAAGCCATGCTTTGGGTCAACAAATGATCATAGAAATGATCACCAAGATAGACGATCAAACAAATGATCCTATCATAAATAATCAACACAATGATCATTTCACAGCAACACTCAGCATGTCACATGTAACGACCCATATTTTACGTGTCGATAAATCGTAGAATTTACAGGTCGATAGTGTTGCTTAAGTAATCTCCAGCCTAAGTCGTATAGGAAGTTAACTCGAGTAGAGGCTAACTCGTAGACAAGTTAAGTGTTAGGTCGTATACGGGTTGACGTGTTTAGTCGTGTTCGAGTTAACAAGGATTTAGGTCGTTAACGAGTCATGGGGGTTAGCGAGTTAGTGTGCTACGGCTTAGTGGTTTGGGACGAGATAGGGCTTAGCTCGTATAGCCGAGTCAAAATGTTAGGTATAGGTCGTAGGCGACTTATAAGACTTGAGCGAGTTAGTAAGGTCAGCGACCTACGAGTTATCAGGTTAGGGGGTTGACGACCTAAGGGGATAGTTCGTTTGAATGTTAGGCCGTTGGTGAGTGGTGAACGACCTATAGGGGATGACGACCTAAGTTAGGTTGTTGAGCGACCTAAAGGTTTGTTAGGTCGCTAGGAAAGATAGGTCGGCAGGCTCGATGATTCGTAACCCGTTAGGTCGATTGGTTGGTCTTAAGTCGTTAGGTCGTTAAACGACCTAAGATGGGTCGTGACTCATATGCAAGTTAAGTCATATGTCGCTAGAGGCTTAGGTCGTTGAACCATATAGTATTGCTGAGCCGTGTGGGTTAGGTCGCGTGGGTCTGATGGGTTGTTAACTCGCGAGCGACTTAGGCTTGGTCGCTAAGTCGCGAACGAGTCAGGGATAGGTCGCTAAGTCACGAGCGACTTAAGCTAGGTCGCGGCCGAGTTAGAGGCGGACGTGTTAAGGGGAATTCAGCCTATAAATAGAGGGGTTTGGCTCACTTTTTGGACCGATTTTTGGAAGCGACGAAGTGCTGCCATTTTGAGAACTCGACTACAACATTTCTTCATCTTCTTTTCTCCATTCCAACCTAGTTCTAACATCCGTCCAAGATCGAAGATCCAAGAGCCAAAGTTGAAGATCTTCATCTAACCAAGCTAGATTTCATCGTTTCAAGCGGAATTTCGACGAATCAAGCTTGAATCCTTGCTGTCCAGATCTGAAGTTGATAGTTTTTGAAGTGTTTGGGTGATTCGGTGAGTGGTGGTTATCTCTCACGTGGACCCAAAGGAGTATATTGGATTGGTGGTTTGTTGGAGTGTTGTAGATAGTGATTTTATGCATATTCCTTTAGATCCAAGTGTAGATCCATTACTTATGAAGATGTTTACTTATGCAAGTTCATTTACCAAGTTATAGAGACAAAACCCATGTTTCATATTTGATAGATCTATGCTAAAATCCATGATTTCATATATATTAGACCTATGCTTATTTGATGATATTCTGTTATGAAGCTTCACTATACATATATTTCTCTATTGTATTTTATCCATGCGCTGTGAGTTATGAAGTTAGATTCTACGATGTTTATTCTACCCTTGACAGTCACCCATGGCTGCCTGGCACGCCTTTCAGCGCATTATTTCCTTGTTTTAGTGCGGGAGTCATGGGCGGTCGTCACATTTGGTATTAGAGCTTAGGTTAATCGATTTTAGCCAACGCTCGCTGACGTAACTACATATGAGAGACGTAATTGTATTTTGATGAATGATTACTATATATAATATAGTAGTTTAGAAGGATTTGAACTCCTCATGCAGTTGTTTCTCAAGGTATTCTAAGTCATTCCTTTTTGTAGATATTAAGGATGAGTCGAAGAGGGAGACCAGCTGCTAGGGAAGCTGTTGATTATGCTCCTATGTTTGAGGCCATGATGACTTCGATCATGAGAAGGATACCAGCCTCGGGGTCATCAATAGATGTTGGAGTTCAAGTTCAGGCTCCAAGACCGGTGGATTTTGCTAAGCTTTGTAAGGACTATACTTCTCTTGGAGGAAAGGTTTTCTTGGGGACGGAATCGACCATTGAGGTGCAGAGATGGATTGATGCATGTCAAAGGATTTTTGGTGACTTGGGAATTGAGGATGCGACTAAGAGGAAGCTTGCATCAAGGCAACTTCAAGGGAGAGCTTCAGATTGGTGGAATTCTATCACCATTGATACTCCGGAGGAGGAGATTACTTGGGAGCAATTCCAAGCTAGATTTGAAGCTAAGTTCATCTCTACGGCTCAAAAATCTGTCTTGTTTAAAAAGTTTATGGAGCTCAAGCAAGGTGGAAGGCCAGTTCTTGAGTATGTTTCTGAGTTTGAAGCTTTGTCCAAGTATGCCAGATCGTATATTGATTCTCCCTATCAGAAGAATGAGAAGTTTGTTACCGGTTTGGATGCTTATCTTGGAAGACAGTTGGTGGATCATCTGGACGATCCGTTTGAGAAGCTTGTGGAGAAAGCTCTCAGGCATGAGAGTTTGTTTCCTAGGGAGAGTTCTGTTGTTGCTGTAACCAAGGAAGGGTTTAAGCCACAGAAGGGTGGAAACAAGAAGAGGAAGCAACAGCAACAGAAGGGTAACGATGGCCAGAAGAAGCCGAGGGGCGAAATGACTTGCTATAATTGCCAGCACAAGGGCCATCTCTCCAAGGATTGTAGGAATCCAAAGGCGCCGGCGAAATGCCACAACTGTGACAAGCCAGGGCATTTTAGGAAAGATTGTCCAGAACCGAGGAAGGACAGGCAGATTGTGCAAGCTTATGCTTTGGGAGCTGTGCCGTCGTTTTCAAAAGCTCTTACTGCTGAAGAGAAAGGGAAGAGTGTGGTGGTTCAAGGTACTCTTTCCATTTGTGGTGTTCCAGTTAGAGTGTTGTTTGATACTGGAGCGTCGCATTCTTTTGTTTGTGATGATCTTGTAGGCCGGTTAGGTTTGGAACCGGATATTGTTGATAGGCCATTGGTTGTGACTAATCCAGTTGGGGGTTCGTCATGTTTGTGTATGATATGCCGTGGTCTAGTTGTGTCGAGTCATGATTGCTCTTTTGTTTGTGATTGTTTTGTTCTAAACTTTGCGGGGTTCGGAATTATTTTGGGTATGGACTGGCTTAGGAAGTATGCGGCAAAGGTTGATTGTGAGAGATTGGAGGTGACAGTCGAGAATGTGGAGGGGCGAAAGGTTGTGATACGATGTAAGCATGAAGAAGGCGTCTTCATGAGCTTCATGTATTCGCTGGTTGTTCCATGGGATGGACTGTCATCGGTGCCAATCACAAATGGATTTGAGGATGTCTTTGAGGAAGTCAAAGGGTTACCGCCGCATAGAGAGATCGAGTTTCGTATCGATCTAGTTGAGGGAGCCAGACCTGTTGTGATGCCTCTTAGGCGGATGGCGCCTAGGGAACAACAAGAGTTGAAGGTGCAAGTTGATGACCTTTTACGGAAAGGATTCATTCGGCGTAGTGTGTCCGAATGGGGTGCACCAGTTGTGTTCGCAACCAAAGCGGATGGATCGTTGAGGTTGTGTGTCGATTATCGTGAGCTGAATAAGGTGACTAAGAAGAACAAGTACCCATTGCCGAGAATAGATGACTTGTTTGATCAGCTTCACGATGCTAAGGTGTTTTCTCAGATGGATTTGGCAACGGGATTTCACCAGTTGAGAGTGGCAAAGGATAGTGTGCTGAAGACTGCTTTTAGGACACCATCCGGTTTTTATGAGTGGCTGGTAATGCCGTTTGGATTGACTAACGCACCAGCATATTTTGTGGATCTTATGAATAGAGTGTTCAGAGATCAGTTGAATAAGTTCGTGCTTGTGTTCGTGGATGATATTCTGATTTATTCCAGAACTGAAGAAGAGCACAAGACGCACTTGCGTTTGGTTTTGGAAATCTTGCGGAAACATCAGCTGAAGGCTAAGTTTTCGAAGTGTCACTTCTGGAAGAGTGAAGTGAGGTTCTTAGGCCATGTTATCTCTGGTAATGGAATAGCGGTTGATCCCGCTAAGGTGGCAGCAATCTAGGATTGGGTTAGACCTAAAAATGCATCTGATGTGAGAAGTTTTCTTGGATTAGCAGGATATTATCGTCGGTTTATCAAAGACTTTTCCAAGATAGCTGCACCATTAACAGGGTTGACGAAGAAGAACCAAGTGTTCTGTTGGGATGCTAAGTGTGAGCAAGCTTTTGGAATCCTGAAAGAGCGACTGACGAGTACTCCTGTTTTGACTATTCCAAGTGGGAATGATGAGATGGTGGTTTACACCGATGCATGTGGTACTGGACTTGGAGCAGTACTAATGCAGAAGAATAAAGTTGTTGCATATGCAAGTCGACAAGTGAAGCCGCATGAAAGGAATTATCCAACTCATGATTTGGAGTTAGCGGCGATCGTATTTGCTTTGAAGATGTGGAGACATTATCTATTGGGAGTTAGATTCGAGTTGTTTACAGATCATAAGTCGTTGAAGTATCTGTTCTCTCAAAAGGATTTGAATCTTCGACAACAACGGTGGCTAGAGTTCTTGGCATCGTATGATTTTGGTATAGCCTATACTCCGGGAAAAGGTAACGCAGTGGCTGATGCGTTAAGTCGAAGACATGTCGGATTGGGAGCCATGTTTTCGGAATGGAAGAGTCTCGAGTATTTGGCTGGATTCGATTTCAGGCCCAGATGTGAATTGGAACCTGAGATGTTGGCAAACTTATCAATAAGGCCTACTCTTGTGGAAAGGATTGGCGAGAGTCAAAAGTGAGACGATAAGCTTGTCAAGATTATCCGTGATTTGGAATCTGGATTGGACCCAGGGAAGGATAAAAGATTCGAAGTCGACCGAGAGGGTTGGCTTCGGAAGCAAGGACGACTGGTTGTTCCCGATATCGATGAGTTGAGAGATGAAGTTTTGAAGGAAAGTCATCACTCGAAGTTGACAATTCATCCAGGAGGAAATAAGATGTATCGAGATATGAAGAGAACCTATTACTGGGAAGGTATGAAGGACATTGGAAATTTTATTTCCAAATGTATGAACTGTCGGTTGGTAAAAGCTGAACAGAAAAAGCCAAGTGGATTACTTCAGCCATTAGAGGTTCCTACATGGAAGTGGGAGCAAGTGTCGATGGATTTTATCGATGGCCTACCTAGAACCAAGGCGGGAAATGAAGAGATTTGGGTCATCGTAGATCGGTTGACCAAGAGTGCAAGGTTCATTCCTGTTCGATCGACTAGGACTGCATCGAAGTTGGCTGAGCTTTATGTTAAGTGGATAGTTCGATTCCATGGTGTTCCGAAGAATATAGTGAGCGACCGAGATCCTTTGTTCACTAGTGGATTTTGGAAGAGCTTCCAGGAAGTTTTGGGAACCGAGTTGTGTTTGAGTACAGCTTATCATCCCCAAACAGATTGTCAGACTGAGAGAGTCAACCGAGTTTTGGAAGATCTCCTCAGGGCTTGTGTTTTGGATTTCGGAGGATCGTGGGAAGATCACCTTCATTTGGTGGAGTTTGCATATAACAACAGTTATCAATCTAGCATTGGTATGGCACCATATGAAGCACGGTATGGAAGACCGTGTAACTCTCCGACATGTTGGTTGGAAACTGGAGAAAAGCTGATACTTGGGCCTGAGATGATTCGTCAGACTTCGGATTGTATAGAGATCATTCGGCAACGAATGAAGGCGGCCCAAGACCGTCAGAAAAGTTACGCCGATAAGCGTCGTAAGGATTTGGAATTCGACGTAAGTGATAGGGTTTTTGTGAAGATTTCTCCTCTGAAGAGTGTTATTAGATTCGGGAAGAAAGGAAAGTTAACTCCGAGATTTGTTGGACCATTCCCGATTATTGAGCGAATTGGAAAGCTCGCTTATAGATTGGAGTTACCGGAAAAGATGGCGGGTGTGCACAATGTTTTTCATGTATCTTTTCTACGGAAGTATGTGCACGACTCGAATACGGTGGTTTCTGCAGATAGCTGTGAAGATTTGGAGGTTGATCCAGTTGTTTCGAGACCTCGTAAGCCGCTTCGTGTTGTTGAAACCGACACGAAACAGCTTAGGAGGAAGACGATTACGTTGCTCAAGGTACAATGGAGTGATGATGTTAACGACTGTACGTGGGAGGAGGAAGAGAGGATGAAGGCAGCTCATCCTAAACTCTTCGAGGTATGGCCCTAAGGTGTCGTGACATCTCATGAATTTGTAACTTGTTCTATCTTAGAATTCTGCATGCTAGGTTAGAAATTGGATGCATGGTTTGTTGATTGCTATGGATGGTAGGCATGCGGAATAGCTTTGATTGCTGTTGTTTGCTTGGAATTTCGGGGGCGAAATTCCTAAGGGGGAAAGAATGTAACGACCCGTATTTTACGTGTCGATAAATCGTAGAATTTACAGGTCGATAGTGTTGCTTAAGTTATCTCCAGCCTAAGTCGTATAGGAAGTTAACTCGAGTAGAGGTTAACTCGTAGACAAGTTAAGTGTTAGGTCGTATACGGGTTGACGTGTTTAGTCGTGTTCGAGTTAACAAGGCTTTAGGTCGTTAATGAGTCATGGGGCTTAGTGAGT
This sequence comes from Allium cepa, assembly GCA_030765085.1. NCBI lineage: Eukaryota > Viridiplantae > Streptophyta > Magnoliopsida > Asparagales > Amaryllidaceae > Allium > Allium cepa. The sequence goes on from CM060929.1 coordinate 63,551,177, forward strand.
TAGTGTGCTACGGCTTAGTGGTTTGGGACGAGATAGGGCTTAGCTCGTATAGCCGAGTCAAAATGTTAGGTGTAGGTCGTAGGCGACTTATAAGACTTGAGCGAGTTAGTAAGGTCAGCGACCTACGAGTTATCAGGTTAGGGGGTTGACGACCTAAGGGGATAGTTCGTTTGAATGTTAGGCCGTTGGTGAGTGGTGAACGACCTATAAGGGATGACGACCTAAGTTAGGTTGTTGAGCGACCTAAAGGTTTGTTAGGCCGCTAGGAAAGATAGGTCGGCAGGCTCGATGAGTCGTAACCCGTTAGGTCGATTGGTTGGTCTTAAGTCGTTAGGTCGTTAAACGACCTAAGATGGGTCGTGACTCGTATGCAAGTTAAGTCGTATGTCGCTAGAGGCTTAGGTCGTTGAACCATATAGTATTGCTGAGCCGTGTGGGTTAGGTCGCGTGGGTCTGATTGGTTGTTAACTCGCGAGCGACTTAGGCTAGGTCGCTAAGTCGCGAACGAGTCAGGGATAGGTCGCTATGTCGCGAGCGACTTAAGCTAGGTCGTGGCCGAGTTAGAGGCGGACGAGTTAAGGGGAATTCAGCCTATAAATAGAGGGGTTTGGCTCACTTTTTGGACCGGTTTTTGGAAGCGACGAAGTGCTGCCATTTTGAGAACTCGACTACAACATTTCTTCATCTTCTTTTCTCCATTCCAACCTAGTTCTAACATCCATCCAAGATCGAAGATCCAAGAGCCAAAGTTGAAGATCTTCATCCAACCAAGCTAGATTTCATCGTTTCAAGTGGAATTTCGACGAATCAAGCTTGAATCCTTGCTGTCCAGATCTGAAGTTGATAGTTTTTGAAGCGTTTGGGTGATTCGGTGAGTGGTGGTTATCTCTCACGCGGACCCAAAGGAGTATATTGGATTGGTGGTTTGTTGGAGTGTTGTAGATAGTGATTTTATGCATATTCCTTTAGATCCAAGTGTAGATCCATTACTTATGAAGATGTTTACTTATGCAAGTTCATTTACCAAGTTATAGAGACAAAACCCATGTTTCATATTTGATAGATCTATGCTAAAATCCATGATTTCATATATATTAGACCTATGCTTATTTGATGATATTCTGTTATGAAGCTTCACTATACATATATTTCTCTATTGTATTTTATCCATGCGCTGTGAGTTATGCAATTAGATTCTACGATGTTTATTCTACCCTTAACAGTCACCCATGGCTGCCTGGCACGTCTTTCAGCGCATTATTTCCTTGTTTTAGTGCGGGAGTCATGGGCGGTCGTCACATCACATTACCAAATTGGGAATATATCGCTGATAACCATCAACTACATAACCTCTGAGCTCGTACGTCTCAGAGAAGGGTGTCAAGCTAAAAGAATAAATTCTTCGCCACCAACAGAAATATATTTGAAAGAAATCGGCTTTATATCTCAATTTGTAACGTCAGACATACAATCCATACAAGTCTGTTCCGGGCTCGAACAAAACCGAAGGCACTTCTCACGAAGCCCTTGCAATCCGGGTATTCACAATCCCGATCGAATTTCCCATCACTTAAGGAATCTCTATACCAGGAGCTACCCAGTGCAGAGACAATCGATAGGTCATTCTATCGCTTTCGCAAATACTCGGTCTTCAACACCGGTCATCAATTGCAATTCATAACGACGTATCACATATTCGGAATGGGTTATACGACCCCATGGTCCTTTCCCGGTTAACCCGAATAGTGAGCGCTTATTCAAAAATAAGTGAGGCATTCAAATTCAAAAAAAATCACATCAATTACCCATTCAAAGGGAAATATTGATAGTCGGTTATTGAACTATCAATGGATATGTACAACATCACCAGATTCCAAATAATTTTCCAAATTATTTATTTCTCAAAAATATCTTTACAAGATATATAATTTTCACACTTCAAAAATAAATCAATATTTATTTTTAAACAAATTCCACTTTCTTTTTATAAATTCCATAGTGAATTTACATTTCACAATATCCATGCATATACGATTTCAATTATCCATTTCAATTTATCTTCAAAAAGATAAATTCTCAAAATATTCACTTTATATTGGAAAACATTTCCATACTTATTTATTCATAAGTAATTCACAGATTTTATTTATTTTCTACACTTGGAAAATATTCAATATACTTAAATCGAGATTAAGTATATATTTCATTCTTTAAGGAAATCATTCTCTTAAACATATTTATTTGGGCCATAACGAATGTTGCGTAAAACATCGTTACGACAACCCAAAATCATTAGTATAGGGATTCGAAATTAAAATAGATATATAAATCCCAATACTACACAAAACATTTCCTTTCGGAAATCATTTACTATAACAACAGTGTTATAGTCCACCATTTCCTTCTATTTCTCGAAAACATCTATTTCAACAATAAATGTTGAAATCTATGGTTTTGAATCTTAACACATTTTAAAACATCGTTAGATCGTTTTAATTCTATTTAAAACATCAAATCTAAACATTTTCTTTAACATATTATTCACTATTCAAAAACGTGAATATACTATGTTAACAAATTCATCCTTTTATACATTTTATTTTAAAGGATTATTCACAGTCGAAAATGTGAATATAACTCCATTAATAGGTTTCAACAATTTACTTCTTAAAATAAGTCGTTTGCGAACTTTATAAAACAACGTTTATAAATTCTATTACTATTTATTTTATAACAACTTCCTTTTATAAATTCCTTTATTAACCTATTCGATTTATAACTCAATTATAAAACAAAGGTTCATATTATAAGTCAAATACTTATAAAACGATTATTTTACAAAGTCGTTTCTTTGAACTTCATAATTATAAATCTTATAACTTATAAGATTCAATTATTCATCCAAATATATTCTTTAATAATTTCACAAAATTTACAAATCTTACTATTTATAAATTTCATTTATAACTTCACCATTTATAATTTTATAAATTTCATTCACTTATGCAATTCATTTACAATTCATTCAAACACCTATAAAAACTCGTTTTATAATGTCAATATTTCAATTTGTAAATATCCATTTATAAATCTCTTAATATAAATCAATTTATATTATTCTTTAAAACGTCTTTAAACTCCTTTATAATTTCACCTTTCTCTTGATTTATAAATAATTAAATTTTATAAATCCTATATTTAAACTTTTCACAATAAATTCAAATTCCCCAAATTAAACCATTTTATAGAATTATTAACCCCATAATTTCAAAAATCAACTTTTAACTATATTTCTCAAAAATCATAATTTTTATAACATTAAAAATTATATCGTTATTTATTTATAATGGATCGATTCCAAACATATAGTATATTTTCAAAATCACTTTAAAAATCATTTTAAAATTCCAAAATTTGGTCCAATGATGCTACACACCAAAATAGTCAATCATGACAACAACGACATCATATATCGTATATGATAATCAACGAATATCAAAATATCCGTAATCAAATAAATACTGTTGAGGAATCCAGTTGGATCCCTCCAACCTGTTTTCCTGCATCCAAAAACATTAGCACAATACCAATTTCGCTCCAGTACGAAATTATCGCGGTATATGGGATTTAAAATATTATCCGCTTAATAGACGGCGCAATAGGGTCTCATCCGCTAAAAAAAATGCGGGAAATCAATAACTCCAATATATACATATGCCAATATATATATTGCTATTATATATAATACCAATTTCACTGTTTATGAAATATTCGCGGTATATGTTTTTAATAAATAACATCCGCTTACTAACGGCGTATAATGTCTATTTTAACAATCAATAGATATCAATCATCATTCAAACATGCATTCAAATATTTTAAATCTAACTATTTAAAATAAAATCGAAACTGATTCGATTGAGTGAGAAGTTCTCACCTTGATTTTAATTTCGTTTTAGCGATTTATTTCGAATAAAATTAAACGGACGTTTAATTTTACCCAAAATTCTCACTAACTCCAAACGACTCCAATCCAACTCCATCGCGTAGTGCTCGTCCATACGATTCCAACGCAACTGGTTTCGTGCGTTTTCGACCTCGTATGAAAAAGTTATACATATTTGAAGTTACACGAGTTTTTATATAAATAATTTACAACTTAAATTAAAATTTATAAACCTACTACCCCTCATCACCCTTGGATCCTTCATCATGCCATCATAGCCGCACGTCCCCAAGCTTCTCTCCCACGCACAAAAACAACTCCCCAGGTTATAAACGCGCAAGAGAACCCATGAAGCACGAATTAGGGTTTCGATTCACCACCTCCTCGCTCCACTTGAAGGCGATCAGGATGTGCCATCGGAATGCTCATGACAAGAGCTACCCACGCCTGCAAGGATGTTGAACTCGGCCACCTCCTGCTCCTCGTTTTGCATGCGCAACCGGCCCCCTTTCCACTCATTTTCTGGCCACCACGTCACTCCAAAACCCATCTCCACCGTTGGATATGTTCGCCTCGCCATGCTCTACATCTTTCATTTAGGAAGTTTGTTGTAATTGTTGATAGATTTTGAAATAATTGGAGAAGAAGGCAAGAGAATTTCGGCCGTGGGTTGAGGGGGGTGGCGGCTGCAGTTTATTTAGGGTTAGGGTTTGGATTTTTATAAAATTGTGAGAATTTAGGGTCTATTTATAGAGAATCGATCGAAACACTATTCATTCGGGAATTCCGAACTCCGATTTACGCGCCGAAACTGACGTTCCTAGGGTTTATCCCGCGTTCCGGACACAATGGAACAGGTTTCGAAAGCTAATTCGGACATCTGTGCGAGTTATGGCTACAAACGTTCAATTTAAATTAAATCGATTTAAACGATTCTCTAGGCGTTTTAATTTGTACCGGACAAACGGTAAATCCAATTGACACGAAATTTGAAATCTTACAATAATATCACATTACGGATCCGATGAAACTGGTTTCGTCGAAATCCGAGACATTTTGAAAAATGGCTATTTTAACTCGCCAAATTAAAATTAAAAATAATTCGATGCGTTTCGAGCTGCCACGGTCAAACGATAACTCCGATTGACACGAAAATTGAAATCCGGTAATAACTAACTATTACGGATCCAATGGAACTGGTTTCGTTCAATTCTGAGACTGTTCAAAAATTGGCTATTTTCACTAGTCGATTTAATATTAAAATATTCAATTTTCACAAATTTACTTTTAATTCGATTTTAGAAGTTCTAAAATATCATTCTAACTTCAATATGATAAAATAAAATTTTACAAATCATTTTCAATCATATTTAACTCAATTTTCAATTATTTCCATAATTTAACATATTAAATTATTGATTTAATTATTCAATTAAATCCAATTATTCGAAATAAAATTTATTCGACTTATAAATTCACTTATTAATATTTAAAATTAATTAAATATTCAAATTTTAATTATTAAAAATTCTGGGTCGTTACAATCTTCCCCCCTTAAAAGAATTTCGTCCTCGAAATTATCAAGTAAGAGAAATTATAGAATTTATTAACTTTCCAAAATCCATAGTTAAACTTCTTACAATAACTTACTAAGTTTTCAAAATCATACTTAGTTATCTTTTCAAAAACAACTACTATTGTTTAACTTTCAATTTCAAATCAAAGTTATAGTTTTCAAAAATTTCCCATTTTCTCAAATTTTTTCTAACGCCTTAAATTTCCGGAAAAATTCGCCATAGTCTCCTTTGCGCGGCTCGATCCGGAAAAAAAATGACAGTATATATATCACAAATATACATCTCATCAAGTAATGAGGCATCCCGAAGGGAAAAATTTGTAAAAGTATGGTATGTAATCCGAGATATGTACCTTATATTTTATTAGCGAACATATACGGCTAATATAGCGCGAAAGCGAGCTCCAAATGCGAAGCAAACGCGATCCGCACCTACTAATCACTCAACAAACAACATGAGCACATGCATGTATGAAAATAGTATCGATATACAACATATAGCAACATAATAACTATATATGTCAACATAGCAATTGAAACAAAAGCAATATATTCAAACATCAACCAACTAACATCCAACTAACATTCATAACCAATAAATATTCATTCATATTCTCGTTAATATTCAATGAATTGGGTTTTCAATTTAATCATATTTGATTTATTAACAGTGGATGTTTACTAACATTCATTTTCAATTAGTTTATATTCACTAATTCATATTCAAGTTGGTTCACTTCCAAATCAAATTCAATTCTATTTAAGATTCACTTAACTTCCAATTGAATTCCAATTACTTTAGATTTTGATGAATTAACACTTAAACTCATTATTTCATATCAACTTTATTCACATTCATTTGATTAACATTTAATCCATTCATTCAATTCAATTTCATTCAATATCTCTTAAGTTATACTCCATTTATAAACATCACTTGTTTTTTTCATAACTTAAATTCCTAAATATATCCATTTAACTTTAAATTCACTTTTTATTTACAACTCATATTCATAAATATATTCATATAGTTTCACTTGTCATATATATAAGTTTATTTCTCAATTGTAAATCACCTTAATTATAATTCAATTCTTATAATTCATTTGCTTATACAATTATTCTTTTATTTAGATTATTCAAACAACTAAACAATCAATTTATATACACTTTAATAATTTTGAAAAATTATTTCTTCATATATAAAATATACTCAAGGTAAAATTATTTTATTTACCCAATTTAAAACAATATCGTGTCGAATTGTTCTATTCAAGTGTTTAGAAACCCCTTCGGCATAGTCTTGCGGACCATGCTGACGAAGGTTCATATGCCACTCAATAAACCAATCATCACAATATAAAACAATTATATATTCACTAACAAATACGCTCTCATAGCTATTATTACACTCAAACTCATTCTAGAGTACTACTGACTCTATCTCTAATGAGTAATACCCAACAGAACCATGGTTGTCGCTTAACCATATGCTCTGATACCAGATGTAACGCCCCGAAAATTTTCGACTTTCGAAAATTCGACATCGATACTCACTTTATCAACTGTCGAGAAATCGAAGGCCGGAAACCCGAGATGTTATGGTTTAAGAAGAAGAAAAAGAAAGAAGAAGAAGAGAAAAGATAGAAAAATAGAGAGAAAAGAAAATAGAAAATAGAACGGAACAGAAAACAACAGAACAACATCAGAATCTCACAATCGCAGCGGAACAACATATAATAATAAATGAATAATCTTTAAACAAAGAACTATATCAGTTATTACATTACATCACATTTCATTACATCATATCATCAGAGTGTACAACAACAACAACAACAACAACAAACAGCGGAAAAGAAATACTATACATAATAATACGCCATGTCATCCATCTTGCCTCCAGCAACTCGAGAATATCCAGAATATCCTGATAAACCTAACTCTTGACTGCCCGTGTGGAAATTGGTGGGCACCCAGAGTTTAGGAAGGAAAACAATAAACTCCGAGTCAGTCATGTCACTGGTGTGAGAACTCAAAAACAGTTTATTTATCTTTAAAATCAAAATAGAGGAATATTTTTAAAGTCAATTCGCAATGCTTTTAAAAATGAGACTACCATAAGGCCTCCCACACACACACACACACAATGCAAACGCAGAATCGGAGGAGATTTCTCCTTATGATAGTCAAAGATGCTTGATACGCATTAAAAAGAACATTTGATATTATTATTAGTGCATAGTGTAGGAAAAATTTATTTCGAAAGTAGAATATAAATCTTAGCCAACATAGACATTCCGAACTATGCCTACTATAGCTAACTATGTTCAATAGCAGGTTACCGCCACATTCCATAGCAGGTTATACAACTAAAACCGTACAAGTCTCGTATTGTTTCTTTGGATTTCCAACGAATGATCAGGCCAAGGAACTTCCCATTGCCACATGAGAATGCCTCTGGATGGACATCCCCGAGAACCAAACCGGATCTCTACCAACACAAGGCCGGGTTACCCCTAACTGAGTAACAACTGACCGAATATGCCATCCCCCGGTCCTTTGGGACCTTTCACCGAGCGCTCGCAATCAATTCACACAATCATAAAGTGTTTTCAACATGAGTAAGTATCTGGGCTCCATACCATGATACCACCCTTTTCCAGAAGGAAATGCACACATCCTAAAGGGCGCTACCCCTCATAACCTTGCCGCATCTTTCCTGTTTTGACCATTCACGGGGTGTGAGGCTCGACGAAGTCACGTCCACAAAAACATACTTTATACAAAAGCCATGCTTTGGGTCAACAAATGATCATAGAAATGATCACCAAGATAGACGATCAAACAAATGATCCTATCATAAATAATCAACACAACGATCATTTCACAGCAACACTCAGCATGTCACATTACCAAATTGGGAATATGTCGCTGATAACCTTCAACTACATAACCTCTGAGCTCGTACGTCTCAGAGAAGGGTGTCAAGCTAAAAGAATAAATTCTTCGCCACCAACAGAAATATATTTGAAAGAAATCGGCTTTATATCTCAATTTGTAACGTCAGACATACAATCCATACAAGTCTGTTCCGGGCTCGAACAAAACCGAAGGCACTTCTCACGAAGCCCTTGCAATCCGGGTATTCACAATCCCGATCGAATTTCCCATCACTTAAGGAATCTCTATACCAGGAGCTACCCAGTGCAGAGACAATCGATAGGTCATTCTATCGCTTTCGCAAATACTCGTTCTTCAACACCGGTCATCAATTGCAATTCATAACGACGTATCACATATTCGGAATGGGTTATACGACCCCATGGTCCTTTCCCGGTTAACCCGAATAGTGAGCGCTTATTCAAAAATAAGTGTGGCATTCAAATTCAAAAAAAATCACATCAATTACCCATTCAAAGGGAAATATTGATAGTCGGTTATTGAACTATCAATGGATATGCACAACATCACCAGATTCCAAATAATTTTCCAAATTATTTATTTCTCAAAAATATCTTTACAAGATATATAATTTTCACACTTCAAAAATAAATCAATATTTATTTTTAAACAAATTCCACTTTCTTTTTATAAATTCCATAGTGAATTTACATTTCACAATATCCATGCATATACGATTTCAATTATCCATTTCAATTTATCTTCAAAAAGATAAATTCTCAAAATATTCACTTTATATTGGAAAACATTTCCATACTTATTTATTCATAAGTAATTCACAGATTTTATTTATTTTCTACACTTGGAAAATATTCAATATACTTAAATCGAGATTAAGTATATATTTCATTCTTTAAGGAAATCATTCTCTTAAACATATTTATTTGGGCCAAAACGAATGTTGCGTAAAACATCGTTACGACAACCCAAAATCACTAGTATAGGTATTCGAAATTAAAATAGATATATAAATCCCAATACTACACAAAACATTTCCTTTCGGAAATCATTTACTATAACAACAGTGTTATAGTCCACCATTTCCTTCTATTTCTCGAAAACATCTATTTCAACAATAAATGTTGAAATCTATGGTTTTGAATCTTAACACATTTTAAAACATCGTTAGATCGTTTTAATTCTATTTAAAACATCAAATCTAAACATTTTCTTTAACATATTATTCACTATTCAAAAACGTGAATATACTATGTTAACAAATTCATCCTTTTATACATTTTATTTTAAAGGATTATTCACAGTCGAAAATGTGAATATAACTCCATTAATAGGTCTCAACAATTTACCTCTTAAAATAAGTCTTTTGCGAATTTTATAAAACAACGTTTATAAATTCTATTACTATTTATTTTATAACAACTTCCTTTTATAAATTCCTTCATTAACCTATTCGATTTATAACTCAATTATAAAACAAAGGTTCATATTATAAGTCAAATACTTATAAAACGATTATTTTACAAAATCGTTTCTTTGAACTTCATAATTATAAATCTTATAACTTATAAGATTCAATTATTCATCCAAATATATTCTTTAATAATTTCACAAAATTTACAAATCTTACTATTTATAAATTTCATTTATAACTTCACCATTTATAATTTTATAAATTTCATTCACTTATGCAATTCATTTACAATTCATTCAAACACCTATAAAAACTCGTTTTATAATGTCAATATTTCAATTTGTAAATATCCATTTATAAATCTCTTAATATAAATCAATTTATATTATTCTTTAAAACGTCTTTAAACTCCTTTATAATTTCACCGTTCTCTTGATTTATAAAATAATTAAATTTTATAAATCCTATATTTAAACTTTTCACAATAAATTCAAATTCCCCAAATTAAACCATTTTATAGAATTATTAACCCCATAATTTCAAAAATCAACTTTTAACTATATTTCTCAAAAATCATAATTTTTATAACATTAAAAATTATATCGTTATTTATTTATAATGGATCGATTCCAAACATATAGTATATTTTCAAAATCACTTTAAAAATCATTTTAAAATTCCAAAATTTGGTCCAATGATGCTACACACCAAAATAGTCAATCACGACAACAACGACATCATATATCGTATATGATAATCAACGAATATCAAAATATCCATAATCAAATAAATACTGTTGAGGAATCCAGTTGGATCCCTCCAACCTGTTTTCCTGCATCCAAAAACATTAGCACAATACCAATTTCGCTCCAGTACGAAATTATCGCGGTATATGGGATTTAAAATATTATCCGCTTAATAGATGGCGCAATAGGGTCTCATCCGCTAAAAAAAATGCGGGAAATCAATAACTCCAATATATACATATGCCAATATATATATATTGCTATTATATATAATACCAATTTCACTGTTTATGAAATATTCGCGGTATATGTTTTTAATAAATAACATCCGCTTACTAACGGCGTATAATGTCTATTTTAACAATCAATAGATATCAATCATCATTCAAACATGCATTCAAATATTTTAAATCTAACTATTTAAAATAAAATCGAAACTGATTCAATTGAGTGAGAAGTTCTCACCTTGATTTTAATTTCGTTTTAGCGATTTATTTCGAATAAAATTAAACGGACGTTTAATTTTACCCAAAATTCTCACTAACTCCAAACGACTCCAATCCAAGTCCATCGCGTAGTGCTCGTCCATACGATTCCAACGCAACTGGTTTCGCGCGTTTTCGACCTCGTATGAAAAAGTTATACATATTTGAAGTTACACGAGTTTTTATATAAATAATTTACAACTTAAATTAAAATTTATAAACCTACTACCCCTCATCACCCTTGGATCCTTCATCATGCCATCATAGCCGCACGTCCCCAAGCTTCTCTCCCACGCACGAAAACAACTCCCCAGGTTATAAACGCGCAAGAGAACCCATGAAGCACGAATTAGGGTTTCGATTCACCACCTCCTCGCTCCACTTGAAGGCGATCAGGATGTGCCATCGGAATGCTCGTGACAAGAGCTACCCACGCCTGCAAGGATGTTGAACTCGGCCATCTCCTGCTCCTCGTTTTGCGTGCGCAACCGGCCCCCTTTCCACTCATTTTCTGGCCACCACGTCGCTCCAAAACCCATCTCCACCGTTGGATATGTTCGCCTCGCCATGCTCTACATCTTTCATTTAGGAAGTTTGTTGTAATTGTTGATAGATTTTGAAATAATTGGAGAAGAAGGCAAGAGAATTTCGGCCGTGGGTTGAGGGGGGTGGCGGCTGCAGTTTATTTAGGGTTAGGGTTTGGATTTTTATAAAATTGTGAGAATTTAGGGTCTATTTATAGAGAATCGATCGAAACACTATTCATTCGGGAATTCCGAACTCCGATTTACGTGCCGAAACTGACGTTCCTAGGGTTTATCCCGCGTTCCGGACACAATGGAACAGGTTTCGAAAGCTAATTCGGACATCTGTGCGAGTTATGGCTACAAACGTTCAATTTAAATTAAATCGATTTAAACGATTCTCTAGGCGTTTTAATTTGTACCGGACAAAAGGTAAATCCAATTGACACGAAATTTGAAACCTTACAATAATATCACATTACGGATCCGATGAAACTAGTTTCGTCGAAATCCGAGACTTTTTGAAAAATGGCTATTTTAACTCGCCAAATTAAAATTAAAAATAATTCGATGCGTTTCGAGCTGCCACGGTCAAACGATAACTCCGATTGACACGAAAATTGAAATCCGGTAATAACTAACTATTACGGATCCAATGGAACTGGTTTCGTTCAATTCTGAGACTGTTCAAAAATTGGCTATTTTCACTAGTCGATTTAATATTAAAATATTCAATTTTCACAAATTTACTTTTAATTCGATTTTAGAAGTTCTAAAATATCATTCTAACTTCAATATGATAAAATAAAATTTTACAAATCATTTTCAATCATATTTAACTCAATTTTCAATTATTTCCATAATTTAACATATTAAATTATTGATTTAATTATTCAATTAAATCCAATTATTCGAAATAAAATTTATTCGACTTATAAATTCACTTATTAATATTTAAAATTAATTAAATATTCAAATTTTAATTATTAAAAATTCTGGGTCGTTGAAATCTTCCCCCCTTAAAAGAATTTCGTCCTCGAAATTATCAAGTAAGAAAAATTATAGAATTTATTAACTTTCCAAAATCCATAGTTAAACATCTTACAATAACTTACTAAGTTTTCAAAATCATACTTAGTTATATTTTCAAAAACAACTACTATTGTTTAACTTTCAATTTCAAATCAAAGTTATAGTTTTCAAAAATTTCCCATTTTCTCAAATTTTTTCTAACGCCTTAAATTTCCGGAAAAATTCGCCATAGTCTCCTTTGCGCGGCTCGATCCGAAAAAAAAAATGACAGTATATATATCACAAATATACATCTCATCAAGTAATGAGGCATCCCGAAGGGAAAAATTTGTAAAAGTACGGTATGTAATCCGAGATATGTACCTTATATTTTATTAGCGAGCATATACGGCTAATATAGCGCGAAAGCGAGCTCCAAATGCGAAGCAAACGCGATCCGCACCTACTAATCACTCAACAAACAACATGAGCACATGCATGTATGAAAATAGTATCGATATACAACATATAGCAACATAATAACTATATATGTCAACATAGCAATTGAAACAAAAGCAATATATTCAAACATCAACCAACTAACATCCAACTAACATTCATAACCAATAAATATTCATTCATATTCTCATTAATATTCAATGAATTGGGTTTTCGATTTAATCATATTTGATTTATTAACAGTGGATGTTTACTAACATTCATTTTCAATTAGTTTATATTCACTAATTCATATTCAAGTTGGTTCACTTCCAAATCAAATTCAATTCTATTTAAGATTCACTTAACTTCCAATTGAATTCCAATTACTTTAGATTTTAATGAATTAACACTTAAACTCATTATTTCATATCAACTTTATTCACATTCATTTGATTAACATTTAATCCATTCATTCAATTCAATTTCATTCAATATCTCTTAAGTTATACTCCATTTATAAACATCACTTGTTTTTTTCATAACTTAAATTCCTAAATATATCCATTTAACTTTAAATTCACTTTTTATTTACAACTCATATTCATAAATATATTCATATAGTTTCACTTCTCATATATATAAGTTTATTTCTCAATTGTAAATCACTTTAATTATAATTCAATTCTTATAATTCATTTGCTTATACAATTATTCTTTTATTTAGATTATTCAAACAACTAAACAATCAATTTATATACACTTTAATAATTTTGAAAAATTATTTCTTCATATATAAAATATACTCAAGGTAAAATTATTTTATTTACCCAATTTAAAACAATATCGTGTCGAATTGTTCTATTCAAGTGTTTAGAAACCCCTTCGGCATAGTCTTGCGGACCACGCTGACGAAGGTTCATATGCCACTCAATAAACCAATCATCACAATATAAAACAATTATATATTCACTAACAAATACGCTCTCATAGCTATTATTACACTCAAACTCATTCTAGAGTACTACTGACTCTATCTCTAATGAGTAATACCCAACAGAACCATGGTTGTCGCTTAACCATATGCTCTGATACCAGATGTAACGCCCCAAAAATTTTCGACTTTCGAAAATTCGACATCGATACTCACTTTATCGACTGCCGAGAAATCGAAGGCCGGAAACCCGAGATGTTATGGTTTAAGAAGAAGAAAAAGAAAGAAGAAGAAGAGAAAAGATAGAAAAATAGAGAGAAAAGAAAATAGAAAATAGAACGGAACAGAAAACAACAGAACAACATCAGAATCTCACAATCGCAGCGGAACAACATATAATAATAAATGAATAATCTTTAAACAAAGAACTATATCAGTTATTACATTACATCACATTTCATTACATCATATCATCAGAGTGTACAACAACAACAACAACAAACAGCGGAAAAGAAATACTATACATAATAATACGCCATGTCATCCATCTTGCCTCCAGCAACTCCAGAATATCCAGAATATCCTGATAAACCTAACTCTTGACTGCCCGTGTGGAAATTGGTGGGCACCCAGAGTTTAGGAAGGAAAACAATAAACTCCGAGTCAGTCATGTGACTGGTGTGAGAACTCAAAAACAGTTTATTTATCTTTAAAATCAAAATAGAGGAATATTTTTAAAGTCAATTCGCAATGCTTTTAAAAATGAGACTACCATAAGGCCTCCCGCACACACACACAATGCAAACGCAGAATCGGAGGAGATTTCTCCTTATGATAGTCAAAGATGCTTGATACGCATTAAAAAGAACATTTGATATTATTATTAGTGCATAGTGTAGGAAAAATTTATTTCGAAAGTAGAATATAAATCTTAGCCAACATAGACATTCCGAACTATGCCTACTATAGCTAACTATGTTCAATAGCAGGTTACCGCCACATTCCATAGCAGGTTATACAACTAAAACCGTACAAGTCTCGTATTGTTTCTTTGGATTTCCAACGAATGATCAGGCCAAGGAACTTCCCATTGCCACATGAGAATGCCTCTGGATGGACATCCCCGAGAACCAAACCGGATCTCTACCAACACAAGGCCGGGTTACCCCTAACTGAGTAACAACTGACCGAATATGCCATCCCCCGGTCCTTTGGGACCTTTCACCGAGCGCTCGCAATCAATTCACACAATCATAAAGTGTTTTCAACATGAGTAAGTATCTGGGCTCCATACCATGATACCACCCTTTTCCAGAAGGAAATGCACACATCCTAAAGGGCGCTACCCCTCACAACCTTGCCGCATCTTTCCTGTTTTGACCATTCACGGGGTGTGAGGCTCGACGAAGTCACGTCCACAAAAACATACTTTATACAAAAGCCATGCTTTGGGTCAACAAATGATCATAGAAATGATCACCAAGATAGACGATCAAACAAATGATCCTATCATAAATAATCAACACAATGATCATTTCACAGCAACACTCAGCATGTCGCATTACCAAATTGGGAATATATCGCTGATAACCTTCAACTACATAACCTCTGAGCTCGTACGTCTCAGAGAAGGGTGTCAAGCTAAAAGAATAAATTCTTCGCCACCAACAGAAATATATTTGAAAGAAATCGGCTTTATATCTCAATTTGTAACGTCAGACATACAATCCATACAAGTCTGTTCCGGGCTCGAACAAAACCGAAGGCACTTCTCACGAAGCCCTTGCAATCCGGGTATTCACAATCCCGATCGAATTTCCCATCACTTAAGGAATCTCTATACCAGGAGCTACCCAGTGCAGAGACAATCGATAGGTCATTCTATCGCTTTCGCAAATACTCGTTCTTCAACACCGGTCATCAATTGCAATTCATAACGACGTATCACATATTCGGAATGGGTTATACGACCCCATGGTCCTTTCCCGGTTAACCCGAATAGTGAGCGCTTATTCAAAAATAAGTGTGGCATTCAAATTCAAAAAAATCACATCAATTACCCATTCAAAGGGAAATATTGATAGTCGGTTATTGAACTATCAATGGATATGCACAACATCACCAGATTCCAAATAATTTTCCAAATTATTTATTTCTCAAAAATATCTTTACAAGATATATAATTTTCACACTTCAAAAATAAATCAATATTTATTTTTAAACAAATTCCACTTTCTTTTTATAAATTCCATAGTGAATTTACATTTCACAATATCCATGCATATACGATTTCAATTATCCATTTCAATTTATCTTCAAAAAGATAAATTCTCAAAATATTCACTTTATATTGGAAAACATTTCCATACTTATTTATTCATAAGTAATTCACAGATTTTATTTATTTTCTACACTTGGAAAATATTCAATATACTTAAATCGAGATTAAGTATATATTTCATTCTTTAAGGAAATCATTCTCTTAAACATATTTATTTGGGCCAAAACGAATGTTGCGTAAAACATCGTTACGACAACCCAAAATCACTAGTATAGGTATTCGAAATTAAAATAGATATATAAATCCCAATACTACACAAAACATTTCCTTTCGGAAATCATTTACTATAACAACAGTGTTATAGTCCACCATTTCCTTCTATTTCTCGAAAACATCTATTTCAACAATAAATGTTGAAATCTATGGTTTTGAATCTTAACACATTTTAAAACATCGTTAGATCGTTTTAATTCTATTTAAAACATCAAATCTAAACATTTTCTTTAACATATTATTCACTATTCAAAAACGTGAATATACTATGTTAACAAATTCATCCTTTTATACATTTTATTTTAAAGGATTATTCACAGTTGAAAATGTGAATATAACTCCATTAATAGGTTTCAACAATTTACTTCTTAAAATAAGTCGTTTGCGAATTTTATAAAACAACGTTTATAAATTCTATTACTATTTATTTTATAACAACTTCCTTTTATAAATTCCTTTATTAACCTATTCGATTTATAACTCAATTATAAAACAAAGGTTCATATTATAAGTCAAATACTTATAAAACGATTATTTTACAAAATCGTTTCTTTGAACTTCATAATTATAAATCTTATAACTTATAAGATTCAATTATTCATCCAAATATATTCTTTAATAATTTCACAAAATTTACAAATCTTACTATTTATAAATTTCATTTATAACTTCACCATTTATAATTTTATAAATTTCATTCACTTATGCAATTCATTTACAATTCATTCAAACACCTATAAAAACTCGTTTTATAATGTCAATATTTCAATTTGTAAATATCCATTTATAAATCTCTTAATATAAATCAATTTATATTATTCTTTAAAACGTCTTTAAACTCCTTTATAATTTCACCGTTCTCTTGATTTATAAAATAATTAAATTTTATAAATCCTATATTTAAACTTTTCACAATAAATTCAAATTCCCCAAATTAAACCATTTTATAGAATTATTAACCCCATAATTTCAAAAATCAACTTTTAACTATATTTCTCAAAAATCATAATTTTTATAACATTAAAAATTATATCGTTATTTATTTATAATGGATCGATTCCAAACATATAGTATATTTTCAAAATCACTTTAAAAATCATTTTAAAATTCCAAAATTTGGTCCAATGATGCTACACACCAAAATAGTCAATCACGACAACAACGACATCATATATCGTATATGATAATCAACGAATATCAAAATATCCATAATCAAATAAATACTGTTGAGGAATCCAGTTGGATCCCTCCAACCTGTTTTCCTGCATCCAAAAACATTAGCACAATACCAATTTCGCTCCAGTACGAAATTATCGCGGTATATGGGATTTAAAATATTATCCGCTTAATAGACGGCGCAATAGGGTCTCATCCGCTAAAAAAAATGCGGGAAATCAATAACTCCAATATATACATATGCCAATATATATATATTGCTATTATATATAATACCAATTTCACTGTTTATGAAATATTCGCGGTATATGTTTTTAATAAATAACATCCGCTTACTAACGGCGTATAATGTCTATTTTAACAATCAATAGATATCAATCATCATTCAAACATGCATTCAAATATTTTAAATCTAACTATTTAAAATAAAATTGAAACTGATTCGATTGAGTGAGAAGTTCTCACCTTGATTTTAATTTCGTTTTAGCGATTTATTTCGAATAAAATTAAACGGACGTTTAATTTTACCCAAAATTCTCACTAACTCCAAACGACTCCAATCCAACTCCATCGCGTAGTGCTCGTCCATACGATTCCAACGCAACTGGTTTCGTGCGTTTTCGACCTCGTATGAAAAAGTTATACATATTTGAAGTTACACGAGTTTTTATATAAATAATTTACAACTTAAATTAAAATTTATAAACCTACTACCCCTCATCACCCTTGGATCCTTCATCATGCCATCATAGCCGCACGTCCCCAAGCTTCTCTCCCACGCACAAAAACAACTCCCCAGGTTATAAACGCGCAAGAGAACCCATGAAGCACGAATTAGGGTTTCGATTCACCACCTCCTCGCTCCACTTGAAGGCGATCAGGATGTGCCATCGGAATGCTCATGACAAGAGCTACCCACGCCTGCAAGGATGTTGAACTCGGCCACCTCCTGCTCCTCGTTTTGCATGCGCAACCGGCCCCCTTTCCACTCATTTTCTGGCCACCACGTCACTCCAAAACCCATCTCCACCGTTGGATATGTTCGCCTCGCCATGCTCTACATCTTTCATTTAGGAAGTTTGTTGTAATTGTTGATAGATTTTGAAATAATTGGAGAAGAAGGCAAGAGAATTTCGGCCGTGGGTTGAGGGGGGTGGCGGCTGCAGTTTATTTAGGGTTAGGGTTTGGATTTTTATAAAATTGTGAGAATTTAGGGTCTATTTATAGAGAATCGATCGAAACACTATTCATTCGGGAATTCCGAACTCCGATTTACGCGCCGAAACTGACGTTCCTAGGGTTTATCCCGCGTTCCGGACACAATGGAACAGGTTTCCAAAGCTAATTCGGACATCCGTGCGAGTTATGGCTACAAACGTTCAATTTAAATTAAATCGATTTAAACGATTCTCTAGGCGTTTTAATTTGTACCGGACAAACGGTAAATCCAATTGACACGAAATTTGAAACCTTACAATAATATCACATTACGGATCCGATGAAACTGGTTTCGTCGAAATCCGAGACTTTTTGAAAAATGGCTATTTTAACTCGCCAAATTAAAATTAAAAATAATTCGATGCGTTTCGAGCTGCCACGGTTAAACGATAACTCCGATTGACACGAAAATTGAAATCCGGTAATAACTAACTATTACGGATCCAATGGAACTAGTTTCGTTCAATTCTGAGACTGTTCAAAAATTGGCTATTTTCACTAGTCGATTTAATATTAAAATATTCAATTTTCACAAATTTACTTTTAATTCGATTTTAGAAGTTCTAAAATATCATTCTAACTTCAATATGATAAAATAAAATTTTACAAATCATTTTCAATCATATTTAACTCAATTTTCAATTATTTCCATAATTTAACATATTAAATTATTGATTTAATTATTCAATTAAATCCAATTATTCGAAATAAAATTTATTCGACTTATAAATTCACTTATTAATATTTAAAATTAATTAAATATTCAAATTTTAATTATTAAAAATTCTGGGTCGTTACAAACCATTTCAATTTAAAGGTCAAAGATTCAATTCAAATTCTCAATAAACCATTTCAATTTATATCGATTTCAAATCCAGGTTTGAACTATCACTTCAATTTCAATAAGATTCAAAGTTTAAATATTCAAACATTTCAATATAAGTTTCATTTAGATTTCAACATTTAACTTTAAATTTTATTCAAGTTGGAAAATATTCACTTAATCGTTTTAATAACAATCAAATAAAATCTAAATTTATAAATGTAAATCAATATTAAATATTCTGTCTCACTTTTAATTAAAATTTAGAATATTCATTTAATCACTTTTTACCAAATCAAGTTATCAATCATATCTTTCAAAATTACAAAATCAATAAGTTCAAATCAATTCTTGTTTAAATTCGGTTGTTAACCAATTTAAATTCCAAGTCAACGTTAATTTATCTTCCCAACCTTATTATTAAAGTTATAAAATAAATCTATTTTAAAATTATTAGTATAGATTTAAATAAATATTGAAACATATTATATATACTAATTAAATTAAATTCAATCTTATTATTAAGTTTACTTTTATTAAGTGTTATTTTATATTTTTAAATGATAAATTTATAAGTAAAATATTAAGATTTATGTTTTCCAAAACTAACTTAAAATAAAAATTTCCAAAACATATTATTTTAAAAATATAAATTTTATACATATATAAAAATAGCATATATACATATTATATTTTTAAAAATCAATATTTATTTAGACCCATATATTTCCTTTCAAAACTTTGGAACTCATTTTTCAAAATATAGATCAACGGTGTCCATATAAAATTTTCTATCCTATGGCCAAGTGATACAGATATTTTATAACGACCCGTAATTTTCGACAATTAAAAATAGTTAATTTAATAAGATTTTGTAATTTAAAGTTGGGAGAAATTAAAAATTTAAGATTTATAATGGTAATAATAATAGTAGAATGAAAGTTAATAATGTTAATTTATGTTAAATATTAACAATTTGAATGAAATTCCAATCAATTGAAATGGTTTAAAGGTTATACTTAGTTATAAAGTGAATATAGAAAAACAAATGTAAATATTGAATCAATTTACGGTAATTGAATGAAATCAGTGTTACGTAAGAAATTATAACATTTGGTTGTAAATAATAACTTGTTAATATGACTAAAAGTAAATGGGGGCAAACTATTATATGTTACCTATTATTTAGTCTGTTAAGTTAAATTGAAAATCAATTATAATTGAATGAAATTAAATGTTACATTGATGTGACTTAAGATAATAACTGAATATTTTAAATGTTATAAAACGAATAGAAATTTTAATTTTATTCATAAGGAGATAATTTATTTAATAAAAGAATAAAACCTGGATAACATAATTTACTGGGATTTTGAATTATAATTAATGTGAAAAATTGACAAGATTCAATATAGTTGAAATATAGTAGTTAATACAAATAAAAGATGAAGATTGGAGGGTATTAATGTAATAGAATATAAAACAATGTTAACTATGTTTATAGAATAATAATTGATTTAAATAAAAGATTGCAACCAAATAAAATCCATTTATTGGAATTAAATTATAATTAATAGGATTTATGACAGTTGAAATTGAACACAGTAATTATTGAAATAACTAACACTGAATTGATGTGTAAACTTATTTTTATTTATTATAAATGCCCTTGCAATCAAAAATGATAAAAATCTTCTAGTTTATAAATATTGAATTAAAAGGTGATTTATTTAATTTAATATTAATTTATTTAGTTAACGTGAAAATAGTCATTTTGGCAACTAGCTCGGATTTCAAAGAAACTAGTTTCATCGGATCCGTAACAGTGAATTATTGTCGGATTTCTGGACTCGTAGCGATCGGACTTGCGTTTGATCATACGGGCTCGAAACGCTTGGAAATCAATTTAATTAAAATCAATTTGAAATAAACTGATTTTAGGATAACTTCTTCATACAATGGAATTAGGACTTGAAACCTGTTCCATTGAGTTTAAAACTATCCAAAACATTTATTTTGGTATATAGAATTTTCCATTTTCATTCCGGAGGCGTAACAGGCTTTTCGGGTTATTTATCGTTCAATCAATTCTTGGCCATTCTTTCTATTTTCAGCCCTACCTATAAATATCCCTTTATAAACCCTAGCTGTTCTCATTCTCGTATTGTCTGTATGTACATCAACTTCCATCCACTTCTCTCTTCCCAATGGCAGAAACCCTAATTCCCAAGCTGCAAATCAAAATCAAAACCAAACCCAAAAATCAAACTCCTCCAAACCCTATCAAGTTTTATATCATTCGAAAGCTCTCGATGAGTGCAATCCACTACAATAATTCGTTTTCCAATTTTAATCATCGTTTTTCTAGAAATTGATGAATTATCTACGGCCGTTTATCACGAGTTGATCAACTTCAACAGATCGCCGATCCGTTGATACAGTTTTGTAGAGGGGACCGAGGGGAGTTTGTCAAAAATGCGTGTTAATTAGAGAATTGATGGTTGGATCAGGCTATACAATTTGATTAGGGTATAAGTTTAGGCGGCGACTGGAAGGATTCTTGGCTCGTTCTTTGGCGTTCGTCGTAGGGGAGCTAGGAGGTGCGACTCTTCACGAGGAAAGGGCGCGATGGCAAAGGGGCGGCGACGCCGGCTCTGGCCATGGCGCGACGATGGCGTTCGGTGATCTCTCGCTGGCGGCTCGCGAATGACTTGCTTGCGTATTGGGTTTTAGGAAGATTCATTGGTTGGAAGATGGGCCGACGTGGAAAAGGGGGTTAGTGACGTGATTTGTTTGTTTAAATTTAATATTTAATTTTTTTAAACCATTCTAATTAGCATAACTTTTGCATACGAGGTCCGATTCACGCGCGGTTTGTTTTGCCGGGATCATATCAAAATTCCGGACATTTTGCGCTAGTTTGGACGAATTCTAAGGATGTTATATTTCAGGCCGTACATTGGACTTTAATTCGATTTAAAATCGAAGGTGAGTGTTTTGACTCACTCACAACTTCTAAAATTTCTTATGTTAGTTAAATTAAATTTAGAATGTGATTAGAAATTTATTTATGGCTGTTTGTTATATTTTAAATCGTCATCTTCATTAATTTGAATTTATTTGATTAAATCGTTATTTAATCTATTATTGAATTTAAATTGCCAATTAAATACCCGTTGTTGATAATTTGATAATTGCTGATATTTATTGATTGATTGAATTGAATAGTGATTATGATGAATGTTTGATTGTTAATATTGGATGACTGGATGATATGGTTGATTTATATACTGTTATCACTCTGCAAGTTCCCTATGGGATACATACCCGAATGATCCATAGATTAGGGAAAAATCGTTATGGTTTGAAATGATAGACTCAAGCGTTTTTATGGATGTTATTTTTCTCGAGATTGCGGTTTGAAATGATATATAATCGTAAAGTTTTAAATTGCAGATTGAAATGATAAATATCCATACCACTTGACCCTAGGGTAGAGAATTATATACGGACACCAGATAGGTTAAATTAAATGATTTTAAAATCTTTAATTTTTGAATTTACCTAAATGATATTTTGAAATAAGAATTTGATTTATATAAATTGAACTATTATTGAAAATCAAGTTTATGTTGAAATTTGAATTGGTTTAAAGGAATTGTTTAAAGAAATTAAATTGAAATTTTAAAGTTGAATTTGGAGTATATGTAATGTTTGTCGAAATTGAGTTATTAAAATTGGTCGAAATAAAACTTTGAAATATATAGAATTTGGAGTAGTTTAAATTGATATTTCATACATGGATTTGGAAGCGATATAGAATTAAATATTTTATTGAGAATTTGAATTGAAATATTTGAAATTGGGTTTTTGGAGATTGATAATAGTCCAAATGTATTGAAAGGAAATGAATAGTTTAAATTGATATTAAATTCAAAGTCATATTTTTTATATAAACCGTTTTAAAAATATATTATTATAAAGGTCCTAAATTTTAAGAGTTTCAAATTATTAAACTATTTTGACCTATATTAACTATATTAAATCAATTTAACCCATTTTAAACCATTTAATTTATTTTAAAACTAGTTAACCCATTTTAACTTATTTTAAATTTAATTAATTTATTTTAAGGCTATTTAATCTATTTTAAATCTATTTAACTATCTTAAATCAATTTAACAGTATCTTAAATCTATTTTAGAGTATTTAATTATTTCAACTATTTTAACTATTTAAACTATTTTCTAAATTTCCAGACTAAGTAAAGTAGAAGTGTTTATATTAAATTCATTGGGTTAAAAGAGAATACGGTTAAATGATGTTATAACCTAAGTTGGATTTAAATGTTATAATTAATTGAATATGATGATTTTGAAGTAAGGATTTAACCTAATTTGGAAATATGATTTTTGGAAGAAATTATGATTTTGGAAACGACATGGAAGTGAATATGGGTTGAAGTGAATATGATCTCAAAAGAGATGTGATTTGAAAATGAATATGATATTTGATATAAATTGTGAATTGTCTTTTGAACCGTAAAAGAACCATCCGGTGAAGCGTTTGGTTGTTAAAGAGACATGGATCGGATATTGTCAGACTCTCTGCCAATATCAAAAATCACTTTAACAACTGTGTACATAGTGGAGTTTCCAGAAATGAAGTAGGATGGTTTGACGAATGATTTCTGTATAAGGTATGATGTGAACCTAACTCCCGTAAGTCATCTTAGATGTGACTAAAATAGGAGCTATACCTGGGAAAAGTGAGGTCATTCCTCCGATCGGACATGCTTCTTAGATAGCATATTATGACATTTGTGATGATTTGGTGGCCACCCCTCCATTTTGATTTGGGAGCGTGTTCCGAGGTGGGCGGTAGTAGCTGCTATGCTTACCACCAGCCCAGTTTTGCAATTGGTAAATTTACCTTGGAATTGCCTCTTGTGCCGTGTTCACATGCCCTAGAGCACCTTCTATGAGTTTGATTTGTACCATACCTATAGAGTGCCCTCTGATAGCCTTCCAGTTTACAGAGAAATTACGGTACTGTATAGATTATGGAAATATATATAAATGTGTTAAGGGGGATAGGGTAATGCCTTAACGCTATTTTAATAATTTACATTACTGTAGACACTATTATAATAACGTATTGTACTACATAGTAGATAGTCTAACGGATCCTTAGGAGATGTAAGTCCCGAACATCTCTTAAGTTACTGCACTCACGTTAGACACTGAATAGGAGATGCCAAACCTCGTAAACATCTCTGACGCCGTTCCACTCATATTTATTTATCGTTGATTTAACTTATATAAGAACTTTTAGTTCTGACTCGAGTGTTCTGTCTTTTCAATTCGCTCGGGTCAGCCTGACCATTTCAGGATTTGAAGACCTTATTTCTGAAGGATGAAGATGAAGATCTGTACTATTATTATTTATCATATTATTCCACTACATCCATATTGTTCTGCTGCATTGTTATTTTAATTTGTAACTCTAATTCTGTGTTGTATATGTAAAATCAAATGTTTTGTAAACAGCTTTATGAACTGTTATTTGATTATTATATTTTGCCATTTCACTGCGAGACTCTGTTTTGTTTTCCGTTTTATTCTTCTTTTCTTATTTACTCCAATAATAACCTGCCTCTTTGTATGGTTTAAGTTGACATGTGTGTCTTCTTAAAACGTCCAAAAAGGCAGGTCGTTACAGTTGGTATTAGAGCTTTAATTTAGCGATAGCCTTAGCTTTGTGGGGTTTGACTCTTTAGAAATAGGGTAGTATTACCCTAAAATGAGTCGCTGAGTGCGTATATATATATGAGAGAGCGTATTTGTTAGTGTTATAAAAGGTTTTCATATTATGTTAATTTGTTCCGTTTTGTATTTATAAATTCTGTTTAATGCATAGGATGCTATGACATCGATAGAGATTTCTTAACACTTAATAAGACAAACCGATACAATGTTTGTTTTGAAATATAGGTAAATGAAGTAATTTTTCCTATTATATATTTTTGTATATAAAATAATAATTTTATAAATGATATATTTGGTTGTAATATATTTGTTGTTAGGTAGTGAAATTTATAATTATTGGTTGAAAATAAGATTTGTAAATAAAATAAATATAAGTTTGGAAAATTTAGAACTTAAGTTATGGGATTTTGAAAAGTTCTTTTGAAAGATTTTGGGATATAATATTAGTATTATTTGGGAGCATTTTCTGATATGAGTATTTCAATATAATTTGAAAGACGTGTTTTAAAAAGGAATTTCAAAAGGGAAATAAGTCTTGTACTCCCCTCTCTGTCTTTGGAAAATAATTTCGGTGATGAGCGCACACATCATCAACGTTCATTTTCGAGTTTCAAACTGGGAAGACCATAGTAGTAGTTAACTACACATTTGTTTGGTAAATAAATCTTGATTTCTTTTAAATAAATATGATTTGATATATAAAAGATATGGTTATATATATTATTTTAAATAACATGAAATGGAACCCGACATTTAGTTCTAAAATTTCTATATATTAGAGATTTCAATTATCGTAATGAAATGAAATTTGAACCATTTGATAATTGGAACTTCTAAAATAAAATAAGAAATTAAGTGCTTAGTTATTAATGAAATATACAGAAATTTGAAATTTGTAAACTATAAATAAAAAGGAAATGAAAATTAGAAATGATAACTATTGGACAGTGTAATAGTCCGCTTTTCCGTACCCCTTGAAGTGACACTAATCTCTATAGATTAACTCAAGATGAACGGAAATACGAACCATTAGGGTTTAAGAAAGAAGAAAGAAGAAGAAAGAGGTAGAAGAAGAGAGAAAAGAAGATAGAACGGAACAGAAATAACAGAACAACATCAGAATCTCACAATTCGCAGCGGAACAACATATAATAGATAAATGAATAATCTTTAAACAAAGAACTATATCAGTTATTACAAAACATTACATTTCATTACATCAGAGTGTACAACAACAAACAACATCAGACAGCGGAAAAGAAATCCTATATACTAGTAATACGCCAATTGCCATCCAACTTGCCTCCAGCAACTCCTGAATTCCAGAATATCCTGATAAACCTTAACTCTTGACTGCCCGTGTGGAAATTGGTGGGCACCCAGAGTTTAGGAAGGAAAACAATAAACTCCGAGTCAGTCATGTGACTGGTGTGGGAACTCAAAACAGTTTATTTTTCTTTAAAATCAAAATAGAGGAATATTTTTAAAGTCAATTCGCAATGCTTTTAAAAATGAGACTATCATAAGACCTCCCGCCACACACACAATGCAAACGCAGACTTGGAGGAGATTTCTTCTTATGTTAGTCAAAGATGCTTGATACGTATTAAAATCAAATCAATTTTGATATTATTACTAGTGCATAGTGTAAAAAAAAATCATTTCGAAAGTAGAATATAAATCTTAGCCAGCATAGGTACCATTATAGTATGCTTACTATAGCTACCATATTAGATGGCAGGTTCTACAACTAAAACCGTACAAGTCTCGTATTGTTTCTTTGGATTTCCAACGAATAGTCAGGCCAAGGAACTTCCCATTGCCACATGGAAACGCCTCTGGAAGGACGTCCCGAGAACCTAACCGGATCTCTGCCAACACAAGGCCGGGTTACCTTTCAAACTAGGTAACAATTGACACGAGTATGCCATCCCCCAGTCCTTTGGGACATTTAACCGAGCGCTCGTCATCAACATCACACCATAATAATAAGTGTTTCAACATGAGTAAGCATCTGGGGTCCATACCATGATACCACCCTTTTCCAGAAGGAAATGCACATACCCTAAAGGTAGCTACCCCTCATAACCTTGCCGCATCTTTCCTGTTTTGACCATTCCGGGGTGTGAGGCTCGACGAAGTCTCGTCCACTAAAACATGCTTTATACAAAGTCATGATTTGGGTCAACAAATGATCATAGAAATGATCACAAAGATAGACGATCAAACAAATGATCCTATCACAAATAATCAACACAATGATCATTTCACAGCAACACTCAGCATGTCACATTACCAAATTGGGAGTACATTGCTAATAACCTTCAACTATATAACCTCTGAGCTCGTACGTCTCAGAGAAGGGTGTTAAGCTAAGAGAATAAATTCTCCGCCACCAACAGAAATATATTTGAAAGAAATCAGCTTTATATCTCAATTGTAATGTCAGACATACAATCCATACAAGTCTGTTCCGGGCTCGAACAGAACCGAAGGCACTTACAAAGAAGTCCTTGCAATCCGAATAATCTGTAATAACGTCCGGATTTCCCATCACATATGGAGATCTCTATACCGGGGATCAGCCAGTGCAGAGACAATCAACAAGAAACCCTTTCGTTTTCGAAAATATCCGGTCTTCAACACCGATCTTCAAATGCAATTTATAACGACGTATCATATATTCGGAATGGGTTATACGACCCCAAGGTCCTTTCCCGGTTAACCCGAATAGTGAGCGCTTATTTAAAAAAAAATAAGTGTGGCATTCAATTTCAAACAAATCACAACAAATACCTATTTAAAGGTAAATATTGATAGTCGGTTATTGAACTATCAATGGATATACACAACATCACCAGATTCCAAATAATTTTCCAAATTATTTATTTTCCAAAAATATCTTTACAAGATATATAATCTCAATACTTCAAAAATAAATCAATATTTATTTTTAAACCCAATTTCCAAATTTCATTTATAAATTCCCAAAAATATTTACGAATATACGATTTCCATTCGATTTCTAATATTCATTTTCAATTTATCTTCAAAAAGATAAATTCTCTATATTCACTTAATATTGGAAAACATTTCTATACTTATTTATTTATAAGCAATTCACAAGTCTTTTTATTTTCTATACTTGGAAAATATTCAATATACTTAAATCGAAATTAAGTATATATTTCATTCTTTAAGGAAATCATTCTCTTAAACATATTTATTTGGGCCAAAAAGAATGTTGCGTAAAACATTGTTACGACAACCCAAAATCACTAGTATATGGATTCGAAATTAAAATAGATATATAAATCCCAATACTATACAAAACATTCCTTTCGGAAATCATCTATTATAACAACAGTGTTATAATCTACCATTTCCTTCTATTTCTCGAAAACGTCTATTTCAACAATAAATATTGAAATCTATGGTTTCGATAGTTAATATATTTTAAAACATCTTTAGATCATTTTAATTCTATTTAAAACATCACATCCAAAACATTTCTTTAACATATTATTCACTATTCAAAAACGTGAATATACTTGTTAACAAATTTTATCATTTCTATTTACTTTGTTTTACAGGTTTATTCACTGTATAAAACGTGAACATAACTCCATTAATAAATTACAACAATTTACTTATCAAAATAAGTTGTTGCGGATTTATAAAATAATGTTTATAAATTCCATTTCTATTTATAACACTTCCTCTTATAAATTTCCTTTATTAACCTATTCGATTTATAATTCAATTATATACCGAAAGTCCATATTATAAGTTAAATGCTTATAATATCTTTGTTTAGAAAAATCGTTCCTTTAAACTTCATAATTATAAATCTTATAACTTATAAGATTCATTTATTTATCCAAATCTATTCCTTAAATAACTTTATAAATTTTATTTATAAAATTCCATTTATAACTTCACCGTTTATAATTTTATAGATTTCATTCATTTATGAAATTCATTCTCAATTCATTCTAACACTTATAAAAGCTCGTTTTACACTTCCAATATTTTTAATTTATAAATATCAATTTATAAATCTTTTATATGGATCAATTTATATTATTCTTTTAAAACGTCTTTAAACTCCTTTATAATTTCATCATTTTGATTTATAAAATAATCAAATTCCATAAATCCTATTTTTTAAACTTTTTATAATAAATTCAGAAATCCCAGTTTAAACTATTTTATAAAATCATTAATCCCATATTTTCAAAAATCAACTTTTAACTGTATTTCTCAAAAATCATATTTTTTATAACATTAAAATTATAACGTTTATTTATTTAAGATGAATTAATTCAAAAAAAAATATTTTTATAAACGTATACTTTCAAAAATCACTTTAGAAATTCCTTGAAATCAAAATCGTTATTTTTAAACTTCAAAATTGGGTCCGGTGATGCAACACATCAAATAGTCAATCACGACTTTCCAATATCATATATCGATACGATAATCAATCAAACATCACAATATCTAAAATCAAATAAATATTTGTGAGGAATCCAGTTGGATCCCTCCAACCTGTTTCCCTGCATCCACAGACATTAGCACAATACCCATTCCACTTCGAGGTGGAATATCGCGGTATATGGGATTTTATAAAATATTATCCGCTTACTAACGGCGCAATAGGGTCTCATCCGCTATACAAGGCGGGAATCAATCAACTGCAATATATACATATGCCAATATATATATATATATTGCTATATATATATATAGATATATCCTACTATATCTAATATCATAACCAAATAGCAATCAATCAATAATAACTGCAAATCCAACTTTAAATTTTTGAGTGAGAAATTCTCACCTTAGCTTTTATTTTGCAATCCATTTCCATCTTGTCTCGATTTCCTTGATTTATACCTTATATAAATATTTTTATACAACTGATTAATATTCGAACAGATCGAATAATAAATTTTCATTTGATAATTTCGACTCATCGGTGATTTCATTTTAATAGTTAAATTAACTGATGGTTTTATTTAAACCAGTTTCTTCTTTAATAAATTTATTTAAACTAATTATTTTACTTTAAACTAATATCTTTAAATCAATTTATTTTAAATAAATTATAAAAAATTAAGTTTTAATCTAAATTTCCTTTAAAAATTTATTTAACTAATTTTCCTTTTATAAATTAATTTAGATTAACCAATGATTTTCTTTTAAGCTAATTTTCTTCTTTACATAAATTTATTTTAACTAAAAATTAAATTTAATTAACCAAACTCTCTTTTAATAACTTAATCAGTTATAAATTCAATTTTTTTACTAAAAATTTCTTTTTAGTAACTATAATAGATAAAACAAATTAATTATCGTAAACTATTGTTTATAACAACTTAACTAATCATTTCACTTTAAATTAATATCTTTAAATCAATTTCTTTTAAATAATTAAATTTATCTAACTAATGATTAAGTTCTTCCTTTTATTTTAATAAATTTGATTAATTAAAAATTATATTTTAAACTAACAATTTTATTCTTAATATAATAATTTGAACTAATATTTTTCTTTTAATCAATTTCTGTTAAATAAATTTATTCAACTAAACATTTTACTTATCGAAATAACTTTCCTTTTACTGTAAACTAAATTCTCATTTGGTAATTAAATTAAGCAGTAATTTATTTTTTTATAATAATAACAGCAGTGCATATTCAATTAAATCAAAACAAAAAATGAATTTTATAACTCACAATTCCGAGCTATCACCATCCACCCCAACCACAACGCGACCCCCAGCTTGTTGCAATCGAGTCGCCGCATACCACTGCTCCTCCTCCACGAATCCATTGAAGTCGCCTCCTGCCTTGTCGCATCGCCGCTGCCTCGTACCCCGCGCACGCGCGCCCCCAACTTGCGTCGCCGCCTACTCCACGCCTTCGAATCGCCTTCATCCACGAACAGTCGCGATTCGAGTTTGATGATGCCGATCTCCTCCACTGACTTGCGCGCCTTAGTTGATTTCAATTTAGGGCTTCAGTGAATTTTTTTTATTTTTTTATTTGAAGGCTTCGGCCATTAATTTCTTTTCGTGAATAAGGTGATGAAAAAGGGGGGAGAAACGAACGTAATTGAAGAAGGAAGGGAAGTTGGGTCTGTTATTATTTTCAGAAGCGGCCATGATTTTTATTTGCTTTCGTTGCTTGATTTTGAACTGAGGAAATATGAATTGAAGTTGCGTGATTTTTAAAAGGAGAGGGGAGGAGACAAAGGAACGTGGTTTTACAGAGAACGTGTTTGCATGATTTTTTCCATGATCTCTTCACGATTTCAGGCGTGATTTTAGGATGCTGCTGTGTTTGACCCATTTAAATTTAAATTTAAATTGAATCCAATTTGATTTCGACGCGTTTATATGTCGTGTGCTCACATAAAAACTCCGAAAAATACGAAATTTGAAATCCGAGAATAATTCAATATTACAGACCCAATGGAACTGGTTTCGTCGAATTCCGAGACTGTGCCTCGGACGGCTATTTTTAAATATCGATTCAAACGATTTAATTTCAAAACTGAACAATTCACTTTCAAATTAAATTCTGAAGTTTCTATTATCTTTAATATTATCAATATGTATTTTACAAGCCTTTGAAATATTTTTAATTGGCTTAAAATTGAAGATTTAAATTTTTATTCAACTCTCAATAGATTAAACTCTATAATTTAATCACCAAATTCAAAGTTATATTGAAAATTCAATCCAAACCATCATTCAAATATTTAAAATTAATTAAATATTTTCAAATTAAATTGTTCAAAATTCTGGGTCGTTACAGACAGTATGTTGATTAAAATGAAATAAGATAAACTTGTGTAACTTTCAATTACATTCTTAGAAACATATATTTATACAACTTACCAAAATGTTAAAAGTTGAAAAGGTTAATAAGAACATGTAATGGAGTACTATACAAGTAAAATTTAAGTAAAAGAAAGTGTTGAATGGAATTTCTTTCATAAATAAGAATTTTGACATTATAATTGTTATAAACTTAAGATATAAAAGAAATGCTACTAATTAAATATAATAGAAAAGTGAGTATTATAAATAAATAATAATAAACTTAAGCAAATGTTTGAAGTTATTTATAATTAAAATGAGTAGAAATGATGAATACTGTAAGTAGATGATTACAAACTTAAGTTGATGATGGAAGCCATTCATAATTAAAAATGAATACTATATTAAATTAATGATTATAACTTCATAAATTTGTTGAAATGATTTAGAAAATGGATTCAATATTCAAAGACATTATATAAGAAAGGATTAATGTAAATTAAAAGTAAGAAACTTAAGTATGAACTTATGCACTAGTGAATATTAATATCTAATTAAAATCAAGTGTTTAAATTTATTAATGTGAATTAAACAGTAATAAAATGTATGAAATACTTGAATAATGAATTCAGTGATTTTTATAAACAAATGAATAGAAATAACTTATTGTAAGATATAAATGTAAAATAGTGGAAAGAAATTTTCATTAAATAAAGAAATGAAATGAATTTTGCAAGTAATGAATGAAAATAAATGAAAATAAACACTGAATGAATGAATGTGAATTTATTTATAAAGAAACCTATATAGTACTTTAAGAATTGATTTACATATGTTTAAATAATTATATAGGAGTCACATATGTAAATAAATGAATGTAAATAAATGGAATTAAGTACTATATGAATGAATGGGAATTGAATTTGTGAGAAAAAAGCAAATTAAAGGAAAAAATCACCGCATGAATGAAAATAGACAAACAATAAATGATATGAAAAGAAATATGTAGACATAAATTTAAATAATGTTTGGAAGTTGTTTATTTTGGTTTATGGGTTGTTTGGGAAATGTAACAGCCCGCAAATCCGTGCCCATATGAGTCGACAATATTCTCCATCAGTCCAACTCAAAGTGGTCGGAAATACAAACCATTAAGGTTA
This sequence comes from Allium cepa, assembly GCA_030765085.1. Classification (NCBI taxonomy): domain Eukaryota; kingdom Viridiplantae; phylum Streptophyta; class Magnoliopsida; order Asparagales; family Amaryllidaceae; genus Allium; species Allium cepa. Next base: position 63,584,705 of record CM060929.1, read on the forward strand.
AAGAAGAAAGAGGTAGAAGAAGAAAATATAATCAACATCAGAATCTCATAATCGCAGCGGAACAATATATAATAGATAGCAACAGAATTTTTATACAAAAGAATCTGTAACTGTATAATACTTAAAATCATCAGAGTACACAATCATCACATCAAATCCGAACAGTTTAGCGACTTGTCCTTACACAGTGGAATATAAAAATCTACGGAAATACGCCTTGCCATCTAGCTCATCTCCTTAGCTCCACAGCATCCAATCCTGTATCTGTAATACTCGGTCTAACCTGAGATTTATAATAAAATAACACCCGAGTCAGTCTGGAAAACCAGCGTGAGAAAACACATTTGTATCTCGTAAGACCACGACACAAATAAACATGTCGGGTTTTACCTTACGATAACCTAAAACATTTTTATCAAATCCGTATGATATTATATTAGTGTCTATAGAAAGTAAAATTGTAACGATCCCAATTTTTGAGACAAATTTAAATTTGGAATTTTTGAAATTAATTGTGAACTAATTTGAAAATTTGGAAATGAATATATTTAAAAGTAAATTTTAAAATTAAGTTGATTTGGAAATTTAGTAATAAATATTCTATAAAAATTAATTGAATCTAAAAGTTTTATATTTTGAAAAATATTATATATGTATATAATTAGAATTGTAAATATAATATGATATTAAAACAGGGTTTAATAAAAGTTTTAAATATACATATCTTTTGGAAATTAATAAGAAAAGATATATATGAATAAAATTGGTTTGTAAATATATAAGAAAGATTTAATTTAAGATTTAAAATGCTTTTCTTATATATATTTAAAATAAATATAGTTCGTAAATAATATATATATGTAATTTGAAGGTTATATTGGGATTCAATATAGTATATTTTCAATAGCTATTTGAAAGTTAAAATTTTAATTTAATATAATAATTTTTGGATTGCTATTTGAAAATAATAAGTATAAGGTAAAAAATATATACATATGTATCTTTTGGAATTTATAAAACATAATGCATTTGGAAATAATAAAAACAAAATTGATAAAAAAAACTTAAATCTATGGAAACAAATAAGAATTAAACAAGGGTTTAGACAATAAATTATAAATTAATTTGGATAAAGGTTTTAAACATAAATTTATTTGTTTTGGACAAGTGGAAGAGTTTTAAATCAAACAATTAACAAGTGTAAATAAGATTGCCATGCACATAATACAAGTCGCATTTATCTTTTAATTAAAATTTATAAACATGCATGAAAAGGAAAATAACTAGGCTGTTCAATTTTTCAGTTCAAAGAAAAAAAACTATCCTCTCATCTTCTACAAACCAAAAGAGAAAAAAGAAAAAAAAAGAAAATCAAAAACCAGATCAGAGAAATTTCGAACAAAGCCTAATAACTCAAAAATCTAAATCAGGCAGAGAAAATCAAATTAGAATATTGATTTGATCATCTTTGATCAAATGATCAAAACAAAGATCATCTCAAACCAGGCTACAACCTGGAAATCAGAAGGCAAACAAATTAAAAAGCATGAGCAAATTAACTCAATAAATGGAAAACCTGGAAATAAAGGCATGCAGTGAAATTCAAAGCAAAACAAAGAAATCAAAACAGAAAACCAAATAAAAGCAATCAAAGCTTCAACCTGGAAAAGTAGAATAAAAATCAAAAACCTAAAGACCAAAGCATCTTCAGCCTGGAAGTCAAACTCAACAGTTTTCTCAAAAAAATTAGAACTAAAGCAAGATTCAAATCTAGTGCAAGTTCCAGAAAAAATAACAATCAAGTATCAAAGCAAATAAATGGATTCAGATCAAAGAAAAAATAGAATTTCCAGATCAATAAAAACAAAGCCTGGCTCTGTCTATCTCTGTTATCATCAAGTAGGTGAGCAAACTAGACCCGAATATTTTTTTATGTCTTGATGTTGTGATTGATCTTTGAAGCAAAATAATGCATGATGTTCTGCATGTATGAATTTGTGTATGCATGTGTGTATCTGAGCAATGTCTGTGCATATGCTCTCCTCTATTTAAGATTGCAGATTCAAACTTAATAGAAAAATTAGTATCTTCCCATCTAAATGAATTTAAGCTATAACTTCTAAAAGAAATATGTTTGTAACAATATAATATCAATCAAAGAATAATTATTAAGAAGAATATATAGGTAGGATAGCTAGAAATCGGCATGATAGAAAAAAATAAATTCAAGCCAAGAATTTGATTTTTTAAATTGGTAAGTTTTGATCATACAGGCTGATTCGTATTTCATAAAGGTGAATTTATAAAATCGTTTTAAGATTTTTAAGTTAGTAATGATCGAGAAATTATTAAATGAACAGAAATCATATTTTGATCAAGCTCTGGCAACCGATGGCACAACTGGCCTTGTGATCGAATCTGAAGCATGCTTGTAGATAAGAGATTACCAGAAAAATGGTGGAATAAATTCTAGATCGCCAAAGAAGATGGATGATGTAAAAATAGGGTTTTGGGATCTCATTTGAATGATGTTGTATTCGAGGTCACTGCGCTGTCAAAGTGTAACGACCCGCCTTTCATTCCATAGAAAGACGCATCATTAAGAAGAAAGAAAGGGATAGAAAAGAGAAAAGATAGAAAAGAAAGAAACAGACAACATCAGAATCTCACAGCGGAACGAATAAATTATATTATATCACATAAAACATTACATAGTATCATATACATTAGAGTTTTACAGCTAATACAACACAAACTAGACAGTTATAAACACTTGTCTAGCAATTACAATTCACGTACATCATAGAAAATAGATACAACTCAAACACAGCGGAACCACTATATATATCTACACGCTGAAGCCTCCTGCTCCATTCTTTCCTCCAGATCTCGTCAAGGAAATCCTGAATCACTTGACTACTCATACGAAATATGAGCACCGAAGAGTTTAATAAAACAGAAAATAAACACTCGGGTCAGACATGGGTCTGGTGTGAGTAAACGGGTTAAAATTGCTTAACTTTAGAAAAACCTTTGAAAAGAAAGGGTACCACGTAAGACTTCCCACACATAAACATGGAAATTTTTTTACCTTACGCTAACCAAAATATTTGATAGGAAATCCAGTGATATTATAATAGTGTCTAGGGTTTTCAAAATAAAATAAAGAAATAGCTGGAATGCTTACATCTCACGTTCCAACATAGTTGGGCACAATCAAAACCGTACAGGCACTTATTGGATTATGGATTCCATGGGGTACCGTCCGTCACAGTACGTGGCCTAGATCACCGTACCGAGGAGTACGCCCGCTCCCCTGCAACACAAGGCCGGAACCCTTCCTTACTGAATAGTTCCGAATAAGACCACCCCGGCGATTCTAGCTAGCAATCGCCCCACACAGCCGAAATAAAAAGGGACATCCAGACATGGTAAATCTCACTCTCCAATGGGGGCTACCCACGAAGCCTTGCCGCACCTCCCCTGTTTTAGCCATTCCTGGTTGATGAGGCTTGAGGCTACGACTACCTTTATAGGACATATCAATCTTAGAATGCTCATCGTCCACCTGACGATGTTATGAAAGCATTCAATCCATACAAGTTCGTTCCGGGTTCGAACAAAACCGAAGGCATTATCTCGTTACACTCATTTTGAAATCACCCTCAGAGTTAACGACGATAACCCTTGCACTCTGAATCATCACCTCGAACCTGAAAGTACTATTCCGTCAAACTCATCACGGAATCACCCTCAGAGTTATACTGACGAATAGTCCTTACATCTCGAGTCTTTAATCTTCACTTGAGATTCACGACCTAACGTTTAATTTGGATCGATGTGGTTTTCGGAATTCCAAATTTGGAAATCCGATCCCGGTCTCATCGAAATCCAAACGCCATCTTAATGTCCAAGTGAATTTAATTTGAACAATTAGTTCAATTCATAATTATCTATTTACACACAGATAGATATTTCACATATCACAATAGATAATCACATTCTCATCATAAACAGATAACTCGTATCATAATCACAACAGATAACCATCACAAACAGATAATCATCACAAACCATCATACTTTAACCATGCATCCATATCATATAGATACTACTCATCCCATTACTGAGATCACAACCATCCAATCAATATCACACATAAACAAAGATTTATTAACCATCATCTATAATCAATTTAAAATGAATTAAATTAATTAAAACTATCTCTAATTAATTTAAAGTAATTTAAATTAATTATCACCTCTATAAATCCTGCTTAATATCCATTAATTAATTAACCTAGTTAATTAATCATTCTCTAAGTATTCAACTTGATTAGACATCTTTGATTAATCCTTCTCTAATTACAATAAGTAATTAGTCTTTAATTAATTTCACAAATTAATTAACCTTAATCATAAGTAATTAACATTTAATTACTTCATTAATTAACTATAATTAATTACATTTATCCTTAATTAATTACATTAATTAATCACTTAATAATTAATTATTTCTTAATTAAAAAATTCTTAATTACATCATTAATTATAATAATTAATGATCTCTAATTTATATTTAAATTAATTACTTTATTTAAAATTAATTACATTTAGTAATTAATCTAATTATTTTTAAAATACAATTATTAATCACCCTTGATTAATATTAAATCAGTAATTAACCACCCTTAATTACTCATTAACAAATTAATTATTTCACAATTAATTATCTTCATTAATTAATCCCTTGATAATTACAATAGTAATTATCCAAATCACTTCATTATAAATCATCTCCACTAATTACATTCTAGTAATTATCAATTATTACTTCTCTAAGTAATCCTGCTCCATTAATTACATTAAGTAATTACACTTATTAAATCATCAAATAATTTCTTAAATTAATTAAACTAAATTTATTAATTTAACAGAACACATTATCAAAATTAATTACAATAATTAATTAATTCCTTAATTACTTTTATCAAGTAATTATACTTAACAAATTACAATTGATTATATTCAATTAATTAATCTAATTAATTATCATAATTAATCACATTAATTAATTACCTAATTATCCTTAGATAATTACTATTATTAGCCAGCAAAATTTCTTAAATTATTTACTTAAGAAATTTATCTTAGATTAATTACCATTAATCATCTCTAATTAAAATTAATTCTAAATCATTATTTAAAATCAAATAAATAAGTAAATTTTCTTAATTTTCTTAATTATTTCTAAAACAATTCATTTACTTATTAATGACTTCATTAATATTCAAATGTATTTAAACAATACATTCCAAATGAAATTCAATTTCCATTTTAAAAATAAAAAATTTCAAAATGTTTAACCATTTAAACATTATCCAAATTTTAAATAAATTTATAAACCTTGAAATAAAAATAAATGTTAAAGAACATTCATTACTTAAATATATAAGAAAAGTTTAAAAACCAAATTACTTAATTTTATTAAAGAATCAAGTTTTTAAAATGATTATTTGACTTTTCAAATTAAAGTTAAACACTTCATATCTTTAATTCCAATATTAAGAAAAAAAGTCTTCCAAGTTTAAACTTTATTTGAAAACAAACTTATTTTTTCTAAATTTACTTTAAAACATTTGAATTTGTTTCAAATTTTTAAAAGTTACAAAACTATTTTAAATTCAAATCTGGATTCATAGAAATCTTGAGACCATGATTTAACTTGATTTTAAACTTAATTTAAATCTTGCTTAAATTTAAATATTTTCATTTTAAAACTTTGTATTCAAAGATTCACTTGAATTCAAATTCATCTTAGACTTGGAATTTAAATCCTAGTTTAAATCCCTGCCTTAAATTTGAAATTACATTCAAATTTTAAAAATTGTACACAGACAGGTTATAAAAACCTGAAGCAAACAAACCCAAGACCACCCAATATTACTTCGAGTTATAACCCTCTCTCCTTCGAGACACAACCACGACCACCGAGCGCATCTTCGAGCTAGAAACCCTGCACAACCCAACAAAGTTCACTAGGAAAAATGTGCACGGTGCATATGCTCCGGCACTTCGGCGACCTCTTGCCGCCTCCCACTCTCCACCAAGTCGCCGTCCACCATCCAAAATGAGTGCGACCATCAGAAACCCCTCTGCAACTCGGAATTGAAATCGTGCAATCCAAGCCACCTGGGAACACCACAGCACCCCAAAATACCCAAACCTGTCAACATCTTGCAATCACATCACCGATCACCTGATCACTTACAACTCCGGCCATCTATCCAACTACAACCCCTCTGCCTATTCCCAAAGCCCTATCTCACTTGAAGCACCACAGAGATCAAACAGTTACAAAATTTCGACCACTTAAAACTAGGGCTTGCAACCTGAAATTAGCCACCACTGTCGCCACCATCCAATGACAATGCATCAGACAAAATTCCCTTACCCATTCATCTACTCTCCACCTCTAGGAAACACTACAACTTCCCACAATCACTAGGAAATTAGATAAACCCAGATTTCCCAATTTTGCTCAAAACAGAATTATTCATACCATAGTTGATTTAAAAATGTGATTTATGTTTTAAAATTCATGTTTTCAAACATGCATTCATGTAATAAACTTGTTTTAATGATTTAAGATGATTAATATTTGTTTTATCATCAATGGTGACTGGTAATATGGATTTCTCAGAGGCAACAGATTTTAGTTAAACTAAATTATAATTTATAAATATAAATCTATACTAACAAACACATTTTGTTACACATTAATTTCTAACTGAAATCAATTCAAGTGATAAAGGATTTCTATCAAAGAAAATCTTAGTTTTAAAAACAAAAGATATGCAGATTTCAGGTAACAGCAGCATATATACATATTTATATATGTTCACACAAAACATTCATCTACATACAATCACACAACATATTTATTTCTATATATTCACATGCAACTGATAACTTAAAGTTCCCTTTTAAAATTATGAAACTATTTTCCTTAGAACAGCGGAGCACTGCAGTTTAAATTCTTAGCAGTTTGATTTTTGGGAAAAACAGTTTGCATTTGATCTTTGTTCTAGTATTTGCTTTAGCATGATTTTAGGAAGAAGAACTATTTTAAAAAAAAACATTTACTCACTTATTGATAGAAGAGGAAGAGAACAACCCAGATGCATGCTCATATCTCCCTGGAACCAGACTTGCATTTGCATTGATGATTCTGGAAATTTTAATCTGCTTATTGAAGTTGCTTTTCTTGATATTGAAGTTGATTTTAAACTGTATTTTTATTGTTGAATTAAAACTGCATGCAGACCATTCTTCTTTTGCTTGAGTTGAAGTTGAACTTACAAATTGATTTTGAAACTTGCAGATTGAATTTTTGTTACCAGATTGGGTTTTACAGATCTTAAACATGAATTGGGTTTTTGTAACATGGATGTATGTCTGACATTACACTTTGAGATGTAAAACTGGTTTCTATCAAATACATTTCTGTTTGGTGGCGGAGATTTATTCTCTTAGCTTAACACCCTTCTCTGGGACGTACGAGCTCAGAGTTATGTCGTTGATGGTTACTAGTGATACATTCTCAATTTGGTAATGTGGCATACGAAGTGCTGCTGATCATTTGTTGATCAAAGCACGACTTTGTGAAAAAGCGTAGCTTTGTGGATGAGACTGCATCAGGACCTCACTCCCCGGTAATGGTCGAAACAGGAAAGATGCGGCAAGGTTGCAGGGGTCGCACCCCTAGGGTATGTCCATTCCTTCTGGAAAAAGGTGGTATCATGGTATGGAGCCCAGATACTTCACCCGTATGGACACTGTATATTTATTACCGTGTGATGTTGCTTTGTGGTTGAGGATCCTCGGATAAAGGTCACAAACGACCGGAGGTGGCATATCTTAGGTGTTACTCCTGGGAAGGGAGTACACTGGCCTTGTGTTGGCAGAGAACTGGGTAAGTTCTCAGGGCATCCCTCCAGAGGCGTACTCATGTGGCAATGGGAAGTTCCTTGGCCTGACCATTTGTTGGAAAATCCAATCTCCAATATGCGTCCTGTATGGTTTTAGTTGTATAACCTTCCATCTACTTATGGTGGCGCCCCACTATTTGGATGATAGCTATAGTAGGCATAGTTCGAAATGTCTATGCTAGCTAAGATTAATATTATACTTTCGAAATGTTTTCCACTATGCACTAATAATAATATCAAAAGAATTTTGCGTGGTAAGCATTTTTGACTATCATAAGGAGAAATCTCCTCCAATTCTACAATTATCGAATAATAGGTAAAGAATTCGATAGCATCCAGTCTATGGTTTTGGCGATCACATTTGGATCGAGTTGCTTCACTTCAGTGTTGATGGTGGTTTGAGATTATTGGATTGGAGTTCTCGTAGCTTTTGGGATAAGCTTTTGGTTTGGAGTTGCAGATTTTGGATTCACTCTTCATTGAAGATCATATTGAGTTATCTCTTCCGTTGTATCATATTCCGCTATGTATATTTGTCTCCGATATTGTTGTATCATATTGTATCAGATATTGTATTCATTGTTGATCAATGATATATGATATTATCTATTCTTCCGCTGTGTTGTTGTACTTAATGTGTTTTAAGCTCCGGCGAGCCAGATTCGATGTTTGAATCTATGGGATTCGAGTACAAGTGAAGTACGGGTGCCGATTTTCGAAGGTCGAGTCGGGGTTGTTGCAGTGGTATCAGAGCTGAAGGTTGAAACTTTAGCTCAGGAGTATAACACATTAGGTAACTCATTAGAGATAGGGTGAAGTATACCCTAGAATAAGTATATCCCTAAGATATCTGACTGAATGCCTCAGTAAATTATCTTACTATCCACCGATAGTAAGTATGAGTGCAAGAAGAGGACGAGATAGGGGACAGGGGAGTACCACTACAAATGGTGAATACCCTGAAAACGAAAACAGAAATAAATTTTCTCTATCAATCTCCTTTGATTCGATTCAGTTCTGGATTGATTCGTGGCAACTCAAGGGAGAAGCTTTGGTGTGTTGGCGGTCCTGCAAATCGTTATAGATAAGTTTCTATCTCGTATTCTCTTCATCAAATTTCTATCAGCTTTTCATTTTAAACTTTAATGAATTTGGAATTTAAATTGGAATAAATTGGTAAATTAAATATGAAGTTAAATTAATATGTATCGATAAAACGATTTCGGTCAAAACAAAAATTTGAAATTATGTTGTAATTCCTTGTGTGAATCAAAGTCCGAAGGGGACAAGTTGATGTATACTTTGGGGCATTCCGACCTAAGTTGGAATTCTTAACTAGTGTTTGAAAATTATGGAAGATTGAATCCATTTATCTATTGTTTGGGTCTCGATATATTCTACGAACGGTTAGTTGTCCTTCGAACTAACCATTTCCCTACATATTTCGTAGATCTGGATGACCCGAGTATCTTGTGAAGTGTTAAATAGATTCGTTCTTGTATCTATTGTTGGCATTCTGATTTGGTAAGCCAAATGCAAAATAGATATTCAGTTTAAGCTGATGATTAATCTTTCTATCTTTCTATATTCTTTTGTTGTCTCCCTAGGAAATTTCGGGGACGAAATTTTCTTAAAGGGGGAAACTGTAACGATCCTAATTTATGAGACAAATTTAATTTTGTAATTTGAATGAATTTTTGAAACTAATTGTTAACTAATTTGAAAATTTGGAAATGAATATATTTAAAAGTAGATTTTAAAATTAAGTTTATTTGGAAATTTAGTAATAAATATTCTATAAAAATTAATTGAATTTAAAAGTTTTATATTTTTAAAAATATTATATATGTATATAATTAGAATTGTAAATATAATATGATATTAAAACAGGGTTTAATAAAAGTTTTAAAATATACATATCTTTTGGGAATTAATAAGAAAAGATATATGAATAAAATTGGTTTGTAAATATATAAGAAAGATTTAATTTAAGATTTAAAACGCTTTTCTTATATATATTTGAAAACAAATATAGTTGGTAAGTAATATATATGTAATTTGAAGGTTATATTGGGATTCAATATAGTAGATTTTCAATAGTTATTTGAAAGTTAAATTTTTAATTTAATATAATAATTTTTGGATTGCTATTTGTAAATAATAAGTATAAGGTTAAAAATATATACATATGTATCTTTTGGAATTTATAAAACATAATACATTTGGAAATAATAAAATCAAAATTGATAAAAAAACTTAAATCTATGTAAACAAATAAGAATTAAACAAGGGTTTAGACAATAAATTATAAACTAATTTGGATAAAGGTTTTAAACATAAATTTACTTGTTTTAGACAAGTGTAAGAGTTTTAAATCAAACAATCAATAAGTGTTAATAAGATTGCCATGTAAATAATACAAGTCGCATTTATCTTTTAATTAAAATTTATAAACATGCATGAAAAAGAAAATAACTAGGCTGTTCAATTTTTCAGTTCAAAGAAAAAAAAATATCCTCTCATCTTCTACAAATCAAAAGAAAAAAAAGAAAAAAAAATCAAAAATCAGATCATAGAAATTTCGAACAAAGCCTGGTAACTCAAAAATCAAAATCAGGCATAGAAAATCAAATCAGAATATTGATCTGATCATCTCAAATCCAAAGATCAAAACAAAGATCATCTCAAACCAGGCTACAACCTGGAAATCAAAAAGTAAAATAATTCAAAAGCCTGAACAAATTAACTCAGTAAATGGCATACCTAGAAATAAAGGCATGCAGTGAAATTCAAAGAAAAAAAAAGAAATCAAAACAGAAAACCAAATAAAAGCAATCAAAGCTTCAACCTGGAAAAGTAGATTAAAAATCAAAAACCTGGAGATCAAAGCATCTTCAGCCTGGAAGTCAAACTCAACAGTTTTCTCAAAAACATTGGGATTAAAGCAAGATTCAAATCTAGTGCAAGTTCCAGAAAAAACAACAATCAAGTGTCAAAGCAAATAAATGGATTCAGATCCAAGGAAAAATAGAATTTCCAGATCAATAAAAACAAAGCCTTGCTCTGTCTATCTCTGTTATCATCAAGCAGGTGAGCAAACTAGACCCGAATATTTTTTATGTCTTGATGTTGATTGACCTTTGAAGAAAAATAATGCATGATGTTCTGCATGTATGAATTTGTGCATGCATGTGTGTATCTGAGCAATGTCTGTGCATATGCTCTCCTCTTTTTAAATTGCAGATTCAAACTTAATAGAAAAATTAGCATCTTCCCATCTAAATGAATTTAAGCTATAACTTATAAAAGGAATATGTTTGTAACAATATAACATCAATCAAAGAAAAATTATTAAGAAGAATATATAGGTAGGATAGCTGGAAATCAGGATGACAGGAAAAAAATAAATTCAAGCAGATAATTTGATTTTTAAATTGGTAAGTTTTGATCATACAGGCTGATTCGTATTTCAAAAAGGTGAATTTATAAAATCGTTTTACGATTTATAAGTTAGTAATGATCGAGAAATTCTTAGATGAACAGAAATCATATTTTGATCAAGCTCTGCCAACCGATGGCACAACTGGCGTTGTGATCGAATCTGAAGCATGCTTGTAGATAAGAGATTACCAGAAAAATGGTGGAATAAATTCTAGATCGCCAGAGAAGATGGATGATGTAAAAATAGGGTTTTGGGACCTCGTTTGAATGATCTTGTATTCGAGGTCACTGTGCTGTCAAAGGTGAATCGGTCTTCGCCGCAGGGGTTGGAACCGAAGCTCGAATGATTGATGATGATCTGGTGAGGCTCGCGAGGATTCAGGCGAATTTTGGTGGCGGCACGTGAAGTTTTTTTGTCGACCAGGTTGCATTTAGGTGTTGCTCAAATTATCAAATTCGATTTTCAGTTCAGGTTCGTCAAACTGGGTGGTTGAGTTCGTCGATGGGGTCGAGGGTGACTTGTGGATGATCGCGATGTTAGTCGGAAAAGGTTCCGATGATCGTGCACGTGCACGTGAGGGATGGTGTATCTGCTGCTCTTTGAAGTTTTGGGGAAGAAAGAATGCTCTCGGGTCCAAACTCGAGAAAGATGTGGGTTCGACTCGAAGCAAGGAAGGGGAAGCGTGAACTCGAAGATAGGCTCGAGTGTAATAAGAAAGGGCTTGGTTTGTTTAATCTGTTACCAGATTTCAAAATTTAAAAAAGAAGCAAATATGTTTCAGGTTTTAAAATGAACAGTTTTTTTAAGTTAAAAAGTAAATTTTTATTTAGACAAAGTTTCAAAGCAGATTTAAACTAAATAAGTTTCCAAAAGAAAATAAATTTAGTTTCGAATTTTAAACAAGTTTTAAAATATTCCTTTCAAAGAAAATATGAACAAATTTCTGAAATTTTGAACAAGTTTTAAATCAAGCTTTAAAGGTCTAAATTTGATTATGAGGTAATTAAGAAGTGATTTAAGGATTGTGTATTAAACCTGAATTAATCAAAATAATTCTCAAATGGTTTTTGTATAAATTAATTTCAAGTTTTAATTTAATAAGATCTATGGTGATTAAGTAGTTAATTAAGATCAATGGATTATCTTTAATTAATAAAGTTCTTATTGTGATTAAATAAAAGTAAATTAATCATTGTAATTCATTGAAGGTAAAATTACTCGATGTAATTAATTAAAGGATTAATTACTCAATTATTAAAGGATAATTTATTAATGTGATAAATTAATAAGGCAATTTATTTAAGGATAATTAATTAAAAGTTAGTCAATTAATGAAAGTGATTAAAGGATAATCACTTTTTGTAATTAATTAAGAATAATTAATTTAATGGTAATTAATTAAGAGTTAATTAATTAATGTAATTAATTAAGGATTAATTAATTTATAATTAAGGATAAATTAATTAGTAATTAAAGGATAATTAATTAAGGTAATTAATTAGAAGATGATTAATTTATTGAATTAAAAATAATTAATTAAAGAATAATTAAATAATTAAAGGTTAATTATCTAATGATTAAGGGTAATTGATTTATTAATTAAGGTTGATTAATTAATAACTAAGGGTTAATTAATTTATTATTAAAGGTTAATTAATTTATTAAAGGTTAGTTAATTAAGATGGTTTGTAATTAATTAATATTAACTAACCAGGATTAGTGTTTGTTCATAAGTAATTAATCTGATTTACATTTATGCACGTAGCTTAAAATCACGAACCCCTATCGAGGCGTCCCGTTAGACGTTTATAATGTTATACTCCTATTCCGAACGCAATGGACCATGTTTCGAGTCCTTATTCGATCGTATGGAGAAGATAGCTTTTTGAACCCAATTATTATATTGAATTTTCTATGCGAATTTCAACGCATTTACCTACCGCACGATCACACGACAATTCCAAACTCTATGAAATTTAAAACCCGATAATAATACACTATTACGGATCAAATGGAATAGGTTTTGTCAAATTCCGAGAGTGTGCCTCGGAAGGCTATTTTTAAACGTCAATTTAAACGATATATTTTCAAAACTGTACAAAACCCTTTTAAATTCAAATTTAAATCTTTTATTATCTTCGGTATTATCAATACAAATTTTACAAGTCTTCACACTATTTTTAACGAGCTTAAAACTCAAGATTCAATATTTCACCCAATTTCAAATAATTAAATTCAATAATTAAACTAGCCAGTAAATAGAGATATTCAAAATTTCTATTAAAAATTACTTTTGAATATTTAAAATCAATTAAATGTAACAACCCACATATTTATCAATTGTATATTTAAATATTTTATTTAAATATTTTATCGATACTTGGAATTTAGTCCGAAAAGCTACTTTTTGCATACGGTCCAATTAGCACTCGGGACCACCCCCATTGAGTTCAAAATGACGTTTGCGACCTTTTTGAGCATAAGCTTCGATATGTTTGGAGTAAGTTGATTTTTGCCACTTTTTCACTTAGGGCTTTGGTTTGGGCTGAACCCATTAATCACTTACTAACTCAGCCCCAACCCACTCCAACTCTTCATTACTTCATTTCATATTCCTAACACTCAAGCTTAAGCAAAAATGGTGGAAGATAATTGGAATTAGAAACTCCAAGCCCTAGTTCCTCTTGCTAGCTCAAGTTCTTGCTACAAAATCAAAGAGAACCCATTGGTAAGCTTTCTCTTCATCTTCTCCAACTCATTCTCTCTTTGATTTCAGAAATTTCCTAAACCTAATTTAGGAAATGTTTCTCTTTTAAGCTTAGATTGAAGCTTCTTGAGTTGTTATTGAAGAGGAATTGATCTTAGCTTGTTTTCAAAGCTTCTTCTTCATTTGTTTGGGTTCAAAGATGAGATTTTTATCTCACATCTTAGTATATAATTATCTTCGATTGTTAGGTATGAATTCCTAACACTTATTCGTGTGCATTTGCTTTTGGTTTGGATTGATTTGGTGAATATTCCAATTTTTAGTGTTTTGGGTTCAAATCTTTAAAAATCATAACTTTGATGTTTTGATCATGTTTTTGGTGATGAACAAAAGAGCTTCTATGGCCGGGTAGTCGAATGGCGTAAACCCTTAGTGCCGTTGCTCGACGGGTTGCAAATTGAGGAGGTTTGCACCTCTTTTGAAATAGGGAAGGAAGCGCAAGTATACAGGTTCGGCCGACCGAGCTCAGGGGACGATCGACCGACCTGCTACCCAGGCACTTCCTGCCACTGTTTTGGAAGTGCGGGTTACAGGCTTCGGCCGACCGAGCCCCTGGGCCGGTCGACCGACCTGGTGCCCGAGCACTTCCAACCCTTGGTTCGGTCAACCGACTCAGGGAGTCCGGTTGACCGACCTGCTACTATTTGCCAACTATGCCTATTTTGCCTAGTTGTCTGAATTTCCAACTCTAATCGATTTGTGTTATTTCCCTATTTGTTGTTATCATTTGTTATTGATTTTGATGACTTATTTTCTTAAGGAATTCTTGGAATATCCATTTCGATGGATTCGGTATCGATTTCTTTGGATTCTATTCACGTCTTCAAATGTGAATTTTAGTGATTGATTGTTCCTACAATCTTCTTTGTGATTTGTCACTTTAAAAATATAAAGGTTTTCTATACTAGTAGTAAGTACCAAAACTCTATCTTCAAATGATTTCAACACTATTTTATAACAAAGCTCGTTTTCTCAAACCGATTTCCAATCTATTAGTATATACAAGCCTTTACCTCACTCGTATGAGAAATCTAATTAAACGACTTAGTAAAACAAGTGGTATGAAACGCTTGCGTTTACTTCGTCAGTTAATTCTTGGACTTGTTCGATTGAATCTCTTGTGACAATTTTCTAGTGGAGATCTACAATTTGTTCGTAAATATTTAAGTTAAGCTAGTGGTTATGGGACATGAAGCTAAGCTCATATATTTACTAGCTTACTGTAATTGACACTTCTCAGTGATCATGACGATCATTTTATGGTTTAGACTAGCATTGTGCGATGTCTCTTTGTCTATGTGGAGGACCGTTCCTCATTTTATTGAGCTTCGTCTCATTTCTTGCATGGGTCGTACCTATCTAGGCGCGTCGATGTTTGTTTACACATGGGTCGTACCTTTCTAGGTGCGTCGATGTCTATTTATGCATGGGGTGTACCTTTCTAGGTGCATCGATGTTTATTTACTTCGTAGAGCAATCGGCTCAATAAGTCGGGACATGGGGCGTATTTTTCTAGGTGCGTCGATGTTCGTCTATGCATGGGGCGTGTCTTTCTAGGTGCGTCGATGTTCGACTTTGCATGGGGTGTATCTTTCTAGGTGCATCGATGTTAGACATTACATGGGGTGTATCTTTCTAGATGCATCGATGTTTATTTATGCATGGGATGTATCTTTCTAGGTGCATCGATGTTTATTTATGCATGGGGAATATCTTTTTAGATGCGTCGATGCTAGAGCATGGGGCGTATCTTTCTAGGTGCGTCGATGTTCGACTGTGCATTGGGCGTGTCTTTCTAGGTGCGTCGATGTCCAGTTTATGGGATTGACCATCCTTTTATTGTGATTTCTGGATTTCGTGTGTTGAATTCTAGAATTTATGCTTCGCCTATTTTCGTGATTTCTATTGATTTGATTTATCAATTATTGTGGCTTGGTGAATGAAATTAGGAGTATGACATTCCTTCTTATCTTTGAGAAGATCTTTGCGATATTGATTAATCTCTTATTGATTTTTCAATTATTTATATATCACAGCTTGGCATTGTGATTATTATACATTTAGTCATATCTCTTATTCTATATCATTTCATCTGATAATTATAGCTAGACTGATCCGTTTATTATTTTCTTCTTAAATAATACTCGGGTCAGACCGAGATGTTGCAGGTGCTTCTGCTTGACTTCTCTTCTGGGCTTATCATCTGATCTTTTGGTTAACTACTTAGATTAGTAGTTTTTGTTGTATACATTTAAGATACATACTCTATGATGTATACTTATCCTTTTGTCTAGCACATGTATCTATTCTTTTTGATATTGTTGATCTTGTTTGATCACTACTCTGATGTGCACTTTCATGTGTTATATTCATATCTTCTTCCGCCTTTGTGATATGAATTATTTGTGACTGATTTGTGTTATGCTTATTTCTATATTTGTTTCCGAAGACATTATAGCCACTGTGTAGTAGCTTTGAGTTTGTGTCGGTATGTCGGATTTCCTCTTGAAATAAAATGCATGTTATACTATCTGACATATCGGTGCCCGCGCAAAGCAATTACACGGATGGTCGCTCCTCAACAGCCTTATTCTCCGTGCTAGTTGACAGCATTACACCGTAGTGTTCTTGGCTAGCGTGGGTATAGAGGTGGGGCGCATAAATTAAATAGCTCGATTTCAAATATTTAAAATTTTGAATCATCACATTCCTCCCCTCTTATAAGAATTTCATCCCCGAAATTGTTAGTTAAGAAGAATGGTCCGATGCCCGTTTTCTATTTTCCCCAAAAGCGAATAGTTTTTAAACAACTTCCCAAAACAACCCTTTTTATTAAATACACAGTATCATTCTTAATAACTTTCCAAACTCATTCATCTGCTCCAAACAATATTACCTACTCAGTCATTCAAATTGTAATTTAAAACCAAATTTTAAATTATAAAAAAAAATTCAAAATTTTTCTAGCTCCCTAAATTTTCGAGAAATTTCGTCAGCGTCTCCTTTGCATGGCTAGCTCGGCACAACTACAAAACGCCTTTACGGGCCCAAAATTCCAAAAGAAAACAAAAGGCGAAGTGGCTAGACTAGAAAATCATCAAATTTCATATGCCAATTTAAATACATACCTTTTTGTCGGGCAAATCAAATTTATCTTTAGAAATCAAAAACATCAATTTATCCTTTGCTTTTAAAACACATGTATCCTACTTAGCAATAATATCCAATCACAGAATTTAAAATCATTTTTTTACACTTCTTTTACAAATTTTCAATATTTGCTTTACTTAAGCCCATACGATGCACATATATCATTCGTACGCAGCATCAAATCCGATCGCTTACTCGATCACACAACTTAACTTCCGAACTAGTATCGTCCACCCGACTTCCTAGTGCGGACTTAGATTTGGTTTCTTGACCAGAAACCGTCATTCTCCTTGCATAGCCATATACTATGATAGAGAATTCCCAGAATCAGTCAAAACTCCATATCTAGGGTCCGCCTTTGGAAATCGTGTGAAAAATCCCAACTCGGATCGATATAATTATCTCGAAATTCTATGCTCGAATCAGGATCAAATCATTATGCGAATAATATAATATACGTACATCCTACGTATTTATCTGAATTGATTATTAGATATAACAATTTTCTTGTTATTCACATTTACTTTGATTCCCATTCACCTATTCACACTTATCATCTCACCACTTTTTATTAAACCTTCATTCACATATTTACTTGGAATATTTCTCAATTTCAAATTTACTTAAGAATTTCACCATCCGTTTCTTAAGTTCAGTATAAATATTTTATACACTCCTTATATTTATTATCACTTCATCACTTTGATTTATATCCTTTCCATTCAAATTCACTTTCAATTCCTTTTGATTTTGATTCGCTCTTCAATTCCTAATTCATTTCCAAATCAAATTAAATATTGGATATTTTACCGACCACATCCTAAACAACGGTTAATTAACCAATCCCTTTAATTAGTTCCATTAACTCATTTATTTATATCTCAATCAATTTTTTTATTTCCGAACCTTTCATTTTATTTAGCCCATTCGAACTAATTTTCCGATTTCACTTTAAATTAAATATCATTCCAATATTCAATTTCAATTCCAGTTCTATTTACTTACAAATTTAAATTAATTTGTTCATTCACAAATTTATTTCCAACTTATAATTTTTTTATTTAAGTAACCATTTCACTTAGTCTACTTAGACTTTTCCTCAAATTCACTTTTATCCAACTTAATCCAAGTTAAATTACGTTTCAATTCAAATTTAAACTCCAATAAGTTTTTCCAACTTATTTATACTCCATTTACTAATCTCTTTAATTTATTTCATTTAATGGTTTACTTACCACTTTATTTTATTGTCACACTTACTTTTATTTAACTCTTTTCAAGTTGAATTTTATTCTAAGAAATTTCAATACTATTTTATTTAGCCTGCTTAGGCTTTCATTTCCAAATTCCTTTATTTCTCCTAGTTCAAGTTAATTCCCATTCCAATTAAATTTTATGTCAAACTCTTATAAGTTTCAAACTTATTAATATTCCATGACCATTTTTAAATAAACTCCCAAAGTTTAAACAATTTCTTAAACATTCAAAATCAATTTTGAAAACATATATATCCGAATCAAACTATGCTTTTGCATTTTCAAAATCAAACCCAATTTCGCAAACAAACACTAATCCGAAACATCCAGGTAGCAATCCCTCCCTTGGAAACTCGAAAATGAACATCGACGATGCTGCAGTCATCACCGAAATTGTTTTCCAGCGATCGAAAAGAGTTTATTGTGTTTATTCTTTTCAAAACATTTCTAATATTTTTAATTCCAAATCTCACCAGATTTCATTTCCAATTCAAAATATTTCCGACTAATATCACTATTATTCCTCTAAAACATTTGAAAATCATTTTCAAACCCAAAGGAAATTTAAATTCCAAAATTTCAAATTCCAAATCCTTTCAATTCATATTCAAATACTACTCTAGAATTTTTATTTCATTTTCAATTATAAATCACATTTATAATTCATATTTCAAATTTCATTCTGTTATATAAATTTGTTTCCTTAAATTTTGATTAGAACTTCAATTCCTTATCCAATTTTTTTTCACCCTACAATGATAATAATTTAGTATTATCATTCTCTAACAACCAACCAACTGTATATACTTATAATAACTTACGAAAATTATTTCTTTTATATAAAAAATACTTTGGGAAAAGTTATTTCATTTACCCCATTTTAAAACAATAAAGTGCCGAATTGTTCTGTACAAGTGTTTAGAGATCCCTATCAGTAACGTTAAGTAATCGTATTGACCAGAATCCATATGCCACTCAACAAACCAATCAACACAATACAAAACAATTTTATATTCACTAGCAAATACGCTCATATCTATTAATACACTCAAACTCATTCTAGGGCACTACGGATCCTATCTCTAATGAGTAATCCCTACTAGAGCCAAGGTTCCCGCTTAACCTTATGCTTTGATACCACTGTAACAGCCCGCAAATCCATACCCCTCCGAGTCAGCAATATTCTCCATCAGTCCAACTCAAAGTGGTCGGAAATACAAATTATTAAGCTTAAAGAAGAAAGAGGTAGAGGAAATAAAAAAGAATCTGTAACCGTATAATACTTACAATCATTAGAGTACACAATCATCACATCAAATACGGACAGTTTAGTGACTTGTCCTTACACAGTGGAATATACATATCTATGGAAATACGCCTCGCCATCCTGCTCGTCTCCAGAGCTCTACAGCATCCAATCCTGTATCTGTAATACTCGGTCTGACCTAAGCATTATAATAAAATAACACCCGAGTCAGTCTAGAAAACCAGCGTGAGAAAACACACTCAATTGAATTATTAACGTTTTCAAAATCCTTTGAAATCAAAGGTATCTCGTCAGACCACGCCACAAATAAACATGCCGGGTTTTTACCTTACGATAACCTAAAATATTTTTATCAAATCCGTCTGATATTATAATAGTGTCTATAGAAAGTAAAATAGAATCTAGTTAAATACTTGCATCTCACGTTCCAGCATAGTTGGACACAATCAAAAACGTACAGGCGCTTATTGGAGATTGGTTTCCATATAATGGTAGGGCTACTGGGGTATCGTCCGTCACAGTACGTGTTCTAAATCAACGTACCGAGGACCACTCCTGATCCCCTGCAATACAAGACCGAAGCTACCCCTTACTGGATAGTCCGAATAAGATCACCCCGAGGTTGGGATCGGCAACCGTCCACTAAGCGAAGATCAAAAAGGGACATCTAGACAGGGATGACATTACCCTACTTGGGTGCTACCCACTTAGCCTTGCTCCCATTCCCGATTGATGAGGCTTAAGGCTATGCGTTACCTTTTTAGAACACATTTCACATAGAATGCTCATCGTCCTCCTGACGATGGTCTAATAGCATTCGCCCATACAAGTTGCTCTAGGTCTAGACAAACCAAATCACCGTCTTAATCATCTTCACGGTCTTCATTCGCAAACATTCAAACCGGATCGAAGTGGTTTTCGGAAAATTAAACCCGATCTCGGTGTCTTCAAAACGATCAGCACATTGGCAAATATTGATAATCGGTTATTTAACTATCAAATTAAACAATCATATAACCAATTTGTTTTTATTTCCAGTAAAAAGCACCAAGTCTTAATAATTTAGATTTTAAAATAAATCAAATCTTTTTATATAACGACATATACTTAAACATTTAAAATAAAACTATTTAAAACACTTTATTCAAAATAATAGTTATGAAATTCTATAATAACTTCCGAGTAAAACTTTAGCCAAAACTACTTTTAAAATAAGACTACAACATAAGGAATAATATTTAATAGTTGTCCTTCACTTCAAAATACTAATTTAACCTTTAAAAATAATTACTACTATAATAAACTTAAGAAAATATTTACTTTAAAAATTTTAAAACAACTAAATAATAAATTTTCTAAACATTTTTTTCAAAACCACTTTTAAATTTTTTTAATCTATACATAAAAATCTTTCTTTGAAATTAAACTTGGCTTTTTCAGGAAAAACACTCTTTTCATTCCAATATAGCTCATTTAATCATTTATAAATCCTTCTCGATTTATCCCAATTTAATTTATGTCAATCCCATAAATTTCTTTTCCACGTTTTTAAAAATAAAAGCACCTTTTTATTTTTAAACAATTCACCCTTTCCTTATAAATTCCCACCGTGAATTTGTACTTTAAATTATCCTTTGATAAATATTTCACTTCTATTTATAAACCCAGATTACAAATTCCATAATCTCATTCTCCTTTAATCACAGTTTCAACACTTAGTCGGTTTTCAAATCGATTTTAAAAGTTAACTTCATTTTAAAATAAATTCCTTTACTTACCCGAATTTATTCCAAAACCAATTTATCCCATATTCACATCTTTATTTATGATTTAAAATATTATTTAAATCAAAATTACCAATTTCATACTTTACTTCAGAATTCTCCTTTATTTTTCCCAACTCATTTAAATCTTGAATTTAAATAAAAATATATTCCTTCGTACTTACAAACAATATTGCTTAAGTCCTTATTTTAAAATCCTTTAGTTCACATTTTATCCAAAGACTTTATACTTTTTCTTTGTTTCGGAATTTATTAAATAGGATTTTTAAAAATAAAAATATTTACTTTTTTCTAATTCTTTCCTTTTAAATTTATCCATCTTTACTATAAATTTCTTGCTTTAAATTTTCCTTTTTTATTTCCCTTTTAAAATTCAATATTTATATTTTTAAAATGCCACAATATCCAGCAATATATTAAAATCAAATAAATCAATTTTTCCAACATAATATATCACAGAATTATTCAACATTTCATATAGCTGAATATGAAAATAAATTCAACAAATTTTGAGGAATTCAGTTGGATCCCTCCAACCTGTTTCCCTGCATCCATAGATGTTAGCATAACATAAAATACCAATCCCGCTTCAAGTCGGGATATCGCGATATAAAGGGTCATCCGCTATTATGCGGGGTGCATAGGATCTCATCGGCTATATAATGCGAGAATATCAATCACTCCAATATATATACTACTATTATATATAATACCGCATCCAGACTGATAATAATTTATCAATTCAAGCAATCGACCAATAATTTAAATTTAACAATTTAAATTTAAACGGTAATCCAAATGAGTGAGATTAACTCACCTTTGATTTTTATTTTGCAATCCGATCCAAACCGACTTGTTTTCTTTACGATTTCAGACCTTGTATAAATATTGTACGGTTTATTAACATTTTGAAATGATTGAACAGTCAATTGCCATTTATTGAAGCTTGATTAACTAATAATTTAATTAAACTTATTTCCCCTTTCTTTCACTCTTCTTAAAACAGTTTATATTCAATTATTTCTTTTTTTATACAAGTTCGTTTCCTTTTTAAATTAAAATACAGATTCACTTCTTTCTTTTTGGAAACTCCATATATACTAAAATAATCCATATAGATTCAAAAATCTAATTTCGTATAAATTCATTAAACATTTAAAAATTCATTTATGTTTTTAAAATCTTTTCTATATGTATATATATAATTAAACTAAAATAGGCATGTGTGTATATTTTATTTCCTCTTCAGTAAATAGCAAAAATAAGTATTTATTTCACTGTTAATTTTTTTAAAATATCTTATAGTAAAGTAGATATAAATATTTTCACCTGTACATATATATTTTTACTTTCCAAACATGCCTCTAAAATTCCCTTTTTCAAAAAATCACATTTAAACTTTACTGTTTTGAAACCAACATTTTTAAACTTACTGCTCGTAACAACCCGGGGTTTGCATTACCAATTAATAAATAAAAGTAGGATTTTTATTTATTCTTAATGAAGCACAAAAGGATTTGGAATAACAAAATTTATTTGAAAAAGGCTATTTTAATTAAATGGGAAATATGGGATTTTAAAATGAGGATAAAATGTTATTTTGGAGAGTTAAATATTTTAGGAGAGATTTTAAAATGGGTTTGGGTAAGAAAAAATGAGTTCATAAACCAACATGAACACTTAGAAATTTTTTGGAAACATTGTAAATAACCCTCTTCTTATTGGGTTACTAGACTTAACCCAATAACCCACCCTAAACCTCCCCTATATATTATCTCAAACTCTCATAACCTCCTTCATTCAACCCTAATCAAAAACCTAATCATTCCTAAAGCTTTCTTAACAAAAATGGCCTCCATCTTCATCTCCTTCAAGTTTTAGCTTATGCAAATCATTCTATGCAAAGGTAATGCAAATACCCACCTCAAATCCATTCTTATATCTTTTCTAATTTCTGAAATTAGTTTGTTAACACATGTTTTATGTGTTTTTATGATCTTATAGCCTCCTAATCCTCTTTTGCTAACTTGGGTTGATGCTATTATGATCATTGTTGCTTTCTAAGAGAGGTATATTGCTAAAAACTTCTTATAGTATGTGTTTAATCCTTTTTTGATATCATAAATCAATTAGTAACACATGTTTTATTATGTAACATGTGAATCATAGCTCCTTGATCATTTTTGCTTGCATTTTGGGTGTGCTCATAAGGTGTTTGTGTAATTGCTTCATAAGGTAATGCTAAGCTTTGGCCTTTGTTTCATTTAATATGGTGTAGTAATCATTGTATAGTAGCTTGAGATTGTTGTTAGTGATATTGATGCCAAAAACTTGAAAAAAACACTCCAAAACCACCAAAAACTGCATAAACAGCTGACTGGAAATGCAAAAAAGGCTGAAACAGGGGCCTGGGCTACAGCTAGTGGCTGCAGCCCCAAACATAGCAGGCTAGCCCAACTGGGCTAGCCACTGGTCAAAGTCTCTAGCCCACACGGGCTGGGGCCGGCCACAGACCCCAGCCCGCTTGGGGCTGGGCCGGGCCGTAGGTCCCCAGCCCGCTCGGGCTGGGGCGGGTCCCCAAACCCCAGCCCGCAAGGGGGCTGGGGCAGGCCATTTATCCCCAGCCCGCAAGGGGCTGGGGGCGGCCCCTTTTCCCCAGCCCGCAACGGGCTGGGGCGGGGCCCAAGACCCCAGCCCTTGTGGGCGGGGGCGGCCCCTTTTCCCCAGCCCGCAACGGGCTGGGAAGGGGCCCAAGACCCCAGCCCATGTGGGCTGGGGCGGCCCCTTTTTCCCCAGCTCGCAACGGGCTGGGGCGGGCCCAGGTCCCCCAGCCCGCAGCGGGCCGGGGCGGGCCGAAGTCCCCCAGTTCGCGTGGGCCGGGGGCGGGCCCCAAGTACCCCCAGCCCAAGCGGCCTGGGGGCCCAAAAAAAAAGATGAAATGAAAGCATTTTGTTTTTTTTTTCGGTTTGCAGTTTTGGGACTGAAACTTTGTGACATCGCCACGGTCACATCCGTGGTCGAAATCCAACGTTTTTGGACTCGTTGGAAAACTGGAGTTCCGAACTCCATCTCTAGAAAGTTTGATTAGTATCTGAGTTCATTTGACTCTTCGAAATTGCCGTCGAAGGGGGATCCGGAGCTCAGCCTGAAACAGTGTATTCACTGTTTCCGGATCCGACTTTGGAGCGTCGCTGCGACTTTGTTTCAAGTCGGAATCGAGTAATTCTTTTTGTGTTCTGAAGTAGGAATGTCAGACTACATTCCTACCAATTTTCCTGCCATTCGGATTCAATTTGCTGGTCCGCATAATTTTACGAACTTGGGTTCGCGTCAGTTTTAGACTATTTTCCAACACTTAGAATATTTTCAGTGATTTTCTGGTTTTATTGATTTCTTTGAGATTTGTCTCTGGATTTCGTACACGGGTTTTTATGAACTATTTTAAAAGAATTTTTCACTCCTAAATGGCTTTCAAAATTATTATATAATATTATTTTAATTATTAAATTAATTACTCCATAATAGGAGAGTTTTCAAAAGCCGTTTTAAAGTGATTTCAAAATCAATTAAAATCTGTTTCGCACCATTATTTTCTATAATAAAAATCTCACACTCACTTTTTAGCACGTCGAGCGAAGTGGAAAGGTGCTTAAACGGTTAGGAAATCTCCAGCCTATGGAACCGTGTGTATATTCTTTTCGGTTAATCCCCGACCTATTCGGTTGATCGTTTTGACCTTTGGGTCTAGTTTACCGATGATACGAGGTGGACTTTTTATTGATTGGAGTGTGAGCTTGCTATTGGTTAGTAAACCGTTTAGTGCGAACGTGGGGTATGGGACTCATTGTTAACACTTTACGGGTTCCTCTCCAAGAAGTTAGTGACACATTAGCCTCTGGGCGGCCAGTACTGGACCTTTGGGTCACCAAGCCTCTGGGCAACCGTCTCTGGACACCTACTCTATGGAGCAGTTTATTTTTCGGCGTGCGCCTCTGGGCCTTTATCCTTCTGGGAAGGATCTCGCCGTCTCGCGCGTTCCGCATCTGTGCGAGTGATCGATCACAACTCTACAGTACTTGGCAATAACGACTCTGGTCGGTGCACGTGCAATACTTGTATTAATTATCTGATGATTTTTATATCCATTCGAGTATCGCCCATTCGGTGTTGGTTCTATGGAACCATACGATGTAAGTGCGATTACCTTGTGGATTCACAGTGTCTCTGGACACTGCATTTCTGTATTCGATTTCTGATTTTTCTTTATATCCCTATTGCTCTTTGGAGCATCGATCTTTGCTTGGGCATTGATTATTGACTCTGGTCACTCTTGGGATTATTGCCTATGGGCAACTTTATATAGCTTTGGCTACGCCGATGATATGAGGCGATTTTATTTATTCCACCAATAATCAAACAACGGTGTAGCCAAAGCTATATAAAGTTGCCCATAGGCAATAATCCCAAGAGTGACCAGAGTCAATAATCAATGCCCAAGCAAAGATCGATGCTCCAAAGAGCAATAAGGATATAAAGAAAAATCAGAAATCGAATACAGAAATGGAGTGTCCAGAGACACTGTGAATCCACAAGGTAATCGCACTTACATCGTATGGTTCCATAGAACCAACACCGAATGGCGATACTCGAATGGATATAAAAATCATCAGATAATACAAGTATTGCACGTGCACCGACCAGAGTCGTTATTGCCAAGTACTGAAGAGTTGTGATCGATCACTCGCACAGATGCGGAACGCGCGAGACGGCGAGATCCTTCCCAGAAGGATAAAGGCCCAGAGGCGCACGCCGAAAAATAAACTGCTCCATAGAGCAGGTGTCCAGAGACGGTTGCCCAGAGGCGTGGTGACCCAGAGGTCCAGTACTGGCCGCCCAGAGGCTAATGTGTCACAAACTTCTTAGAGAGGAACCCGTAAAGTGTTAACAATGAGTCCCATACCCCACGTTCGCACTAAACGATTTACTAACCAATAGCGAGCTCACACTCCAGACAATAAAAAGTCCACCTCGTATCATCGGTAAACTAGACCCAAAGGTCAAAACGATCAACCGAATAGGTCGGGGATTAACCGGAAAGAATATACACACGGTTCCATAGGCCGGAGATTTCCTAACCGTTTAAGCACCTTTCCACTTCGATCGACGTGCTAAAAAGTGAGTGTGAGATTTTTATTATAGAAAATAATGGTGCGAAACAGATTTTAATTGATTTTGAAATCACTTTAAAACGGCTTTTGAAAACTCTCATATTATGGAGTAATTAATTTAATAATTAAAATAATATTATATAATAATTTCAAAAGCCATTTAGGAGTGAAAAATCCTTTTAAAATAGTTCATAAAAACCCGTGTACGAAATCCAGAGACAAATCTCAAAGAAATCGATAAAACCAGAAAATCACTGAAAATATTCTAAGTGTTGGAAAATAGTCTAAAACTGACGCGAACCCAAGTTCGGAAAATTATTCGGCCCAGCAAACTGAATCCGAATGGCAGTAAAATCGGTAGTAATGTAGTCTGACATTCCTACTTCAGAACACAAAAAGAATTACTCGATTCCGACTTGAAATGAAGTCGCAGCGACGCTCCAAAGTCGGATCCGGAAACAGTGAATACACTATTTCAGGCTGAGCTCCGGATCCCCCTTCGACGGCAATTTCGAAGAGTCAAATGAACTCAGATACTAATCAAACTTTCTAGAGATGGAGTTCGGAACTCCAGTTTTCCAACAAGTCCAAAAACGTTGGATTTCGACCACGGATGTGACCGTGACGATGTCACAAAGATTCAGTCCCAAAACTGCAAACCGAAAAAAAACAAAATGCTTTCATTTCATCTTTTTTTTTGGGCCCCCCAGCCCGCTTGGGCTGGGGGTACTTGGGGCCCGCCTCCGGCCCACGCGGACTAGGGGACTTCGGCCCGCCCCGGCCCGCTGCGGGCTAGGGGTCCTGGGCCTGCCCCAGCCCATACGGGCTGGGGTCTTGGGCCCCGCCCCAGCCCGTTGCGGGCTGGGGAAAAGGGGCCGCCCCAGCCCACATGGGCTGGGGTCTTGGGCCCCGCCCCAGCCCATTGCGGGCTGGGGAAAAGGGGCCGCCCCCCAGCCCCTTGCGGGCTGGGGATAAATGGCGCGCCCCAGCCCCCTTGCGGGCTGGGGTCTGGGGACCCTCCTCAGCCCGAGCGGGCTGAGGACCTGCGGCCCGCCCCAGCCCCAAGCGGGCTGGGGTCTGTGGCCGGCCCCAGCCCGTGTGGGCTGGGGACTTTGACCAGTGGCTAGCCCAGTTGGGCTAGCCTGCTATGTTTGGGGCTGCAGCCACTGGGTGCAGCCCAGGCCCCTGTTTCAGCCTTTTTTGCATTTCCAGCCAGTTGTTTGTGCAGTTTTTGGTGGTTTTGGAGTGTTTTTTTTCAAGTTTTTGGCATCAAATCTCACTAATAACAATCTCAAGCTACTATACAATGATTACTACACCATATTAAATGAAACAAAGGCCAAAGCTTAGCATTACCTTATGAAGCAATTACACAAACACCTTATGAGCACACCCAAAATGCAAGCAAAAATGATCAAGGAGCTATGATTCACATGTTACATAATAAAACATGTGTTACTAATTGATTTATGATATCAAAAGAGGATTAAACACATACTATAAGAAGTTTTTAGCAATATACCTCTCTTAGAAAGCAACAATGATCATAATAGCATCAACCCAAGTTAGCAAAAGAGGATTAGGAGGATATAAGATCATAAAAACACATAAAAAATGTGTTAACGAACTAATTTCAGAAATTAGAAAAGATATAAGAATGGATTTGAGGTGGGTATTTGCATTACCTTTGCATAGAATGATTTGCATAAGCTAAAACTTGAAGGAGATGAAGATGGAGGCCATTTTTGTTAAGAAAGCTTTAGGAATGATTAGGGTTTTGATTAGGGTTGAATGAAGGAGGTTATGAGAGTTTGAGATAATATATAGGGGAGGTTTAGGGTGGGTTATTGGGTTAAGTCTAGTAACCCAATAAGAAGAGGGTTATTTACAATGTTTCCAAAAAAATTCTAAGTGTTCATGTAGGTTTATGAACTCATTTTTTCTTACCCAAACCCCTTTTAAAATCTCTCCTAAAATATTTAACTCTCCAAAATAACATTTTATCCTCATTTTAAAATCCCATATTTCCCATTTAATTAAAATAGCCTTTTTCAAATAAATTTTGTTATTCCAAATCCTTTTATGCTTCGTTAAGAATAAATAAAAATCCTACTTTTATTTATTAATTGGTAATGCAAATCTCGGGTTGTTACACTGCTTTTCAAAAAAATCAACATTTCAAAATAAATGATAATATACCTCACTGCCTACCTTTGAAGCAGCCCTCCCGACCTCTCCATTATCCTGCTGCCTTCACGAACCCAAAGCTCCAATCGAATCGAATCACCTCTACCCGCACATACACGTACAGGAACAACTTCATCGTTAATCACCACTCGCGACAACCCACGGTGAACGCGATGACCCTCTCCCCTACGCACTCGTTTCCCTCTCCACCGCGAGCACCAATCAATGCCGCAGCTTCCCACCTTGCACAACCCAGGCTTCGCGAATCCCCCTTCGATCGTCGGGCATTAAATCGCGATCGATTTCGATCGCGATAGTTATATATATATATATATATATATATATATATATATATATGGGCTCGAGATTTCATGAATCAATTTAAAATGAAGGAGGAAGGAAGCTCGATTGAAGAAAGGGTAGTCGTGATTTTAAACTAAAATGAGATTTAAACTTTATTTTGGACGAGATTGTTTATTCTTTTTTTTCGCTCGATTTGTAGGAATGCTCGGCTATTTTTATTCTATAGATTTTTGATGGGAATGGGTCGCGATTATACGTGATTATATAAGCATTTTTTTGAAACAGTTGCATTTCAGAAGAAGGAATGGAAGGAACATGAAGAGACATTAAACTGCTACAGCCAACTTGCTATAGTGATTTGAATAGAAAGCAAAAAGTTATGATGTGAAATTATTTCAGCTGCAGTTGACTAGTGCATAAAAATATATATTATTAAATTCAAATTGTCTCGATTTATGTAGCTTAAAATCGCGAACCCCTATCAAGGCATGTCGCTAGTCGTTTATAATGTTATACCCCTATTCTGAACGCAATGGAATAGGTTTCAAGTCCTAATTCGATCGTATGGAAGATAGCTTTTTGAATCCAATTATTATACTGAATTTTCGATATGAATTTCAGCGCATTTACCTACCATACGATCACACGACAACTCCAAACACTACGATATTTGAAATCCGATAATAATACACTATTACGGATCCAATGGAATAGGTTTCGTTGAATTCCAAGACTGTGCCTCAGAAGGCTATTTTTAAACGTCAATTTAAACGATATATTTTCAAAACTAAATAAAACACTTTTAAATTCAAATTTAAATCTTTTATTATCTTCAGTATTATCAATAAAAAATTTACAAGCCTTCACACTATTTTTAACGAGCTTAAAATTCAAGATTCAATATTTCCCCAATTTCAAATAATTAAATTCAATAATTAAACTAGCCAATAAATAGAGATATTTGAAATTGCTGTTAAAAATTAGTTTTGAATATTTAAAATCAATTAAATATCTCTATTTCAAATATCAAAAATTCCGGGTCGTCATAGGAAAGGATACTTCTAATTTTTTAGGATGCATAAATATTTTGTTAAGTTTATCTAAGACTGTTGAGTAGATGGTATACTTTGTAGTTATTTGTCATTCTATACGATTAAAAGTGTCTAAACTCGAACAAACCATTTGTTTGGTTGCTATGGATGAATGGTTGATTACTCTAATTGCTTGTGATGATTATATGCTTGTTTGCAAGTGATTGTTGTTATCCTGCATTGATTTGTTTTGTTATTAGTTCAAACAACTACATTATTTCACTTTTATATAATTATTAACCTTTCTGGATTATATAAGTGAAATATAGGTTTATGGAAGCAATTGCTACTACTTTTGTTTTCATAAAAATAAGCGTTATTTTGCCCGACAAATAGATACGTTCTTGGATTACGGTTTTATAGTGATATTATATTGTTTTTCCCGATGTTGGGACATATTATTTTGAAAAAATGTGATATATTGTTATTATTGATATTATTATTTCTCCCAGACCTCTCCGTACAAAGGAGACTCTACCAAAATTTTTCATAAATTTTGGACTTACAAAGTTTTAGGAAATGTTTTCAAACTCTTACTAATTTGAATATAAAGGATTTAATTATTATATATTGAAATATTTTATTTAAATTTTTTTATTCTGTAAATTAATTGTTTATAGATATAATATTTTAAATAAGATATATTAATTCCTTATCCCTTCTTTACCTTTTTCGGGGACGAAAAGTTTTGAGTAGGGGAGAGTATAACGACCCATAATTTTCGACAATTAAAAATAGTTAATTTAATAAGATTTTGTAATTTAAAGTTGGGATAAATTAAAATTTTAAGATTAATAATGGGAATAATAATAGAATGAAAGTTAATAATGTTAATTTAAGTTAATTATTAACAATTTGAATGAAATTCCAATTAATTAAAATGGTTTAAAGGTTATACTTGGTTATAAAGTGAATATAGGGAAACACATGTAAATATTGAATTAATTAATGAAATAATATATAATTTATGGTAATTGAATGAAATCAGTGTTACGTAAGAAATTATAACATTTGGTTGTAAATAATAACATATTGATGGGACTAAAAGTAAATGGAGGCAAACTATTATATGTTACCTATTATTTAGTCTATTAAGTTAAATTGGAAATCAATTATAATTGAATGGTATTAAATGTTACATTGACGTGACTTAAGACAATGACTGAAGATTTTGAATGCAATAAAACTAATAGAAATGTCAATTTTATTCATAAGGAGATAATTTATTTAATAAAAGAATGAAACCTGGATAACATAATGTGATGCCCCACCTCTATACCCACGCTAGCCAAGGACACTACGGTGTAATGCCGTCAACTAGCACGGAGAATAAGGCTGTTGAAGAGCGACCATCTGTATAATTGCTTTGTGCGAGTACCGATATGCCAGATAAGATGTAACTACATCCAACATACCGACACAAATTCAAAGCTACTACACAGTGGCTATAGTGTCTTCGGAAACCAATATAGAAATAAACATAACACAAATCAGTCACAGATAATTCATATCACAAAGGCGGAAATAGATATGAATATATATGACACATAAAAGTGTTCATCAGAGTAGTAGTCATGGAGATCCACAATAATACAAAAGAATAGCAACACGTGCTATACAAAATAATACAACTATGAGTCCATATCTCAAGTGTATACAACAAAATAAACTACTAATCTAAATAGTTAGCTAAAAGTCAGAGAAATCAATCCCAAGTGATAAGTCAAGCTGAAGCACCTGTAACATCTCGGTCTGACCCGAGTATTATTAATAAGAAAATAATAAATGGATCAGTCTAGCTATAAATATCAGACGACATGATATAGAATAAGAGATATGGCATAAACATATGATAACCATACGGGCATACTACAATAAGTATGTAATTGAAACTCAACATGAGATTAATCAATATCATAAAAATCTTCACAAAGATTCAAAAAGGGTATCATACCCAAAACTTGTATTCACAACAAGTCAATGGCACACGAATTCACCAATGCACAAAAATTGATAAACCATATCAATGAAAATCACTAAAATTGGTGAAGCATAAATTCCAGAATTCAACACACGAAATTCAGAAATCATAAAAAGGGGGGAGGCCTATCACACGAACGGGAGCATGAAAAATAACCTACATATGTATCACACGAACGAGACGCTATCTCATGGTAGCTAGCCATTAATTTTTGACACACGAATGGCCCGAAGACCATGGGGCGCTACCCCACATGAGTGAGTTGAAATCACATAGAAACGGGGTCTGGTCTAAATCGCAGACAAAGAGACATCACACAATTGCTAGTCTAAATCACAAAAAATGAACGTCATGATCATCAAGAAGTGTCAATTACAGTAAGCTAGTAAATATATGAGCTTAGCTTCATGTCCCATAACCACTATCTTAACTTAAATATTTACGAACCAATTGTAGATCTCCACTAGAAAATTGTCACAAGAGTTTCAATCGAACAAGTCCAAGAATTAACCGACGAAGTAAACGCAAGCGTTTCATACCACTTGTTTTACTAAGCCGTTTAATTAGATTTCTCATACGAGTGAGGTAAAGGTTTGTATATACTAGTAGATTGGAAAACGGTTTAAGAGAAGAGCTTTGTTATTGAAAATAGAGTTGAAATCGTTTTGATGAAAGAGTTTTGATATTTACTACTAGTATTGAAAACTTTATATTTTTAAAATGACAAATCATAGAAATGATTGTAGAAACAATCAATCATCAAAATTCACATTCGAAGACGTGAATAAAATCCAAAGAAATCGATACCGAATACATCAAAATGGATATTCCCAGAAATCACGAAGAAAATGTCATCAAAGTCGATAATAAGTGATAATAACAAAAGGGAATCAACACGAATCGATTAAAGTTGGAATTCTCAAGCAAATAGGCAAATAGGCAAAAAGAGTGCAGATTCAGACGTCTGAAATCAGGGATTCAGACGTATGAATCTGGAAAATAAACTATTTTCCAAAACAGAATTCAGACGTCTGAATCGTTGATTTCAGACGTCTAAAATAGGCACTTTTTAGCTTATTTCTTTTCTGGTTCCAAATGAACCAACTCAGACGTCTGAAATATAGATTCAGACGTCTGAATACCGAGGAATAAAAATTCCCAGTATAATATTCAGACGTCTGAATACTACGTTTCAGACGTCTGAAACCTGGATTCAGGGCATTCCCTGAACCTAGGCCAAAAATGGCCAAACGAATATCGGAAGCGATTCGGACGAGCAAACGACGACTAAGGATTTACGTCGAGCGACAACCCAGCCTTAACGGCTCTCCGATACGCCTCAAATATCAATGTCCAAATATCCATAAAAGGATTTTCATAGATTTTGATTTCAAAACACTAAAAATTGGAATATACACCAAATCAGTCCAAACCAAAATCAATTGCACAAGAATAAGTGTTAGGAATCCATACCTAACAAATGAAGATAATTATAGACTAAGATGTGAGATAAAAATATCACCTTTGAACCCAAACGATTGAAGAAGAAGCTCGAAAGCAAAGGAGAATCAACCACTCTTCAAATCCAACTCAAGAAGCTTGATTCTAAGCTTAAAAGAAGAACATTCCCAAAATTAGGTTTAGGAATTTCTGAAATTGATTAAGAGAATGAGTTGGAGAAGGAGAAGAGAAGGCTTACCAATGGGTTCTCTTGAATTTGGAGCTAGAAGTTGGATTTGCTAATGAAGACTAGGGTTTTGGAGTTTTAATTTTTCATCTCTCCCACCATTGATGCTTTAGAACTGAAAAGAGGAGGAAGTGAGAGTGAATGGGGAGGAGTGGTTCAGATTTGAGTATAGGTTAAACATAGGGCTGAACCCAAACCCAAACCCAAAGTGAAAATGATCAAATTTTTGACTAGCTCCAAACATATCAATGTTTATACTCAAAAAGGTGGCAAACGATATTTTGCACTCAATGGGAGGGGTCTCGAATCCCAATTCGACTGTTTGCAAAAAGTGACTTTTTGGACTAAATTTCGACGAATGATAAAATATTTAAATATAAAAATCGATAAATATGCGGGTTGTTACACATAATTAATTGGGATTTTGAATTATTATTAATGTGTAAAATTGACAAGATTCAATATAGTTGAAATATAGTAGTTAATACAAATAAAAGATGAAGATTGAAGGGTATTAATGTAATGGAATATAAAACAATGTTAACTATGTTTATAGAATAATAATTGATTTAAATAAAATGATTGCAACCAAATAAAATTCATTTATTGGAATTAAATTATAATTAATAGGATTAATGACAGTTGAAATTGAACACCGTAATTATTGAAATTACTAACACTGAATTGATATGTAAATTTACTTTTATTTATTATAAATGTCCTTACAATCAAAAATGATAAAAATCTGCTAGTTTACAAATATTGAATTAAAAGGTGATTTATTTAATTTAATATTAATTTATCTAATTAACGTGAAAATAGTCATTTTGGAAATTGGCTCGGATTTCGAAGAAACCAGTTTCATCGGATCCATAACAGTGAATTATTATAGGATTTTGGGTTTCGTAGCAATCGGACTTGTCGTTTGATCGTACGGCTCGAAAAGCCTGGAAATAAATTTAATTAAAATCAATTGAAATCAATTTGAAATAAACTGATTTTAAGATAACTTCTTCATACAATGGAATTAGGACTTGAAACCTTTTCCATTGAGTTTAAAACTATCCAAATTATCTATTTTGGTATATAGAATTTCTCATTTTCGTTCCGGAGACGAAACGGGCTTTTCGCGTTATTTATCGTTCAATCAAATCTTGTCCGTTCTTTCTATTTTCAGCCCTATCTATAAATATCCCTTTTTAAACCCTACCTGTTCTCATTCTCGTATTATATGTACGTACATCAATTTCCATCTGCTTCTCTCTTCCCAATGGCAGAAACCCTAATTCCCAAACCGCAAATCAAAATCAAAACCAAACCCAAAAATCAAACTCCTCCAAACCCTATCAAGTTTTATATCATTGGAAAGCTCTCGATATGCGCAATCCACTGCAATAATTTGTTTTCCAGTTCGAATCATCGTCTGTCCAGAAATTGATGAATTATCCACGGCCGTTCATCGTGAGTTGATCAACTTCAACGGATCATTGATCCGTTGATACAGTTTTGTAGAGGGTACCGAGGGGAGTTTGTCCATGCGTATTGACCAGAGAATTGATGGTTGGATCGTGCTATACAATTCGATTAGGGTATAAGTTTAAGTAGCGGCTGGAAGGATTCTTGGCTTTTTCTTTAGTGTTCGTCGTAGGGGAGCCAGAAGGTGCGACGCTTCAAAAGGAAAGGGTGTGACGGCATAGGGGCGGCGACGCTGGCTCTGGCCATGGCGCGACGATGGCGTTCGGTGATCTCTCGCTGGCGGCTTGCGAACGACTTGCATGCATATTGGGTTTCAGGAAGATTCATTGGTTGGAAGATGGGCTGACGTGGAAAAAGGGGTTAGTGACGTGATTTGTTTGTTTAAATTTAATATTTAAAATTTTTAAATCATTCTACTTAGCATAACTTTTACATACGAGGTCCGATTCATGTGTAGTTTTTTTTGTCGAGATCGTATCAAAATTTCGGACATTTTGACGCTGGTATGGACGAATTCTGAGACTGTTAAATTTTGGGCCCTACATTGGATTTTAATTCGATTTAAAATCGAAGGTGAGTGTTTTGACTCACTCACAACTTCTAAAATTTCTTATGTTAGTTAAATTAAATTTAGAATGTGACTAGAAATTTATTTATGGCTGTTTGGTATATTTTAAATCGTCATCTCCTTAATTTGAATTTATTTGAATTAAATCGTTATTAATCCACTATTGAATTTAAATTTCCAGTTAAATACCCGTCGTTGATAATTTATTAATTGCTAATATTTATTGATTGATTGAATTGAATAGTGATTATGATGGATGTTTGATTGTTAATATTGGATGAATGGATGATATGGTTGATTTATATACTGTTATCACTCTGCAAGTTCCCTATGGGTTGAAATGATACATACTCGAATAATCAATAGATTTGGAAAAAATCGTTCTGAGATGAAATGATAGACTAGAGCGATTTTATGGATGTTACTTATTTCGAGATTGCAGTTTGAAATGATATATAGCCATAAAATTTTAAATTGTGCATTGAAATGATAAATATCCATACCACTTGTCCCTAGGGTAGAGAATTATATACGGACACCGGATAGGTTAAATTAAATGATTTTAAAATCTTTAATTTTTTATTTAATTAAATGATATTTTGAAATAAGAATTTGATTTATATAAATTGAACTATTATTGAAAATCATGTTTATGTTGAAATTTGAATTGGTTTAAAGAATTGTTTAAAGATATTAAATTGAAAGTTGAATTTGGAGTATAAGTAAAGTTTGTCGAAATTGAGTTATTAAAATTGATATAAATATAACTTTGAAATATATTGAATTTGGAGTAATTTGAATTGATATTCATACATGGATTTGGAAGCGATATAGAATTTAATATTTTATTGAGAATTTGAATTGAATGATTTGAAATTGGGTTTTTGGAGATTGAAAATAGTCCAAATGTGTTGAAAGGAAATGAATAGTTTAAATTGATATTAAATTCAAAGTCATATTTTTAATATAAACTGTTTTAAAAATATATTATTGTAAAGGTCCTAAATTTTAAGAGTTTCGAATTATTAAACTATTTTGACCTATATTAACTATATTAAATCAATTTAACCCATTTCAAACCATTTAATTTATTTTAAAACTAATTAACCCATTTTGACTTATTTTAAATCTAATTAATCTATTTTAAAGCTACTTAATCTATTTTAATTATATTTAATCTATTTTAAATCTATTTAACTATCTTAAATCAATTTAACTATCTTAAATCAATTTAACAGTATCTTAAACCAATTTAGCGTATTTAACTATTTACAACTATTTTAACTATTTTCTAAATTTCCAGACTGAGTAAAGTAGGTGTTTATATTAAATTCATTGAGTTAAAAATGAATATGGTTAAATGATGTTATAACTTAAGTTGGGATTTAAATGTTATAATTAATTGAATATGATGATTCTGAAGTAAGGATTTAACCTATGTTGGAAATATGATTTTTGGAAGAAATTATGATTTTGGAAACGATATGATTTGAAAGTGAATATCGGTTGAAGCGAATATGATTTCAAAAGAGATATGATTTGAAATTGAATATGATATTTGATATAAATTGTGAATTAATTTTGAAATGTAAAAGAACCATCTGGTGTGAAATAAGCGTTTGGTTGTTAAAGAGACCGGGATCGGATATTGTCATACTCTCTTCCAATACCGAAAACCACTTTAACAATTGTGTATGTGGTGGAGATTCCAGAAATGAAGCAGGATGGTTTGGCGAAAGATTTATGTATAAGCTATGACGTGACCCTGACTCCCGTGAGTCAACTTAGATGTGACTAAAACAGGAGCTGTACCTGGGCCAAGTGAGGTCATTCCTCCAATCGAACATGCTTCTTCGATACCATATTATGACATTTGTGATGATTTTGTGGCCACTCCTTGACTTTGATTTGGGAGTGTGTTCCGAGGTGGGTGGTAGTAGCTGCTATGCGTTACCACCAACCCGGTTCTACAATTGGCAAATCTACTCTGGCATTGCCTCGAGTACTGTGTTCACATGCCCTAGAGTGCCTTCTACGAGTTTGTTTTGTACCATACCTAGGAGTGCCCTCTGATAACCCTCCAGTTTACGGCGGAATTACGGTACTGTATAGACTATGGGAATATATAAAAATGTGTTAAGAGGGATGTGTGTAACGCCTTAATGTTATTTTAATACTTTACATTCCAGTAGACACTATTATAATAGCATATTATACGAAAACATATTTTTTGTAATTTATAGATCGTATTTGTGTTGGGCCAAATGAATCTAAATGTAATAATTCTAATGGTTGTTTTGTAGAAATATTATTTTTAGGTTTAAAAGAGCTTTTCTTTAGTTTTCCAATTTGACAGTCGTCACATAAATTTTCTACTTTGTAATATATTTTAGGTAAACCTCTAACTAGCTCATATTTTGCCAATTTATTAATATTTTTATAATTGATATGACAAAATCGTTTATGCCATAACCATGGATCTTCATGTTTGGCGGCTAATCATAAATTTGAATTTTTATTTATATTCTTGTTTAATACATAAATATTTTTGTTTCTAAAACCTTCAAATACAAGTTGTTTGTTATTATCGAAAATATTACATCTATCTTTTTCGAAATTTATTTGAAAACCTTTATCACATAACTGACTAATACTTAGTAGGTTGTGTTTTAGATTTTCTACTAATAAAACATTTGTAATAATAGGAGAGTTAGAAATACCAGAGTTGATGACTTCTCCAATGCCCACGACATATCCTTTTGAATTATCTCCATAGGTTACCATTCCACCATCGATGTATGTTATATTTGATAACATTTTTGAATTTCTAGTCATATATTTGACAACAGATAGATCTACAACGAGAACTATATTTTGAACAAAAAGTTACAGCACGTCGGCTAAGCTTTTTAGAGCAAGTAGCGATGAAGTTTTGTACGTCACGGAAAAAAGATGTACATGAACCACTTCCAAAACCTTGCAGTTCTTTGGATCCCTCGTCTTCCTATCGTATCCTTCGGACCCTTCACCAAGACGATTTTCTGGCTCCTGGAAAACCCACGAACATGGAAATATATGGTCTTCACTTAAACCATGGAAGGATAATAAGTCAGGAGATCATAAAACTCCACCGCCTTCTAAATAAATTATATTAGTTATTATATGTGTCTATGTTTATTTGTTATTTTATTTCACACAAATAATAATATTTTTTTAATTAGCAAAACCACCAAATTTTAGGCTATTTTTAGAAAAATTGCCTATTTCAGACGTCTGGATATGGACCTCGGATGTCTTACACTCTGAAATACGTCTATTTTTTAAGCACTGTGCATATGTCAGACGTCTGATATACCCCCAAAACGTCTGAAAATTTTCTCTGTATCTTCTAAATTAAATTCAAACAATTTCAGACGTCTGAAATTCGGTCCAGACGTCTGAATTATTCCTCTACCATAAAGTTTTAAAAAAATGACTTATTTCAAATGTCTAATTTTTACCCCAGACGTCTGGTAAAACTCTTTTATTATCAAATTTTACAAATTCGATCAAACCAGACGTCTAACCCACAAACTAGACGTCTGAAGTTATCTACTGTAATCAATTTAGGGTAAACCAGACATCTGATTTAGCATCCAGACGTCTGAAATTCAATCGACTCTTCAAATTAGCCCAGATAACGTCATTTTTTACTTTCATCTCAAAATTTTCTAAGCCTCGATTTCCCAAGTGACGATTTTTCTCTCAAAACTTCCTTTTCACACGAGCTCAAATCACAATGCCTCCAAGAACAAAAAATCCCAAGGTATCCAAATGTAAACAAGACTAACCAACATCATCTTCAAATCCTCAAGTTTGCTCGGATGATCAAAATGAAAGATGGATGAATTGAGCACCACATTCAATCAAAAGGTATGAAGATATACAAAAGAAAAAGCTTCACACAGGTCCATTCTATAATCTACTTAAATTTCCAATGTACGATTTGGATGAAATGTGTGAGAATGCCGGACTAGAAACACTAATCTCGTTCACTCCTAATGACATCCAAATCGATCAATTAGCAATATTTCTTTTCTATGCAAATTTGGATAGCACTTCAGTGTGGAATACTGAAGATGAAGATAACTGGCTAAGGTCTAGCGTGGATGGCAACACAGTTAGACTAACTCCTGGCATAATAGGTAGAACCCTAGGATGTTTGACACGGGCGAAGATTTAAACAACATTCCCGATATGCGCTTCAAGCCACGGAATAGTATAACTCATCAAATTTAGGAGGATCACATACCAAAATTTGCCTCCAAATATCTACGTCCAAAAGCTCGACTCCTAACTTGAATGATAATCAATACAATCGTTCCACGTATTGGAAGCCATGAGCAAATAACCGAGTTAGAGCACAAATCCCTATATGCTCTATTTAGTGGAACAAGGGTGAATTGGGCCAAATTTATCTTTGATGAGCTCAAACATTTTTGGACTCGATCACGACCATCAATTATTTACCCAACATATATTATGAGACTTCTTCGTGCACATAACATCCCATCCCACCTATCAACTTTCGAAGAAATCTCACCAAAATATGCTTCAACCAAATTTTTCTCACTTATGCACTTACCCGAGATTCCCCCAGAATTTTATCCTTCGAAGATTGGACGCACAATCATCAAACTAGACAAGTTGAGCCTTGACGAGCTCAAACATTTTTGGACTCGATCACCGCCATCAATTATTTACCCAACATATATTATGAGACTTCTTCGTGCACATAACATCCCATCCTACCTATCGACTTTCGAAGAAATCTCACCAAAATATGCTTCCACCAAAATTTTCTCACTTATGCACTTACCCGAGATTCCCCTAGAATTTTTATCCTTCGAAGATTGGATGCACAATCGTCAAACTAGACAAGTTGAGCCTCCACCTCAACCATAAAAAGAACCATCTCAAGAGGAGGAACAACATTGACAAGCAACTCCACCTCCTCCTGCACCATTTGATTATCCTGAAAAGGATGAGATTATGGAGACTCGAACGGATACAAATCCAAATGAAAGTGTTCGAGATCTCACCCTTAGAAATCAACATATATTATCACAAAATCAAAAACTTTTGGCTAAGCGGATTGACAACTTCGAAACATCATTTGCTACACGCCTAGCCACAGTTGAAGAATCTCTTTCTACTATCTTATCGGTTCTCAAAGAAGTACCCCAACAAGTTCGCGGTCCAACACCACCTTTTGAAGATTGGCCAACCCCAGTACCTTCTCCTTCCGCACAACATTCCAAGCTTTCTGAGGATGAACCTCTCAAACAAGCTTTGACATCTCCTTCAAAGCCTAGTACTTCTGAAAAAGAAGAAATAGGCGATGATCAAGACAAAGCTTCTCCAAAGGAATCATGGATTTTATATTTTAGGATTTCAACTTTTGTAAAACTAGCAAAATCTATGAATGTAATCAATTTCGAATTATTAATGAAATTTTCCTTTTGTGTAATATCTTTGTCGATTGGTTAAATTTTTTATAATTCTTTTTGATAATGCCAAAGGGGAAGAAATATAAGAATAATTATAAAACATTAAGAAAAGCACATATTCAGGGAGAGATTTATAAATTATATGTAAGTACATTATATAGTTGTCATCATCAAAAAGGGGGAGATTGTTAGGAAATCAAATCTACTGTTTCGATGACAACAACTATATAATGGAAATCGAATATGCATATGTATTTCTATCTACAAGTAATTGCTAAAGTAACATCACTAAAAAGACAAGAACAAGGCTCAAAGAATGTATCGAGATGCTACAAGTTGATAGAATTAGAAGAGCAATGACACAGATACAAGAAAAGTAACATGCACAAGATCAGACGTCTGGGTGCACTATCCAGACGTCTAAATGAATTCTCTGGATTACGAACCAGACAGAATCAGATGTCTAGTTAATGTACTCGGATGTCTGAAAAGTACTATATACAAAAAAAATATAGAGCTAGATGTCTGAGACATATTCCAGATGTCTGAAATTGAACTCGGGTGTTGACATTCAAATTACAACTGCCACAATTGAAAAGACACTTTCGCTTCTCTTTGCTGCAACTCTTCATCACCATCAGAAGCGACCATGGACCACTTGTTAATGGATGCAACTACTCAAGGAATCTCTCTACCACTATAAATAGCTTCAAGAATCCAAGAGATGACTTCACCTTACTTACTTACGCTCTTTACTCTTATACTCTGATTTATTCTTGATCTCTAGCAATCATATACTTGTATTTCACTCTTCCATATATTCAGAACTCTTCAATCAATATTCTCTAGATATATAGATTGGAAGCATTTGTACTTAATAATCAATATCCGTGTTATAGAACACACACTTGACAAGAACAAGCTATTGTAACCAAGCCTATTCCTCCGGGCGAAGTGAGGGTGTTTGATAGTCGAATTCCGAAGAGGAGCTTTGGGACTGGACGTAGGACGGGAGGTCTGAACCAGTATAAAATCCTGTTGTGCTTAGTTTATACTTTACTAGATTAATTTTATATTAGTTACATCATATAGTTAGTCTTATATACTTGCATATACACTACACGATCCATCCTATAGACTTACATTTATTTCTTCCCAAACATTTTAAATTTTAAATTTTGAAAATGAATTCCTTTAAATTTTAAGACAATATCACTTAAGTGTCCAAAACTCTTTTATTTTTATTTATTTAAAATCTCTATCTTTATTTCCATACTCAATATTTATTTAATAGAATTTAAAAACCAAGCGTTTTATTTTCAAATTCAGTCTTCAATTTACCCAAATTCACTAGATTATTTTACCTAAAATTTCCCTTTTTATTTCCTTTAAAAACCCAAAATCATATATCTTTATTCTTTCAAAT
Source organism: Allium cepa (assembly GCA_030765085.1). Classification (NCBI taxonomy): domain Eukaryota; kingdom Viridiplantae; phylum Streptophyta; class Magnoliopsida; order Asparagales; family Amaryllidaceae; genus Allium; species Allium cepa. The sequence continues at coordinate 63,627,737 of CM060929.1, forward strand.
ATCAGTATATATTAAACCACGCCATAGCATTCAATAATTTCAATTCCCAATATAATCATCACAGATTATCACATAAATCACATCGCTAAAATATAAAATAAATTAAACGTTTGGAGGAATCTAGTTGGATCCCTCCAACCTGTTTCCCTGCATCCACAGATGTTAGCATAACAATTTAAAATACCAATCCCGCTTCAAGGCGGATATCGCGGTATAAAGGGTCATCCGCTATTATGCGGGGCGCATAGGATCTCATCCACTATATAATGGGGGAAATCAATCACTCCAATACACACACACACACAAACACACTATATATAATATCAAATCTAGTCAATTCAATCATTCAACCAATAATTTAAATTTAACTATATAAATTTAAATGGTATTCCAAATGAGTGAGATTAACTTACCTCTATGTGTTTGCAATCCAATCCAAACCGGCTATTTCCTCCACGATTATAGACCTTGTATAAACATTTACAGTTTATTAACATTTGGACTAATCGAATAATTAATTACCATTTAATAATTTAACTAACCCATGATTTTATTTCAAATTAATAAGTTAATTAATTAATATTTTTAGCAGCTAAAATAATTAAATAGGTTTATTAAACAAATCTATCTCCAAAATACATTTTCCATTTAATAAATTTAATTTAAATTTCCTTTAATAAATTACTTAGTGATTGGAATAATTAAATGAGCAAATTAATCACCAAATCTATTATTTCAGAACAAGCTCGCACATTAAAAATGTATATGTATATTTATCCTCCCTTTGAAACTATATATATATATATATATATATTAATATAATTTATAGATTTCCAAAATCTAATTTACAAAAACATTATCACTTTAAAATCCGTATATTATATTTTCAAAATCTTCCATATAAAATAATTTCTCTCGGTTTCCTGAAAATGGCAAAAGTGGCTCACTATACTGAATATATATAGACACACATATATATAAATCTAAAACATGTTTATATCACACTGTAAAATTTCTTTATAGTGTAAAATATGTATATATGTTATTTAAATTAATGATACAATATATATACCTCATAACCTCCGACCTACGAAATCAACCACGACAAGCTTCCTGAGTGCAGCATCTCTTAAGTTGCACAAAGCATTAAAGAGCAACTCCAAATCTCGGCCATACTCAACTTCGCTTATTAACTCCGACACTCAAGTGGGCACGAGTACATCAGACGCGAACGGCAGATCCTATTAGAAGAAAGCAAGCACTCACTCGACTTCATCTATCTGCTCGTCTACATTTGAGCTCGCGAGAACCTCGCACTTCAGACGAAACCTCTCTCCGACGACGCCGCTATCGAACTTGATCGCGACTTGCCCTAACGTGCTTTCCCACGCACTCTCGTCCTCTGGGCTTCGCTTTCAATCGCCGCTACCTTATACTTGAATAGAGGGCTGATGCGATTTGGCTTGATTGAAAAGCTCGGCTCGATTTTGAATTTAAGAGAAACTGCGGCCATTTATTTCGATTTTGTTTATTTCAAATTGAGGGAGGAAAGGAAAGAGAAACCCCTGATTTACACTGGCCATTCTCGTTTATTTTAAATTTTAATAAAATTTTTAAATTTGTTACGTGTTTTAAATTCCTTTGCATGCTAGACAGATGGAGGAAATGTTGTTTCCTTTTGTACAGGTGTTAGAATGATATAGTGGTAAAAAACAAAACTGATGTAAATAAATTTTGACTGGTAAATTTATATAGTTTTTAAATTTAAATTTAAATTTGAATCGTCACGAAATCGTGACTTAAAATTTTGACTTCCAATCGAGGCATGCTGCTAGGCGTTCATAAGGTTATACTCCTATTCCGAACGCGATGGAAAAGGTTTTGAGTCCTAATTCGATCGTAAGGAGAAGATAGCTTTTTGGATCTAGTTATTAAATTGAATTTCGATATAGATTTCAGGGCGTTTATCTACCTACGACCAAACGATCACTCCAAACACTACGAAAATTGAAATTCGATAATAACACACTATTACGTATCCCATGGAACTAATTTCGTCGAATTCCAAGACTGTGCCTCAGATGGCTATTTTTAAACGTCAATTTAAACTATATATTTTTAAAACTGAACAAACTGTTTTTAAATTCGATTTTAAAAGTTCTATTACCTTCAGTATTGTAAATATAAATTTTCCAAGCCTTTGAAATATTTTTAACCAGCTTAAAAACCAAGATCCACTATTTTAACCAATTTCTAATTATTAAATCAAATAATTTAATTGTCAAATAAACAGTGATATTTGAAATTCAATTTAAACAGACTTTCAATTATTTAAAATTAATTAAATATTTCAATTTCAAATATCCAGAAATTCAAGGTCGTCACATTACACCCCCCTTAAAAGAATTTCGTCCCCGAAATTACTAGTCAAGAGAAATGGTCCTTAACCCTTTACTATTTTCCCAATCCAAATAGTTTTTAACAACTTTCCAAAACCAAACAGTTTTAACAATGCCCAAAACAATCCTTTTATTTAAAACACACTAACCCTTACTAATTTCCCAAGCTTCTTTCATAGGTTCCCACCAATATCACTTACCCAATTATTCAAATATAAATTTTAAACCAAATTTTAAACTATCAAAAATTTCTAACTCCCTAAATTTTCGAAAAATTTCGCCAGCGTCTCCTTTGCGTGACTAGCTTGATACAACTACAAAATGCCACTATGGGCCCTCAGATTTCAAAAGAAAACAAAAGGCCAAGTGACTAGACCAGAAAACCATCAAATTTATACAGAAATTTAAATACATACCCTTTTTTGGGCCATTCAAATTTAGCTTCTGAAATCAAAAATCCCAATTTCCTTTTTTCTTTTAAAACACCTGTATATCCAACTTAGCAATAATGTCCAATTACAACACTCAAAATCATTTTACACATTTCTTCTACAAAAAGTTTCAATATCTGTAACAACACGCATATTTAACGATTTTATATTTAAATGTTTTATTTAAATATAGCGTCGTTAGTCGGATTTTTAGGTACGAAATGTTACTATTTTCAAACGGCCGAATTGGGACTTGAAACCATCTCCATTGGTTCCAAAATGGCGTTTGCGATCTTTTAAGTATAAGCTTCGATATGTTTGGAGTTTGTGAATTTTTGCAACTTTTCTATTTGGGTTTTCGGTTTCGGTTCAGCCCATTTGTTAGTTTAAACCCCTAACTCAGCCCTCTCTTCATCCATTCACCCTCATTTTATTTCTTAAACTTAAGAAAACTGAAAATGGTGGAAGGGAAAGGGAAATATAAATTGCAAGCCCTAGTTTCTTCTTTGCAAACTTGATTCTTGCTCCAATATCAAAGAAAAGACATTGGTAAGCTCCTCTTCACCTTCTCTATCTCTTTCTCTCTTCAATCTCAGAAATTTCCTAAACATAACTTAGAAAAATACTTGTTTTATTCTTAGATTGAAGCTAGTAGAGTTGAAGTGGAGATTTGTTGGTCTTCTCCTTGAAAATTGAACTCCTTCTTTGTTTTGAATTAGAAGGTGAGTTTTGAATCACATCTACTTCTTTTGATTTCATTGATGTTGGGTATAAATTCCTAGCACTTGTTTATATGCACTTGCTTTTGGTTTGGATTGAATTGGAGAATATCCAAATTTTTAGTGTTTGGGTTCAATTCTTTAAAAATCCTAACTTTGATGTTTGAACATGTTTTTGGTGGCGAATCGGAGAGCTAATGGAGCTGGGGTATCAGTTGGCTAAGGCTCCTTAGGTCCATTGCTCGAACGGTCGCGTTTTGGAAGAGTTTGCATTTCGATGAGAAAGGGCAAGAACTGCAGAAATTTTCAGTTCGGCCGACCAAGCCCTATAGCCGGTCGACCAACCTGCTATCCCGAGCTTTTTTTTATTTTCTGCATCTGGCCAGCCGACCGAGCCCTGTAGTCCGGTCGACCGACCTGCTCCTATTTTGCTGTTTTGCCTATTTTTGCTCATTTTAATTGGTTTTCCAAATTTTATCGATTCAAGTTGGTTTTTAATGGTTGTCATTGCATCTTTGGCTTTGATAACTTATTTTTGACTTCATTCACGGGTTTTTATAATTAATCGCTCTAAATCGTATTAAAAGTTTCCTTCTCCAATTCTTAAATTCTATTTAAAACGCACATACACAATTTCGCACTTCGAGTGGAGTGGAAGGCAGATTAAATGGTTAGGTAAAACACGGACCATGAATCCATGCGTTTGTCTTGCCGATTAATCCCCGACCTATTCGATTGATCGTTTTGGCCTTTTGGTCTAGTTTAACGATGAAACGAGGTGAACTTTGTACTGCTTTGAGTGTGAAATTAACTAACGGATAGTAAACCGTTTAGTGCGAACGAGTGGTTATGGGACTCACTTTACCACTTTTCGGATTCCTTTTTGAGAGTTATGACACATTCCGCTAGTTAGTGGTGTCCAGTACTGGGTCTCCGACCTTCACCACTACGGTTTGTTGCCTTCGGGTATGTGCCTTCGGGTTTGTGTCTTCGGGTTTGTTGCCCTTTAGTATCGCTTCCGATGTTGGTCGTTATGAGCCGCATGGGTGATATTGGGTTGCCCTTTAGTATGGCTTCCTATGTTGGTCGTTATGAGCCGCATGGGTGATATTGGGTTTGGAGTCTTCGGGCTCATGGATCCTTGTTTGTACAGTACTGAGCTCAAGCAAATTTTCTGATGTTTCATTCATATGTATATTCCCTAGGTATCGCCCTTCGGTGTTGGTCTTTTTGAGCCGCATGATATAGCGATTACCTTGTGGAACTTGTATACCTTATTGGTTTTTGTTATTGCCTTATAGCTTGCTTTGGGGTATTCTTATCCTTTGTTTCTATACGATGCCGATGATATGAGGTTTGTTTTATTATGATTCATCTTTTGTTAGATGATTACGATATCTCTTTTAGAGATATTTGTTATACCTTGTAACCTTGCAGGTTAACTGTTGTTCAGTTTATCTAACTGATTTGTTTAGCTAGACTGACCCGTGTATTTTATACTCGGATCAGACCGAGATGTTTCAGGTTAGGTGCTTTTGGACTTAGCCTATTTTGCTTCCACATGTACTATTCAGCTTGTTCCTTTTTGTTAAAGCTTTTTGTGTAGTCCTTTTTATTTTAACTCTATTATATGTATTCTTTTGGGATTCGTCTGTATATTGTGGTTTGCTATACCACTTGTATTATTTTATATACTCTGTTATGTATCAATATATGTGTGTATGATGATCTACTGTTCTGTGATGTATATTACATTTGAGTTGTTATATTCTGTTCTGATAGATCCTTCAACCACCTATGGTTTTGTTTTAAGTATTCATTGAGTATGTCGACCTGCTTGGTATGTTTATTGTCGATGTATTCAATTGATAGTTAGAGCAAGGCTATGGATGGTCGCTCCCAACAAGCCTTATTCTCCGTGTTAGTTGACGGCATTACCCTGTAGTGTCCTTGGCTCAAATCCAACACAAGAAGCTTGATTCTAAGATTCAAAAGAAGAACATTCCCAATGTTAGGTTTAGGAATTTCTGAAATTGATAAGAGAATGAGTTGGAGAAGAAGAAGAGAAGGCTTACCAATGGGTTCTCTCGAATTTGGAGCTAGAAGTTGGATTTGCTAATGAAGACTTGGGCTTGGAGTTTTAATTTCCTCTTCCACTCTCCATGGTTATAAAAGTTTTAATTTCCTCTTCCATTCTCCGTGTTAGTTGACGGCATTACCCTGTAGTGTCCTTAGGTCCATTGCTCGAACGGTCGCGTTTTGGAAGAGTTTGTATTTCGATGAGAAAGGACAAGAACTGGAGAAATTTGCAGTTCGGCCGACCGAGCCCTATAGCAGGTCGACCGACCTGCTATCCCGAGCTTTTTTTAATTTTCTGCATCTGCCCAGCCGACCGAGCCCTGTAGTCCGGTCGACCGACCTGCTCCTATTTTGCTGTTTTGCCTATTTTTGCTCATTTTGATTGGTTTTCCAAATTTTATCGATTCAAGTTGGTTTTTAGTGGTTGTCATTGCATCTTTGGCTTTGATAACTTATTTTTGACCTCATTCACGGGTTTTTATAATTAATCCCTCTAAATCGTATTAAAAGTTTCCTTCTCCAATTCTTAAATTCTATTTAAAACGCACATACACAATTTCGCACTTCGAGCGGAGTGGAAGGGAGATTAAATGGTTAGGTAAAACACGGACCATGAATCCATGTGTTTGTCTTGCCGATTAATCCCCGACCTATTCGATTGATCGTTTTGGCCTTTTAGTCTGGTTTACCGATGAAACGAGGTGAACTTTGTACTGCTTTGAGTGTGAAATTAACTAACGGATAGTAAACCGTTTAGTGCGAACGAGTGGTTATCGGACTCTCGTTCCCACTTTTCGGATTCCTTTTTGAGAGTTATGACACATTCCGCCAGTTAGTGGTGTCCAGTACTGGGTCTCCGACCTTCACCACTACGGTTTGTTGCCTTCGGGTTTGTGCCTTCTGGTTTGTTGCCCTTTAGTATCGCTTTCGACGTTGGTCGTTATGAGCCGCATGGGTGATATTGGGTTGCCCTTTAGTATCGCTTCCGATGTTGGTCGTTACGAGCCGCATGGGTGATATTGGGTTTGGAGTCTTCGGGCTCATGGATCCTTGTTTGTACAGTACTGAGCTCGAGCAAATTTCCTGATGTTTCATTCATATGTATATTCCCTAGGTATCGCCCTTCGGTGTTGGTCTTTTTGAGCCGCATGATATGTAGCGATTACCTTGTGGAACTTGTATACCTTATTGGTATTTGTTATTGCCTTATGGCTTGCTTTGGGGTATTCTTATCCTTTGTTTCTATATGATGCCGATGATATGAGGCTTGTTTTATTATGATTCATCTTTTGGTAGATGATTGTGATATCTCTTTTAGAGATATTTGTTATACCTTGTAACCTTGCAGGTTAATTGTTGTTTAGTTTATCTAACTGATTTGTTTAGCTAGACTGACCCGTGTATTTTATACTCGGGTCAGACCGAGATGTTTCAGGTTAAGTGCTTTTGGACTTAGCCTATTTTGCTTCCGCATGTACTATTCAGCTTGTTCCATTTTGTTAAAGCTTTTTGTGTAGTCCTTTTTATTGTAACTCTGTTATATGTATTCTTTTGGGATTCGTCTGTATATTGTGGTTTGCTATACCACTTGACATGTATTATTTTGTATACTCTATTATGTATCAATATATGTGTATATGATGATCTACTATTCTGTGATGTATATTACATTTGAGTTGTTATATTCTGTTCTGATAGATCTTTCAACCACCTATGGTTTTTTTTAAGTATTCATTGAGTATGTCGACCTGCTTGGTATGTTTATTGTCGATGTATTCAATTGATAGTTAGAGCAAGGCTATGGATGGCCGCTCCCAACCAGCCTTATTCTCCGTGTTAGTTGACGTCATTACCCTGTAGTGTCCTTGGCTCAAATCCAACACAAGAAGCTTGATTCTAAGCTTTAAAAGAAGAACATTCCCAAAGTTAGGTTTAGGAATTTCTGAAATTGATAAGAGAATGAGTTGGAGAAGAAGAAGAGAAGGCTTACCAATGGGTTCTCTTGAATTTGGAGCTAGAAGTTGGATTTGCTAATGAAGACTAGGGCTTGGAATTTTAATTTCCTCTTCCACTCTCCATGGTTATGACAGTTTTAATTTCCTCTTCCATTCTCCGTGTTAGTTGACGGTATTACCCTGTAGTGTCCTTAGGTCCATTGCTCGAACGGTCGCGTTTTGGAAGAGTTTGCATTTCGATGAGAAAGGGCAAGAATTGTAGAAATTTGCATTTCGACCGACCGAGCCCTGTAGCCGGTCAACCGACCTGCTATTCCGAGCTTTTTTTTATTTTCTGCATCTGCCCAGCCGACCGAGCCCTGTAGTCTGGTCGACCGACCTGCTCCTATTTTGTTGTTTTGCCTATTTTTGCTCATTTTGATTGGTTTTCCAAATTTTATCGATTCAAGTTGGTTTTTAGTGGTTGTCATTGCATCTTTGGCTTTGATAACTTATTTTTGACTTCATTCACGGGTTTTTATAATTAATCCCTCTAAATAGTATTAAAAGTTTCCTTCTCCAATTCTTAAATTCTATTTAAAACGCACATACACAATTTCGCACTTCGAGCGGAGTGGAAGTGAGATTAAATGGTTAGGTAAAACACGGACCATGAATCCATGCGTTTGTCTTGCCGATTAATCTCCGACCTATTCGATTGATCGTTTTGGCCTTTTGGTCTGGTTTACCGATGAAACGAGGTGAACTTTGTACTGCTTTGAGTGTGAAATTAACTAACGGATAGTAAACCGTTTAGTGCGAACGAGTGGTTATGGGACTCACGTTACCACTTTTCGGATTCCTTTTTGAGAGTTATGACACATTCCGCCAGTTAGTGGTGTCGAGTATTGGGTCTCCGACCTTCACCACTACGGTTTGTTGCCTTCGGGTATGTGCCTTCGGGTTTGTTGCCCTTTAGTATCGCTTTCGATGTTGGTCGTTATGAGCCGCATGGGTGATATTGGGTTTGGAGTCTTCGGGCTCATGGATCCTTGTTTGTACAGTACTGAGCTCGAGCAAATTTTCTGATGTTTCATTCATATGTATATTCCCTAGGTATCGCCCTTCGGTGTTGGTCTTTTTGAGCCACATGATATGTAGCGATTACCTTATGGAAATTGTATACCTTATTGGTATTTTTTATTGCCTTATGGCTTGCTTTGGGGCATTCTTATCCTTTGTTTCTATATGATGCCGATGATATAAGGCTTGTTTTATTATGATTCATCTTTTGTTAGATGATTGTGATATCTCTTTTAGAGATATTTGTTATACCTTGTAACCTTGCAGGTTAATTGTTGTTCAGTTTATCTAACTGATTTGTTTAGCTAGACTGACCCGTGTATTTTATACTCGGGTCAGACCGAGATGTTTCAGGTTAGGTGATTTTGGACTTAGCCTATTTTGCTTCTGCATGTACTATTCAGCTTGTTCCTTTTTGTTAAAGCTTTTTGTGCAGTCCTTTTTATTGTAACTCTATTATATGTATTCTTTTGGGATTCGTCTGTATATTGTGGTTTGCTATACGACTTGACATGTATTATTTTGTATACTCTGTTATGTATCAATATATGTGTATATGAAGATCTACTGTTCTGTGATGTATATTACATTTGAGTTTTTATATTCTGTTCTGATAGATCCTTCAACCACCTATGGTTTTGTTTTAAGTATTCATTGAGTATGTCGACCTGCTTGGTATGTTTATTGTCGATGTATTCAATTGATAGTTAGAGCAAGGCTATGGATGGTCGCTCCCAACCAGCCTTATTCTCCATGTTAGTTGACGGCATTACCCTGTAGTGTCCTTGGCTAGCGTGGGTATAGAGGTGGGGCGTCACAGCGTGGTATCAGAGCTGAGTTCAGAACAAAATATGATAAACACAGAATAGATGCACATATTCCGGTACATCAAAGTGTATAAGTGATACAAATCTTTGAATCGTCATGCCTTTCTATTTCTTCTTCTATCAAAGGTTAGATAGAATTTGGGAAATACGTCTAGGAATGCATTTAAATCCCGTAGTATTCCATATTGAAGTATCTACCTTGTGCTTGTTCTTATCTTACTTTCAGCGTATGGCTGGAAGAGGCAGAGGACGACGTTCGGATGCTGGGCAATCCAGTGGTTCACATCTGGATGGCGTTTATATGTCTGCCGATCAGTTTTTGGAATTGTTTAGGAGCACTCAGCCTCCAGTTCCTCCTCGAGTGTCTCCACCTCGCGAGTCTGCCTTTGCATGCCAATGCAGTGATTTTTCTCATCTTGGAGGAAAGCCGTTTAAGGGTCCGAGTTTGTTCTTGAAGTCCAAGCTTTGTTTCGCACGTGCGAGCGTATCTTCTCTCGCATGGATCTTTCTGACCATGATAGAGTTCTTGTAACTTCTAGCTTATTACAAGAGCGTTCCCTTGATTGGTATGAGCTTCTTGTAGCCGAGATTGATGAGTCTACTCTTTCTTGGACTCAGTTTCGGGAGCGATTTGAACTCAAGTTCGTTCCTGAATCTGAAAAAGTTTTATTGACCCGTCGCTTCCTCGAGTTGAAGCAAGGGAAATCTTCTATTTCTGAGTATGTTGCATCATTTGAGGCTTTATCTAAGTATGGTCTTGAATTCATTACACTTCTTATAAGAAGAATTTGAAGTTTGTCTCTAGTCTTAAGAAATATCTTAAGAAGTCTTTGTTGCTCCAGCTTAAGCTTTCTTTTGAGGAGTTGGTTGATACGGCACTTCATCTCGAGATCGTCGAGAAGGAGTGTGATAGTGATGTTGATGTTGAGGTTTCCAAGAACCCCAACAAGAAGCCGTTTCCATTTCAGAAATCCAGGCCTTTTCCTTCTAAGAAGAAGAAGAAGACTGGTAGTTCTAGTTCTCGGCCTCAGTCTGTTGGAACACCTTTCATTCAAAAGTGTTTCGATTGTGGGTCTCCTGATTATATTATTCGAGCTTGTCCTAAGCCTCTCTTCTGTCGCTATTGCAAGAAGGAAGGTCATCATGTTTCAGCTTGCCCTACTGTTCCGGCTGGTGCCAAGTCTAGCAGGCTTTATGCTGCTAAGGCTTCTGTAGGTCCTTCTCAGTCCAAAGGTATATCTCCATCTATTTTGGAAGGTTCTATTTTATTTCATGATCACAGTATTCGAGTTCTTTTCGATACGGGTGCCTCACATTCTTTCGTATCGAAGAAGCTCGTTGATGATTTATCTTTGGATGTTTCTTGTTTAGTTACTTCTTTAAGGATTGCGAATCCTATTGGGGGATCCGCGACCCTTAGCTTACTTTGTGATGATGTTGAGATTGTTTTATGTGGCTTTTCTTTTCGTGCGAATCTGCACGTTATTTCTTGTCTGGAATTTGATATGATTTTGGGTATGGACTGGCTAGTGAGATATGATGCCAGGATTATTTGTTCGGAGAGAATTATATATCTTTGACATCCGGATTCGTCTACTCAGTTATCTCTTATTCTTCGGGATGTGGATAATTCCAAAATGGCTTTATATTCTCTTGACTCGCAAGATGATAATGATATATCTCGTATTCCCATTGCTTGTGACTTTTCTGATATTTTTGAACCTGTTTCGGGTTTGCCACCCAAGCGGGCAATTGAGTTCCGCATTGATCTCATTCCAGGTGCGCAGCCAGTTAGTCGTCCTCCCACGAGGATGTCTACAAGGGAAAATGAGGAACTCAAGAAGCAGCTTTTAGAGCTTGAGTCCAAGCAGTTGATTCAGTCCAGTTTTTCTCCGTGGGGATCCGCGGTCGTCTTTGTGAGGAAGTCTGATGGAACTCTTAGGCTTTGCATTGACTATCGCAAACTTAACGAGTTGACCATTAGGAATAGGTACCCATTGCCTAGGATCGATGATATGTTTGATTTACTGAGTGGTGCTAAGGTCTTTTCTCAGCTAGACCTTGCCACGGGTTTTCATCAGTTACGAGTCACGGAAGATAGCATTCCTCTTACAGCTTTCCGCACTCGTTATGGTTCTTTTGAGTGGCTTGTTATGCCGTTCAGTTTGACGAACGCTCCTGCTTTCTTTATTGATCTCATGAATCGAGTATTCTGGGAATATCTCGATAAGTTCGTCCTTGTCTTCATTGATGATATCCTTATTTATTCTAAGTCTGAAGCTGAGCATGCTAATCACTTGAGAATTGTCTTGAGTACTCTTCGTCGTCATCAGCTTAGAGCCAAATTCTCCAAGTGCCACTTTTGGGAGAATAAGGTTAAGTTCTTAGGCCATGTTGTATCTTCCGATGGCACTTCTGTCGATCCCTCAAAGATCGAAGCCATCCAGAATTGGAAGAGGCCCGAGAATGTTCATGAGATTCGTAGTTTCCTTGGATTGGCAGGTTATTACCGTCGGTTCGTTAAAGATTTTTCCCGAGTTGTGCTTCCTCTCACCTGCCTTACTCGGAAGGGCATTCGTTTTGATTGGTCCGACAAGTGTGAAGCTTCCTTTCAGACATTGAAGGAACTTCTCACTAATGCTCCTATTTTGGTGGTTCCTGAAGGGAATCATGATCTTGTTGTCTACACCGATGCTTGTGGTAGTGGTCTCGGTGCTGTTCTTATGCAGAAGGATCGGGTAGTTGCTTATGCTTCTAGGCAACTGCGTCCGAATGAAGTTCGCTATGCCACTCATGATCTTGAGTTAGCCGCCATTGTCTTTGCCCTGAAGATTTGGCGACACTATTTATTGGGCGAGCGCTTCATTCATTATACCGATCATAAATCTTTGAAGTATTTGTTCACTCAGAAGGAACTCAATATGAGACAACAACATTGGCTTGAGTTTCTTGCTTCCTTTGACTTTGATATCCGGTATACCCCTGGCAAGGGTAATCGTGTTGCAGATGCGCTTAGTCGCAAACGTTCGGCTGTTATTTCTATGATGCTTGCCGAATGGAATGTTCTTGAGACTCTATCTCTTTGTGAAATTCGTGATCGATGTTCATCTTCTGATTCTCCTATTCTATTCTTTAGTTTGGGAGCTCGACCTATTTTGTTGGATCGTATTGCCGATGCCCAACGGCGTGATCCTGATTTGTTGCATCTTATTCAGCTTTGTGAGTCTGGATCCTGTGATGAGGCGTTGCGGGATTTCAGCATTGATTCTCATGGGTGTCTTCGTAAGAAGAACCGTCTTTTTGTGCCTTTTGGTTTTTCACTTAGGCATGACATTCTTGATGACTGCCACCGTTCTAAGTATACCATTCATCCTGGTAGTAGTAAGATGTATGCCGATATGCATCGTCTTTATCATTGGGAAGGCATGAAGCGTGATGTAGCGAGTTATGTAAGTAATTGCATAACTTGTCAGCGTGTTAAGGCCGAACATCAGCGTCATTCGGGTCTTCTTCAGCCTCTAGAGATTCCATTATAGAAATGGGATCAGATTTCTATGGATTTCGTTGATGGCCTACCTCGTTCGAGATCAGGTCATTCTAGTATTTGGGTTATTGTTGATCGCCTCACTAAGTCTGCTCATTTTGTCCCTATTAAGTCTAATAGAACTGCTTCGCATTTGACTAAGTTGTATGTTAAGGAAATCGTGAGACTTCACGGTGTTCCTAGTTCTATTGTGAGTGATCGTGATCCTTTATTCACGAGTCATTTTTGGCAGAGTCTTCAGCAAGCTTTGGGAACAAAGCTTAACTTTAGTACAGCTTATCATCCGCAGTCTGGCGGACAGACTGAACGGGTGAATCGTATCTTGGAAGATCTTCTCCGTATTTGTATTTTTGATTTTGGTGGTAGCTGGGAGGATCATCTACCTCTTGTAGAGTTCTCCTACAACAATAGTTTTCAGTCTAGTATCGGTATGGCTCCTTTCGAAGCTTTATACGGAAGGCCATGTCGATCTCCTTCATGTTGGTTGGAATCTGGGGAGAAGCTTATTCTTGGTCCAGATTTTGTTCGTGATTCTTCCGAGAAGATTGATCTTATCCGGTTGAGAATGAAAGAGGCACAGAGTCGCCAGAAATCCTACGCGGATAGCCGTAGGAAACCTCTCGAGTTCTCGATTGGTGATCTTGTTTTTATTCGTGTTTCTCCTTTGAAAGGGGTTATGCGTTTCAATACGACTGGGAAATTGGCTCCTCGCTTTATAGGACCATTTTCTATTACTGAACGTATTGGCCCTGTGGCTTATAGAGTTTCACTTCCTGCTCATCTATCTGGCATTCATGATGTGTTTCACGTCTCACAGCTTCGGAAGTGTCTTCGGGAGTCAGATTCTGTCATTACTTCTCCTAATTTGCTAGAGCTTGAGATCTCACCGGACTTATCTATTGTACAGCAGCCTATTCGCGTACTTGACACGGAGGTGCGACACCTTCGGAACAAGGATGTGCCGCTCGTTAAGGTTCAATGGTCTGCTAGTCCCAATGACTATACTTGGGAAACCAGAGAGTTTATCGAGCGATCTTATCCGGGTTTTCTATCTTTGCTTGGGAACGGTGAGTATATCCTTTTGTCTCAAGCTTATTTTCTTTTCTTTTGAAGGTTGTATGTATGTAGTTGTTACAAATATCGTCTCTAGGAATTGCGGGGACGCAATTTTGTGAGAAGGGGAGATCTGTAACAACCCACATATCTAACGATTTTATATTTAAATGTTTTATTTAAATATAGCGTCGTTAGTCGGATTTTTAGGTCCGAAATGTTACTTTTTGCAAATGGCCGAATTAGGACTCGAAACCACCTTCATTGGTTCCAAAATGGCATTTGCGATCTTTCTAAGTATAAGCTTCGATATGTTTGGAATTTGTGAATTTTTGCAACTTTTCTATTTGGGTTTTCGGTTTCGGTTCAGCCCATTTGTTAGTTTAAACCCCTAACTCAGCCCTCTCTTCATCCATTCACCCTTATTTTATTTCTTAAACTTAAGAAAACTGAAAATGGTGGAAGGGAAAGGGAAATAGAAATTGCAAGCCCTAGTTTCTTCTTTGCAAACTTGATTCTTGCTCCAATATCAAAGAGAAGACATTGGTAAGCTCCTCTTCATCTTCTCTATCTCTTTCTCTCTTCAATCTCATAAATTTCCTAAACCTAACTTAGGAAAATACTTGTTTTATTCTTAGATTGAAGCTAGTAGAGTTGAAGTGGAGATTTGTTGGTCTTCTCCTTGAAAATTGAACTCCTTCTTTGTTTTGAATTAGAAGGTGAGTTTTGAACTCACATCTACTTCTATTGATTTCATTGATGTTGGGTATAAATTCCTAGCACTTGTTTATATGCACTTGCTTTTGGTTTGGATTGAATTGGAGAATATCCAAATTTTTAGTGTTTGGGTTCAATTCTTTAAAAATCCTAACTTTGATGTTTGAACATGTTTTTGGTGGCGAATCGGAGAGCTAATGGAGCTGGGGTATCAGTTGGCTAAGGCTCCTTAGGTCCATTGCTCGAACGGTCGCGTTTTGGAAGAGTTTGCATTTCGATGAGAAAGGGCAAGAACTGCAGAAATTTTCAGTTCGGCCGACCAAGCCCTATAGCCGGTCGACCGACCTGCTATCCCGAGCTTTTTTTTATTTTCTGCATCTGGCCAGCCGACCGAGCCCTGTAGTCCGGTCGACCGACCTGCTCCTATCTTGCTGTTTTGCCTATTTTTGCTCATTTTGATTGGTTTTCCAAATTTTATCGATTCAAGTTGGTTTTAAGTGGTTGTCATTGCATCTTTGGCTTTGATAACTTATTTTTGACTTCATTCACGGATTTTTATAATTAATCCCTCTAAATCGTATTAAAAGTTTCCTTCTACAATTCTTAAATTCTATTTAAAACGCACATACAAAATTTCGCACTTCGAGCGGAGTGGAAGGGAGATTAAATGGTTAGGTAAAAAACGGACCATGAATCCATGCGTTTGTCTTGTCGATTAATCCCCGACCTATTCGATTGATCGTTTTGGCCTTTTGGTCAGGTTTACCGATGAAACGAGGTGAACTTTGTACCGCTTTGAGTGTGAAATTAACTAACGGATAGTAAACCGTTTAGTGCGAACGAGTGGTTATGGGACTCACGTTACCACTTTTTGGATTCCTTATTGAGAGTTATGACACATTCCGCCAGTTAGTGGTGTCGAGTATTGGGTCTCCGACCTTCACCACTACGGTTTGTTGCCTTCGGGTATGTGCCTTCGGGTTTGTTGCCCTTTAGTATCGCTTTCGATATTGGTCATTATGAGCCTCATGGGTGATATTGGGTTGCCCTTTAGTATCGCTTCCGATGTTGGTCGTTATGAGCCGCATGGGTGATATTGGGTTTGGAGTCTTCGGGCTCATGGATCCTTGTTTGTACAGTACTGAGCTCGAGCAAATTTTCTGATGTTTCATTCATATATATATTCCCTAGGTATCGCCCTTCGGTGTTGGTCTTTTTGAGCTGCATGATATGTAGCGATTACCTTGTGGAACTTGTATACCTCATTGGTATTTGTTATTGCCTTATGGCTTGCTTTGGGGTATTCTTATCCTTTGTTTCTATATGATGCCGATGATATGAGGCTTGTTTTATTATGATTCATCTTTTGTTAGATGATTGTGATATCTCTTTTAGAGATATTTGTTATACCTTGTAACCTTGCAGGTTAATTGTTGTTCAGTTTATCTAACTGATTTGTTTAGCTAGACTGACCCGTGTATTTTATACTCGGGTTAGACCGAGATGTTTCAGGTTAGGTGCTTTTGGACTTAGCCTATTTTGCTTCCGCATGTACTATTCAGCTTGTTCCTTTTTGTTAAAGCTTTTTGTGTAGTCCTTTTTATTGTAACTCTGTTATATGTATTATTTTGGGATTCGTCTGTATATTGTGGTTTGCTATACCACTTGACATGTATTATTTTGTATACTCTGTTATGTATCAATATATGTGTATATGATGATCTACTTTTCTGTGATGTATATTACATTTGAGTTGTTATATCTGTTCTGATAGATCCTTTAACCACCTATGGTTTTGTTTTAAGTATTCATTGAGTATGTCGACCTGCTTGGTATGTTTATTGTCGATGTATTCAATTGATAGTTAGAGCAAGGCTATGGATGGTCGCTCCCAACCAGCCTTATTCTCCGTGTTAGTTGACGGCATTACCTTGTAGTGTCCTTGGCTAGCGTGGGTATAGAGGTGGGGCGTCACAATATCTATTACATTCAAGTCCGTACGATGCACATATATCATCTGTACGCAATACCAATTTTGATTGCTCACTCGATCACACAATTTCACTTCCGAACTAGTATCGTCCATCCGACTTCCTACTGCGGACTCGGATCTGGTTTCTTGATCAGAAACCGTCATTCTCCTTGCATAGTCACAAACTATGATAGAGAATTTCCAGAATCAATCAAAAATCCATATCCAGGGTTCGCCGTCGAAAATCGAGTGAAAAATCCCAACTCGAAACGATATAAATATCTCAAAATTCTATGATCGAATCTGGATCAAATCGCTATGCGAATAAAATAATATACGTACATCATACGTATTTATCTCAATTGATTATTAGCTATGTCAATTCTCTTTTTATTCACAATTACACTGATTCCATTACTTATACACCCTTATCATTTCACACACTAATCTCCACTCAAATATTAACTTAGAATATTTCCTCAATTCCAAATTTTACTTAAGAATTTCACCATTTCTTAAGTCCATTATAAATATCCTGTACACTTTTATATTTATTTTTACTACATCACTTAAGCTTTCACATCTATTTCATTTAATTTAAATTATCAATTCCATTGAATTCAATTTACTTTCCAATTTTAAAATTTTAACTCTATTCATCTCATCTCAAACCATATTTAATTAGTCATTTCTTTAATTAGTTTCACTTACTAATTTATTTTAGATCTCAATGGATTTTATTTCCAAACTTTAATTTATTTTTAGTCTACTTTGACTTAATTCCTCAACTTCACTTTACTTACACAATTTAAATTAAATTTTAGCCCAATAATCATTTTCAATTTATTTGCTTTGCCCATTTAAATCAATTAGTTTACTTACAAATTTTATTTCAATCCTTTGTATTATTTAGTCCAACCCGAACTAATTCTTTTACTCCACCTTATTTAACACAATTCAAATTCAATTCCAATGTTCAGCTTGAATTCCATTTACTTTATTTAACTCAATTCAATTACGTTCCATTTTCATTCAAATTTTTAAATTTTCTATAAGTTTTCCATTTATTTAAATTCCATTTGCTAACTTATTTTAATTTACTTCAAATAATTAGCTTACCTTCCAACTTGTTTGGGTCCACACTTACTTTTATTCAATCCTTCTTAAGTTAAATTTTATTCTAACATATTCAAAATTTCACAAACTATAAACCCATTTATATTCTATAAACAATTTCAAATCAACTCCAGAGTATTTTAAACAATTACTCATATTTCAAAAGCATTTTTAAAATCAATTATATATACATAATTCATTTGCAAATCAAATCATCCTTTGAATTTTAAAACCAAACCCAGCTTTACAAACAACTCCAATTTAAAACGATTTGGTAGTAATTTCTCTCTTGGAAACTCGAAAATGAACATCGATGATGCTGCAGTCATCACCGAGTTTATTTTCCAGCGACCGAAAGAGTTTAGTGCTTTTATCTCTTTAAAAACCTTTTCCAAATATTTTTTAAAATTCCAAGTCTTACTAGATTTCAAATCCAATTCAAAAATATATCTCAAATAATATCACTATTATTTCTCCAAAATATTTGAAAATCATTTTCAAACTCAAAAGAATTATTATTTTTCCAAAATTCAAAAATATTTCAATCTATAGTCAAATATTTCTCTAGAATTTTATTTCAAATTATAAATCTCATTTGTAATTCACATTTACAAACTCCTTTTGTATATGAAGTTATTTCTTAGTTTTTAGTTATGATTTTCAATTTCTTATTCAACTTCTACACAATCATGATAATAATTTAATATTATCATCCCTAACAACCAAACAACCATATACTATAATAATTTACAAAAATTATTTCTTTTTATATATAAAAATAATTTGGGTAAAATTATTTCATTTACCCTATTTTAAAACAATATTGTGTCGATTTATCTTGTTTAAGAGTTCAGAAACCCTTATTGATGACATGGCATCCCACATATCGACCAAAGTCCATAAACACTCAACCAATAAGTCAACACAATATAAAAAACAATTTTTATATTCACTAAAAATACGCGCTCATATCTATTAATACCCTCAACTCATTCTTAGAGTACTGCAAACTCTATTCTATGAGTAATCCCCACCAGAGCCAAGGTTCTTTCCTAACCTTTAGCTCTGACCACATTGTAACGACTCGATTTTTCTACGCCCGAAAATCGACATCAATACGTCCACTGTATCAAATGATAAACAATCGAATGCTGAAAAACCAAACCGTTAGGTTTAAAGAAGAATGAGGTAGAAGAAGAAATATAAACAATATCAGAATCTCACAATCCCAGTGGAACAATATATAATAGATAAATTACTAATCTTTAAACGAAAGAACTATATCTGTTTATACATTACAACATCAGAATACAACAACATCTATAGCACACAACTGGACAGTTAACCTATCCTCACAAATCAGACTATACAGTTAATCACACACAGCGGAATATTCATCAAATACGTGTGATACGTCTCGCCAACCAGCTCGTCTCCTGAGCTCCAGGGCATTCCATCCTAAATCTATACTCTATAATACTCGGTCTGACCCGAGCATTATAGCGAAATAACACCCGAGTCAGTCTGAAAAACCAGATTGAGAAAACACTTTGGATTATTAAAGTTTTCAAAATCCTTTGAAAATCAAAGGTATCTCGTAAGACCACGCCGCATGTAAGACCCGAAATTTTCACCCGAAAATTTTAGATAGTTATGAAAAGAAGAAAGAGATAGAAGAAGAAGAAGAACATAAACATTAACATCTCACGTTCGCAGCGGATAAAATATATAAGAAATAATAACAGTTTACAAAAGAATACTATATCTGTCGATTACATTTAATATACATCAGAGTTTCACGAATATACAGTACTGAATATATAAAATTAGCATGTCCCATATTAACAAGAATATAATACAACGGAAATACTTTACACGATCCTGCCATCCTCTCGCCTCCTGAGCTCCGGAACGTACCTACCTGAAAATTTGTAATACTCGGTCTGACCCGAGCATTGCACCAAAGTAACACCCAGGTCAGGTTGGAAACCAGCGTGAGTAAACCCAACTAACATGGAATACCAAAGCAAACAACTTATATAAAACCCGGGGTAACTTATATCAATTTAACTAATTCACAATTTGCTATAGACAACACTTATTTCACATATAAATTTCTAAGTACCAAACTTAGATAAAATAATCCAATTCACTTAAATCATTTCATTTCAACTAATTGATTTCACAAATCAATTTATAAAAATTCGAAGTGATTTCTGGTATTTCCCAATACCCGACCCCTGTCTCTTTGAAACTCATGTTATTCTAACCTAAGTTATTCAAATGAAATACACAACATTTCATATCAAAGATATCTACTCATTCAAAGCATCCAATACCAATCAATCATTCATAAGCAAATTTTATCGCTTCCAAATTATCTCAATTGATTCTAATTGAATTTCTAACCTTAATTTCTTAGATTCTTTACTTGTCGATTACTTAATTCAAATCAAATAATTCAATCATCCCTTCAATATTCATCTTAATTAATCAGCCTGAATTAATTATCCTTCAATTTCATTCAAGCATCTATCTTTAATTAACTTTACAGTATTAATCATACTTAGCCAAAATCAATAAGTAATCTTAATTTCTTCATGAATTAGTTAACTATATTAATTACATTAATCCTTAATTACTTATATTAATTAATTTCTCATAAGTCACTTATTATGGATTAGTTAATCTTACTTAACCAAATCTATAATTACTTCATTAACTATATTAGTTATTGATTTCCAATTATATTTCAATTTATCTAAATCTAAATAAATTATATTAATTAAAACACAGAATTAATCCTACTTGATTTATCTCCACCTGAAATTATCTACCTTTTTATTTACTCATTAATAAATTTTCCTTAATTAATTATCTTAATTTATCTCTCGATTAATTACACAAAGTAATTATAGTATTAATTGCATTAAGTAATTACTTTTTAAACCACCCAATGATCATTTTAATTAATTTAAACTTAATTAGTTAACCCCAAATTCATTAATTGATTTAATTAATTAATTATTCATTTAAATTATCCTTCCTATTTAATGAATCACCAATCATTAAACCATTATTGATGATGGGACACCCAATATATATGTAATAAGAGGTACTTTATGGTGGAGTTCATTATTTACAACATTCTGGAATGTGAGAATTTCAACTTGTTAATCCCATTATATATTACATATATCTTGCATCTTTACGAATTAACTGCAGATATTTCACTGTTTTTCTTCTAAAAAAAATAAAGCATAATTTCGGACCAATATTTTGTCATAGATGTATTACTCAAATTTTAGAAATCGTTCAAAGTTCAAAATACAATATTTTGCCACAATTTATGGACATTAATAGCTTAGATTGCACCTTTAACACCCTAAGACTTCAATGCATTCCACTAGTAAAACTGTTTTGAACACACAACAGTTAATTAGTCAGTTTTTTTTCTATATGCATGAAATATTGCTTGTTCGGCACAAATAACAGTCATCATAGCACAAACTGATACTTACTACTCCTTAAGCAAAAGTCGGTCAGAGTTAATAAAAGAATAATCCTCAGACCCCTAACAGTTTCATAGTTACAATCTACAAATATCAAATTTGCTTGAATTACCCAACTAAATAAAATATGACAAAATGAAGGGTAACTCACATTTGATCGCGCATCACCTCCAGCTGCAAACCCTAGGTTCTCTTCAGCATCACCTACGGCCACCGGTGCTGCCTCGCGTCTTCCAATCACTATGCGGCCCAAACCCTAGAATCGCGATCGATTTCGCCTTAACTTCGCGCGCGCGTACGCGAACCCAATCGCAGCCAAAATCGCGTACCACCTGGAACCGCCGCAGCCTCCCCCTTTCTCCCCTCAACTCGAAATAAGCCGCGATCGAGTCTCGAACTCGATTATGTTCGCGTCGCCATTTTTTTTTAATTTGATTTTCGCCAACTGATGATTACCTTCTGATATTATTCGATTTCGAAAAGCAGAAGGCGAATTAAGATATTTTTTTAAAAAAAGACGAGGTGATTTGGTAAAAACAACGTAGCTACGAACAGAAGATTTGCGTGCTTAAAGGAAGAGCCAGGCGTATTCGAGAAGGAACTAAAGTTGACTTGGTCAATACGTAGATAAATAAATGAGTGACCAAAATACTAAGATATAAATTTTAGCGCTTTTACATATCGTACGCTCCCACAACAACTACAAACACTACGAAAATAAAAATCCAGTGATAACTATTACGGGTCCAATGGAATTGGTTTCGTCAAATTCGGGGACTGTGCCTCGGATGGCTATTTTTTAAATTCAATTTAAACGATATATTATTAAAATTGAACAAACTACCTTTAAATTAAATTTCTATTATTCTATTACCTTCAGTATCATTATTATAAATTTTATAAGCCTTCAAGTTATTTAAATAGGCTTAGAAATTTCAGATTCAACAATTTACCCAATTTAAATTATTAATTCAATATTTAAACTATATAATTCAATGATTTAATTACCAAGTAAATATTGATATCTTGAATTCAAGTAAAAATTAACTCTTAAATATTTTTAAATCAATTAACTATTCAAATTTAAATTGTTAGAAATTCCGAGTCGTTACATTCCTCCCCTTTAAAAGAATTTCGTCCCCGAAATTACTAGTTAGGAAGAATGGACCAATACCCGTTTACCTTTTTTCCAAAACCAACAGTTTTATCAACATCCTACCAACCGTCTTTTACAAAAGCTTCTTATCTTTCTTACTAACTTTCCAAACTCTCTCACAGTTTTCAAACAATCCCTTTTTACCCAATCATCTAAATTTTAATTTAAAACCAAAATTTGAATTATCAAAATTTTTCTCATAATTTTTCTAACTCTCTAAATTTCCGAATTTTTTTGCCAGCGTCTCCTTTGCGCGGCTAGCTCGGTACAACTACAAAAGGCCTCTACGGGCTCCCAAATTCCAAAAAGAAAACAAAAAGCCAAGTGGCTACATCAAAAACCCAATCCAATTTCATTCAGAAATTTTAAATACATACCTTTTTGTCGGGCAATTCACATTTATCTATTGGAATCAAATCCAATTTTCCTTTCCCCTTTTTAATACCTACATATCTTACCTGACAATAATATCCAATCGTAACCCTTCCAAATCATTGTATACATTTTCCTACATAAGTTTCATACCCACTTTTATTCAAATTAGTTTTCCCCACTTTCATACGAATTCAAGTTACTTTAAATTTTGAATATTAAATTTTATCTTTCAAGTATAACTGATTCATATTAGTTCATTCACAAATTTACTTTAAATTTTCGATTTGAAATTGTCTTGTCGTTAACAAAAATTTTCCCAAAAATTTTCTAACTCCCAAAATTTTGGAAAAATTTTGGCAGCCTCCTTCGTACGGAGGAGCTTTTGCAATTTGACAATAGATATAAATATATATACATCGACCCACCCTGTCGGAAAAAGCAAAAACAGTTCATATTTCCTATTTTTATTGCGTAGGCGTACCTTATTTAGCAATTTAAGCAAGCAGCTTATTAATTTAAGCAATTAGCGCAATCCAAACTAGCCAAACGGCCTTCAGGTACCTGTACTTACTTAATTTAAATATGTAAGTACTATATATATGAAGTTTACAACATTTCTCTTACTTAAACAACTATAACACTTCAACTCTAAAAGAAATGCATTCAAAATAACTTCCATGAGCAATTTATATGTTTTCAAAACTAATTCAATTGTTTTCCACCCATTCCATATATCATTCCGTTCAATCTTATTGGTTTTGCCATTCAATTAAATTTTTAATCCAAACAAGCTCATATTCAATTCAATTGATTCAAAATCAATTTTTATTTGCCTCTATTAATTTATAGAATTTTAATTACTTTTGTTTACGTCAAACGACAACTATTTTTATGGAATTTCGACTATATACGCTTAACATAATATTTATTTTTAGTCTATTACTACTTCAAATTACTTTTCAACTCATTCTGTGATTAATTCCACTTCATTTCTAATTTATTCACCAACCATTCATTGCATTTCATTTCATTTCCGCAATTGTTCCATTCAAAACAATTTATTTAGCTTGGCACATTCAATACTTATAAATTAATAACCATTTCCCAATTAATTCAATCCAGGTTTTTATTGAATGGGCTTTCACCCTTATTTGAAGCCAAGCTTCCATAAATTTTAAACTTAGGTGAATTTACTTTAATTTATTCCAACATAAAACTTAAGTTTACTTCTATTTGATTCTCATTTAATCAAATTCCATTAAATTCAGTTAGCCCATCCATTTAAATTTTAAGTTTAATTCATCTTCTCAATTTATCAAAATAATATCCAAACACATACTTAACTCATTTATACTTCAAATTAATATACCACCAAATTTAAGTTCAGTCTGATAATCCAATTCCAATCATAACTTTGATTTAGTTTTTATTCAATCAGACTTCATCCATTTATTATTTAACTCAATCAACCCAATTTTAAGTTTTTAGTTTACTTACTTAGTACGTTATTGAATTTATTTTATTAACATAAGGCCATTCTCAATTTATTTCTATTCACTTGGGTTTTGTTTTGCAACTCAAACCATTTCTATTATAATCACTTCTCTTATATCCAATTTACTTGCAGATTTCATTAAATATTATTCAAATCACCTTTGAATTTTATTTGTAATTCCAACCATCACATTTTTCAATCCAATTCTTTTTTATTTTTATTTTACAACATTTCCTCTTATTTAATTCATTATCAAATCTAACTCGAATTCTATTTACAATTCTAATTCATTTCCAAACTCCATTATTAATACAATCCATTTATTTACCAAAGTTAAATTTTATTAACATACTAAATCAAACTTATTTAACCAATTAGCTTACTTTCAATTTTTAAATCAATATTCGATTTTAATTACAAAATCACTTCATTAAAATTCTAGTTTGGATTTCCCTTTTATTTCGCCAAAATTCCAACACTTTTATTTAAAATTTTAGAAATGCTTTTAAATTCACGTCAAACTAATAAAATAGCTCTTTATAAAAATACTTTTTATAACTCGATGTCTCAACCAGTCCATCCTGGTTCACATAGAAATTCAGTTATACATTGATCAGGCGTAGGACTGAAAATCTATAAGTACTTGGCAATACCGTTTTCAACATCCAGTGAAAATAATTTTGAAAAATAATTTTATTGAAAATATAAAAAACAGTTTTGGAAATAGAGGAAGTATCTTTGGTGAGAATGCTTTGAAAATCATCAACCCATCCATGGTCACAGTTACATGCAGGGTTACGTTGCTGTCACAGTAAAAGTCCATGTAACTGCAGGCTCTCCGCGGCCTCTCGATTACGCCATGGATCCCACATAACAGATCACAGTTACATCCAGGGTTACGTTGCCGTCGCAGCAAAAGTCCATGTAACTGCAGGCTCTCCGCGGCCTCTGATTTTCGCTGTCGAAATGAAACCTCTCCACTTTTACATAGGTCGCAGTCTGCCGATATAAAATCAAACGTAGATTGTTGGCTCTCAGTGGCACACACGACTTTCGCTGTGTTATACCATAGGTCGCAGTTACATCCTGGGTTATGTTGCCATCGCAGCAAAGTCCATGCAACTGTTGGCTCTCAGCGGCACACACGACTTTCGCTATGGTATACTCTACTCATAATCCTCGGGAACTAGTTTTGTCCAGACTCCTCACAGGATCAGCTTTAGAACCCCCCTGGGGCTCAAGGCAGCACCACCCGGTGGTACTCCTGAGAAATTCATTTCAAGGGAGCGCCTTTTTCCCTAGAGCCATCATCAAAACACTTTATACTATACATATATAGTATCTTTGAAATCATACACCTAGTATGGTATCATACAAAGCTCCTTTTACACAAAATCGATTATCCCAAAATCGATAAATTCTCAAACTAGGCTTTCCAAATTTTTAATATTGATTTTACCCAAAAATCAAAAGCCTTTCCAAATCCAAAGGTTCCCAGAACCTTTCTTCCAAATTCCTCATAAGATCCTTTATATGTATTCAGATATATAAAATTTAAAAACTTTGGATCTTTTCAAACTTGTATAAAACTCCTTTTATACTTCAAACACCTTCAAAAATCCTTTTCTTCCGACAATAGATTTAACAAAGGGAGATTTATCTTATATAACAAAGATATATGACTTGTTTATTCAAAATCAAATATTCCAATTTGATTACTCTTTTCAATATCAATTTCATTCAAATCCGTACGATGTACACATATCATCCGTACGCTATACCCATCTGATCACTCACTCGATCACACAATTTCACTTCCGAACTAGTATCGTCTACCCGACTTCCTAGTGCGGACTCAGATCTAGTTTCTTGATTAGAAACCGTCATTCTCCTTGCGTAGCCATAACTATGATAGAGAATATCCAGAACCAATCAACAATCCATATCCAGGTTCGCTGTCGAAAATCGAGTGAAAAATCCCAACTAGGATCGATAAACTATCTCAAAATTCTATGTTCGAATCTGGATCAAATCACTATGCGAATAGAATAATATACGTACATCCCATGTATTTAACTTTCTTGCTTATTAGCCAATTCAATTTCTTTTCCATTCACTTATTCACCTTTACATTATCCCCATTTGGATTATCACTTCAATTCTTATCTTAGTTGGGTATTAAATCCATAACAGTTCGAACTCCGACCAGTTTATATTTAGAAAATAGCTTGAATTTTAAAAAAAAAATAGATAAGTAGTTGAAAAATAATTTATAGTTTGTGAAATAGCTGTAAAATAGTTCAGTAATTGTAAAATAATTGGAAAATAATTAGATAGTCATAGAAATTTTAAATAATTGCAAAATAGCTATAAAATAGTAATTAGTAGTTGAAAATAGTAATTAGTTTATAAAATAGTTGAAAAATTGTTAAATAGTTCCAAAAATAATTGTAAAACAAGTATAAAATAATTTGGCTTTAAGGAAAAAAAAAGTTGTATGTATTTAATAGCTTAGAAAAATAAGTTTATATCAAAACAATTTATATTGAAAATAGTCAAGAGTCAATTGTTCACTTCCCTTTAATTGACCCAATTCTAACTTGAATAACTCCAATTTCTATTGAAATTTATTTAAACCCAATCCATGTTGAATCAACCTCGATTCCCTTCCAATTTAAATCAAATTCCATTTGATTTTAATCCTGTTCACTTTAATTATAATTTCAAATTATTCCAATCAATTTGAATTATTATCAATTTAATTTTAGAGTCCAGTTCTCCAAAATTCCATTTTAAATTATCTCTACTTATATATTTCAAGGTTCAACTAAGAATTCAACACAATTTTATTTTAAAATTTTAATTCATTACTCAATTTTATCTTCCTGTTTGAAGCCAGTTCTTAAACAATTTTAATTTATAACTCAATTATTCAAATTTCCAGTTTAAAGTGATTCCATATGCTTAATTTCAAATTAAATTTAGATTTCCCTTTAATCACGATAAGGGATATATTACCACACTTTATTTAAACAAATCCAATTTATTTTAAAACGTCCATCCATTTTCAATTTTTAAATCTCAAACCCGTTTTGAGATCACAGAAATTCCCAATTCAAATCAACCATTTAACTTTCCAAGTTAAATTCCACTCTACTTAATCCAATCAACCTTGCTAAATTTGAATCCCGCTTCAAACTTCAAAATTCTTTCCCTCTTATAAGTTCAAAACTTATATCACTTTGGGTTTTTTACATCACACTTCAGGGAAAAATCAAAACTCAACCTCTTAGAGTTTATTTCAAATTATCTTTGATATCATGTACATCCATACATATATACATATTTATTTCTTGGTCCTCCCAGCCATGTTTTAAAAGTTTAAACCACCTTTGGTTTTAAACTCAAATCAAATTTTCAAACAACCCATTGTTTGCAACAAGTCGCAGTTATCCAAATAATACTTATTTATTATTATTATTTTGAAACAAAATTTTCAAATTCTGGAACCAGATTTAGAATTTCATCTTCAATCAATTAGATCTTAATTTGGTTGTATTTCTATTTCTACTCAATTTAATTTCAGTTCGAGATTTCAATTTGGTTGTATTATATTACTCCTTAATTTAATTTCAATAATTAACAACCAATCACCTTAATATTTATTAGAATGAAATTTTCCTTTATATATTAAAATATATTTTTATATAAAATCATTTAAAATCTTTATATAAGAAAATAACAAGTACGCGCTCATATATATACACTCAACTCATTCTAGAGTACTTTGGACTCTATTTCATGAGTAATCCCCACTAGAGCCAAGGTTCTCGCTTAACCTTTCATCTCCGATACCAAATGTAACGACCCGATATTTTCACCCGAAAATTTCAGATAGTTATGAAAAGAAGAAAGAGATAGAAGAAGAAGAAGAACAAAAACATTAACATCTCACATTCGCAGCGAATAAAATATATAATAAATAATAACAGTTTACAAAAGAATACTATATATGTTGATTACATTTAATATACATCAGAGATTCACGAATACACAGTCACTGAATATATAAAATTAGCATGTCCCATATTAACAAGAATATAATGCAGCAAAAATACCTTACACGATCCTGCCATCCATCACTCCTCCTGAGCTCCGGAACGTACCTACCTGAAAATCTGTAATACTCGGTCTGACCTGAGCATTACACCAAAGTAACACCCGGGTCAGGCTGGAAACCAGCGTGAGTA
The DNA here is from genome assembly GCA_030765085.1 of Allium cepa. Taxonomy (NCBI): domain Eukaryota; kingdom Viridiplantae; phylum Streptophyta; class Magnoliopsida; order Asparagales; family Amaryllidaceae; genus Allium; species Allium cepa. Next base: position 63,656,399 of record CM060929.1, read on the forward strand.
AACCCAACTAACATGGAATACCAAAGCAAACAACTTATATAAAACCCAGGGTAACTTATATCAATTTAACCAATTCACAATTTGCTATAGACAACACTTATTTCACATATAAATTTCTAAGTACCAAACTTAGATAAAATAATCCAATTCACTTAAATCATTTCATTTCAACTCATTGATTTCACAAATCAATTTATAAAAATTCGAAGTGGTTTCTGGTATTTCCCAATACCCGACCCCGGTCTCTCCGAAACTCATGTTATTCTAACCCAAGTTATTCAAATGAAATACACAACATTTCATATCAAAGATATCTACTCATTCAAAGCATCCAATACCAATCAATCATTCATAAGCAAATTTTGTCGCTTCCAAATTATCTCAATTGATTCTAATTAAATTTCTAACCTAAATTTCTTAGATTCTTTACTTGTCGATTACTTAATTCAAATCAAATAATTCAATCATCCCTTCAATATTCATCTTAATTAATCAGCCTGAATTAGTTATCCTTCAATTTCATTCAAGCATCTATCTTTAATTAACTTCACAGTATTAATCATACTTAGCCAAAATCAATAAGTAATCTTAATTTCTTCATGAATTAGTTAACTATATTAATTACATTAATCCTTCTTTACTTATGTTAATTAATTTCTCATAAGTCACTCATTATGGATTAGTTAATCTTAATTAACCAAATCTATAATTACTTCATTAGTTATATCAGTTATTGATTTCCAATTATATTTCAATTTATCTAAATCTAAATTAATTATATTAATTAAAACACAGAATTAATCCTACTTGTTTTATCTCCACCTGAAATTATCTACCTTTTTATTTACTCGTCAAATAAATTAATTTTCCTTAATTAATTATCTTAATTTATCTTTCGATTAATTACACAAAGTAATTATAGTATTAATTGCATTAAGTAATTACTTATTAAACCACCCAATGATCCTTCTAATTAATTTAAACTTAATTAGTTAATCCAAAATTCATTAATTGATTTAATTAATTAATTATTCATTTAAATTATCCTTCCTATTTAATGAATCACCAATCATTAAACCTTTATTGATGATGGGACACCCAATATATATGTAATAAGAGGTACTTTATGGTGGAGTTCATTATTTACAACATTCTGGAATGTGAGAATTTCAACTTGTTAATCCCATTATATATTACATATATCTTGCATCTTTACGAATTAGTTGCAGACATTTCACTGTTTTTCTTCTAAAAAAATAAAGCATGATTCCGGACCAATATTTTGTTGCAGATGTATTACTCAAATTTTGGAAATCGTTCAAAGTTCAAAATACAATATTTTGCCACAATTTATGGACATTAACAGCTTAGATTGCACCTTTAACACCCTAAGACTACAATGCATTCCACTAGTAAAAGTGTTTTGAACGCACAGCAGTTAATTAGTCAGTCTTTTTTATATGCATGAAATATTGCTTGCTCGGCACAAATAATAGTCATCATAGCACAACTGATACTTACTACTCCTTAAGCAAAAGTCGGTCAGAGTTAATAAAAGAATAATCCTCAGACCCCTAACAGTTCCATAGTTACAATCTACAAATATCAAATTTGCTTGAATTACCCAACTAAATAAAATATGACAAAATGAAGGGTAACTCACCTTTGATCGCGCATCACCTCCAGCTGCGAACCCTAGGTTCGCGTCAGCGTCGCCTACGGCCACCGCTGCTGCCTCGAGTCCTCCAATCACTGCGTGGCCCAAACCCTAGAATCGCGATCGATTTCGCCTCCACTTCGCGCGCACGTACGCGAACCCAATCGCGGCCAAAATCGCTTACCACCTGGAACCCCGCAGCCTCCCCCTTCCTCCCCTCAACTCGAAATGAGCCGCGATCGAGTCTCGAACTCGATTATGTTTGCGTCGACATTTTTTTTCTTTTTTTTATTTGATTTTCGCCAGCCGATGATTACCTTCTGATGTTACTCGATTTCGAAAAGCAGAAGGGGAATTAAGATATTTTAAAGAAAAAGACGAGGTGATTTGGTAAAAACAACGTAGCTATGAATAGAAGATTTGCGTGCTTAAAAGAAGAGCCAGGTGTATTCGAGAAGGAACTAAAGTTGACTTGGTCAATATGCAGATAAATAAATGAGTGACCAAAATATTACGATATAAATTTTAGCGCGTTCACATATCGTACGCTCCCACAACAACTACAAACACTACGAAAATAAAAATCCAGTAATAACTAACTATTAAGGGTCTAATGGAACTGGTTTCGTCAAATTCCGAGACTGTGCCTCGGATGGATATTTTTTAAATTCAATTTAAACGATATATTATTAAAATTGAACAAACTACCTTTAAATTAAATTCTATTATTCTATTGCCTTCAGTATCATTATTATAAATTTTATAAGCCTTCAAATTATTTAAATAGGCTTAGAAATTTCAGATTCAACAATTTACCCAATTTCAATTATTAATTCAATATTTAAACTATATAATTCAATGATTTAATTATCAAGTAAATATTGATATCTTGAATTCAAGTAAAAATTAACTCTTAAATATTTTAAAATCAATTAACTATTCAAATTTAAATTGTTAGAAATTCTGGGTCGTCACACCACAAATAAACATGACGGGTTTTTACCTTACGATAACCAAAACATTTCTTATCAATTATTTGATATTATAGTAGTGTCTATACAAAAATACTTATTCAAATAGCCGAAATTGTTACATTCATTAAATTTCAGCATAATAGGTATACAAACAAGTTCAAAGGCACTTATTGGAGATTGGGTTTCCATCAGTGGCAGGGCTACTGGGGTATCGCCCGTCACAGTACGTGGTCTAGATCACCATATCGAGGATCCATCCTGATCCCCTGCAACACAAGACCGGAGCTACCCCTTATTGGATAGTCCGAATAAGATCACCCCGTGGTTGGGATAGCAACTGCCCACACGGACGAATAAAAGGAACATCTAGACATGGATGACCTTACCCTAATTGGTTGCTAGCCACTTAGCTTTGCGTGCACCTCCCATGTTTTAGCCATTCCCAGTTGATGAGGCTCGAGGCTATGCATTACCTTTTTAGTACACATCGCTTAGAATGCTCATCGTCCTCTTGACGATGTTCTGACAGCATTTATCCATACAAGTCCGTTCCGGGTCCGAACGGAACCGATGACGCTACTCCTACTACATCCATTTGGAATTACCCTCAGGATTAGTAGCGAATAGCCTATGCACTTCACTGCTCCATCTTCGACTCCAAGCTCTTGTCTTCCTCACAAAAACTTTCAAATCGGATCGAAGTGGTTTTCGGAAAATTAATCCCGATCCCTGTCTCTTTGAAACGATCAGCGCATTGGCCAATATTGATAGTTAGTTATTTAACTATCAATTAACATTCACAGGCAACCATCGGACTTTAAATAATTTTCCTAATTATTTATTTCAAAATATCATCGTAAGCTATTTTCTATAATTCAACCCTTTGAAACAGTTTCCAAATCACTTTCCTTTCGCAGAATAAATTCCCAAATATTGTTTATTTCCACTGAAAATTACCAAGTCTAAATATTTAAATTTAAAATAATTTAAAATCGCTTTACCAAAAATATATATACTTTAAAACTTTTAAAAATAAAAACCACTTAAATGACTTTATTTTAATCACTAGTTATGAAATTTTATAATAATTTCTCATGTAAATCTTAAGCCAAAAAAAATTTTAAAATAAAAGTTATGAATTTCTATACAAGTTTTCAAATAAAACTTTAGCCAAACTATCTTTAAATAAAATTACTTTATAAAATATAAATATTAATAATTATCTTTAAAATCATAATACTAGTCAAACCTTTCAAATAATTACTATTATAATTAATTTAAATAAATATTTACTTTTTTAGAATTCTAAAAAAATTTAAAATAATAAAATTTCTCTTAAAACATTCTTTAAAAATTATTTAAAACCTCTAACTTATACTTTGAAACCACTCTTTGAAAATATACTCCCCTTTTCAGGGAAATACGCTTTCCTTCCCACACCTTTTAAAAATAAATCACTATTTATTTTTAAACAAACACCCTTCCCTTATAAATTCCCATCCCGAATTTGTACTTCCAAATTATCCTCTAATAAATATTTCACTTTATTTATAAACCCTGTTTATAAATTTCACAATCTGATTCTCCTTTAATCACAGTTTCAATGCTTAATCGATTTTCAAAATCAATTCCATTTTAAAATAAATTCTTTTACTTACCAAATTTACTCCAAAATCCATTAATTCCATATTTATTTATTATTTATAATTTAAAATCTTATTTTAACCGAATCATCCACTTCATACTTCATTCAAAATCCTATCCTTTTATTTCTTCCCAAGTATTTTAAATTTTAAATTTTGACAATGAATTCCTTTAAATTTTAAGACAATATCACTTAAGTCTCCAAAAATATTTTATTTTTATTTATTTAAAATCTCTATATTTATTTCCATACTCGATATTTATTTAATAGAATTTTAAAATCAAACTTTTATATTTTTTTTCCAAATTCAGTCTTTAATTTACCCAAATTCACTAGATTATTTTACTTAAAAATTTCCCTTTTTATTTCCTTTAAAAATCCAAACTTATATATTTTTATTCTCTCAAATATCAATATATATTCAACCACGCCATAACGTCAATAATTTAAATTCCCAATATAATCAATATAATCATCACAGATTATCACAAAAATCACATCGCTGAAATATAAAATAAATTCAACGTTTGGAGGAATCCATTTGGATCCCTCCAACCTGTTTCCCTGCATCCACAGATGTTAGCACAACATTTTAAAATACCAATCCTACTTCAAGGTCGGATACCACGGCATAAAGGTTCATCTACTATTGCGCGGGGAGCATAGGGTCTCATCCGCTATATAATGCGGGAAATCATTCACTCCAATATATATATGTATAATATCACATCTAATCAATTCAATCATTCAACCAATAATTTAAATTTAACTATATAAATTTAAATGGTATTCCAAATGAGTGAGATTAACTCACCTTTATTTGTTTGCAATCCAATCCAAACCGGCTATTTCCTCCACGATTATAGACCTTGTATAAACATTTACAGTTTATTAACATTTGAAATAATCCAACAATTAATTACCATTTAATAATTTAGTTAACCAATGATTTTATTTCAAACTAATAATTTATTTAATAAAATATTTTTAGCAACTAAAATAATTAAATTGGTTTATTAAACAAATCTTTCTCCAAAATACACTTTCCATTTAATAAATTTAATTTAAATTCCTTTAATAAATTACTTAGTGATTGGAATAATTAAATGTCCAAATTAATCACCAAATCTATTAATTCAAAATAAGCTCGTACATTAAAAATGTATATGTATATTTATCCTCCCTTTATATATATATATATATATATATATATATATATATATATATATATATATATATATATATATATATATATTAAAATAATTTATAGATTTCCAAAATCTAATTTTACAAAAACTTTATCATTTTAAATCCCTATATTATATTTTCAAAATCTTCTATATAAAATAATTTCTCCTTGTTTCCTGAAAATGGCAATAATGGCTCACTATACTGAATATATATATATACACACATATACATATATATAAATCTAAAACATGTTTATATCACACTGTAAAATTTCTTTATAGTGTAAAATATGTACATATTTTATTTAAATTAAAGATACAATATATATACCTCATAGCCTCCGACCTACGAAATCAACCACGACAAGCTTCTTGAGGGCAACATCTCTTAATTCGCACAAAGCATTAAAGGGCAACTACAAATCTTGGCCATACTCAACTTCGCTTATTAACTCCGACACTCAAGTGGGCACGAGTACATCAATGGCGAATGGCAGATCCTATTAGAAGAAAGCAAGCACTCGCTCGACTTTATCTATCTGCTCGTCCACGTTCGAGCTCGCAAGAACCCCGCACTTCGAACGAAACCCCTCTCTGATGACGCCGCAATCGAACTTGATCGTGACTTGCCCTAACGTGCTTGCCCACGCGCTCTCGTCCTCTGGGCTTCGCTTTCGATCCCCGCTACCTTAGACTTGAATTAAGGGCCGACGCGATTCGACTTGATTGAAAATCTCGGCTCGATTTTGAATTTAAGAGAAACTGCGGCTATTTATTTCATTTTTTTTATTTCGAATTGAGGGAGGAAAGGAAAGAGAAACCCTTGATTTACACTAGCCATTCTCGTTTATTTTAAATTTTAAAGAAATTTAAATATGTTACGTGTTTTAAATTCCTTTGCATGCTAGATAGATGTAGGAAATGTTGTTTCCTTTTGTGTAGGTGTTAGAATGACATAGAGGTAAAAAAAACAAAACTGATGTAAATAAATATTGGCTAGTCAATATATATAGTTTTTAAATTTAAATTTGAATTGTAACGAAATCGTGACTTAAAATTTTGACATCCAATAGAGGCATGCCACCAAGCGTCATAAGGTTACACCCCTATTCCAAACGCGATGGAAAAGGTTCCGAGTCCTAATTCGATCGTATGGCGAAGATAGCTTTTTGGGTCCAGCTATTAAATTGAATTTCGATATAGATTTCAGCGCGTTTATCTACCGTAAGGCCAAACGATCACTCAAAACACTACGAAAATTGAAATTCGATAATAACACACTATTACGGATCCCACGGAACTAGTTTCGTTGAATTCCAAGACTATGCCTCGGAAGGCTATTTTTAAACGTCAATTTAAACTATATATTTTTAAAACTGAACAAACTTTTTTAAATTCGATTTTAAAAGTTCTATTACCTTCAGTATTTTAAATATAAATTTTTCAAGCCTTTGAAAGATTTTTAACTAGCTTAAAAACCAAGATCCACTATTTTAACCAATTTCCAATTATTAAATTAAATAATTTAACTGCCAAATAAACAGTGATATCTGAAATTCAAGTTAAACTAACTTTCAAATATTTAAAATTATTAATATATTTCAATATCAAATATCCAAAAATTCCAGGTCGTCACATTGATATTCCCACATTATATAGCGGATGAAACCCTATGTGCCCCGCATAATAGCGGATGACCCTATATACCGTGATATCCCCCTCAAAGTGGGACTGGTATTTTATTTGTTGATTAACATCTGTGGATGCAGGGAAAAACAGGTTGGAGGGATCCGATGGGACTCCTCAAAAACATTTATTATTTTCATATATATATATATATACATATATATTGGTATATGACAGGATGGATAAATTGATATGGATTGGGTGAGTTGAACTGTTAAACGTTAAATAGCCTGGGAATTGAATTTGGTAATTTTAAATACCATAAATAATTAAATTGAAGGAGTTTAAAAAGGAAATTTGAAAAGAAATTATTTATATTTAAATTTGGATTTATCTCAAAAAGGAATTAAGTAGATTAAAAATATATTGGCTTGAGTTATATTTAACTATTTGTAAATTGGTTTAAGTAAAGACTTGAAATTAATATTGCATACTAAAGGCTTGAAGAGACATTGGAATCGACAAATAGTTTTGAAATAAAAATGGAATTTTATTAAGGGATAAATTTATAAATGGAATTTTATTAAGAGAAGATTATAAAATGGAACTGTAAAAAAAATTATTTTTATAAAAAAAGTGAAAAGCTCAGGGGAGTTTATAAATTTATAAACGGGGTTTATAAATAAGGTGAAATGATATCAGTGGATATGTGGAAAATATAAGTTAATGGTAACTTATATTGGGAGATGAAAATTGTTTTGAAATAGTGGAATATGTTTCAAATAAGATAAATGAGGATTAATTTGGATATAGTCGTCGAGATACGAATCAAGAGAAATTTATGAATCGAATTGGTGAATATTGGATTTGCTAAAAATAGACTTTTGATTGAGTAAATAGAAACTTTTTTAAATGAGATTTTAAATTACTATATTATATAATTTAAACTATTATTTTAAATATTCCAAAAAGTTAGTTATTATAATACTTAATATTTATTGAAATAAGTTCTAATTTTATAATCAGCTTTGTAAATTCAATTATTAAAATCCTCTAGAGATGGGAAGCGATGTTCATTTTAAACGGATAAGTTGTTAGAAGGAAGATCTATAGCGCGTTATGGGAACTTAAACAGATTTCCAAGTATAAGTTAAGTAAACTTCGGAATGTGAAATAAAATTCACAAGGGAAGTAGAAGTGAAGCTGGAATTTTAAATAAGCGTAAATGGCTTTGAAAATATCAAAGGAAATTGACTAAGTAATTCTGGAGTTATAGAATTCGTGTGAAACGAGTTGGAATTTACCAATTAAGTTGTAAATGATTTTTGAGGAAAGAAATAGAAAATATATGAATATTTTACAAGCGTTAAGTAACTAATGAAGTGGAAAAAATATGCTAAGTATTGGGCAAAGGTTGGGATTGTTTTGTAAGAATAGAAAGAGATTTTAAAACTATTTTCAAAATGTAAAGTATGAAAATAATATCATGTGAAGGTATTTTGAGATGAATAATTTGGAGAATTATTTAAGGCCTAATGGTTGCTTGTGGATGTTATATGATAGTTAAATAACCGACTATCAATATTGGCCAATGCGCTGATTGTTTCGAAGAGACTGTGATCGGATTTGCTTCATTACATCATGATAGGGGTTTCTCGCTTCTTGTTAGGTAGAGAAAGGATGACTCTTCCTCCTACATGTCCCGGAGTTGTTGGTTGCAGTCGAGAAGCTGGCCGTAAAAGCAAATCTGAGGTACCAATGTAGGCTGCCATTGTCCGGATGGTTGAAAAGCCTGCGGATCTCTACATGTGGTATCAGAGCTGAAGGGTCTAGTGGGGATTACTCATTAGAGATATAAACAGTAGTACTCTAGAATGAGTTGAAAGTAATAGTAGATATGAGTGCGTATTTGTTAGTGAATATAAAATGGTTTTACATTATTTTGACTTATTGGTTGAGTGGTATATAAATTCTTGTCGAGTAGGGGGACGCCGCCATTCCGATAGGAGTTTATAAATATTTGAACGCAATAAATTGACACAATATTGTTTGAAGCGGGTAAATAAACTAATTTTACCCAAATTATACTTTCATATAAAAGGAATACTTTTCTAAATTATTATGGTATGATAGGAGTGCTTGGATGATAATTTTATAACCAAAACAAGATTTTAAACAGTTTATATAACCAAGTAGATATTGTATAAATATGGATTATACAATTGATTAAAAACCAAAGTTCGAGAAATTAAATCTTGGAGATTTTGGAAATGTTTTTCAAAGTATTTTGAAAGGAAAATAATAATATTATTATTTTGGGAGGTATTTTTGAAAGAAAATTATTTTACATGGATTTTGAAGATGTTATAGCACCAAAATCGCTTCGGTCGTTAGAAACTAATTCTAATGATGATCGCGACATCGTCGGTGTTCATTTTCCAGTATCTAAGTGATGGATTGCTCCCATGGTAGCTGTTTTGAATTGTTTTAAGGAAAAACAAGTTTGTTTTTGGAAATTCCGGAGGGAATTGGGTTGGATAAAAACCAGTATTGGGTTATGGTTAAAAAGTACGATTTGGGATGCTTGTGATTTCAGAATGAACTGAAATAAATACCAGGTGTTTAAAAAAGTTCTAAAAACTATTATATAAATAATCCAGGAATCATCGGGTGATAAGTTATAAACTTAAAAATGGTGAATGATTCTGAAAAAAATATGGGAGTGGATTTTGAAATTAAAATAAAAAGTGGAAAAGTTAAAATAAAATTTAGCTTAGATTAAATTGGAGAAATTAAATTTTTGGAATTTACTTGTTGGTGATTTGCATAAAATAAATTAGTGAAGTAGAAGAGCTAAATGGATTAAATTGGGATGTGAAAAATTAAGTCGATTTGAGAAATAAGAATTGAATTGAAATTAACTTAAACTAAATGAAGTTGAGTTGAAATAGAACTGAGCTGAAATAAAATTCAGTGGAGTTATAAATGATATTGAATGAAATTAAATTCTTACTTTAATAAATAAAAGTAAGTTGAATAAGAATTGAATTGGGATAAATGAATTGAAATATCTCATAAATATGGAAAATTATAAGTTGTGTGACTTATAGAAGTTAAGAATTGAAATAGAAAGCCAAAATAAAATTTGTTTGATATTGTGGAAATGAAATATCCAAAACTTGAATTATAAATTTAACTCAAGTAAAATAGTGAAGAGATTTTTGAGATAAAAATCAAATATTGAATTGTAAGTTGGAAGTGAACTAATTTAGAATAAATTAGTTAATAAATATGTTAACGGGATTTAAATTGGTTAAATAGAAGTTGAATTGTGAGTTAATAAGATTGGATCGTAACTAAAAGTGAATAGTAGAAATAGAACTTGATTTATAAATAATATTCAACGTATATTGTAGCGACCCGTAGATTTCATGGGTTTAATTTGGTTAAATTAAGTTGTAATTAAATTTAGAAGAAAAATAAATTAAAAACCTACTTATAGTAATTCGAAGTTAATTCAAATGATTTTAAGTAGTGAAAAGAATTTTACCAGTATATGAGTTGAATATGAGGAATTTGAGGAAATTATTAAACTAATATAATGTAATAAACATTGTTAACAGTAAATGGAATATGATAATAAGAAAAATTGCAAGTTGGTATTTATGGGCGAAATAATATTGATAGGTAATAATTGTTGTAGAGAATAAATTACAAATGTATAAATTGTATAATGGTAACAACTATTGTTCGTTACCAATGCATTTAATTTATAGCGATTAAATAAGAAATAACTGAAAATTTTGAAGGAAAAATCAATAGAAAGGTTAACTACATGCATAAGATGGAAAGTTGAATAGAATTCTAATAAATGATAATAATGGAAAATATATACAATCAATGTAGGTAATTTGAAATTACAAATGATTAAACGTTTCTTGTGATAATGAATAAATAACGAAAGGAGTAAGCATATTTATTTAGAGTATTAATTACTATTGGGTAGAGATTTAAGTAACAACGTTTAATGCAATGTAAGTAATGACATTTTAAGTCAATAATAAGGAATTGGGAATCATATCTATGAAATGATAACGAGAATACAAGATGATAAATGCCAATTAAGGGTAATAATTAAGAAACTTAATGAAATCCCAATTTTATACAAAATAATTTAAAGGTCAGGTTTGGTTATAATTTGAACATAAGTAAATTGAATTTGTAGTATGAAAATATATGCAGAAATTGATTTTTGTAATAAAGGATTTTGTATGTGACAAAAAGGTAACGGTAGTGTTTATGGTAGGTTGCCTATTCATTTATTTAGATTGTTAGTTGGAACTGGAAATAAGTTTGTAATAAATGTAAATAAATGATACATTTATGTAACCAATGTAAATTTTACTTATAATATAGCAAAAGGTGGATTTAAGAAGTGAAATTGTAGAATTTGAAGCTAATTAATAATAGACATAGTAAAGATGGCAATCCAATCAAATGCTTAGGAATCAGATTTATTGGAAGGTAACCTAATTTATAAATAAATGGTAAGTATTAAGATATAATTCTATATAAATTGAAACTGATTGTAGATTTAGTGTAGTAACGTTAAGGCTAACTGAATTTGATTTATAGATGGAATTAAAATCAAGATGGATAGGTAACGAACTTAAAAATTTAATAAGTGAATTTATTTCAATCAGTGCAATAAAAGGATACGTAAATAAATGGTAAGATGAAATGGTAAATTTTTGATGTTAATAAAATGATTTTTTTTTTTTGAATTGTAATAAGTATTATAATGGGCAAATTTAGTTACTTTAAAGTGAAACGGAAATTTTAACGAAATAGTTTGAATGCAATATTAAATTCATCTAATTTATAATAAAGATTCGTTAGATTTATTTAATAGAAATTTTGGGACTTTTAATAGATAATTGCTGATGTTGAATGGAACAAAGGAATTGAATTTAACATGAATAGCATGAATATTAATAAAAGAAATTATGTAATAATTGATTTATTTTAGCATTTATGAATGAAATAGGAATTTAGGTTTAAGCAAGTGATGAATAAGATGTTGTGCAATCCAAATTAATATAGTAATTGTGAGTAATAAGAGCTTATTTGAGATTCTAATTTTTTTATATATGTTTTACAATTTCAATATAAATGGAAATCAAGTATTTATTTAATTTGATTTAAGATGAGAGTATAAGTATATGATTTAATAATTGGGGTTAGAATAAAATTTATAATATCTAAATAATAAGAAAACGCAGAGGTTAACACTGCGAAATTGATATACTTATAAATTTTAATTCATATCCAAGCTTGCTAAATTATTTGAAATTGATTGGATTATATAAGTAATGAAATTTGGCCAATATTTAAAGTTGAAAGAAAATTTGGATTTTATGATTTATTTTAATTTATTTAATAAGTATTAAAAATAGCCATTTTTGTCGCGGACTCGGATTTCGACGAAACCAGTTTCATCGGATCCGTAACGGTGAATTATAATAATGTTTCAAGTTTCGTTGCGATCGGACTTGTCGTTTGATCGTACGGACTCGAAACGCCTTGAAATTTACGCATTTTGAAATCAATTTGAAATTTTGTTTTTTTAGCATAACTTCTTCATACGATCGAATTTGGTCGCGAAACTTTTTCCATCGCGTTCAGAATATTTTAAAACACCTATTTGGATATATAGTTTTAACAAATCCGACTCCGGAGGCATAGCGGGCTTTTTGGACCATGGTTTGTCGCGCACGTTCGCGTATCCAGTCTAGCTACCCTACCTCTAGCCTATCTATAAATATACATCTATAAACCCTAGCTCCTTTCTTTTTCATTTGTTGTACGTTCATTTCTTCACTCTTTTCTCTTCCCCAAATGTATACATCTCAGATCCAATTCCAGATCCATCCACAGTTCAAAATCAAAAGTCAAAACTCAAAAATTTCAGAAAATTCCAGAAAAAATATATGTTGAAGTATTCGATACGCGTAATATACTGGTGAAATTCGTTTTTCAATTGGAGCTGTCGTTCATCCAGAATAAATTCAAACAGCCCCAAAACCGTTCATCATCGTCGCGCAAAACTTCGTCGGATCGGAAAACTGCTTCTGGGTTTTGCAGAGGGGACTGGGTGGAGTTGATCCATGTTGTTAGCTAGGCGATTGGACGGTCAGATTGGGAGAAAATTTTGATTAGGGTTCGAATTTAAGGTGGCGGCTACAGGAGTTGGATGCGTGAATACGCACGCACGTGAAGAAGCATAAGTGGCTTTAGGTGGAAATGTGTGTCATTTTATATATTTTCAATTTTGAATTCAATCATCATTTTTCGTCATAACTTTTTCATACGAATTCCGTTTCACACGAAATTTCTTTTGTTAGGATCGTAATTTAATTCCGGACTCGATGACGCTGGTTTGGACGAATTCTGAGACGGGCGAATTTTTGGGTTTAAATCGGGTTTAAATTCGATTTAAATTCAAAAGGTGAGTGTTTTAACCCACTCACAATTACTAGAAGCTTTTATGTTTGTTAAATAAATTTTAGAAATGAATAGAAATTTATTTATGAGCTTTTGGCATGTTATTTCATTCATATCTGTTGAATTGCAATTTTTTTTTTTTGAATTTAACTGTAAATTTAATTGATTTATTGCGTGTTAATTGGCTGTTAGAAATTATTGTTTGCATATGAACTGCTAGTTAACAGTTATGTCAATTATCACTGAATATAAATTGTTAGATTAATAGTTGATAAATATAATTTGAAATAAAACTGCCAATTATTACCTGTTGTATATTACCAAACAGATATTGTTATTGATTGATATTGCTTGATGTTTGTGATTGGGTGATGGATGTGTTATTGAATGGATGTTTTATTTGATATCATTAAACTGCAAGTTAGTATGCATTTTTCATTTCATTCGGGATTGCGGTTTGAAATGATATACAACCGCAGTTTTATTTTTAAATTGCGGATTGAAATGATAAATATCCGTATCACTTGACCATAGGATAGAAAACTATATACAGGCACCGCGGTCTATATATAACTATTTTTAATGTGATTTCTATGGTTTGGATGGAATACGGTTTATAAAAATCTTAAATTTTATACTGAATAAATGTTTTCTTCCATATTTATATACATATGAAGTTGAAATTTTGAAATTAAAAGGTGGATAAATTTCTTTATTAAAAATGGAAGAAAATTAAGAAAATGGAGTTTAATGATTTATATCCTATGTTTAAATATTAAGTTGGAAATTTTAAAGATATGATATTTATAATTGGATTTTTTCCCAAAATATTTTGAAATGAACATTCTAGTAAAATTTGAATTTGGAAATATATATATATATTTTACTAGAAATTAAAGTCTTATTAATTATGGATTCTATGTGAATATTCAAGGCTAATTAATAGAACATTTGATTTGAAAGAATAAAATCCAACTTTAGTTGAAATATTTATACTCAAAATGGATATACGTATATATATGAATTTATTGAAATGGTTTTTGGAACTTGAAGCGATATTAAATTTTGGTTTTAACTTTAAATAAGGAAATGTATTGTAAAGCCACGAGAAATATTTCTTTTCAAAGTAACATTTAAGTTAAACCACTTATTTTATATACTGTTGAATATCCAAACTATTTAGTTTGAAAGTAATGGTTTTAAAAACTATGGATTTCGAAGTATTATGTTGAAAGTTAATATTCAAATATTTGGTTACAAGGAATTATAAATTTTAAAAGTGGCATAATTTTTGGAAAAGATTTATATTTGGGAAATGATATCATTGATTTGGGTTTTATAAAAATAATATCAAAATGAATCTTTTTGGGTTTTAAAGAAGAAATGATATCGTAATATTATGGTTTTGAAATGGATTTTATTTTGGTTTTAAAAGTATAAACTATTTTTAAATGACCGCGGTGTTATAATAACGATGGGTTGGCAAAGAGACCGGGATCAGATATCTGACATACTCTCTGTCGATACCGAAAACCACTTTGACTAACCGTGTACGCGGTGGAGATTCCAGAATGAAGTAGGTGGTGGCGACGTTTCCTGTAAGGTAAATACGTGGACCCAACTCCCGTGAGTTGGCATAAGGTGGCTAAAACAGGAGCGATTCTCAGGCCAATGAGGTCATTCCTCTGATCGGACGCTCCTCTTCGATATTATACTTCGACTTGGATTGATTCAGTGGCCACTTCTATATTTTGATTTTGGGGAGTTAGTCCGAGGTGGGCGGTAACTGCGGCTACGCGTTTCCACCAGCCTGGATAGCAATTGGTATATCTACCCTGGCATTGCCTAGTTGTGCCGTGTCACCTACCATATCGCGCCTTGTACGAGTTTGGTTTTCTCCCGTAGCCCGTGTGGTATCCTCTAGTGGCTTCCCGATCAGGAGGGGCTATGATATTGGACGGACTACTGGGACTATTACGTGTTAAGGTGGAAAATGTAAAGCCTTAACGCTATTTAAAAGTAAGTTTATTTTATAAATAGACACTATTATAATAGCGCAATATACTACATAGTAAATAGTTTAACGGATCCTTAGGAGATGTAAATCCCGAACATCTCTTGAGTTACTGTACTCATATTTATATTCTGTTTATTTAACTCACATAAGATATTCTAGTCTGACTCGGGTGTTTTGTCTTTTCAAATTCGCTCGGGTCAGTCCGAGCGTTTCAGGATAGCAGATTTTAGCTTTGGAGGACGAAGACGAAGAATCAGTATTATTTTATATATAGTATTACACCACACTCTTTCTATTCCGCTGCATTGCTTGTATTGGTATGTGTAACTCTGATATTTATTGTAAAAGAAGAATCAAGCTTTTGTAAACTGTTTATGAACTGTATATTTGTTATTATATTTTATCCTTCCGCTGTGAGATTCTGTTTTGTTTTTATTTCTTCTCTGTTTTTTTCTTATTTACCCCATAACAATCCGCCCTTGCGTATGCTTTGAATTGGCACGTGTGTCGGTTTAAAGTGTGCAAAAAGGCGGGATGTTACAGTTGGTATCAGAGCTTTGGTTTAACGATAAACCTTGGCTTTGTGGGGTTTGACTCTTTGTTAATAGGGTAGTAATATCCTATGGGAGTCACTGAGCGTATATATATGAGAGAGCGTACTTGTTAGTGTTATAAAAAGATTTTTATATTGTGTTAATCTGTTCCGCTTTGTATTTATAAATTCTGGTTAATGCATGGGACGCTATGTCATCAATAGGGATTTCTAAACACTTAATAGGACAGACCGACATAATATTTGTTTTTAATATAGGTGAATGAAATAATTTTGCCTATTATATTTTCTATATATAAAAATTATTTTATAAACATATATATATATATTTGGTTGCTATAGATTGGATGTTAGGCAATAAGAATATTTGTAATAAATTGAAGCTAAGTGAAATTATAATAAACCAAATTTGGAGATTTTAGAACTTAAGTCCGGGATTTTTCCGAATTCGTTTTCAAAGAATTTATGAGATATAATGATTCGGTTTACAAGTATTTTCTTATGTAAATATTTAGCATAATTCGAAAAAAAAAAAACTGTTTAAAGAAGATTTTGGAAAATTTTTATTTTGTACTTTCTTCTCTGTCGCTGGAAAATAAATTCGGTGATGACGGCCGCATCATCGACTTTCATTTTCGAGTTTCGAAGAGGAAAGGCCACTGTAGTAAATTCTACTACAGATTTATTTTAGAACTTTCTAAAAATTTTCTTTTATTGTTCTAACTATAATTAGAGATATTGAGTAGTAAGAACTTATTTATCTATTATTTTGAAATAAATGGAAATTCAACTTGGTATTTAATTCTAAAATTTTCCGTTAACTAATTGAAAATTTTAGTGAAATAAAAGTTAGGTAATAAATGAATTGAAACCCCTAATTGAAATAAGAGAATTAATGCTAAGGATAAAGGAAGATAAATATTTTAACTTATGAATATTGGTAAAGACTTAGTGAATAATCAATGAATTAAAAGAATGGAGATTTAACTTGTATAAGTTCAATTGCAATTTCCTTAACATAAATAACTTACCCAAATATAAAAGTTGAAGTGTTAAATGAGGAACTGGAATTGAATATTTTACAAGTAGGAATTTAGGAAAAATGAAATATTCAATAAATTACTGTTATAATAAGAATTTATTGGTATAAATTTAAGTGATAATTGAAATTTTACCCAAATTAAAGGTGAGTATTATTAATAGGTGATTTTAACTTAAGTAAATAAAATGAAATTCTTTAATAAATAAAGATTGATGTGTAGGGTTATAAACTTAAGTATGTTTTAAAATGCTACTAGTAATATAATAAAAAGTAGATAATATAAATAAATGTCTGTAAACCCTAGATAATGAATTAATAAGATCCTTTATTTATAAAAATGGAGGTTTTAAGGTTAATAATTTAAGTGTAAGTAGAGGGTTACTGTAATTAAATATAATAAAACGTAAACATTAAATAAAGGAATGAAATTAAGGGTAAGTTGAAATTGTAATTTATAAAACGAATATATATTTATTGAACCATTAATAAATAAAAAGGAATTGAGAAGAAACTTGTAAATTTTCACTTGCATTCTTAAACATACATAACTTACCATATAATAAAAGTTGCAATGTTAGTAAGAAAATGTAAAGGGAAATCTTACAAGTGAAGATATTCAAAATATTTGTTGTTATTAATGAGAATTTATTTTATAGACTTAAGTAATAAAAGGAAACTTAAGTAATAAAAAGGAAATACAAATATAATGAATTTGGTGATAATTGGAAAATAAACTTGTAAGAAACAAAGAAATCCCTCATAAATGAAAGAAAGAGAATAAAACCACTGAAGCATGAAATAAATGTATAATAAGCTATTGTAGTGTTGATTTGAATTGTTTGGTAGATGTATGGTTGTTGGGTAAGGAATTTTGGAGTTGTTGGAGGAACAATAATCTATCTCTATTCCATCTAAGACTGTTGAGTAACGGATGCACTTGATAGTTATTTCTCACTCCGTAAAATTTCAGAATTTGAACCCGAACAACTAATGGTTGTTGATTGAATGATTGTTGTTTGTGGTGTGTGCTGTTTGTTAAAATGTATGGTTGTTGCATTTGATTTGGATATGAATGATTGAATCTACCCAAACATTTCACTGTAATATAGATATTTAACTTTTAGATTATATAAGTGAATACAGGGGTTGGAAGCAACTGCTACTGCTTTTGGGTTCCAAAATAATAAGCGTATTGCCCGACAAATAGGTACGTTTTCGGATTTCGATTAAAGCGCTATTTATATATTTTTCCCGTGTGGGATATTTTATTTTGGATATATATGTAATATATTTGTATATTTGGATATTATATTTTCTCCAGAGTCCCTCCGTACAAAGGAGACTCTGCCAAAAAATTTCGTAAATTTTGGATTTAGAATTTTGTTAAAGATATTTTTTTTTCCAACTTTAATAATTTAAGTATTAAAAGACATAATGATTATAAAACAAGTGTAATTCATTAAAGGAAATTAATTTAGTAAATTATTGTTATAAGTTAATATTTGAAACTAGATATACTGTTTTATTCTTCTTTCTCCCTTCCTTTTCCTTTTCGGGGACGAAAAGTTTTGAGTGGGGGAGAGTGTAGCGACCCGTAGATTTCATGGATTTAATTTGGTTAAATTAAGTTGTAATTAAATTTAGAAGAAAAATAAATTAAAAACCTACTTATAGTAATTCGAAGTTAATTCAAATGATTTTAAGTAGTGAAAAGAATTTTACCAGTATATGAGTTGAATATGAGGAATTTGAGGAAATTATTAAACTAATATAATGTAATAAACATTGTTAACAGTAAATGGAATATGATAATAAGAAAAATTGCAAGTTGGTATTTATGGGCGAAATAATATTGATAGGTAATAATTGTTGTAGAGAATAAATTACAAATGTATAAATTGTATAATGGTAACAACTATTGTTCGTTACCAATGCATTTAATTTATAGCGATTAAATAAGAAATAACTGAAAATTTTGAAGGAAAAATCAATAGAAAGGTTAACTACATGCATAAGATGGAAAGTTGAATAGAATTCTAATAAATGATAATAATGGAAAATATATACAATCAATGTAGGTAATTTGAAATTACAAATGATTAAACGTTTCTTGTGATAATGAATAAATAACGAAAGGAGTAAGCATATTTATTTAGAGTATTAATTACTATTGGGTAGAGATTTAAGTAACAACGTTTAATGCAATGTAAGTAATGACATTTTAAGTCAATAATAAGGAATTGGGAATCATATCTATGAAATGATAACGAGAATACAAGATGATAAATGCCAATTAAGGGTAATAATTAAGAAAATTAATGAAATCCCAATTTTATACAAAATAATTTAAAGGTCAGGTTTGGTTATAATTTGAACATAAGTAAATTGAATTTGTAGTATGAAAATATATGCAGAAATTGATTTTTGTAATAAAGGATTTTGTATGTGACAAAAAGGTAACGGTAGTGTTTATGGTAGGTTGCCTATTCATTTATTTAGATTGTTAGTTGGAACTGGAAATAAGTTTGTAATAAATGTAAATAAATGATACATTTATGTAACCAATGTAAATTTTACTTATAATATAGCAAAAGGTGGATTTAAGAAGTGAAATTGTAGAATTTGAAGCTAATTAATAATAGACATAGTAAAGATGGCAATCCAATCAAATGCTTAGGAATCAGATTTATTGGAAGGTAACCTAATTTATAAATAAATGGTAAGTATTAAGATATAATTCTATATAAATTGAAACTGATTGTAGATTTAGTGTAGTAACGTTAAGGCTAACTGAATTTGATTTATAGATGGAATTAAAATCAAGATGGATAGGTAACGAACTTAAAAATTTAATAAGTGAATTTATTTCAATCAGTGCAATAAAAGGATACGTAAATAAATGGTAAGATGAAATGGTAAATTTTTGATGTTAATAAAATGATTTTTTTTTTTTGAATTGTAATAAGTATTATAATGGGCAAATTTAGTTACTTTAAAGTGAAACGGAAATTTTAACGAAATAGTTTGAATGCAATATTAAATTCATCTAATTTATAATAAAGATTCGTTAGATTTATTTAATAGAAATTTTGGGACTTTTAATAGATAATTGCTGATGTTGAATGGAACAAAGGAATTGAATTTAACATGAATAGCATGAATATTAATAAAAGAAATTATGTAATAATTGATTTATTTTAGCATTTATGAATGAAATAGGAATTTAGGTTTAAGCAAGTGATGAATAAGATGTTGTGCAATCCAAATTAATATAGTAATTGTGAGTAATAAGAGCTTATTTGAGATTCTAATTTTTTTATATATGTTTTACAATTTCAATATAAATGGAAATCAAGTATTTATTTAATTTGATTTAAGATGAGAGTATAAGTATATGATTTAATAATTGGGGTTAGAATAAAATTTATAATATCTAAATAATAAGAAAACGCAGAGGTTAACACTGCGAAATTGATATACTTATAAATTTTAATTCATATCCAAGCTTGCTAAATTATTTGAAATTGATTGGATTATATAAGTAATGAAATTTGGCCAATATTTAAAGTTGAAAGAAAATTTGGATTTTATGATTTATTTTAATTTATTTAATAAATATTAAAAATAGCCATTTTTGTCGCGGACTCGGATTTCGACGAAACCAGTTTCATCGGATCCGTAACGGTGAATTATAATAATGTTTCAAGTTTCGTTGCGATCGGACTTGTCGTTTGATCGTACGGACTCGAAACGCCTTGAAATTTACGCATTTTGAAATCAATTTGAAATTTTGTTTTTTTAGCATAACTTCTTCATACGATCGAATTTGGTCGCGAAACTTTTTCCATCGCGTTCAGAATATTTTAAAACACCTATTTGGATATATAGTTTTAACAAATCCGACTCCGGAGGCATAGCGGGCTTTTTGGACCATGGTTTGTCGCGCACGTTCGCGTATCCAGTCTAGCTACCCTACCTCTAGCCTATCTATAAATATACATCTATAAACCCTAGCTCCTTTCTTTTTCATTTGCTGTACGTTCATTTCTTCACTCTTTTCTCTTCCCCAAATGTATACATCTCAGATCCAATTCCAGATCCATCCACAGTTCAAAATCAAAAGTCAAAACTCAAAAATTTCAGAAAATTCCAGAAAAAATATATGTTGAAGTATTCGATACGCGTAATATACTGGTGAAATTCGTTTTTCAATTGGAGCTGTCGTTCATCCAGAATAAATTCAAACAGCCCCAAAACCGTTCATCATCGTCGCGCAAAACTTCGTCGGATCGGAAAACTGCTTCTGGGTTTTGCAGAGGGGACTGAGTGGAGTTGATCCATGTTGTTAGCTAGGCGATTGGACGGTCAGATTGGGAGAAAATTTTGATTAGGGTTCGAATTTAAGGTGGCGGCTACAGGAGTTGGATGCGTGAATACGCACGCACGTGAAGAAGCATAAGTGGCTTTAGGTGGAAATGTGTGTCATTTTATATATTTTCAATTTTGAATTCAATCATCATTTTTCGTCATAACTTTTTCATACGAATTCCGTTTCACACGAAATTTCTTTTGTTAGGATCGTAATTTAATTCCGGACTCGATGACGCTGGTTTGGACGAATTCTGAGACGGGCGAATTTTTGGGTTTAAATCGGGTTTAAATTCGATTTAAATTCAAAAGGTGAGTGTTTTAACCCACTCACAATTACTAGAAGCTTTTATGTTTGTTAAATAAATTTTAGAAATGAATAGAAATTTATTTATGAGCTTTTGGCATGTTATTTCATTCATATCTGTTGAATTGCAATTTTTTTTTTGAATTTAACTGTAAATTTAATTGATTTATTGCGTGTTAATTGGCTGTTAGAAATTATTGTTTGCATATGAACTGCTAGTTAACAGTTATGTCAATTATCACTGAATATAAATTGTTAGATTAATAGTTGATAAATATAATTTGAAATAAAACTGCCAATTATTACCTGTTGTATATTACCAAACAGATATTGTTATTGATTGATATTGCTTGATGTTTGTGATTGGGTGATGGATGTGTTATTGAATGGATGTTTTATTTGATATCATTAAACTGCAAGTTAGTATGCATTTTTCATTTCATTCGGGATTGCGGTTTGAAATGATATACAACCGCAGTTTTATTTTTAAATTGCGGATTGAAATGATAAATATCCGTATCACTTGACCATAGGATAGAAAACTATATACAGGCACCGCGGTCTATATATAACTATTTTTAATGTGATTTCTATGGTTTGGATGGAATACGGTTTATAAAAATCTTAAATTTTATACTGAATAAATGTTTTCTTCCATATTTATATACATATGAAGTTGAAATTTTGAAATTAAAAGGTGGATAAATTTCTTTATTAAAAATGGAAGAAAATTAAGAAAATGGAGTTTAATGATTTATATCCTATGTTTAAATATTAAGTTGGAAATTTTAAAGATATGATATTTATAATTGGATTTTTTCCCAAAATATTTTGAAATGAACATTCTAGTAAAATTTGAATTTGGAAATATATATATATATTTTACTAGAAATTAAAGTCTTATTAATTATGGATTCTATGTGAATATTCAAGGCTAATTAATAGAACATTTGATTTGAAAGAATAAAATCCAACTTTAGTTGAAATATTTATACTCAAAATGGATATACGTATATATATGAATTTATTGAAATGGTTTTTGGAACTTGAAGCGATATTAAATTTTGGTTTTAACTTTAAATAAGGAAATGTATTGTAAAGCCACGAGAAATATTTCTTTTCAAAGTAACATTTAAGTTAAACCACTTATTTTATATACTGTTGAATATCCAAACTATTTAGTTTGAAAGTAATGGTTTTAAAAACTATGGATTTCGAAGTATTATGTTGAAAGTTAATATTCAAATATTTGGTTACAAGGAATTATAAATTTTAAAAGTGGCATAATTTTTGGAAAAGATTTATATTTGGGAAATGATATCATTGATTTGGGTTTTATAAAAATAATATCAAAATGAATCTTTTTGGGTTTTAAAGAAGAAATGATATCGTAATATTATGGTTTTGAAATGGATTTTATTTTGGTTTTAAAAGTATAAACTATTTTTAAATGACCGCGGTGTTATAATAACGATGGGTTGGCAAAGAGACCGGGATCGGATATCTGACATACTCTCTGTCGATACCGAAAACTACTTTGACTAACCGTGTACGCGGTGGAGATTCCAGAATGAAGTAGGTGGTGGCGACGTTTCCTGTAAGGTAAATACGTGGACCCAACTCCCGTGAGTTGGCATAAGGTGG
This sequence comes from Allium cepa, assembly GCA_030765085.1. NCBI lineage: Eukaryota > Viridiplantae > Streptophyta > Magnoliopsida > Asparagales > Amaryllidaceae > Allium > Allium cepa. The sequence continues at coordinate 63,679,926 of CM060929.1, forward strand.
CTAAAACAGGAGCGATTCTCAGGCCAATGAGGTCATTCCTCTGATCGGACGCTCCTCTTCGATATTATACTTCGACTTGGATTGATTCAGTGGCCACTTCTATATTTTGATTTTGGGGAGTTAGTCCGAGGTGGGCGGTAACTGCGGCTACGCGTTTCCACCAGCCTGGATAGCAATTGGTATATCTACCCTGGCATTGCCTAGTTGTGCCGTGTCACCTACCATATCGCGCCTTGTACGAGTTTGGTTTTCTCCCGTAGCCCGTGTGGTATCCTCTAGTGGCTTCCCGATCAGGAGGGGCTATGATATTGGACGGACTACTGGGACTATTACGTGTTAAGGTGGAAAATGTAAAGCCTTAACGCTATTTAAAAGTAAGTTTATTTTATAAATAGACACTATTATAATAGCGCAATATACTACATAGTAAATAGTTTAACGGATCCTTAGGAGATGTAAATCCCGAACATCTCTTGAGTTACTGTACTCATATTTATATTCTGTTTATTTAACTCACATAAGATATTCTAGTCTGACTCGGGTGTTTTGTCTTTTCAAATTCGCTCGGGTCAGTCCGAGCGTTTCAGGATAGCAGATTTTAGCTTTGGAGGACGAAGACGAAGAATCAGTATTATTTTATATATAGTATTACACCACACTCTTTCTATTCCGCTGCATTGCTTGTATTGGTATGTGTAACTCTGATATTTATTGTAAAAGAAGAATCAAGCTTTTGTAAACTGTTTATGAACTGTATATTTGTTATTATATTTTATCCTTCCGCTGTGAGATTCTGTTTTGTTTTTATTTCTTCTCTGTTTTTTTCTTATTTACCCCATAACAATCCGCCCTTGCGTATGCTTTGAATTGGCACGTGTGTCGGTTTAAAGTGTGCAAAAAGGCGGGATGTTACATATATTAAATATGATGGAAATAGTATCGAATGAAATAAAGTTGGATTAAAATAAAAATGGTTTGAGCTGCAAATAAATCCAGTTTGGTATAGAAATAAATTGAAAATATCCTTGTATTAATAAAAAAAATTCGGAAATGAATTGAGAATGTGAATTAAAATTTAAAATGGATTGAATAAATGGATTAATTGAATAAATTAGAAAATGGTTGGGATTTGAAAAAAAAATCAAATCAATGATTTAAATTGGAAGTTGGTTATCAGCTTAAGTAATTGTTATTTGGATGAATAACATAAATGTGCATAGAAAATTAGTCGTTGTCGTAAACGAAAGTAAATGAATTAATAGAAGTGAAAAAAATTGGTTTTGAAAACAATTGAAATGAAAATGTGTTCGTTTAGTTTAAAAAATAAATTGAATATAAGAAGTTGAGTTGAAACCAATTTAAATTGAATGAAATAGTGTATGGATTAGTTGAAAGCAATTAAAAATTAATGTCAAAATCTTATAACTACTTATGAATATTGTTTAGTATGCATTGTTTGTGTAAACAATATGTTTAGCTATTGAAAATAAATGAAATGTTATGAATTCCATATATTTAGTGCTTACGTGATTACATTGAGTAGGTACTGGTACTGGGAGGCCGTTTGGCTGGATTTTGGTCGCGCTAATTGCTAAATAAATAAGCCACTTGCTTAAAGTGCTAAATAGAGGTACGCCTATGCAATAAAAGATAGGAAATATAAAATATATTTTTTTGTTTTTCCGACCGTATGGGTCGATGTATACATATTTATCACTCTTGTCAAATTGCAAAAGCTCCTCCGTACAAAGGAGACTCGAAAATTTTGGGAGTTAGAAAATTTTTGGAAAAATTATGTTAACGAAAAATTGATTTTCAAATTGTAATGAAAATGTAGGATTTGAACTAGAGGATGAAAACCAATTGTTTTGGGTGGAAGTTAAAGGTGCTGAATAAGTGAATATCGAGTTTTCACTAAGTGGGTTTTAGTAAGTTAAAGGGTTTGGGGCATTCTTCAGCCTTAATAATTTCGGGGACGAAATTCTTTTAAGAGTGGAGGAATGGAACGACCCGGAGTTTTGGGTATTTGAAATTGGAATATTTAATTGATTTTAAATATTCGGGTATTGGTTTTTAACTTGAATTTCAAATACAACTATTTATCGAATAATTTAATTATTAAAGTTTATAATTGAATATTGGGGAAAATATTGAATCTGGAGTTTCAAGCTAGCTAAAATTATTTTAAAGGATTGTAAAATTTATATTGATAGTAATAAAAGAAATAAAAGTTTTAAATATGAATTTGAAGGTGATTTGTTCAGTTATAAATATAACGTTTAAATGGGCATTTAAAAAATAGCCTTTCGAGGCATAGTCTCGGAATTCAATGAGACCCATTCCATTGGATTCGTAATATTGTATTATTATCGGATTTCAAATTTCGTAACGTTAGAGTTATCATTTAGTCGTACGATATGTAAACGCACTGAAATTTATATTGAAAATTCAACATAATAATTGGGTACAAAATGCTATGTTCTCCATACGATCGAACTAGGACTCAAAACCATTTCCATTGTATTCAGAATAGGGGTATAACATTATAAACGCCTAGCGGAACGCCTTGATAAGAGGTCAAGATTTTAACTTGCGAATTCGAGACGATTCAGATTTAAAATTTAAATATAATTCATACTTTGCTGACTGGTTAAATAAACTTCCCGTCGAATCTTTTAAACCCCTGTTCGAAATCACTGTAGCTCTTCCTAGCACGCAACCTTCTTTTTGAAATTACATTTGCTTTTTCAAATCACATCGTTCCAACTTTTTCAAATATCACGTCCCCCTTCTTAATTTACAAATCGAGAATCAATAAAGCAGAAAAATAAATGGTGGCCTTAATAATTCAAGAAAAATGGAATCAATCACGTTGGTTCTCCCTTCTTTTCCCCGTTCCCAAATTCATTCGAGAAAATCAAATCTCGTAAGACAGTTGGAAAAAAACAGAGAGAGAGCTCGGCAAAATCGCCTGCCTTCTTATTCGGATTCTTCAATTGAATCAAAGCAGTTCGATTTAATGTCTAAAAAGAAATTAAGGCGACCGAAGTCGTCGCGGAATCGCGCGCCTCGCAGTGGCAACTCAGGCACGATCGAAGTGGCGGCTCGGTTGCATTTGTTTCCGGTCGACGAGAGCAAGCGCGGGTTGAGGCTGGATTCATGGAGGGGTTGCGGCGCCTGGGTTTACGAGGAGCAGTAAGGTATTGATTTTTATTTTTAAATATATATATATGTGTGTATGTATGTATGTATGTATGTAGGTAAGAAAAAACATAGTGTTTGAATTTCCAATATGAGATATAGAGAGCAATTCTGGTTTTAATCTGCTGTATACATACAGGTTAAAAAATAATTTATTTTATTAATTTATAGTAATGTAAATCACTGTTAAATCCCATTCAGATTCCAATTATATTTAACTTTTACCAAAGTCAAATTTCATCACTTATTCAAACTCATATCTCGTTTTGCTTAACAGAATTGTTTAACCATTTTATCATTTGGTTTCACTTACATTTTCTCACTTTACAAGTTATACAACTTATTTAAACTTCAAAGTTATTTCATATAATCACTTCAGTTTAATTTCCATTTCAATAGCTTATCTAATCGAAATCAATTTATTTAACCTTCGTTTAGTTAAATTTCAAATCATATGTTTTATTATGCCAACTCAAATTTATCTCAACTTTACCAAAGTAAAATCTTTATTATTTCATATTATAAGTTCAAAACTTGATTACTTATATTCAACAATTACAGCTTGGATTTTAATTTTCAAATTTGTTTATCACAACAAAACTTCAATTTCCAATTTACTATGGTAGCAAATCCATCACACAAAAACTCAAAAATGATACTGATGATGCTGCAGTCATCACCCTTATTATTTCCCAGTGACAGTAGTGAATTCAGTGCTTAATATTCTTTCAAAATAAATTTACTTTTACTTATAACTCACATTTATAAGTCTTTATCTTATATAATTTCACTATTTAACTTTTAATTTTGGAAAATAATTTCCAAAATAAACAGGATTCAACATTTTCAATTCATAGTTCAAATTCATTTTTATTTACAACTCATATTTGTAAATATATTCATATAGTTTCACTTCTTATATATAAGATTATTTCACAATTGTAAATCGTATTAATTATAGTTCCATACTTTATAATTCATTTGCTTATACAATTTATTCTTTTACAATTGTTGTATTTAACTTATTCAAATAACTTTATTAACTTGCATATATTCTTACATTTTCAATGACCAAACAATCAATTTATATACACTTTAATAATTTTGAAAAATTATTCCTTTATATATAAAATCAAGGTAAAATTATTTCATTCACCCAATTTAAAATGATACTATGTCGGTTTATCTCGTTTAAGAGTTTAGAAACCTCTATCGATACAGTTAGCTAGACTGCACCGACCAGAATATATAAACAATCAACCGATAAGTCAACACAATACAAAACAATTTCATATTCACTAACAAATAGGCGCTCATATCTATGATTACACTCACACTGATTCTAGAGTACTACTGACTCTATCTCTAATGAGTAATTCCTAACAGAGTCAAGGTTATCGCTTAACCAAATGCTCTGATACCAAATGTAAAGACCTGATTCTTCGACTTTCGAAAATCGAAATTAATACATCCACTGTATCAACCGCCGAGCAATAGAAGGCCGAAAAACCGAATTGTTAGGGTTAAAGAAGAAGCGGTAGAAGAAGAAAGAAAGAAGAAGTAACAGAAACAATATCAGAATCTCACAATCGCAGCGGAACAACATATAATAAATAAATGAATAATCTTTAAATCAAAAGAACTGTATATTTTATACATTACATCATCAGAGTCAATATACAACACAATACAATAATGGACAGTTATATAAACCTGTCCTCACAACTGAATACACAACAAAAATAATAATATCATATACAAGTGATACGTCTCGCCATCCAGCACGCCTCTTGAGCTCCACAGCATCTCCTGAATTCCAGAATGACCTGATAACCTGACTCTAGACTGTCCGTGTGGAAATTAGTGGGCACCCAGAGTTTAGAAAGGGAACAACAAACTCCAGGTCAGTCATGGGACTGGTGTGAGAACTTAAAACAGTTATTTTCACAAAGACAGGAAAAGAATCCGTAATGCTTTCGGAAAATGAAACTACCATAAGGCCTCCCGCCACACACACAATGCAAACGCAGAATTGGAGGAGATTTCTCCTTACGATAGTTAAAATGCTTGATACGTGAATTTCTTTGATATTATTGCTATAAGTGCAAAGTGCAGAAAACATTTCGAAAGTATAATATTAATATAAGCTAGCATAGGTACCATTATATTATGCCTGCTATAGCTACCACCTGAGGTGGCAGGTAATACAACTGCAATCGTAAAGGCTCGTATTATTTCTTTGGATTTCCAACAAATGGTCATGCGAAGGAACTTCCTGGACCATATGGGTACGCCTCTGGAGGGACGCCCTGAGAACCTAACCGGATCTCTGCCAACACAAGGCCGGGTTACCTCTGCAAAAATAGGTAACTACTGACATGAGTATGCCATTCCCCGGTTGTAAACAACCTTTATCTAAGGATCCTCAATACCAACAATCACAAAGTAATAAATTTGCAGCAACAACATAGGTTAAGTATTTGGGATCCATACCATGATACCACCTCTATCCAGAAGGAAATGAACATACCGTAAGGGGTGCTACCCCCTAAAACCTTGTTGCATTCTTCCTGTTTCGACCATTCTACGGTGTGAGGTCCGACGAAGTCTCGTCCACAAAGCTACGCTTTTTCACAAAAGTCATGCTTCGATCAACAAATGATCAGTAGCACTTCGTATGCCACATTACCAAATTGGGAATGTATCACTAGTAACCATCAACTATATAACCTCTGAGCTCGTACGTCTCAGAGAAGGGTGTTAAGCTAAGAGAATAAATTCTCCGCCACCAACAGAAATGTATTTGATAGAAACCAGCTTTACATCTCAAACTGTAACGTCAGACACACATCCATACAAGTCCATTCTGGGATCGAACGGAACCGAAGGCACTTCCAAAGAAGCCCTTGCAATTTGGATATTGTAACGACCCGTATTTTTACGGATCGAAGGATCGTAGAATTGTTGTTCGTAAGTCTTAAGTCGTAAGTCTTAAGTCGAAAGTCTTAAGTCGTAAGTATTAAGTCGTAAGTCTTAAGTCGTAAGTCTTAAGTCGTAAGTCTTAAGTCGAAAGTCTTAAGTCGTAAGTCTTAAGTCGAAAGTCTTATGTCGAAAGTCTTAAGTCGTAAGTCTTAAGTCATAAGTCTTAAGTCGTAAGTCTTAAGTCGTAAGGCTTAAGTCGTAAGCCTTAAGTCGTAAGTCTTAAGTCGAAAGCCTTAAGTCGTAAGTCTTAAGTCGTAAGTCTTAAGTCGAAAGTCTTAAGTCGAATCGAAAGCCTTAAGTCGTAAGGCTTAAGTCGTAAGTCTTAAGTCGTAAGGCTTAAGTCGTAAGGCTTAAGTCGTAAGCCTTAAGTCGTAAGCCTTAAGTCGAAAGCCTTAAGTCGTAAGTCTTAAGTCGTAAGTCTTAGGTCGTAAGTCTTACGTCGAAAGTCTTACGTCGTAAGTCTTAGGTCGTAAGTCTTAAGTCGTAAGTCTTAGGTCGTAAGTCTTAGGTCGAAAGTCTTAGGTCGTAAGTCTTAGGTCGAAAGTCTTAGGTCGAAAGTCTTAAGTCGTAAGCCTTAAGTCGTAAGCCTTAAGTCGTAAGCCTTAAGTCGTAAGCCTTAAGTCGTAAGTCTTAAGTCGTAAGTCTTAAGTCTTAAGTCTTAAGTCGAAAGTCTTCAGTCGTAAGTCTTGAGTCGTAAGTCTTAAGTCGTAAGTCTTAAGTCGTAAGTCTTAAGTCGTAAGTCGTGGGTCTTGATGAGTCGTGACCGACTTAAGGGGGCATACAAGTTAAGGATTTCAGCCTATAAATAGGAGTGCCTATGTTCATTTTTGGAATCCGGATTTTGAAGCGACAAAGTGCTGCCATTTTGAGAGCTCGACTACAACACTTCTTCACTTCTTTTCTCCACTTTAATCTTGTGCTTCCATTCATCTAGATTGAAGATCAAATCGAAGATCCAAGAGTCAAAGTTGAAGGTCTACATCCATCGAAGAGAGATTTCATCGTTTGAAGGGAAATCTTGTCGGATCAAGCTAGATCCTTTGCTGTCCAGATCTGAAGTTGTTATCTTTTGAGGTGTTTAGGTGATTCGGTGAGTGGTAGTTATCTCTCACACGGACCCAAAGGAGTATATTAGATCGGTGGCTTGTTTATGTGTTAAAGATAGAGATTTCTTGCATTTTCCTTAAGTCTGCATGTAGATCCATTGTCTATGAAGTTTTGGATACCCATTTTGCTACATGTTAACTTATATAAGTTTATTCATCAAGTTTTTGAGATATTTGCTTATAATTCATACTTGTTAGATATGGACATTTTAATTACGAAATTGCCATTCTTGTATAATTGCTTATTAGATCTTGTTTGAATGTTTGACTGCTTGGATTAATGATTGATTTGATTGATAGATTGTTGCAAATTAGCTAATAGTTGATTTGGACAAGTTGGTCGAAGATGATTCAAAAGCTAAGTGGAGAGGCTCTTGAGTGGTGAAAGTAGCTTGTTGCATATGAAGAGGATGTTAAAGTTCATATGGATAGATTCGATGATGATGGACTTTGCTATGATGCGATGAAGCAAAGCATGATGTGAGATAGCCTTGATTTAATCCAGACGGGATCATCCCAAGCATGTTGATAACTCGATGGTGCGGTTCGAGTTGGTTGATAATGGTGGGCTCGAGAGGCGCTTGGGCTAGTATGAGAATAGTCTTTGAGGAGGATAACTAGGAGGCTGAGATTTCATCGTTGTTAAAGGTTCTAGCATGCTCAAACCAAGAGTACGTTGGGAAGATTCGATAGTCCCAAACACGGGCTGCGACGACGTGCTAGTACTTTGGGTAGTTGCGAAAATTCCTAGGCACGGGCTGCGATGACGTGCGGAGTTGTGTCTAGAACCGGGGTTGCCATTAGCCCTTAACTGACGGCTGAAAGAATGTGCCGGTCATTCAATTAACGATGGTATCAAGGCAATGATAACAATGATAGCTAGGGTCATGGATGTTTGATAATTGATTTACTTTAATTGTCTGCTTTGCTATGTTTGTTCTGCTTAGTGTGTTTGGGGGCTATCACTGTAGAAAGAGGTGGAGTGGGATGGTTGGGTTCCTATTCCTTTGTACCCTTTATACTCTTTTGGTATGTTTGATAGTTGATTTACTGCTCACTAAGACTTTTGTCTGACTCAAGGTTTTATGTTTAACTCTTATTACCTTGGGCTGTTCATCCATGTTGGGATGGGCAGACTAGGTAGCAGGTGACAGGTGCTGTTCTTAGTGACTAACGTTGTTGATGACGAAGACGAGCAGGAGGCTTTTGCATATTGTTTTCTTACTATATGTACTGGGTATTCCGCTGTTTGTATGATTCTCTAAGTGTTATGTAGTGAGGCTTGATGTATTGGCTGTTCAGATGTTTGTATCAAATTGTTATGAGCTTATATGATGAGACTTCTGTTAGAGCTTCACTATGTATACTTTCTATTGTATTTTACCCATGCTCTATGAGTCATACGATAGACTATTCTGTCTTTACCTTATCCTAACGATCATCCGTGGCTGCCTGGCACACTTTACAGCGCACTATTTCCTTGTATGGTGCGGGAGTCATGGGTGGTCGTCACATTTGGTATCAGAGCTTTGGTTAATCGATTTTAGCCAACGCTCGCTGACGTAACTACGTATGAGAGACGTAATTGTAATTTTGATGGATGATTACTATATATATAATATAGTAGCTTAGAAGGATTTGAACTTCTTATGCAGTTGTTTCTCAGGGTATATTAATCATTTCTTTTCGATACTAGGAATGAGTTGAAGAGGGAGACCAGCTGCTAGGGGAGGCCATGCTTTTGAGGGGGCTGCTGATTATGCTTCTATGTTCGAGGCTATGATGACTTCGATCATGAGAAGGATGCCAGCTCCGGGGCCATCGGTAAATGTTGGAGTTCAGGTTCAAGCCCCAAGACCAGTGGATTTTGCTCAGCTTTGTAAGGACTATACTGCTCTTGGAGGGAAGGTTTTCTTGGGAACATAATCAACCATAGAAGTCCAGAGATGGATAGATGCTTGTAGAAGGATCTTTGGTGACTTGGGAATTGAGGATGTGACTAAGAGGAAGCTTGCATCAAGACAGCTTCAGGGAAGAGCTTCTGATTGGTGGAACTCTATCACCATTGATACTCCAGAGGAAGAGATCACTTGGGAGCAATTCCAAGTCAGATTTAAAGCTAAGTTCATTTCTACAGCTCAGAAATCTGTTTTGTTTAAGAAGTTTGTGGAGCTCAAGCAAGGTGGAAGACCAGTTCTTGAGTATGTTTCTGAGTTTGAAGCTTTGTCCAAGTATGCTCGGTCATATATTGAATCCCCTTATCAGAAGAATGAGAAGTTTGTGACAGGCCTGGACAGTTATCTTGGGAGGCAGTTGGTGGATCATTTGGACGATCCGTTTGAGAAGCTTGTGGAGAAGGCTCTCAGGCATGAGAATCTGTTTCCTAAGGAAGGATTTGTTGTTGTTGTGACCAAGGAGCAAGGTGGAAACAAGAAGAGGAAGCAGCAGCAGCAGAAGGGTAAGAATGGTCAAAAGAAGCCGAAGGGTGAAGTGACCTGCTACAATTGCCAGCAGAAGGGCCATCTCTCCAGGGATTGTAAGAATCAGAAGGCGCCGACGAAGTGCCACAACTGTGGTAAGCCGGGGCATTTCAGGAAGAATTGTCCGGAACCGAGGAAGGACAAGCAGATTGTGCAAGCTTATGCTTTGGGGGCTATTCCATCATCTTCGAAAGCTCCTACTGCAGAAGAGAAGGGGAAGAGTGTGGTGGTTCAAGGTACTCTTTCCATTTATGGTGTTCCAGTTAGAGTGTTGTTTGATACTGGGGCGTCGCATTCCTTTGTTTGTAGTGAACTTGTAGGCCGGTTGGGTTTGGAACCAGATATTGTTGATAGACCATTGATTGTGACTAATCCAGTTGGGGGTTCATCATGTTTGTGTATGATATGCCGTGGTCTAGTTGTATCGAGTCATGATTGCTCTTTTGTTTGTGATTGTTTTGTTCTGAACTTTGCGGGGTTCAGAATTATTTTGGGTATGGACTGGCTTAGGAAGTATGCGGCAAGGGTTGATTGCAAGAGGCTGGAGGTGACAGTCGAGAATGTGGAGGGTCGAAAGGTTGTGATACGATGTAAGCATGAAGAAGGCGTCTTCATGAGCTTCACGTATTCGCTGGTTGTTCCACGGGATGGACTGTCATCGGTGCCTATCGTGAATGGATTTGAGGATGTCTTTGACGAGGTCAAAGGGTTACCGCCGCATAGAGAGATCGAGTTTCGCATCGATCTAGTTGAAGGAGCCAGACCTGTTGTGATGCCGCTTAGGCGAATGGCGCCTAGGGAACAGCAAGAGTTGAAGGTGCAAGTTGATGACCTTTTACAGAAAGGATTCATTCAGCGTAATGTGTCCGAATGGGGTGCACCAGTTGTGTTCGCAACCAAAGCGGATGGATCGTTGAGGTTGTGTGTGGACTATCGTGAGCTGAATAAAGTGACTAAGAAGAACAAGTATCCGTTGCCGAGAATAGATGACTTGTTTGATCAGCTTCACGGAGCTAAGGTGTTTTCTCAGATGGATTTGGCAACGGGATTTCACCAGTTGAGAGTGGAAAAGGATAGTGTGTCGAAGACTGCTTTTAGGACACCATCCGGTTTCTATGAGTGGCTGGTAATGCCGTTTGGATTGACCAATGCACCAGCATATTTTGTGGATCTTATGAATAGAGTGTTCAGGGATCAGTTGAACAAGTTTGTACTTGTGTTTGTGGATGATATTTTGATTTATTCCAAGACTGAAGAAGAGCACAAGACGCATTTGCGTATTGTTTTGGAAATCTTGCGAAAACATCAGCTGAGGGCTAAGTTTTCGAAGTGTCACTTCTGGAAGAGTGAAGTGAGGTTCTTAGGCCATGTTATCTCTGGAAATGGAATAGCGGTTGATCCCGCTAAGGTGGCAGCAATCCAGGATTGGGTTAGACCTAAGAATGTATCTGATGTGAGAAGTTTTCTTGGATTAGCAGGATATTATCGTCGGTTTATCAAAGACTTTTCCAAGATAGCTGCACTATTAACAGGGTTGACGAAAAAGAACCAAGTGTTCAGATGGGATGCTAAGTGTGAGCAAGCTTTCGGAATCCTGAAAGAGCGATTGACAAGTGCTCCTGTTTTGGCTATTCCAAGTGGAAATGATGAGATGGTGGTTTACACCGATGCATGTGGTACTGGACTTGGAGCAGTGCTAATGAAGAAGGATAAAGTTGTTGCATATGCAAGTCGACAACTGAAGCCGCATGAAAGGAATTATCCGACTCATGATTTGGAGTTAGCGGCGATTGTATTTGCTTTGAAGATGTGGAGACATTACCTATTGGGAGTTCGATTTGAGTTGTTTACAGATCATAAGTCATTGAAGTATCTTTTCTCCCAAAAGGATTTGAATCTTCGACAGCAACGATGGTTAGAGTTTTTTGCATCATATGATTTTGGTGTAGCCTATACTCCGGGAAAAGGTAACGCAGTGGCAGATGCGTTAAGTCGAAGACATGCAGGTTTGGGAGCCATGTTTTCGTAATGGAAGAGTCTTGAGTATTTGGCTGGATTTGACTTCAGGCCTAGATGTGAATTGGAACCTAAGATGTTGACAAACTTATCGATAAGACCAACTCTAGTGGAAAGAATTGGCGAGAGCCAAAAGCGAGACGATAAGCTTGTCAAGATTTTCCGTGATTTGGAATCTGGACTGGACCCAGAGAAGGATAAAGGATTCGAGGTCGATCAAGAGGGTTGGCTTCAGAAACAAGGACGACTGGTTGTTCCCGATATAGATGAATTGAGAAATGAAGTTTTGAAAGAAAGTCATCACTCGAAGTTGACAATTCATCCAGGTAGAAATAAGATGTATCGGGATATGAAGAGAACCTATTACTGGGAAGGTATGAAGAAGGATGTTGGAAATTTTATTTCCAAGTCTATGAACTGCCAGTTGGTAAAAGCCGAACAGAAGAAGCCAAGTGGATTGCTTCAGCCATTAGAAGTTCCTACATGGAAGTGGGAGAAAATATCGATGGATTTTATCGATGGACTACCTAGAACCAGAGCAGGAAATGAAGGGATTTGGGTCATCGTAGATCGTTTGACTAAGAGTGCAAGATTTATTCCTGTTCGATCAACTAGGACTGCATCGAAATTGGCTGAGTTGTATGTTAAGTGGATAGTTCGATTCCATGGTATTCCAAAGAGTATAGTGAGCGATCGAGACCCATTGTTCACTAGTGGATTCTGGAAGAGCTTCCAGGAAGTTTTGGGAACTGAATTGTGTTTGAGTACAGCTTATCACCCCCAAACAGATGGTCAGACCGAGAGAGTCAACCGAGTTTTGGAAGATCTTCTCCGAGCATGTGTTTTGGACTTCGGAGGATCATGGGAAGATCATCTTCATTTGGTGGAATTTTCATATAATAACAGTTACCAGTCAAGTATTGGTATGGCACCATATGAGGCATTGTATGGAAGACCCTGTAACTCTCCGACATGTTGGTTGGAAACTGGAGAAAAGCTGATACTTGGGCCTGAAATGATTCGACAGACTTCAGATTGTATAGAGACCATTCAGCGACGAATGAAAGCAGCCCAAGATCGTCAGAAAAGTTATGCCGATAAGCGTCGTAAAGATTTGGAATTCGACATAGAAGATATGGTTTTTGTGAAGATTTCTCCACTAAAGAATGTTATTCGATTCGGGAAGAAAGGAAAATTGACTCCGAGATTTGTTGGACCATTCCCGATCGTCGAGCGAATTGGAAAGCTCGCTTATAAGTTGGAGTTACCAAAAAAGATGTCGGGTGTGCACAATGTTTTTCACGTGTCGTATCTACGGAAGTATGTGCACGACCCAAATACAGTGGTTGCTGCTGATAGCTGTGAAGATTTGGAAGTTGATCCAGTTATTAGAAGACCTCGTAAGCCGCTTCGTGTTGTGGAAACTGACACGAAACAGCTTAGGAGGAAGGTAGTCAAGTTGCTCAAGGTACAATGGAGTGATGATGTTAACGACTGTACATGGGAGGAGGAAGAGAGGATGAAGGCAGCTCATCCTGAACTCTTCGAGGTATGCCCTAAGGTGTCGTGACATCTCATGAATTTGTAACTTGTTCTAGTCTTAGAATTCTGCATGCTAGGCTAGTAATTGGATGCATGGTTTGTTTATTGCTATGGACGGTAGCATGCAGAATAGTTTTGATTGCTCTTGTTTGTTTGGAATTTCGAGGGCGAAATTCCTAAGGGGGAGAGAATGTAACGACCCGTATTTTTACGGATCGAAGGATCGTAGAATTGTTGTTCGTAAGTCTTAAGTCGTAAGTCTTAAGTCGAAAGTCTTAAGTCGTAAGTCTTAAGTCGTAAGTCTTAAGTCGTAAGTCTTAAGTCGTAAGTCTTAAGTCGAAAGTCTTAAGTCGAAAGTCTTAAGTCGAAAGTCTTAATTCGTAAGTCTTAAGTCGTAAGTCTTAAGGCGTAAGGCTTAAGTCGTAAGTCTTAAGTCGAAAGTCTTAAGTCGTAAGTCTTAAGTCGAAAGTCTTAAGTCGAAAGTCTTAAGTCGTAAGGCTTAAGTCGTAAGCCTTAAGTCGTAAGCCTTAAGTCGTAAGCCTTAAGTCGTAAGCCTTAAGTCGTAAGCCTTAAGTCGAAAGCCTTAAGTCGTAAGTCTTAAGTCGTACGTCTTAAGTCGTACGTCTTAAGTCGTAGGTCGTAAGTCTTAGGTCGTAAGTCTTAGGTCGTAAGTCTTAGGTCGTAAGCCTTAAGTCGTAAGCCTTAAGTCGTAAGCCTTAAGTCTTGAGCCGTAAGTCTTGAGCCGTAAGTCTTGAGCCGTAAGTCTTGAGCCGTAAGTCTTGAGCCGTAAGTCTTGAGTCGTAAGTCTTATGCCGTAAGTCTTAAGCCGTAAGTCTTAAGCCGTAAGTCTTAAGTTGTAAGTCGTGGGTCTTGATGAGTCGTGACCGACTTAAGGGGGCATACAAGTTAAGGATTTCAGCCTATAAATAGGAGTGCCTATGTTCATTTTTGGAATCCGGATTTTGAAGCGACGAAGTGCTGCCATTTTGAGAGCTCGACTACAACACTTCTTCACCTCTTTTCTCCACTTTAATCTTGTGCTTCCATTCATCTAGATTGAAGATCAAATCGAAGATCCAAGAGTCAAAGTTGAAGGTCTACATCCATCGAAGAGAGATTTCATCGTTTGAAGGGAAATCTTGTCGGATCAAGCTAGATCCTTTGCTGTCCAGATCTGAAGTTGTTATCTTTTGAGGTGTTTAGGTGATTCGGTGAGTGGTAGTTATCTCTCACACGGACCCAAAGGAGTATATTGGATCGGTGGCTTGTTTATGTGTTAAAGATAGAGATTTCTTGCATTTTCCTTAAGTCTGCATGTAGATCCATTGTCTATGAAGTTTTGGATACCCATTTTGCTACATGTTAACTTATATAAGTTTATTCATCAAGTTTTTGAGATATTTGCTTATAATTCATACTTGTTAGATATGGACATTTTAATTACGAAATTACCATTCTTGTATAATTGCTTATTAGATCTTGTTTGAATGTTTGACTGCTTGGATTAATGATTGATTTGATTGATAGATTGTTGCAAATTAGCTAATAGTTGATTTGGACAAGTTGGTCGAAGATGATTCAAAAGCTAAGTGGAGAGGCTCTTGAGTGGTGAAAGCAGCTTGTTGCATATGAAGAGGATGTTAAAGTTCATATGGATAGATTCGATGATGATGGACTTTGCTATGATGCGATGAAGCAAAGCATGATGTGAGATAGCCTTGATTTAATCCAGACGGGATCATGCCAAGCATGTTGATAACTCGATGGTGCGGTTCGAGTTGGTTGATAATGGTGGGCTCGAGAGGCGCTTGGGCTAGTATGAGAATAGTCGTTGAGGAGGATAACTAGGAGGCTGAGATTTCATCGTTGTTGAAGGTTCTAGCATGCTCAAAGCAAGAGTACGTTGGGCAGATTCGATAGTCCCAAACATGGGCTGCGACAACGTGCTAGTACTCTGGGTAGTTGCGAAAATTCCTAGGCACGGGCTGCGATGACGTGCGGAGTTGTGTCTAGAACCGGGGTTGCCATTAGCCCTTGACTGACGGCTGAAAGAATGTGCCGGTCATTCAATTAACGATGGTATCAAGGCAATGATAACAATGATAGCTAGGGTCATGGATGTTTGATAATTGATTTACTTTAATTGTCTGCTTTGCTATGTTTGTTCTGCTTAGTGTGTTTGGGGGCTATCACTGTAGAAAGAGGTGGAGTGGGATGGTTGGATTCCTATTCCTTTGTACCCTTTATACTCTTTTGGTATGTTCGATAGTTGATTTACTGCTCACTAAGACTTTTGTCTGACTCAAGGTTTTATGTTTAACTCTTATTACCTTGGGCTGTTCATCCATGTTGGGATGGGCAGACTAGGTAGCAGGTGACAGGTGCTGTTCTTAGTGACTAACGCTGTTGATGACGAAGACGAGCAGGAGGCTTTTGCATATTGTTTTCTTACTATATGTACTGGGTATTCCGCTGTTTGTATGATTCTCTGAGTGTTATGTAGTGAGGCTTGATGTATTGGCTGTTCAGATGTTTGTATCAAATTGTTATGAGCTTATATGATGAGACTTCTGTTAGAGCTTCACTATGTATACTTTCTATTGTATTTTACCCATGCGCTATGAGTCATACGATAGACTATTCTGTCTTTACCTTATCCTAACGATCATCCGTGGCTGCCTGGCACACTTTACAGCGCACTATTTCCTTGTATGGTGCGGGAGTCATGGGTGGTCGTCACAGATATTCACTAATCACGTCCGGAATTCCTATCACAAAGGGTGATAAGATCTCTATATCGGGGATCAGCCGATGCAGAGACATTCGACGGTAATCCTTCAGTTTTCGAAAATATCTGGTCTTCAATACCGGTCTTCAAATGCTATCCATTACAACGTATCACTATTCGAAATGGGATTTATGACCCAAAGGTCCTCTCCCGGCTAAACCGAATAACGAGCGCTTATTTAAAAATAAGTGTAACATTCAAATTCAAGCAAATCACAATAAATACCCATTTAAAGGTAAATATTGATAGTCGGTTATTTAACTATCAATAGATATGAACAACATCACCAGATTCCAAATAATTTCCCAAATTATTTATTTTCCAAAAATATCTTTACAAGATATATTTTTCCACACTTCAACCATTTGAAAACAAATTTCAAATCAATTTCCTTACGCGGAAACACCTCCAAATATTTATTCATTTTCACTGGAAATCTGCCAAGTTCAAATACTTTAAAATAATTTATAAACACTTATCCAAAATATATCGGGAAAACATTTTGAAAATAAAACTATTTTTCTTTAAACACTTTACTTAAAATATTAATTATAAAGATATTATACCAATATTACATATAACTTAAGTCCAAACTAATTTTCAAAATAAAATTAGTAGATAGAGTATAACTATTTAAAAAACTATTTTCTAAAACAGTTATTGATTATATCTTAGAAATAATCATTTCCATATCAACTTAATATATCTTTACTTAAAGGATTTAAAACAATTTGAGAAGTTAATTTCTCCAAAGTAACCTTTACAAAACCAATTCTAGAATTATATATATATATATATATATATATATATATATATATATATATATATATATTTCAAAGATATCAGAAATTTTATTCGGCTTTCCAGGGAGAATACACTTTCATTTCAAAATGGTTCATTTAAACCAATTAAATAAATCCGTACCGATTTATTTTAAATTTACGTACCAAATCCGTAAATTTATTTCCACACTTTAAAAATAAATCAATGTTTATTTTTAAACAAATTTCCCTTTCCTTTATAGATTCCATGGTGAATTTAAATTTCCAAATATCCACTAATATACGATTTTCAAATCGATTTCAAATATTCACTTTCAACAACAATTCAATTTTTCAATTGGTTTCAAAAACAACCAAATCAAATTCCATATTGATTTTTCCAAGAAATTAAACCCCAAGTGAATTTCATTCAAATCTCAAATTGAAATCAATTTCTATTAAACCCAAAATCAATTTTCAAATTGATTCCAAAATCTTTACAAAACACCTAATAAATTTCCAAACGGATTTTCAAAAGATTTAAATTCAATCACCAAAAATCAATTCCCAAATGGGTTTCAAATTCTATTTCCTTTTAAAAATAAATTCCTTTTAAAGAAAACCAATTCTTTTATTTTTCAAGCTCTTTAAAATCAGAATTTTGAATAAATTCTTCAACCTTTGAATAATATTACCCGAAATCCATTTATTAAAGCTTTTCCCATTGAAATTTTATTCAATAAGATCAAAAAAATAAAAATTTATTATTTTAGAATTCCTTCTTTTAAATTTACCCAAT
Source organism: Allium cepa (assembly GCA_030765085.1). Taxonomy (NCBI): domain Eukaryota; kingdom Viridiplantae; phylum Streptophyta; class Magnoliopsida; order Asparagales; family Amaryllidaceae; genus Allium; species Allium cepa. Next base: position 63,697,601 of record CM060929.1, read on the forward strand.
CCTCAAAAATAAATTTTAATATAAACTTTCAACCTGAATTTTAAAAATCAAATTTTTATTTATTTCCGGTATCTAACGATACCAGAATTATATTCGTCTAAATTTTAGCCTTCAACGATTTCAATCACGAAGATAATCACACAGAGATTATAAATAATCAACACACAACATTGAAACAAATTCAATTATTTGAGGAATCCAGTTGGATCCCTCCTACCTGTTTCCCTACATCCACAAATGTTAGCAGAATACCAATCCCGTTTTAAGGCGGGATATCGTGGTACATGGGTTTATATAAAATATCATCCGCTATAATGTGGCGCAATAGGGTCTCATCCGCTATAAAATGTGGGAAATCAACTCCAAGTACATATATAATACCAATTCCACTTCGAGGTGGAATATCATGGTATATGTGTTTAATAAAATAACCTCCGCTTAATATGCGGCGTGTAGGGTCTATTTCAATACAACAAATAGCAACCATCATTCAATCACACAATCCCTATCCAGCTCCGTTGCGTAGTGCTCGTCAATACCAACCCAACGAAATTCGTTTCGTTAATTTTTGACCTCGTATCAAAAAGTTATGGCATTTTAAAGTTTATACGAATTAATAATATAATAATTTCAACTTTTATTTTAATATTTAAAACCCTACAAATCTGAGCCGTTTGATCTAGCCTCCTCACATCTAGCCGTGCATGATCTCATCTTCCTCCCCAGGTTATTCATGCGTACAACAACCCATAGCCGCCACAATTTATCAAATTTTCGCACCATATACGAACGTCTTCACGTTGATCAACTAGCTCCACCTCGAAGAGCAACTCGAACACTATCATCGTCTGGAGCCGTGCTCGACTCGGTCGTGCCTAGGCTTAGAAATCGCCTCTCGAACGCGTGAAGTTTGCACTCGACTTGCCGTTGATCCGCTTCGCATTTTCCTATCATAACCGTTGGATTCAAAGATCTCAACGTGCTCTACAACTTCGTAGTTGGAAGTTTCTTGAATCGATTTGTGAAATGGAAGATAATTGAAGAAGATCGAAACAAAATTCTGGCCATTAGGAGTAAGGTGGCGGCTAGGGTTAGAAACCCTAATGCTTGTGAAAAATGAATGAAATGAAGCATGTTGGCTAACGTTTCTAGGGTTTAACCCGCGTTCTGGACACAATGGAATAGGTATCGAGAGCCAATTCGATGGTATGTGCGAGTTACGGAGATAAATGATCAAATTTAGATTAAATCGATTAAACAATTTTTTATGCGTTTTGGCTTGCCCCGGACAAACCGTAAATCCGATTGACACGAGATTTGAAATCTTACAAAAATTTAACATTACGGATCTAATGAAACTAGTTCGTCGAAATCCAAAACTGTTTGAAAAATGACTATTTTTACTCGTCGGTTAAATATTTAAATATTCAATTTCCACAAATTAACTTTTAATTCAATTTTAAAAGTTCTATTACATCATTCTAACTCCAATATGGTTTAATACAACTTTACAAATCAATTTTAATCATATTAAACCCAATTTCCAATTATTTTCTATAATTTCAAATATAAAATTGTCGATTTAATTATCCAATTAAATTTAGATATTCGAAATATAATTTATTCGACTTACAAATTTTACTTGTTAATATTTAAAATTAATTAAATATACGAATTTGAAATGATAGAAATTCTGGGTCGTTACAAACTTCCCCCTTAAAAGAATTTCGTCCTCGAAATTGCCAAGTAAGAAAAAGTCTTGAAATCCATTAACTTTTTTTTCAAAAACAAACCGTTCCAACTCGATTTCAGATTCATTTTAAATTCTTAACTTTTCCAAAATCCGATGGTTACACTTTTCTAGTTCAATTCCTACATTTTCATTTCAATTTAGAAATTGACTTTTCGTTAACAAAAATTTTCCAAAAATTTTCAAAAATTTTCTAACACCCAAAATTTAAGGAAAACTTTGGCAGTGTCTCCCTTGTACGGAGGAGCTTTTGCAATATCACAATAGATATAAATATATATACATCGACCCACACGGTCGGAAAATAGAAAAACAGTTCATATTTCCTATTTTTATTGCGTAGGCGTACCTTTTTAGCATTTTTAAGCAAAGTAGTTATATATTAAAATTTTAGCGTGACCAAATCCAGCCAACTATAGCCCCGGTACCTATACTTACTCAATTGAAACATGTAAGTGACATATATAAGAAATTCATTTACATTTCACTAATTTTCAATAGAAAACACATAGATTTCATAAGCAATGCAATCAAAATAATTCCCATAATCATTTTATAAGGTTTCGATACAAATTTTAATTGCTTACAACCAATTCGCATTAGTTTACTTTCAATTCAAATTTAATTACATAGCTTTCCATTTATCCATTCAATTTCATTAACACTTAAGGAATTATATACAATCAACTAACAACGTATAATAACCAAATCATAACCAACATAACCAAATTATTAAATTTACATTCAGTTTGGTTTAACAATTTTAATTCCAATTGGTTGATATTAAATTGACTTCCATTCAATTATTCAATTTCCAATTTACTAGTTTTTTTATGAATTATTACCTACATCAATTATTCCATATCAATTCATTTACATTAGATTGATTAACATTCAATCCATTTATCTATTCAATTGCTAATTCATTTAACAAATAAGGTCGAATTTCATTTATATAACTCAAGTCCACATCCATTTAATTCACTTTATTATTTTACTTCGATACCAAAATCAACTTCATTCAACATCACTTAAGTTATATACCATTTCAAACATCATTTGTTTAACTTAACTTAAATTTCCACTTATAAATCCCATTCAGATTCCAATTCTATTTAACTTTTACCAAAGTCAAATTTCATCACTTATTCAAATTCATATCTCGTTTTGCTTAACAGAATTGTTTAACCATTTTATCATTTGGTTTCACTTACATTTTCTCACTTTACAAGTTATACAACTTATTTAAACTTCAAAATTATTTTATATAATCACTTCACTTTAATTTCCATTTCGATAGCTTATCTAATCCTAATCAATTTATTTAACCTTCGTTTAGTTAAATTTCAAATCATATGTTTTATTATGCCTACTCAAATTTATCTCAACTTTACCAAAGTAAAATCTTTATTTTTTCATATTATAAGTTCAAAACTTGATTACTTATATTCAACAATTATAGCTTGGATTTTAATTTTCAAATTTGTTCATTACAACAAAACTTCAATTTCCAATTTACTATGGTAGCAAATCCATCACACAAAAACTCGAAAATGATACTGATGATGCTGCAGTCATCACGCTTATTATTTCCCAGTGACAGTAGTGAATTCAATGCTTAATATTCTTTCAAAATAAATTTCCTTTTACTTGTAACTCACATTTATAAGTCTTTTTCTTATATAATTTCACTATTTAACTTTTAATTTTGGAAAATAATTTCCAAAATAATCAGGATTCAACATTTTCAATTCATAGTTAAAATTCATTTTTATTTACAACTCGTATTTATAAATATATTCATATAGTTTCACTTCATATATATAAGATTATTTCATAGCTGTAAATCATATTAATTATAATTCCATACTTTATAATTCATTTGCTTATACAATTTATTCTTTTATAATTGTTTTATTTAACTTATTCAAACAACTTTTATTAACTTGCATATATTCTTACATTTCCAACAACCAAACAATCAATTTATATACACTTTAATAATTCTGAAAAAATTATTCCTTTATATATAAAATAAAATCAAGGTAAAATTATTTCATTTAATGACACTATGTCGGTTTATCTCATTTAAGAGTTTAGAAACCCCTATCGATACAGTTAGGTAGACTGCATCGACCAGAATCTATAAACAATCAACTGCTAAGTCAACACAATACAAAACAATTTCATATTCACTAGCAAATATGCGCTCGTATCTATGATTACACTCACACTCATTCTAGAGTACTACTGACTCTATCTCTAATGAGTAATTCCTAACAGAGCCAAGGTAATCGCTTATCCAAATGCTCTGATACCAAATGTAAAGACCCGATTCTTCGACTTTTGAAAATCGAAATTAATACGTCCACTGTATCAACTGTCCGTGTGGAAATCTCACAATCGCAGCGGAACAACATATAATAAATAAATAAATAATCTTTAAATCAAAAGAACTGTACATTTTATACATCACATCATCAGAGTCAATATACAACACAACACAATAATGGACAGTTATATAAACCTTTCCTCACAACTAAATACACTGTGGAAAAGATAATATCATATACAAGTGATACATCTCGCCATCCAGCTCGCCTCTTGAGCTCCACAACATCTCCTGAATTTCAGAATGACCTGATAACCTGACTCTAGACTGTCCGTGTGGAAATCGGTGGGCACCTAGAGTTTAGAAAGAGAACATAAACTCCAGGTCAGTCATGGGACTGGTGTGAGAACTTAAAACAGTTATTTTCACAAAGACAAGAAAAGAATCCGCAATGCTTTCGGAAAATGAAACTACCATAAGACCTCCCGCCACACACACAATGCAAACGCAGAATTGGAGGAGATTTCTCTTTATGATTGTTAAATATGCTTGGTACGTGAATTTCTTTGATATTATTACTATAAGTTCAAAGTGCAGAAAACAATTCAAAAGTATAATATTAATCTTAGCAGCATAGTTACCATTATATTATGCCTGCTATAGCTACCACCTAAGGTGGCAGGTAATACAACTGCAATCGTAAAGGATCGCATTGTTTCTTGGATTTCCAAAAAATGGTCAGGCGAAGGAACTTCATGGGCCACATAGGTACGCCTCTGGAGGGACGCCCCGAGAACCTAACCGGTTCTCTGTCAACACAAGGCTGGGTTACCTTTGTAAAAATAGGTAACTACTAACACGAGTATGCCATTCCTCGGTTGTAAACAACCTTTATCTGAGGATCCTCAATACCAACAACCACAAAGTAATAAATTTGCAGCGACAACATAGGTTAAGTATCTGGGCTCCATACCATGATACCACCTCTATCCAGAAGGAATTGAACATACCCTAAGGGGCGCTACTCCCTAAAACCTTGTTGCATTCTTTCTGTTTCGACCATTCCGGGGTGTGAGGTCCGACGAAGTCTCGTCCACAAGGCTACGCTTTTTCACAAAAGTCATGCTTCGATCAACAAATGATCAGCAGCACTTCGTGTGCCACATTACCAAATTGGGAATGTACCACTAGTAACCATCAACTACATAACCTCTGAGCTCGTACGTCTCAGAGAAGGATGTTAAGCTAAGAGAATAAATTCTCCTCCACCAACATAAATGTATTTGATAGAAACCAGCTTAACATCTCAAACTGTAACGTCAGACACACATCCATACAAGTCCGTTTCGGAATCGAACGGAACCGATGGCACTTCCGAAGAAGTCCTTGCAATCCATATATTCACTAATCACGTCCGGACTTCCCATCACAAAGGGTGATAAAATCTCTATATCGGGGATCAGCCGATGCAAAGACATTCGACAGTAATTCTTCTGTTTTCGAAAATATCCGGTCTTCAACACCGGTCTTCAAATGCTATCCATTACGACGTATTACTATTCGGAATGGGATTTATGACCCAAAGGTCCTCTCCCGGCTAAACCGAATAACGAGCGCTTATTTTAAAATAAGTGTAGCATTCAAATTCAAGCAAATCACAACAAATACCCATTTAAAGGTAAATATTGATAGTCGGTTATTTAACTATCAATAGATATGCACAACGTCACCAGATTCCAAATAATTTCCCAAATTATTTATTTTCCAAAAATATCTTTACAAGATATATTTTTCCACACCTCAACCATTTGAAAACAAATTTCAAATCATTTTCCTTACGCGGAAACACTTCCAAATATTTATTCATTTTCACTGGAAATCTGCCGAGTTCAATACTTTAAAATAACTTATAACACTTATCCAAAATATATCGAGAAAACATTTTGAAAATAAAACTATTTTTCTTTAAACACTTTACTTAAAATATTAGTTATAAAGATATTATACCAATATTACATATAACTTTAGTCCAAACTAATTTTCAAAATAAAATTAGTGGATAGAGTATAACTATTTAAATAACTATTTTCTTAAACAATTATTGATTAAATCTTAGAAATATTCATTTCCATATCAACTTAATAAATCTTTACTTAAAGGATTTAAAACAATTTAAGAAGTTAATTTCTCCAAAGTATCCTTTCCAAAACCAATTCTAGAATTTTACACACACACACACACACACACACACACACACACACTTCAAAGCTATCAGAAATTTTATTCGGCTTTCCAGGGAGAATACACTTTCATTTCAAAATGGTTCATTTAAACCAATTAAATAAATCCTTACCGATTTATTTTAAATTTACGTTCCAAATCCGTAAATTTATTCCACATTTAAAAAATAAATCAATGTTTATTTTTAAACAAATTTGCCTTTCCTTTATAGATTCCATGGTGAATTTAAATTTCCAAATATCCACTGATATACGATTTTCAAATCGATTTCAAATATTCACTTTCAACAACAATTCAATTTTTCAGTTGATTTCAAAAACAACCAAATCAAATTCCATGTTGATTTTTCCAAGAAATTAAACCCCAAGTGAATTTCATTCAAATCTCAAATTGAAATCAATTTGTACTAAACCCAAAATCAATTTTCAAATTGATTCCAAAATCTTTTCAAAACACCTAATAAATTTCCAAATGGATTTTCGAAAGATTTAAATTCAATCACCAAAAATCAATTCCCAAATGGGTTTCAAATTTTATTTCCTTTTAAAATTAAATTCCTTTTAAAGAAAACCAATTCTTTTATTTTTCAAACTCTTTAAAATCAGAATTTTGAATAAATTCTTCAACCTTTGAATAATATTACCCGAAATCCATTTCTTAAAGCTTTTCCCATATTTTGAAATTTTATTCAATAAGATAAAAAAAATAAAACTTTATTATTTTAGAATTCCTTCTTTTAAATTTACCCAATCCTCGAAAATAAATTTTAATATAAACTTTCAACCTGAATTTTCAAAAATCAAATTTTTATTTATTTCCGGTATCTAACGATACCAGAATTATATTCCACTAAATTTTAGTCATCAACGATTCAATCACAAAGATAATCACATAGAGATTATAAATAATCAACACACAACATTGAAACGAATTCAATTATTTGAGGAACCTAGTTGGATCCCTCCAACCTGTTTCCCTGCATCCACAAATGTTAGCAGAATACCGATCCCGTTTTAAGACGGGATATCGCGGTACATGGGTTTATATAAAATATCATCCACTATTATGCAGCGCAATAGGGTCTCATCCGCTATAAAATGCGGGAAATCAATTCCAAGTACATATATAATACCAATTCCACTTCGAGGTGGAATATCGCAGCGTATAGGGCCTATTTCAATACAACAAATAGCAACCATCATTCAATCACACAATCAAGCAAATTTAAATTTAACTGTTTAAAATTTTAAATCGAAACACAATTCGATTAAGTGAGAAGTTCTCACCTTGTTTCCAATAACAGTTGCAGTGTTTCGTTCTGAATAAAATTAAACACGCGTTTAATTTTACCTAAAATTCCACTAGCTCAAATAAATCCCTATCTAGCTCCGTTGCGTAGTGCTCGTCAATACCAACCCAACTAAATTCGTTTCGTCAATTTTCGACCTCGTATCAAAAACTTATGGCATTTTAAAGTTTGTACGAATTAATAATATAATAATTTCAACTTTTATTTTAATATTTAAAACCTTACAAATCTGAGCCGTTCGACTGGCCTCCTCACATCTGGCCGTGCGTGATCTCATCTTCCTCCTCGGGTTATTCATGCACACAACAACCCATACCGCCACATTTTATCAAATTTTCGCACCATATACGAACGTCTTCACGTTGATTGTGACGCCCCACCTCTATACCCACGCTAGCCAAGAACACTACGGTGTAGTGTTGTCAACTAGCATGGAGAATAAGGCTGTTGAGGAGCGACCATCCATGTGATTTCTTATCACACGGTGGCAATAAATAATCTTCGGAAACAAACATAGAAATATGCATAACACAAATCAGTCACAGACATCCATATCACTAAGGCGGAAGAAGATATGAATATATAACTAACACATGAAAGTGTACATAGGAGTAGTGGTCAAAAAGATCCACAATGATACAAAAGAATAGCAACACATGCTATACAAAAGAATACATCTATGAGTCTATATCTCAAGTGTAAACGACAAAAACTGCTAATCTAAAAGGTCAGCCAAAAGTCAGAGTAGTAAGTCCCTGAGGGAGAAGTCAAGCAGAAGCACACGTAACATCTCGGTCTGACCCGAGTATTATTTATAAGAAAATAATAAACAGACCAGTCTAGCTATAAATATCAGATAACATGATATAAACAATAGATATGGCAAGAACATATAGTAACCATAAAGACATACTATGATAAGCATGTAAATGAAGATCATCAAGAGATCAAACAATATCAAAAGAATCTTCTAAAAGATCCAAATTCACCTAAACATAAAAGTTGGAAAATCATAACAATGAAAGTCATGAAAATAGGTGAAGCACAAATTCCAGAAGACTACACAAGAAATCCAGAAATTACAATATAGGAGCATGAAAACTCACAAAATGGGAGTATGAAAACTCACCTACACGTGTAACACAAAGCGAGAAGCTATCTCATGGTTGCAAGCCATTAATTTTGACACACGAATGGCCCGAAGACCGTGGGGCGCTACCCCACATATGTGATGGCGAAACATGACACAAATGCGATGGCGAAACATCACAAGAGCGGGGTCTAGTCTCCCTCGCAGACAAAGAGACATCGCACAGTTGCTAGTCTAAAACACAAAAATGATCGTCATGATCATCAAGAAGTGTTAATTACACTAAGTTAGTAAATATAAAAGTTTAGCTTCATGTCCCATAGCCACTTGCTTAACTCAAATATTTACTAACAAACTGTAGATCTCCACTAGAAAATTGTCACAAGAGATCCAATCGAACAAGTCCAAGAATTAACCGACGAAGTAAACGCAAGCATTTCATACCACTTGTTTTACTAAGTCGTTTAATTAGATTTCTCATACGAGTGAGGTAAAGGTTTGTATATACTAATAGATTGGAAAACGGGTTAAGAAAAGATCTTTGTTATTAAAAATAGAGTTGAAATCCTTTTATTGAAAGATTTTTGATATTTACTACTAGTTTTGAAACCTTTATATTTTAAAGTGACCAATCACAGAAGCGATTGTAGAAACAATCAATCACAACGATCACATTCGGAGATGTGATAAAAATCCAAGGAAATCAACGCAGCAAGTTCTGTTGAATGTTTTTCATATAAGATCCCCTACGGAGGGGGGGTCTGGGGGGGTGGCAACCCCCCAAGGTGGGGGTGCAGGGGCAACGCCACCGCTACGGGGTTTGACCTGCCCGGTCAGGTCATGGGGGTCCAGGGGGCAGCGCCCCCGGCGGGGTGCGGGGCAGCGCCCCGTCCAAAACGGTACGACCTAATGGTTGCGACCTAGGGGTCAAGCGACTTAGTGGTTGCGACCTAGAGGTTTTCGCGACCTAACGATGACTCGCGACCCAACATGGCCAACCTAATAGAGGTTGCAACCTAAGGTATTTGCGGCTTAGGGATAGAAGCAGGACCGAGCGACCTACGACCTAGGCGACTTACGACCTACGACCTAAGGTGACTTACGACCCACGACCTAAGGCTTGCGCGACCTAGTGAAATAGCAGTATTAGGTCGGAGACGACCTACGACTTAAGGCCATACGACCTACGACTTAAGGCCATACGACCTATGACTTAAGGCCATACGACCTACGACTTAAGGCCGAACGACCTAACACCGAACAAGGATTTAGATGGCCCAGCGACCTATGGTACTAACTCGCGAGCGACCTAACGAGTTAAATCGTGAGCGACCTAATTCCGAAGTGCCAATTCTTCCAGAACGACCTAATGTTAACTCGTAAGCGACCTATGACCTATGGACGAGCGACCTAACTCCGAACGAACTAAAAATGGCCAGAACGACCTAGTAGCAGTTTTTCACCAAAATCACTAAAATTTGGAGTTTTTGGCCAATCCAATCCAAACCAAATGCAAATGTGCATACTAAAGTGATAGGGAATCATTCCCAACAGTCCAATATAGATATAGACTAGATTTGTGGGATAAAAATCTCACCTTTGCACTAAAATTTATGAAGATGAAGCTTGAAAGCAAGGAGAAGCAATCCAAAGCTTGAATCCAATATCTTCTACTTGAATTTGGAGTTGAATGTTGGATTTGCAATTGAATTTGTGCTTGGAGTTTTAATTTCCCATTCTCTTCACCATTAATGCCAAAGCTTGAGTTAGTTAGGAAATTTATGAAGAGTGAGGAGAAGGGGGTTGGAACTTGGGCTTAATAGGCTAAACTAACCCAAAGTCCAAAGAGGGAAAAGTTAGTGAAATTTCACTAACTCCAAACCTATCGATGTTTATACTAAAAAAATTGTAAACGGCATTTCGAACTCAATGGAAGTGGTCTCGAGTCCTAATTTGACCGTTTGCAAAAAGTATCTTTTCGGACCAAAATCCGATTAATGATTTAATATTTAAATAAAATATTTAAATATAAACTCGACAAATATGCGGGTTGTTACAGACTCCCCTCCTTAAAGAAATTGCGTCCTTGCAATATATATATAAGATGGAAATAAAAAGTAACAACCATAAAAGTATATTAACATAAGAGAAATTTGAAATAAGAAGTTCACCCTAAAGAGCAGGAGTAAGCAAGTCCGGATGTGTACGCTCGATGAATCTCTGGATTCCCAAGAACAATCCTTAGGATTTGAGGACCATTGAGCCTTCACAAGCAGAACATCTTTATTTCGAAGTCGTTTAACCTCCGAAGCTACAATTCGAATAGGATGCTGCTCATAAGTTAAATCCGGCGAAACTTCAATTTCTTCCACAACAGCAGGCTCAAGAGTAGAATCGGAATCCCGAAGGCATTTCCGTAATTGAGAAACGTGAAATACGTCATGCATAGCAGAAAACTGAGCCGGCAATGCAAGGCGATAAGCCATGGAACCAATACGTTCAGTGATAGGAAATGACCCAATATATCGAGGCGCTAACTTCCCCGATCGACTGAAACGTACAACACCCTTCATAGGTGAAACACGAATAAAAATAGGATCTCCAACAGAAAATTCTAATTTCCTTCTTCGATTATCGGCATAGGATTTTTGTCTACTCTGGGCTTCTTTCATCCTATGTCGAATAAGTTCAATCTTTTCCGTGGAATCACGAATTAAGTTTAGACCTAAAACTAGCTTCTCACCGGCCTCAAGCCAACAAGAAGGAGATCGGCATGGCCTTCCATAGAGTGCCTCGAAGGGTGCCATACCAATACTAGACTGGAAGCTATTATTATAGGAAAATTCGACAAGTGAAATATGATCTTCCCAACTTCCACCAAAATCAAGCACACAAGCTCGAAGAAGATCTTCAAGAGTTTGATTCACACGCTCGGTTTGTCCATCGGACTGGGGGTGATAAGCAGTGCTAAAATTAAGCTTTGTTCCTAAAGCTTTTTGAAGACTCTTCAAAAATCCACTAGTAAACAATGGATCTCGATCGCTAACAATAGAAGTAGGGACTCCATGCAATTTAATAATTTCTTTGATAAAGAGTTTGGCCAAAAGAGGAACGGTTCGGTTAGACCGAACGGGAATAAAATGGGCGGATTTAGTAAGTCTATCAACAATCACCCATAAGCTATCATGACCCGAACGAGAACGGGGAAGGCCATCTATAAAATCCATGGAAATTTGGTCCCACTTCCAAATTGGAATTTCTAAAGGTTGCAATAACCCACCAGGCCTTTGATGTTCGGCCTTGACAAGTTGGCAAGTCATGCAACACTTAACAAAGTTAGCAATATCAGATTTCATTCCCTCCCAATAATAAAGTCGCTTCATATCAGCGTACATTTTACTACTACCCGGGATGAATGGTGAATTTAGAACGATGGGAATCTTCTAAAATATCTTTACGAAGATCACCAATATTTGGTATGATAAGTCTACCTAATTTTCGAATGCCGCCACGAGAATCAATATCAAGGTCTTTCAAACCTTCAATGTCAATTCTATCCTTAATATTTTGGCCGAGAAGAACCAATTCAGGATCTAGCCCTTGAGCTTCAAGAATGCGGTCTAAAAGAGAAGGATGAGCCTCAAGGCTACGTAAAACAAGTGATGAGCATAAATCGGATACGCGCTCTCGAATCTCACAAGTAGATAAAATCTCGAGATCGTTCCATTCAGATATCATCATAGAAACAACTGCTTGTTGCTTACGGCTAAGAGCATCGGCGACACAATTACCCTTACCGGGGGTATAAAGAATATCATGATCATAAGGTGCAAGGAACTCGAGCCAACGCTGTTGACGTAAATTAAGTTCTTTTTGAGAAAATAAATATTTCAAAGACTTATGATCCGTGTAAAGAATAAATTTCTCTCCCAATAGATAATGACGCCAAATTCGAAGGGCGAAAACAATAGCCGCGAGTTCTAAATCATGTGCGGCATATGTAGTCTCGGCCGGCTTCAATTGCCTAGAGGCATAAGCAATAACACGTTCTTTTTGCATAAGAACGGCACCCAAACCAACGTGACTAGCATCAGTATAAACAACAAAATCTTGATTCCCTTCGGGAATAACAAGAATAGGAGCATCGGAAAGGAGTTCTTTCAATTTCTGAAAAGAGGCTTCACATTTGTCCGACCAAATGTATTTAACTCCCTTCTTAGTCAAGCCAGTAAGAGGCACGGCAATCTTAGAAAAGCCTTTAATGAAACGATGGTAATAACCCGCCAATCCGAGAAACCTACGAATCTCTGTCACACTCTCCGGTCTCTTCCAATCTTGAATCGCTTCAATCTTTGAAGCAACCACGGAGATTCCAGATTCGGAAATAATATGACCGAGAAACTTCACACGAGATTGCCAAAAGTGGCATTTAGAAAATTTCGCCTTTAATTGATTGCTCCTAAGAGTTTCCAATACAATCCGAAGATGCTTTTCATGCTCCTCCTCGGTTTTAGAATACACAAGGATATCATCAGTGAAGATGAGAACAAACCAATCGAGGAAATCTTTGAAAACTCGATTCATGAGGTCAAGGAAATAAGCTGGAGCATTCGTTAACCCAAATGGCATAACAAGCCATTCATAAGATCCATATCGAGTACGGAATGATGTCAAAGGAATGCTATCCTCTGCGATACGAAGCTGATGGAAACCGGTAGCCAAGTCCAATTGTGAAAAGACCTTAGCACCACTAAGCTGATCGAATAGATCATCAATCCGAGGTAAAGGATATTTATTTTTAATAGTAAGATCGTTAAGCTTGCGATAATCAACGCAGAGCCTAAGAGTACCATCGGATTTCTTTACGAAAATAGCCGAAGCTCCCCAAGGCAAGGAACTAGAGCGAATAAATTGCTTCGTCTCCAATTCGGATAATTGTTTGCGCATCTCTTCATTTTCCTTATTGGACATGCGATAAGGAGGACGAGTAATAGGTTGAGCTCCAGAAACAAGATTAATTCTGAACTCAATTGCTCGTTTAGGTGGTAAACCTAAAACGGGCTCGAATATGTCGGAAAATTCACGAACAATGTGAATATGAGAAATAATATCATCTTCATCATCATCATCGTTATCACGAGGATTTAAAGAATATAAAGATGCCACCAAACAGGATTCTGAATCTTTAAGATTAACAGAAATCTGATTAACAGATAGTGGATGTCGGAGATGAATGGCCCGCTCTGGACATAGGACATGAGCTTCATAACGATTAAGCCAATCCATTCCCAAAATCATTCCAAAGCCTATGTATCGCATAACATGCAAATCGGCTAGGAATGGAAAATCACATAAAATAATCTCCACATTTTTACAAAGCAAACTAAGAGTTGCGGATCCACCAACAGGATTCGCAATTTTTAAAGAAGTCACTAATGCAGTAACACTTAAGGAAAAAGTGTCTACCAGTTCCTTTGATATAAAAGAATGGAATGCACCCGTATCAAAGAGAACTCTAATAGGTTAATCATGAAATAAAATAATACCATCAAGAATGGAATGAGAAAAACCTTGGCCACGAGATGTGTTGCCAGGGGCTTGAGCCACGTTTAACTTCCCCTCTTTCCTGCTTTTTAGCGTGGGGCACATATGTATATAATGTTTCGAGCTCTTGAAATAGCGACAACCTTTGGGCTTCGAACACTTGTTCGCAAAATGGTCCTTAGAACCACAGTTATAGCATTGCCTGCTACTAGAGGAAGGTGTCTTTGCAGCCGAAGTTGCCTGCTTACCCTTTTTGTTGGGATAAGAACCTTTAAACTTGTTAGGCCTCTTTTTGTTGTTGAAGTTTGGTTTAGCACCTTCCACTTCAACATCACTCTCTCTATCGGCCTCTTCAAGACGAAGAGCGATATCGACGAGTTGATCAAATGCGACTTCTAGTTTCAGGAGCAGTGGCTTCTTAAGATTCTTATTTAAGCCATAAACGAACCTCTGGTTCTTCTTCAATGGGGTGTACCAGTCCAATGCAACACCCCATTGAAGAAGAACCAGAGGTTCGTTTATGGCTTAAATAAGAATCTTAAGAAGCCACTGCTCCTTAAACTAGAAGTCGCATTTGATCAACTCGTCGATATCGCTCTTCGTCTTGAAGAGGCCGATAGAGAGAGTGATGTTGAAGTGGAAGGTGCTAAACCAAACTTCAACAACAAAAAGAGGCCTAACAATTTTAAAGGTTCTTATCCCAACAAAAAGGGTAAGCAGGCAACTTCGGCTGCAAAGACACCTTCCTCTAGTAGCAGGCAATGCTATAACTGTGGTTCTAAGGACCATTTTGCGAACAAGTGTTCGAAGCCCAAAGGTTGTCGCTATTTCAAGAGCTCGAAACATTATATACATATGTGCCCCACGCTAAAAAGCAGGAAAGAGGGGAAGTTAAACGTGGCTCAAGCCCCTGGCAACACATCTCGTGGCCAAGGTTTTTCTTATTCCATTCTTGATGGTATTATTTTATTTCATGATTAACCTATTAGAGTTCTCTTTGATACGGGTGCATCCCATTCTTTTATATCAAAGGAACTGGTAGACACTTTTTCCTTAAGTGTTACTGCATTAGTGACTTCTTTAAAAATTGCGAATCCTGTTGGTGGATCCGCAACTCTTAGTTTGCTTTGTAAAAATGTGGAGATTATTTTATGTGATTTTCCATTCCTAGCCGATTTGCATGTTATGCGATACCTAGGCTTTGGAATGATTTTGGGAATGGATTGGCTTAATCGTTATGAAGCTCATGTCCTATGTCCAGAGCGGGCCATTCATCTCCGACATCCACTATCTGTTAATCAGATTTCTGTTAATCTTAAAGATTCAGAATCATGTTTGGTGGCATCTTTATATTCTTTAAATCCTCCTGATAACGATGATGATGATGAAGATGATATTATTTCTCGTATTCACGTTGTTCGTGAATTTTCCGACATATTCGAGCCCGTTTTAGGTTTACCACCTAAACGAGCAATTGAGTTCAGAATTAATCTTGTTTCTGGAGCTCAACCTATTACTCGTCCTCCTTATCGCATGTCCAATAAGGAAAATGAAGAGATGCGCAAACAATTATCCGAATTGGAGACGAAGCAATTTATTCGCTCTAGTTCCTCGCCTTGGGGAGCTTCGGCTATTTTCGTAAAGAAATCCGATGGTACTCTTAGGCTCTACGTTGATTATCGCAAGCTTAACGATCTTACTACTAAAAATAAATATCCTTTACCTCGGATTGATGATCTATTCGATCAGCTTAGTGGTGCTAAGGTCTTTTCACAATTGGACTTGGCTATCGGTTTCCATCAGCTTCGTATCGCAGAGGATAGCATTCCTTTGACATCATTCCGTACTCGATATGGATCTTATGAATGGCTTGTTATGCCATTTGGGTTAACGAATGCTCCAGCTTATTTCGTTGACCTCATGAATCGAGTTTTCAAAGATTTCCTCTATCGGTTTGTTCTCATCTTCATTGATGATATCCTTGTGTATTCTAAAACCGAGGAGGAGCATGAAAAGCATCTTCGGATTGTATTGGAAACTCTTAGGAGCAATCAATTAAAGGCGAAATTTTCTAAATGCCACTTTTGGCAATCTCGTGTGAAGTTTCTCGGTCATATTATTTCCGAATCCGGAATCTCCATGGATGCTTCAAAGATTGAAGCGATTCAAGATTGGAAGAGACCGGAGAGCGTGACAGAGATTCGTAGTTTTCTCGGATTGGCGGGTTATTACCGTCGTTTCATTAAAGACTTTTCTAAGATTGTCGTGCCTCTTACTGGCTTGACTAAGAAGGGAGTTAAATACATTTGGTCGGACAAATGTGAAGCCTCTTTTTAGAAATTGAAAGAACTCCTTTCCGATGCTCCTATTCTTGTTATTCCCGAAGGGAATCAAGATTTTGTTGTTTATACTGATGCTAGTCACGTTGGTTTGGGTGCCGTTCTTATGCAAAAAGAACGTGTTATTGCTTATGCCTCTAGGCAATTGAAGCCAGCCGAGACTAGATATGCCACACATGATTTAGAACTCGCGGCTATTGTTTTCGCCCTTCGAATTTGGCGTCATTATCTATTGGGAGAGAAATTTATTCTTTACACGGATCATAAGTCTTTGAAATATTTATTTTCTCAAAAAGAACTTAATTTACGTCAACAGCGTTGGCTCGAGTTCCTTGCACCTTATGATCTTGATATTCTTTATACCCCCGGTAAGGGTAATCGTGTCGCCGATGCTCTTAGTCGTAAGCAACAAGCAGTTGTTTCTATGATGATATCTGAATGGAACGATCTCGAGATTTTATCTACTTGTGAGATTCGAGAGCGCGTATCCGATTTATGCTCATCACTTGTTTTATGTAGCCTTGAGGCTCATCCTTCTCTTTTAGACCGCATTCTTGAAGCTCAAGGGCTAAATCCTGAATTGGTTCTTCTCGGCCAAAATATTAAGGATAGAATTGATATTGAAGGTTTGAAAGACTTTGATATTGATTCTCGTGGCGGCATTCGAAAATTAGGTAGACTTATCGTACCAAATATTGGTGATCTTTGTAAAGATATTTTAGAAGATTCCCATCATTCTAAATTCACCATTCATCCCGGTAGTAGTAAAATGTACGCTGATATGAAGTGACTTTATTATTGGGAGGGAATGAAATCTGATATTGCTAACTTTGTTAAGTGTTGCATGACTTGCCAACTTGTCAAGGCCGAACATCAAAGGCCTGGTGGGTTATTGCAACCTTTAGAAATTCCAATTTGGAAGTGGGACCAAATTTCCATGGATTTTATAGATGGCCTTCCCCGTTCTCGTTCGGGTCATGATAGCTTATGGATGATTGTTGATAGACTTACTAAATCCGCCCATTTTATTCCCGTTCGGTCTAACCGAACCGTTCCTCTTTTGGCCAAACTCTTTATCAAAGAAATTGTTAAATTGCATGGAGTCCCTACTTCTATTGTTAGCGATCAAGATCCATTGTTTACTAGTGGATTTTGGAAGAGTCTTCAAAAAGCTTTAGGAACGAAGCTTAATTTTAGCACTGCTTATCACCCCCAGTCCGATGGACAAACCGAGCGTGTGAATCAAACTCTTGAAGATCTTCTTCGAGCTTGTATGCTTGATTTTGGTGGAAGTTGGGAAGATCATATTTCACTTGTCGAATTTTCCTATAATAATAGCTTCCAGTCTAGTATTGGTATGGCACCTTTTGAGGCACTCTATGGAAGGCCATGCCGATCTCCTTCTTGTTGGCTTGAGGCCGGTGAGAAGCTGGTTTTAGGTCCAGACTTTATTCGTGATTCCACGGAAAAGATTGAACTTATTCGACATAGGATGAAAGAAGCCCAGAGTAGACAAAAATCCTATGCCGATAATCGAAGAAGGATATTAGAATTTTCTGTTGGAGATCCTGTTTTTATTCGTGTTTCACCTATGAAGGGTGTTGTACGTTTCAGTCGATCGGGGAAGTTAGCGCCTCGATATATTGGGCCATTTCCTATCACTAAACGTATTGGTTCTATGGCTTATCGCCTTGCATTGCCGGCTCAATTTTCTGCTATGCATGACGTATTTCACGTTTCTCAATTACGGAAATGCCTTCGGGATTCCGATTCTATTCTTGAGCCTGTTGTTGTGGAAGAAATTGAAGTTTCACCGGATTTAACTTATGAGCAGCATCCTATTCGAATTATAGCTTCGGAGGTTAAACGACTTCGAAATAAAGATGCTCCGCTTGTGAAGGTTCAATGGTCCTCAAATCCTAAGGATTGTTCTTGGAATCTAGAGAATTCATCGATCGTACACATCCGGACTTACTTACTCCTGCTCTTTAGGGTGAACTTCTTATTTCAAATTTATCTTATGTTAATATACTTTTATGGTTGTTACTTTTTACTTCCATCTTATATATATATATATATATATATATATATATATATATATATTGCGAGGACGCAATTTCTTTAAGGAGGGGAGTCTGTAACAACCCGCATATTTGTCTAGTTTATATTTAAATATTTTATTTAAATATTAAATCGTTAATCGGATTTTGGTCCGAAAAGATACTTTTTGCAACGGTCAAATTAGGACTCGAGACCACTTCCATTGAGTTCGAAATGCCGTTTACAATTTTTTTAGTATAAACATCGATAGGTTTGGAGTTAGTGAAATTTCACTAACTTTTCCCTCTTTGGACTTTGGGTTAGTTTAGCCTATTAAGCCCAAGTTCCAACCCCCTTCTCCTCACTCTTCATAAATTTCCTAACTAACTCAAGCTTTGGCATTAATGGTGAAGAGAATGGGAAATTAAAACTTCAAGCACAAATTCAATTGCAAATCCAACATTCAACTCCAAATTCAAGTAGAAGATATTGGATTCAAGCTTTGGATTACTTCTCCTTGCTTTCAAGCTTCATCTTCATAAATTTTAGTGCAAAGGTGAGATTTTTATCCCACAAATCTAGTCTATATCTATATTGGACTGTTGGGAATGATTCCCTATCACTTTAGTATGCACATTTGCATTTGGTTTGGATTGGATTGGCGAAAAACTCCAAATTTTAGTGATTTTGGTGAAAAACTGCTACTAGGTCGTTCTGGCCATTTTTAGCTCGTTCGGAGTTAGGTCGCTCGTCCATAGGTCGTAGGTCGCTTACGAGTTAACGTTAGGTTGTTCTGGAAGAATTGGCACTTTGGAATTAGGTCGCTCACGAGTTAACTCGTTAGGTCGCTCGCGAGTTAGTACCATAGGTCGTTGGGCCATCTAAATGCTTGTTCGGTGTTAGGTCATTCGGCCTTAAGTCGTAGGTCGTATGGCCTTAAGTCGTAGGTCGTATGGCCTTAAGTCGTAGGTCGTATGGCCTTAAGTCGTAGGTCGTATGGCCTTAAGTCGTAGGTCGTATGGCCTTAAGTCGTAGGTCGTATGGCCTTAAGTCGTAGGTCGTCTCCGACCTAATACTGCTATTTCACTAGGTCGCGCGAGCCTTAAGTCGTAGGTCGTATGGCCTTAAGTCGTAGATTGTATGGCCTTAAGTCGTAGGTCGTATGGCCTTAAGTCGTAGGTCGTATGGCCTTAAGTCGTAGGGCGTATGGCCTTAAGTCGTAGGTCGTCTCTGACCTAATACTGCTATTTCACTAGGTCGCGCGAGCCTTAGGTCGTAGGTCGTAAGTCACCTTA
This sequence comes from Allium cepa, assembly GCA_030765085.1. Taxonomy (NCBI): domain Eukaryota; kingdom Viridiplantae; phylum Streptophyta; class Magnoliopsida; order Asparagales; family Amaryllidaceae; genus Allium; species Allium cepa. The sequence continues at coordinate 63,717,541 of CM060929.1, forward strand.
GGTCGTAGGTCGTAAGTCGCCTAGGTCGTAGGTCGCTCGGTCCTGCTTCTGTCCCTAAGTCGCGAATACCTTAGGTCGCAACCTCTGTTAGGTCGGCCATGTTGGGTCGCGAGTCATCGTTAGGTCGCGAACACCTCTAGGTCGCAACCACTAAGTCGCTTGACCCCTTAGACCCCTAGGTCGCAACCATTAGGTCGTACCGTTTTGGAGGGGGCGCTGCCCCGCACCCCGCAGGGGGTCGCAACCATTAGGTCGAACCCCGTAGCGGTGGCGTTGCCCCCACACCCCCACCTTGGGGGGTGCCACCCCCCCTCTGGAGGGGATCTTATATGAAAAACATTCAACAGAACTTGCTGCGCTGATTTCCTTGGATTTTTATCACATCTCCGAATGTGATCGTTGTGATTGATTGTTTCTACAATCGCTTCTGTGATTGGTCACTTTAAAATATAAAGGTTTCAAAACTAGTAGTAAATATCAAAACTCATTCAATAAAAGTATTTCAACTCTATTTTTAATAACAAAGATCTTTTCTTAACCCGTTTTCCAATCTATTAGTATATACAAACCTTTACCTCACTCGTATGAGAAATCTAATTAAACGACTTAGGAAAACAAGTGGTATGAAATGCTTGCGTTTACTTCGTCGGTTAATTCTTGGACTTGTTCGATTGAATCTCTTGTGACAATTTTCTAGTGGAGATCTACAGTTTGTTAGTAAATATTTGAGTTAAGCAAGTGGTTATAGGACATGAAGCTAAACTTTTATATTTACTAACTTAGTGTAATTGACACTTCTTGATGATCATGACGATCATTTTTGTGTTTTAGACTAGCAACTGTGCGATGTCTCTTTGTCTGCGAGGGAGACTAGACCCCGCTCTTGTGATGTTTCGCCATCGCATTTGTGTGATGTTTCGCCATCACATATGTGGGGTAGCGCCCCACGGTCTTCGGGCCATTCGTGTGTCAAAATTAATGGCTTGCAACCATGAGATAGCTTCTCCCTTTGCGTTACACGTGTAGGTGAGTTTTCATGCTCCCATTTTGTGAGTTTTCATGCTCCTATATTGTAATTTCTGGATTTCTTGTGTAGTCTTCTGGAATTTGTGCTTCACCTATTTTCATGACTTTCATTGTTATGATTTTCCAACTTTTATGTTTAGGTGAATTTGGATCTTTTAGAAGATTCTTTTGATATTGTTTGATCTCTTGATGATCTTCATTTACATGCTTATCATAGTATGTCTTTATGGTTAATATATGTTCTTGCCATATCTATTGTTTATATCATGTTATCTGATATTTATAGCTAGACTGATCCGTTTATTATTTTCTTATAAATAATACTCGGGTCAGACCGAGATGTTACAGGTGCTTCTGCTTGACTTCTCCCCCAGGGACTTACTACTCTGACTTTTGGCTGACCTTTTAGATTAGCAGTTTTTGTCATTTACACTTGAGATATAGACTCATAGATGTATTCTTTTGTATAGCACGTGTTGCTATTCTTTTGTATCATTGTGGATCTTTTTGACCACTACTCTGATGTACACTTTCATGTGTTAGTTATATATTCATATCTTCTTCCGCCTTTGTGATATGGATGTCTGTGACTGATTTGTGTTATGCATATTTCTATGTTTGTTTCCGAAGATTATTTATAGTCACCGTGTGATAAGAAATCACATGGATGGTCGCTCCTCAACAGCCTTATTCTCCGTGCTAGTTGACAACACTACACCGTAGTGTTCTTGGCTAGCGTGGGTATAGAGGTGGGGCGTCACCGCTTGGTATCAAAGCCAAACTTCGGAACAATGTAGAATAATTTAACTAGGACCATTGTCCTAAGTCCTTCTTAGGAGCCGTGCCTTAGGATTTAATTCGAGTCTCGTACCGATTCATTCTATTTTCTTTATGATTCCTTGCTTTATCTATCAAGATTGCTTGATATTCAATTTGGTGAATAACATTTTTCTTCTTCTTCTTTCTTTCTAAAGGAAGAGAAATGTCTAGACCAGGCCGCCCCAGAGCCGTACCATCTAGCACTCCACCCCAGGATGGAGTTTTTATGACTGCTCAACAGCTTATCGATTTAGTAACAAATGCTCAAGCAGCTGGAGCTAACCCGGAACCTACTCACCCAAAGTCGGGATTTGCACGCTTGTGCAGCGATTACACCAACTTGGGTGGGAAGCCCTTCAAAGGTTCGGAAACTATCATCGAGGTCCAGGCTTGGTTAAAATCATGCGATCGAATCTTTTCTCGCATGAACCTTATCGATCTCCACCGCGTTCAGGTGGCTTCCAGCATGCTCCAGGAGAGAGCATTGGACTGGTACGAACTCCTTATTTCAGAAATGAATGAAGCGGATCTCACCTGGGAGCAATTTCAGGGACGCTTCGAGTTAAAGTTTGTACCAGAAGCTGGGAAAGTAACCTTGGCTCGACGTTTTATAGACCTTGTTCAAGGTCAATCCTCTGTGACTGAATACGTTGCAGCCTTCGAGTCGCTTTCCAAATATGCGGGTTGTTACATTGATCAACTAGCGCCTTCTCGAAGAGCAACTCGAACACTATCATCGTCTGGAGCCGTGCTCGACTCGGTCGTGCCTAGGCTGAGAAATCGCCTCTCGAACGCGTGACGTTTGCACTCGACTTGCCGTTGATCCGCTTCATATTTTCCTATCATAACTGTAGGCTTCAAAGATCTCAACGTGCTCTACAACTTCGTAGTTGGAAGTTTCTTGAATCGATTTGTGGATTGGAAGATAATTGAAGAAGATTGAAACGATATTTTGGCCATTAGCGGTAAGGTGGCGGCTAGGGTTAGAAACCCTAATGCTTGTGAAAAATGAATGAAATGAGGGGCATTTATAGAAAATTCGCGCGCACTATTCATCCCGAAAATTTTCGAACTCCAAACGAAGCGTGCCGGCTGACGTTTCTAAGGTTTAACCCACGTTCCGGACACAATGGAATAGGTATGGAGAGCCAATTCGATCATATGTGCAAGTTACGGAGATAAACGGTCAAATTTAGATTAAATCGGTTAAACAAATTTCTATGCGTTTTGGCTTGCCCCGGACAAACCGTAAATTAGATTGACATGAAATTTGAAATCTTAAAAAAATTTAACATTACGGGTCCAATGAAACTAGTTTCGCCAAAATCTGAGACTGTTTGAAAAATGAGTATTTTTACTCGTCAGTTAAATATTAAAATATTCCACAAATTAACTTTTAATTCAATTTTAAAGTTCTATAACGTCATTCTAACTCCAATATGATTTAATACAACTTTACAAATCAATTTTAATCACAATAAACCTAATTTCCAATTATTTTCTATAATTTAAAATAATAAATTGTCGATTTAATTATCCAATTAAATCTAGATATTCGAAATATAATTTATTCGACTTACAAATTTTACTTGTTAATATTTAAAATCAATTAAATATATGAATTTCAAATGACAAAAATTTTGGGTCGTTACATATAAGATAATGGTGTGAACTTATATTGGGAGATGGAAATTGTTTTGATATAGTGGAATATATTTCAAATAAGAGAAATGAGGATTAATTTGGATATAGTCGTTGGGATACGAATCAAGAGGAATTTATGAATCGAATTGGTGAATATTGGATTTGCTAAAAGTAGACTTCTGATTGAGTAAATTGGAACTTTTTTAAATGAGATTTTAAATTACTATATTATATAACTTTAAACTATTATTTTTAATATTCTAAAAAGTTGTTATTATAATACTTAATATTTGTTGAAATAAGTTCTAATTTTATAATCAGCTTTGTAAATTCAATTATAACATCCTTTGGAGATGGGAAGCGAAGTTCATTTAAAATGGATAAGATGTTAGAAAGAAGATCTATAGCGGGTTGTAGGAACCTAAATAATTTTCCAAGTATTAGTTAAGTAAACTTCGGAAGGTGAAATAAAATTCACAAGGGAAGTAGAAGTGAAACTGGAATTTAAATAAGCGTAAATGGCTTTGAAAATATTAAAGGAAATTGACTAAGGAATTCCGGAGTTATAGAATTCGTGTGAAACGAGTTGGAATTTACAAACTAAGTTGTAAATGATTTTTGAGGAAAGAAATAGAAAATAAATGATATTTTCCAAGTGTTAAGTAACTGATGAAGTGGAAAAAATATGCTAAGTATTGGACAAAGGTAGGGATTGTTCCATAAGAATAAAAAGAGATATGAAAATTATTTTCAAAATGTGAAGTATGAAAATAATACATGATGGTTGCTTGTGGATGTTATATGATAGTTAAATAACCGACTATCAATATTGGCCAATGCGCTGATTGTAACATCCCGCCTTTTCACACACTCTAAACCGACACACGTGCCAATTCAAAACATACGCAAGGGCGGATTGTTATGGGGTAAATAAGAAAACAGAGAAGAAATAAAACAAAACAGAATCTCACAGCGGAAGGATAAAATATAATAATCAATATACAGTTCATGATAACTGTTTACAAAATATTTATTTTACTTATACAATGAATATCAGAGTTACACATACCAATACAATCAATGCAGCGGAAATTTAGAGTGTGGTGCAATACTATAAATAATACAATACGGATTCTTCGTCTTCGTCCTCCAAAGCTAAAATCTTCGATCCTGAAACGCTCGGACTGACCCGAGCAAATTTGAAAAGACAAAAACACTCGAGTCAGACTAAAAGATCTTATGTGAGTTAAATTAACAGAAATAAATATGAGTACAGTAACTCAAGAGATGTTCGGGATTTACATCCCCTAAGGATCCGTTAAACTATTTACTATGTAGTATATTGCGCTATTATAATAGTGTCTATTTATAAAATAAACTTACTTTTTAATAGCGTTAAGGGGTTACCCATATAGCCCTTTTCACAAATAATGCCAATAGTCTATACAGTACCGTAATACCTCCTGATCGGGAAGCTACCAGAGGATACTCCATAGGTACGACACAAATAGAAACTCGTAGTAAAGGCTCGGTATGGTAGGTGACACGGCACAACTAGGCAATGCCAGGGTAGATATACCAATTTCTATCCAGGCTGGTGGAAACGCGTAGCCGCAGTTACCGCCTACCTCGGACTAACTCCCCAAAATCAAAATATAGAAGTGGCCACTGAATCAATCCAAAATCAAAGTATAATATCAAAGAGGAGGGTCCGATCAGAGGAATGACCTCATTGGCCTGAGAATCGCTCCTGTTTTAGCCACCTTATGCCAACTCACGGGAGTCGGGTCCACGTATTTACCTTGCAGGAAACGTCGCCACCACCTACTTCATTCTGGAATTCCACCGCGTACACGGTTAGTCAAAGTGGTTTTCGGTATCGACAGAGAGTGTCAGATATCCGATCCCGGTCTCTTTGCCAACCCATCGTTATTATAACACCGCGGTCATTTAAAAATAGGTTATACTTTAAAAATCAGAATAAACATTCCATTTCATAACCATGAATACGATATCATTTCAAAACCCAAAACCATATTTTATCACTTATCCCAAATATAATTCTTTTCCAAAATCAAAATGCTTTAACTTCATATCGTCTGAAAATCAAATATTTTCAAATCATAATATTTTGAAAATCATAATTTAAAACCATAACTTCTATAAAAAACTTGAATGGTTTGGACATTCAACGGTATATGAATTAAATGGTTTAACTTAAATGTTACTCTGTAAAGAAAATAGTTCTCATGGCTTTACAAATACATTTCTTTATTAAAGTCTAAACCAAAATTTATATTATCTCTCTCAAGTTCCAAAACCACTTCAATTTATTTATATATACGTATATCCATTTTGAGTAACAATATTTCAAACTAAAATTGGATTTTATTCTTTCAACAGATCAATTGTTCTATCAATTAGTCTTGAATATTCACATAAAATCCATAAATAAATAAGAACTCCAATTTCTAGTAATAATTTTTTTTTTTTTCAATTCAAATTATACTAGAATATTCATTTCAATTTATCTTGGAAAAAAATCCAATTATAAATATCATATCTTAAAATTTCCAAACTTAACATTTAAACATATGATATAAATTATCAAACTCCATTTTCTTAAAATTTTTCCATTTTTAATAAAGAGATTTATACACCTTTTAATTTCAAAATTTTCAACTTCATATGTATATATATGGAAGAATAATATTTATACAATATAAAATTTAAGATTATTATAAACCGTATTCCATCCAAACCATAGAAATCACCTTTAAATAGTTATATATATACCGCGGTGCCTGTATATAATTTTCTATCCTATGGTCAAGTGGTACGGATATTTATCATTTCAATCCGCAATTTAAAAGATATAAAATTTTGCGGTTGTATATCATTTCAAACTACAATCCCGAATGAAATGAAATATGCATGATAATTTGCAATTTAATGATATACAATAAACATCCATTCATCAACATCATCCATCATCCAAATCGCAATCATTAATCAGTATCAATCAATAACGATATTATTTTTGGTACTACATAACAGGTAATACTGGCAATTTTATTCAAATTAAATTTAACAGCTATTAATCTACAGTCTATATTCAGTAATAAATTATATAACTGTTAACTAGCAGTTCATATACAAACAAATAAATTTTAACTGTAAATTTATACGCAATAAATTAATTAAAATAACAGTTAAATTAAATAAATGCAATTCAACAGATATGAATAAAATAAACATGCCAAATACTCATAAATAAATTTCTATTCATTTCTAAAATTAGTTTAACAAACATGAAAGCTTCTAGTAGTTGTGAGTGGGTTTAAACACTCACCTTTGGAATTTAAATCGAATTTAAATTCGATTTAAACCCAAAAATTCGCCCTTCTCGGAATTCGTCCAAACCAGCGTCATCAAATCCGGAATTAAATTACGATCCTAACAAAAGAAATTTCGTGTGAATCCGACTTCGTATGAGAAAGTTATGGCGAAAAATGATGATTGAATTCAAAATTGAAAATAAATAAAACGACACACAAACCATATAGATGCGATCCCCATCGTCCACTCTACAAAACCCAGAAAAGGTTTGACGATCCGACGAAGTTTGCGACGACGATGATGAATGGTCACGGACTGTTTGAATTAATTCTGGTCAAACGAATGTTCAAAACAGAAAACGAATTGCACCAGTAGATTACGTGCCTCGAGAACATTAACATATATTTTTTTGTGGAATTTTTCTGAAGTGTTTGCATTTTCATTGAAATTTGGATTGAAGTAGATTTAGTTTTTGCAACCATTTGAGGAGGAGAAGGAGATGAAGAAATGAATATACAACAAATGGCAATGGATGGAGCTAGGGTTTATAACTGTATATATATATTAAATTTCCAAAATTTAATTAAATTTACTTTCCATTATTTATTGTCAATTAGATTGATTTATCATTGGATTCATATTTCAATATGTAAATATCCCCAATTTCATCTGCACTTATATTTACATAGTTTCTAAATATTAAATTTCAAATATTGCTTCATTTAACGTTACGTATTTATTATTTATTACTTGCTGCAGTTGATTATCAATTATGCTTAATATACTAAATAGATGGTAAATTTTGAATACTTGTTATCATTAACGTTTTATTTCCACTTACAAAATAAATGAAATTATTACATAAACTCCCCTAATTAAGTCAACCATTATCTTATATAACTTAACTGGTAATATATATATACCCAATTGTCCTAATTGGTTTATAGTTATCAGCTAAATACATAATAACTTGTAGATAAATTCGTTTAATTGCAAATGGATCTGATCAAATTTAATAGATTGAATAGATGGGTAAGCAAATAATAAATTTTCCTTTTTGTCAAATTCAAACCCATTCCTACTTAATTATCAATTACAATTTATTACGAAACATTGATTTTATGCAGTTACCTTTTATTTGCGTAGTATTACATCAATTCCTATAACCTTGGATTCATTCCCAATTCACCAAATTCAATTAATTACACTTTACAAATGTGTTTCCAATATATAGGTATTGCCCAAATTAAATTTATTAGCTAACTCATATTAATAAACAAATGACTTATATGAATGATTAAAATTTTCAATTATCTCACTTTACTCCTAAACTTCTGTTATTTAATAATTATTGCTTAGAACCTGATTTTAATCTTCCCATTATCTATTTAATTCCTTCTAGAATCATAGCTAATATTTGTCATCCCTTCATTACCCAAATGTTCTTATCCCATCAAATTTTAGGTTATCGAAATATTAATTGTCAATTTCTTTAATTGCACTAAATTTATCTATTAAAGGTTGCACTTAACCCAAATACATAAAACTTGCCCAATTTCTCCTTAAATCAATAACCTTCATATACAAATATGTTTATCATAAATTTTATCTACTCTTCCTTTTTAGGTAATGTCCTATATATTAGATTTCCATGTAATTTGCAATAAATCATACTCGTAGTTATATCACATTAAATGAATAAATAAGTGTTGACTCTATTCTTTTGATTCAACATTGGTTTACGTTATATTTCATAAATATTTCTACATACATCAGGATTTTTTAAAAATGGTTGTAACGTGAAATCTCGTCTACTTCCCATTTTATATTTAAGGCTTCTAAAACCGATTCATATCATTTCTCTAGTCCAAATTTTATTAATATAACCTTAAATTTAATTTATTCCTATCGATGTAATGGCTAAACACAAATTTCACTTATTTGCAATAAATCCACAAATTGGATTTCAAATTTTCAAATAAATAAATAAATTTTAGTTTATCACTTCTTAAATACCCAAACGTCAATGCCTTAATTTAAACTGCATTTATTACATTTTATAAAAATCCTCCATCTTAAGTGACAAATCAAAACTACCCTAACTACACAAATCATCGTATTATAAAGATATTTACACTATCCTCCATTTATTACCTTAATTTATTTAAGGTAACCTTAAATTAATATCTATTGCAATGATTTCAAATTATTATTCCCCCATTCCTTTTTAATTTCAATAACGCCAATTTTAACCGTTATATTCTCTTTATTTACGCGATAAATGCAATTATTGAATCTAATACTCCATTTAATTAATAGATCCTGCTTCCTAGAATCTATATCAACAATAGGTCAAATATATACATAGAATTAGCCTTAACTTCACCTAAAATAATTAGCTATTTCAACTACCGCATAAAACTACGCTACTGCACTATTTAATCAAATAAATTAATTGAACTTAAATCAGCATAAAGGTTATAAAATTATAAATGTAATCTTAATAAATTCATTTATTGATTTAGACTCTTTCTATACAGTAATTAACCTATTTGTGGGTATAAATAACTTTGGAATTATATTACATCTCATTAGTGCGCGTTTTATTTCCTATAACTTCTACTTATTTAACTATACCCATTAACAACCAAAAAAATTAAATTAGCTTTATTTCAATCTATTTCCCTTCTTAACTAAATAAAATAAATGGTTAACCTAAACACTTGTTATCCTTTGATATATTCAAATTCACTTCCAACATTTATTAACAAAATGTTGCGATAGGTTTAGATTTACATAAATAAATTATATGAATAGGTAGAAAAATTGGTAATCTGCAAATGCCCAATATACACGCATTAATTACTACCTATTGTTAGAATCCATTTATTAGTTTACTAGTTAATAACGGTCTTTTTATTTCTATTTACTACCAAACTCTCTATTTTATTATAGTTCCAATATATTAATACTTAGGCACATCAAGTGCTAGCCCTTTTGTTATTTATATTAAATTGGGTATGCACAAATAAGTTGTTAATTAACTATTTCTACAAAATTATATTCATACATTCAGTTCCATATCTTATAGGGTTAAATTCTAATTACTTACGCTTAATCTATCAATTTAATACTCTATTCAAACATGCATTTAAATTCTTTTTATTCTAAATAAATTTTATTAAGTGTTGACATCCACTAATAGCATTCACCTTTATTACAACCAAAGGTGACATCTTCACTACTGATTTTATATTAATGAATCTCATTTTAGTTAATATTTTTTTATTAATATTCTCAATTCAACATTTATTGATTTCTTAAAATTTACTTTTAACAAAAAGTGACAAATTACATTATCCAAATCTATTGTCATAAAATTTTATTGTTACACTAGGTTACAACTACTATACAAAATTTCTACATTTATTCTTAAACAAATTAGAAATTATATTAATTTAATTTATTAAATATTATTAATTTCAACGGGTCGTTGCACTGATCGTTTCAAAGAGACTGGGATCAGATTCAATTATCTGAAAACCACTTTGATTCGGTTTGAGCGTTTGCGAACGAAGGTCGTGAAGAAGATGAAGACGGTGATGCGGTTTGTCTAGACCCAGGGCAACTTGTATGGACGAATGCTATCAGAACATCGTCAGGAGGACGATGAGCATTCTAAGTGAAATGTGTTCTAAAAAGGTAACGCATAGCCTCAAGCCTCATCAACCGAGAATGGCTAAAACAGGGGAGGTGCAGCAAGGCTAAGTGGGAAGTACCCAATTAGGGTAAGGTCATCCCTGTCTAGATGTCCCTTTTTATTCGGCTATGTGGGCGGTTGCTAATCCCGAGCGTGGGGTGATCTTATTCGGACTATCCAATAAGGGATAGCTCAGGTCCTGTGTTGCAGAAGATCGGGAGTTGTCCTTGGTACTCTGATCTAGGCCAGGTATTGTGACGGGCGGTACCCCAGTAGTCCTGCCATTGTATGGAATCCAATCTCCAATAAGCGCCTGTACGGTTTTGATTGTGCCCAACTATTGCTGGAACGTGAGATGCAAGCATTTCAACTAGATTCTATTTTACTTTCTATAGACATTATTATAATATCAAACGGATTTGATAAAAATGTTTTGGTTATCGTAAGGTAAAAACCCGGCATATTTATTTGTGGCGTGGCCTTACGAAATACCTTTGTTTTCAAAGGGTTTTCGAAAATATAATAATCCAATTGAACGTGGTTTTCTCACGCTGGTTTTCCAAACTGACTCGGGTGTTATTTTATTATGATGCTCAGGTCAGACTGAGTTTAACAGATCCAGGATAATATGCTGTGAAGCTCAAGAGGGAAGCTAGATGGCAAAGACATATCTCCGAACTTGAATTATTATTTCCGCCATGTAGAGACAGATAATAAGCTATCCAAAGTGATGAATCATTGTTGTACTCTGATAATGGTGTGTATATGTAACAGTATAAATTTCTTTATATTCAAAAGCTGTTGTTATATATTATATTTTGTTCCGCTGCGGTTGTCAGACTCTGATGTTGTTTATCTTCTTCTTCTACCTCTTTCTTCTTCTTTTATCCCTAATTATTCGCTTTTTCGTACACTCTGGGTTGAGCGAGGGAGATTTATTATCAACTCAAAGGGTACAGAACTGCGGGTCGCTACATAGGTTGACTTGTGTTTAGCACAAATGTTGAATATTTGTAACATGATAAACACAAGTTAATTTCAATAAACCGGTCATGGTAACTTAAGCATATAGAATATACTTCTATGTGTACATTTTTCAGATAATGGATGTTTCCATAATTGTAACTTGGACATCTACCTATGATTGATCATATGTTATTTGTGATCCCTTACATATCTGATGTTAGGCAATACCCATGATATAACTTGGATACATAAACCCATATTTAATGATTCATTGTAGTCATTAAGCCTCCGTGTAACAACCCTGAATTTTGAACAATTTAAATTGAGAATATTTAATTAATTTTGAATATTCGAATGATGGTTTAGTTTGAATTCCCAATATAACTATGAATTGGCGATTAAATTTTAGAATTTAATTTATTTAAAGTTGAATAGAATTTGAATTTGACTTTGGAGTTGAAATTGAATATTGAATTTGTATTTTAAAATTTGAACTAATGACTTAGAAAAATAATTTGGATACAAGAATTATTATTTATGTAAATTTATAAATGGATGGTTAGTTTTAAATAACATTTTTCTTTTCTTTAAAATAAAAAGGAATAAAATTTTAATCAATACAAAATAAATAAAGAAACACACATAGTTAAAAATTCAAACAACAAAATTCACAAAACAAAGTAAAAGAAAATGATTATACAAAACAAATTGGATTTAAAATGAAAAAAATAAGAAAAAAAATATATATTAAAATAAACATAAAATAAAGAAAAAAATCCCACTGCCTTACTTTCATCAGCTACAAACACGCCTAAAATTTTGCCTTAACTCACGCCGTTACATACGCCATGAATCACGCACCCTTCACTTCAAAGTACACTGATACCCCCTTTACCTTTCTCATTTAAAACCCTAAACAAATCAAACCGAAGAAATAAAAAAATGGTGTCACTCCCTCTTCGTCTTCGATCCAAATTACGGTTTCAGTTCAATTCGCTCGTGTGCTCTTCACATCGACAAAGGTGAGTGATTCCCTCACTCACATCTAATTTCATTCTTCAGTCATTCGTGTTTTTTTTAGATGTTGATGATTTCTTTTGTAACGACCCGCCATTCTGACCGCCCCCAATCGGTAATTAAACCAACTTGAAACATTCAAAATGACGGATTGTTATTCAGTTTATAGAGTTTAAACAGAATCAGCCACAGAAACACAGAATAATTATATTTCACATAAATGAATTTTCTTACATATATCAGAGCTTATACAATGCATTAAATTTTTATACAGCGGTATATATCTTTTACAATACAAAATTTTTTTCGAAAAGCTAAAGTGAAGCAATTTCCCTAACTCTCTCTAACTTCGCGGCCTGAAAATCTTCAAGCTGTAAAATACTCGGTCTGACCCGAGTATTATATTCAAAAGAAAATAATACACAGGTCAGTCTAATTCAAACTCAGTTATTAGTGCATAGAAGCAATAATAATTAAACAACAATTAGACGACAGTCAAAGATAAATTCACCTATCCGATCCTTTAACAAGAAATCGGATAACGGTAAATATAACACTTAACAGTGTTAAACAATAAAACAGTAGATTCAGATTTTTGACGAAGATAGATAAAGGGATTTTTTTTATAAAGATAATTTAGAAAAAACATCAGAATTGCCTAAACGGCAATTAACAACAAAATCATCAAAATGCGATTCAAAATATATTGAATTGGCAACATAAAACAATTTTCATCAAATAGAAAACATCAATTAAAACATTAGATTTGGTGGGGCTGCAGTACACACACGCGTATACGGCCTCGCCACATTTAAAATGTTAACTCTGTGTGGCTGCAGTTCACGCTTGCGTGCACTGCCTCGCCACTACCGTATTGAAATATGCAAAAGATCATAATTCAAAACAAAATGGGATATCAATAAAACAATACCGTGTGGCTGCAGTTCACGCTTGCGTGCACTGCCTCGCCACTATCGTAATGAAATATGCAAAAGTTCAACGAACCAAAATCAATGAAGGTTCAAATATCGATTCAAAATGTCGATACTGCGTGGCTGCAGTGCACGCACGCGTGCGCTGCCTCGCCACAACAACATGTGAAATCATCTCAAATGGGAATACTATCAGCAATCAAAGCTGCAGAGGTCAAGTCAGTGACTCAACGCAACGGCAACAATCAAGGGCAAACTGCAACAAGAATGCAGCCACCACAAGATCCCACATGAAACCACTTAAAACTATCGAGCATAAATTTAAACACAACCGAACAGTGCAGTGATGGGTATGCCACCAAGTGAGTATGATAACACAATCCATCAATTGAAATAGCAACTATGAAGTGAATATAACAAAATATATGCAACAACACCGAGAAATGGCACATGTAGCTACAGGTCTGAACCAACCAAAATAGATGCAACATGGTCAGAATGCAAATAACATGAATCAAGACTAGTTCGGCAAAAGTCAAAAATGCAACCAAAGGCAACATGAAGTATAACAGACTAAATGAAGTAACACTACCGATGCACACAGGCTCGAGTCACAGTGTAGTATGAACCATAAGGTATACAACAAGTAGATGAACTATGCAACAGAGAGGTGTACACGTGACTCACGTATGCACCTAGAACACCAAGTGAAACAAGATCTCATGGAAAATATGATCTGTGTCTAATCAGTGGACATGCATGGGTAAAGAAACAGTGAAACAACAATTGTTTCAAAGATAATTCTATAATGAAACTCACTTCATAAAATCACAAAATCACATATACATGAAATCACATATACAATGGCTTTACATACATGCAGTGCAACAGAACCAAACAAAGAAGATGATCAATACTTATGAATGCAGGCAGTCCAGGTCAGAGAGACAAAAGAGACATGCTAAATAAAGTCAAGTGTGCTACCAATATACAACTCAGATCAGTGACCACTTCAAATGGACAGGCCACAAGGCATGTATATATATAGATACAAACCCACTCATTCACATACATATATGCATCAGAATTTTATGTTTTAAATTGTTATTAATTTATGTTACTCATTATTCAAACAACTGCACTGCATCATGTATACGAGATATGGGAATCAGTGGAACAAAACATCACAAACTCAAAGAAGATAATTTACAGTGGCATCAGTTCAACTTATATGTCACAGTAACCAAGTAGCATGTTGTACCAAAGACCAACAAGTGATACAAGACCCTATATATGCAGGCACAAAATCATAAAAATATGGAACTACAAAAGTCAGAAGCAGTTTCACATATTAAAGTCAAAGCCGAGGTCAACAGTTAATGGCTACAAGTAAGTTAAGGCACAAGCCGAAGTCACAATAATTTCCAATGCAACAAATTCGAACTGTGGTAGCAATTAACAGAATACGAGGCGGTGTCAACATAAAATGAGGACCAGGCAGTGGGCCTAAATGCAACAAAATGTCAACTGACTCGAATAGCTCAAGTCGGAAATCAAGTTTACAATTCAAGAGGGATACTCAAAATTCTATAACCGCAGTCAAATGGAGCCGAGGTGGCCTCGAAAACCAAGCAGTGCCGAAACACCCAAGCAATCAAGTAGACATAAAGAACGAATTGAATCAATCACTGAA
The DNA here is from genome assembly GCA_030765085.1 of Allium cepa. Classification (NCBI taxonomy): domain Eukaryota; kingdom Viridiplantae; phylum Streptophyta; class Magnoliopsida; order Asparagales; family Amaryllidaceae; genus Allium; species Allium cepa. The sequence continues at coordinate 63,732,677 of CM060929.1, forward strand.
ATCATAAATCATTTGTTTAAGATTATGAACAGGAGCAATTATCAGTTTTGAACCAAGATAATTGTAGTTCAAATTAAGGCATGCCGAAGTCATTAAAACAAGTTCGAACAATTCAAGTGACCAAAGTCGACAAGAATCAAAATCGTGGTGGTCACGAACGAACTCAATATTGTCCAACCTAAAATTGATTCTCATTTCGAATCAAAAACTCGAACATAAAAGTACGGCAAGGGATATAGCAGCGGCAACCCTCATTAAAACCCAAATTGAACTCGCAAATCAAAAGGAGGCCGAAGCCAACACAAAATCAATTTCCAAAAATTCGAACAAAAGAACCAAGGAAACTTCATCACAGCAAACTAAAAATCATTACAGCCGTGTAAAACAAGAAGACGAACCGGATAAAAAAAAATCATCAACATCTAAAAAAACACGAATGACTGAAGAATGAAATTAGATGTAGTGAGGGAATCACTCACCTTTGTCGATGTGAAGAGCACGCGAGCGAATTGAACTGAAACCCTAATTTGGATCAAAGACGAAGAGGGAGTGACGCTATTTTTTTATTTCTTCGGTTTGATTTGTTTAGGGTTTTGAATGAGAAAGGTAAAGGGGGTATCGGTATACTTTGAAGTGAAGGGTGCGTGATTCATGGCGTGTGTAACGGCGTGAGTTAAGGCAAAATTTTAGGCGTGTTTGTAGCTGATGAAAGTAAGGCAGTGGGATTTTTTTCTTTATTTTATGTTTATTTTAATATATATTTTTTTTCTTATTTTTTTCATTTTAAATCCAACTTGTTTTGTATAATCATTTTCTTTTACTTTGTTTTGTAAATTTTGTTGTTTGAATTTTCAACTATGTGTGTTTCTTTATTTATTTTGTATTGATTAAAATTTTATTCCTTTTTATTTTAAAGAAAAGAAAAATGTTATTTAAAACTAACCATCCATTTATAAATTTACATAAATAATAATTCTTGTATCCAAATTATTTTTCTAAGTCATTAGTTCAAATTTTAAAATACAAATTCAATATTCAATTTCAACTCCAAAGTCAAATTCAAATTCAAATTTTATTCAACTTTAAATAAATTAAATTCTAAAATTTAATCGCCAATTCATAGTTATATTGGGAATTCAAACTAAACCATCATTCGAATATTCAAAATTAATTAAATATTCTCAATTTAAATTGTTCAAAATTCAGGGTTGTTACACTCCGTTTGGTTTTGGAAAATTAATATTTCATTTTCTTTTAAAACAGTCTTCAAGGTTATTCTATTTTGAACAAGATATTTGAAGAATGATTTGACAATTGTTTTAAATGTTATATAAAGAGTTTTATGAATAATTTTGGGGTATTCATAAAAGGAGTTTTAGAAATAGATATGAATGTATATAAAAAGATTTTATAAATGGGTTCGGATGTCAATAAAGGAAAGTTTTATACTTGGTTTGAAAGTTTATAAAAAAGTTTATATAACCGGGTTTGAATATTTGTAAAGAGTCTCGTAAATTAGTATGGAGGTTGATAAATGTTTTGTAAATGAGTTAGGGTTAAAGCAAAAAAGATTTCATAGGTAAGGGAAATTTATAAAAGGATTTATTGAAGATAATTACAACAAGAATTTGAGATTTTTGTTTCTAGAGGTGACTTTTTGAAAATGGTGGTATGGAACATCCGCTCCACACTTAACACCGAAGAAATCATGCTTCGATTTATCATTTTCTCCAATTTAAATAATGTAGTTAAATCCATTTAAGAGATTTGGAAGTGGAAAATCTTATAAATATTTTGTGAATATACTTTTGTAAATGAGATAAGTATATGAATGTTGATAAATGTTTGGGAAATGAGATTTAAAAATGAAAATGGTTTTGAGGCTTAGTGATTACTTTGGGTAATTAAATCTCTACATTTTGTTGTTGTTATTTGGTAGTTTAATAACCAACTATCAAATTTGGCCTAATTTGATTAGTAAGTATGAATGTAAAATTCGAGTTTCCGACAAAGACTCGAATACTTACTTCCAAAAGAACCGAGAATGAGTCAACCAGATATTATAGGTTGTTGGTACGGAGAGACCAGGATTGGATTTATATATCCAAATATGTTTTTTGCTTTTCGTATAGTTTTTAAAATTTGTTTACCAAAATTGGTAGTTCGTAGAAAAATAGAAAATGTGACCGAAGAACGTTTCCTGGAATTTCGACTTTTCGACATCGAAAAGTTGTCGGTAACGTTGTTCGTCTTTATGCACTATACACACACATATATAGTAGATAATTAACCATATAATAATAGACTTAATAAGATATTATCTTATGTTAATTATGTTTAGCAAGTGATGTGACAAGTCATGGTTTTAAAAATAAATAAATATATATATATACACACACATATCCCCTTATATATATATACAAAGTATATATCATTATCTCTTGTCATATCTTAGCCTTATCATCATTTTCCATCATGACTTAGAGTATGTGACTAGATAGGGGGGATGTGACATATAAGGAGGAGGACAATGGTGATGTGATTTATCAAAATAATGACATGTTGGGATATTTTAATCTAAGGTTAGTTTGGTAATTTTCCTACTTTCTTGTAAATACACGTCCATTTCACCATATTTTCATTTACTTCTACATTTCCATTTCCCTAAAGTTTTCTTTATGTTTCATGGCTTCTTATGTTAGTTTAAGTTTTTTTTAAATCAAAAGATTTAAATTCAAAGATACAAACTTATTTTTGAACTCTTTCTTCTCCATTTTTCCCTGCTTATTCGGCCATAACCTCCTCTATTTTACACCAAATCAAGATTTTTGGTGACTAAAACTAGTTTGTTTTGAAAAAGTTTTTGACTTTATTATGATGTGTTATTGCGGTGATAATATGATGAGAAAAATGAATGGTTATTATGTTGATTTATAATGATTTGATGGATGTTATTTTGATATTGAATTTGAGATTTGAATGCGATGTTATCGAATTAGTAAGCATATAACCTTATGTTTAAATATGTGTTTCATTGCGATGTTTAAAGTATGGTAGTATGGATGTATGGTTGTGATATAAGAACCAAAGTTTGTTGAGTGGAAACAACGTTAACAAATTTGTGTGTTGCGGCACACGTGAGATCCGATTCGAAATCAAAAACTATGTTTTCTTGTTTTAAAGTTTAGAAATTATTTCAAACTTTCTATCTTTGTTTCTTTGTCTCAAAAACGTTAAAATTTATTTTTCTAAACATGAAATAGGAAAGAGTAAGTAAGTTTTTTGCTTAAAGTATGTGTAAGCGAACTGCGCTCATAGCGATAGCCGCTATGGACGTAGTTCGACAAAATTGTCGATTGTCGTTTTAAAACATTTTCTTTTGAAATGGTTTTGCAAAAGTATTCCAAACTTAATAAGTAATATAAAAAGAGATTAAATTTAGTTAAACTAATATTTTGTTATTTAATAAATAAATTAAAAGTAATTAGTGCTTAATTAGTAATTAAGTAAGTGATTAGAGGTTAAGTAACACTTAAGGAAGGTTAATGATTAATTAGTATTAATAAAGTTTTTAATTCGTGGTTAATGAAGATAAGAAGTGATTAAATGGTTAATTATTATTTAATTAAGTTACATAGGTTAACTAATTATTATTTTGTTAAGATTATTAGATTAATTTTTAATTAGTTAGGGTTTAAATAATTATTGTTTAAACCTTAACTAAAATGCATTAAGAAGTTAATTAGGACTTAACTAAGTTTATTAAGTTAATTAAAGTTTAATTATGATTTAATCTTGATTTAATTATGATTAATTAAGATATAATTAGGGTTAAGACAACTAAATATTCTTTAATCTTTTCAAAGTTTGTTATAAACCCAATCGGTTATATTTTAAATCAATTTTCTATTTATGATTAATTGATTTTAAATCAAAGGATCTCTCGTCTAGACCATTAAGTAGCCAAATGAATTTAGATGGTGATCATATAACATTGACACGTTGTATGGGAAGTAAGTTGACTTGTGTTTAGCACAAATGTTGAATATCGGTAACGTGATAAACACAAGGAAGTTAATTTCAATAAGCGGGTCATGGTAACTTAAGCATATTGAATTTACGTCTATATGTATTTTTTTCATCGATAATGGATGTATTTATAATTGTAACTTGGACTTCTACATATGATTGATCATATGTTATTTGTGAATCCCTCACATATCTGATGTTAGGCAATACCCATGATATAACTTGTGATGCCTCACCTCTGTACTCACGCTAGCCAAGAACACTACAAGGTAATACCGTCGACTAGCACGAAGAATAAGGCTGTTGAGGAGCGACCATCCATGTAATTGTTTTGTGCGAGTACCGATATGCCAGATAGAAGGTCACGCATTTCATTTAAAGAGGAAATCCGACATATCAAGTACAAACTCAAAGCTACTACACAATGTCTATATGGTCTTCGAAAAAAAATATAAAATAAACATAACATAAATCAGTCTTAGATATTCATATCACTAAGGCGGAAAAGGATATGAATATAACACATAGAGGTGTACAATCAAAGTAGTGCTCATACAAGATCCACCACAAAAGAATAGGTACAAGTTCTAGACAAAAGAATATGTATACATCAAGGAGTCTCTATCTCGAATGTATAAAATCAAAAACTTCTAAGCTAAGTAGTTAGCCAAAAGTCAGATGACGGATTCTGATAAGAAGTCAAGTAGAAGCAACTGAAATACCTCAGTCTGACCCAAGTATTATTTAAGAAGAAAATAATAAATGGATCAGTCTAGCTATAATTATCATATAAAATGAGATAGGATAAGATATATGGTAAACGTATGATAACAATAAATAACAACAGAAATCATACAATATCTCAAATTTTCTCAAACACCAAAAAGAACGTTGTATTGTTTATTTTATTCACCGAACCACAAATATTGACAAAATATATCAATGCCAATCGCAAAATAGTGAAACACAAATTCCAAAAATCATCAATTAGAAATTCGAAAATCACAAAGGGGGAGGCCTATCACAAACGGGAGCATGAAAACTCACCAACATGTGCATCATAAACGAAACGTTATTCCATGGTCGCTAACCATCAATTTTGTGCCGAAGCTCCACAAACGGCCCAAAGACCTTTGAGTCGAAGCTCCATAAATGGCCCGAAGACCTTTGAGCCGAGGCTCCACAATCGGTCCGAAGACCATGGGTCGCTACCCCACCAAATTGAAAGTAGGTTTTAAAAAAATTATAAATGCTTTTTATAAAGGGGGATAAATGTTACACCCAAATTTTCAAATTTTTAATATGAATGGAGCTATCAAGAGTTCAAAGTCAATAGCTATTGAGGGTTAAACAAGCAATAAATCTATCAAGCATTAAAGTGGAAAGCAGTATCGAGTACTAAGATAAATAAGCTATAAAGTGTTAAATGTGAAAAGGAACTGTTGCATAATAATGGTACTAGAGCCATCGAAGTTCAAGGTGCAAGGAGCTATCATATGATAAAAATCAAGTTTGATGAGTGTTATACTAGGGAGTTATTGAGTACTAATTCATGAAAAGATACTGCAAGCTAAAAAGAAAAGTTATCGAGTATTATATTAGGGGGCTATCGAGTACTAAATCATGTGAGGATATCACATGCTAAAAGCAAAGTTATTAAGTATTATCATGAAAGGCTATCGCATTCTAAAGACATTAAAGTTGTCGAGGTTCAAGATACAAGGTGCCACCACACAACAAATTTAATACTATCGAATACCAAAAAAATAGCAAGCAATCTCACACTAGCAATAACGCTATCAAGTGCTGAAAGAATATAGGCTATCGCATGCTAATATATGAAGCTTTCGAGTGACAAGAATTGGAAAGCTAGCATATATTTTTTATAGTGCTATCAGGTGCTTAAAAATGCTGTGTATCGCATGACTAGCATCAAGTGAAAATGTTTAATTGGTCATATGGTAGCTTTTAGTTACGTCATGTTATCAAAAAGGAAGCAAATAAGTCATGCCACATGTCACTTTGACAATGTGCTATGTCACGAAAATCTCAACCGTCCAAGTTTGGTTGACGCCGCGTTTCAAAAATCCAAGGATGCAATTTCGCTATAAATAGGCATGTATTTCATCTAAGAAAGGCGAATTCTAAATTGTAATTCTTCCACTTTTTCATTTTCTCTCAATCATAAATGAAGAAGTTAACTTTAGGACTTTAATGGTCACCTGTGTCAATTTTATATTAACTTTGTGACTAAGTACTTGCATAATTATCTATTTCCATTTGATGACTAAATGACTTGCATACTTCCCAAGAGTCAAATCTCATGTCTAAATACCGCTATAACTAAGCATATAAGTTAGGTCAAAAATTTGGCCATATATATATCGCTAGATTATTTGATAAACAATACATGTACGGAATATAAACAAATTAGACCTATTTTAGATCTAAATAAGAACTGAAGAGTTTTTGTTATGGTATTAAAATGGCAATTAATGAGAGTTAGCTCTCTAAATAACTCCTTTTATTTATTTTACATAAAGTTATTTTATTATAAAATGGCAATATATATATCACATTCACAAGTATATGTCTACACTATATATATATATATATATATATATATATATATATATAGTATTATTAATACATGTATACAACCCATGTACATATATTATACTATATTCAAACATATGTATATATCTGTGAATTTATAATTTTAGTCATGCATATGAATTTATCACATTTATATGTAAGTATAATATATATATATATATATATATATATGTATATGTATATGTATATGTATATGTATATGTATATGAATATATTTGTATATACAATAGATATTGTAACGACCTCGAAATTTATCACTTTGATAAATTATATTCATTTTAAAAATATTCAAATATAAGCTTTTCAACATAGGTTATGTTGTCTTGAACAATAAATAATGATGGTAATTTTATTCTGAATAAGTATTTTCAAAAATATATACTTTGAAAAAATATAGATAAAATGACCGAAAACCGTTTTATCAATAAACAGCTCTATAATCGTAAAACATCAGGCACAGAGTTGCATACATACACTTATTTTTATATTTAAACAAGAATATGTAATAAATTATTTATTTTATTTTGGGAATAAAATGTATTTATGACATCATCAAGAATAGCATTGTATTTAATAATTGATCTATGAATTTAAAGTGAGATTTAATGATTATTATAATTATTCAAATAGTTGTGTTTAAATGATAATAATTCATTTTGATTATTAATGAAGTGATAATAAATCATTTATAATAGTTTTATAAAGATATATACTTGATTTGAAAATATAAGAAAAATGGATATCGGTGTATCGATATGATAGCAATTTTTGTAAATAATTGTTTAATATTTATTTATATGGTTTTATAAATCAAATATGATCATTTTAATTCATGAAAAATAAAAAGAAAATAGTTTCCAAACTTTGTTTATAGATATATATACGTTAATCAATGAATGAAAATATGACTGTAACATGCACCTGAACATTTACAGATACACAAATATACATGTACACATATTTATACATATATATAAGAAAAAATGTAAGATATTTTGGTTTGCTTACTACTTAATCATTCACGAACCCAATGCACATGCACATGGGTGCAGACACATGGAGGGTCGTTTCGGCTGTGTAGGGTAACATAAGGGAGGAGTGGGGTCGTGCTGAAGTGGTGAGATAGGGTAGCCAAAATATCATGATATTTTGGAGGACTTTGGCTATAAATACCCATTCATTTTTCCCCTTCATCATTATTCCATAACTTCTTCAAAACCAAACCAAGTGGAGTAATTCTTTTTTTAAACCATGTGAAATTCCAGTGGCTACAACTTTCACGTTACCACATCTTCACATTTTGAACTTAGCTATGTGAAAAAACCCACTTCTTTCCAATGAATTTTCGGGCCGGATTTTAAATTCAAAAATACCACCTTTTCTTTTGATCATATCTTCCTCAAAACAGAACCAAATGAAGAAATTCTTTTTTTTTGGATCATATTAAATTCCATTGGCTACAACTTTCATGTCTATCACTTCTTCCAGTTTTTAGCTTATCTATGGCTACAACTTTCATGTCTATCAATTCTTCCAGTTTTTAGCTTATCTGTACCAAAATCCCCTCTATTTCCAACGCGTTCTCCTGTTTGATATTTATGAATCCAAGAATAACTCTTCTTCTTTTAATCTTATCTTCCACAAAACCACACGAAATTAAGTAATTCTTTTTTTAAATAGTACGGTAAATAATTTTTAACAACTTTTCCAAATTTTGAGTGTAACATAGTCAAAAAGCCAAGAGAAGATGACTCATTTTTTGGTCCAAATATTGTAGACTAAATACCTCTTCTTTTTCCAATAGTCGAGCTCTTTGACCCTAGACCCTTGGGCCATGAGCTATGGTGGAGGTCGGCCAAAAGCAAATAGAAGGGTGGAGTGTTTGAATGAAGGTTTAAATGAAGTGTTGATTCGTTGAATGTTGGTAGGAAGTATTGGTTTGGATTATGGTAAGAAACTCTACATTTATACATATATATAATATGGTGATGTGATATGATTGTTATGGTTGTTTACTATGTTTGATCATCAAGTTTGAATGTTTATTATATGTTTATTTGATTGCATTAATAAATCACGTTTAATGCACGTCAAAAATCATAAAGAAAATCACTTTCTTTTAATAAATGAAATGGTGTATATGAGATTGATAAACCTCTTGAAAATGGTTTAAAATTGTTTATAAATGTTTTATAAATACTATAATCCTATTTGGTGAAGTTTGGACAAGTTATGAAAATTGAGTCAAAAAATAGGTGCATCGCGTAACGGCAGTTCGCAATTTCGTCCATAGAAAGCTAAATCCATTTATACGATGGATTTGGAGTCAAAAATTTTCGTAGTAAGAATTTTACAAACCCATATAATCATATTTTTTAAACAAAATAAAAAGATCGAGATCTCGTTTAGTAGATTTTGAAATATAAGCAAAATAAGTTTTCAAAATAGTAGCGGTTTGGCTGTTCGGAAATCAAAGCGGAATTTTTTTTTAAAATGATATCTTTTAAAAATATGGAATAAATTCTATAAATTTTAAAAAAATTAAAAGAGGTTTGAGTTATAAAAATGGATTTCTAAGTGATAGAAAAGTTGTTTTGATCAAATAAGCATTAAAACCCTATTCGTAGCACTTTTTGCAGCATTTTTAATAACTTTTGGAATATGGCTTTAAACTTAAGTATTATTTTCCAAATATTTTAAAAATATTTTCAAATAAGTAAATAAGTATTTTAAAGCTGATTGAAGGTCTTATAATTTATTTTAAAAAAAGTTTAAATAAATTATTTAAAGAAAACTGTTAAAATAAGTGATTTAATCTTGGCTCTAAACGCCGACGAGTAGACTGGATTATTCTAATCATGAGATCCGAATATGAGATGCTTAAAGTAAGGAAATGTTCAGGAGCAACCAATGCCCTGGCTCAACTAGCCTCTTTCCTGGGCGAGGAATAGATAAGGTCGAAATGTCGTAAACGAGACAAGTATAAAAGATTCAAATTTTCAAATTTAATATAACTTGGATTGTATAGAGATAATCTTCTTACACTTTTTATTAAATTCTAAAGAGGGAACCCATACTATCCCTGTGAATTTACAACGTGATTTCACCGTTAATTGACGGATAATAAAGGTTGAATACGGAAATTGATGTTGAGTAGAATTAGTATAATTTTTGTTGACCCTTGTTAACTCAAAAAGTTTTGCAATATGACTTATGAAATAATTTGGTATTTCCAAAGTTAAAGAGAGGTTTAATGATTCTATATATATCGGAAAGAAAAGTTTTAAAGATATATATCTCTAGATGATATTTTTGATAGAAAGGAAGTAATTAACAAATGATAAGCGCCTATTTACTTTATATCTTTTTATCGATGATTGGTTCAAACCGAGGTCGGATTTGAGTGATTCTTATCCAAAAACTACTTCAACCAATTTATGTAGTCGAAGTGAAGACATGGAATTATAGTCAATAGAATGAAGGGCTGCTTATCACTGACCCTCGTGGGAAATTTCCTACATCATATATATGTGGCGGTAATATCTTCATTTGAACTTGATGCAAAGGCTGCTGGCTACTAATCCTAGGGATGATCACGACAGGATATGGTTGGAGGATCTCCTTCGCTTTGTCCTGTTCCTGGACAACTTGTATGGACGAACGTCTGACATTGCATTTTAAGATCACATTGATTGATCACTATAATTTCATTATCTATTTGGCGGCGGAGAAGGCAACTTCTCTTAGTTTAATATCTTCTTCTGAGACGTACGAGCTCAGGAGTTATACATTTGTAGAAACTGGTTGTGTGATTGTGGAATGGAAATGTGGCATTCAAAGTGAAATGTGTGCTATGAAAGGTAAATGTAGCCTTAAGCCTCGCTCCCCAGAAATGACAAAAATGGGATAGAAGCAGCAGGGCTATATGGGTTGCGCCTGTTAGGAGATGTCATCACCTTTCTAGATTACTCTATATATGTCAAGTATATTGTGTATGCTAAGAGAGCTCTCGAATAGGTCGGGAACGGCTGGGGTAATGACATACTCAGTACTATCAAGGAAGTGGTAGGGCGATCTTGCGTTGGTTTAGACGCCCAGTATCTAGACCCTAGGTACATTCCTCTAAAGGTGTATTGTACGAAAGGTGGTCCCTTACCTTGTCGTTGTATGGAATCCATTCTCCAATACGCACCTTCGGACCTAGTAATAAATCTATCATGCCATCAAATTTAACCAATTTAACAATTTCTACTATTTAATATGTTTGTTTGAAAAATAATTTTCAAAGAAAGTCGTTAGAAATAATATCAATATATTTCATGTAGAAATGTTTTGGTTATCATAAGGTAAAAAACTGTTCTGTGTTTAAGTGATGCGTGGTCTTATGAGATATCTTTTGTTTTCAAACACTCATATTTTGAGTTTCTCACACCAGTCCAATGACTGACTCGAAGTTTATTTCCCCTTCCTTAAACTCTGGGTGCCCTATTTTTTCGGATAGCCTAGTAGTTAGGTTTTGTTTGGAGCAATCTGGAAGAGCTCGGAGCATGGTGTTAGAATATTCTTCAGTACACTATTACCTCTTTTTCCACCTCGCTTGTATACTATTTTATTCCGCATTTGCACGGACATAGATTTATAATTGTCCATGTTAACTCTGATAAATGTATTTAAAATTTTCACTATAAAGATATATATACTTAAATAATATATGTTATTCCATTCGTATAAGATTCTGTTCTGCATTTTTTTCTTTCTTACCCTTAAAGATCCGCCCCTTCGACACTTGGATTTGCATCACGTGAATATGGAGGATGTATTAGTGTTGATTTCTGAAGGTCGAAGAAACAAGTCTTAAAAGATATAAATCATGATATCTATACGTGTATATATATAGTTATAACATGTTTATGAATACGCTAGACATATTCAAAATATTAAGTAAATTTAGTTAATGTGACTAATTAATAAACATGAAATATTTTAAAATAAAATATGATTTTATTTTGATAAATGGATTGAATCTAATGTTAGTTAATAGATTACATAGGCCCATTAAGGTTCAAATAGGGAATTATATTTGGAAATTACCCATTTCACCCATTGTCAAAATGGACCAGACCCAATAGTAGATAAATAATTTTCGCACGAAACGAATTCTAAATTAGTGCACATTAACCAAAAAGAGATGTAGTGGTCGGATTAACCAAATGTAAACTGTAACCAAAAAGGCGATGTCTAATCATAATCAATCAACCAAATCTTTTGGAATGAGAGAGTGCGTCAAACCGGTATCTAAAAGAACTCCGAGTGAAATACAGGAAATCAAAATCATACCTTCAAGCACTACACCTTTCCCTTTTTCTTCACCAAATGAGTTAGTTGATGGTTCTTATAAATCATGTCTTTGCTAGTTTCAGTTTAGGACAATGCTTCTCTTATATCCCGGCTTATCATAGTTATAGCAATTGACCTTTTTCACTCCAATTGGTTTCAAACACTTAGCTGCATAGTGCCCCTTGTAACCACAGTTATAACAAATGACATCCAAAACATCCTATTTTGCCTCTTTTTCTTAAACTTCTCTTTTTTGTCGGTTCTTATTCCCCTTTTGATGCAGTTGAACCTCTTCTTCTGCCCCATCTTGGGTCTGACAACAACTTCCTTCTACTCTAGGTACAAATGATCTCACCTCCTCTCCATTTCCACTACCATCTCGAAAGGAGATAATAAGTGTGACATCACACTATGGTTCAATCTCTTCCTTAAGCATTCATTGAATTTCTCATTCTTCTTCAACGTAGTTCTGAAATGATCCCTGTAATACTTTGAAAAGGCACTAAAGCACTGTATAGACTCTACCAAAGTTGTCTCTCCTTTCTTCATGTCTAATATCTCCCAACACAAAGCACTCTTCTGTGATTTAGGGATAAACAGAGTTTCAAAAAACTCTTTAAATTGATCCCAAATAATCTCCTCCTCAGAAATTCAATTGTAAGTGCCTCCCGCTAGTCCAAAGCATTTTCCTGAAGCTGATGCGAAGCCAACATCATCTTTTATGTGTCATCATATCCCATGTCTCTAATGATATGCTCACACACCATTAACCAAATCAGCACTTCTAGTGCCAACTCCTTTCCAGTAAACGCTTTTGCTCTACGGTTACTTATAATCTCGGTTCTTCTTAGGAAGTATCATCCTCTTAACACTCGTCTCGGCTCAAAAACTCACCAAGTTGTTGCCTTATCATTTTCGTCATAGAATGGTGAAAAAGAACATTCATATCCATTGCTCTAACTGCCAAGGAAAGCATTGGAGCATATCTCAACATCAACATTTAAGGTTATCTACCCGCCTTGAACATTTGGTTGTGTACTTATAGTTCCCCTACTAGCATTTATTCGAACACCTCCTAACATCAATCATCCCTTTCTTATCTGCACTCTTTCTTTCTGCGTTAGCAAGTTCTCACGAGAAACGTAAGTAGAGTGTGAAAACAATAGTTGAGTAATAAATATATATGTAAGTATGTGTGTGTGTGTGTGTGTGTGTCTGTGTGTATAGCATATACACGTCCCCAAGGTGTTCATTTTCACTACCTAGGTTTATACTTAGATCTATCTAAATTAAATGTCCCCTTACCTAAGCTTTACTACCAAGTTGTAACATCCTCTATTTTGAGATCTGATAATGAATGTTGATGATGCTACTGCAATCATCAGAATTATTTTCAAGCCAAAAAAAACGGAATCGGTTTTTTTTTTTAAATAAAGTAAATATAGTAGCCAGAAAATTTCCATTGCATAAACTGTCTTTAAATTTTTTGTTTCCCCATACATGCCGACGCAGGAGTAAATATAAATAAAACATATATAATAGTGTCACGTCTGACATATAAAGATGCCAAAACAAACATTTAACCGGTTATATAACCTAGTTTTACAACAATAGAAGTAAAATAACCTTTGTAATCAACTAAGCCTCCCACTTCATCATTGGAGTATTTTTATTCGCCTTTAGAAAGACCTGGCTGTAACGATCCGCAAATCCGTAACCCTTGAGTCAATACTATTCCACATCAATCAACTCAAGTTAAACAGAAATACGAACCATTTGGGTTAAAGAAGAAGAGTAGAAGAAGAAGAAAATAGAAAATAACATCAGAATCTAACCATCGCAGCGGAATAAAATATAAAAGATAATCAATGATCTTTACACAAAAGAAAACTACATCTGTTTATACATACATCATCAGAGTTCAACACCAATAACATACAACTAGATACACAGCGGAATAATAATCAAATACGGAAGTACGTATTTCCATCCAGCTTGTCTCCTGAGCTCCACAGCATCCTTTCATGTATCCTATAATACTCAGTCTGGCCCGAGCATTACAGTTAAATAACACCCGAGTCAGTATGGAAAACCAGCGTGAGAAATCACACTCAAATTGATTATTAAAGTTTCAAAAATTCTTTTGAAAAAAAAGCATCTCGTAAGACCACGCCACGAATAAAAATGTAGGGCTTTTACCTTACGATAGCTAAAACACTTTTTATCAAAATCCTATGATATTATAATAGGGTCTATATAAAAATACTTATTAAAATAGCCGAAATTGTTACATGGTTAAATTCCAGCTACTAGCCACAAAGTGGGTAATACAAACAAAACACGTACAAGGCGCGTAGGGAGAATGGATTTCCAAATAATGACTAGGCACTGGGGTACCACCTGTCACGGTACGTGGCCTAGATCACAGTACCGAGGATCACTCCCGACCCCCTGCAACACAAGACCGAGACTACCCCTTACTGGATAATCCCGAGTAAGACACCCCACGGTTGTGATCAGCAACCGCACCACTAAGCCGAATAAAAAGGGACATCTTGACAGGGATGACCTCACCCTGAAGTGGGTGCTAACCACCTAGCCTTGCTGCATAACCCCTGATTTTCAGTCATTGCTGGTTGATGAGGCTTGAGGCTAAGCATTACCTTTTTAGAACATATCCCTTAGAATGTCCATCACCCACCAGATGATGTTCCGAAAGCATTCATCCGTACAAGTCCGTCCCGGGTTCGAATGGAACCGAAGGCACTACTCCTACTATATCCATTTTGGAAATATCCTCAGGATTAGTAGAGACTATCCCTTGCAATTCACTGCTCCATCTTCGACTCCAAACTCGTTTTCCACGAAAACGTACAAACCGGATCGAAGTGGTTTTCGAGAAATTAATTCTGATCCCGGTCACTTCGAAACGATCAGCGCATTGGCCAATATTGATAGTCGGTTATTTAACTATCAATTATCATTCACAAACAACCATCCAATATAAATAATTTCACCAAATTGTTTATTAATCTCAAAATATCTTCACAAGATATATTTCCACTTTCCAATTCCTTTTGAAAACAGCTTCAAATCATCTGCTTTTACGGAATAAAGTTCCCAAATATTTTCTATTTCCACTGAAATCACCAAGCACAAAACTTTAGATTTTTAAAATAACTTTAAAACACTTTATTGAAAAATAAGATTTAACATTTCAATTCAGAAAACTACTTTAATACTTAAATAAAAATAATGCTTTAGGAATATTTAAAATAAGGTTGCTTAATAAAATATAAAACTAGATTTACTCCTTCAAAACAAAATACTAAGTCCCCTTTTAAATAATTACTAGGATAATAGATTTGAAAAATACTTACTTTAGAATTTAAACAATTGGAAATAATAAATTTTTTAAAACATGCTTTTAAAAATAACATTAAAACTTTAACTTATATTTAAAAATTTACTTTGAAACGTACTTTGCTGTCCAGGGAAATACACTTCTCTTCACATCCTTTAAAAATAAATCACTATTTATTTGTAAACAAATTTTCCCATTTCTTCAATAAATTCTCACCGTGAATTTACTTTTCAAATATCCACTGATATATTACTTTACTTTTATAATCCGAATTTATAAATTTCATAGCCAAATTCTCCTTTAAAAAACCCGGTTTTACACACCTAAATCAATTCCCAAATTGATTTCTAATTTACTCCATTTATTCCAAAATCCATTAACTTCAGATTTTATTCCTTAATTATGATTTAAAATACTTTTAACTGAAAATACCAATTTTAGATTTCCCAAATTACTTCTCTATCCTTTTAAATAAATTTAAACCTTAAATTTTAAAATAATTCTTTATTCCTTTAAATAATATTACTTATGTTTACAATTCATTAATTTCTGTTTATTCAAAATCTTTTTTTTTCCTTTCATACTCGAAATTATTTATTAGTTAGAATTTTAATATCACTTCCATCCCATTTCAATTCATTCTTAATTTATTCAAGTTCGCTACAATTATTTTACTTAAAACTCCATTCTTTTATTGTCTTTCCAAACATCCAATTTATATATTTTGATAACTCAGCGTACCGAAATATATTCAAGCAAACCATAGCGTTCAATATTCCAATATAATTCATCATAGAATATCAAAATAATCACAACAGAGAATATTAAATAATTTAAGTAAATGTTGAGGAATCCAGTTGGATCCTTCCAACCTGTTTCCCTGCATCCACAGACGTTTGCACAATATAAAATACCAATTCCACTTCGAGGTGGAATATCACGGTGTATGAGATTAATATAAATCATCCTCTATTATGCGGCGCATAGGGTCTCATCCGCTATATAATGCGGGAAATCAATCATTCCAAGATATATTATATACTACTATATATAATATAGCACATCCAATAAATTCAATCATTCAATCAATTATTTAAATTTAACTATTTAAATTTAAATTAAAACCAGATGAGTGAGATTAACTCACCTTTGCTTTTCGTTTTCAATCCACTGCAGTTTTGCCTTAGTTCCCTTTTTTTGACCTTGAATAAATATTTATATAATTCATTAATATTTGAAATAATCAAATAACAAATTTTCGTTTGGTATATTTTTTTTTCATCCAATGATTTTAATTTAAAACAATCTCTTTTAATAAATTTATTTAACTAACAGTTAAAGTTAAAACTGAATTTCCCTTTTTAAACATCTTTTAGTCACTAAGATAATTAATAAGCTAGTTAAACATTTTTTTAACCTATGTATAAGTCAAGTTAAATTCAAAACAACGCTGCTTAATCTTATTAATCTTATAAATATCAGTATTATATTTCAAGCATAAACGAAAAGATGAAGAACAAATACCTCACTGAGAACACTCCTCAGCGAAAGCACCAGAACCATCAATCTACTACTACCAATCTTCCTCCTCACGACGCATCTAGTCAGCAGTACAACCCAAATTCCCAAATTGCCGAACCAAACCCGCGACCCCAACGTTCGTCAAACCCGAACCCTAACTTTCGAATTCGACCAACTTCGATCCCTCCCCGATTTCATCGAATGCAACGTCGACCCTCCTCGATTCAAATATGAATGGTCTACTTGCGATTCACCACTGTCGACCCCCCTTTGAACTTCTACTGCTCGAATACAGCAGCGTGCCTTCGCTCCCCATCGCGACTCCCATATACGCGATTTCACCTCTTCTTTGATTTCGAGTTTGGTTTTGAGGAGGATGAGATTTAATTGACTTCGATTTCGAACGAATTTATGAAGCTTATTAATTTCGAATGAATTTAGCATGATTTTAGAAAGAAAAAAAGCTCGGCCTCGGTTTCTATTTGAACGCTCAGCCATTATTTTTTTTGTTCTGAAGATTTTTCTTTGATTTGCTTGGCTAAGAGATTTAAACGACAAAGGAAGCAAAAGATATCTGGCGTAATGAAGAAGGAATGAGAGAGCACGGTACAAGCAGCTACAGTAACTTCGAAATGAAAGAAAAGAAAGTTAAGATATGAAATAATTGCGGCTGTAGAGTATGTTTATTAGGAAATATTTTTATTTAAATTCCAAACGTCTCGATAAATGCAACTTAAAATCTTGACCTCCTATCGAGGCGTGCCGCTAGGCGTTTATAATGTTATACCCCCATTCCAAACGAAATGGAAAAGGTTTCGAACCCTAATTCGATCGTATAGAGAAGATAGCTTTTTAAATCGACTGTTTAAATTAAATTTAATTAAATTATTTCTAGACGTTTACAGATCGTATAACCAAATGGTAACTCCAAACACTATGAAACTTGAAATTCGATAATAATGCAATATTACGGATCCAACGGAACTGGTTTCGTTGAATTCTGAGACTGTGCCTCGGAAGGCTATTTTTAGTTAAATTCAAAATGATAAAATTTCAAAACTGAACAAATCACTGTTAAATTCAATTTTAACACTTCTATTATCTTCAGTATTATCAATATAAATTTTATAAGCCTTCAAATTATTTTCAACAGGCTTAAAACTCCAGATTTCATATTTTATCCAATTTTCAATCTTTAAATTCAATAAATAAATAACGATATTTGTAATTCAAGTTAAAATTAACTTTTAAATATTCAAAATCAATTAAATATTCCGTTTTCAAATGCTCAAAAATTCCGGGTCGTCACATACATCCCCCTTAAAAGAATTTCGTCCCCGAAATTACTAGTTAGGAAGAATGGTCCAATACCCGTTTACTTTTTCCTAAACCTTTCCAAAACCAACAATTCAACATCCTACCAACTATCTTTTATAGTAGACCCATTACCATTCTTACTAACTTCCCAAACTCTCCCATAATTTTCAAACAATACTATTTGCTCAATCATTCAAATTTCAATTTAAAACCAAAAATTTAATTATCAAAATTTTCTCAAAAAATTTCTAACTCTCTAAATTTTCGAAAAATTTCGCCAGCGTCTCCTTTGCGCGGCTAGCTCAGTACAACTACAAAATGCCTCTATGGGCTCCCAAATTTCAAAATAAAACAAAAGCCAAGTGGCTAGATCAAAAACCCAATCCAATTTCATACTGAAATTTAAACACATACATTTTTGTCAAGCAATTCAAATTTATCTTCTGAAACCAAAACCAATTTTCCTTTTCCCTTATAGTACCTGCATATCCTACTTAGCAATAATATCCAATCACAACATTCAAAATCATTTATTGACTTCTTTACAAAATGTCAATATTTATTCATTCAAGCCCATATGATGTACATATACCATTAATACGCAATATCAAATTCGATCGCTCGCTCGATCACACAATTTCACTTCCGAACTAGCATCGTCCACCCGACTTCCTAGTGCGAACTCAGATCTGGTTTCTTGATCAGAAACTGTCATTCTCCTTGCATAGTCATAACTATGATAGAGAATTTCCATAATCAATCAAAATCCATATCCAGGGTTTGCCGTCGAAAATCGAGTGAAAAATCCTAACTCGGACCGATATAACTATCTCGAAATTTTGTGCTCGAATCTGGATCAAATTGCTATGCGAATAAAAACAATATACGTACATCCTACGTATTTATATCCATTCTCTTTTATTCGCATTATTTTGATTTTCATTCACTATCCACAATTATCCCATTTCACAACTTTCAGTTTTAATCTTCATTCAATTATTCACCTAAAATAGTTTTTTTTTTCAATACCAAATTTACTTAAGGATTTCCTCATTCATTTCTTAAGTTCAATAATAAATATTTTATACACCCTTTAAATTTATTTTCACTATGCCCTTTACAATCCCATTTGAATTCAATTTTCCTTCAAACTTTGAATATTGAATTTTATTCACCTTATCTCAACCCATATTTAATTAACCATTTTCTTTTATTAGTTTCACTTACTAATTAATTTAAAATCTCAAATAAAAGTTTATTTGCAAACTTTTCTTCCTTTAGTTCCTTCAAACAATTTTTTCGATTTCACCTTACTTTACATACACAATTTTAAATTAGATTTCAATATTCAGTTTCAAATCTATTTGTTTAACAAAATTAAATCCTTTGCTGTTAATGAAAATTTTAAAAATTTCTAACTGCCAAAATTTTCGAAATTTTTTGGCAGAATCTCCTTTGTACGGTGGAGCTGTTGCAATTTGACAAGAGATATAAATATATATACATCGACCCACTCGGTCGGAAAAACAAAAACAGTTCATATTTCCTATTTTTATTGCATAGGCGTACCTTTAATAAGCATTTTTTAACAAGCGGCTTATTATTTTAGCATTTAGCACGTCCAAATCCAGCCAAACGGCTTCCCAGTACCTGTACTTACTCAATTCAAACACATAAGTGCTAAATGTATGCAATTTATTAACATTTCACTTACTTTCAATAGCTCACATAAATTTCACATATAATGCACGTTATATAATTTCCATAAGCATATATAAGGTTCTGATACTTATTACAATCAATTCTCAAACCATTCCATTCAGTTTAAGTGATTTACAACTTACTCGCTTATATTTTGTTCATTCTAAGCTAAACAAACTTATATTCATTCCAATTGATTTTGAAATCATCCTATTTCACTTTTAATAACTCATAGGATTTTATCTAATCTCGTTTACATCAAACGATCCATTTTCTTATGCAATTCGACAATATTAATGTGAATAAATAATTACTTAAGCTTTATAACCATTTTAAATTGATTCCAACTCAATTTACACTTGATTCCATCCCATTTTAATTTATTCACAAACTTTCATTCATTTTCTTTCATATCCAAAATGTTTGATTCCAAACCATTTTATTAAACTCGACAACCAACATATTAAATAACCATCTCACAATTTACTTAAGTTATCTATTTTCTTTAAACTATTCCACCCAATAACTTAAGTTTATTTTATTCCACCAACTTCCATTTTAAATGCTTGATTTGATTTTTTCCTTTGATCAAATCCCAACCATTTTACTAATTTATTTGATTAGTTTATTCTTTTATCCATTATTAGATTTTATTTTCACATTAACACTTCATTATTGAATTTATTAATAATAAGGTCATTCAATTTATGCTTGAATTGGATTTGTTTACAACTCACACCAAATCTATTTTAATCCAATTCAATACTTACTTAGTTTACATTTATTTATTTAAGTAAGAATTTTATTCCATTCAATATTATCTATAACTCGACTGAATTCATTTCAATTCAATTTTATTTAACTTAACTCTAGTTAAATCTAGCTACATATCATTCTTTTGAATTTTGTTAAGCAAGGACATAATTCTATTTAATATCATTCGTGACACAACTGAATTTTGATTCAATTCAATCCAAATTTAACTAAATTTTATCCCTCAATATATGAGTTCAAAACTTATTTATTTACTTAAAAGCTTATATTGCTTTTTGTAGTCATTTCATCTTATAACCACAATTTCAGATTATATATATATAACACTTACTAGCTTACGGTATAAATTTGCATTCCACAATTATAATCATTTTACCGTTCAACTTTATATACAATTTAATTCAATTTCAATTTTATTTAACTTATCTCAAGTTAAATTCAAATATATTTTCTTCACTTTCATTCACTTAAGTTCAATTTTAATTCCCGGATTAAAATTTCCAATTTCTTCTTATTAATATCAACTTCACTTTATAAGTTCAATAGTTGATTCATTTAAACTTTTCACATTCTTTAAATAGAATTTCTTAGAATTCAATTTCCCGGTTTCATTTCCAAAACCATTTTGAAATGATAACTACACATACCCACTTGGTATATCAAATCAAATCTCTGGATTCCAAACACTTTTTTTTACCAAAACAAAATTTCCTTTTGAAATTTCTAAAACAACTTGTATACCCAACAAGCCTTAACAATATCACGGACATTATTATTTAATGTGTATTTGAAGTTAGTTTTATTCGTGCACGCAATTTTGTCCAGATCAAATAATTTTCGTGCATGTACATTGTAGTGCACGTGTCTTATTTTGGCAGTGCAATATTTTGATGAAAATTACGGTTGTTTTGACTGCAGTAGCCGTTAATTTTAAAAGTGAATTTTTAAACGGTTATCCCGCAACGTTGATTTGGTATCCATTTTCATGGTGTTTTGAGAAGTGTAATTTCCACGTCGAAATTGCTACAGATGTTGCTGTTTTAATCACGTATTTTAAAAATCATTTTAAATAAAGTTGTTTCCAAAAAATTTACAGTTTGCGCTTTCAAAAGAATGAGAAAGCGTTTAAATGATTCAGAAAAATTAAGGACTATGAACCCTTACATTTACTGATTCGGTTAATTCCGGACTTGTCCTTTTGAGAACGTAAAATGTTATCTATATAAAATACATAATTTTGCACTTTCAAGGGAACGATGAAGAGATTTAAACGATTTAGCAAAAGTGCGGAGTATGGAACCACACTTTTACTATTTCGGTTGATTCCATACTTGTTAATTGAAATATTTGCTGATTTTGATGATTTTGTTGGGCTTTCGAGCCACTCTGCTGGACCTTCGGGTCATTTGTTGGACCTTCGGGTCATATGATGGACCTTCGGGTCAATACCAGTACTAGACCTTTGGGTCATTTGTTGGACCTTCGGGTCATTTGTTGGACCTCCGGATCATTTGTTGGGCGCCAAAAATATAGTACTTGGTAGGCTTCGGCCATATGAGATGCACGTGCGGCGTAGCTAAAACTTGCCATCTAGTGGGATCGATCCATCTTTTATGTAGATTTTCTAGTTATCTTATTTTGATTTCTAGATTTTGTGAATGCTGATTTTCTAGTTATTTTAATTGATTTCTAAATTTTTGTGTACTGCTATTTCGAATTCAATAGTGAATTTCGAAATTTATTTTGATTGAGTTTAATGAGATTTCTTCCTTTAAACTATGTTGATTACTATGTTGTATAGTCTCATCTGAGATTATAATTTTGGGTATAGTCTCTTCCGAGATTATAAATTTGCGTATTGCTGTTTTGAATTCAACTGGGGAATTTAAAAGCTGATTTTGATGGAGTGTAAATTCAGATTTCTTCATTTAAACTATGGTGATTATTTATGTTGAATAGTCTCATTCGAGATTATTGATTTTGATGGAGTTTAAATTGAGATTTCTTTATTTGAACTATGGTGATTATTTATGCTGTATAGTCTTGTTCGAGACTATAATTATTTTCTTAAGTGTTGTCTATCATACACTTATTTCTGAAGTTTAAATTAGACTGATCCGTTTATTATTTTCTTTAAAATAATACTCGGGTCAGACTGAGTTATTTCAGGGTAAACGATATCTCTGATTCAGTTGCAGCTTCAGCTTTTGGGATTTCACATCATCTTTTTTCTAGCCTTCGAGGAGTTCTTTTGGTTTATTGATTCTCGTCTTATGTATATGGATGTATAGGTATATGTACATTTGGTTCATGTGAATTATCGATTGTTGTAGCATGTATTCCAGACTTGTCTTCCGCTATATATCTGATATTTCTGTTCTGATGTGATTATACTATCAGTATTGTTGTTATTATGAGTTGTTCTGGATTTTTCTTTAGCCACCGTAGTTTCATTTTAGATATGGATTGAATTTATATCTTTGGGAGTAAATTATACAACTCCTATCGATGTAATCAATGCTCGTCTAAGGCATAACGTACGGATGGTCGCTTCTAACAAGCCTTATTCTTCGCAATAGCGGACGTTATTCCTCATAATAACCTTTGTTATTGTGAGCATAGAGGTGGGGCGTCACAACTTGGTATCAAGGCTGAGATTCAGAACAAATTATAATAAACACAGGACAGAAGCAAAATGGAACATGTGTTACAACTATTCGAGGGTTTTATTCGTGCCTTTCTAATCTATTCCTTAGTTGTTCTTAAATCTTTATCCTCTCGGACATCTTGGAGTATGTCTAGGGATAAATCCTATATCCCCGTAGTATTCCATTTGTTAAATTTCTTTTCAATCTTGAGTTGTTTTAACTACTTCTTAGGGTTTCAAATCTGGGAAGCTTGATGTTGCTAAAGCTTCTGGTGATTCTTCTCATCCCGAAGGTTCTACTCCTTCTGTTTGGAAGGTTTTATTTTATTTCGTGGTCATTCTATTAGAGTTCTTTTCGATACGGGTGAATCATATTCGTTCGTATCAAAGGAGCTTGTTGTTGTTATTCCTTTGGATATTGTTACTCTTTGCGACCCTTTGAGGATTGCGAATCCTATTGGTGGATCCGCTACTCTTGGTTTGTTATGTGTTGGTGTTGAGATTATTCTTTGTGGCTTTTCCTTTCATGTGAATCTGCATGTTACAGATCATCTTCGTTTTGGTATAATTTTGGGAATGGAATGGCTCGTCCGTTATGAAGTTCAAATCTTATGTACCGAAAGAACTTTGTATCTCAAGCACCCCGATGCTATCCAGCGGTTATCTATTATATTTCGAAGCATGGACCATAATTCGAATGCTCTCATTTCTTCCTTCGAATCGGAGGATGTCATTGCTAATATTCCGGTTGTTTGTGATTTTTCTGATGTTTTTGAGCCTATTTCCAGTTTGCCGTCGAATGGGGCAATAGAGTTCCATATTGATCTTATCTCTGGTGCTCATCCTGTCAGTTGTCCTCCCACGAAGATGTCTGCTAAAGAAAATGAGGAACTCAAGCAACAATTATCTGAATTGGAAGCCAAACGATTTATTCGTTCTATCTCTTCTCCCAACTCGATCTTGCTACCGGTTTTCATCAGTTTCGAGTGGCAGAAGATAGCATTCCACTTATCGCATTCCGCACTCGTTATAATTTTTATGAATGACTTATTATGTCATTCAGTTTGCCCAGCTTATTTCATCCGTTTTATAAATCGAGTGTTCTACGAATATCTCGATGACTCCATTTGTGTATTTATTGATTTTGGATGAAAACAGCAATTTAAAATTTTGCAAATCTTTTTCATAAGATTTATTTACAAGAAGATTGAATTTGTGTTTATCGTATAGAAGATGATTTTGTGATTGTATTGCTCATTGAGTACTTTAAGAATTCTGGTTGATGCGCTTGATCAACGTTATTGATAGGAATCTCCTAAATGCTTTGATGAGACAATTTGACACAATAAATTATTTTAGGAAAGAAGATTATTTGAAAGAACTCTTTTTCGATACTCTTATTCTTGTGGTTCCCGAAGGGAACCAAGACTCTATTGTTTATACCAATGCTAGTCGTATTGGTTTGGGTGTTGTTCTCTTGCAAAAAGAAAACGTGCTATCACTTATGCTTCTTTACAACTAAAGCCGATCGAGACTAGGTATGCCACTCATGATCTAGTGCTCGCTGCTATTGTTTCACTTTTAGAGTTTGGCATCATTATTTTGGAAAGGAGTGGTGTTCTCCACTTTGATCACAAATCTCTGAAATATCTATTCACTTTGAAGGAACTTAATATGAGGCAACAGCGTTGGCTCGAATTTCTTGCTTCATATAATTTCGATATTCTGTATACCCCTGGTAAGGGTAATCGAGTTGCTGATGCGCTTAGTCACAAGCATCAAGTTGTTGTTTCCATGATGCTAGCAGAGTGGAAAATGTTGGAAGCTTTATCTCTTTGTGATATTAGAGACCGTCCTTCAGTTTCTAATTCACCCGTGCTTTTATTTAGCATGGAAGCTCGTCCTAGTTTGTTGGATCGTGTTGCCGATGCCCAGAAACAAAATCCAAATATCTCTTGTCTTATCCAGAGTTGTAAATCAGAACCCCGAAGTGATGATCTAAGGGATTTCGATATTGATGTTCATTGTTGTATTCGGAAGAACGGAAGGTTGGTCGTGCCTGATATTTCTAATCTTAGAAATGACATTCTTGAGAACTGTCATCGTTCTAAGTATACTATTCATCCGGGTAGTAGTAAGATGTATGCTGATATGAAACGCTTATATTATTGGAAAGGTATGAAGAGTGATATTGCAAGTTATGTAAGTCGTTGCATGACTTGTCAACTTATTAAGGTAGAACACCATCGTCCTAGTGGTCTTTTGCAGCCTCTTGAGATTCCATTATGGAAATGGGATCAGATTTCTATGGACTTCATTGATGGTCTGCCTCGTTCGAGGTCGGGCCATACTAGTATTTGGGTGATTGTTGACCGATTGACATAATCAGCCCATTTTATTTCTATCAAGTCCAATCGGACCCCTTCTTGACTTTGGTGGTAGTTGGGTAGACCACTTATCTATTGTTGAATTTCTTATAACAACATTTTTCAGTCCAGTATCGGTATGGCTCCTTTCGAAGCTCTTTACGGAAGGCCGTGTCGAGCACCATCTTGTTGGTTGGAATCGGCGAAAAAGTTAGTTCTCTGCCCCGATTATATTCGTGATTCTTCTGAAAGGATCGATATTATCAGACGGAGAATGAAAGAGGCTCAGAATAGGCAGAAATCTTATGTCGATCATCATAGGAAGCCTTTGGAATTTTCTGTTGGCGATCGCGTATTCATTCGTGTTTCTGCGATGAAGGGTGTAGTGCATTTTAGTAGCTCAGGGAAATTAGCTCCTTGTTATATTGGACCATTTCCTATTACGGAACGCATTGACCCAGTTGCTTATCATGCATCGCTACCTATTCAATTTTCGAGAATTCATGACGCATTTCATATACCCCAGCTTCGTCGATGCCTTCGAGATTCAGATTCTATTATTGATCCTCTTATGTTGCAAGATCTTGAGATCTCACCCGACTGTCTACTGTGCAAAATCCTACTCGTTTGCTAGCTTCGGAGGTTAAATGCCTTCGGAATAAAGAAGTCCCGCTTGTGAAAAGTCAATGGTCCACGAACCCTAAGGATTTCACTTGGGAAACCAGAGAATTCATAGAGCATTCTTATCCGGGTTTTCTCTCCTCTTCGGGTGGGGGTGAGCATTCTGGTTCCATCTTTTCTATTTTAATCTTTGTTGTGATGTATTATTGGTGTATTAACTGCTTCTAGTATGAAAATTGCGGGGATGCAATTTTTATAAGGGGAGGAGTCTGTAACGACCGTGATTTCTAAATCACTATCGTAATAAATATTCTAAAATTCTGTAACGACCGTGATTTTTGAGTTAGGTCGGAGTAAATATTTTAAATTAAAATTTGAAAAAAATGTGCAATGCAATTCATTTGTAAAGTCAGTACATACTTCAATTTGTTACACGATGAAAGATAATGCAAAGCAAATGTTGATTATTTGCTGTCACCTATTTCAAACAGCAAAAATGAACACACTGTTGCCATCATCACTTTGTATGCAGTGTGTCCTTTCTTCACATTTGCACACTTTGCCTTAAATGCTTGTGTACCTCAAATAGTAGCCAGCACTCTCCAGTTACATGGACTGGTTCACATTTCGGAAAAGAGAATCTCTGCAATATTATTTTACTCATTTTCGGAAGCTTGATGAAAACGCATTAATGGCATTCAAAAGAAACTCTTGCTTTCTCTCCGGATCTGGGTTTCTTAAGGATTTTGGAAGCAAATTAAAGTGAGGTGTAAATCTCACATTTTCTAATTTATACATCATTCATCCTCTGTGCTAAAATGATTGGCCAGGTCAGTTATTGATATTACCTGGTAACAATTTCATCTTATTGATCCTTACTTGTCGTTCTACATAGATAGATCCACCACATTGTTGTTTCATTTCCTCTTCTAGTCTTGTTCACTTGAATCAGTTCTTCATGGTGTACTGCCCTTTTGACACTACTTATTGGCTCGGTTCATTTGAACTGAATAATACTAGCTTGAGCTCGAGTACATTAAAATGTATTGATGAGGTGTAATGCCAATCCTGGCTGCCTTGCTTCGTTGATACCTGTTGCTTATTACTGCATGTTGAAGTTCAGCCATATATATATATATATATATATATATATATATATCCATCAGCCTCTGTCATTAACAGCTTAGAAAATTTTGACAGTAACCTCACACTAAAATTAACAGTGTTTTCTGAAACTTAATCATGTTGCTTGTCAGTTAACTTTTTTTATAAATTGTTTGAAACAAATATAGTTAAAGTGAAATTATATACGGTCTTCATGCAAAATAAACTGAACCAGCCAAGACTTTTCTTCCAACAAACTCAAACTGTCGTATACAAGCGAAATGTGTGGACTACATATATGATATTATACACGTGCTATCTGTTCCTTTTCTCCTATGGCCTAGTTATTTACTTTGAGGAAGTATGTTAGACTTGAGACTGTTGCATTTAAGTCAGTATATAGGCGTATATTTCGTAAGTCAATCCATCTAATGTGTGTGCATGTATCTTGAGGTGCGCACGTATCATCAGGTGTGCCTGTATCTGGGTATTGTGAAACTATGCTCTGATCCATGTTTTTCTTTGCATGCGTGCGTACCAGTTTATAATTTGGGTTCGAGCTTTGTTCTTTATATAAGTTACTTTGCTCAAATATATGTTAGGTGGTTAACATTTTTCCTCATTACGTGTTTATACAGGTAAGGAATCATTTCTATATGCACGTGTTATTATATATAAGTTATTGGCCACGTTAAAATGTTAGTTTGAAAGTTGAACACGCACGTAAGTATTGACAGTAGCATGCTTGACCTGTTCCTTTGAATCCCCCTCCCCTGTATTATGTTTGCAAATGTGGACAAGTTTCCACTGGCCTCTAGTTATAGAAATTTCGTACGTGTGTTTTATAGTGAACATCTATGCATGTTTGTAGTTATTAAACACTTGAGTTTGGCCAAAGTTTAATATTTCATTGGTTCCGGCATGGTGAAGTTGCTTTATTTTTGGAAAAATATGGCATGCGTGTATTTAGTATACACGTGAGTATGGTCACATACCTGGTTTGAATTCAATTTGTCTTTCTATATATTTTGATGCAAATGATTTTGTCCAGGCTATCTGTTGGATAGTTTATTTTACTTGCGTACATTATTTTAGAAACTATTATTTATCGTGTATTTGAAGTTAGTTTTATTCGTGTACGCAATTTTGTCCAGATCAAATAATTTTCGTGCATGTGCATTGTAGTGCACGTGTCTTATTTTGGCAGCGCAATATTTTGATGAAAATTACGGTTGTTTTGACTGCAGTAGACGTTAATTTTAAAAGTGAACTTTTAAGCGATTATCCCGCAACGTTGATTTGGTATCCGTTTTCATGGTGTTTTGAGAAGTGCAATTTCCTCGTCGAAATTGCTACAGATGTTGCTGTTTTAATCACGTGTTTTAAAAATCGTTTTAAAATAAAATTATTTTCAAAAAATTTACAGTTTGCGCTTTCAAAAGAATGAGGAAGCGATTTAAACGATTCAATAAAATTAAGGACTATGAACCCTTACATTTACTGATTCGGTTAATTCCGGACCTGTCCGTTTGAGACCTTAAAATGTTATCTATATAAAATACACAATTTTGCACTTTCAAGGAAACGAAATTGAAATATTTGCACTAAAATACTATTTCAGTTAATTCCGGACTCGTTAATTGAAATATTTGCTGATTTTGATGATTTTGTTGGGCATTCAAGCCACTCTGTTGGACCTTCAGGTCATTTGTTGGACCTTCGGGTCAAATGATGGACCTTCGGGTCAATACCAGTACTAGACCTTCGGGTCATTTGTTGGACCTTCGGGTCATTTGTTGGGCGCCAAAAATATAGTACTTGGTAGGCTTCGGCCATATGAGATGCATGTGCAGCGTAGCTAAAACTCGCCATCTGTTGGGATCGATCCATCTTTTATGTTGATTTTCTAGTTATCTTATTTTGATTTCTAGATTTTGTGAATGCTGATTTTCTAGTTATCTTAATTGATTTCTAGATTTTTGTGTACTGTTGTTTCGAATTCAATAGTGAATTTCGAAATTTATTTTGATGGATTTTAATGAGATTTCTTCCTTTAAACTATGTTAATTACTATGTTGTATAGTCTCTTCCAGATTATAATTTTGTGTATAGTCTCTTCCGAGATTATAAATTTGCATATTGTTGTTTTAAATTCAACTGGGAATTTAAAAGCTGGTTTTGATGGAGTTTAAATTGAGATTTCTTCATTTAAACTCTGGTGATTATTTATGTTGAATAGTCTCATTTGAGATTATTGATTTTGATGGAGTTTAAATTGAGATTTCTTTATTTGAACTATGTTGATTATTTATGCTGTATAGTCTTGTTCGAGACTATAATTATTTGCTTAAGTGTTGTTTATCATACATTTATTTTGAAGTTTAAATTAGACTGATCCGTTTATTATTTTCTTTAAAATAATACTCGGGTCAGGCCGAGTTATTTCAAGGTAAACTCTATCTCTGATTCAGTTGCAGCTTCAGCTTTTGGGATTTCACATCATCTTTTGTCTAGCCTTCGAGAAGTTCTTTTGGTTTATTGATTCTCGTCTTATGTATGTGGATGTATAGGTATATGTACATTTGGTTCATGTGAACTATCGATTGTTGTAGCATGTATTCCAGACTTGTCTTCAACTATATATCTGATATTTATGTTCTGATGCGATTATACTATCAGTATTGTTGTTATTATGAGTTGTTCTGGATTTTTCTTTAGTCACCGTAGTTTCGTTTTAGATTTGGATTGAATTTATATCTTTGGGGGTAAATTATACAACTCCTATCGATGTAATCAATGCTCGTCTATGGCATAACGTACGGATGGTCGCTTCTAACAAGCCTTATTCTTCGCAATAGCAGACGTTATTCCTTATAATAACCTTTGTTATTGTGAGCATAGAGGTGGGGCGTCACATATTTAAAATAAGGTTACTTAATAAAATATTAACTAGATTTACTCCTTTAAAAAAAATACTAAGTCCCCTTTTAAATAATTACTACGATAATAGATTTGAAAAATACTTACTTTAGAATTTAAACATTTGGCAATAATAAATTTTCTAAAACATTCTTTTAAAAACAACATTAAAACTTTAACTTATATTTAAAAATTTACTTTGAAACATACTTGGCTATCTAGGGAAATACACTTCTCTTAACATCCTTTAAAAATAAATCACTATTTATTTTTAAACAAATTTTCTCATTTTTTTAATAAATTCTCACCGTGAATTTACTTTTCAAATATCCACTGATATATATTACTTTGCTTTTATAACCCCAGTTTATAAATTTCATAGCCAAATTCTCCTTTAAAAATCCCGATTTTAAATGCCTAAATCAATTCCCAAATTGATTTCTAATTTACTCCCTTTATTACAAATCTATTAACTTCAGATTTTATTCCTTAATTATGATTTAAAATACTGTTAACTGAAAATACCAATTTTAGATTTTCCAAATTACTTCTCTATCCTTTTAAATAAATTTAAACCTTAAATTTTAAAATAATTCTTTATTCCTTTAAATAATATTACATAAGTTTACAATTCATTAATTTTTGTTTATTCAAAATCATTGTCTCTTTCATACTCGAAATTATTTATTAGTTAGAATTTTAATATCACTTCCATCCCTTTTCAATTCATCCTTAATTTATTCAAGTTCGCTATAATTATTTTACTTAAAACTCCACTCTTTTATTGTCTTTCCAAAAATCCAATTTATATATTTTGATAACTCAGCGTACTGAAATATATTCAAGCAAACCATAGCATTCAATATTCCAATATAATTCATCATAAAATATCAAAATAATCACAACAGAGAATATTAAATAATTTAAATAAATGTTGAGGAATCTAGTTGGATCCCTCCAACCTGTTTCCTTGCATCCACAGACGTTAGCACAATATAAAATACCAATTCCACATCGAGGTGGAATATCGTGGTATATGGGATTAATATAAATCATCCGCTATTATGCGGCGCATAGGGTCTCATCCGCTATATAATACGGAAAATCAATCATTCCAAGATATATTATATACTACTATATATAATATAGCACATCCAATAAATTCAATCATTTAACCAATTATTTAAATTTAACTATTTAAATTTAATTAAAACCAGATGAGTGAGATTAACTCACCTTTGCTTTTCGCTTGCAATCCACTGCAGTTTTGCCTTAGTTCCCTATTTTTTTTGACCTTGAATAAATATTTATATCATTCATTATTGAAATAATCAAATAACAAATTTTCGTTTGGTATATTTTTTTTCATCCAATGATTTTATTTTAAAACAATCTCTTTTAATAAATTTATTTAACTAAGAGTTAAAGTTAAAACTGAATTTCCCTTTTTAAAGATCTTTTAGTCACTAAGACAATTAATAAGCTAATTAAACATTTTTTTAACCTTTTTATAAATCAAGTTAAATTCAAAACAACACTGCTTAATCTTACTAATCTTATCAGTATCATTATTATATTTTAAGCATAAACGAAAAGATGAAGAAGAACAGATACCTCACTGCGAACACTCCTCAACGAAAGCACCAGAACCATCAATCTACTGCTACCAATCTTCCTCCTCACGACGCATCTAGTCAGCAGCACAACCCAAATTCCCAAATTGCCGAAGCAAACCTGCAACCCCAACGTTCGTCAAACCCGAACCCTAACTGTTGAATTCGACCAACTCTGATCCCTTCGTGACTTCGTCGAATGCAGCGTCGACCCTCCTCGATTCGAATACGAACGGTCTACTCGCGATTCACCACTGCCGACCCCTCTTTGAACTTCTACTGCTCGAATATAGCAGCGTGCCTTCGCTCCCCATCGCGACCCCCATATACGCGATTTCACCTCTTCTTCGATTTCGAGTTTGGTTTTGAGGAGGATGAGATTTAATTGACTTCGATTTTGAACGAATTTACGAAGCTTATTAATTTCGAACGAATTAGCATGATTTTAGAAAAAAAAAAGCTCGGCATTGGTTTCTATTTGAACGCTCGCCCTTTTTTGTTCTGAAGATTTTTCTTTGATTTGCTTGGCTAAGAGATTTAAACGAAAAAGGAAGCAAAAGATATCTGGCGTAATGAAGAAGGAATGAGGGAGCATGGTACAAGCGGCTACAGTAACTTCGAAATGAAAGAAAAGAAAGTTACGATATGAAATAATTGCGGCTGTAGAGTATGTTTATTAAGAAATATTTTTATTTAAATTCCAAACGTCTCAATAAATGCAACTTAAAATCTTGACCTCCTGTCGAGGCATGCCGCTAGGCGTTTATAATGTTATACCCCTATCCCGAACGAAATGGAAAAGGTTTCGAGCCCTAATTCGATCGTATGGAGAAGATAGCTTTTTAAATCGACTGTTTAAATTAAATTTAATTAAATTATTTCTAGGCATTTACAAATCATACAACCAAATGGTAACTCCAAACGCTATGAAACTTGAAATCACATAATAATACAATATTTCGGATCCAATGAAACTGGTTTTGTTGAATTCCAAGACTGTGCCTCGGAAGGCTATTTTTAAATTCAATTCAAAACGATAAAATTTCAAAATTGAAAAAATCACTGTTAAATTCAATTTTAACACTTCTATTTTCTTCAGTATTATCAATATAAATTTTATAAGCCTTCAAATTATTTTTAACAGGCTTAAAACTCCAGATTTCATATTTTATCCAATTTTCAATCTTTAAATTCAATAAATAAATAGCGATATTTGTAATTCAAGTTAAAATTAACTTTTAAATATTTAAAATCAATTAAATATTCCATTTTCAAATGCTCAAAAATTCTGGGTCGTCACACTGGCTAAGCCCATAAACTCAGCCTACTCGAATTAGTACTCATGAGTTTATGGGTAAAACAAGGGTTCGGATATAAAGCCTGGTATTAGTAACACTATGCCCTAAACACAAAACATAGTAAGACAATACCAGGTTTTCCCTCACCAATTCAACATTATCGTCTTCATTATATCGAATAGAGTGAACGCTATAACATGAATCGTAATCATAGAACACCATTTCAAATATAAGTATGCCTTACACTTATAATCACGTCGTGACTAGTTTTTATAGTCATTTGTTTTAGGTGACCACTGAGGCCTTAAATCATTTCTCCTAGTTAATAGCATGTTTTTACATTTGGCCTTTCACCATCAATCTCGAATATTGTCGTGTTTGGATAGTTAGTTGCTACTCAACGCCTAACACCACTGAATTCGCATAATATCATTTTTAGTCATTCGGTTTCCACTCTAGGCCTTACACCATCATATTTGCATAGTGTCATGTTTAGACATTTAGTTGCAACTCTAAGTTTTACACCATCATATTATCATAATGTCATATTTTGATACTAGGATGCTACTCTGACCTTGCACCATCGTATTCGCATAATGTCATGTTTATACATTTAGTTGTCACTCTAGGGCTTGCCTCATTTGTTTCTAAAATATTGCGTTTAACATTATAGTATACCACTTATGCCTTATCACAATTCGTCTTCTTAATGTTATATTTTTAACGTTATTAGTTTCTACATTGGCCCTACACCACTAACCACTTTTATTATTGCTTTTTAACATTTTATAATAAATTTTATTACTACACACTTCCAAGTTCTCCTTATAAAATTCTATTAAAAAACATGGAATCTAACTCCCATGAAGCCTTTTATCACAAATCAAACGTCTAAGTTATCGCACTTTTAATTCAATAACTGCCACACATTTGGCTCAATAGTTATTGCATGCATGTCTAATTCTATATCTATCGGATCTCTAACAATAGTGCTTTCGCACTTCTAAAGCTATCGCAAGTCTAGTGCTATCGCACCGCTAAGCTACCATAATTCTTAGGTATTGAAGTATCACATATCTAGTTATGCATGTCAAGCTATTGCATATCTAACCTATCGCATGTCTATGCTATCATATATCTGGCTATCGCACGTCTAGCTATCACATATATAGCTACTGCACGTCTATCTATTGCATATCTAGCCATCGCACGTCAAGCTATCGCATGTCTAAGCTATTGCATATCTTGTTATCGCATGTCTAAGCTATCGCATATATAGCTATCACATGTCTAACTTAGGCTATCACATATTTATCGTATTTATCATTTAAGGCTATTGCAAGTCTAACTTTAAAGTTATTGCATGCTTAACTTTAATGATATCACGGTTTTAACTATAAAACTGTCGAATGTCTAGCGTTTTTGACTATCGCATGTCTAACTTATTAGTTATCGCAGGTCTATCACAAGCTATCATAGGTTTCAAATGGTGAATCTATAATTAAGTAGAAAAATGATGTTTTCCTTAAAGAAGGAACTCTTTTTTGACTAATTCTTTACATATATTATTTGGTCATTTGTTACGCTTATTTTTTTTTTTGAAATCTCTAACGATAGTTGTGATTTAATTCTTTAAATATGCCTTAATCAATTACTTTCGCTAATTATTATTTTTTGGATCAGGTACACTTGCAGTAGGTAAAAGGGTGAACCGTGCCACTCTGATAGAATCTTATATAATATATATTACTTACTCGAATTATTCCATCGACACAACGATACCCAAGAAAAGTAAACATTTCATTTCATACAAATAAATCATACGATATTACAAATATAGCTATTGATATACGTATAGCTTTTGATAGTTCTTTTGAAAATTTTCTTAAATGTCAAAACTTATAAAATTTACAGAAATTGTAAGTGTCAAAAATTTTGAAAAATTTCAGCAGTCTCCTTTGTACGGATTTCCTTCTAAACAATTACAATATGAATATATAAAATAAACACGATAAAAACATGATCAGATTGACAATATATAACAAAATATCTTATATATCAATACATATATGCATAAAACATACCATGTTTAGCGTCTTTAAGCGAGCTAGCTTAATCATAAGCAAATGTGCACCAAATTTATCCATATAATCTTCATGTACCTATACTTAATTCAAATAAATATTAATACATTGCACACAAAGTTATGATCATTTCAAAAATGAAAATAATCAAGCCCACTTAATAAAATCACAGGTTTCACCTATCAAACATCAAAATTTTGCTACACGCTTAAAACAAAAGTTGTTCGTTATCGCCTTAGCTTTCCATAAAGTGAGAGATCATTGAAAATAGATTATGCAGTTGAGAGTTATGGTCAAAACGATATGGCTAAAATTCTGTAATAACATACATTTATTTTCAAACAAATATGAAGCTTTCTTTTAAACAAAAATCTGACCTTCAAAACTTCTCTAATAAGGCATGGAGAAATGATATAATGTCTTTAAGTATACACTC
Organism: Allium cepa; assembly: GCA_030765085.1. Taxonomy (NCBI): domain Eukaryota; kingdom Viridiplantae; phylum Streptophyta; class Magnoliopsida; order Asparagales; family Amaryllidaceae; genus Allium; species Allium cepa. The sequence goes on from CM060929.1 coordinate 63,768,424, forward strand.
GGCCTGCAATGGTACAGGTTTTTACCCGAATCCACCCTATAATGTGGGTATAAGTTTTGACTTCAACTACCCGAGTTCGACCCAGACCCGACCTTGTTACTATTATGGTCGGGTACGGTTTAGTCAAAACTTGGTTCGGTTTGGGTCCAATCCAGTTATTAGTTTTTCGTATTTTCTAAATATGAGTGTGCATGTTGTTATTTTTATTGTTTGGATGTTTACGCATATTATTATTATGAACTTGGCTGCATCTCCATCCAATTTGTATGTCAACAATAATTTATCTATTTTTTTATAAAAATTGCAAGTTTAAGGTAATATTTAAACATAAATATTATGAAAATAATGAGTTAGGTATACGGTTATTACCCGATAAGCTTAATAAGCCCGACAGGTTGGACTCGGGTATTGGTTTTGAAATACCCAACGGGTTTGGATTTTGATTATTGTAACTAAGCTCGGTTACGGGTTTTAAGATATCCAGATTAAATCCGGTCCATTTACAGACCTGGTAGTGGTAGACACCCATGTACTTCTGACATTTAGTTCAAACAGAATTGCATTTAGTCTATTTCTTTGATAAAAGCTGTCAAACTTTAGTCGAAGACACTATCAACACAAAAGAGCGCACAAAGGGTGCTATACATGTACAAGTAAGGGCACAACCGACAATGGCTTGTTCAGTTGCTAAACAAGCCACGAAGCAATCAGGTGTGTCTTGTTCACTTCCCTGTGGCTAATTGAGTTGTTCTCACGGCTGGTTGAGTGAACAGTGGTAGGTGATTATAACGACGAAGCCTTTGTCGTTATAAGTTTATAAAGGCGAAGATTTCGCCGCTATAAATTTATAACGAAAAATCAAAACGTTATAAATTTATAACGGCGAAGACTTCACCTTTATAAATTATAGCGGTAAAGACTTTGGCTTTATAAATTTTCAGTGAATTTTTTTCACTGGTCTGTGGCTAGTTTGTACCTTCCCTCGTTGCGGAGCTTGTTCGTTCAGTCCAAAAGTATGAGAGAGATAACTGAATAAGCCACATTGTGGTAATGGTCTAAGAAATAGAACTAGCTAAGTTTTACTTTCGCTCTGTAAGAAATAGAACTAGCTAAGTTTTAATTTCGCTCTGTATATATTTATACAATTCACTTAATCTTCGATATATCTGTTTTGATGGTAACGCTAGGCCAATAATTATTAAGGAATTTTGTTGTTTAACAATCTATTATTGTACCCTATCCTTAAAAATTTACGCTTAAAGTTACATTTGATGTCGTGCTTGAAAGAGAAGAAAAATTGATCTTCGATCAAGTATTTAATGATATGATGAGGCTTCAACTTTCATGTTATTTTTAGCTCTGGGTACGAAAGCAATCACATTGAAAAGCGAGAACCATTCTTTTAAGGATTTTTTTTAGCTTTGACCTGGTTTTTGAAGTTATTATCGCACATGACCTCATTTTAAAACTAATATCAAATATAGCCATGTTTTAGTCGGATCGGCGCTAACTGCTCAAAATGCACTGGCGACTTTTCAAAAGTTGCCAGTGTAGTTTTTTTTTCTGGCGACTTTCGAAAAGTCGCCAGTGTTATTTTTTTTGAATTTTTTTTTTACACTGGCTCCTTTTCAAAAGGCGCCAATGTATTTTTTGAAAAAGAATTTACACTGGCGACTTTTGAAAAGTCGCCAGTGCATTTTGACCAGCTCGGCGCTGAGCTGGCCAAAACAGGGCTATATTTGATATTAGTTTTAAAACTGGGCTATTTACGATAATAAGTTTTAAAACAAGGCTAAAATGAAAAAAATCCTTCTTTTAAACAAAGTACAGATTATGACTGTTCGTTTTCCATATTGATATGAAGTCACTTCCCCTTCTTTTTATTGATTCAAAACAAATAATTTAATGAGTATACTAATTATTGATTGCTTCATATGACAGTAAAAAATGTTTCAAGTGGAAAATTGCTAGATCCACTGTGATATAAGTTTGTTATAGGTATGAACCATTTGATTGTATAGGTTTAAGATATATCATTTGAGAATCATACCTCATAACTGATACACTATAAACTTTCTTCGCCTCACTACATACCAAATAGCAAAGTAGTATAATAGCATGCTCAACTTTTGAACATCTAAAATATATTTATTTGGCATATGCATGCTAAAAAATTAGACACAAACATTCACATCCTACAATGAATATTATTTTATTTTTCTTTCAAAGAATAATTAACTTTTACTTAATAAATATTCATTACAACACGTGTGTGTGCGTGTGTTCTACCCAATGATCGAACCCTTTTGACCTTTCACAACCCATGCCTCATAAGTGGGAGTCGTATAAAAATTGGTAAAATAACATAACTCTCATTTCCCTAAGGCTAAAAAATATCTCTATATTTGTATTATTCTAACCGCATCTCCGGTACTAACTTGTAATGCCCGATTCCAATAACTGAAATATCAGAGGGAGTTTGCCTCCGATAGCTCGGATCTGTGGCACAGATGGAGTGATATCTCGTATACACTACTTTGAGTCAACATGAATACATTTCATTACCTGAATATACCAAAAATACTTTGTCTCGACACAAGGCAATGTACATGAGTTTTAGAATTGAATAATATAGCTCTAGAGACATAAATAAAAATTTCCCTACTAACATAACCATAGTGAATAAATATGATGAATTTTATATTATATCTAAAAATCTGACATATTATCTCATATACAACTCATCACATCATATTGACCAATACAATGACATCTTATATAAGTATAAGCAAAGTAAATACTCGCCATCTTCATCTGCTTTAACTCCATATCGTAGCCCACAAAACATACACAATTATAATATTGACTTGTAAAACAACCTCAATCTGACCCGAGGATGTTAAGTACATAACAAACCCCGAGTCAGGCTAGCAATCTAGTTGTGTGTATATAAAAAATCATAAACAATAAATGTGCATTGTCATCTTTGAAGGTAACATTTTCAAACAAAGAAATGTTACTCACACCATACTAAATCCCAGCTACAATTCATTTTCAAAAATACGAACAATACATGTGTCACGGCTCTATTTATCGGGACTCACGGCTTTTACTCTAATCAATTAGGATATCACAATCTATCCATATTGTATGAGTTGTTTATTCTTTTATATATTAAAAATATCATTCAAAAAAAATCATTTTACAGTTATACGACATTTCTGCTAATACTTATAAGAAGGCTAAGTCGTCTTCTTGTCCAGTGATCCTACGAAGATTGCATGTTAATAAATCTCATCTATTGGTTTACCCTCTACATATACTAATCTTCCCTAACAAGTTATCCCAATCTTTCTCACCGTTATACTTATTGTCGGTTATAATGTGCATTTCGCACGATCCCTCTGTTGTCGTACCCTTTTAGGTATCTGTAGGCATGATAAATCTTTTTGGTGGTGTAGTTCACTTCATTATATCTCCATCTATAGCGCCTCTTCTCTTCGTTTGCACTACGTATTCGACAGTCTTTATTATCCTTGATAGCTTTATATGTCCTAGCAACAGATCATTTTGATACGGTGATGAAAGATAATGTCATCACAGTGCAGGTTGCGACCCTTGAATTAGTCCACGAGGATGGATACTAGTAGTCTAATAGTTAATATATTGTGACGTCCTCGATAAATGTTAAATTTATTGCTTTTAAAATCGTTTGATCTTCCGATATAACATTTGTTATAGAAATGTCATTTTAAACCCATCATATAGAACATTGGATTATTCATGTTGCATCAAAGTTTAAACGCATAGTTTATAACATCGTATATAACAACAACAATTTCAAACAAGACACCAAATATAATTATTTGGGCTAAAATAAAGTAATAACTTATAATGATGTAAAATAAACTAAAAAACATGTATAAAATCATGATCCATACAAGAGTACAATCACACAAGTTCATATAATTCCAATCTAAGTGAATTTTAAATTATTTAACTAGGATTTATTCTTTTAATCCTAATTTAAATTCAAAGAAATATTAAATAATTCAAATTTAAACCTTTAAAATATGAATTTCAACCTAAACAACTTTAAGCATGTATTTAGGAATTTCGAAAGAATAAACTTGAATTTTACTTATTTTCTTATCCTTTAAAAATATTCAAACCTTTTCATTCAATTTTAAATTCAATATAAAATCAAATAATTCAAATTTAAGCTTTAAAAGTACAAATTTTATCTCAACATAATTCAAATAGGATTTTGTGATTTTCCAATTCAATACACGTGAATTTTCACCAAATTTTCATTTTTAAAATATTTATACTTTGAGAAATACTTCTTTTTGAGTTTGAATTCAAAATAGGCTAAAATCTTTTAAAATTTTCAAGTTTAACATTTTTATAATATCTTTAATAGATCATAGTTATTTTTAAAAATTGCAGAAGTTTCAAAATTCAAAGTTTTAATTTTTATGTGAGTTTTCAAAATCACTTAACATTTCTGGAAATAAAAAGGAATTTCTAATGAACGAAAAATGCCTTTCAAATAATATTTGCACTATTATTTGCTTTCTAAATCGATATATTCATATACTAAACACATTGTTTTATCTAAAATAAACAATTAAAATTCTTTTATAGTTCAAGATTAATTCAAACACTATTATTCAAATTTAATTAAAATCCAACTATGTGTGTGTGTCTGTGTGTGTGCACGAACTTCATTTTTAATAAATCAATTTCAACTTCTTTCAAAGATAAATTCAAATACATTTCAAAATAAAATTCTTTTTGTTAGTAAATTTCTTTTCTAACCAAAATATGCAAGGCAAGTCAAGGTTAATTGGATAAGGGATTAATTGGTCTTATGCAAGCTTGGGAGTATATGCAAATTCAAGTTTAAGTTCAAGCCTAAAGATAAGTTATTTACATGTCTGTTGTCCCAGTCCAAGTCCAAAAATAAATTGTATGCATGTCCATTATCATAATAACTAATTTGGCAAAAATAACATAAGTATGCTATGCAAAATTGAATGTTCAAATCCTTACTTGCAGAAATCACAAGAGTACAATCGGCTCTAAGAATCCCTAATTAGATTTAGGGTTTACAATTTTCAAAATTGAGAAATAAAGTAAGAATGGATCATCCATTTTTGAATGATGATGGGATTCTATTTATAGGGGTGCCAATCATGCAGGATGATTGACATGTGTCATAACTTTGAACCTAAGGGCTCTGGTAGCTTCATCTTGATGAATCTCGACATTCCTTTATAGAGACTCGATATCACTTCCTTGTGAAAACTCGAAAACACAATCTTTCTTGTAGAAATTCAATAACCTTTGCATCTTGAGGACTTCGGCAGCTTTTGTTATTTGTAAAGACTCAAAATCCTTTGCTAATGTTGAAGCTCATCATTTCTCTATAATTCATTATCATGGTAAAGGCTCGATATCCCTTGTTGTTTGTAGATGCTTTACAACAGTTACTATTGTAAAGGCTCAATAGTAGTTGATATAATAAAGGTTTTGCTTTCTGTAGAAAGTCGATATCCTCCATTTTCGATTAATGTTCAACATCTTCTAGTGTTGTGACACTCTTCCTTTGTTATATACTCTACAACACTCTATGTCGTAATGGTCCGACATCCCTTCCTACACCTTTGACAACCCTACTATCTTTAGACTTGGCAATATTTGTGCTGTAGAAGGTCGACATCTCTTGTTCTTCCAAATTTATTGTAGCTTGATATCTCTAAGCATTTACCGGTTCGATATCTTTATCTTCTTACAAGCTTGATACCCTTCTTCATTGCTAATGTTCGACACTACCTCCTACTCATTAAATGCTCGACGACACTTGTTGTTATAGAGGCTTGTTACCCTTTAGAGATTTGGCATTTCTTTGTTATTAAATGCTCGATACCCTTAGAGGCTCGACATCCCTTTGTTTGATAACTTTACCTTTTTTAGGCTCGACTTCTCTCGTTAAATTCAAAATCAACACGTTCTCTTTAGATGCTTGATACTCATGTCTGTAGTAACACTTTTAATACACTACAGTAGCTTTAAATATTCATATCCTATCCTCATTTTCTTCAAATCAATTATCACAATATATCTACATATTGTATATTTTTCCAACTAATAATCAAATATATTATTTCATCAACCACATATAGTCATATATGAAAATAATATCTGTTTAAAATAATTTATATAATAATACTCTTATTATACAACCACTAGCATCCCAATGCATACATTCAATCATATATAATTCAATAAAACAATCATTGATCAAAAAATTCAACCATCAATCATCTATTAATAGTAATCAAGGATACCACACAATTAACATCTAATATAAGTTGATTAAAACTAATCTAAAATCAAAACAACTAATATCTTTTATTGTTAATCAAAATATAAGGGGATTATACTCACATTCGAATCATAAAAACAAACTAAATTGATGATTTGTAGTAAGGTATAAGCATGTTAACTTTAAACTATGTATGACCAAAGATGAACAAAGTAATCTAGGCTTAAAAGAAAGATAATATTAACTGAAAATTAGGGTTATACTCACCTCTGTCGCCAAACCCATGACTTTCAACACCCACTCACTCTCCCACTGTTAACGTCGTTATCGTTAACATCACATCCAAGCCTAGCTCGTCACCTCCACTACTTGTTGGTGCATGCTCCACCTTGTTAATGCATGCATCCAAGTCGTTGCCTTCTATGACCTAGCTCCAGAAACCTTGCATATTCTAGCCCAGCGTCTCCTTCGTCCATGCTCCTTATAGTCGTCGTCACCTTAGTAATTATGCGTACGAACAACCTTTTTTCCTTCATTTGTGTTTTGATTTGGGGATTGGCGCTATAGGCTTTTGAATACGAGTGGAAACAAGTTTAATAAAGGATGAAAAGATAAGGAGAAAAGGATAAAATAGATGAGGATAAAAGTTGTGACCAAATGAAACTTTTTCGATTTATTTTATTTTTTTGAATCATTTTCGAATCCTTAACCACTTTATTATCCGACCGTTATTCAATACCTGATTAAAATTTTGGTCGAGGCACTTTAATTAAAAATTTATTTTATATTTATAACAAATTTTCTTTTACCAAAACATTGTTTTCAATTTTCAACAATTATTAAATATAATTATATTATTTACATAGTAAATTTTAAAATTCCACAAATATTATTTAGGGGTTTTTAGGCTCAAGGAAAAAGTTGAAGAAAAATTTAGTCTCGGGGACAAGAAGTTTGCTTTTTAGGCTGAAGGACACTTTTTAGTGTAAATCACAGAATGATAGTTGTAACTATCATTTCTGTTTACACTAAAATGTGTCCTCCAGAGTAAAAAGCAAACTTGTGTCCCCGAGACTAAATATTTTTGCAACTTCTTCCCTGTGTCTATTTTCCTGTATTATTTATTATGTCAAAATATATTTTCAAAAAACTTTTGGATATTTTTAAACACAATTTAAATTCTAAATTAGAATTTTAAATCAATATTCCACCCTTTTATTATCAAAAATTCCAGAAATTTAAATTACTGAAATTAAATTTAATAAAATATTCAATTAAATTCCCAAATCCATTTTAATATGTTCATTTTATTTTAACTTCAAACGAGGATCTTACACAAACAAATACAAATACTATTATATCTACATCGCTATCTTGAGAATAAAATTTCATATATAAATCTTTATCGGTTATCCTTAGATATTTGAAAGTGCTACCTATATTTGCATCGACAGATATTTTTAGATATTTTTTACTATTCAAAATTATGCAACGGCATCCGTATTTAAAAAATAAGATATGGATAGTTTCAAATACTAGAAAATATTTGTATGTAAAAATTTATAATATTTTTATAAATATTAATTTAAAATTTGTATTTTCTTTTTTAAAATTACAGTTTTAATTAAAAATTGGATTTTTCATTTTAAAACTGCTTTTTACAAATGTTGTTCATGATTTTATAATTAAATTTTTTGATTAAAATTGAAGTTCTATAACTACAAATCGTCAACATAAATCATAGAACGGTAAAAATATACTTTATTTAAACATAAATCAAACTCTTTTTTATAAAATGGTCCGAAATAATAATTTTTATAATCAAAATTAACATACTAGAAATTATTGAATGATAAAATCATTTAATACTAACTTGTTAATGTTGAACAAATTTCCTCGAAACCTACTTGAAAACGTTGAATCTCAATAGACATATAATATTAATTTACTAAATGTTAAATGAATTCCCTACAAAAAGTGAGACTAATTTGAATTTGAAAATAATTTTTTTAGTAAAATTACACTTTTAACGTAGGTCTTTGATTTACACATTTTAACCATGTACCTTTTTGAAATAAAGTTAAATCCACGTCGAATGGATATTTTTCATATATGAATACCATTATATCTACATCTGTGTCCGTTGACTAGAATTTTAGCCAACACTTAATATATACTCATGATGGTATATTAGCATGTATTAATGGTAAATACCTCGGTTAAAAAATGAGAAATAAAGCGATACTGATATACAAAAAAGTAAAGAAACCACAGCTTAGAGTGGTTCGACCAAAGGTGGTGTACATCCACTATGAGGAACCCTTTATTATACTTCTTCGGTTACAATATCCTAAATTACAAGATAGAGTTGCTAAAAATACAAAGGTATTCACTTTTTAGGCTAATGTTTTTCAATCCTTTAGAAGTGGAAATGCATGATGTATTTATTGTGACTGAACTTGATGCTTAGATAGCTAAGATCGGTCGAACATGCTTAGGAAAAGCTTTGGGCCGCTATTGGTGAAATATGGTAGACGATCATGCTAACTAGGATGACATGTAGTTTGTGGGGTATGGATGTAGATGGATAGTTGGCTACACTGTGGAAATGCTCCCAAAACACAGTAGATGACATGGTTGTAGTAGTGGTACTATGGTGTCAGATAAGTACATAAAGTGGTTGTTGCACAACGACACTTTGCTAAATGAGACACACAAATAGATTCCAGCCTTTCAAAGAAGTGGCATAGGCAGGGCGTCTCTTAAGTCGGGGAGGCTTGATGCTTCTATACATAGTTGAGGGAAGCTAGTGGTTATTAGAGGCGGTGGTAGGCCATCATAAGGATGATAGCGAATGAGAAGGTTGTTTCGATAGCTTATTGGATGGCCAAGCTAACCACCGAGGGGGCCCAACTTCTCAAAATAATCTGCTTTGACCTTACAACCCATTGCCTAGTGAGAGACTAACTATCGATATCTTATTGAAATGGATAACATATATTATGAATAGGCCTGGCCAGGCCAGAGGGTGAGATGTGAACCTGTTTGGCTATGCCCTAGACGGAGATGACACATAGGCTTTGATAGTTGCTATTCGGGTCGGATCAATTGAGGAGATGGACCGTTGCGATATGTTGGCGAAGGGAAATGAGGATGTCTAAGTAGGACGACCTACTTCTTCATTTGCGAGAAATACGGGCAACGTTCTACCCCCTAGCCCATGCCTATGAGTGGACGTGGACTTGTCATGCATTAATGCCACATTAAATGCGACGACATGCATCGTCACATAAATGATGGAGATGATTTTTTGTCCCAAAACTAGGAGAGGCAAATTGCTTTTTTGATGAGGGGATTTGACAGGCACATTAATTACACCTTGATGGTTCAGATTTCCTCATACATGGTGAATCTATCGACCTACGTTGTTCGCCTTCGCGTATTTGTCCTTTCCTCCTCCTCTGTTCCAACCTTTACTGGACTTTTGAAGTTATCTTCCACTAAAAGACTACCGAAGCTTCATGTTTTCTAAAGCAATTCTGATTCGTTCTTCCAAGTCCTACCAAATAACTAGTAAGTGATTCTCTCTCGACTTTGATCCACGCATATTCTGCATAATGCATTTTGTTTGGATATCACATTTCTAAAAATGATTTTCAATTATTGTATTTCCTTTGGTGATAATGCATTTTAAGGAATTTCCACTCATTGTGGTAGAAAATCGTTCTTTGACAAACCTTCCAGGAAAAAAAATTTGGCCTTCAATATTTAACGATCGTTATTACATCACTAACAACGGTCGTTAGACATCGAGCCTTATAAAGGACGAGAAACTTGAGGCTTTAGGTGTCATCATGGTTGAACTGCCTTCACTTGATTAGTAGTGCGAAGAATTCAGCACAGACTCTTAGGTAGGACTAGGTCAGCTGGTGGCCTATGTTAGCATGGGGGTTATAATTGCTTCAAGGCCAAGTTAGACTATTCTCTTAAATAGGTTGGAGGCGGTATAGTAAACTATGTGACTTGTCATTAATTACAGATGGATAGATGTGCTTCCACTAGTGGTCGGCAGACTATCTCGTGGGTAGGTGGGGGAAGGGGAGGGGGAGGGGGAGGGTATCCAGGATCCGAGAGGACCAGATTAACCTTGAATTTTCTTTGGTTGTGAGAACATTGCTCCTATGTACCTGCTACTTACGGACAGGCCCAATAAACCTCCCTCCTACACACGCCAAGCTACTTTGCCTTGTTACTTGCGTACATGAAGGCCGGTGCAACCCTTCCTCTACACCCATTCTTCATCAAATTTTTAAATGCACGCGAGTTGGTGCTGGGTCCACTGGCTTTGAAAAGCTATAAGCTTACGACTAGGCTCTACATTATATGTCGCAAGCTGGATCTTCCTAAGCTTTATCTTACACTTATCTATTTGGGTTTCAAGCTCTACCAGCAGGTAATAACTAAACTGACCTATTACTATCGCCTCCAGGGCTAAGAAATAACCCTTGATCTATAGTTTCTCAAGTAAGGCATCGTCCTACAAAGATTGGTACTTCTTCGTTCCCATAGCCATCAACCCAGGCCTTAAAACTCTAGTCTTTAGAATGACTTGTAAGTTTTCCTTAGCTTGTTTAAGAATACTTTAATATTGATCCGTTAATAACCATTTCTTCTTTCATCATGGAAATCCCATAGGGGTCGGGGTAAACCTTTCCATGAATGAGGAATACCTTCGCTTGATCAGGATGACCAAGGAATCCACTTAGAATTTATCAATGATTCTGGACGATGCTAATCTTTGCCAAATTGGACTATTAGGCCCGAGGCAACCCATGGGTGGAGGAGCTTCCGTAACTAGGAACGCCACCTTATGGCCAGTAAGACCAAAGAGTATCATGATTAGAGAGGAGGGAGCTGTGGCCACGAGGGTTAAAACTAATGACGAGGATGAGATCACTGAGTCGGACTCCAACAGAGTCTGGGGGACTGATCAAGGTAATTAAGAGTCTTATGAATCGGCCCTCTTGGAGGACAACATGGTCCCTTTTCATGATATCATAATAGATTGGTCATAAGATTATACTAGCTCGTCAGGGAAGCCCAAGGCAGAAAAGGCGGGCGACTTGGCATAGGAACTGGATACATTGACCAACGAGGGCTCCTCCTCTGGGAACCCCTCCGTCCATGGCTCTTTAGAACAAGTGACCAAAATGTGCCCATTAACTCACACAACCTTGAAGGGGCACAACTTAGCGGTCGTAGCATGACGGCTCCCTATTCGCCCTTAACTAGGTGGTTATAGGGTGGCCGAGTTGTGGATTGCAGCTTAGCTTTATACTACTTCTTTTTTAATTCCTTCTATACTCTTCTCTAATTTGTGCACGTGTCTTTTGCAGTGTACCATTTGAGCATTTGTTTCGCTCTTGATGCTACTGCCATGCGGGGAATACATTTAGGGAGTCCTGTGATGCAGCCTCGCACTAGCGCCACCTATCCACAACAAGCTGACCTCAACGCCCTACCGCACACGCGACCAGCTCTCGACCACCTAAAGGAGGGAAGTTTCACTAATTGTTATACCTTACATAAGGGTGCAATAGACGAGGGGGCTGAGAGGAGGAGGCGGAGCCGAGGAGGTAGTCCAAGAGGCCTTGGGTTCAAGAGCTAAAGTGGTTGGGGAGTGTCTTGGCCTATGGATTCTTTTAGGAGGCAGCGCGATACGCCCCTGACCGAAGGTGAATGAGCTCAAGAGGGTGTGATCGACCATCTAAAGGAGCCTGAGGTAAATGAAGACCTTCGAATATTGGCGAAAGCGCTAGTCGGGGTAGCGACGGAGGCCAGGTACCACAAGCGTCGGGTCTAGTCGAACAGGGAGACTCCTCCCCTGGATGAGGTGCTGAACTCTTAGCTATTAGAAGCTCACTTGGTAAGGGTCTTCACACTTGGAAAAAAATATCTTTTTCTTTCTATGATTTATACCTTGAACTACTTGTTATGCAGGCCATGATGCGAGCCTGTCACGTTCACTCGGGTCTAGCAGATCGAAATAAGCAGTCGGAGGAGGAGAAGACCGCATGTCAATAGATGGAGGAAGAGAGAGAGGAACTTTGGAAGAGGGTTCAAGATGTGGAAGGGAGGGAAGAGGCTTGCGAGAGAAAGTCTTTGATAGTAGAGGAAGCTCGGAATATAGTTGAACGAGCCAGAGAGGTTGATATCAATGACCTAGCTATAGCGTTGAGGTTTGAGGAGGAGCTCCAACGGATAAGGATGGTCTATAGGAACGATGTAATAAAGAAAATAGGCCAAGGGATAAGTTGTAGTCACACTTGAATTTCTTGACTCGGGAGGAGGTCAAGGCCTTGAATGTCCAATGGGATGGTAGGTTGAATAAGATGATAAAGTTGATTTTTTTGGACAACTATCATATCCTATTGTTGGTTTCTTTTATTTCCAAGGAATAGGCAATTTATGCTAAGGTTGTGGCGGTTATGATGGCATCTAGGATATCTCCCCTAATGGTTCTTACTCCAAAGCAGATTACCTCTTTGGTGGTGGACCAAGCGGGCCCACCGCTTCTGACCCTCTATCGATAGACAAGTAGCTAATTTTTTATGACGTCTGCCATATTACCATGACCTTTCCTCACCCGTAAGCGGTGGTTGACCTTCTTTTTTTGTTTTTGAATGATGCCTCGATTGGGCTGAAACTGTGTTTGTAAATATTGAACATTGCTTATCTTCTGTGTTGAAGGTGGCCACTATTGATCGATTTCATCTGTTTGAATTATCCATGTCTGTCTTACATTTCGTTTATTAATCATTATGCAGTTATGCACACACACACACTCATATGTCTCCCACGCTTATTTTTTACGGTTTGAGGCTGGGCGGCTCTGGTGCTCTAGGTGTTTGTAAGTAAACACATAGGCAATCTACGCACAAGATAACAGGATAAGAAAATATGTCAAAAGCATAGAGTATTTAAGCAAAATAAGACTTATCTTTCACTAAAGTTACTTAGCCCGTATATTTGCAAGAGAATGCGAGCTTGTTGTTGGGCACCTAGGTGGGGTTATGACTTGGGTAAGCATGTCATTAGGGCATCCGTGTATCGCCCCACTAGGGAGAAGTAGGCAGCATCGTGGGCAAACGAATCGGTACCACTATGGAGGTTGTCTCACGGTCAGTTCGCCAATGACTCTAGTGAGGAAGGCAGTGTTGAACGGCTTGCACATACCTTGAAGTAGTACTACAAATGCTTAGTTTGGAGTTACAACGTGGGTAACTATGTCGTCAAGACACCAGTGTCTCGTCCCACTAAGAAAATCGGGTAGCATCATGGGCGAAGGAATCGAGGCCACTACATGGGGCAATCTCTGTAAGAATTGGGCCAGCCCATAGTGGAAGTTACGGTGAATTTCAAACTTTTTAGCATATTGGATCTTTATTTGGTCTACGAGGTCTAATTTATTTAGAACATTTCTAAATTTCTTTCTAAATAAAATTTTCATTTTATTTAATTTTATAATATAATATAGTATTATTTAATTTATGTTATATTGTATACATAGGTGTATCAAATACACATATATATGAGTGTGCTTGCCTAAAATATCAAAACATGCAAGCTAAAATATGCCTATATATAGACGTTGGGATTTACATCGCAACAGACACATTAATCCTTCCGATATACAAATACATGATGTCCAAAGGCATGTTTATATATGTTTATTTATATAAAAAATATTCCAAATATACATATACATACGTCTATATATTGTGATTTTATTTAAATAATTATATATATATATATATACATATGTAAAAAATATAAACATTATATATTGTTAACCCAAAAAGTGGATCAACACCCTGGATTGAGTGTGAAAGCACCAGCCCTATTTTACAGAGCAATAATATAGAAAATAAATGTAAAAGAGAAGAAATAGTAAAAAGACAAGAAGATTTTTATAGTGGTTCGGCTGTTAATGAAGCCTACATTCACTTTATAGATTTTATTGATGGATTGACTATTGGTCACAAGTACAAGTTGTTTACAATTCTAATTATCGAATGAAGGAAGATCAGACCACCATTGATGGAGACAAAAGGAAGGATCTCAATTTTCACATGGCAGCCATTGTGAGAAGGAAGAAGATGGGAGAATCTTAGTACTAGAGTTTCCCCAGTGATGAGAGCAGCCAACCCCCCTTACGTTGAAGATAGGATGGTATTTATAGGATTTTGATAGCACATGGATCGGAACCAGAGTGCCAGAAGCCTATAGTTATCCATATGAGGAGGCATGTAAAATTTAGGGTAATTATGAACCAACTTTTTGGATCGGCGTCGACCTAAATGTTGTGCAATTTTTGCACAACTCCTACTTCGTTGGATTCCTTTCTTGCATACGAGGTTCCTCATGTGATTTCATAGCTTGTTGAGTTGTTTTGATGATGGTTCACCTATAAATTAGATCGAATTGTAATCTGAATCAGATAAGTCTTGACTTCTTCAACTCAGACGTTTGGAATGTTATCAAGCATGGAAGATAAGTTTAGGAGCGATGTAGGAATAAAATGCATGTAGATTGGAGAGTCCACAAGTAAATATTTTGGATCGGTATCGATCCAATTGAATCGGATCGGTGCCGATCTAAATAATTTGTGTATTTTTGGTTGGAACTCCCAGGGTTTCTTTATCATGTACTTTTAGGTCTTTCGGTCAACTATCGAGCCATTCTAGCTCAGTTTGAATGTTCTAACTCCTTCTAAATTCTACTGGGTTAAAAAACCCATTAACATTTGACCCTAGAGCATGCTTTCATTGGAAACAAGGCATGCACTGGAATTATTTATCTTCCATTTTCCATTTCATGGAGCTTTATTGGTCGTATCTTGCTTCCTTGATTAGTTGTCTATGACATTCTGGCTAATTGCCCAGTCCTTAGTCTAAATCTTCATTAGTCATAATTATGGAGTGATCTTGACTTGACAACTTCCTGAATGAATATGAACATCGAGTTGGGCAAACAAGAAAAGTTTGAGGTCATTTAGGCGAAATAAATTGGATCGGTACCGATCCAATTGGATCGAATTGGCACTGATCCGAGCACTTGGGAAAATTTTCTGCCGTTCTCTTTTTTTAATATAAGTGGGATCGGATCTCCATTCTCTCATTTCACATTTTCGAGCCCAGGGATCCAAAGGAAACCCAACATTCACTGATCCACCTTTTGCAATCACCGAAGCACCGCCGCCGTCGATTCCACCTCCAATCGCCACCTACTGCCATGATTTTTCCCACCTTAAGGCACTTTCGATTTTTCCTCACTCCTGTGCATTTAGTATTGAGGCACTGCCTTGATACAGGTTCGCCATTTCCCATTGGACTTCTTAACCATGACTAGGTTAGATACCCATTCGGGGTAGGTTGCATTGCGGATAAAACCATTCTCCATCAGCTTGTCTACTGCATCTCTTCTACTTTATTGGTGTGTAGTTAGGATCAATATTAAGCGCATGACATGCAATCTCCAATGAAACTCCGCACAAATTGGAATGTGTCCAAGCGAATACATCCAGATTGGCGTGAAGAAATTTGATGAGTTTCGGTCGCATCTTGTTTCTAAGATATGGTCTAATCTTCAGGACCCATGTTAGGACATCCATACTAAATGGTACAGACACCATCAATTCTGCCAGTGCTGGTCATTCCTCCTTAGACCTCTTCTTTCTAGGGTCTAAAGCCTTATCGAAACGGCTATGGTCCCCAAGCCAGGGGCAGCTCTGAAGCTTCTATTCGGTAGGTTCATGAATGTGGAGAGTTCTCCCCACATTCTTCCCATTTTCTTTGCTTCTAGACTTGCGTAGTTCTACGAT
The DNA here is from genome assembly GCA_030765085.1 of Allium cepa. NCBI lineage: Eukaryota > Viridiplantae > Streptophyta > Magnoliopsida > Asparagales > Amaryllidaceae > Allium > Allium cepa. Next base: position 63,784,638 of record CM060929.1, read on the forward strand.
GTATCACTCTCTGACGGCACTTTGGTCTACTATGATCACCCCAACTCCATTCTCCATTGGAAATTTCATGGTCAGACACCATTGAGCTAAAGCAATCCTGAAGTCTGCCAAAGCAGGCCGCCCTAGGAAGGCATTGTAGGTGCAAATTTCATATACGATCAGAAAGGTTTGGGTGAGGATAACTCTTCAGTCGCCTTCCCCATGTTCTATGGGCAAATCAATTGCTCCGATAGATTTTTTGGGTTCATCGGTGAATCCCTGGATCTTTGTTCAGCAAGCGGATACATCTTTCAAATTGATCTTCATCTGATCAAGGTTGCATGTGAAAAGGATATTCATAAAACTTCCATTGTCTACCAATGCTCGTCGGTCCATGGCAGGTCTGATTCCTACTGTCACGACCATGGGGTCGAGAGTTGGAGCTTCTATCCCTTTAGTGACTCGATTCTAGAATACTATGTCATCATTCAGGGTTCTCTGCTGCTTGGCAAGGGTTCCATCTTCGATTTCGAAGTACAAACCTTTTTGAAGCGTACTTTAATAAGCTTGCATACCACTTCATCTCTCCTCAACTCTTCTATGCGGGATGGGGTCCTCTAAATATTATTCCAATGATGAGTCTTTGTCCGTATGAGTCCCTCTTTGTTCGTTCATGCTTGATTCCCTCGATCTCTAGGAGCTTAAGGCGCTACGGGTTGGTCTGGATTCTGTTGTTTTCTCACATACTGTTGAAGCTTGTTTTCCCGAATCAGCGCCTCAGTCAAGTTCTTCTGGTGATGACACTCATTAATGTTGTGGTCATGTATTTCATGGAAGCGGCAGTATTTTTGGAACACTTTTGCTGTTCATTGCTTCCTTTTTAAGTAACTTCTTATACTCTTCCGTCCCCTGTGTCGTGAGATAGATGTTTTCTAAAGTATCATTAAGCGGGGTGTATTCTTTGGGCCTCAAACCTTTAAGTCGCTTATTATTTCCATTTTTCTTGTTGGATTCTGGCTCTTCCTTTTTTGATTTCCATCTTTTCAAGCATTTCCTTCAGCGGTCCCGAGCTATTTATGTTTTGGTTTATCCCCATACCACCCTGCCCAATGTTGGTTAGTTGTAAGTTAGCAGATTTCCACGCTAATTCCTTTGCTCTTCCAATCTCAAATACTAGCTCACCTTTAGGTTGAAGTCTTTTCTAGTGGTAGGTTGTTTCATTTTGATCCAATTTCTGAATTCAGTTCCGGGGTAGATAGCATGGACCAAGGCCATGAAAACCATATCCTCGTTTGGATTACTTCAATCACCATGGTGTTCAACCAATTCATAAAGGACTTTAGAGATTCATTCCATTTCGGAATAGGCCGGATAAGAACATCACATCTTTTGGTTGTGTCGTGTGAAGCTAAAATTGATCAAGGAATCTTGTTGCTAGTTGATTGAAGGTGGAGATAAATCTTGGCGGAAGCTTGGTGTTAACCCTATTCTGAATAGCGACCTAACCTATTGGAGAGTCTAGCAACCTAACTACTTAAGGAGCCAAACGACCAAACGGGTCAACACACAAGCGACCTAACGACCTAATGGTAAAGCGACCTAACGACCTAACGGTCCAGTGACCTAACGATCTAAAGGCATAGCGACCTAGTGACCAAAAGATACAGCGACCTAACGATCTAAAGGTCTAACGACCTAACGACCTAAAATCCCTAGCAACTTAACAAGTTGCGACCTAGCACCTTCTACTAGCAAACATGACCTCTTCCATTAGGTCGCTCATGACCTAAGCTATATGCCGCATCTTCCACTAGGTCGCTCGCGACCTAAACAAACCTAGACAACCTCCTTATGTCGTAGTTCCTTAGGTCGCCACTCCTTCTCCTGCTACTCCTTAGGTCGCCCACGACCTATAGCATAGCGAACCAAACCCATAGGTCGCTCACGACCTACGACCTAACTCCTAGGTCGCCCACGACCTACGACCTAACTCCAGAAATCCCCTATAAATACCATGCCTACTCCACCGAAGAGGGGGACTTTGGCTCATTTCTGGAACACCTATACTCTGCTGATTTCTCGACTCCTCCGACACTTCAAACACGAAAGACACTTCAACAAACTTCAAGAAGAGATCTAATACATTCAACATGAATTCGAAGGATTCTCCTACATCGGAGTTCTAGCTATTTGTCTAAATGGTGTTGTAATCGGAGATTGTTGCATAAGTTGTAATTGAATCCGCAATAAAGGAGATTAAAGTGGACGTAGGCTTAACTTGAAGCCGAACCACTATAAAACTGTTGTCTCTTTAGTGTTTTTTCTGTGACTTTTCTACTTACTTCTAATTCTCGTATTGACGGGTGGTGCTTTCACTTTATCTCTACTTACTTCTAATTCCCGTATTGACGGGTGGTGCTTTCACTTTATCTCTACTTACACCGGGTTGTTAGCGTTTAATTTTAGCGTTAACATTTTTGGTGCTTTCACTGAGAACATCGAACTCAGGGTGTTTTCATCATTGCTTCGCAAAAGTTTGTTGAAAGAATCTCTCTCAAAACCAAAATTCTATCAGAAATCAAGGCTCCTGGAAGAAAGCGCAGATCTACTAGACCCGGTGATGCCCATGAAAATACTGCCACTTCTCCTTCGTCAAGTCAGGTATCTCCAAGTGTTAGAATTACACGGGCAGAGTTAGATGCTGTAGTGTCTGGGCTATATCAGCAAATGGAAGACCAGAACACTTTAATGCTTGATAGGTTGAATGCTTTGCTCGGAGCCAACCCTCAACCGGTGAATAATGAAGAAAACTTTGCTGATCATGTTCATAATCCTGAAGAGAGGAATACTCCTCAAAAGGCAGCTAGCCCCACTAAAGAGGCACCTCCTCAGGCTGGAGGATCAAGGCCACAGCCGACCCTCCACGAATGTTTGTCCAGGCAAACTTCCGAGAAAATGGCTGAAATCTGTCCCGCAGAGCCTTTAAACGATGAGGAATACCTTTCGGGTATGGTTCGACAGATTATGAAAGAAAGTATGCAAAGAGAAGAAGTTGAAAAAGAGTGGGGGTTCGCTCCAAGCAGAACTCCGTTCACCGAAAGGATTCTAAAGGCGGAGTTCCCAAGGAAGTTTGTTCCCCCCACCATTCCAGCTTATAAGGGAACAGGCGACCCTAACCAATTTCTATATAAGTAAGACTGGCACATGACTGGTGCTAGAGCATTGGATGAGATCAAATGCTGGTACTTTCCGGTATACTTGGAAGGAGTGGCTCTACTCAGGTTTATAAAGCTACCCGTCCGATCTGTAGACCAGTTCTCCGATTTAACTCGGAAGTTTAATGAACAATTCAGGTTGTATGCTTCAAAGGCAAAGGATATAATGTCGTTGTCCAGCCTGGAACAGAATCCCGGAGAATCTATTAGATCTTTCTTAAACCGCTTCAACATAGCCTTGGCTGAAGTCGACAATGCAGAGCCACGAATGGTTTTGACCTACTTAATGAGGGCTATCGACAAATCGAGTGAGTTTGGGAAATGGTTGAAGATGAAGGAACCAAAATCGCTTGAGAAATTCTACAAGAAAGTTGACGAGTTCATGCGCTCGGAAAACCTTCCTGCGCCGGCGAAAGTGGCATTGACAGAGGTTAAGAATAACACGGCTGCTCCTACCAAAAAGGAATCCGGAAGTCAGAAGAGGGAGAATAACGGTGGGAAGAAGCAGAAAGATGTGAAGAAACCTCGCTTCTTAAAACCTTCAGATTTCACCCCTCTAACTGATACTCCGGAGAATATCTTTTTCGCTAATAAAGATGCCGTGGAATATCCTAAACCACCTGAGTTGAAAATTGGGAAAAAGGCTGTTCAAAGTGGGAGATTTTGTCGATTTCATAATCAACCCGGTCATGATACTAACCAATGTCGCCATTTGAAAAGTTTAATTAAAGAACTGCTGAGAGAGAACAAGCTGCGGCAATATGTTAAGAGGAATAGAAACAACCCAACTACATCTACTGAGGGCCAGCAACTTCCTACTCATCCATCTGGCTCGGGTGAGAGGACTACCGCGCATGAGTCGAAGAGGACTATTATTAATGTAATCACGGGAGGTCCTCACCCGGCAGGAAGAAGTTGGGGCGAGATGGAAAGATATGCTCGTGCTTTGAAATATACCCCAGCAGAAGAGAATGTTTTTGTGTTGGAAGACGCTGCACCTTTGAAGCAGAAAAGAACTTTTAATGATGATATTGTGTTCAGGGCTAGGGACTCTATGGGTGTTGAAGCTCCTACCATGGATCCCTTGGTCATCTCTGTAGGCATCGGGCCTGCTATTGTAAGAAGGGTGCTTGTTGATTACGGCGCATCTTGCAATATCCTCTTCAAAAAGACATACGATCAAAAGAAGATTCTGATGGCTGATGTTCAAGCTTCATCGTAGAAGATTGTTGGGTTTACTGGTGATCCAAAGCAGCCAATTGGAACTATTGACTTATTTATTGAACTTGGAGAGGGGCAGAAAAAGGTGGTTCAAAAGCAAACCTTTGTGATTGTTGATGGATTTTCTTCTTACAATGCCTTCCTAGACCGGCCAACTCTTGCAGCATTCAAGGCAATTCTCGCTCCGTGGTGCCTTACTATGAAGTTCCCCACAGATAACGGCGTTGGTGTTATTAAAGGGGATCAGAATGCTGGGCGAGAATGTTATCTGATAGAGTTGCGGGAAGCAAGGAAGAGAGAGACGGGAAAGGATGCGGCAGCTCCACTCCGCATCAAAGAACCAACCTTGTAGCTATTACAGGGTGGACCCTGCACTGGCGAGCATAGTGGTGCACGAAAAGAAATGGATCCCAGAAAAGCCAGTACAGGGCAGAATAAAGTGGTGCCAGTAGAAGTAACGGTGCCAGTACCTGTTGAACCGAAAGATTCGAACAAAGTGTTGAATGTGGGTTCTCAACTTAGTGTGACGGTTCAAAATATTTTGATATCATTCTTGAAAGAAAATCTGGATGTATTCGCTTGGAGTCATGCTGATATGTGTGGCGTATCTACAGAAATTGCGGTACACACTCTGAATATTGATTCGAAATTTACACCTGTGAAACAGAAAAGAAGAACCCAAGGTCCAGAAAGGTCAGCAGGATTAAAGGAAGAAGTATATCTACTCATGGAGAATGGTTTCATTAGGGAGTCCACTTATCCAAATTGGGTTTCTAATCCGATGCTGGTTAAAAAAGCAAATGGAAAGTGCAGAGTTTGCATCGACTTTTCAGATTTAAACAAAGCCTTCCCCAAAGACTGCTTCCCGTTACCCAAGATTGATTAGTTGGTGGATGGAACAGCCGGGCATGAATTGTTGTCTTTCATGGATGCTTACTCCGGATATAACCAAATCATGATGCATGAGCCAGATCAGGAGGACACGAGCTTCATCACCGATGTCGATCTTTACTGCTACAGAGTCATGCCCTTTAGACTGAAGAATGCAGGGGCAACTTACCAAAGACTTGTTAATGCTATGTTCAAGCCACGGATTGCCAAAACTATGAAAGTTTACGTTGATGATATGTTGGTAAAATCAAAGAAGGCAGTGGACCATATGGATCACTTGGCAGAAATGTTCGCAGTCCTCCGGAGTATGGAATGAAGCTTAATCCTTTAAAATTTTCATTCAGGGTAAAGTCCGAGAAATTTTTGGGTTTCATCGTGAGTGCTAGGGGCATTGAAGATAATCCTGCTCAAATTACTGCTCTGAGAGAAGCCAAAGCCCCTAGGACAAAGAAGGAATTGCAGAGCCTCAATAGGAAAGTTGCTGCTTTGAGTCGGTTTATTTCCAAGGCCACGGATAAGTGCATTCCAGAAAGCTTTCGATGAACTAATTCATTACATGGAAGTGCCTCCAATACTTTCTAAGCCTAGCAGCGGTGAAGAACTATTCATATATTTAGCAGTTTCGTCTCATGCTCTCAGTGCAGCATTAGTACGGGAAGATGTAAAAATTCAGCGTCCGGTCTACTACATCAGCAAGAGATTTACTAGGGCAGAGATGAATTATTCAAAGCTAGAAAAGCTCGCCTATTGCCTACTGATAGCTTCCAGAAAGTTGAGGCTATATTTTCAAGCTCATCCTATCAAAGTCCTCACTGGCCAGCCTCTAAAGCAAGTCCTATTTCGCCCTGAGACTTCGGGTCGTTTTCTGAAGTGGAATATTGAACTCAGCCAATATGATATCACTTACCACCCCCGAAGAGCAATCAATGGACAAGCTTTAGCAGATTTCATTGCAGAATACACAGATAAAGGTGACAGCGAGGAAGAAGTTATTAATGACATCCCGACCAGATGGAAACTATATGTTGATGGCGCAAGAAATGACTATTGTTCTGGAGCTGGGGTCGTGCTTGAAACCCCCGAAGGGCGATCATTGTGCTACGCATTGAGATTGGAATTTCCTTCGACAAATAATGAAGCAGAATACGAAGCTCTTATTGCCGGCTTGAAGATTGCTAAAGAACTGAATATCAGAGTGTTGCAGACCTTTAGTGATTCACGGCTTATTGTATTCCAAGTCAAGAAAGAGTTTCAAACTAAAGGAGGAAATCTGCCTGCTTACTTGTCAAGGGCCTAGGGACTTCTCGATGATTTCGATCATTATACGATAAGTCAAATACCCCAGGAAGAGAACATGAAGGCAGATTCTCTCGCAAAGTATTCAAGCACTGGCGAAGCTCAATTACTGGGATTGGTTCTTGTAGAAGTCATATCAGCCACAAGTATTGATGAAATGGAGATTGACTGGATCATGACTGTTTCTCAAGAGCAAGAGTCGTGGATGACTCCAATCAAGGAATATTTGCTTAATGGATCCCTTCCAGAAAATTCAAAAGAGCGTCAAAAGCTATTAAGGAAAGACTCAAGATACGTAATGCAAGACGGTCGGTTGTACAGACGGGGATTCTCAATGCCATTACTCCGATGTGTAACCAAGGAAGAGGCTAAGACAATTCTTGCTGAAGTACACGGAGGAGAGTGTGGGAATCATTCGGGTGGTCAAACTCTAGCAAAGAAAATTCTCCGCTACGGGTATTTTTGCCCAGACATTAATCGTGATGCTTCTATCTACGCTCGAAAGTGTGACCGATGCCAAAGGTTCGCAAAAATCCCAAGACCGAGCTAATGCAGATGGTTAGTCCATGGCCATTTGCTATTTGGGGAATAGATCTCATCGGGCCTTTGCCAACTGCCAAGTCCAGAATCAGATATGTTATTGTTGCTGTTGATTATTTCACTAAATGGGCTGAATCTGAACCATTAGCTACTATTACCTCTAAAAAGATGATAAACTTTGTGACTAAGAATATCATTTGCAGGTATGGTGTGCCTCAAAAGATAATCACAGACAATGGTACCCAATTCGAAAGTGAAGAGTTTTAGGATTTTTGCAAGCGATTCAAAATCCAAAAAAGCTTTTCAGTAGTGGCTCATCCGCAGGCAAACGGGCAAGTGGAAGCAGTAAACAAAATTATCAAGTCAACCATCAAAAAATAGCTGGAAAAAGCAAAAGGTGGTTGGGTCGATAAGCTGCCATTAGCACTATAGGCATACAGAACTACCCACAAAACTGCGACTAGGCACACTCCATTCTCATTAGCATATGGATCAGATGCAATGATTCCGGTGGAAATGGAAGTCCCTTCACACAGAAGAATTCATTTTAACCAAGCTGAAAATGAAGAGTTGCAACTTGAAGCACTTGACTTCCATGATGGAAGAAGGGAAGAGGCTCAACTCGGAGTTGCAGCTCATCAGCAAAGGATTGCCAGGCACTTCAATTCCAAAGTTCGCCAATGCAGCTTTGAGATTGGGGATCTAGTCTTGAAAAGGATCATGACAGCAACAGGAGTGTTTGCGCCAAATTGGGAAGGGTCGTATGTCATAGGCAAAAAACTTCTTGATGGCACTTTCAAGCTGACATTTGTCGAAGGAGATCCAATTCCAAGAGCTTGGAACAGCAATCACTTGCGTTCATATTTTACTTAAAAGCTTTGCTTAAGTTTGTAAAATGATTATGGATGTATCATTCTTGCATTATAAACCATTGTAAAAGCAGTATAAATGAATAATAAGAACTATAAAGTGGATGTAGGCCTAGTTCTTGGCCGAACCACTATAAATCTTGTGTTATCTACTATTACAAAATGCCTGTTTTGTCTCGATGTGTAAATACTTTAAATGTATTGCTAAAATATTGATTTAACATTGCAGGCCCTTAAAACAAAGCTTACCCATCACAAGGCCAAGCGATCCCTGAAATCACTCAATAAACAAATGTCAAGTCACAAAAAAAATTCTAGGTTCCAAATCCTATATAAGGAGTGCTTCATGCAAACAGTTAGTGATTCCATCGGACTCGCTTAGTAATGAAGTACACTTCTTTGGATAAGATAAACTACTTGCAAAAGAAAGGAACATGTGCTTGGAAATGATAACAAGGAATCGCTAATGAGCGAATGACGAAAAGACATGGGCGAGCAGACAGAAAACAGCCAAAAAGGAGTCCTGCCTCTCAACAAAAAGGTTGGTGAAACCAGCAGAGGGGCACCTTCCCAAAGCAAAGGCACCATGTAATATCCCGGAATTTTGGACAATATAAATTTAATAATCTGTGTTTAAATTTAAATTGAATTGATAATTTTTGTTAGTAAATTTGATTTGATTTAATAATCTTCTTTATTTAAATATTTAATTCGTGAATTTATTTTTTATAAACTAATAAATCTATTTTCTATTTAATAATGTATATATACTTATATATATTTTAAATAGATAAGTTGTTTTTAATTAAATTAGTATAGCATAATTTTAATATTTTGAAATTAGAAATTGTGATTTATTTTTGGATTTAAGCTTTTCAAAAATATTTAATAAAATAACTAAATGATTTTAAATATAAGATAAATGTTTTATTGGTTTAATTTTGATTTAAGTTTGAACATTAAAATAAGTTACAAAAATGTTTGCGTTATTCTTTTTAAAATATTGATTTATAAAATGTGATTTGTAAATTTAATATGAAAATTTAAAATATGAAACATGTATTCAAGTAAGTTATAACCTCTTTTATAAATTCATTTTAATTATTTAAAAGTATCTTTGTCCAATGATTTATTCGTATATGTTTTTATTTTTTTATTTTTAATAATACTTGGTTTGTTCTTTAGAAATTATTCATATATTTAACTAAGTATTAAAGAAATGATTAATCAAGTTAGAGACTTCACTTACACATAATTAAAATACTAATTGCTAAGATTTACAAGTGTAAGTATCTTAAAGCTTAAACTAACAAATGTAAACAAAATACCATTTTTATGACAAGTGTTAAATCCAAGCAATGTGTCAAATTTTAGTTTTAATTTTTCTTTAATTTTAATTTAAATCAAAAATATTGTTACATAACTTGCATCTTTTCATTTCTTTTTCCTTTCTTCATTTTCATCTAAGAATTTTCAGTTGAAACCCTTTTTCCTCTAAATGCTCTTCAAAACCATTTTTATCTTCTTCAAAATTTCATATCAACTTCTATGAAAATCTGCATAACTTTTTCCACCTCTCCAAAAATCAAACTTATCATCTTAAAATCTGCATTCCCCTTTTCCAAAAACATATATGCATTCTATTTTCAAGCAAGCTCTGCATTTACAAATTAAAGCAAATCTGAACATCACCCTTTAGTTCATCTTCAAATGCATAGCATAAATCCTGAAATGGTTCCTGCATTCAATTCTTTGAATCTAGAAATTTTGCAAACCAAACCTGAATGCAACCATGAAAGCAAGCTACCTGAAGCAATTTGCAAAACAAACCGGCATTTTTGTTTCTTCAATCTGGTAGCATTTTTTTTAAAAACAAGTTTAAAAGCATCAAATTTGAAGCAAGTTTCAAAGGGCATTAAAACATTTGCAAAGTTCGAGCAAGAATCAAAAAGGAAATTTGGAAGCTTTCAAAAAACAGAGTTATGTCTGCATTCTAATTCAGGTGAGTAACTCCCAATTTAAAAATAAATTAAGTAGGGATTGCATGCTAGTTATCTGACAAGTTATATTTTGTATATGCCTTTGAAACTGCCTGTGTATATATGGGTGCGAGGCATGTTTGATTATCTAAGGTTCTAACTGTTACAGTTTAAGTTCAAATTGATAAATAGTTCTTTTCCCTTGATCTGGTTGCTATTATGTTTTAACATTGAATGAAATTTGTTTATTTCATGATAAAATAAATTCTAAAAGTTTTTTATAAGTTGTATAGTTTTTGTGTTTTCTGGAAACATAAACAACACAGCTAAATTCTGTAAAAATGGAAAATTCATGTATCATAAATCAATGTTTCAGGATTAGGAATCAAAACTACTTCCAAAATTCTGATTTTTAAAAGAAGAATTTAAATTTTTAATACCTTATACTGAGAGCAGTTTAAACCTTTCTGTATTTTGTAATTTGAGTGAACTCTGTTGATTTTGATGATCGTTTGGGTTGAAATTTCTTTTAATGATAGTGTAATGATCAGTGATATTGGGAAAAAATTTAGTTTGAATTGAAATTCATTTGTGATGTTGTAATTTGGGATTTTCAGTGGTGAACCCTAGTTTTATTGGGTCACTGTTTTTGTTCGAATGTGGTCTCCTCGATTGATCGAGTTCAACCATGATTTGCGTATGGGTAGATGGTGGTTTGGGGAAGTCTTCGCCGGAGTATGGAAGGTGATGGTGGTCGGAGTTTCGTGGGGGAATGATGTTGACAGATTGGGGATGTTTATGCTGTCTGCAGTTCCAGTTTTGGTTTTAAACATGAATTCAAATTCGAGTTGAATTCTGGGGGATCTGAGGTTTGAAGGGTGATGTGGGGTTGCTGGCCAATGGGAGATGGCCGTTGATGGTGGCCGGAGTTGATGAATGGGTGCACAGTGAAGTGATGTGCATGTTGGTGATGATTTTTGGGTTACAGGGTTTTATACCTCGTGATGGTCTCGGGTAAATTGAAGGGTGACTCGAAGAAGGAAAGTCTTTCACTCGAAGTAAAAATATGAGGAGCTCGGGTTTATGTAAGTGTTTCAGGTTTTAATAAACCAACTGAAACCTGTTTCCAGTTTTTTTTATAAAAAAAATTGAAGTGAAAAGTAGAAATGCAAACCAAAATTTGAAACTAGTTTGGAACCTGAATTTAGTTATAAATTCAATAATTTAAATCTTGGTCTTTGTAATTATTTAGTTTTTAAATTTTAGTTTGGGTTTTAAATAAAATCAGAAACTGTTTTCTGTTTTTTAATTTTAAAAGTAAAGTTGAAAATGTAAGTTGAAAATGTAAGTTGAAGTTCAAACTGAGATTTTTAAACCTGAAATTTAAATATGAAATTAATAGTTTAATTCTTGGATTTTGAAACATTTTTTGAATTCAAAAATTTAAGATGTTTAAACTAAAACAGGAAACTGTTTTTCTGTTTTAAATTTAAAAGTAAATTTTATAATGCAGCTGAAAATTTAAAACAAAGTTTAAATCTGGAAAACTGAAATTTAGAATAGATGAATCTGAGTTTTAATTTAAATCAGGGAATTTCAATTTAGATTTTAAACTTTTAAAGTATAAAGGAACATTGGTTTTGAATTTAAACTATGAGTTTTAATTTATGAAATAAAATTTATAATAAGTTTTAATTCAGTTTTAAAACTGGGATTTGATTTTAATGACAGTTTTTAAAATAAAATATGTTTTTAAATTTAAATTTGTTGTAACTATTTTGGAATAGTTTGAATTTAAAAATGAAGATGGAAGTGTAAGTAAAGTTTTAAATTTTTAAGTTTGAATCTGGAATGAAAATTTAAATTGTATTTCAGTTTGAAATTTAAAAGGAAATTTTTTTTAAATTGAATTGAAATAAATTTGTTTTATAATCTTTTGAGCCTTTATTTTTTGAAAGGTATGTTCTTAAACATGTTAGATAAAAAGGGTTTTTAAATTTGTTGAAAACCTTGTTTAAATAAAATTGTTTTCATTTTAAAATCTTAAAATTTTAAAATGAAATTTAAAGTGATGTTTAAAATTTATTTGGAACAAATTGTTTAAAATACTTTATATAAGAAGATTGTTTCTTAATTTAGAACTTAAGAAATTGGTTTCATTTAAAGAAATTGGTTTCATTTAAATTATTAAATTAATTTAAATGGAATATTAATTATTTAATTAATGAATAATGTGGATATTTAATTAAGTAATTAATAATTTATAAGTATTTTAATTAGATTTGAGATTAATTAATTAAGGTTAAGTAATCTATAATTAAGGATGGTTAATTAAATTTTAATTAATGATTAAGATTTATTTAATCAAGTGATTAAAGATAATTTAGATTTTAATTAACGCTTAATTAATTAATAATTAGAGATTAATTAAATTGTAATTAAATATTAATTAATTGATAATTAATAATGATTTGTATAAGTTAACCCTTAATTAAGTAATTAAGAAATGTTAATGAAGGTCGTTATCTTAAGATTATTTAACAATTAATTAATGTGATTAATTTTAATAATTAATTAGATTAATTAATTAATAATAATCAATTGTTTATGTTTAATTACTTAATGAAAGTAATTAATGAATTAATTACTTGGTGTAATTAATCTGATTAATGTGATTAGTTTAGATTAATTAAGTTAAATTAATTTAAACATTTGTGGATTGTTGATAATTACTTTATGGATTTGTAATTACTTAAGGAAGTAATTAATTAATAATTACTTAATGTAATTGAGGATATTTATTATAGAAGTAATTTGGATTTAAATTATTTTGAAAATTTATCAAGGGATAAATGGAAATAATTAATTAAGAGTAATTAATTTATGGGATGAGTAATTAAAGTAGTTAATTACTGGGTGTTATTAATCAAGGGTGATTAACTTATATGTGTGGATTAATTTCAGATTAATTACTTATGTAATTAATTTATATTGAGAGATTGATTAAATGTAATCAGAAATCGTTAATTAGTTAATTAATGATGTAATTTGGAATTGATTAATTAAGGTATAATTAATAATGAATAAATGATTAATGTAATTAATTTTAGCTAATTAATTAATTAAGCAATTACAAGTTAATTATTTGCAAAGGGTTTAATATAATTAACTTGTGTAATTAATATTAAAGGCTAATTATTTATTGTAATTAGAGATGGTTAATCAATAAGGATTAATTGAAATGAATATTGAGATGGTGTTTTATCTTATTGATTTGTAATCAACTGATGGTTAAGTTAAGCAGGATTAATGATGAAGTAATTAATTTAGTTCATTTTAAATTAATTAGAGATGAATTAATTTAATTTATTTTAAATTAATTATAAATGGTGTGATAATTAGATCATTGCTTATGTTTGATGATTGGTATTAATTGCCATGTATGGTTTGTAATCTCAGCTATGAGATGGGAAATGTTATGTGATACGGATGTATTGGTTGCTTTTGGATGATAATATAAATTATCTGATTTTGATATGAATTATCTGTTGGAAATGATAATGTTGATTATGTATTGTGTTGTGAATTATCTATCTGTGTGTATATAGATAATGAATTGAATTGTTTTAAACTCTAAAACAACTTGGCCTTAAAAGACACGTTTTGGATTTCGATGAGACCGGGATCGGGTTTCCATATTTGGATATCCGAAAACCACATCGATCCAAATTAACGTTAGGTCGTGAATCTCAAGTGAAGGTGAAGATTCAGAGTGCAAGGTTTATCATCGTTAACTCTGAGGGTGATTCCAAAATGTGTGTAACAAGATAATGCCTTCGGTTTCGTTCGAACCCGGAACGAACTTGTATGGATTGAATGCTTTCAGAACATCGTCAGGTGGACGATGAGCATTCTAAGTGATATGTCCTATAAAGGTAATCGTAGCCTCAAGCCTCATCAACCGGGAATGGCTAAAACATGGGAAGTGCTACAAGGCTTCATGGGTAGCCCCCACTTGAGACTGAGATTCACCCCTGTCTAGAGGTCCCTTTCTATTTCGGCTTCGTGTGTGGTTGGTCGCGCCAACTACGGGGTGGTCTTGTTCGGAACTGTCCAGTAAGGGATGGTTCCAGCCTTGTGTTACAGGGGAGTGGGCGTACTCCTCGGTACTGTGATCTAGGCCACGTATTGTGACGGGCGGTACCCCAGTAGCCCTGCCATTGATGGAATCCAAAATCCAATAAGTGCCTGTATGGTTTTGATTGTGCCCAACTATGTTGGAACGTGAGATGTAAGCATTCCAGCTATTTCTGTATTTTATTTTGAAAACCCTAGACACTATTATAATATCACTAGATTTCCTATCAAATGTTTTGGTTAGCGTAAGATAAAAGCTTTTCCATGTTTATGTATGGGAAGTCTTACGTGATACCTTTTCTTTCAAAGGTTTTTCTAAAGTTAAGCAATTTTAAACCGTTTACTCACACCAGACCCCTGTCTGACCCGAGTGTTTATTTTCTGTTTTATTAAACTCTTGGGTACTCATATTATGTATGAGTAGTCAAGTGATTCATGTTTGCTTGACGAATACTAAGGAGACATGGAGCAGGAGGCTTCCACGTGTAGATATATATTGATTCCTCTGTGTTTGTTTGGTATCTGTTTCTTGTGTATTGTAAGAGGTATAGTTAGACAGATGTTTTAACTTTCTAATATCTGTTGTATAATTTGTGTACTGATGTAATATGATACTACGTAATATTTTATGAGATATATTATATTTCATTCATTCCGCTGTGAGTTATCTATTGTTGTTGTGTTCTTCTTTCTCTTTCTTTTCTTCTTCTATCCCTTTCTTTATTCAAGATGATGCGATTTCCTGGAGATAGGAAGTTGGGTCGTCTCACACCAGGCCTTGCTAGCTGATTGCGATCGTTTGTGCAAATGAACATCCGGTTGGATAGCTTGCGTCTGCCCCGTGGATCCACTTAACTGTGAGGCGCAACCTTCATGGCGAGACAACCACCCAAAGACCTCTTCGGAGGCAAAAGACCTCTTCGGAGGCACAAGCCCTCTTCGGAGGCACAACTCTTCGGAGGATAAAGACCTCTTCGGAGGCAAAAGACCTCTTCGGAGGCACAACTCTTTGGAGGATAAAGACCTCTAACGAGGCACGCCGAAAAAAGAAAGTTCTCTACTCAACCAAAAAAGATTGGTGGAATCACCGAGGGCCCTTGTTAACTAGTTGCGATCGTTTGTGCAAACGAACATCCGATTAAGTAACTTGCGTCTGCCCCGTGAATCCATTCAACCATGAGAGAGTAACTTCCAGGCAATCAAATAAAGACCACTTTGGAGGCACAAGACCTCTTCGGAGGCACAAGACCTCTCCCGAGGCACCACAAGACCTCTTCGGAGGCACTCGCCTTCACCAAAGGTACACCTGCCCTCTTCGAAGGCAGAAGACCTCTCCCGAGGCACCACAAGACATCTTCGGAGACACAAGACCTCTTCGGAGGCACAAGACCTCTTCGGAGGCACGTCCCGAGAAAAGTACTTTCAAGCGAACGAAGCAAAAAAGCCCTCCAACGAGGCACAACAAGAATAAAAAAATATAAAAAAAGCCCTCTTCGGAGGCACACTGCAACTCTCAACAGATGATCAATTTCTCCATCTTGAAAATATTCTTCCCCAGAAGTTGTAGTGCCAATTCAAAGCCTTCTTTGGAAATTCGCTTCACCGCGTAGGAAAGTACCCTTATCAAAAAAAATAAAAGTGACTATCTCCGAAAGTGAAGTGTATTATTTCCAAACAAAAGAAAGAGAAAAATTCTCCAATACAAGGCACACTCTACTAAAGCAGAGTAACATTTCCTCAAAATGGAAAAATTATTCTCTGAAGAAAGAGTGCAAGCCTTCTCAAAATGGAAGAATTGTTCTCCAACTTAAGAGCACAAGTCTTCTCGAAATAGAAGAATTGTTCTCCAACTTAACAGTACAAGTCTTCTCAAAACAGAAGAATTGTTCTCCAACTTAAGAGTACAAGTCTTCCGAAGCCGAAGAACTGTTCTCCAAAGTTTTACCAAATAAAAGAAATTGCAATAAGCCGTGGTATCGGGGCTATACAATACAATATAGCTACATTAATAAAAGCAACACTCAAGCAGCATACCACAAACTTATTGAAATATCACAGTGAAGAAACTTGTGCGAAAATAAGGAATAAATGCATTCACAAATACAGTCAAAGATTGTACAAGTAAAAAGAGTCATTTCATTCCATATTATAAAAAAATTATACATGTGTAGGTTTCAAAAGAGCGAGGACCAGTGCCCGCATAAATTCCGGTCAATACAAGCCTTTATGTACAAGCAAAAAGCAAAATAAGAAGGGTAGAACGAGACTCGTTATTTCTTCTTCCCACCACCTTTAGAGCCCTTGCCTGGCCTAATGGTTAACTTTGGGAGTCGGCCCGGTCGAGTCAGGGAAGAAGGAGATAGAGTTACAGCTGGGTCTACTTCTGCCTTCTCTTCGCCGGCAGAAGTGCTTTGCCTTCTCCTCTTTGAAATTGCATGCTTCCCCTTCTTCCTTGAAGAAGACTCGCTTCCCGGAGTGATAAGTGCAGACAGTTTTGTGTCATCATGAAATTGCTCCGGAGTCTGTTCACCTTCTTCAAGTTCCTCGGCCTTTTGCTCTTGCGAAGCAGCCGGGTCGTCCAAGCCTTGAAGAGCTTCTATTAATTCTTCTTGCGACCCTGGTTGAGAAGCAGAAGGAGGAGTAATTTGAAGAGACGGAGGTGGAACAGCTGGAAAAGGAGAAGTCTGCGTGGCACTTGGCGTTTTCACTGCAGAAGAAGAGAAGTTAAAGTCAGTATTCCCCGCAAAGGGAGGAGATAGTGGCGCGTCAAGACTTAAGTAATAATCAAAAAGTTCGTCAAGTTCATGTGAAATGAACAAGTAATCCACTTGAGCTAAATCAACGTTGAAGTTACCTGGAGAAGTTGGCTTTATAACGTCAGCTTCAAAGCCTTGTGCTTCAGTGCTTTCTTGAGCCTCATCTCCAGTATGAGCAGTTACAATTT
Source organism: Allium cepa (assembly GCA_030765085.1). NCBI lineage: Eukaryota > Viridiplantae > Streptophyta > Magnoliopsida > Asparagales > Amaryllidaceae > Allium > Allium cepa. The sequence continues at coordinate 63,801,709 of CM060929.1, forward strand.
CAATGTCAGCTTTGGCAGGAGGCGAGGAATGGGAACTGGAGCCAATGATATCAATGTCGACCGAAACCGAAGGAAGAGTCGGGTCGGTCGAATGTGCCTTCCCTAAAAGTTATCCTTCCTCCGTTCCGGCTTGCTGTTTAGCAAGTTGCTCCTTCCCCTTGGCAAGGGCGGCACGTGCATCATCATCCAGATAGTGTGCCTCAAGATCTGCTTCAGCATAGCCAGCGCCTCCAAGCATATCAATTGCGGCCTCCCACACTTCGGCCAAAGTGATTTCATACTTCGGGCCCAAAAACGAAAGGCTACCGTGCCCCAAAACACTATGTATGTAAAACTCAAATAAGGTAGAGCTGATGTTGGCCTTGGTCGCTTCATGAGATTCTACGGCTGCTGCTTTGACGACGATAGCTTCATCACGCTCTTTTTCAACTTCAGAAAGTCGAGCTCTTAACATTTCAATCTCCGAATTCTGGGAGTGGGTTTTTTCTCGCAACTGAGCAACATCAGTTCGGTAGCTTTCTACAACTTTCTGTTGTGCTTCGAATTTAGCTTCAGCGTCTCTTTGCCCGGCATGAGCATCTCTCACCTATTTTTGAAGCACTTCTTACTTTTGAGTATAGGAAGTGGAAGAAGTGGCAAGCTCTTCTTTGAGTTTTTCGACTTCCGCTTCAAGCTTCTCATTGTAAGCGGCGATGCTCTTCATCTCTACATCATGCTGGTCGAGAGTTTTCTGCCATCGGATTTATCGTTTTCCACAGTCAGCATGGCTTCGAGGTTTGCAAGGTTTACTCTTTGAAGCTCATCAACAAGTTTTTGCCAACCAGACATTCTCTCAATATCGATTTTGACAGCATCAAGATTATGCAACGTAGCTTGCTTGTCGATTGGGACCAAATCAAGATCAAAACGTACTCCTTTTAAGCACCAGTACGGAAACCGGCTTTGAAGAGTAGTTGGACCCTTTCCAACTTGATACGGGAGCCTACTGATGATCGTTTGAATATCAGCTCTTTGAAGGGCAGGAGAGCTGGAAGGGATTTCCAAAGAGATGGGAGCAGCAGGCTTTTCAGAAATTGCAGACTCCGGCCTTTCGCTAAGCTTGGCCCGTTTACTTGGATCTTCAGCGATGTGACTTTTCCCCTTGTCATCATGAGATTTTCTTTTGTGGGAATCATCACCTCTCTGGGAAGAATTATGTCGCTCATCCCTTCTCCCATAGCGCTCTTTATAAGTCTTCCTCTCGCGAGCTTTTCTTGCGGCTTTTTCTTCGTCGGACTCCCTAGAGGTAGGAAGATACCGCTTTGGATCATAAGAGTCGCGTCTTCCATAACGCTGAAAATCATCATAGTAAGAGCCGCTACGTCCCATTGGAGAACCTGAAAATGAAGAAGAGACAAGTTCAGAAATCTTCAAAGCAAGGAAGTTAAGTGCACAAAGCTGCTAAAATCCTAAGTGTGTGTGGCGTGTGAACTACGCGCGTCAAACTACAAACCACTCTTCGGCTTAGAGTTATCTCTTAGGTTGATGGAGTTGTTTGTAAAACTGATGTCACTTCAACCGCTCGAGAAGCAAGTTTAGAAGTGGTAGATTCATCCTTGAAGAGTTCATGTGAAGTAACCATCAAGTCGCTCAATCCCTTAAAAGTGTCGTCACCGTCATGCCTTGCGGGACTCTTTCTCTGAGCTCCTGCATCAGCAGCCTTCCCGAAATGTTGAGGATCTTCCTATTCTTCGATAACCGGGGGAAGTGCAAATTTGCCGGATGACCCCGCAACGTTAACGGAAGCAGAACATTTCACCAATGAAGCCTCGGCAGTAGGTTCCTTCGGTGTAAGTTCTCCAACGGAAACTGGGGCATCTGGAGTTTCTGCTTGAGAACCAGGAGCATCATGAAGCTGGGTAGATTGGGAAGAATGCAAAAGTCCGAATTGATGCAAAAATTCGTCCTTCAGCAAAAATTTGATGCTTCTCTCCTCAGCCGCCATAGCATTTAGTCTTTCAAAAGTTGACTTATGGCTGGAATCTTTAGAAGGAGGAGGAAGTGCTGTAAAAGTAAAGAATGAAATTAGCACTTAACAACTCGGATTTTTCAAAACTCAGAAATGAAAAAAGCGGGAATAGGCAAGCCTACTTCCTATTCTCCAGATGCTGTAGAACCTCGGGGGGCAATGAACAAAGAAATATTGGTTCAAAAACCCATGGGCACTTTCTGAAAGATCGATGATCAATTTGCGCTTCCTTGCACTTCTTACAAGCATGATAGAAGGATGATCTTTGTTCTTCGCAAATGTGCGCATAGATAGCAGATCTCTTCAAAGCTCGAAAAACGATCAAGTGTCCTCCTGAACAATACGCACAGTTTCATCAAGACGGCGTAGCCATTGGGGTGCAACTGGAAGGGAGAGATAGTTAATCGGAGAAGGAGCTGTTGAAGAAAATCGTTAAAAGGAGGAATAGCTCCACTCAAGCACATCTGACGATTAACTGCGATAAAACCGAGAGATGGTCTATCAGCAGTATCGTTCACTCTCAGAAGCAAAGCGTCAGCTTCAACAATACCAAACTGGACACGTAATTGGTTAAACACCCGTTGATTCAGGGTAGTTGAAGTTCTTTCCGTAGGATTATCCAAGGGAGTAGCTATTGGGAAGACTTCTTCAGCTTGCCCTACTATCTCTTCTTGAGAAGTCATTCTGCACAAGGAACTGGATATTCAAATATGAAGGTGCACGTTTCCTAAATGAGTGAAGTGTTGTGCAAAACTAATAGAAAGACAAGCAAATATAACTGGGATTAAACTAATAGACATTTGTCGATTAAAAAATTTCAGGGCTTGTTATTTTAAGTCCAAATACAAGTGCAGTGTTGATGCAAACAGATCAACCTTGGTTGATTAATTAATTTTGTTTTGCTTCAATACTTCACTTGAATATGTAGATTCATAGCACTTCATTTGTATAATTTCTTTAAAGTTGATTATTCTTTATCGACTAGTCTGTCATTCGATGTGGGCAGTCAGTGGCAGTACATTCGCCCTAGTTTTCTGCAAATGTTGTATTTAACAGGTTGTTAGCATTAAAAGTTAATATAATATGTAAAGAAGTGCAACAAGTTCAGGCAGTTTATCTCAACAGTTCAAGTTAAAAATTCAGTTAAATGCTGTCCAATTTTTACAAGTGGTCAAGCTCAAACGACTTGGCATAGGTCGAAGATTCTTAAAGTTGCATTGTTTAAGTCAAAAAGTTCAACAGTATCATGTTTCCACCAGTTAAAAGTTATGACACAGGTTAAAGCTTAAGGTCAAAGCAGTGCGAATCTGGCTAAGTCCTAGGTCGCTCGCGACCTAAAAAGTTAGGTCGAAAACGGTGTAAGTCGCAAGGGGTAGGTCGCAAATTTGTTAGGTGGCAAAATTGTTAGATCGTAAATCTGTTAGGTCGCAAGAAGCAACTCGGCAATGAAAAGCCATCTCCCATCAAAACCCTTATGTCCTGCTCTCCACTCATACGTTGCCACGTGTCCACCTCCCTCACTTCACCAGAAGTGCCGAACATGACCTAAAATCCAATAACCCGTTAACCTAAAACCTCATCATCTCCTCCAAATTTCCAGAAACTCCATAAAGCCCTAGGCCGATTCGTTTCTACAGCAGTTGCTAACAACTTGACAAAAACCGAAGGGTAAATCCGAGTGCAATTTTGCAACATAACAATAAAAATCGTATGGAGATGATTATGGGGAATCGGTGGCAAATGCGGCGAACAAATGCTCGAGATTACCTAAATTCACTGATGGAGTTAACGATTGGAGATGAAAAAGGAGAAGATTTCGTGCTAAGGCTCTGAGCTCTGGTGTATCAATGGCGGCAGAGGCAAACAATTCAGTGAAGAAGATGAAGCGAGCTAACGGCTTATATAGGGGAAAGAGCAAAGGATGCATCAGCATGCGAGTTAACAAGCTTATTTAGGTCGCTCACGACCTAGCGAAGTTAGATCGAAGCATACGACCTATGACGTAGGCGTATACTTCGAGGGGCAAGTATTAACCCTATTCTGAATAGCGACCTAACCTGTTGGAGAGCCTAGCAACCTATCTAGTTAAGGAGCCAAGCGACCTAACGGGTCAACACACAAGCGACCTAACAACCTAATGGTAAAGCGACCTAGTGACCTAATGGTCAAGCGACCTAACGACCTAATGGTCTAGCGACCTAACGATCTAAAGGCATAGCGACCTAGTGACCAAAAGATACAGCGACCTAACAACCTAAAGGTCTAACGACCTAAAAGCCCTAGCAACTTAACAAGTTGCGACCTAGCACCTTCTACTAGCAAACATGACCTCTTCCATTAGGTCGCTCACGACCTAAGCTATATGCCGCATCTTCCACTAGGTCGCTCGCGACCTAAACAAACCCAGACAACCTCCTTATGTCGTAGTTCCTTAGGTCGCCACTCCCTCTCCTACTACTCCTTAGGTCGCCCACGACCTATAGCATAGCCAACCAAACCCCTAGGTCGCTCACGACCTACGACCTAACTCCTAGGTCGCCCACGACCTACGACCTAACTCCATAAATCCCCTATAAATACCCTGCCTACTCCACCGAAGAGGGGGACTTTGGATCATTTCTGGAACACCTATACTCTGCTGATTTCTCAACTCCTCCGACACTTCAAACACGAAAGACACTTCAACGAACTTCAAGAAGAGATCTAATACATTCAACATGAATTTGAAGGATTCTCCTACATTGGAGTTCTAGCTATTTGTCTAAGTGGTGTTGTAATCGGAGATTGTTGCATAAGTTGTAATTGAATCAGCAATAAAGGATATCAAAGTGGACGTAGGCTTAACTTGAAGCCGAACCACTATAAAACTATTGTCTCTTTACTGTTTTTTCTGTGACTTTTCTATTTACTTCTAATTCTCATATTGACGGGTGGTGCTTTCACTTTATCTCTACTTACACCGGGGTGTTAGCGTTCAATTTTAGCATTAACACTTGGTGAACCACATGGAAGCAATTCCCTCTAGGAAAATCGGGAAAAATCTACATCGAACGACATTCGAAGCATTAGCTCCGTCCATAGACCAACTGTACTTATACAAGTTGGGTTTTGAGTCTCTCATTCCATCGTAAGACAGAATAGTTGGCATAGTGAATTTTTTAGGGTATCGCTCATTCAAAATGTCATCAATGAATGGAGTCAGACTTGGAGCGGATCCTCATTCATCATCCCTTCTATCTTTACTTTCATCCATAGGTCACTCGACCATATCCGTGATATATGCCTCAAATGTCCGGTAATCTACGAATGGCAGTCACTGACTACACCAAGTGTTTGATTTTGCAAATGATCGTGGTAAGTAGACCGAGGCCTAGGCTCTCTTATCTTCAGAAGAGCCACTCCCTCAGAGTTTCTTTGGATTGCGGTTGGTCGGGTAGGGGCAGCTTGGATCTCCCTGGCATTATTGAATGCATTGGTATTTTCTTCCAACTTGTCGTTGTCAAGTCCCTCACCATCTTCTGAGTCAGAGAGATCCATTTCTATATCTTCCCGTTGGGTTTTCGCCCCTAGATTCAAGTTTGTAGCTGGTTACCATGCAGCTAGTGGAGTGCTTGCATTTCCTTCCATATTGATTCCTAAGGTTCCACCTAGCACTCTTTTTTGCTGTTGCTTTTCGTTTCTTCTGTTTAGGCCAGAGATGGAAGATCTTTCTTATTCCATGGCAGTCGTGGGCTCTGTCATGGTTCTTGGAGCAGCATGTAACTGTAAGGTCAATAGGGCATTCAAATTGTCCATAAGAGCTCTTTGGCTGTTTTCCATCTTCTGATTAATTTCATCAACCATTTTATTTAATTCATCTCTAATGACAACTTCATGCTAAATAGAGGATCCCAACACCTGATCTCTTGTGTTGGTTCCATTGACTTCAATTTGCTGAGGATTGATTTCTTCTCCAGTAATTACAGCTCCTATGGATCTTCCGGATGCAGTTCTCCTACTTCCTATTGCCACTGATTCTCAGTAACAGATCTTCTGAGTAGGGATTGAGGATCTAACTTCTGAAGCTATCTGATCCAAAGTAGATAGCTAGATCTAAGCGTGAATTCAATTCTCAGTGAAAGCACCAAAATGTTAACCCAAAAAGTCGATTAACACCCTGGATTGAGTGTGAAAGCACCAGCCATGTTCTTATAGAGCAATAATATTGAAAATAAATGTAAAAGGGCAAAAATACAAGAAGATTTTTATGGTGGTTCGGCTATTAATGAAGCTTACGTACAAGATTTTATTTATGGATTGACTGTTGATCATGGGTACAAGTTGTTTACAATTCTAATAATCAAATGAAGAAAGATTAGGCCAGCATTGATGGAGACAAAAGGAAGAAACTCAATTGTCCTATGGCAACCATTGTGAGGAGGAAGAAGATTAGAGAATATTAGTAGCAGAGTTTCTCCAGGAATCAGAGCAGCCAGCCTCCCTTCTTTTGAAGATAGAATGATATTTATAGGATTTAGATAGCACTTGGATCATAACCAAAGTACCAGAAGTCTGTAGTTATCCATAGGAGAAGGCACGTAAAATTTGGGGTAATTATGAACTAACTTTTTGGATCAGTACCGATCCAATTGGATCGCATCGGTACTGATCCAATTGGATCGTATCGGTACTAATTTTGCACAACTCCTACATCGTTGGTTTCCTTTCTTGCATGCGAGGTTTCCCATGTGATTTCATAGCTTGTTGACTTGTTTTGATGATGGTTTACCTGTAAATTAGATTGAACTGTAATCTGAATAAGATAAATCTTGACTTCTTCAACTCATGCTTTGAATGTTATCAAATTTTGTAGAGAAGGTTAGGAGAGATGTGAGAACATAATATATGTGGACTGGAGAATCCACAAGTCAATATTTTGGATCGGTACCGATCCAATTGAGTTAGATCGGTGCCGATCAAAATACTTGGCGTATTTTTGGTTGAAACTCCCAAGGTTTCTTTATCACGTACCCTTTAGGTCTTCCAGTCAATTTCGAGTCGTTTTGGCTCGGTTTGAATGTTCTAACTTCTTTTAAATTCTACTGGGTTAAAAACTCGGTTAACATATATATAACGAATTTAAATAATTTATAATATATATATAATTTATAAAGTCGAAAACAATATATGGAAATGCATTAATTTCTTAATATATATGTATGTATGTATGCATGTATGTATGTATTAAATATTTATATTAAAATATATGTATAAAAGTATAATAATCTATATATATTATTGTTTATAAAATGCACAAAATATATATTTTTTGATAAATATAGTTGACCAGGTCCTGTGCATGGACTTGGATAAAAGAATTTAATTTTAAAATATATATTATTTCAATATCTGTATGGAAAATTTAAACTATTAATACAAAATCATTTTTGAAACTTTATTTTGAATTTTAAATTTCCAGTAGTCCTAAATGACAATTCAAGTTTTGAATATTCATCGCATAATTTTAATATCTAAAATAATTTTAAAATTGAAATTTTTTATACTCGACTTTTTTTAAAAAATAAAAAAAATTATTTTTTTAATTTTTGCCGAGAGTATATGTTTGTCTAATATTATTTTATAAAACATAATTTCCATAATATATTTATATTTATATGATTAGTTTATTTATTTAACTTATATAATATTTAAATAATATACATGTATATATAATATTTTTACTATTGTCGAAAATATTATGTTCTTAATCTTTACAAATAAAATATATATGACCCTATATGATTTAAGTATAATGTTATAATTAAATTATAAACTATATATATCTAATTAAATATAATATAATAAATCATTAAAAATGTTATTTTTATTTATAGAACTGTGCTGATATGATGCATATATGATAAAAAAGTTATCCAAGTATATACAAATACACAACCAATCTAATTGTTATAATAAATTTGTATATCAGAATTGACTCCTAATTAAGAGTATATAAAGTCTCTATATATATATAAAAAAACATTATATGTAAACATAAATGATTTTAAATAAATTAATCTGTACCTCACACCCAAAGGCTGAAAGCACACTTTGAAATGATGAAATAAATACCTTGAAACGATTTCCAATCCAAAAGAGTGCTAGTCATTTAATTATTGACCACATGCTATCAAATAGTAATTGATTTAATATAATTTGAGCTTAGAAAATTAGAGATATGAAGGGATAATTTCGGCCAGGCCTAGAAGGATTTGGAGGCTAAACAAGATCACCAATAGTATGGTTAGAGATGCTTATATAAAGGAGAAATAGAAGACATTTCTTGATCAATATTCTACATCATCTCTTACTAATTCTCTTCAGTCTTAGCTCTTCATCTCAAAGCTTTTGTTGCACCATCTTATGGCCGCACCTTCCCCTCATTATGACTGAATATGATCAACCCCTATATGGGCTTTAAACACTTTTAAAGCCCGAACAAATAATTTTCAATTTAATCTAATTTAATACTTATCAATTAATATATTTTTAACTATTATAAATATATTTTATAATATTATTCATCAAATCAAATCAAATTTTATAACTAGTATTTCACAAATATTAATTGTTTTATGTATTTTATACAAATACAAATTAATCAAATCATTTAGTCAAAAAAGAATTCATCGCTTCGGTTGGGTGATTCGTTAGGTGTAAATTTCGTCAGCGATTAATATCAAACTATTCGAGTATTAATATTTACACCTACTTAGCAGGTGGTGTGACATTTTTGCCAAATTTATCAGTTTCTTAGTTTTGATAAAATCCAATTTCACTTTGCTAAGCATTACCAGGTTGTGACTTTTATTTACACTAATTCTCTTCGTCAAAACTATATCGCTTTGGACTAATGGAATTAGGTAATGGTCATAATTCCAATATCATCCATATTCAATTCTATAGTCCAGATTCAAAGTCCTTGGTTCTATAATAATAACTATTATTAGCTGAACTACTTTAACTAGAGATTTTGACTTTGAATTGACTTGAGTTGACTGTGATACTAACCTCATATAGCTAAGGAGATGAATCCTCTCTTAAATAGTGCTTCACTTCCATTACTTCCACTCAACCCAGCTATAGTCACCTAACGGACGTTGTGCTATAGTTTGGCCATAACCAAAGCGGAGTTTTCTTGTTGAAGGTCGACGGTATTCTCAAGTTGAGAGAACTGTGTAAATCTATCACATTAATATTTTCTGTTTGAGCTTAGTTATATTAACCGACATAAAACTATCAAGTGAGTCATTCCATGGTTATCCAATAACTACCAGTATGTAACCCCAAGGTGCCCAACTAGTCATGAGTAATACACCGCCTAATTTTTGGAAAGCATTACGTACTCCAGTCTCAATGGATACATTGATATCCAGTCTCAATGCATCTTGACTGGGAACATTTGAATTGTATATTTTTCATTATGATAAATTACTCACGATTACAACACTTTGTAACTACTATATCAAAATATACCATTTATGAAATTTCTATTAAATATACTTTTAATATAATTAGTTAACTAATATAACACATTATATCAAGTATACAATAGAAAATACCTTTTATTTTGAACGTGATTGGTTATCAAGTTAGATTTATGTAACAAAATACATAATTACCCCTAAGGCATACCCCTAACGCTATAATCTCCTATTTGCACTTGGAGTCAATTATAGAATCTTATTCCAACTTCTCCAATTGGTTTCCTAAAAATCAGCAGGGTCAATCCCTTAGTGCATGGGTATACTATTATGTTTCAATTATCTACTATACCAATCAACTCTCTTCGACGTTGATAAACTACTTTTATTATATGGAACAATTCTGTGTATGTCTCTCAACTTCTAGTGAGTTATAAGTTTTGTTATGAACTATATCATGACATGGTCATCATCTAACAATGTTATGGAATTCTCAACATTTGAAATCACTCTCGGCTCAGTTATAAATTTGTGCATTTATATTTATATGCATTGCTCTTATTGCGATACTATTCATGGAGATGTACTTACCCTTTTTCATTGAATCACCCACAATCTCTTTTAGTTGGAACATTTTTAACTTAAAGATTCTTTACTTGAATTTATTGTCGACATATTATAGTCAATATCACTTGTGAGGTCTGAGTCTGAACACTCCTTCATAAGGAGTTCATTGTTACTGTAACAACTCTCTATTATTTTTTAAATACATGAAAACACCTCAAATAACCATTAAGTGATATCTATTCGGATTCGATATTTTTTCATGTATCAAATATAGAAACAAATCACAATATCGTAGACAACATAACATGTATAATAATTCCTATTCCAATGCATCAGGAACCCATCTTACACGTTCATATTAAATACTTTAATAAGGTGTCCTTGTATATCATTTAGGACATTTCTAATATCTTTATACTTACTATAAAAGACATCATTTAGAAATCCAATGTCGGGTATTAAAGCAACTAAAACTGATTCTAACACAATGTGTCGTTAACAATCAGCAGCGTGTTGTTTACTTATGGCTTAGAAATATCTATGTACCTTTTAACGTTCTTTCTTACGAACACATGCTTCCACTACATATGATCAATAATAAAACTATTTGATATTTCTATCAAAATATTTATTCAATTCTGATGCATATAAAATGATACATTCTGTCATTTCTTAGATCATATCCAAAAACTCACTAACTCAATATCCCTCTCACTGACTTCGAGACAATTTGGTCACTATGGGTAAACAGTTTACTCTAAATCATTATTAAATTTTTTTGTTTCAGCGCATACATACAAAAACATAAAGTCTTATCTTGTGATAATTTTGTGAGTAAAATCCGAGCCTACTTGAGCACATTGAATGGTGAATATATTACGTTAATTTCAATAATTGAAATTTACGGCATTATTCTTATCAATGTGGCTCACTATATTCCAACTACATTTGTCTTTCTCTTAAAGATACATTTGTGGCCAAAAAGGTCATATCCTTTCGGATACAACTATCAAAAATCATATTTCGATTATGTACTTGGAATCTATTTTGGATTTGCTCATCGGACCATATCATAGAGTCAATACTCTTAAAAGTTTAATTAAACAACCAAGAAATATTTATTCTTCACATTGATAGGAAACTCATAGTTTCTCTTTAATGTGCAAGAATATTCATTAGATGTTCTGATTTTCAAATCGAATTTCATCATCTACAGAAGTTAGATTTTCAAATCGAATTATATTAATTTAAACCCCTTTTATAAATTTCTATGCGTTTGAGCTCACATGACCAAACGATACGTTCAATCGCCACGAAATTCGACGGCATATATTAATTCGCTATTATGGATCCATTAAAACAGGTTTCGTCGAAATCCGAGACAGTGCCCCAAAATGATATTTTCACCCATTAATTAAATTGAATTATTATTAGAAGAATTGAATCACTTTAATTATAAATTTAAGTTTACAATCTTCATTCTTATTCAAATAGAATTTAAATCAGCTTTCGAAATCATTTTTATTCGGATTAAATTCAAGATTCAATTATTTAAATAATTCCAAATATTCAAATAACCCTTATACTTAAAATTTAAACCGTTTAATTTTTAAAATTAACCTTTCAATATTTAAAATTAATTAAATATTCTAAATTCAAATGACTGAAATTTCGGATCATTACATTCTCCCCCCTTAAAAGAATTTCGTCCTTGAAATTACCATAGTAAGAAAAATGGCCCAAAACCCATTAAATTTTCAAAACCAACTGGCTGAAAATAGATTATAAAAATTTTTAGTCTTTAAAATTAATTCATAATTACTAACTAATACCATTCCATGTTATAATGTAAAAATAAAATTTTAATTATCAAATTTTTTTTCGAAATTCTCAAAAAAATTCTAACGCTTTAACTTTACGGAAAATTTCGCCAACGTCTCCTTTGCAAGATTTGATCGGAAAAATTTACAGTATATAAAATCACAAATACACATCTCATCTTCAAAGATGAGGCATCCCATATGGAAAAAAAAATTAAAATTATGATATGTAATCAGAGATGTGTACCTTTTATTGGTATTAGCAAGCATATATAATCAATATACTACGAAAGCGAGCTCCAAATGCGAAGCATACGCCATCCGCACCTATTAATCACTCAACAACCAATGAGAACAAGTATATGGAAGGTAATTTCAGTATATAATATGTACTAATACAATCACCATATGCAAATGTAGCAAATGTAATAAGAAAAACCATCAAATAAATAATGTCCATTTAATTAATTCATAACCATATCAATTTGCATTTTTCCAAGGTCAACATTTTATTTATTAAAGCCCATACTATGTATATATATCATCCATATGCAAAACCTTACTTGATCCCTCGCTCGATCACACAATTTCACTTCCAAACTAGTATCATTCATGCAACCACTCTAGTGTGGACTCAGATTCGATTCCTTGAATAGAAACTACTACTCTCCTTGCATAGCAATATACTATGATAGAGAATCCCAGAATCAATCAAAAATTCGAATCCAATGTTTACCATCAAGAATCGAGTGAAAAATCATAAATCAGATCGGTTTAAATCAACTGAAAATTGTATATTCAAATCTGGATCAAACAGTTATACGAATAAAATATTATATGTACAACTTGCATAATTATTGGTTTCCTATTATATCTCTTCTCTTTTATTCACGTTCACTTATTCTTATTCTATTAATTCACAGTCAATTATTTACATTCAATTATTACTTAGTATATTTCATTTAATACTAATGACACTAGGAACCCTTCCATCAAATTTTACCTAAGTTTATTATAAACATTTTGTACAGCACTTCTTATGTTTATTTTCACTTTACAACTAAAGTTCATATTCAATTCTATTAAACAACATTCCAAAATATATTCAGTTTCACTTAACTTTGGTTAACTCAAATTCCATTTTAAAATTCATTTTATTTAACTTAACTTAAATTTCATTTCATAATTCAATTTTCAGATTTACTTTCCTTAGCATTTACGTTTAGCAATTTTTTTTTAAAATTTTTTTTAACTCACTAGTTCTCAAAATTTATAAGTTATAAAACTTAGTTTCTTATGTTTTCAGCAAAACATATAGATAACAACTTCCAGAATTTAAACACCCAATTTTTTTCAAATCATTTTGAAATCATATATGCATAATTCATTTGTATATAAGATTATACTTTCGAATTTTGAAATCAAAACTAGTTTTACCAAAACAAAACTCCTATTGAAAATCACTATAGTAGCAATCCGTCAGTTAGAAAATCGAAAACGAATGCCGATGATGTTGTGGTCATCACCAGAATTATTTTTCAATGATCGAAGTGAGTTCGGGGCTTTTTTATTTCCTTTAAATCCTTTTTATTTTCCAATCACATGTATAAATTTTCCTTATATATAATTTCACTTTGGTTATCTAAAACCATTTCTCAATTGGTTATCTTTGTTTACATTATAATAATAATAGCTTTTATTAGGACACAAATAACAAATGATAATAGTCAAATATTATCATTTCTTAACAACCAAACACATCATATATAACTATAATGATTTTTGAAAATTATTCCCTTATATATATAAACTATAATTTAGGTAAAATTATTTCATTTACCAATTTTCAAAACAATACTATGTCGATTTGCTTTGTTAAAGAGTTTCGAAACCCCTATCGATACCGTGGCCTCCCATGTACCGACCAGAACTCATAAGCCACTCAAAAGATAAATTAACACTATAAAATGTTTTTAAAATCACTAACAAATGCGCGCTCATATCTATAATACACTCAAACTCATTCTAGGTTATTACTATCCCTATATATAGTGAGTAACCAACCAAAGCCTAGGTGTTCGCACAACCCAAGCTCTAATACCAACTGTAATGACTCACAAACCCGAACAATTCAAGCTAACAATATACCATGTATGTTCAACCTAAATTGAATGGAAAGACGGATAGGTATGGGTAAGAAATAAGAAAGAAGAAGAAAAAAGAAGAAAAAAGAAGAAGAATAAGAAGAGAAAAAGAAATTAAAACAACACAGAATCTCACAATCACAGCGGAACAACATATAATATAATATCAATGAACTTTACAAAAGAGAAACTGTCATTTACATACATCCATCAGAGTACAATAACAAATCACAATCATCAGCTTGGACATAATTACTATCCTTAAAAATTCTGATAATTTAAACAATAATGCAGCGGAAAATAAATAGATATGTGAATACTACCTGAAGACCTCCAACACGCCTACCGAAGCTCCAAAGCATCCAAATATAAATCTGGACATATGCTCGGTCTGACCCCATCATTAAAAGAGAAGAATGCTCGGATCAGTCTGGTAAACTAGTGTGAGAAGACACATCTCAACTGAATTTTTAAGTTATAAAAACTTTTCATTATCAAAACAAAAGTATCTCTTAAGACCACGCCGCACATATACACAGATGGGTTTTTACCTTACGATAACCAAAACATTTAATGTCCAATCCTATTATATTATACTAGTGTCAAGTATACAAATAATATTAAAATAGCCGAAATTGTTACATTGGTTAAATTTGAAGGCATAATAGGTTTACAAACAAGATGGTAGGCACGTATTGGAGAATGGATTTCCTTATAATGGCAGGTAAAGGACTACCTTCCGTATAATACATTTCTAGAGGAATGTACCAAGGATACACAAACAATTCTCTGCATCTAGCAAGATCAGTCTATCCATATTTGGCACTCATACATGGCCTGGATAGAAACCGAATATGTCATCACCTCGATCGTTACCGACCTATTCGAGTTGTCTCGCAGCATAAACCACATACCCAACATATAGAGGATTATCTAGGAAGGAGATGATCATACTCTAATGGTTGCGAACCACATAGCCTTATGGCGTACCCTATTTAAGCCATTCCTGGGTGATGAGGTTTAAGGTAACATTTTCATTTCACATAGCACACTCCACTATAAATGCTACGTTGCTATTCCATGATCACACAACTGATTTCTACAAATGTATAACTCCTAAGCTTTTATGTCTCGGGAAAGGGTGTTAAGATAAAAGAAGCTGCCTTCTCCATCACCAAACAGATGATCCGTTTATAGAGGTCAATCAATGTAATTAGAAATGCGACATCAGACATTCATCTATACAAGTTGTCTAGGAACAAGATAAACTGAAAGCACTCTCCTACCACACCCTATCGGGAATCGCCATTAGGATTAGTAGTGAAAAGTCCTTGCATATCGAAGATTTTCATAACAAAGCACTACTGCCACCATATACATACATACATATATATATATAATATGCATTGCGGGTGTAGTGGCAAGTAGTCCTGCATCATGAAGATCTTCGTTTTCAAAAATCATCATCATAAACCTGCACTTTCGAACGCATATATTGGTCCAAAGTGGTTCTCGAATAAATCCGACCCCGATGTCTTCGGACCAACAACAATAAAGAGGTCCTCAACCTCATACGGAAACCAAGTCTCTTAGAGTTATCACGTTTCCAACTCTCAACTTGCTATCCTTCGGCCAAGAAGGAAGCCCGGTAGATTGGAGTAACAAAGACACTCTGCACTACTCGAATCAACGTTCTTAATCCAAACAATAATCAAGCCTACTCAGTCGGCTTTGTGCTAAGTGCACGATTAATCAGTTCCCACATCAAGTCATGGAACCAAAAATGGTAAAATTTAATATTCGGTTATTTAACTATCAAAGAAATAAATAATATCTGGCACATAAGCAGTCACTAGGCCCATTTAATTAATCTTTTATTAATTAAATCAATTTCTAAATATTTACTTCAAATTATCTTTAAGAGATATATTCTTAAAACCATTTCAATCTTTTGATATTGGAATTTCATACACTTATATTAAGGGTATAATTATATTTAATAACACCACCAATTTGGAGACACGCTAAATAGATTTCTATAACCATACAACTCCAGAGTTCGTACACCTTTAGACATTGTTAAGTATAAGAAGCAATGCTTCCTATACCACTAAGCCTTTAGTACGATTATAAGAACCAATTCATGTATTTCACAATAGAATGTCAAAACACAATTTATTGGTTCAAAAAGAATGTTGCGTAAAACAACATTACGACAACCCAAACACTAGTACAAGGATTCGATTAAATTATATATATATATATACATACACGAGCGTTACGGCACACGCTTTGCACGTGAATTGTTTTTTGTTATAAATTATATATGTTTAAATCAGTCAAAAAAATGATTTTTTTTTGTTTTCAAATGATATCAAGATTTGTATATTTGTAAAGAAGTATTTTGAATTTGTAAAGAAGTTTAATTTTAAATTCTATTTTTAGAAGTGTTTTGAATTTGTTAGCTTGTTTAATTGTTAGATTCTACTTTTAGGGATGTTTGAATTTGTAAAAGAAAGTTTAATATTAGATCCTATTTTTAAGTGATTAAGATTTGATAATATATAGAGGGGGATTTTTGGTAGTTCACGTTGATACCAAAAAAGTGTGACACCAAAGCTATTACAACTATTATTAAAGATAAATCCTATATACTGTATAAAACATTTCCATTTGGAAATCATTTACTATAACAATAGTGTTATAGTCTATGACTTCCATACTTCCCTGGAAACGTCTATTAAAACAAAATGTTGAAATCTATGTTTTCGATACTTAACACATTTTAAGTCACCTTTCAAAACCATTTAAACTCTATTTGAAAGTATTCCTTTCAAAACATTCCTTTAAAAGATTATTAACTCTTAAAACTTGAATGTATTTCCTTTATATAAAAGTTCGTATTAAGACTCAACATAAATCATTTCCATATTGATAAAACTATGTTTATAAATCTCCTTTCTATATCATAAAACTTCTATTTTATAAAATCTCTTTATTTATAAAATCTATTTATTTATAAAATTCTATTTATAAATCTTTTTCTTTATAAATATAATTTATTTATAAAATCCATTTCTAATATTTATAAAAACTCCGTTCATAAATCTAGTACTTTATTTATAGAATATCACTTCTATAAATCTTTCATATAAACCATTCAAAAATCTTTATTTAAAGTATTTCATTGAACTAAAGTTTTATAACATCAAAAATCATAACTTTTTATTCATTTAAATAATTTCATTCGTATTTATAATTTAAAAATTATTAAAACATGTATAACTTTAAATTATTTCAAAGCCATTATTTTATAGTATTTCATAATACTAAAAATATGGCCCAGTACTACTATAGCACTAAATAAGCAAAATTGTATCTATGTCATCTAATATGGCATCCAACACATCATATAATAAAATGTAGGAAAAGTAAAATAACAAGGTGAGGAATCCTGTTGGATCCCTCCAACCTATCCCCCTACGTCACATACAATATACAATCTTAAAATATAAATCAACCGCTTCGAGGCGGGATAGTGTGCAAAGGGTCATCCGCTCATACACGCGAATGTAATAGGGTCTCATCCGCTCCAAGGACGGGAATATATCCAAACTAACTAATAAAATAGTAAATCATTCAAACAATCAACAAACAGTATAAATAAAATTATCCATACTTATATAAAGATATAAGTGGGTCAGAGAGGTGATTTTACTCATTGAAATTCCAGTAATTGCCAAAGCGCTCGGGTTTGAATTAAAATTGAAAAGGCATTCAATTTTAACCCAAATTCCTACTAGCTCCAAATGCATCCATGCCAAGTCTATAGCGCAGAATTCATCGATACGATCGCAACTTATCGCGCTCAATTTGGACCTCGTATGAAAAAGTTATGAATTAACGAACGTTTGAAATAATAAAATTATCATTAAATTATAATTAATGAACTTATTTAAATTTAATAATTTTCTCTTCTTTATCACGCTCCTTCCAGGTCGAAGAAAAAAACGAACCCTCCATCGACTTCGTTCAATCTATCGCCGTCGCCGTTCTGGCCACCATCACGCCGCCACATCCATGCTGGAGACCGCCCAATCACGAGCTCCCTCATGCTACCTTTTGCGTCACCTAAATATACTCCACCGCCGTGAATTTTTCCCCTAAAACTGCCGCCTTCAAACTAAAACCACCGCTATCGTAGCTTGTCTATGGGTTATAGGAGGGGGTCAATTAGATCGTGAGATCAAGCTCTACAAGTTCCTTGTTGAAGTTTTTGGCGATCGCCGCCTCCAGCACAAGGTGAAATGGTGGCCATTGGATGGGGATGTTATTTAATGGCGGCTAAGGTTTCAATGGTTAGGGTTTTGCAAAAATGAAATGAACATGTCCTTAGATAGAAAATTTCAAAGCACTATTCGCATATTTGAATTTCAAACTCTAAATGAGGCATGCCGCTTGGTGCACTATATGTAATACCCCTATTCCGAACACAATGAAACTGGTATCTGGAGCCGATTCCATCATATACAGAAGTTAGCTTTCCAAACCAAATTATATTAATTTAAATCCCTTTAATAAATTTCTACGTGTTTCAAGCTCGCATGACCAAACCATACATTTAATCGCCACGAAATTCGACGGCATATAATACTTCACTATTACTAATCTAATAAAACTTGTTCCGTCGAAATCCGAGATAGTGTCCCTAAAGGCTATTTTTACCCTTTACTTAAAACAAATTATTATTAAAACAATTCAAATCACTTTAGTTATAAATTAAAGTTTACTATCTTCATTCTTGTTCAAATAGAATTTAAATCAGCTTTCGAAATCATTTTTATTCACATTAAATTCAAGACTCAATTATTTAAACAATTCCAAATATTCAAATAACCTTTATATTTAAAATTTAAACTATTTAACTTATAAAATTAACTTTTCAATATTTAAAATCAATTAAATATTCTAAATTCAAATGACCGAAATTCTTGGTCATTACATCTATAATGAATTATTGATGAATATGAAGAAGTACATGGAACAGTTTTGGTATTAATAGATTACGATTGCATCCATATATATGTATCAATCAGAAGAGTTCATCAACTCCTATAATATTCCCACCAAATGGGTGTTTTGCCCTTAATTATTTGATATATATTTAACTAGTATCATATGGTTCACAATCATCATATAATAAAATAATTTCTCAAAAGTATGACTTAATCTATCTTTCCAAAATAATTATCAATAATTTTAGGTACTTCCTGTATTTCCTAATGCATCAAATACCTCTACTATAGTTTTATTTCACAACAAATATCCATAATATTCTCATTGAAATATAACTATTTGATTTTCAATTGATACAAAAAAATAGTCATTATTCATAATTAATGTTCGGTATGTTTTACGAAAACAATTTTGTAATTTGATGCAACCAATAAGTGCAATATGACACAGTCCCACTATTTCCGTCATTACAAGTGTACTAAAATTCGAACTTCCATCATTCATTTAATATAGATTATTTATTTCATATACTGCAACTAGTTTGCAACGGAGAGTTGTTTGATCAAATATCTTGAATCATAGAAATAAATCTCATAGAAAACAATTTTATATATAAAAATACATTCTGAAATAGAAATTATATTTCTTATTCCAATGTTGAGTATCATATCATTATTGTAACAATTCTCATTTCTGATGTTTCTTTATGAAGTAGAAATGACCATTCACTATATTCACCCTAACTGTACTTTAAACACTTTTACTCTTATACACTTGTTTTCCTTTCTAAATGGTCAAACCATTCAAAGAAAACCCTTACAATATCATAGTGAACACTTGATTATCCCTACCATTTAAGGACATCAAATATGTTGCACTTTACGTAAACTTATCAAACTGACAGTTCAGTGATCGTATTCTTAGATCTTTCTTGCAGTTTTGGTCTAGTGTTACATTTAATAATATATGATCCTTTTGTAATCAATTAAATCGAATACTTAATCTAACAGTATTGTTTATTAGCTTATTTTGAGTAAACTAACTTCATCGAAGTATCGTACATTACAAACTATGGTTGTTTCTTGTATAACATTATATGCAATAGTATATGGATCAGATATCCATCGTCTTGTATTGCTTTTAGAGTTTGAAACTTATTAAATGCAGTACATGGTCTAAACCATACAAACATGTAAGTGACTGAATTACAAATGTATTTAACAGTTGTAAACCAGATGTTTGCATGGGTATTGAAACATTAACATGCAAAAAGCATTTATTAGTTAGTATATGTTATATTTCTATCTGTAAATATTCAATTCAGTTCATTTGTATATCTTAATTGACAAACGTTTTATCAATCATATTAAATGCACAAATATATCAATGTAGATTATTATAACGTTGTATACCATATGTTCTCACAATAATAGAATGGTTAAATTTTATCATTTCATTTTTCTAATAAGGCTCCCACTAGTTTTTATGTTTCACCAAACCCAAAGCGAAACATAGAAGTCTTTTGACTTCACTAGCATGTGTTAGGACTCGTCCACTTTGTAATTTCGATCTTGAGTTTGCTCAACAAGTCATAGATCCATGGAAGACGGATAACTCCTTATTAGTTGTATTGTATACAACTCCAAACCCTTGGTACCTTGTCCTAATTTCATTTCGCTGTTGAGTTTTGTAATGACCCATATTTCGAAAGGTTTTTGTAACATCCCAGAATATGTTAATTTTAATTCGGCAAATTATTTGCACTTTTGAATTTAAATTTGAGAATTTCAAGAGAAATAAAAATATTGTTAATATTAATATTACAAAGTTATAATGAATTAAATAAGTATTGATAGTTAAGTTTAAATATTATTTATAATAATAATAAATAGAGAAAAGAACAAACATTAGCTAACAAATAAGAAATTGTTTTAAAACAATAAAATAAAATATAGGTGATAAATTAAATATTAAAGTTAACTTTAAAATATGAATAAAATTCAAGAGTATGGTTGTAATAAAATAAGAGAACAATAATTAAGACAAACACTTTCATTTAGCAAAGTAAACCAGAAAACAAAGTATACAAGAAAGTAAGTATTTTAAATAAAAAATAAAAATAAAACAAGACTTAGTACTTATAAAAAAGCAAATCGAATAGCATGCTGAAAATATACAAAGCATGAACATAGCATGCTTTCATTAAATGCTATTACTCTGCAGCATGAACAAAGATCACATCAGCCCAAATTCAAGCATGTGTTTAGCAAAAGAAAAGGAAATATAAAAATGCTGAGCAAAAAAAGAAATATTGTACTTGTATATCTCACTCCTGTACACAAAGCCCTCCATATATATACACATCCATACTGCCTCCATCTCGTTCAAAACAAAGAAAGTAAAATAGCAAAGTCAGAAAAGAAAAAAAAAGAAGCAGTAAAACATTATCTTGTTTTCCAGACCTAAGCAAATCATTCCAGACAAAACAGGAAGAAAGAAATCAAATTGCTGTCTATTTCCAACTTTCTGTATTCAAAGGGTCTTCTCTGTTTTTATAAACTGAAGATGATATCTTTTAAAAAAATGTTGAGTTA
Source organism: Allium cepa (assembly GCA_030765085.1). Taxonomy (NCBI): domain Eukaryota; kingdom Viridiplantae; phylum Streptophyta; class Magnoliopsida; order Asparagales; family Amaryllidaceae; genus Allium; species Allium cepa. The sequence continues at coordinate 63,823,321 of CM060929.1, forward strand.
CAGTTTGTTAAATAATCAAGTAAAAACATTAGAGCTTAAGCAAGTTCATACAAATTTGTTGCAGTTAACAAATTTAAAATCAAGCTAAGAAGGAAAAAAGAAATGACTGTCCAGATTTTTGATTTTCAGATAGGAAACTGTCTCTGCTAAAATTTTACAGGTGAGTAAATTTCTTTTCCTTAAATTGGAATCTAAATATTTATTTCATGAATCTTGCATTCTTGATTATATATTGGAAAGAAAATATTGTTTGTATGTTGTGCATCACTGGAAGTATTTTTATAGTTATTTCTTAATATTTAGTTTCAGGACAGAGCAAATTAAAGAAGAAATTTAAATAAACTTCACACGATTCTTTTTAGCTTAGGATTTGAAAACAAAACAAGTTTGTTTCAACTTGAATCACAATTAAATTTTTTTTTAAGCTTTGTCTTGAGGGGTTTCTCTATGCAACCTCAAACTTTACAGTAAAACAAAATCCATGATAAATTCAAGGATGTTATATCATTGATTTGATTATATAATTCGAATAAGTGTGCAAACATAGGATTTTTAAACTAAATATGATGATTTTTATTTAAGTGGTTCAAGAGCGGTTCACGTTAGAACCAATTTCGTTCTTTTTCAAATTTCTGATGATCGGTCGAATGATAATTTATGAAAACTTGTATGAAGCTAGCGTGTTGATCCAGGACTTCGGGAAAATTGTCATAGAATTTTTCTATTGTGTATATTGACAAGTCGAATTCAATCTAGGGTTAGTTCGAGTTTTCAGGACCTGTTAGAAATCAAGGCTAGTGTAACCTCTATAGTCGATCGAGCTTCACGAGAATTTGGGGGATGATGGCTTGGTGTGTTGACGTGCTATGGCCAGAGTCGCGAATTTTTTGGTGGACTGTGCGAGGAGAATGAGGCGTTTTAGGTTGGCTACGTTCGAGCTTCAGTTTGCATGAAAGGGTGATTTTTTGATCTCGACTTCCTTGTGTCGAATCGAGTTGTGGTTTCGAGTGTAAGGGAAATTTGTGATTTGCCGAGGGTGGAGACGGCCACCAGAACGGTGGCACGACGTCGTGCACATGCACGATGTCATCTTTGTGTCAGCAAATGTTTTGGCCTGGGAGATACTCGAAGGAATGCTCGAGTGAAATGGGTTGACTCGGGTAACAACTTGATTTGTTTTGAGTTGGATTGGACGCGTGATTATGTTATCCTATATAAAGTTTTAAAATTTAAACTTAGCTGAAGCTAAAAAAAGATAAACAAAAAATAAAATAAAAGGAAGAAGAGGAAGAGAGAACGAAAGGGAAAGGGGATGACTCGGGATAGGGGAAAGAAGCGAGTGTACTTCCTGTTGTTTGTTTTGAAAACTTGCGTTAACTTAAATTTAAACTGGAAGATAAAAAGAGAAAGATGCATAGAAGAAGAAGAAGAAGGATACAGGGGAATGACGCGGGGGAATTTTTGGAAAAAAACTCGAGCCCTACTAGAGTTATTATCGTGTTTGCTCGGGTGTGTTATATAAATGGTTAAGCCCAATCCAATTGTTTTAAATTTCAATGTTAAGTTAATTTCTGCATTTAAGGTAAACAAATTTGATTTGTGTTAAGTGAAGAACTTACTATAAGTTAAATCATTTAACAATGTTTTTAGAGTTTAATTAACCCTTTAGTTAAGTAATAAAATTTAAAATAAGAATTGAATTTATTTACATTAGAACTTTTAAATGCAACAATAAATTGATTTCCAAAGTATAAAGAAGGTTTTTAAATGACAATTAAGGTAAATAATTTTTTATTAACTAATGGTTTTGAAAAGGTAATTAAGAATGATTTGTAATTAAAATTGATTAATAAACAATTAAGTGTTTAAATTAAACCGTAAATTAAGAATTTATTAATTTGATAAATTAAGTTGACTAATTAGGACTGGCAGTTAACTGAAATAATTAAGAAACAAGTAATCAGGTTAATTAAGATTTAATTTATTTATCAAAATTAATCATTGATTGTAAATAATAAATAAAAATAATTATGTGATTAATTTATTTAAACCACATTGGAAAACAATTAACTATTGTTTTGCACTGGATTGTTATTTCTGTTGTGATCGTAATACTGTGTGATGTAGATTGCTCCGTACTGATCTGTGATTTATGATTTAATTCTATATTGATGTGAAAACCCTATTGCCCGTAAAACGGCATTTAAACTTTGATGCGACAGGGAGTCGCATTTCAGTTATCTGAAACCCACATCGAACCCTGAATGTGAATCTATGTAATTGATATATCCATGTTTTAAAAAAATTAGTGTTCACTATTCGGATTAGCCGGGAGAGGACCTTTGTGTCAGGTAACCCATTTCGAATAGTGACATGTCGAAATGGATAGCATTTGAAGACCAATGGTGAAGACCGGGTATCTTCGAAAATGATAGGGCAACATATTGATTGTCTCTGCACTGAGTTGCAACGGTATAGAGATTCCCTAAGTGATGGGAAGTCCGATCGAGATTGTGGATACCCGAATTTGCAAGGACTTCTTCGGAAGTGCCTTCGGTTTTGTTCGAACCCAGAACAGACTTGAATGGATTGTATGTTTGACATTACAAATTGAGATATAAAGCTGATCTCTTTCAAATACAGATCTGTTGGTGGCGGAGAATTTATTCTCTTAGCTTAACACCCTTCTCTGAGACGTACGAGCTCAGAGATTATGTAGTTGAAGGTTATTAGTGATATGCTCCCAATTTGGTAGTGTGACATGCTGAGTGCTGCTGATCAATTGTTGATCGAAGCATGGCTTTGTAAAAAGCATAGCTTTCTGGACGAGACTTCGTCGAACCTCGCAACCCGCTTATGGTCGAAATAGGAATCATGGCAGCAAGGTTATTTGGGGATAGCTTCCCCTGAGGGTATGTCCATTTTCTTCTGGATTATGAGTGGTATCATGGTATGGAGCCCAGATACTTACTTTGTGGTTGCTGCAAACTTATTACTTTGTGGTTGTCGGTTGAGAAGCGCTTCGGATAAAGGTTGGTAACGACCGGGAAGTGGCATACTCGTGTCAGTAGTTACCTAGATATAGAGGTAACACGGCCTTGTGTGGCAGAGATCCGGTTAGGATCCGGGGACGTCCCTCCAGAGGCGTTCCACTTTATTTGGGAAGTTCCCTTGCCCGACTATTGTTGGAAATCCAATCATCCAAATACGAACCCTCTACGGTTTTAGTTGTAGAACCTGCCATTTAACATGGTAGCTATAGTAGACATACTATAATGGTACGTATGCTAGCTAAGATTAATATTCTAATTTCGAAATGCTTTCTACACTATGCACTAGTAATAATATCAAAGAAATTTCCCCGTACCAAGCATATTTGACTATCATAAGAAGAAATCTCCTCCAATTCTGCGTTTGCATTGTGTGTGTGGCAGGAGGTCTTATGGTAGTTCCATTTTTAAAAGCATACCGAAAATTCTTTTAAAAATCTAGTTTCTTTAAAAGCAACTTTTTTTTTGTTTACTCATACCAGTCCCATGACTGATCCAGAGTTTATTGTTTTCTTTCCTAAACTCTGAGTGCCCATTATTTCTACGCGGGCAGCCTAGTAGCAGGTTTCCGTATTTTGGAGTAAGCAGTATTTTGGAGCTTTTGCTTTGGAGATAACTTAGGAGCTTTTGGAGATCTCAGGTGTTTAGATTTTGGGAGTTCGTTATCACTTCTTTCATTCGAAGATTTTTGGATATAAGATCACTATTGTATTAGTATGATGTTGTATTTAGAGTTGGTGTATGTATTATATACTCAGATGTAGTATGGATACTATATTGATGTTGTATCCATGATGATATGTATAATATTCATTCTGTTCCGCTGTTTTATATTCATCTATTGTTGTTATAAGCTTCATCTGAACTGAAATTTAACGTTCGAATCTCCGGCAGTCGATTACAAGTGAGGTATTTGACGTCGACTTTTGAACGCTGGATTTTGGGTCGTGACAAATTGGTATCAGAGATTAAGGTTGAGTAAGAACTTTAGCTATGGAGTATAACACATTAGATGGCTCATTAGAGATAGGGTGAAGTATACCCTAGAATGAGTATAAACTGAAAGACCGAAAACCCCTAATTTCTTGGTCTATTCCTTTTAAATTGTTAATGTTTCCTAAGATATCTTGTCCGTATGCCTAAATCAAGTTTTATTGCTATTTGCAGATAGTAAGAATGAGCGGAAGAAGAGGATAAAGTAGGGAACGGGGAAATACCACCGCAACTAGTTAAGTCCCTGCAACTGCCATTGTGCCTACTCAATTTCAGCCTAATCTAGCTGATCTATATAAAAAAAATCGAGACTTGGAGGAAAGCCGTTTAATGGCAAGGAATCTGTTGTAGAAGCCCAAGCTTGGATCTAATCTTGTGAAAGAATTTTTAAAGGATTAAAGTTGAAAGACGATCAAAAGCGACTAATAGCTTCTTGGCAACTCCAAGAGGAAGCGTCAGCTTGGTATGAGACAGTTGTTGTGGATGAGTCAGAAGATAAGTTTACTTGGGGACGATTTAAAGAAGTGTTTGAGCAGCGATATATTCCATCTGCTGGTATCTCTCGAATGTACTAGGAGTTCCTAGATTTGAAGCAAGGAAGTCTATCATTTGAGGCATACTTGAATAAATTCAATGAATTGTCTCGATGTGGTCCGGAACTAGTAAGTACACCCTTGAAGAAAAATGAAAGATTCATTCGAGGAATGAATAAGGATTATCACGAGAGAATGACAACCCACATTAAAGAATCTTTTTCAGACTTGATTGATATGGGTTATCGATATGCTACTTTAGATATGCAGGAAATTCCGAAAGAGAAGGGGAGTTCAAGTAGTTCGAATAGGAAGAAAAGAAAATTCGAAGGAAAGAAACTAGTTTGAAATAAGAAGAAGAAGAGGAGTAATCGAGAGAATTCAAACCGAAATGTTGTTTGTTTTAATTATCAGGAGGAAGGCCATTTAATAAATGATTGTGAGAAGCCAAAGAAACAAATTAAGAAGAATCAACTTGTAAAGGCAAGTTGGAAATCCAAGGAATGCTATTGTTGTCATCATCCAGGACATGGAGTTAAGAATTGCCCGAAAAAGAGACAACACGAATAGCGAAAGTGTGCGAAATAAATGATAACGCCTCCACTTCTAAGGCGAATGAAGGAATGGGAGTTTTGGAGGGTAACCTTATTATTGGTGAACGAATTGTTAGAGTTTTGTTTGACACGGGAGCTTCACGTAGCTTTATCTCCCAACATCTCATGGATGAATTAAAACTTAAACTCAGGTTTGTCGATGAACCTATTTGTATGAAGAATCCAGCGGGTGGTCCTTCAAATCTTTGTCTATACTGTAGAAGGGTGCCTATCTCTTATTCTGGCCATAAATTTCCTAATAACCTTTATGTTCTCGACTTCAATGAATTTGAAATCCTACTCGGGATGAATTGGTTATCGAAATACGAAGCCAAATTAGATTTCAACAATCGAACGATTCTAGTCAAAACTAAAATTGGAGATTTCATTGAAATTTCTTGTGAAGACCCTAGTCCGAAAAGAGATAAACTGATATATACTTTGGGATATCCAGAACCTAGTCTGGAATCCATTCCTGTTGTCCAGCATTTCCCCGATGTATTCAAAGAAGTAGAATCTTTACCTCCACATAGAGAAATAAATTTCAGAATTGACTTAATTCCGAATGCTCGTCCTGTCGTCCATGCTACTCGCAGGATGGCACCCAAGGAAAAAATTGAATTGGTTCAGCAAACTGATGATCTGCGAGCAAAAGGAAATCGGACGGATCTTTGAGATTATTTGTTGACTATCGCGATCTCAATAAGAAAACTCTCAAGAATAAGTTTCCTTTACCCAGGATCGACGATTTATTCGATCAACTTCATGGTGCACGATTCTTTTCTAAGATGGATCTAGCTCAGGGATTCCATCAGTTGCGAATTGCCGAAGATTGTGTTCACCTAACTGCTTTTAGGGGCCCTGACATGTTCTACGAATGGTTAGTTTATGCTCTTCGGACTAACCAACGCTCTTGCGTACTTCGTAGATTTGATGACCCGTGTGTTTCGGGAGGTGCTGAATAAATTTGTTCTTGTATTTATCGACGATATTCTAATTTATTCCAAAACTGAAGAGGAGCATGCTAAACATCTCAGAATTGTTTTGGAAAATTTAAGAAGGAACGTCTTATTTGCTAAATTTTCTAGGTGTCGCTTCTGGGTCAAAGAAGTTAGATTTCTTGGCCATATTGTTAATGAAGAAGAGATTTCTGTTGATCTAAGCAAAATTTCTGCTATTCTTGACTGGAAGCGACCCACGACTCCGAAAGAGGTTCGAAGTTTTCTTGGTTTAGCAGGCTATTACCGGAAGTTTATTCAGGACTTTTCTAAAATTGCTAGCCCATTAACCAAGCTAACCATGAAAAATGCCAAGTTCAATTGGACCCCAAGATGTGATGAAGCTTTTCAGGAATTGAAAAAGAGATTAACTACTGCTCCTATTCTCGCTAACATCAACGGGAACCAAGGCTTATCTGTCTATACTGACGCTAGTGGTGATGGGGTAGGTGCAGTGTTAATGCAGAATGGAAAGGTGATTTCCTACACGGGTAGACAATTACGTCCACATGAGAGAAACTACCCAACACATGATATGGAACATTTGGCTGTTGTTTTCGCTCTGAAAATGTGGCGACATTATCTTCTGGGTAAAAATCTTTTCAGCTTTCATAACAAATTACGAAATTAATTTAAACTTAATAAATATACTTAATAAACTCTCTTTGTTTTAGGTGAAAAATTCAAACTATTCACCACCACAAATCTTTGAAATATCTCTTCACCCAGAAGGATCTAAATCTGCGACAACAACGTTGGTTGGAATTTCTGGCATCTTATGACCTAGATATTCTATATACACCCGGAAAAGCCAATGTAGTTGTCGATGCTTTGAGTAGAAAGCACGCTATTCTTGCTCATCTTGTTATCACTCTTACTCTCCTTGAAAAGATTGCCAACAAGAAAAAAGAGGACAATTTTTTTCAGGAAATATATGGGATAATTCGTCGAGGTGAGGATTCTAGTTTTGCGATTGATGATAATGGGGTCATAAGGATGAAAGGCAGGATATGTGTTCTATACTTCTCTGATCTGAAATGTGAAGTTTTGGAAGAATGCCATAAGTCCAAACTTTGCATCCATCCAGGAGTCAACAAAATGTATCATGATATTAAAAGAACTTTCTGGTGGAAGACGATAAAGAGAGATATATCCATATATGTGAGTCGCTGTGCTACTTGTCAACAAATTAAAAGCGATCAAAAGAAAGTAGCCGGTTTACTTCAACCTTTGGAGGTACCAAAGTGGAAACGGGATCAGGTATCGATGGATTTCATCGACGGATTTCCATGAACTAAGAAGGGAAATGAAGCAATTTGTGTTGTAGTGGACCGTCTAACCAAAACTGCTCACTTTATTCCAGTGAAATCCACTCGGACTGCAGCAAGCTTAGCAGGGCTATACATAAAGGAAATTTTTCGTCTCCATGGTATTCCCAGCAGTATAGTGAGTGATCGTGATCTGATCTTCACTAGTAGATTTTGGGAGGCTTTCCAAGCCGCTTTGGGAACAAAATTGAATCTCAGCACTTCTTATCACCCACAATCTGATGGGAAGATAGAAAGGGTTAGCCGAATTCTAGAAGACCTTTTGCGAGCTTGCATTCTCGATTTTGGAGGTTCTTAGGAGGACCATTTACATCTGGTATAATTTTCTTATAACAACGGTTATCAAGCCAGTATTGAAATGGCTCCTTTTGAAGCTTTATATGGTCGTCCGTGTCGATCACCTGCATGCTGGATCAAATCAGGTGATAAACTCGTGCTTGGACCTGACATGATTAAAGAAGCCACAGAGAAGGTAGATTTTATTCGAAAGAAGTTATTAACTGCCCAAAGCCGTTAGAAAAGCTATTATGACCGCCGACAAAGAGATTTGGAATTTCAAGTTGGAGATTCTATATTTCTGAAAGTGTCTCCAATGCAGGGAGTATTGAGGTTTGGGAAAACTGGAAAGCTAACACCGCGTTATATTGGTCCTTTTCCTATTCTGGAAAGGATTGGTCCTCTAGCATATCGAGTGCAGCTACCCAGGTGGTTATCTGGCGTGCACAATGTATTTCATATTTCTAATCTCCGAAAATTTGTACACGATCCAGATAATATTATTGAGGAGGCAGCTCAACAGGATCTTGAGATCATTCCTAACTTGGCAGTAGAAAGAGAGCCGGTAAAAATTGCAGATCGTGATGAGAAGCGATTGAGAAACAAAGTTGTGAAACTGGTCAAAGTTCAATGGAGTGGAGATCCAAAGGACTGTACTTGGGAGACTGAAGATAATGTGAAGAAATCATATCCCAATTGCAGAGTAGACATTTCAGCTTAAACTGGTAAGCCATTTCCTTATTATTTCTGAATTGGTATATTCTTTGTTTGCGTTTCTCTCTCTTTCAATTTCGAGGATGAAATTTTCTTAAGGAAGGGATATTGTAACATCCCAGAATTTGTTAATTTAAATTCGGCAAATTATTTGAACTTTTGAATTTAAATTTGAGAATTTCAAAAGAAATAAAAATATTATTAATATTAATATTACAAAGTTATAAGGAATTAAATAAATATTGATAGTTAAGTTTAAATATTATTTATAATAATAATAAATGGAGAAAAAAATAAACATTAGCTAACAAATAAGAAATTGTTTTAAAACAATAAAATAAAATATAGGTGATAAATTAAATATTAATAGTTAACTTTAAAATAGAAATAAAGTTCACGAGTATGGTTGTAATAAAATAAGAAAACAATAATTAAAACAAACACTTTCATTTAGCAAAGTAAACCAGGAAACAAAGTATACAAGAAAGTAAGTATTTTAAATAAAAAAATAAAAATAAAACAAGACTTAGTACTTATAAAAAAGCAAATCGAACAGCATGCTGAAAATATACAAAGCATGAACATAGCACGCTTTGATTAAATGTTATTACTCTCCAGCATGAACAAAGATCACATCAGCCCAAATTCAAGCATGGGTTTAGCAACAGAAAAAGAAATATAAAAATGCTGAGCAAAAAAAGAAATATTGTACTTGTATACCTCACTCCTATACACAAATCCCTCCATATATATACACATCCATACTGCCTCCATCTCATTCAAAACATAGAAAGTAAAATCGCAAAGTCAGAAAAGAAATAAAAGAAGCAGTAAAACATTATCTTGTTTTCCAAACCTAAGCAAATCATTCCAGATCAAAACAGGAAGAAAGAGATCAGATTGCTGTCTATTTCCAACTTTCTTTATTCAAAGGCTCTTCTCTGTTTTTATAAACTGAAGGTGATATCTTTTAAAAAAATCTTGAGTTACAGTTTGTTAAATAATCAAGTAAAAACATTAGAGCTTAAGAAAGTTCATACAAATTTGTTGTAGTTAATAAATTTAAAATCAAGCTAAGAAGAAAAAAAGAAAAGACAGTCCAGATTTTTGATTTTAAGATAGGAAACTGTCTCTGCTAAAATTTTACAGGTGAGTAAACTTGTTTTCCTTAAATTGGAATCTAAATATTTATTTCATGAATCTTGCATTCTTGATTATATATTGGAAAGAAAATATTGCGTGTATGTTGTGCATCACTGGAAGTATTTTTATAGTTGTTTCTTAATATTTAGTTTCAGGACAGAGCAAATTAAAGAAGAAATTTAAATAAACTTCACACAATTCTTTTTAGCTTAGGATTTGAAAACAAAACAAGTTTGTTTCAACTTGAATCACAATTAAAAATTTGTTTTAAACTTTGTCATGAGGGGTTTATCTGTGCAACCTCAAACTTTACAGTAAAACAAAATCCATGATAAATTCAAGCATGTTATATCGTTGATTTGATTATATAATCCGAATAAGTATGCAAAAATAGGATTTTTAAACTAAATATGATGATTTTTATTTATGTCGTTCAAGAGCGGTTCACGTTGGAACCAATTTCGTTCTTTTTCAAATTTCTGATGATCGATCGAATGATAATTTATGAAAACTTGTATGAAGCTAGCGTGTTGATCCAGGACTTCGGGAAAATTGTCAAAGAATTTTTCTATTGTGTAAATTGACAAGTCGAATTCAATCTAGGGTTAGTTCAAGTTTTCAGGACCTATTAGAAATCAAGGCTAGTGTAACCTCTATAGTTTATCGAGCTTCACGAGAATTTGGGGGATGATGGTGTTAACGCTAAAGTCGAACGCTAACACCCCGGTGTAAGTAGTAAAAATGTGAAAGCACCACCCGCTGGTACAGGAACTAGAGATATGCAGAAGATAACAGAAAATCAAGTAAAGAGACACAGTTTTTATAGTGGTTCGGCTTAATGTTAAGCCTACGTCCACTTTAATCCTCTTTATTGCTGATTCGTTTACAATCTTTACAATGATCTTTGATTACAACACAACTAAGACAAGTAGCTAAAACTTCAATGTATAAGAGCTCTTCGAATTCATGTCGAATGTGTTAGATCTCTCTTGAAGTCCGTAGAGGTGTCTTCGGTGTTTGAAGTGTCAGATGAATCGAGAAAACAACAGAGTATAGGCGTTCTAGAAATGAGCCAAAAGTCCCCTCTTCGGTGGAGTAGGCAAGGTATTTATTGGGAATTTTTGGAGTTAGGTCGTAGGTCGTGGACGACCTAAGGGTTAAGTCGATCATGCTATAGGTCATGGGCGACCTAAGGAATAGCAGGAGAGGGAGTGGCGACCTAAGGAACTACGGCATAAAGAGTAGCGGCATAAAGAAGTTGCCTTGGTCTGTTTAGGTCGTGAGCGACCTAGTAGAAGATGCAGTATGCAGCTTAGGTCGCGAGCGACCTAATGGAAGAGGTCATGTGAACTCGGCTCTTGCTTGTGGAAGATGCTAGGTCGTGACTTGTTAGGTCACTCCCCCTTTTAGGTCGTTAGGTTGCTCCCCCTTTTAGGTCGGTAGGTCGCTCCCCCTTTTAGGTCGTTAGGTCGTTGCTTCATTGAGTAGATTAGGTTATTAGCTCACTAGGTCACAAGACCTCTTAACTTTTTAGGTCGCTACGTCGCGGAGCCCTTCAACTGGTTAGGTCATTAGGCTCTTCAATTGGTTAGGTCGCGGGGATCTTCAATTGGTTAGGTCGCTGTTCAGAATAGGGTTAACACTTTCCCCTTGAAGCATATGCCTATGTAATAGGTTGTATGCTTCGATCTAACTTCGCTAGGTCGTGAGTGACCTAAATAAGCTTGTTAACTCGCGTGTCGATACATCTTTCCCTCTTTTCTATATAAGTCGTTAGCTCGCTTCATCCTCCTCACTTTATTGCGTATACTCTACCACCATTGTTGCATTCGAGCTCAGAAGTTAACACGAAATCTTCTCCTTTTTCATCCCCAATCGTTAATTCCATCAGTTAATTTAGGTAATTTTGAGCATTTATTCGCGCATTTGCCACCGATTCCCCCATAATCATCCCCATACGATTTTTGTTGTTATGTTGCAAAATTGCATTCGGATTTGCCCTTCGATTCTTGTCGAGTTGCTAGCAATTGCTGTAGAAACGAATTGGCCTAGGGTTTCATGGAGTTTCAGGAAGTTTGGAGGAGATGATGAGGTTTTAGGTTAACGGGTTATTGGATTTCAGGTTATGTTATGGCGCTTCTGGTGAGGCGAGGGAGATGGACACGTGGCAACATGTGAGTGGACAGTAGGACATAAGGGTTCATATGGGAGATGACTTGACATTGCCGAATTGCTTCTTGCGACCTAACAGATTTATGACCTAACAAACTTACGACTTAAAAGATTGTCGAGTTATTTCTGAAAAACCTTTACGACCATACAGATTTGGCCGACCTACTTCTTGCGACTTAACTTATTTTCGACTTAACTTTTTAGGTCGCGTGTGTATTCAAGCGACCTAGGATTAGCCAGATTTGCACTGCCTTGACCTGAAGCTTTAATCTGCCTCATAACTTTTAGATCGTAGGAACATGATACTGTTGAACTTTTTGACTTGAACAGTACGACTTAAGGGAGCTTCGACCTATGCTAAGTCGTTTGAGCTTGACTGCTTGTAAAAATTAGACAGCACTTAACTGAATTTTCAACTTGAACTGTTGAGATAAACTGCCTGAACTTGTTGCACTTCTTTACAGATTATATTAACTTTTAATGCTAACAACCTGTTAAATACAACATTTGCATAAAACTAGGGCGAATATACTGCCACTGACCGCCCACATCGAATGACAGATTAGTAGATAAAGAATAATCAACTTAAAGAAATTATGCGAATGAAGTGCTATGAAGCAACAAATTCAAATGAAGTAGCAAAGTAAAATTAATCAACTAAAGCTGATCTGTTTGCATCAACACTGCACTTGTACTAGGACCCAAAATAACAAGCCCTGAAATTTTATAATTGACAAATGCCTATTAGTTTAATTCCAGTTATATTTGCTTGTCGTTTTATTAGTTTTGCACAACACTTCACACATTTAGGAAACGTGCACCTTCATATTTGAATATCCAGTTCCTTGTGTAGAATGACTTCTCAAAAAGAGATAGTAGGGCAAGTTGGAGAGGTCTTCCCAATAGCTAACCCCTTGGATAATCCCTCGGAAAGAACTCCAACTACTCTAAATCAACGGGTGTTCAACCAATTATGTATTCAGTTTGGTATTGCTGAGGCAGACGCTTTGCTTCCTGGGGTAAATGATACTGCTGACAGGCCACCTCTTGGTTTCATCGCAGTTAATCGTCAGATGTGCTTGAGTGGAGCTATTCCTCCTTTTAACGATTTTCTTCGACAACTCCTTCTCCGATTGACTATCTCTCCCTTCCAGTTGCATCCCAATGGCTATGCCATGTTGATGGGACTGTGTTACTGTTCAGGAGGACACTCGACCGTCTTTCAAGCTTTGAAGAAATTTGTTACTTATGCACATTTGCGAAGAACAAAGATCATCCTTCCATCATGCTTGTGAGAAGCGCAAGGAAACGTAAACTGATAACCGATCTTCCTAAAAGCGCCCAAGGGTTTTTGAGCCAATTTTTCTTTGTTCGCTGCCCCCCAGGATTCTACAGCATTTGGAAAGTAGGAAGTAAGCTTGCCTATCTCCGTTCTTCCCGTTTCTGAACTTTCCAAAATCCGAGTTGTTAAGTGCTAACTTCATTCCTTACTTTTACAGCACTTCCTCCCCTTTCTAAAGATTCCAGCCATAAGCCGACTTTTGAAAGACTAAGTGCTGTGGCGGTTGAGGAGAGAAGCGTTAAATTTTTGTTGAAGGACGAATTTTTGCATCAATTTGGACTTTTGTATCCTTCCCGATCTACCCAACTTCATGATGCCCTTGGTTCTCAAACAGAGACTCCAGATGCCCTAGTTTCCGTCGAAGAACTTACACCGAAGGAACCTACTGCTGAGGCTTCATTGGTGAAATGTTCTGCTTCCGGTGACGTTGTGGGGTCATCCAAAAAACTTGTACTTCCCCCGGTTATCGAAGAAGAGGAACCTCCTCAACACTCCGGGAAGGCTACTGATGAAGGGGCTGAGAGAAAGAGTCCCGCTAGGCATGACGGTGACGACATTTTGAGGGATTGAGCGACTTGGTGGTTACTTCACGTGAGCTCTTCAAAGATGATACTACTGCTTCTAAACTTGCTTCTCCAGCAGTTGAAGTGACATCAGTTTTGCAAGCAACTCCATCAACCCAAGAGATGACTCTTAAGCCGAAGAGTGGTTTGTAGCTTGACGCGCGTAGTTCACACGCCACACACACTTAGGATTTTAGCAGCTTTGTGCACTTAACTTCTTTTCTTTGAAGATTTCTAAACTTGTCTCTTATTCATTTTCAGGTTCTCCAATGGGACGTAGCAGCTCATACTATGATGACTTTCAGCGTTATGGAAGACGCGACTCTTATGATCCAAAGTGGTATCTTCCTACCTCTGGGGAGACCGACGAAGAAAGGGCTGCAAGAAAAGCTCTCGAGAGGCGGTCTTATGAGGAGCGCTATGGGAGAAGGGATGAACGACATGATTCTTCCCAAAGAGATGATGATTCCCACGAAAGAAAATCTCATCATGACAAAGGGAAAGGTCATATCGCTGAAGATCCAGGTAAGCGGGCCAATCTTAGTGAAACGCCGGCGCCTGCAATTTTTGAAAAGCCCGCTGCTCCCATCTCTTTGGAAATCCCTTCCAACTCTCCTGCCCTTCAAGGAGCTGATATTCAAACGATCATCAACAGGCCTCCATATCAAATTCAGAATGCCCCGCCTGCACTTCAAAGCCGGTTTCCACACTGGTGTTTAAAAGGAGTGCGCTTCGACTTCGACTTGATTCCTATTGACAAGCAAGCCATGCTAAGGAATCTCGACGCTGTTAAACTTGACAATGAGAGAATGTCGGGATGGCAAAAGCTAGTTGACGAGCTTCAAAGAGTGAATCTCTTGAATCTTGAGGGTATGTTAACCATGGAAAGCGATAAGTCCGAGTGGAAGAAAACTCTCGACCAGCATGATGCAGAGATGAAAAAATCATTGCTTACAATGAGAAGCTTGAAGTGAAAATTGAAAAACTCAAAGAAGAGCTTGCCACTTCTTCCACTTCCTATACTCAAAAGGAAGAAGTGCTTCAAAACCAGGTGAGAGATGCTCATGCCGCGCAAAAAGATGCTGAAGCTAAATTCGAAGCACAGCAGAAAATTGTAGAAAGCTACCGAACTGATGTTGCTCAGTTGCGAGAAAAAACCAGCTCCCAGAACTTGGAGATTGAAATGTTAAGGGCTCGACTTTCTGAAGTTGAAAAAGAGCGTGATGAAGCTATCGCTGGCAAAGCAGCAGCCGAAGAATCTCATGAAGCAACCAAAGCCAACATCAGCTCTACCTTATTCGAGTTTTATTTGCACAGCGTCCTGGGGCACGGTAGCCTTTCGTTTTTGGGCCCGAAATACGAGATTACCTTAGCCGAAGTATGGGAAGCCGCACTTGATATGCTTGGAGGCACTGGCTATGCTGAAGCAGATCTTAAGGCACACTATCTAGATGATGATGCATGTGCCGCCCTTGCCAAGGGGAAGGAGCAACTTGCTAAACAGCGAGCCGGAACGGCGGAAGGAGAACCTTTAGCGAAGGCACATTCGACCGACCCGACTCTTCCTTCGGTTTCGGCCGACATTGATATCATTGGCTCCATTTCCCGTTCTTCGCCTCCTGCCAAAGCTGACATTGAAATTGTAACTGCCCATACTGGAGATGAGGCTCAAGAAAGCGCCGAAGCACAAGGCTTTGAAGTTGACGTGATAAAGCCAACTTCTCTAGGTAACTTCAACGTTGACTTAGCTCAAGTGGACTGCTTGTTCGCTTCTCATGAGCTTGATGAACTTTTTGATTATTATTTAAGCCTTGACGCGCCACTATCTCCTCTCTTTGCGTGGAACACTGATTTTAACTTCTCTTCTTCTGTAGTGAAAATGCCAAGTGCCACGCAGACTTCTCCTCTTCCAGCTGTTCCACCTCCATCTCTTCAAATTACTCCTCCTTCTACTTCTCAACCGGGGTCGCAAGAAGAATTAATAGAAGCTCTTTAAGGCTTGGACGACCCAGCTGCTTCGCAAGAGCGGAAGGCTGAGGAACTTGAAGAAGGTGAAAAGACTCCGGAGCAATTTCATGATGACACAAAGCTGTCTGCACTTATAACTCCGGGCAGCGAGTCTTCTTCAAGGAAGAAGGGGAAGCGTGTAACTTCGAAGAAGAGAAGGAAAAGCACTTCTGCTAGCGAAGAGAAGGCGAAAGTAGACCCAGCTGTACCTCTATCTCCTTCTTCCCCGACTCGTCCAAGCCGGCTTCCAAAATTAACCATTAGGCCGGGTGAGGGCTCTAAAGGTGGCGGGAAAAAGAAATAATGAGTCTCTCTCTACCCTTCTTGTTTTGCTTTTTGCTTGTACATAAAGTCTTGTATTGACCGGAATTTGTGCAGGCACCGGTCCCCGCTCTTTTGAAACCTGCACATGTATTAAAATTTTATAGTAGGGAATAAATTGATTCTTTTCATTTGTACAATCTTTTGATTGTATTTGTGAATGAATTTATTCCTTATTTTCACACAAGTTTCTTCACTGTGATATTGCAATAAGTTTGTGGTATGTTGCTTGAGCGTTGCTTTTATTAATGTAGCTATATTGTATTGTATTGCCCCCATACCACGGCTTATTGCAATTTCTTTCATTTGGTAAAACTTTGGAGAACAGATCTTCTGCTTCGAGAAGACTTGTACTCTTAAGTTGGAGAACAATTCTTATGTTTCGAGAAGACTTGTACTCTTAAGTTGGAGAAAAATTCTTTTGTTTCGAGAAGACTTGCACTCTTTCTTTAGAGAATAATTTTTCCATTTTGAGAAGGCTTGCACTTTTTCTTTAGAGAATATTTTTTCCATTTTGAGGAAATGTTACTCGGCTTTAGTAGAATGTGCCTTGTATTAGAGAAGTCTTCTCTCTCTCTTTTGTTTGAAAAAGTTTTTACACTTCACTTTCGGAGAGAGTTACTTTTATTTTTTGACAAGTGGATTCTCCTACGCGGTGAAGCGAGTTTCCAAAGAAGGCTTTGAATTGTCACTACAACTTCTAGGGAAGAATATTTTCAAGATGGGGAAATTGATCTTCCCTTAAGAGATGCAATGTGCCCCCAAAGAGGGCTTTCTTCCTTCTTCTTTTTATTCTTTTTTTTTTGTTGTGCCTCGTTGGAGGGCTTTTTTGTTTCGTTCACTTGAAAGTGCTTTTCTTGGGACGTGCCTCCGAAGAGGTCTTGTGCCTCCGAAGAGATCTTGTGGTGCCTCGGGAGAGGTCTTCTGCCTCCGAAGAGGGCAGGTGTGCCTTTGGTGAAGGCGAGTGCCTCTGAAGAGGGCTTGTGGTGCCTCGGGAGAGGTCTTGTGCCTCCGAAGAGGTCTTGTGCCTCCGAAGAGGTTTTATTTGATTGCCTAGAAGTTACTTTCTCATGATTGAATGGATTCACGGGGCGGACGCAAGTTACTTAATTGGATGTTCGTTTGCACAAATGATCGCAACTAGTTAACAAGGGCCCTCGGTGATTCCACCAATCTTTTTTGGTTGAGAAGAGAACTTTCTTTTTTCGGCGTGCCTCGTTAGAGGTCTTTATCCTCCGAAGAGTTGTGCCTCCGAAGAGGGCGTGTGCCTCCGAAGAGGTCTTTGGGTGGTTGGCTCGCCATGAAGGTTATGTCTCATGGTTAAGTGGATCCACGGGACAGACGCAAGTTATCCAACCGGATGTTCGTTTGCACAACGATCGCAATCAGCTAGCAAGGGCCTGGTGCCTTTGCTTTGGGAAGGTTCCCCTCCAGTGGTTCCACCAACCTTTTTGTTGAGAGGCAGGACTCCTTTTTGGCTGCTTTCTGTCTGCTCACCCATGTCTGTTCGTCATTTGCTCATTAGCGATTCCCTGTTATCATTTCCAAGCACATGTTCCTTTCTTTTGCAAGTAGTTTGTCTTATCCAAAGAAGTGTACTTCATTGTTAAGCGAGTCCGACGGAATCACTAACTGTTTGTATGAAGCACTCCTTATGTAGGATTTAGAATCTGGAATTTTTGTGGCTTGAGATTTGTTTATTGAGTGATTTCAGGGATCGCTTGGCCTTGTGATGGGTAAGCTTTCTTTTAAGGGCCTGCAATGTTAAATCGACATTTTAGCAATACATTTAAAGTATTTACACATCGAGACAAAACAGGCATTTTATAATAGTAGAGAACACAAGATTTATAGTGGTTCAGCCAAGAACTGGGCCTACATCCACTTTATAGTTCTTATTATTCATTTGCACTAGTTTTACAATAGCTTGCAATACAAGAATCATACATCCGTAATCATTTTACAAATTTAAGCAAAGCTTTTAAGTAAAATATGGACGCAGGTGATTGCTGTTCCAAGCTCTTGGAATTGGATCTCCTTCGACGGTTGTCAGTTTGAAAGCGCCATCAAGAAGCTTTTTGCCTATGGCATACGGCCCTTCCCAGTTTGGCGCAAACACTCATGTTGCTGTCATGATCCTTTTCAAGACTAGATCCCCAATCTCAAAGCTGCGTTGGCGAACTTTGGAATTGAAGTGCCTGGTAATCCTTTGCTGATGAGCTGCAATTTTGAGTTGTGCCTCTTCCCTTCTTTCATCAAGGAAGTCAAGTGCTTCAAGTTGCAACTTCTCATTTTCAGCCTGGTTGAAATGAATTCTTCTGTGTGAGGGAAGCTCTGTTTCCACTGCAATCATTGCTTATGATCCATATGCTACTGAGAATGGGGTGTGCCCAGTCGCAGTTTTGTGGGTAGTTCTGTATGCCCATAGTGCTAGTGGCAGCTTATCGACCCAACCACCTTTCGCTTTTTCCAGCTGTTTTTTGATGGTTGACTTGATAATTTTGTTTACTGCTTCCACTTGCCCGTTTGCCTACGGATGAGCCACTGCTGAGAAGCTTTTTTGGATCTTGAATCGCTTGCAAAAATCCTGGAACTCTTCGCTTTCGAATTGGGTACCATTGTGTGTGATTATCTTTTGAGGCACACCATACCTGCAAATGATATTCTTAGTCACAAAGTTTATCATCTTTTTAGAGGTAATAGTAGCTAATGGTTCGGATTCAACCCATTTAGTGAAATAATCAACAGCAACAATAGCATATCTGATTCCGGACTTGGCAGTTGGCAAAGGCCCGATGAGATCTATTCCCCAAATAGCAAATGGCCATGGACTGACCATCTGTATTAGCTCGGTGGAAGGTGCTCTTGGGATTTTTGCAAATCTCTGGCATCGATCACACTTTCGGGCGTAGCTAGCAGCATCACGATTAATGTCTGGCCAAAAATACCCATAGCGGAGAATTTTCTTTGCTAGAGTTTGACCACCTGAATGATCCCCACATTCTCCTCCGTGCACTTCAACTAAAATTGTCTTAGCCTCTTCCTTGGTTACACATCAGAGTAATGGCATTGAGAATCCCCGTCTGTACAACCGACTGTCTTGAATTACATATCTTGAAGCTTTCCTTAACAGCTTCTGACGCTTCTTTGAATTTTCTGGAAGGGATCCGTTAAGTAGATATTCTTTGATTGGAGTCATCCACGACTCCTGCTCTTGAGAAGCAGTCATGATCCAGTCAATCTCCATTTCATCAATACTTGGGGCTGACAAGACTTCTACAGGGACCAATCCCAGTAATTGAGCTTCGCCGGTGCTTGAATACTTTACGAGAGAATCTGCCTTCCTGTTCTCTTCCCGAGGTATATGACTTATCGTATAATGATCGAAATCATCGAGAAGTTCCCAGGCCCTTGACAAGTAAGCAGGCAGATTTCCTCCTTTAGTTTGAAACTCTTTCTTGACTTGGCATACAATAAGCTGGGAATCACTGAAGATCTGCAACACCTTGATATTCAGTTCTTTAGCAATCTTCAAGCCGGCAATAAGAGCTTCATATTCTGCTTCATTATTGTCGAAGGAAATTCCAATCTCAATGCATAGCACAATGATCGCCCTTCGAGGGTTTCAAGCACGACCCCATTTCCAGAACAATAGTCATTTCTTGCGCCATCAACATATAATTTCCATCGGGTCGGGATGTCATCAGTAACTTCTTCCTCGCTGTCACCTTTATCTGTGTATTCTGCAATGAAATCTGCTAAAGCTTGTCCATTGATTGCTCTTCGGGGATGGTGAGTGATATCATACTGGCTGAGTTCAATATTCCACTTCAGAGGACGACCCAAAGTCTCAGGGCGAAATAGGACTTGCTTTAGAGGCTGATCAGTGAGGACTTTGATAGGATGAGCTTGAAAATATGGCCTCAACTTTCTGGAAGCTATCAGTAGGCAATAGCAAGTTTTTCTAGCTTTGAATAATTCATCTCTGCCCCAGTGAATCTCTTGCCGATGTAGTAGACCGGGCGCTGAACTTTTGCATCTTCCCGTGCTAATGCTGCACTGAGAGCATGAGACAAAATTGCTAAATATATGAAAAGATCTTCACCGTTGCTAGGCTTAGAAAGTATTGGAGGCGCTTCCATGTGACAAATTAGTTCATCGAAAGCTTTCTGACATTTGGAGTCCATTCAAAGTTTTTCTTTCGTTTCTTCAGAGCGTTAAAGAATGGAATGCATTTATCTGTGGCCTTGGAAATAAACCGACTCAAAGCAGCAACTTTCCCATTGAGGCTCTGCAATTCCTTCTTTGTCCTAGGGGCTTTGACTTCTCTTAGAGTAGTAATTTGAGCAGGATTAGCCTCGATGCCCCTAGCACTCATAATGAAACCCAAGAATTTCCCGGACTCTACCCCGAATGAACATTTCGAAGGGTTAAGCTTCATTCCATACTTTTGGAGGACTGTGAACATTTCTGCCAAGTGATCCATATGGTCCACTGCCTTCTTTGACTTCACCAACATATCATCAACGTAAACTTCCATAGTTTTTCCAATCTGTGGCTTGAACATAGCATTAACAAGTCTTTGGTAAGTTGCCCCCGCATTCTTCAGTCCGAAGGGCATGACTCTATAGCAGTAAAGACCAACATCGATGATGAAGCTCGTGTCCTTCTGATCTGGCTCATGCATCACGATTTGGTTATATTCGGAGTAAGCATCCATAAAAGACAACAATTCATGCCCGGCTGTTCCATCCACCAACTGACCAATCCTGGGTAACGGGAAGCTGTCTTTGGGGCAGGCTTTGTTTAAATCTGAAAAGTCGATGCATACTCTCCACTTTCCATTTGCTTTTTTAACCAGCACCGGATTAGAAACCCAATTTGGATAAGTGGACTCTCTGATGAAACCATTCTCCATGAGCCGGTCTACTTCTTCTTTTAATGCTGCTAACCTTTCTGGACCCTGGGTTCTTCTTTTCTGCTTTACAGGTGTAAATTTCAGATCAATATTCAGAGTGTACCGCGATTTCTGGAGATATTCCACACATATCGGCATGACTCCAAGCGAATACATCCAGATTTTCTTTCAAGAATGATATCAAAATATTTTGAACCGTCACACTATGTTGAGAACCCACATTCAGCACCTTGTTTGGATCTTTCGGGTCAACAGGTACTGGCACCGTTACTTCCACTGGCACCACTCTATTCTCCCCTGTACTGGCTTTTCTGGGATCCATTTCTTTTCACGCAATACTATGCTCGCCAGTGCAGGGTCCACCCTGTAATTGCTACAAGGTTGGTTCCTTGATGCGGAGTGGAGCTGCCGCATCCTTTCCCATCTCTCTCTTTCTTGCTTCCCGCAACATTATAAGATAACATTCTCGCCCAGCATTCTGATCACCTTTAATAACACCGACTCCATTATCCGTGGGGAACTTCATAGTAAGGCACCACGGGCGAGAATTGCCTTGAATGCTGCAAGAGTTGGCCAGCCTAGGAAGGCATTGTAAGCAGAAAATCCGTCAACAATCACAAAAGTCTACTTTCGAACCACCTTTTTCTGCCCCTCTCCAAGTTCAACGAATAAGTCAATAGTTCCAATTGGCTGCTTTGGTTCCCCAGTGAACCTAGCAATCTTCTGCGATGAAGCCTGAATATCAGCCATAGGAATTTTCATTTGATCGAATGTCTTTTTGAAGAGGATATTGCAAGAGGCGCCGCAATCAACAAGCACTCTTCTTACAATAGCAGGCCCGATGCCTGCAGAGATGACCAAGGGATCCATGGTAGGAGCTTCAACACCCATAGAGTCCCTGGCCTTGAACACAACATCATCATTAAAAGTTCTTTGCTGCTTCAAAGGTGTAGCGTCTTCTAGCACAAAAACATTCTCTTCTGCTGGGGTATATTTCAAAGCACGAGCAGATCTTTCCATCTCGCCCCAGCTTCTGCCTGCCGGGTGAGGACCTCCCATGATTACATTAATAACAGGCCTCTCTGATTCATGCGCGGTAGTCCTCTCACCCGAGCCAGATGGATGAGCAGGAAGTTGCTGGCCCTTAGTAGATGAAGTAAGTTTGTTCCTATTTCTCCTAACATATTGCTGCAGCTTGTTCTCTCTCAGCAGTTCTTCAAGCAAACTTTTCAAATGGCAACATTCGTTAGTATCATGACTGGGTTGATTATGAAACCGACAAAATCTCCCACTTTGAATAGCCTTTTTCCCAAGCTTCATCACAGGTGGTTTAGGATATTCCACGGCATCTTTGGTAGCGAAAAAGATATTCTCCGGAGTATAAGTTAAAGGAGTGAAATCTGAAGGTTTTAAGAAGCGAGGTTTCTGCACATCCTTCTGCTTCTTCCCACCGTTATTCTCCCTCTTCTGACTTTCGGATTCCTTTTTGGTAGGAGCAGCAGTGTTATTCTTAACCTCTGTCAATGCCACTTTCGCCGGCGCAGGAAGGCTTTCCAAGTGCATGAACTCGTCGGCTTTCTTGTAGAATTTCTCAAGCGAGTTTGGTTCCTTCATCTTCAACCATTTCCCAAACTCACTCGATTTGTCGATAAACCTCATTAAGTATGTCAAAACCATTCGTGGCTCTGCATTTTCGACTTCAGCCAAGGCTATGTTGAAGCGGTTTAAGAAAGATCTAATAGATTCTCCGGGATTCTGTTCCAGGCTGGACAATGACATTATGTCCTTCGCCTTTGAAGCATACAACCTGAATTGTTCTTTAAAATTCTGAGTTAAATCGGAGAACTGGTCTACAGATCGGACCGGTAGCTTTGTAAACCAGAGTAGAGCCACTCCTTCCAAGTATACCAGAAAGTACCGGCATTTGATCTCATCCGATGCTCTAGCACCAGTCATGTGCCAGTCATACTTATATAGGAATTGGTTAGGATCGCTTGTTCCCTTATAATCCAGAATGGTGGGGGGAACAAACTTCCTTGGGAATTCCGCCTTCAGAATCCTTTCGGTGAACGGGGTTTTGCTTGGAGCGAACCCCCACTCTTTTTCATCTTCTTCCCTTTGCATACTTTCTTTCATAATCTGTCGAACCATACCTGAGAAGTATTCCTCATCATTTAAAGGCTCTACAGGACAGACTTCAGCCATTTTCTCGGAAATTTGCCTGGACAAACGTTCGCGGAGAGTCGGCTGCGGTCTTGATCCTCCAGCTTGGGGAGGTGATTCTTTGGCGGGGCTAGCTACCTTTTGAGGAATATTCCTCTCTTTCGGATTATGAACATTATCAGCAAGGTTTTCTTCATTATTCACTGGTTGACGGTTAGCTCCGAGAAAATCATTCAACGTATCAAGCATTAAAGTGTTCTGGGCTTCCATTTGCTGATATAACCCAGACACTGCAGCATCTAACTCTGCCCATGTAATTCCAACACTTGGAGCTACTTGACTCAATGAAAGAGAAGTGGCAGTATTTTAATGGGCATCACCGGGTCTAGTAGATCTGCGCTTTCTTACAGGAGCCATAATCTTCGATAGGCTTCTGGTTTTGAGAGAGATTCTTTCAACGAACTTTTGCGAAGCAATGATGAAAACACCTTGAGTTCGAGTGTTCTCAATGAAAGCACCAAAAATGTTAACGCTAAAATTGAATGCTAACACCCTGGTGTAAGTAGTAAAAATGTGAAAGCGCCACCCGTTGGTACGGGAACTAGAGATATGCAGAAGATAACAAAAAATCAAGTAAAGAGACACAGTTTTTATAGTGGTTCGGCTTAATGTTAAGCCTACGTCCACTTTAATCCTCTTTATTGCTGATTCGATTACAACTTTTACAATGATTTTCGATTACAACACAACTAAGACAAGTAGCTAAAATGTCAATGTATAAGAGCTCTTCGAATTCATGTCGAATGTGTTAGATCTCTCTTGAAGTCCGTAGAGGTGTCTTCGGTGTTTGAAGTGTCAGATGAGTCGAGAAAATAGAAGAGTATAGGCGTTCCAGAAATGAGCTAAAAGTCCCCTCTTCGGTGGAGTAGGCAAGGTATTTATAGGGAATTCCTGGAGTTAGGTCGTAGGTCGTGGATGACCTAAGGGTTAAGTCGATCATGCTATAGGTCGTGGGCGACCTAAGGAATAGCAGGAGAGGGAGTGGCGACCTAAGGAACTACGGCATAAAGAGTAGTGACATAAAGGCTAGCGGCATAAAGAAGTTGCCTTGGTCTGTTTAGGTTCTGAGCGACCTAGTAGAAGATGCAGTATGCAGCTTAGGTCACGAGCGACCTAATGGAAGAGGTCATGTGAACTCGGCTCTTGCATGTGGAAGATGCTAGGTCGTGACTTGTTAGGTCGCTCCCCCTTTTAGGTCGTTAAGTCGCTCCCCCTTTTAGGTCGGTAGGTCGCTCCCCCTTTTAGGTCGTTGCTTCATTGAGTAGCTTAGGTTATTAGCTCACTAGGTCGCAAGACCTCTTAACTTTTTAGGTCGTTAGGTCGTGGATCCCTTCAACTGGTTAGGTCGCTAGGCTCTTCAACTGGTTAGGTCGTTGGGCTCTTCAATTGGTTAGGTCGCTGTTCAGAATAGGGTTAACAGATGGCTTGGGGTGTTGACGTGCTATGGCCGAAGTCGTGAATTTTCTGGTGTAATGTGCGAGGAGAACGAGGCGTTTTAGGTTGGCTACGTTCGAACTTCAGTTTGCATGAGAGGGTGAATTTTTGATCTCGAGTTCCTTATGTCGAATCGAGTTATGGTTTCGAGTGTAAGGGAAATTTGTGATTTGCCGAGGGTGGCGACGGCCACCAGGACGGCGGCGCGATGTCGTGCACGTGCACGACATCGTCTTTGTGTCAGCAAATGTTTGGGCCTGGGAGATACTCGAAGGAATGCTCGAGTAAAATGGGTTGACTCGGGTAACAAATTGATTTGTTTTGAGTTGGATTGGGCGCGTGATTATGTTATCCTGTATAAAGTTTTAAAATTTAAACTTAGCTGAAGCTAAAAAAAGATAAACAAAAAATAAAATAAAAAGAAAAAGAGGAAGAGAGAACGAGAGGGAAAGGTGATGACTCGGGGATGGGGAAAGAAGCGAGTGTACTTCCTGTTGTTTGTTTTGAAAACTTGTGTTAGCTTAAATTTTAAACTGGAAGATAAAAAGAGAAAGATGCGTAGAAGAAGAAGGATACAGAGGAATAACGTGGGGGAATTTTTGGAAAAAAACTCGAGCCCTACTCGAGTTATTTTCGTGTTTGCTCGGGTGTGTTATATAAATGGTTAAGCCCAATCCAATTGTTTTAAATTTCAATGTTAAGTTAATTTCTGCATTTAAGGTAAACAAATTTGATTTGTGTTAAGTGAAGAACTTGTTATAAGTTAAATCATTTAACAATGTTTTTAGAGTTTAATTCCTTTAGTTAAATAATTAAATTTAAAATAAGAATTGAATTTATTTACATTAGAACTTTTAGATGCAACAATAAATTGATTTCCAAAGTATAAAGAAGGTTTTTAAATGACAATTGAGGTAAATAATTTTTTATTAACTAATGGTTTTGAAAAAGTAATTAAGAATGATTTGTAATTAAAATTGATTAATAAACAATTAAGTGTTTAAATTAAATCGTAAATTAAGAATTTATTAATTTGATAAATTAAGTTGACTAATTAGGACTGGCAGTGTTAATGCTAAAATTGGACGCCAACACCCCAGTGTATGTAGTGAAAATGTAAAAGCACCGCCCTTTGGTACAGGAACTAGAGATAAGCAGAAAATAACAGAGAAACAGTAAAGAGACAACAGTTTTTATAGTGATTCGACTTAATGTCTAGCCTACGTCCATTTTAATCCTCTTTATTGCTGATTCGATTACAACTTTTACAATGATCTTTGATTACAACACAATCAAGACGAGTAGCTAGAACTTTGATGTAGAAAGGCTCTTCGAATTCATATTGAATGAGTTAGATCTTTCCCAAAATTCGTTGAAGCGTCTTCGGTGTTTGAAGTGTTGAAGGAGTTGAGAAAACAGCAAGGTATAGGTGTTCTAGAAATCATCCAAAAGTCCCCCTTCAGTTTGAGCAGGCGAGGTATTTATAGGGAAAACCTAAAGGTAGGTCGTAAGTCGTAAGCGAGTTAGGGGTAGGTCGTAGGTCGTGAGCGACCTAGGGAGCACAGGTTACGGCTTATCAGGGTTGCATTTGGTCAACTAAGCGGGTTGGTAGGTCGTAACGACCTATGGGAGAGTGGTAGGCGACTTTAACATGCCGAGGCATCAAGTGGAGCGGCCTAGGCTGGGTTCAGGAGCAGCAGCGACCTAGTGCTAGTTCGACCTATAACCAAGCGACATAAGGACATGAGGCTTGTAGCTTGCTAAGTCATTAATTCACTAGGTTGTTAACTCGCTAGGTCGTTAACTCGCTAGGTCGTGTTGTTCCTTTGTTGTGATGTACTGCTGTCCCGTATTGATTGCTAAGTCATGAGCTCGTCACAAGTTTAGGTCGCTAGGTCGCTTGAACTTTATCTCGTTAGGTCGCTTGTGCTTTATCTCGTTAGGTCGCTAAGTCGCTAGCTGTTACCATGGTAACTCACTGGAGGCTTTGGATCGTTAGGTCGCTGAAATGCTTAACCCGTTGGATCGGTTGCCTTCCTTAAGTAATTTAGTCGCCGTTCAGAATAGGGTTAACACTTACCCCTCGAAGTGTACGCCTATGTAATAGGTCGTGTGCTTCGATCTAACTCTGCTAGGTCGTGAGTGACTCAATAAGCTCGCTAACTCGCGTGTCGATACATCTTTTCCTCTTTCCCCTATATAAGCTGTTAACTCACTTCATTTTCTTCATTGAACTGTTTACTTCTTCCGTCATTGCTACACCAGAGCTCAGAGACTAACATGAAATTTTTCCTTTTTCATCTCCAATCGACAATTCCAACAGTGAACTTAGGTAACTTCGAGCATTTATTCCCCGCGTTTGCCACCGATTCTCCCATAATCATCTCCATACAATTTTTGTTGTTATGTTGCAAAATTGCATTCGGATTTGCCCTTCGATTCTTGTCGAATTGCTAGCGATTACCTTGAAGATAAATTGGCCTAAGATTTTACAGAGCTGCTTAGCGAGTGCCTTGAATTTGAGGAGTTTAATGATGGTTTTTGGAGATTCGGAGGAGAAGAAGAGGCCTTAAGTGATTGGAGGAGACGAAAGGACCTTTGGTTAACGGGTTAGTGCGTTCTAGGTTTAACCGTGGCGCTCCTGGTGATGCGAGGTGGTGGACGCGTAGCAGCGCGTGAGTGGAGAGCAGGCCTTAGTGTTTGTTGATGGGAGATAGTGTTATACTACCGAGCTACTTTAGGAGCAACCTAATGAATTTGATCGACCTAATAGCCCTTGCGACCTAAGGAAAGCCGAACGACTTAACGAACCAGTGACTTAACTTTTTGCGACATAAGATATAGGTCGCGAGTGTATTCGAACGACCTAACACTTAGACAAATATGCATTGCCTTGACCTGAAGCCTTAATCTGCATCATAACTTTTTAACTCGTAGGAACATGATACTGCTGAACTTTTTGACTAGAACAGTGCGACTTAAGGAAGCTTCGACATATGCTAAGTCGTTTGAGCTTGACTACTTGCAAAAATGTGACAGCACTTAACTTGAATTCTCAACTTGAACTGTCGAGATAACTTGCCTGAACTTGCTGCACTTCTTTACAGATTATATTAACTTTAACGCTAACAATCTGTTAAACACAACATTTGTAGAAAAATGGGACGAATATACTCATCATCGACTGCCCACATCGAGTGATGGATTAGGTCAAAGAAATGATATTTCACTTAAGTAAAATAGTATGATTCTGATTACAGATGAAGTGATGTGAATCAACTGATTTAAATGAAGCATCAACGCAAAATGCACACAACTATAACTGTTTATTGCTAAATATCATCTGCTTTGATACTACACTTAACTTTGGTTTAATAACAAGCCTCGAAACTTCCTGAATTGACGTGCATCAATCAGTACTATTTCAAGTTTTACTTCATTTACTTGTTATTTCAGTAGTTTTGCACAATACTTCACACACTTTTAGAAAACGTGCACCTTCATATTTGAATGTCCAGTTCCTTGTGTAGAATGACTTCTCAACAAGAAGAGATAGTAGGGCAAGCTGGAGAGGTCTTCCCAATAGCTAGCCCCTTGGATAATCCCCTGGAAAGAACTTCAACTACTCTGAATCAACGGGTGTTCAGTCAATTATGTATTCAGTTCGGTATTGTTGAAGTGGACGCTTTGCTTCCTGGGGTAAACGATACTGCTGACAGGCCACCTCTTGGTTTTATCGCAGTTAATCGTCAGATGTGCTTGATTGGATCTATTCCTCCCTTTAACGATTTTCTTCGATAGCTCCTTCTCCGATTAACTATTTCTCCCTTCCAGTTGCACCCCAATGGCTACGCCATCCGGATGGGATTGTGTGTACTGTTCAGGAGGACACTCGACCGCCTTCCAAGCTTTGAAGAGATTTGCTACTTGTGTACATTTGCGAAGAACAAAGATCATCCTTCTATTACACTTGTGAGGAGCGCTAGAAATCGTAAATTGATTATCGATCTTCCTGAAAGCGCCCATGCGTTTCTGAACCAATTTTTCTTTGTTCGCTGCCCCCCGGGATTTTACGGTATCTGGCGAGCAGGAAGTAAGATTGCCTACCTCCGTTCTTTTCATTTCTGAGCTTTTCAAAATCCGAGTTGTTAAGTGCTAACTTCATTCTTTACTTTTATAGCACTTCCTCCTCTTTCTAAAGATTCCAGCCATAAGCCGACTTTTGAAAGACTAAGTGTTGTGGCGGTTGAGGAGAGAAGCGTTAAATTTTTGCTGAAGGACAAATTTTTGCATCAATTCGGACTTTTGCACCCTCTCGATTCACTCAACCTCGTGACGCCCCCGGTTCTCAAGCAGAGACGTCAGATGCCCCGGTTTCCACAAAAAGGAACTTACACCGAAGGAGCCCGTTGCAGAGGCCTCATTGATGAAATGTTCTACTTCTGTTAACGGTGCGGGGTCATCTGGCAAGCTTACACTTCCCTCGGTTATCGAAGAAGAGGAACTTCCTCAACATTCCGGAAAGGCTGCTGATGAGGGAGCTGAGAAAGAGAGTTCCGCTAGGCATGATGGCGATGACATCTTCGGAGGGCTGAGCGACCTGATGGTGACTTCACATGAGCTCTTCAAAGATGATACCACTGCTTCTAAACTTTCTTCTCCAGCAGTCGAAGTGACATCAGTTTTGCAATCAACTCCATCAACTCAAGAGATAACTCTTAAGCCGAAGAGTGGTTTGTAGCTTGACGCGCGTAGCTCACACGCCACACACACTTAGGATTTTGGCAATTTTGTGCACTTAGCTTCTTTATTTCGAAGATTTTTAAACTTGGTCTCTTCTTCATTTTCAGATTCTCCAATGGGACGCAGCGGTTCATACTACGATGACTTTCAACGCTATGGAAGACGCGACTCTTATGATCCCAAGCAGTATCTTCCTGCCCCTAGGGAGACCAACGAAGAAAGAGCTGCAAGAAAAGCTCGCGAGAGGCAGGCTTATGAGGAGCGCTATGGGAGAAGGGATGAATGACATGATTCTTCCCAGAGAGATGATGATCCCCACAAAAGAAAATCTCATGATGACAAAGGGAAAGGTCATATCACTAAAGATCCAAGCAAGCGGGCCAAGCTTAGTGAAAGGCCGGCGTCTGCAATTTCTGAAAAGCCCGCTGCTCCCATCTCTTTGGAAATCCCCTCCAGCTCTCCTACCCTTCGAAGAGCTGATATTCAAACGATCATCAACAGGCCTCCGTATCAAATTCAGAATACCCCGCCTGCACTCCAAAGCCGGTTTCCAAACTGGTGTTTAAAAGGAGTACGCTTCTACTTGGACTTGATTCCTATTGACAAGCAGGCCATGCTAAGGAATCTCGACGCTGTTAAACTTGACATTGAGAGAATGTCTGGATGGAAAAAGCTAGTTGATGAGCTTCAAAGGGTCACTTGCTTAAATCTCGAGGCTATGTTAACCATGGAGAGCGATAAGTCCGAGTAGAAGAAAACTCTCGACCAGCACAACGCAGAGATGAAGAACATCATCGCTTACAATGTGAAGCTTGAAGCGGAAATTGAAAAAATCAAAGAAGGGCTTGCCACTTCTTCCACTCCCTACACTCAATAGGAAGAAGTGCTTCAAAAACAAGTGAGAGATGCCCATGCTGGTCAAAGAGACGCTGAGGCTAGACTCGAGGTACAACAGCAAATTGTAGAAAGCTACCGAACTGATGTTGCTCAGTTGCGAGAAAAAACCAGCTCCCAGGACATGGAGATTGAAATTTTAAGAGCTCGGCTTTCTGAAGTTGAAAAAGAGCGTGATGAAGCTATCGCCGACAAAGAGCAGCCGAAGAATCTCATGAGGCAACCAAAGCCAACATCAGCTCTACCTTATTCGAGTTTTATTTGCACAACGTCCTGGGGCGCGGTAGCCTTTCGTTTTTGGGCCCGAAGTACGAGATTACCTTGGTCGAAGTGTGGGAGGCCGCAATTGATATGCTTGGAGGCGCTGGCTATACTAAGGTAGATCTTGAGTAGCACTATCTGGATGATGAGGCTCGTGCCGCCCTTTCCAGAGGGAAGGAGCAACTTGCTAAAGAGCGAGCCAGAACGGTGGAAGGAGAACATTTAGGGAAGGCACATTTGACCGACCCGACTCTTCCATCGGTTTCGGTCGACATTGATATCATTGGCTCCAGTTCCCATTCTTCGCCTCCTGCTAAAGCTGACATTGAAATTATAACTGCTTATACTGGAGATGAGGTTCAAGAAAGCGCTGAAGCACAAGGCTTTGAAGTTGACGTGATAAAGCCAACTTCTCCAGGTAACTTCAACGTTGATCCAGCTCAAGTCGATTACTCGTTTGCTTTAACTGAGCTCAATGAACTTGTTGCTTATTATTTAAGTCTTGACGAGCCACTATCTCCTCTTTTTATGAGGAATACTGATTTTAACTTTTCTTCTTCTGTAGTGAGAACACCAAGTGCTGCGCAGACTTCTCCTCTTCCAGTTGTTCCTCCTTCATCCCTTCAAGTCACTCCTGCTTCTCAGCCGGGGTCGCAGGAAGAACAAATAGAAGCCCTTCAAGGCTTGGACGACCCGGCCGCTTCACAAGAGAAAAAGGCTGAGGAACTTGAAGAGGTGAAAGGACTCCGGAGAAAATTTATGCCGACGACACAAAACTGTCTGAATTTAAAACTCCAGGCGATGAGTCTTCTTCAAGGAAGAAGGGGAAGCGTGTAACTTCGAAGAAGAAAAAGAAAAGCACTTCTTCTAGTGAAGAGAAAGCGGAAGTAGACCCAGTTGTACCTCTATCTCCTTCTTCCCCGATTCGTTCAGGCCGGCTCCCAAAGTTAACCATTAGGCCAGGCGAGGGCTCTAAAGGTGGCGGGAAGAAGAAATAACGGGTCTTGCTTTACCCTTCTTGTTTTGCTTTTTGCTTGTACATAAAGGCTTGTATCGACCGAAGATTGTGCGGGTACCGGCCCCCGCTTTTTGAAACCTGCACATGTATAAAAAAATTATAGTATGGAATAAAATGATTCTTTTTACTTGTACAATCTTTTGACTGTATTTGTGAATGCATTTATTCCTTATTTGGGCACAAGTTTCTTCATTTTCTTTGTGTGATATTGCAATAAGTTTGTGGTATGTTGCTTGAGCGTTGCTTTTATTAATGTAACTATATTGTATTGCCTCCATACCGTGGCTTATTGCAATTTCTTTCATTTGGTAAGACTTTGGAGAACAATTCTTCTGTTTCGAGAAGACTTGTACTCTTAAGTTGGAAAACGATTCTTCCATTTTAAGAAGGCTTGCACTCTTACTTTAGAGAATAATTTTTCCATTTTTGGGGAAATATTACTCTGCTCTAGTAGAGTGTGCTTTGTATTGGAGAAGTCTTCTCTCTCTTTTTATTGAAGAAGTTTTTACACTTCACTTTCGGAGATAGTCACTTTTATTTTTGACAAGTGGATTCCCCTACGCGGTGAAGTGGGCCTCCGAAAAGGGCTTTGATCTGTTTGTGCCTCCGAAGAGGGCTTTTTGTTTGTGCCTCGGGAGAGGGCTTTTTTGTTTGTGCCTCGGGAGAGGGCTTTTTGTTTTTTTCCCTATACGCGGGGAAGCGTGCCTCGAAGAGGGCTTTTGGCTCTTCCCCCTTGTGAGGAGAAGAGGTCCTCCGAAGAGGGCTTTTGGCTCTTCCCCTTATGAGGAGAAGAGGGCCTCCGAAGAGGGCTTTGGCACTTCAACTCTGGTGAAGTGGGCCTCCGAAGAGGTCTTTATTTAATTGCCTGGAAGTTACTTTCTCACAGTTAAATGGATCCATGGGGCGGACGCAAGTTACTTAATTGGATGTTCGTTTGAACAAACGATCGCAACCAGTTGACAAGGGCCATGTGCCTTCCACTTGGGAAGGTGCCCCTCCGGTGATTCCACCAACCTTATTGGTTGAGAAGAGCACTTTTATTTTTCGACGTGCCTCGTTAGAGGGCTTTATCCTCCGAAGAGTTGTGCCTCCGAAGAGGGCTTTGGAAGACTTCTTTTTGGCTGTTTTTTGTCTGCTCGCCCTTGTCTGTTTGTCATTTGCTCATCAGTGATTCCCTGTTATCATTTCCAAGCACAAGTTCCTTTCTTTTGCAAGTAGTTTGTTTCATCCAAAGAAGTGTACTTCATTGTTAAGTGAGTCCACGGGGCAGACGCAAGTTTTCTAACCGGATGTCCGTCTGCACAAACGATCGGAATCAGTTAGCAAGGGCCTGGAATCTCCACGTTAAGGAGGTGCCCCTCCGGCGGAATTGCTAACCGTTTGCGTGAAGCACTTCTTACTTGAGATTTGAACCTGGAATTTTTGTGGCTTGACATTTGTTTATTGAGTGATTTTAGGGATCGCTTGGGCTTGTGATAGGTGAGCTTTATTTTAATGGCCTGCAATATTAGATCGACATTTTAGCAATACATTTAAGGTATTTACACATCGAAATAAAATAGGCATTTTATAATAGTAGAGAACACAAGATTTATAGTAAAATCAGTGTGAACCAATACAAAAATGATACATCCATGATCATTTTACAAATTTAAGCATTGCTTTTAAGTAAACTATAGACACAAGTGCTCGTTGTTTCAGGCTCTCGAAATTGGATCTCATTAGTACTTGCTGACAAGACTTTGATAGGGACCAATCCTAATAATTAAGTTTTTCCTGAACTTCAATACTTTTCGAGCGAATCCGCCTTTATGTTCTCTTCTCGGGATATATGGCGCTCCCTGGCCTTTGACAAATAAGCAGGCAAATTTCTTCCTTTAGTCTGAAACTCGTTCTTGACTTGGCATTGGACAATCCGGGGAATATCTCAAAGCATGAGCGTATCTTTCCATCTCACCCCAGCTTCTGCCCGCTGGGTGAGGACCCCCTGTGACAACATTAATGATAGGCCTCTCAGACTCCTGCGCTGCAGCTCTCTCACCTGAACCGGATTGATAAGCAGGAATTTGTTTCCCCTGAGCAGATGAGGTTGGGTCGTTTCTGTTTCTCTTCACATATTGTTGAAGTTTATTCTGGCTCAACAGCTCCTCAATCAAACTCTTTAGATGGCGGCATTCATTAGTGTCATGGCCGGCTTGATTGTGAAATCGACAGAAAATTCCATTATGCGCAACATTTTTCCCAAGCCTCAACTTAGGTGGTTTAGGGTATTCAACAACATCCTTGGTTGCGAAAAAGATATTTTTTAGAGTATCAGATAAAGGAGTAAAATCTGAAGGTTTAAAGTAGCAAGTTTTCTTCGTATCTTTTTGCATTTTTATATCGTCATTTTTCCTCTTCTGACCACCAGATTTCTTTTTGTTGGAAGCAACGTTGTCAATCTCAACTTCGTTCACGATCACTTTTACCGGCACAGGAAGGCTCTCTAAGCGCATAAATTCATCGGCCTTCTTGTAGAATTTCTTAAGCGAATTTGGCTCTTTCATCTTTAGCCATTTCCCGAATTCACTAGATTTGTCGATAGCTCGCATCAAGTAAGTGAGAATCATTCGAGGCTCCACATTGTCAACTTCGGCTAAGGCTATATTGAAGTGGTTTAGAAAAGGTTTGAGAGGCTCTCTGGGGTTTTGTTCAAGGATGGATAGTGACATTATATCCTTGGCCTTCGCAGCATATAACCTGAATTAATCTTTGAATTTCCGAGTTAAGTCAGAGAATTGATCCACGGAACGAACTAGTAGCTTCGTGAACCAAAGCAGAGCCACTCCTTCCAAATACACCGGAAAATACCTGCACTTGATTTCATCCGATGCTCTGGCACTAGTCATATGCCAGTCGTACTTGTATAAGAATTGGTTAGGATCGCTTATTCCCCGATAAGCTGGAATAGTGAGAGGAACAAACTTCTTTGGAAATTCGGCCTTCGGGATCCTTTCAGTGAAAGGAGTCTTTCTTGGAGCAAACCCCCATTCATTCTTGTCTTCTTCCCTTTGCATTCTTTCTCTCATAATTTGTCAAATCATTCCTGAGTGGTATTCCTCATCGTTCAGAGGCCCCGCAGGACTGACATCAGCTAATTTCTCGGAAGCTTACCTGGGCAAACGTTCACGAAAAGTTGGCTGCGGCCTCGAACCTCCAGCTTGGGGAGGTGACCCTTCGACGGTGCCAGCTACCCTTTGAGGAACACTTTTCCCTTGGGAATCACGAGCATCTTCCGCAAAGGTTTCTTCATCATTTCTTGGTTGTTGGTTAACTCCAAGTAAAGCGTTTATCCTGTCCAACATTAAAGTGTTCTGGTCTTCCATCTGTTGATACAACCCAGAAACTACTGCATCGAATTCGGACCTTGTAATTCCAACACTAGGAGCTGCTTCATTCGATGCGGGAGAAGTAACAGTGTTGTCATAAGCACTTCCAGATCTAGCAGATTTACCTTTTCTTCCAGGAGCCATGATCTCGGATAAACTTCTGGTTCTTAAAGAAAGTCTTTCAACAAATCTATGCGGAGCAATGATGAGAGATTCCTGAGTTCAATTTTCTCAGTGAAAGCACCAAAAATGTTAATGCTAAAATTGGGTGCTAATACCCCAGTGTATGTAGTGAAAATGTGAAAGCACCACCCATTGGTACGGAAACGAGAGATAAGCAGAAAATAACAGAGAAATAGTAAAGAGACAACAGTTTTTATAGTGGTTCGGCTTAATTTCTAGCCTACGTCCACTTTAATCCTTCTTATTGTTGATTTTATTACAACTTTTACAATGATCTTTGATTGCAACACAATCAAGACGAGTAGCTAGAACTTCGATGTAGAAAGGCTCTTCGAATTCATATTGAATGAGTTAGATCTTTCCCAAAATTCGTTGAAGCGTCTTCGGTGTTTGAAGTGTTGAAGGAGTTGAGAAAACAGCAAAGTATAGGCGTTCCAGAAATCATCCAAAAGTCCCTATTCAGTTTGAGTAGGCGAGGTATTTATAGGGAAAACCTGAAGGTAGGTCGTAGGTCGTGAGCGAGCTAGGGGTAGGTCGTAGGTCGTGAGCGACCTAGGAAGCACCGGTTACGGCTTATCAGGGTTGCATTTGGTCAACTGAGCGGGTTAGTAGGTCGTAACGACCTATGGGAGAGTGGTAGGCGACTTTAACATGCCGAGGCATCAAGTGGAGAGACCTAGGCTAGGTTCAGGAGTAGCAGCGACCTAGTGCTAGTTCGACCTATAACCAAGCGACATAAGAACATGAGGCTTGCAGCTTGCTAAGTCATTAATTCACTAGGTCGTTAACTCGCTAGGTCGTTAACTCGCTAGGTCGTGTGGTTCCTTTGTTGCGATGTACTGCTGTCCCGTATTGATTGCTAGGCCATTAGCTCGTCACAAGTTTAGGTCGCTAGGTCGCTTGAACTTTATCTCGTTAGGTCACTTGTGCTTTATCTCGTTAGGTCGCTAAGTCGCTAGCTGTTACCATGTTAACTCGCTGGAGGCTTTGGATCGTTAGGTCGCTGAAATGCTTAACCCGCTGGATCGGTTGCCTTCCTTAAGTAATTTAGTCGCCGTTCAGAATTGGGTTAACAGGCAGTTAACTAAAATAATTAATTAAGAAACAAGTAGTCAGGTTAATTAAGATTTAATTTATTTATCAAAATTAATCATTGATTGTAAATAATCAATAAAAATAATTATGTGGTTAATTTATTTAAACCACATTGGAAAACATTAAGCTATTGTTTTGCACTGGACTGTTATTTCTATTGTGATCGTATTACTGTGTGATGTAGATTGCTCCGTACTGAACTGTGATTTGTGATTTAATTGTATATTGATGTGAAAACCCTGTGGCCCGTAAAACGGCATTTAAACTTCGATGCGACAGGGAGTCGGATTTCAGGTATCCGAAACCCACATCGAACTCTGAAAGTGAATCTATGTAATTGATATATCCACGTTTTAAAAAAAATTAGTGTTCACTATTCGGATTAGCCGGGAGAGGACCTTTGTGTCAGATAACCCATTCTGAATAGTGATATGTCAAAATGGATAGCATTTGAAGACCGGTGGTGAAGACCGGGTATCTTCGAAAATGATAGGACAACCTATTGATTGTCTCTGCACTGAGTTGCAACGGCATAGAGATTCCCTGAGTGATGGGAAGTCCGATCGAGATTGTGGATACCAGGATTTGCAAGGACTTCTTCGGAAGTGCCTTCGGTTCTGTTCGAACCCAGAACAGACTTGAATGGATTGTATGTCTGACATTACAAATTGAGATATAAAACTGATCTCTTTCAAATATAGATCTGTTGGTGGCGGAGAATTTATTCTCTTAGCTTAACACCCTTCTCTGAGACGTACGAGCTCAGAGATTATATAGTTGAAGGTTATTAGTGATATACTCCCAATTTGGTAGTGTGACATGCTGAGTGTTGCTGATTAATTGTTGATCGAAGCATGGCTTTGTAAAAAGCGTAGCTTTGTGGACGAGACTTCGTCGAACCTCGCAACCCGGTTATGGTCGAAACAGGAATCGTGGCAGCAAGGTTATTTGGGGATAGCTTCCCTGAGGGTATGTCCATTTTCTTCTGGATTATGAGTGGTATCGTGGTATAGAGCCCTGATACTTACTTTGTGGTTGCTGCAAACTTATTACTTTGTGGTTGTCGGTTGAGAAGCGCTTCGGATAAAAAAGTTGGTAACGACCGGGAAGTAGCATACTCGTGTCAGTTGTTACCTAGATATAGAGGTAACTCGGCCTTGTGTAGCAGAGATCCGATTAGGATCCGGGGACGTCCCTCTAGAGGCGTTCCATTTTATTTGGGAAGTTCCTTTGCCCGACCATTGTTGGAAATCCAATCATCCAAATACGAGCCCTTTACGGTTTTAGTTGTAGAACCTGCCATTTAACATGGTAGCTATAGTAGGCATACTATAATGGTACGTATGCTGGCTAAGATTAATATTCTAATTTCGAAATGCTTTCTACACTATGCACTAGTAATAATATCAAAGAAATTTCCCCGTACCAAGCATATTTGACTATCATAAGAAGAAATCTCCTCCAATTCTGCATTTGCATTGTGTGTGTGGCGGGAGGTCTTATGGTAGTTCCATTTTTAAAAGCATACCGAAAATTCTTTTAAAAATCTGGTTTCTTTAAAAGAAACTGTTTTTTTTTCACTCATACCAGTCCCATGACTGATCCGGAGTTTATTGTTTTCTTTCCTAAACTTTGGGTGCCCATTATTTCTACACGGGCAGCCTAGTAGCAGGTTTCCGTATTTTGGAGTAAGCAGTATTTTGGAGCTTTTGCTTTGGAGATAACTTATGAGCTTTTGGAGATCTCAGGTGTTTAGATTTTGGAAGTTCGTTATCACTTCTTTCACTCGAAGATTTATGGATATAAGATCACTGTTGTATTAGTACGATGTTGTATTTGGAGTTGTGGTGTATGTATTATATACTCTGATGTAGTATGGATATTATATCGATGTTGTATCCGTGATGATATGTATAATATTCATTCTGTTCCACTATTTTATATTCATCTATTGATGTTATAAGCACCATCCGAACTGAAATTTGACGTTCGAATCTCCGGCAGTCGAATACAAGTGAGGTATTTGACGTCGACTTTTGAACGCTGGATTTTGGGTCGTGATAGTTTAAATCGACAACAATCCACACATGTCCAACTCAAACAATCTGAAACATATATAAAGAATGGAGTTAATTAAGAAAAATAAGAAAAGAAGAAAACAAATACAGAATCTCACAACAGAATGACAAAATAAAATAATCAAATAAACAGTTCATGAAGCTGTTTATACTATACATTTGATTAAAATTTACACAATATTTATCAGAATTATACAAACAACAGAACAATAAAATAATGCAGCATAACAACATGATGCGGAAATAATACTAGTAATAAATAAATAGTCCATAATGCATTAAAAACTCAAGGCTGACTCGAGCATAAAGTAAAACAATACACTCGAGTTAGAACTAAAATATTCTTATGTGAGTCAAATCAATATCACATATAACATGAGTGTAATAGCATCAGAGATGTTTAAAGGGTTTTACATCTCCTATCCAGTGTATAACGTGCGTGCAATAAATCAAGAGATGTTACGGGATGTTCCATTTTTTAAGGATCCGTCAAAATATCTATATATGTAATGTCTAATCAATAAAATAATTTTTTTTCTTAGCATTAGCGCTTTACATTAATGCCCCTTAATGCATTTTTAAGCATTGTCTACAGTTTGCATATAACGCCCCAATAGCACGTCGGAGGATAGGGATGCGCTGTGATACAACAATGCTAAACCAAACTCGTAGTGGTCTCGTATAGGAATAAGAGTATGACAAGGCATGTGAGGCAATACCCAAGGTAGTATGCTACCAGTTCGGGCCGCAGGGCTGATGGTAAAGCATCGTAGCCACGATCACCCACCACGTCCATCCATCCCATATCGAGTCAAAAGGGAGGTCGTCCCAAATCAAGGTGCACTAATCGAAACCAACATCAAGGAAATAGTATGGACCAAATCCAAAAAGGAAATCGAAGAATGGATGTCCGCTAGAAGTAGCTACCCTCATTGGCCCTGTCAAACCATCATGTTTTACTCATTTTACATTGGCACAAGTGTTGGGTTCTATCCATCATCGTTCTCTTTATTCAAATCTAGCAAACGTACACCAAATCCAACCACTTCATTCTGGAGTCTCCTCTGCATGCACAGTTATTAAAGTGGTTACAATATTGACAGAGAGTATGCCAATAAGAGTCCCCGGTCTCTTTAACAACCAAACGGAGTTTTACACACCGGTTGGTTCTTTTATACTTCGAAAATGATTCATACTTGATATTCAAAATATCATATTCACTTTAAAATCAATTTCATTTCAAAATTATCATATTCATTTCAAAATCATTTTCCACTTCGAAATCAATTTCATATCAAAATCATCTTATTCATTTCAAAAATCATTTTGAATTTCAACTTAGGTTATAACTTCGTTTAACCAC
This sequence comes from Allium cepa, assembly GCA_030765085.1. Taxonomy (NCBI): domain Eukaryota; kingdom Viridiplantae; phylum Streptophyta; class Magnoliopsida; order Asparagales; family Amaryllidaceae; genus Allium; species Allium cepa. The sequence continues at coordinate 63,862,932 of CM060929.1, forward strand.
ATTCGTATTTACATCAATGATTTAAATATAAACAGTTACCACTTAAACAGTTTGAATTTTTAGAAAATAGTTTGAATAGTTAAAATAGTGTTAAAGGTTAAAATAGTTTAAATAGTTAAATAGTTTGATATAAAATGGTTTGAGTAATAAAAATGGTTTATATAGTAAAATAGTTTGGAAAATCAAAATAATTTGACTATCTAAAAGGATAGATTTTAAAATAGTTTACATTAAAATAATTTATTTTGAAAATAGTTTCAACTCAAACTGTCTCTTTCCATTTCAACAAATCTGTACCCAGGTCCAAATTTCAATCAAATTGATTCAATTTCAAATCTTCCAATTCAAATTATCTTCAATCTCAAATTAATTCAAAACCGACTCAATTTTAAATTAAATTTAAATTAACTTAATTTCGATTTCAATTCGAATTAACTTCAATTTCGAAACGTTCATTTTAACTTCAGATTCGCTTCAACAATTTTATTTAGTAGTTTAAATTTCAATTCAATTTTATTCTAAACCATCTCAATTTATATAAACTTCAAGTCCAATTTTAATTTATAGATTTAAACCACTTGAATCAAATTAAACTTCAATATTCAATTTAAGGTTCAAATCTTTAAAATGATCCAATTCCGAGCCTAAATTTGAAATATCAATTTATATCACTTTTACTTAAATAATTTCGAAGTTCAAGTAAAAGTTCAAATTTTTTTAAACAATTCAATTTCTATAATTCAAGTCATATTTCAATCATAACTTCAAATTCCAATTAAATTCTTTAAAACGGTTTCTTTTAACTAATTTTAAATTCAACATTTCAAAACTCGAATTTGAAATTATTTCAATCATTATAAATTCGATTTTTATTTCTTTAAATCAAAATCATTTAAATAATTCAAATTCAAGAATTTAAAACCATTTAATTTAATCAATCCGGTGTCCGTACATAATTTTCTATCCTATGGCCAAGTGATCAGTTATTTCAATTTAGTTTCAGCGATGGATATACATCATTTCAATCCAAATCAAAGTATCATAGGTATATATCATTTCAACCTATCTATTAATTTATTCGAAATAATTCAAATAACAGTTTTATATACCTTTCAATAATATACAGGGTGATAACATGGATATATAAAGTAAATAAAAACATAAATCATCAAATATATCAACCAACAGCATTCAATTTCAAACAACATCCAAATCAGCCAATAATTCACAACAATTAGCTAGTTATCCGTATCAGGTGTTTAATTAGCAATTTAATTTCAATTTTAAATTTATTTTTTGATTAAAATTCCTAACAGTTCAATTCATATGCCAATTCAAATATCAGTAAATTTACCAAATAACAATCAAATGAAATAAACACTTCATGATTTCGCTTTAACTAACATAAAAATATTTTAGTCTTTGTGAGTGGGTTTAATCACTCACTTTTATTTGAAACTAAAAATTTTCCAGATTCAAATAAATTCGACTCTAACTCCATGTCGTAGACGACGTCGATACGATTCCAACGCAACTTATTTCGCTGAAACGGACCTCGCATGAAAACGCTATACGATAATTAGCATAATGGTATAATTAAAAAATAATTAACTGAATAACTAAAATTTAAACAAAACCTAACCTTCTTCCTCTATCCCACTCTCGTTCACCCAGGCTCGAATGCGACCCAATCAGCTGGCCTTTCCCCTAATGCGCGTGCCACCAAAGCCTGTCGAGTGGTGATCCAACTCACCCCCGGGTGTGCCTCAGCCCATAGCACCATCTCTAGCAGCCACGCCACCGCCAATCATCTCCGAAAACCCAAAAACTGACGCATAGAAAGATCTAGATCCTAGTGAACTCAAGGCGATTCACCTCGATCCAACCGCACATTGTGTTGAGCTCGTCGAGATCTACATTTTCCCTTTAAGTGGTATTCGATTTCATTGAGTGGATGAGGAGAAAACGAGGAGAGAAGATCGGGCAATTTCGTCCATTAATCATTAAAAGAGGAACGACAGAAGCTTACGGTTTGGTTAAAATGAAATATGACGTGGCCTTATATATAAATTTCCGACCCGATTCACACATAAATTTTCCGAACTCCAAACGAAGCGTGCCGCCAGGCATTCTATATGTTACATCCCTATTCCAAACACAATGGAACATATATCGGGAGCTAATTCCATCATATTCAGAAGATAGCTTTTCAAAATCAAATTATTTTAATTAAATTCCATAAATTAATTTCTATGCATTTCAAGCTCGCAAGGCCAAATAATAAGTCCGATCGCTACGAAACTTTAAATCCTATAATAATTCACTATTACAGATTAGATGAAATTAGTTTCGTCAAAATCCGAGATAATTGCCCGAACGGCTATTTTTACTCGTTAATTGTAACGAGAAATTTCCAAAATCAATTTAATCACTTTAAATTAAATTGTAAAAGTTTATTATCATCATTATAGTTTAAATAAAATTAAAATCAACTTTTAAAATCATTTCATTCATATTAAGTTCAGTATTCAATTATTTAAATAATTTTGAGTATTAAATTTCAAATGAATTTTAGTTATCAAATAATTATTTTATTTTCATCTAAATAATTCAACATTTATTATTCAATTCCAGCTATTGATCATAAACACATTCAATATATCGTACTTCATTCTAATACAAATAATTTCTTTAAATCTTATCGAAATTGTTATTTCGATATTTTATTCAAGTTCATATCAAATAAATTACGTAAATAAAAGATACATTTCTATTTCCAACCATTATTCAATAATTATATTAAATTTAATAATTTAAAATAGTTAAAATTTCGGGTTGTTACAAGTTTACTCAAAAAATAGAAACAAAAATTTTCACTCGTACTTAATATATTGCGATGGCCTAAGTATAGCATATGTACCTTGAGTTTGCTTAAAAACAAAATAGTTATCTTACTAATAATACTACATATAACATCTCTAGCTTGAGTTTGCTCAACAATTAAGGAGTATACAAGTAATTTATTAATATATATATATGGTAGAGGACAACATTATATTGAAGATTCATAAACTTTAATATATTATATTAAGTGACTCGACTTATGGAATTATGTATTTCTTAAGAAATACCCTCATGATCCAAGTATCAAGCACACTGAAAATCACGGTATATGTACATTTACTTAGGTATTTATTCCTTAAGTCCGTTTAGGGTTTCTTAATGTTCCACCTTTAATATATACATTCATATTATATAAGTTTGATTATTATATAACTTTTATATTTCGTATTACTTATATAACAGCCTTATGTATAATATTATATTAATTAAATCTTATTTAATTAAATTTAATCAATTAACATTTTAACTAATTTTAGATTATATTAATATAACATCTATATTAAATATTTTATTTATACTAACTTTGTAGTGTAATACATATTCATATATATATATATATATATGCATGCATATTATTTAATTAATTAAACTTTTAAATTAATTTATTTACTTAAATTATATTAATTTTAAAATTCATTTCATATACACACATGCATAATTATTTTATTTTAAACACTTTGAAACAACATAACATATATTATATATGACGACCCGGAATTTTTGGGCATTTGAAATTGGATATTTAATTGATTTTAAATATTCAATAGAGCAATCTTAACTTGAATTACAAATATCGCTATTTATTTGATAATTAAATAATAGAAATTAGATAAGTGAAGTTGGGTAAATTGTTGAATCTGGAATTTTAAGCCTGTTAAAAATAATTTGAAGGCTTATAAAAGTTATATTGATAATACTGAAGGGAATAAAAGTGTTGAAATCAAATTTAAGGATGGCTTGTTAAGTTTTGAGATTTAGTATCGTTTAAATTAAATTTAAAAATAGCCTTCCGAGGCACAGTCTCAGAATTTGACGAAACATGTTCCATTGGGTCCGTAATATTGAATTATTATCGGATTTCAATTCGTATTAATCGGAGTTAGTATGTGAGTGTACGATATATAAACGCGCTGAACATTTAATTGATAATAATCTAATGAAACTTAATTTAATTAATCAAGCTTCTTGTATACGCCATCTTTCTGTCATTTAATCACATACTTACCCAATTCTAAGCCGTTCAATCAACAATCAAAATGCTCGAATTAAATAATAATTATTATTATAATAATAAAATAAAAGGAGAAGCTTCAAGTGGAAGCTTTCAGCCGTGTAAAAAATATATATAATAAACGAACAAAACACGATAAGGTCGAACTTCTTTTTCTTCCTTCCCCCAAAACCTCACCGTGATATAAAAAGAAGATTAATGGCCACGATCCCTCTCCAATACTTGCGATTCATTCGCGATTTGTTTTTCATTTTTTTTTGATTTTCTTCTGTTCGACTTCGTGGATAAGAGAAAGAAGGGTTCGGTCGAGCTTGCATCCGCGGTCGAAGTCGCGCGACTTCAGTGGCACATGTTAAAGTGACGAGGAGTTTCATATCTCGAGCGCGATGATGCCGACTAGGGTTGGATTTAGGGGCAACGACTCGAATGGGAGGCGCGCGAATCGAGATGTGGATTCGGGAGGCTGCCCGACTTCGAACTTTGGAAGGGTCCTGAGTTTGGCAAGGGGGCGCGCTGCTGGTTGCAGGGTGGGCCTACGGTGGGGGTAAGGGGTTCGCCGTTGACGTGAGATTGGGGTGAGCTGCTTTTGTTTTTCTTTTGTTTTGAATTTTAAATAGGAAACTCTGAACATTTATTTTTGTAAACTAAAATGTGTATTTGGTAATTTGGAAATCTAGCAGTAAATTTTATATGAGAATATGTACAGGAAATGTATATATAATTTACAATGAGTTATTTTGATTTAAATGATTTACATTGAGATAGTATAGTTAATAAAAAAATCATTTTTACAGTAAGGTTTAAGATATTGATTTTAAATAGATAAACGGTAAACAGATAATATAAATATATATATATAGAAGATTTTGACAAATAAAAGGGTTTTTAAATGTTGAAAAATTATATAAGTTATATTTTTATCAATTCTATATAGGTATATATATATATATATATGTAGTTTCAAAAGAAAATAAATATACCTATATACGTTTTAAAGCTATTATTTTAAAACCAAATGGTTAGTTTAAATTAACTCATTGGTTAATTTAATTAGTGGTAAATTATTGGTAGATTATCTTTGATGTTAATAAATCATATTGTAAAGGGCTAAAACTAAATCATTAGTTGATTGGATTTTATTAAAAAGAAAATGACCAGTTGGATAAATTTTTAGTCAATTAAATAATCTGATAAATTGTATAAATTATTCTTACAAGGTCTGAAATCATGGAAAATCACGTCGGATTGGATGAATTGCAAATTAAATCAAAGGTGAGTTAATCTCACTCAGTTAAATTTAAATTTAAAATTAAAATTTAAATTCAAATGGTTAAATTTAAATAATTGTTTGAATGGTTGAATTAATTGATGTGCTATGGTATGGTATATTTTAGAATTGGTATTTTATATTGCGCTATCGTCTGTGGATGCAGGGAAGCAGGTTGGAGGGATCCAACTAGACCCCTCAATTTTATTTAATTATTTAATATTCTCTGTTCTGAATATTTGATATCCTGTAATGAATTATGTGGAAATATTGAATGCTATGGCTTGATTGTTATAATCGGGCAATAATGAATTACCAAGTATATGTAATTTGAGTTTGGAAATGAAAATAAAAGAAGTAAAATTGTAAGTAAAATAATTATGGAAACTTGAATAAATTTAAGAATGAATTGGAAAAGAAATAAAGTGCTTTTAAAATTTTAATAAATAAAGTTTAAGTTTAGTAAGGGAAATTTGAATAATCAGAAGATTAATGAATTTTAAATTTCAGTGTTATTATTTTAAAAGAATAAAACATTTACTTAAAATTTAAGATTTAATTTATAAAAGGAATAAAGAAGGAATTGGGAAGAAGCTGAAATTGGTATATTTCAGTTAAATGATATAAAATCAAACGGAAAATAATAATAAATATAAAGTCCATAATTAATGAATTTTGAGATAAACTGATAAGTAAAGAAACTTATGTCAAATGGAATAAATTGGGAATCAATTTGGGAAAATTGATTTAACTGATTGAGATTGGGAATTCTCCCTGGATGACCAAGTACGTTTTTGAAGTAAATTTTTAAATATAAGTTAAAAGTTTTAAGTTGTTTTAAAAAGCAAGTTTTGGAAATTTTATTATTTCTAATATTTATATTCTAAAGAAAGTATTTCCTTTAATATTTATAGCAATAATTATTTGAAGAGTGACTTAGTATTTTGTTTTAAAGGGTGAAAACCTAGTTTTATATTTTATTAAGTAACTTTATTTCCAAATATTCAGATAATATGTATTTTTAACAAATTATTGAAGTAGTTTTAAGTTAAACATTTTAAAAGTTTATATTCAAAGTAAAGTGTTGTAAAATTATTTTTAAAATCTAGTTTTGTGCTTGGTGATTTCAGAGGAGACAGAAAATAGTTGGAAAAGTTTATTCTGAAAGAAAGATGGTTTGAAACTATTTTCAAATGATTGAAAATATAAATATATCTTGTGAAGATATTTTTGGGATTAATAAATAATTTGGAAAAATTATTGGTTGATGGCTGTTTGTGAATATTAATTGATAGCTAAATAACCGACTATCAATATTGGCCAAATGCGTTGATCGTTTCGAAGAGACCGGGATCGAGATTAATGTCTCGAAAACCACTTCGATCCGGTTTACACGTTTCGTAGAAAACGAGTTTGGAATCGAAGATGGAGCAGTGAAGTGCAAGGGCTAGTCGCTACTAATCCTGAGGATATTTCCGAAATGGATGTAGTAGGAATAGTGCATTCGGTTCCGTTCGAACCCGGGACGGACTTGTATGGATGAATGCTTGCGAAATATCGTCAGGTGGACGATGGGCATTCTAAGGAATATGATCTAAAACGGTAACGCTTAGCCTCAAGCCTCATCAAATAGGAATGGCTGAAAATTAGGGGATATGCAGCAAGGCTTCGTGGGTAGCCCCCACTGGAGGGTGAGGTCATCCCTGTCTAGATGTCCCTTTTATTTCGGCTTAGTGGGCGGTTGCTGATCCCAACCGCGGGGTGATCTTGCTCGGGACTGTCCAGTAAGGGATGTTTCCGGTCTTGTTTTGCAGTGGAGTTAGGGTGGCGCCTCGGTACGCTGATCTAGACCAGGTACTGTGACAGGTGGTACCCCGGTGCCTAGCCATTAGTTGGAATCCATTTTCCCTACGCGCCCGTACGGTTTTGATTGTGCCCAACTATTGCTGAAACGTGAGATGCAAGCATTTCAGCTAGATTCTATTTTACTTTCTATAGACACTATTATAATATCAGAGGACTTTTATAAAAATGTTTTAGCTATCGTAAGGTAAAAATCCGACATATTTATTTGTGGCGTGGTCTTACGAGATGCTTTTGTTTTCAAAGGATTTTTGAAACTTTAATAATCAATTGAGTGTGATTTTCTCACGCTGGTATTCCAGACTAACTCGGGTGTTATTTAACTGTAACGCTCGGGTCAGACCGAGTATTATAGGATACAGGATGTAATGCTGTGGAGCTCAAGAGACGAGCAGGATGGCGATACGTACTCCCGTACTTGTATATATATACATATTCCGCTGTGTTGAGTTGTTGTGTACCCATTTGTATGTTACTGATGTTGAGCTGTGATTGATGTACTCTGATGATGTAAAATATGTAAGCAGGTATATTTTATTTTGAGTAAAGATCATTTATTATATATTATATTTTATTCCGCTGCGATGGTTAGATTCTGTTGTTTTCTATTTTCTTCTTCTACCTCTTCTCCTTTAACCCAAATGGTTCGTATTTCTGTACAACTTGAGTGTGTTGTAGAATAGTGTTGACTCAAGGGGTATGGATTTGCGGGCTGTTACATTGTATATAATACATGTATACATTTATTTATTAATTAACTTATTTAATTAATTTATTTTATTAATCTTATTAATAAATTGTTAAAATTTCAAAATTAATTTATATTTGTTTTCAAACATTTTGAAAAATCTTATTAAATTATAACTTTTATAATCCGTATATATTTTATTTTAAATTTAACTATTAAATTTAAAATATTATATTTTTAATTTTCAAACAACTTTGAAAATTAGCCCAATGCCCTATTCAAATGGGACTTTTCTACTAGGGACAACCTTTGGTCTCATATATTTGTTAGGGAAAGGCTAATGGCCAAGTAAAGCAGAGTACTTGATTACCCAAACCCAATCTTAGGCACTACCTTTCTGGACACCCTAATATTTGGGTTGTGAGCTTAATAGTTAACCCTAGCATGACACATTTAGACTATATAGGCTATTGGGCACCGATACCATTGTTGGAACTGAGCTAACCTATAGCAAAAGTTATGGGTGAATTTCAATTTTTTTACCATATAGGATCTTTATTGGGCCTATGACATCTAATTTATTCAGAACATTTCAAAGTTTCTTTTTGAATAACATCTTTATTTTAGTTAAATTTATAATAGAATATAGTATTATTTAATTTGTTTTATTTTATACACACATGTGAATCATACACACACACACATATATGTATGTATGTATGTATGTATGTATGTATGCATGCATGTGTAGCATATCAATCCGTGCAATGTGTGACATGCCCGTGTATAGATGTTGGGATTTACATCGCAATGGACACGTTAGCTCATCCGATATACAAATATATATTGACCAAATATGTGTTTATATAGTTCTATTTATATATATAATATTACAAATATACATATATATACGTATGTATATATTATGATTTTATTTAAACAATTTTATATAAATATATATAAACATATATATATATATATATAATATAAACATTATATATGTATATGTATAATGAATTTAAATCATTTGTAATATATATATATATATATAATTTTTTTACAAAGTCGAAAATAATATATGCAAATTTATTTTTTTAATATATATATAATAAATATTTATATACAAATATATGTATAATAGTATAATAATATACATATATAAATTAATGTTTATAAAATGCATAAAATATATATTTCGATCAATATACATGACCAAGTCCTGGGCACGGCTCTGGATAATTTCTTTTCTAATTTAAAAAAATATATATTATTTAAATTCCATATAAAAAATTTAGATATTAATAAAAAATCATTTTCAAAACTTTATTTTGAATTTTTATTTTTCAGTAAATCTTAAATGACATTTTATGTTTTGAATATTTATTACATAATTTTAGGATCTAAAATAATTTTAAAATTGATTTTTTTATTCTCGGCTTTTATTTTAAAAAAAATTAAAATCAAAAAATGTTTTTTCTTAATTTTTGCCAAGAGTATAATTTATGCTTAGGGACGGCAATAGGGCGGTCTAGGGTTTAAATCCAGTATACCCGCCCTTGTTTTGACCCATCAAGACCCGTCCCATCAGGTCATCAGAGCGGGTAGACTCATGACCCGTTCGCAGGAGCTCTAGGTTTAGGGTTGGGTTGGGGTTTGGCTGACCCGCCCCAACTCAACCCGTGTTGCTGATGTATCATAAAATTGTTTCATTACTATAATGGTGACTTGTTAATCCTTTTACATATAAGTGGTTATATCATGGATATTATAATGTTTCGTTCAAAAGGTTATATATTTTATATTGTAATAAGTCGTGTCACTAATAATTAGGTAATAATATATGCATATTTTTTGAACTATTATTGTACGCCTCATTTTTATTATTTTTTCATTATCGTTGTAAGCACATCGTTATTTATATTTAATGCATAATTTAATGACAATCTCTCATACAAATAAAATATATATAAATATGTGCTAAAAGTACACAATAATGAATGGATATGTAAAATCTCCATGGGTCCTGCGGTGGGGAAGGTCTACTCAGACCAGTACGGGTTCTAGGTTTGGGGCAAAAGTCCAGACTCGCACCGGGTCAACGGGGCAGGTCTAGGTCAACCCAAGGTGGGTCTATGTTAACGTAAAAATTAGACGCTAACACCCCGGTGTAGATTGAAGTTGAGCGAAAGCACCACCCGTAAACACGGGAACTAAAAACAAGTAGAAAAATCACAGAGAAAGCAGAAAGGACAACAGTTTTTATAGTGGCTTGGCTTGAGGTAAGCCTACGTCCACTTTAACTCTATTTATTACTGAATTTGGTTACAACTTTACAACAATCTTCAATTACAATTCTGATGAGACAAACAACTAGAACTTTGATGGAGAATAATCTTCCGAATTTGTGTTGAATGATGTAGATTTTCTCTTGGAGATCGTAGTAGTATCCTTGGTGTTTGGAGTACTTGAAGTGTTGAGTGAGTCGAGAATTCAGCAGAGTATCGGCGCTTGAAGAGATTGGCCAAAAGGTCCCCCGTATGTTGGAGCTATGGGCGTATTTATAGGTGAATTCTGGATAGGTGTTAGATCGTGAACGACCTAAGATAGGTCGTAGGTCGACCGCGATCTAGGAAACACGAGCTATGACTTAACAATTGCATATCATTCGAAAATCGTGACAAGTCATCGGTCGTGAACGGTTTAAGGTAGGACTTAGGTCGCAAGCGACCTATGGGGCATGGTCTACGGCTTGATAGGATGCACTTGATCTGACTGAACAAGGTGACAAGTGGTAGGTCGTGTGCGACCTAGGAAAAGGAGCAACTTAACTATGTCGAGTGGTCTGGTGGTGCGACCTAAGTTGACGCGACCTATAACTTAGCTCGTTAAGTCATTAGGTCGCTAGGTCGTTTCCTTCTTTAGCTGTTAAGTCGCTTGCCTGTTGACTCGTTAGGTCGCTCCATCCTTTTGGTCGCTCTGGCCTTTAGGTCGTTAGGTCGCTGAGTGTGTTAGGTTGGAACTTCCTATAGGTTGCAAGGTCGGTGCACTTCATAGGTCGCTGAAGAACCGAAGCACTAGGTCACTAAAGACCTTAGGTCGCGGAGTGCTTTGTGATCTTAGGTCGCTGCGGTAGTTAGGTCGTTAGCGCCCTTAGGTCGTTAGGTGACCTAAGTTTTAGGTCGTTAAGTCGCGTAAGTCTTAGGTCGCTTCAGAAATAGGAGTTAACACTTGCCCCTCGAAGTACAGGCCTATGCCATAGGTCTGTGCTTCGATCTATCCGAGTTAGGTCGTGAGCGACCTAAGACTTGTACTAAGCCGCGTGCCTATTCGTCTTCCCCTTTTTGTCCCATATAAATTTGCTAGGTCGTTGCTTCCCCTCCATTTAACTGTTTCGATTTCCTGCTTTGCCATTAACAAAATCTCGTGATTTCAAAGGCGAATTTGAGTTTAATCATTCACTGATTCATCCCTGCTATCATATTGCGTAAGTACACTTGATCTCTATCCATCCCACGATCATCATCGAACCACGAATTTCCATCTCCGAACCCCAGAACAATTTTGTATGTCGTGTTTCATCTTTTGAGTCAAGTAGTGGTCGATTTTGATCGCCATTAGTTGTGATTCACGAAAGCACGGCAATGAGTTGAATTCATGATGGATCGGAGATGCTTTCAATCGATTCTTGGATGATTCGGTGGTATGTAGGAATGATGAATTTCACAAAGAGGATGATGGATTTCATCGTGAGTGATAATGGGTTATCGGGTCACAGTTTAACGGGATGGTGAGCTATTGCGTGGAGAGGAAGTTAGCGATTTAGTAGATCTGAGCGACTTAAAAACCTCCACGACCTAAGAAACCTGGCCGACCTAACAAATTCTCGCGACCTAAGGATCCTTCGAATCTGCGACTTAACTTTTAGGTCGTGCTGGGATTCAAACGACCTAGGACTTAACAAATTTGCACATGAATTCCAAGCAGGACGACTTAACAAATTAATGACCTAATCTTTTTTGCGGCATAGGCTGTAGGTCGAGGCCGAGTTAGGACATTGACAAATCTGCATTGCCTTGAACCTTTTAACTTGCACAGTGCGACCTAAGGAAGCTCTGACCTATGCTAGGTCGCTGGACGACCTAAGACTTGTGAAATTCTGATAAGACTTGGCTGAATTGTTTGAACTTGAATTTTGCTGTACTTCTTTGCAGATTATTTTAACTTTTAAAGCTGTCAACCTGTTAAATACAACATTTTCAGAAAAGTGGGATGAATATACTGTCATTGACCGCCCACATCGAATGATAGATTAGTTGACAAAGAATAATCAACTTAAATGAACTGTGTGAACGAAATGCTGCGAACTAATGAATTCAAGTGAAGTATTAAAGCAAAACTAAAATATCCAATTAAAGCTGATTCGTTTGCATTAACACTACACTTGAGTTTTATATTAACAAGTCCTGAAATCTCATAGTCGACCAATTGTCAACTAGTTTAATTTCAGTTATGTTTGCTTTCTGTTTTTGTTAGTTCTGCACAACACTTCACACTTTTTAGGAAACGTGCACCTTCTTATTTAAATGTCTAGTTCCTTGTATAGAATGACTTCTCAACAAGGAGAAACAGAATCGGCTGAAGAGACTTTCCCAATTGCTACTCCATTGGTTAATCCTCCAGAGAGAATTTCAACCACACTAACATACAAAGTTTTCCGCCAACTGTGCGCTCTGTTTGGCATTGCTGAAGCAGATGCCATTCTTCCTGAGAGAAGCGATACTGCCGATATACCACCTCATGGTTTTGTAGCAGTTAACCGTCAAATGTGCACGAGTGGAGCTATCCCTCCTTTTAACGACTTTCTTCAACGGTTTCTTCTCCGACTAGCTATCTCCCCCCTCCAGCTGCACCCCATTGGCTATGCTATTCTGATGGGGTTATGTGTGCTATTCGGAAGGACGCTGGATCGCCTTCCGAGTTTTGATGAAGTTTGCTATTTGTGCACGTTTGCCAAAAATAAAGAGCATCCCTCCATCATTCTTGTGAGAAGCGCTAGGAACTGTAAACAAATAATCGGCCTTCCTGAAAGTGCTCACGGTTTTCTAAGTCAATTTTTCTTCGTTCGCTGTCCTCCGAAATTCTATGCTACCTGGAGATTAGGAAGTAAGAGCGTTTATCTTTGTTCCTGATGTTTTTCTATGAGCTTTTCATAGCCTGAGTTGTCAAATGTTAACTTCGCCTTTTACTTTTCAGCGCTTCCTCCTCCTTCTAGGGATTCCAGTCATAAACCAACTTTTGAGAGGCCTATGGCCGTGCCAGTTGAGGAGAGAAGCATTCAATTTCTGTTGAAAGACGAATTTTTGCATCAGTACGGACTTTTGCATACCTCTCGCTCTACACACCCTCATGAAGTCCCAGACTCCCCAGCCCAAGCATTGGATGCCCCAGTTTTTACCGATGCACCCATACCGAAAGAACCTGCCTCTGAGGCTTCTCTAGTGAAGTGCTCCACTTCTGTTGATGTCGCGGGGTCATCTGGCAAACTTGCCCCGGTCACTGAAGAAGAAGAGCCTCAGGAATCTCCTCCACATTCAAAGAAGTCTGGTGACGAAGAAGCGGGGAAAACAAGCCCTGTCAAACAGAGTGGAGACGACACTTTCGAAGGGTTGAGCGACCTGTTTGTCACTTCACAGGAGCTCTTTAAAGACGACCCCGTCACCACCAGGGTTTCTTCTTCAGTAGTTGAGGCAACTTCTACTCTGCAACAGACTTCGCCGACTCAAGAGTTGACGTTAACTACTACCCCCGTGACTACTCCGCAATCAAAGAGCAGTTCGTAGCTTGATGCGCGTAGTTTACACATCACACACACTTAGAATCCTTCGGCACTTTTATACTTCTAACTCTTTATACTTTGAAGATTCTAAAGTTACGCTTCTTCTCTCTGAAGACTTTTAAGACTTGTCTCTTCTTCTTTTTTATTTCAGATTCTCCGATGGGATGTAGCAGCTCCTACTATGACGACTTTCAGTGCTACGGGAGGCGTAGTCAATATGATTATAGGCGCTACCTTCCCGCTCACAGAGAAACCGATGAAGAGAGAGCCGCTCGAAAGGCTCAGGAGAGAAGGGCTCAAGAAGAGCGTTATGAGAGAAAAGAAAGGGAGGAGCACCATGATTCTTCCCATAAAGGTGACGATTCCCACAAGAGAAAATCCCATGATGACCGGGGAAAAATCCATATGGTTGAGGACCCAAGCAAGCATTCTCGACACGGTGAGAAGCATACTTCTACAAATCCTAAAAAGGTCACTGCCCCCGTCTCACTTGACATTCCTTCTGGCTCTCCCGCTCTCGGGAAGACAGACATTCAAACAATAATCAGCAGGCCTAAATTCCAAGTTGGATGAGGCCCGGCTACCTTGCAAAGCCGGTTCCCGCACTGGTGCCTGAAGGGAGTGCGGTTCGATCTTGACTTAGTCCCTATCGACAAGCCTGCCATGCTGCGAAATCTCGATGCCGTCAGGCTTGATATTGAAAGGATGTCGAACTGGCAAATACTTGTTGACGAGCTTCAAAGGGTTGACCGTGCGAATATAGAGGCCATGCTTACTATGGAGAATGATAAGGCCGAATGGCAGAAGGTTCTCGAGGAGCACGATACCGAAATGAGGAGCATCACTACTTACAATGAGGAGCTTGAGGCGAAAGTTGAGGAACTTAAACAAGAGCTTGCTACTTCTTCTACTACATATACTCAAAAAGAAGAAGTACTTCAAAAGCAAGTTCGCGATGCTCACGCAGCTCAGCGACATGCCGAGGCACAACTTGAAGCTGAGCAGAAAACAGCGGGAAGGTATCGTGCTGAGGTTACAGAGTTACAGGAGAAAGTCAACTCTCAGGAGGCGGAAATTCAAATGCTAAAGCTTCAACTTTCCAAGACAGAAAGAGAGCGCGATAAGGCCGTTGCTGGTAAAATTACAGCTGAAGAATCTCATGAGGCAACGAAGACCAACATCATCTCGACACTGTTTGACTTTTATCTACACAGCATCTTGGGGCACGGTAGTCTCGCCTTTCTAGGCCCCAAATATGAAGTTACATTGGCTGAAGTGTGGGAGGCTGCACTTGACATGCTTGACGGTAAAGGTGCTGGCTATGCCGAAACAGCTCTTGAGGAGCATCACTTTGATGACGATGCTCGCGCCGCTCTCGCCAGGGGAAGAGAACAGCTTGCGAAATTAAGGGCCGAAATGGCGGTAGGGGAACATTCAGGAAAAACTATCTCAACTGCTCCAGTTCAGCCTTCTCCTTCGGCCGAAATCGACATTATCGGTTCCAGTTCTCATTCTCCATCCCCTACTAAAGTTACCACCGAGATCACAAGCATACAGGGTGGAGATGAAGGCGACGAGAGCACCGAGGCACAGGCTTATGAGGTTGATGTCAGGAAACCGACTTCTCCAGGTAACTCTACTGTTAATCTTGCCCAAGTAGACTGCTCATCTGTTTCTTACGAGCTTGATGAGCTTCTTGACTATTTTCTGAACCTCAGCGAGCCTTTATCTCCTCTCTTTACTAACTTTAACTTCTTTTCTTCTATAGAGAAAGCATCGAGCATTGTTCAAACTTCCCCTCCTCCAATTATTCCTCCTCCGTCTCTTCAGGTCACTCCTCCTTCTGCCTCGCAACCAGGATCACAAGAGGAGCAAATAGAAGCTCTCCAAGACTTGGACGATCCCATTGCTTCACAAGAACACAGGGGAGAAGAAACTGAAGGGAGTGAGAAGACTCCAGAACCAACTGGTTCCGATGATGAACCATTAATTACACTTTTCTCTCCAGGTAGTGGGTCTTCTTCCAGGAAGAGAGGGAAGCATGGAGTCTCTAAGTAGAAGAAGGAGGCTTCTGCCAGCGAGACACAAGCGGGATAAGAACCTATTGTATCCCTTTCCCCTTCCTCTCCTACTCTTACAAGCCGGCCTAAGAAGTTAACCATTCGGCCAGGCGCAGGCTCAAAAGGCGGAAGGAAGAAGAAATGATGGCTTTGGTCCTGTGCTTTTTATATTGCTTTTTTTCTTTTTGCATGTACTGGCCGGAGATTGTGCGGGTACCAGCCTCCGCTTTTCTTTTTATTTTGAAACATGTACCTGTACAAAATTTTAACAGTGTTGAAT
Source organism: Allium cepa (assembly GCA_030765085.1). Lineage (NCBI taxonomy): Eukaryota > Viridiplantae > Streptophyta > Magnoliopsida > Asparagales > Amaryllidaceae > Allium > Allium cepa. The sequence goes on from CM060929.1 coordinate 63,879,061, forward strand.
AAAATGATTCTTTTTCTTTGTACAAACTTCTGTCTGTATCTGAGAATGCATTTATTATTCATTGTCGTACAAGTTTCTTTACATGATATTGCAGCGGGCTTGTGGTATGTTGTTCGAGCGTAATTTTACCAATATAATTATACCATGTTGTATGTAGCTATACCATGTTGCCCCTATACCATAAGCTTGTTGCAATATTTTATACTTTGAGGGGACTTGTACTTTTATTTTCTGGAGAATAATTATTCCATACTTGGAGGAATATTATTTCGTTAAAAATAGAGTACAGCTCCCTCCATATAAGTTTTTACGCTCCATCCTTCGAAGATATCACTTTTTCTTTTGTGCATACACACATTTTACCAAGTGAATTCTTCTATGTGGTAAAGCGGGCCTCTGAAGGGTAATTTAACTTCTTTATGAGGAAGAGTATTTTCCAGAATAGGTGAATCATTCTTCCTTTGAGAGTTAAAGTGTGCCTTTGAAGAGGGCTTTTTTTTTATATTGTGCCTCGGTGGAGGACTTTGATCTTTGCTTTGCATTTCTGACGAAATGCTTCTTTGAAAAGTTGTACCTCTGAGGAGGGATTTTTCACGTTTCAACACTTGGAAGTTTTATTTCAATCTCGGAGAAACGTGTGCCTCCAAAGAGTTGTGCCTCCGAGGAGGGCTTTTTCACGTTTCAACACCTGGAAGTTTTATTTCAATCTCGGTGAAACGTGTGCCTCCGAAGAGGTCTTTCTGTTCGATTGTGCCTCCGGGAGGAGGTCTTTTCATTTCTGCCTCTGGGAAGAGGTCTTTTTGTTTCTGCCTCTGGGAAGAGGTCTTTTTTGTTTGGTTGTGCCTCTGGGAAGAGGTCTTTTTGTTTCTGCCCCTTGGGAGAGGCTTTTATTTTTCCCTGTTCACTGGGAAGCGGGCCTCCGAAGAGGGCTTTTCACATTTCATCTCACGGGAGTGTATCGACCGATTATGGTGAAATGTGTGCCTCTGAGTAGGGTTACTGCCTGGAAGTTTGGAGTTTCTTTCTCTCGGTTGGATGGATTCACGGGAGTGTATCGACCGATCATTCCGCAACTTTGTATCAAGAAAGATTCTCTTTTTCTAGTTTGGCCCGCTCGAGGTCTTTTAGCATTTCAACTGTGGTGAAATGGGCCTCCGAAGAGGGCTTCTCACGTTTCAACACCTGGAAGTTTTATTTCAATCTCAGTGAAACGTGTGCCTCTGAGTAGGGCTTTTGCCTGGAAGTTTGGAGTTTCTTTCTCTCGGTTGGACGGATTCACGGGAGTGTATCGACCGATCATTCCGCAACTTTGTGTCGAGAAAGATCTCTCTTTTTCTGGCTAGGTCCGCTCGAGGTCTTTATCCTCCGAAGAGTTGTGCCTTTGAAGAGGTCTTTTGCTGATTGACGCTTGCTCGCCTATATCTCTTTGTCATCCATTCATGTTGGCGATCCCCGTTGTCTTTTGCAAGTGTCATCGCTTTTTAATTGCCAATAATTTCTCTTATCCAAAGAGATATACTTCATAGTTAAGCGAGTTGGTGGTGGTAGACACAGGCTATTTAACTGGTTGTTTGTTTGTTCAAACATTTGCAGTTAGTTAGAAATGGTCCACTTCCATCCACATTGCTAACTTTTGTTCGAAGCACTTCTTTTGTAGGATTTAAGTATGGAAATTTTGAATGGCTCAGTGTTTGCTTGCTGAGTGATGTCGGAGATCGCTTGGTCTTGCGATGGGTAAGCTTTGCTTTTATGGCCTGCATTATTAAATCGACATTTTAGTAACACAATTAACGTATTTTATATGTCGAAATAAAACAAAGCAATTTATAATAGTAGAGAACACAAGATTTATAGTGGTTCGTCCAAAAGTTGGGCCTACTTCCACTTTATAGCTTTTCATTATTCACTTGCTTTACAATTGCTTTCAATACAAGAATCATATATTCATAATTCTTTTACAACATTTCAGCAAAGTTTTCAAGTAAAATAGGGACGCAAATGATTGTTGTTCCAAGCTCTTGGGATTGGTTCTCCTTCGACAGTTGTGAGTTTGAATGTGCCATCAAGGAGTTTCGCGCCTATAACATATGGCCCTTCCCAGTTTGGCCCAAACACACCTATGGCTGTCATAATTCTCTTCAGGACTAAGTCCCCAACTTCAAAGCTGCGCTGACGAACTTTGGAATTGAAGTGCCTGGCTATTTTTCGCTGATGAGCTGCAATTCTAAGTCTAGCCTCTTATGTTCTTTCATCGAGGAGGTCAAGTGCTTCCAATTGCAATTTCTCATTCTCATTTTGATCAAAATGGATCCTTTTGTGTGAGGGGACTTCAGTTTCCACTGGAATCATCGCTTCTGATCCGTATGCCAATGAAAATGGAGTATGCCCAGTCGCAGTTTTGTGGGTGGTTCTGTATGCCCATAGTGCAAGCGGTAACTTATCGACCCTACCACATTTTGCTTTTTCCAGCTGCTTTTTGATGGTTGATTTGATGACTTTGTTTACTGCTTCCACTTGCCCTTTAGCTTGAAATTCCTTCTTAACTTGACAAACAATAAGTTGAGAATCACTGAAAATATGCAATGCCTTGATGTTTAGTTCTTTAGCGATCCTTAAACCAGCGATGAGAGCTTCATATTCAGCTTCATTGTTTGTCGAAGGGAATTCTAGTCTCAGCGCATAACATAGCGATCGCCCCTTTGGGGTTTCAAGGACAACCCCTGCCCCGGAACAGTAATCATTCCTTGCGCCATCGACGTACAATTTCCATTGGATTGGGACGCTATTAGTAGTTTCCTCCTCACTATCACCCTTATCCGTGCATTCCGCAATGAAATCTGCCAAAGCTTGTCCATTGATTGCTTTTCGGGGATGGTAAGTGATGTCATATTGACTGAGTACAATATTCCATTTCAAAAGACGGCCCGAAGTCTCTGGACGGAATAGGACTTGCTTTAGAGGTTGATCAGTGAGGACTTTGATGGGATGAGCTTGGAAATACGGCCTTAATTTTCTTGATGCGATCAACAAACAATAAGCGAGCTTTTCTAGTCTTGAATAGTTCATCTCTGCCCTAGTGAATCTTTTGCTGATATAATAGACCGGGCGTTGGATCCTTGTGTCTTCCCGTACCAACACTGCACTGAGAGCATGAGACGAAATTGCCAAATATACGAAGAGATCTTCACCACTGTCAGGCTTTTAAAGTATCGGAGGCACTTCCATATGACGAACCAACTCATCAAATGCTTTCTGACAATCAGGAGTCCACTCAAAGTTTTTTCTTCCTTTCTTCAGAGCATCAAAGAATGGAATGCATTTGTCAGTAGCTTTGGAAATGAACCGACTCAAGGCAGCAACCTTTCCATTGAGACTTTGCAATTCCTTCTTCGTTCTAGGAGCCTTGACCTCTCTTAGGGCAGTGATCTGAGCTGGATTGGCTTCAATGCCCCTAGCGCTCACAATGAAACCCAAAAACTTTCCGGACTCCACTCCAAATGAAAATTTCAGGGGATTAAGCATCATTCTGTACTTGCGGAGTACTGCAAACATCTCTGCCAAGTGATCCATATGGTCTACTGCTTTCTTAGACTTTACTAGCATATCATCAACGTAAACTTCCATTGTCTTGCCAATCTGTGGTTTAAACATGGCATTAACAAGCCTTTGGTAAGTTGCCCCTGCATTCTTGAGTCCGAAAGGCATGACCTTGTAGCAGTAGAGTCCGACATCTGTGATGAAACTAGTATCCTCTTGATCTGGCTCGTGCATCATAATCTGGTTATATCCGGAGATGCATCCATAAAAGATAACAATTCGTGTCCTGCAGTCCCATCCACCAACTGATCGATCCTGGGGAGCGGGAAACAGTCTTTGGGGCAGGCTTTGTTCAGATCTGAAAAATCAATGCATACTCTCCACTTTCCATTAGGCTTTTTCACCAGCACAGGATTTGATACCCAATTTGGATAAGTAGATTCTCTGATGAAACCGTTCTCCATGAGCCGATCCACTTCTTCTTTTAACGCTGCCGTTCTCTCTGGACCCTGAGTCCTTCTCTTCTGTTTCACAGGTGTAAACTTTGGATCAATGTTCAGATTATGTACTGCAATCTCTGGGGATATTCCGCACATGTCAGCATGAGTCCAAGCGAATAAATCCAAATTAGCCTTCAAAAATGAAATCAGAACATTCTGAACTGTTGTGCTAAGCTGTGAACCCACATTAAGTACTTTGTTTGGATCCTTTGGATCAACGGGCACCGGCACTGTTACCTCTACCATACTACCCTATTCTCCCCTGCACTGGCTTTCCTTGGATCCATCTCTCTTCGTGCACCACTAAATTCACCAGTGCAGGGTCCACCCTGTAATTGCTACAAGGTTGGTTCCTTGGTGCGGACTGGAAACGCCGCACCTTTTCCCATTTCTCTTTTCCTTGATTCTCGCAACTCTGCAAAGTAACATTCTCGCCCCGCATCTTGGTCTCCCTTAATCACACCAACTCCGTTATCTGTAGGGAATTTTAGAGTTAGACACCATGGGGCAAGAACAGCTTTAAACGCAGCAAGAGTTGGTCGGCCTAAAAAGGCATTGTAGGCAGAGAATTCTTCAACAATTATAAACGTTTGCTTTCGAGCCACCTTCCTTAGCCCCTTTTCGAGTTCTACAAACAGGTCAATGGTCCCAATCGGCTGTTTGGGTTCTCCAGTAAACCCAGCAATCTTGAGTGACGAAGCTTGAACGTCAGCCATTGGAATTTTCATTTGATCGAAGGTCTTCTTGAAGAGGATGTTGCATGAAGCTCCATAATCAACTAGAACTCTTCTCACAGTTGCCGGCCCAATACCAGCGGATATGACCAAAGATCTATGGTCGGAGCCTCAATACCCAAAGAATCCCTAGCACTGAACACGATATCATCTGTGGAAGTCTTTTGTTGCTTTAAAGGTGCATCATTCTCTAAGACAAGAACATTCTCTTCAGCTGGTACATGCCTCAAGGCCCGGGCATACCTTTCCATTTTGCCCCAGCTTTTGCCTGCCGGGTGAGGTCCTCCAGTTATTATGTTGATAATAGGTCTTTCCGATTCAAGTTCCACAGCTTTCTCACTTGAGGCAGGATGGTGAGCGGGAACTTGTTGTCCTTGAGTTGACGAAGTTGGGGCATTTCTGTTCCTTTTCACATACTGCTGGAGTTTGTTTTCCTTTAAGAGTTGTTCAATCACCTCTTTCAGCTGACGGCATTCGTTGGTGTCATGGTTGGGCTGGTTGTGGAACCGACAGAACCTTCCACTTTTTTCCATCTTAATCGCAACTCTCATTTTAGGTGGTGACGGATAATTGATATCATCTTTGGTTGCAAAGAAGATGTTTTAAGGGGTATCGGTCAAGGGTGTGAAATTGAAAGAACGGCCTCTCTTAGCGTCTCCCTGTTTCTTCCCTCCATCGTTTCCCCTTTTCTGAGTGTTAGGTTCTTTCTTACCCGAGGCAGCGCCATTGTTCCCGGCTTCCGCTGATACCATCTTAGCCGGTGTTTGGAGGCTCTCCAAGCGCATGAATTCGTCCGCTTTCTTATAGAATTTGTCGAGCGAATTTGGCTCTTTCATTTTCAACCATTTTCAAAATTCGCTCGATTTGTCAATCGCCCTCATCAAGTATGTCAGGACCATGCGTGGCTCAGCATTATCTACCTCAGCCAATGCTATGTTAAAGCGATTCAAAAACGACCTGATAGATTCTCCTGGATTTTGCTCTAGACTTGATAGCGACATTATATCCTTTACTTTAGAAGCATACAATCGAAATTGCTTCTTGAATTTCTTGGTCAAATCGGAGAATTGATCGATGGACCTGTCCGGCAGCTTTGCATACCACAATAGAGCTACTCCTTCTAGATAAACCGGAAAGTATCGGCATTTAATTTCATCAGACGCCCTGGCACCAGTCATATGCCAGTCGTACTTATACAGAAACTCATTTGGATCACTCGCCCCTTGTAAGCTGGAATAGTAGGGGGAACGAATTTCCTTGGGAACTCCGCCTTCAAGATTTTTTCAGTAAATGGAGTTTTGCTTGGAGCAAATCCCCACTCTTTCTCGTCTTCATCTCTTCGCATACTTTCTTTCATGATTTGACGAACCATACCCGAAAAATACTCTTCATCATTTAGAGGCTCTGGAGGGCACATATCAGCCACTCTCTCTGAATTCTGCCTTGACAATCGTTCACGGAGGGTCGGCTGCGGCCCTGATCCTCCAGCTTGAAGAGGAGTCCTTTCTACAGGGTCTGCGGCTCTTTGTGAAATGTTCCCTTCAACATCTTGAACTCTCGCAGTAAGGTTCCCATCATTGTTAACCGGTTGACGATTTGCCCCTAGTAGATCATTCAACTTACTCAAGATCAGGGCATTCTGGGCGTTCTGGGATTCCAACTGCGCATTCTGAGCATTCAATTGCTGATTCAATCCCAAAATTACGGCGTCCAATTCTGCTCGTGTAACTCCAACAGTTGGAGCTGCTTGACTTGGAGGAGGAGAGGTAGCGGTATTCTCTTGAACATTGTCGGATCTTACAGAACTTCGTTTTCTCCCAGGAGCCATTATTTCCAATAAACTTCTGGTTTTAAAAGAAATTCTTTCAACAATCATTTGCGGAGCAATAGTGGAAATTTCCTAAGTTGGATTCTCAATGAAAGCACCAAAAATGTTAACGTAAAAATCAGACGCTAACACCCCGGTGTAGGTTGAAGTTGAGCGAAAGCACCACCCGTAAACACGGGAACTAAAAACAAGTAGAAAAATCACAGAGAAAGCAGAAAGGACAATAGTTTTTATAGTGGTTCGGCTTGAGGTAAGCCTACGTCCACTTTAACTCTCTTTATTACTGAATTTGGTTACAACTTTACAACAATCTTCAATTACAATTCTGATGAGACAAACAACTAGAACTTTGATGGAGAATAATCTTCCGAATTCATGTAGATTTTCTCTTGGAGATCGTAGTAGTGTCCTTGGTGTTTGGAGTACTTGAAGTGTTGAGTGAGTCGAGAATTCAGCAGAGTATCGGCGCTTGAAGAGATTGGCCAAAAGGTCCCCCGTATGTTGGAGCTATGGGCGTATTTATAGGTGAATTCTGGATAGGTGTTAGATCATGAACGACCTAAGATAGGTCGTAGGTCGCCCGCGATCTAGGAAACACGAGCTACGACTTAACAGTTGCATATCATTCGAAAATTGTGACAAGTCATCGGTCGTGAACGGTTTAAGGTTGGACTTAGGTCGCGAGCGACCTAAGGGGCATGGTCTGCGGGTTGATAGGATGCACTTGATCTGACTGAACAAGGTGACAAGTGGTAGGTCGTGTGCGACCTAGGAAAAGGAGCAACTTAACTATGTTGAGTGGTCTGGTGGTGCGACCTAAGTTGACGCGACCTATAACTTAGCTCGTTAAGTCATTAGGTCGCTAGGTCGTTTCCTTCTTTAGCTGTTAAGTCGCTTGCCTGTTGACTCGTTAGGTCGCTCCATCCTTTAGGTCGCTCTGGCCTTTAGGTCGTTAGATCGCTGAGTGTGTTAGGTTGGAACTTCCTATAGGTCGCTAGGTCGGTGCACTTCATAGGTCGCTGAAGAACCGAAGCACTAGGTCACTAAAGACCTTAGGTCGCGGAGTGCTTTGTGATCTTAGGTCGCTGCTGTAGTTAGGTCGTTAGCGCCCTTAGGTCGTTAGGTGACCTAAGTTTTAGGTCGTTAAGTCGCGTAAGTCTTAGGTCGCTTCAGAAATAGGAGTTAACAGTCTAGGTCATAAAAAATGCCCCAACCAACCTCATTACTATCCCCATTTATGCTAATATTATTTTATAAAATATAATACATAATTTTCATAATATATTTATATTTATATAATTAATTTACCTATTGATTAACTTAAACAATATTTAAAATAATATATAAATATATGATATTTTTATCATTACCGAAGCTATTATGTCATTAATACTTTACACATAAAATATATATGACCGTATTTGATTAAAGTACAATGTTATAATTGAATTATAAACTATATATATCCAATTAAATATTATATAATAAATCATTAATAGAAACATTTTTTATTATAGAGTTGTGCTGATATGATACATATATATTGATGATAATAAAAAATTCAAGTATATATTGACACACAACCAATCTAATTGTGACAATATGTTTATATATCACAAGCGTCTCCTAACTAACGGTGTATAAAGTATTTATATAGACATTATATGTAAACATAAATTATTGTAAATAAGTTAGATATGTACCTTATAACCGTAACCTAAAAGTGCACTTTGAAATGATGATATAAAATCCTTGAAATGATTTTCAATCCAAAAGAGTGACAGTCCTTGAAATGTTGATTATATACTATCAAATAACACTTGATTTGATTTGATCTTAGAAAATGAGAGATATGGAGGGAGAATTTCGATCAGGCCCTAGAGGGATGTTGTTTGCACAAAAAATGGGCAAACACCTCCAAGTCGAGTGATTTAGTTGATTTTATGTGATTCTTAATGATTTAGATGAGTTATGTACATATGAAAAAAGGCAAGGGGCTGAAATGTAAAAGACACGCAGATTTATAGTGGTTCGGCCAGAACGTGCCTACGTCCACTTTATATGTTATTATCTTCTTTTTTCAGATTACAAGTACAATGCTTGGTGTACAAGTGTATGAAAGTAGATTGAAAGTTCCTTCCGTGCTTGAGCTCTCAAACTTGCCTGCCATTGTTGTACCCCTGCCCCTCTATTTATAGAGTGAGGCAGGGGGCAGGGGTCTTGGATGTGTATAGCTGCTGGTGGGCCCGGGCTGAAGCAATCTGGACTGGCAATTCTGGTTCGGCGAGCCTCCATTCGATATGGAGCTTGGACCGGTGATGGAGCGGGATGGAGGTTCATTCGGTGGTGAGGTATGTGGTTGGCTCGGTGCTTGTTTGGACCGGTTGTGGAGATGGTCCGGTAGGCCTTCTGGTCCGGCATAGGGGTGTGAAGGATGGTGGACCGATAGAGAGAAGGAGGCTGTTGGCTACCGAATGAGCATGTGACCTTAGTGCCGAATGAACATGTGACCTTAGTGCCGAATGAACTCGTAGGCTTGCATAGCCGAATGAACATGTACTCCGGATGGACCTTCACTGCCGAATGGAACTTGTTCCTTTGAATTGCCGAATGGACATAGGAGCTGATGGAATGGAGGTCGCAAACCCGGGTGAAACTGACACTTCTTGGTCTTGAGGTCTTCTGGGTGAAAATTCGCCCAACATTTGCCCCCCAAAGTGGGGCACGTGCTTGCATGTGTCGCGCTTTGTTTCTCTGTGGTAGGAAGGCTTGTTTTGTAACGTCATGGGCTGGATGTTCGTATCCTGTTGATGTCCTGCAAAGGAATTTACAGTTTTAGTGTGATTTCCAATGACGATCATTCAGGATCGAAATTTTTGAGATAAAGTGAATCGTGCCGTTCGGGGCGAGAGAGTGTGCCCCGAGGGGGTTTAGCATTATCGATGTCAGGTTCACGTTAGAGTGGGTCCCTGGATCGTTTGTCAAGGTGGTTTATCGCCAGCTCAGAGCATGTCTAAGGATTGTTCGCGACCCCGTACATGTGTAAGTAGCTTAGCCATTTCGTAGTTATCAGAATTAAATATCTATTTAGCCGATGAGCTTAAAAAAGGATGTCAGAGTGCAAATTCTCACGACGATAGGGTTAATAGTCGTTCAGAGCGTGCTTATGGACCGTTCGTGGTCGCGTACACGTGTAAATGATTAACCCATGTTAGTGAGAGATTCACGACTCATTCATTGTTATCATATTCTCTACTTTATTAGTAGGTCCTAGAGTTCGGTACTTATCTGAGTGAGGCGCTCCGCATGCCCCATGTTCCTGGTTTTTGCTGGTAGAGATAGCTTCATTCGGTTCTTTTGTTGGTCCGACATGGGTAGTTTCATTCGGTATTTGGTTGGTCCGGTATGTTTGGTATTGGTCCGGTGTTCCGGTCCGGTAGGCTGAACCAGTTGGTTCGGCAATCCTGAGCTCGCCTATATATAGAGGCTACACCCCCCTTGGTTTCTTCTTACCGAACCAGAGAGCCGAATCAGCTGACCACCGAACCAAATCTTCTGCCGAACCAAGCTTTTTCCATATCAGGTAAATACCTTTTTGCCGAATGGGTTTGATTGCCGAATACACACGAAAGAATTCAAATGCCGAATGAACTTGAGACATCAGTGCCGAATGAACTTTCGTTATTAGTGCCGAATGAGCTTTAAACATCGTCGCCGAATGAACTTACTGCCGAATGAACTTGATATCTTAGCGGAATTCCGGACTTATGCATTCCTTTTTTGTTTACATCTCTGTATCCCTTGTCCTAACAACCTGTCTTTTCACTTTTGTGTATGCAGATAAATGTCTCGCAAGGCAGAAACTCGATCGGATAGAAAAAAGTCTAAAGGTACAGGAGAGTCTTCTTCCTCCGTGCCCCCAGCCCAATCAGGATCTGGGCAGCATCGACCTGTCCTGAGGTCGTTAGTGGACGGATATGGTCCACAGGAACTTCTGGTTTCCCCGCCCGATTGCTTTCCTAGCTCCCTAAAGGAAGAGCAACTTGATGTCATCTCTCGTTCCTTTGGGATAGACAGGGCTCTCATGCAGCTGCCGGGAGAGGGAGTTCGAGGAGAATGAGGGGATGACGGACGAGATGCTGCAGGACATGTACTTCCGCACTTGGAAGGAGGGCAGCTTGTCTTGGATGGATGACTATCCCCGGGTCATGGCCAAGATATATCTCCGGGCTTTAGAGGAGGCCAGGGTCGATGCGGGTAAGGAAGGTGGAGTGGCTTTTAGCCTGGATGTGGTCACTGCTCAGTTCTCGAAAGAGGAGCAAGTGGCGGTGAAGGAGGGGATGCGGTTGCTCGCTGCGGAGGAAGCGGGTGTGCAACTGGAGGATGAGGATCAAGCGGCGGACACTGGTGAGTTATTCTTCTCTTTTCCTTTTCTTTTCGGGTTTCCATAACTTGATCGTTTATCGTTTGTCTAATGGATTCCTTTTCTGAATTGGACAGGTGGAACTTTCGATCAACATGCTGGGGGTTCCGGCCCTGCGGCCAAATAGGCTTGGGAAGTTGGTGATGGAGTGTGGACGCAGCTGGTTACTCGTCCGGATTCGGCTGCTTTTTATTTCTTTTTTTACTGTTGTTTACGTTAGTCCAAAACATGTGACTGTAATAATAATATTATTTACAGAGAATAACTTGGTGTGATTTCATAATATAAGCTAATTTTGTTATGTTTAAACGTTGTTGTCATTTTGATGTGCTGCGTGAGAAGTATAACCATGTATATGCCTGTGATTTTAGTTATGTTTGATGTTAAGCCTTTGCTTGAAATATAATTTCATGTTTTGCAATGTTGGTGTGACATATGAATAAGCTATAGTTATGCATCTATGTACAAGAGAAGAGAGTACCGCCCTTCATGTTTTATTTGCAGGCGGTAGTTTTGAGCATCTTGTGTAACTGATCATGAATATAACTGAGTACCTTGCCACCCAGTACGCGGGCTTAGATTCTCATGAGTGAATGCTCCATGTTCGGTTTCCTGTACTTTAGAGTTTGTTATACAGGGTAGGAGAAAAGTATTTAAATGAGATGGAAATATAGAAAAAGTAAAACTTCCAGTCACGGAAGGCCGTCGATGTGCTTAAGTTCGTGGCAAACGGGTTTTGTAGTCACTTTCCCTAGCTGTGGGTCTTAGAGACATTTGTCACCCATCTTACGCCTCCGCGGGGAGTTTTCTTTTTTACCACAGCCGCACTTAAGACACATCGGAGCCGAGATCGCGCACGGTAACTACCCGAACCATTATGGTCCGTAATCGTGGGTATTATTCAATTTACCGTGGCCGGCTAGCGTGGGTGCCGTTGGCCGTGAACTACCCCTGGCTGGCCACACCTTATGTTGGGGCTTAAAGTAGGTTCACAGTTACCGGCGAGCCGAACGCCGTAATGAGCTGCCATCGGCTATAATCGGCCTTTATGATGACTTATAATCGGCTCATTACAGTTGGCATTGAGGGCAGGCGCGAGCAATGAGTTAACCCGCAGCAGAGGGATGCTGGAGCAAAAGAGCCTCATTGGTGAGTGCATAGAATCGTAGCGTACCTGTTAGGCCTTGTCCAGATGAGGCCTTGGTGCGTCTTGAGTGGAGATGCCATAAGATTTTGTTCAACAGAAAAGGATAAAGCTTAACAAGCAGCCAAGATATAAAGGAACAAGTTAAAAAGAGACAAGATTTTTTAAAGTGGTTCGGCATAAAAATGCCTACGTCCACTGATTCTCTTTGTTAATTCACTTCATATGGGCAGTACAAGTTAAGAAAAGTATCGACGGAGGTGTCGCGTGTTCCATGCCCTCTGGAACACCTCTCCGTCCACTGTTGACAAAATATAAGCTCTGTTGTGGAGGTCTTTATGAATTACATATGGTCCGTCCCAGATGGGGTCCAGTGCCCCGGGGCGCGGAAAGATTCGTCTGAGGACAAGATCTCCTTCTTGTAAGATGCGATGTTTGACTTTGGAGTTGTATAATGCTGCCACCTTTTGTTTGTGAGCTGCTGCTTTAAGAGCTGCATCGTTTCTCCTTTCCTCAATCAGATCCAAAGATATGAGGAGGAGTTCTTCGTTTTCTTCTGGATTGTAGTGGATCCTACGATGGGAAGGAACAATAGTCTCAACAGGGAGCATTGCCTCCGATCTGTATGCCAAAGAGAAAGGAGTATGTCCCGTTGATGTTCTGAAAGATGTGCGGTAGGCCCAAAGTGCCGTAGGAAGTTCGTCCACCCAAGCGCCTTTTGACTTTTCAAGTTTCTTCTTGATTAGGGTTTTGAGAATTTTGTTGACAGCTTCGACTTGTCCGTTTGCCTGAGGATAATCTACTGATGAGAAGCTTTTATGAATTCCATGCTCTTGGCACCAGTCGGCGAATTCTTCGCTGTCAAATTGGAGTCCGTTCTCTGATATGATCTTGAGTGGTACTCCGTACCTGCACAGAATATTTTTGATCAAGAAGTTGATAACTTTTGCTGAAGATATTTTATTTAGGGGTTCCGCTTCCACCCATTTGGTGAAATAATCGACTGCCACTATAGCATATTTGGCCCCGCCCCTGCCCGTTGGCAGTTCGCCAATTAAATCAATTCCCTATACAGCAAAGTGCCAAGGGCTGGTCATTTGAGTAATCTCATTTGTGGGTAGTTGAGGAATCTTGGCAAATTTCTGACATCTGTCGCATCTCTTGACGAAGTCTAAGGCGTCTTTGCTTAGTGTGGGCCAGTAATATCCATATCGGAGTATCTTCTTCGCCAGAGTCTGCCCTCCAGTGTGATCTCCGCAACTACCTTGATGGATGTTGAATAAGATTTCCTTGGCTTCCCTTCCAACGACGCATCTGAATAAGGGGCTAGAGAAGCCACGCCGATAGAGGATGCCTTCTTGTATTGTGTAGTGGGGAGCTTTCCTCAAAATTCTCCTGACTTCATCACGTTTGTCTGGTAGTGTGCCGTCCTGTAGATATTTCCGGATAGGAGTCATCCAAGTTGCTTCTTCAATTGCAGTTATCAGATTCACTTGTTCAAAACTTGGGGCTAGCTGCCTTGAGATGGCTAGTGCTCCGGAAATGGTGCTATTCATCATACTAGCTTGCTTTGCTAGTTCATCGGCCTCTTGGTTATCTTCTCGAGGAATGTGTTTGATTAGATAATGGTCCAATTGGTCGAGCAGCAGTTTGGTTTTCTTTAGATACGCTGTGAGTCGTTCTCCTCGTGTCTGGAATTCTCCTAGTACTTGGTTTACGATAAGTTGAGAATCACTATGAAGACATAAAGAATTGACTCCAATTTCTAAGGCAAGCTCCAATCCCGCTATTACTGCCTCATACACCGCATCGTTGTTAGTGGCCGCGAATTCCAACCTTAATGCATAGTACAGCTTTCTTTCCCTGGGGGTGATTATCACAATACCTGCCCCCGAGCCTTGTTCGTTTGATGCTCCATCTACAAAGAGGTTCCACTTGATGTTTTTTGCTATTTCAAGCTGATCCTTGCCTTCGTTGGTGGTGAATTCGGCAATGAAATCGGCCAGGGCTTGCCCCTTGATAGCAGTGCGAGGATGGTAGGTGACGTCATACTGACTTAGTTCAATGCACCATTTGAGGAGTCGTCCAGAAGTGTCGGGACGATGGAGCACCTATCTTAGTGGCTGATCGGTTAGAACTCTGATGGAGTGAGATTGGAAGTAGTGTCGTAGTTTTCGTGATGCGATCAATAAACAATATGCCAATTTCTCAAGTTTAGGATATCTGGCTTCTGCCCCTGTAAATCTCTTACTTATAAAGTACACCGGGCGCTATGTGCGGTCTTCTTCTCTTACCAGGACAGCGCTTAGAGCATGAGATGATACAGCGAGGTATAGGTATAGCTCTTCGCCTTCGTTTGGAGTTGAGAGTACTGGTGGTTTCTGGAGGTGTTCGATCAGGTTAAGGAAGGCTTTTAAGCATTCATCGGTCCATTCGAACTTTCCTTTGTCTTTCTTGAAAGCTTCGAAGAAAGGGACGCACTTGTCAGTTGCTTTGGAAATGAATCTGCTTAGGGCGGCTACCTTTCCGTTTAAGCTTTGCATTTCTTTTCGGGTGGAAGGTATCCTTATTTCTTTTAGAGTCCGGATTTGTTCAGGGTTTGCTTCAATTCCTCTGGAATGGACAATGAACCCTAAGAATTTTCCCGATGACACTCCGAAGGAGCACTTTAGAGGATTCAGCTTCATTCCATATCGGCGAAGTACCTGAAACATCTCGCTCAGGTGGCTTACATGATCGTCGGCTTTCCTGGACTTTACCAACATGTCATCCACATATACTTCCATAGTTCGTCCTATTAATTCCGCGAACATCTTGTTGACGAGGCGCTGATAGGTGGCTCCGGCATTTTTGAGTCCAAAAGGCATGACTTTGTAACAATATAACCCCCGGTCAGTGATGAAGCTAGTGTGGTCTTGATCGGGAGCGTGCATGGGAATCTGGTTGTATCCGAAGTATGCATCCATAAAAGATAAAAGTTCGTGCCCGGCAGTGCTGTCCACAAGTTGATCGATTCGGGGGAGCGGGAAGCAGTCTTTCGGGCAAGCGTTATTTAAGTTGGAGAAATCAATGCATGTTCGCCACTTCCCATTAGCTTTCTTTACTAGTACCGGGTTAGCTATCCACTCGGGGTAGATGGCTTCTCGTATGAAGTCATTAGCAAGTAGGTTCTTTACTTCCTCGTCGAGGGCTGCTGATCGTTCTGCTCCCATGCTTCTCTTTTTCTGCTTTATCGGTGCCCTGGTGGGATCGATGTTCAGCATGTGGCATGCTATGTCTGGGGAGATTCCTGTCATATCGGCATGTGTCCACGCAAATACATCTAAGTTGTGGCGGAGAAAGTCAATGAATTGATCCTTCAATTCTGTTTTTAGCTGAGATCCTATTTTTAATAGTCTGCTTGAATCAAGTTTGTCTACAGATACGAATTCCATGGCCTCTGTGGGCTCAGCGGTAGCCTCCTCCTCCTTATCCCTGGGGTCTAGTTTATTGAAAGGATCGCTGGTGTATCGAAGAGGAGGGGCTTTCTTTAGTTGCTATGCTTCCAAGCTTTTCATGCAGAGAGTAGTCTCTGCATCTTTCCCTTTATTCTTTCTATGGTTATTGCGAAGTTCAGTTACATAGCAATCTCGAGCGGCGTCTTGATCTCCTTCAACTTCTCCTATTCCGTTATCTGTTGGGAATTTCATCTTTAGGCACCACGGGGCTAGGACAATTTGGAAGTCAGATAAGGCTGGTCTTCCCAAGAAGGCGTTGTAGGCCGAGTGGTTTTCTATTAGTACGAACGTTTGTTTTCGCACAACGGAGCGGGGATGATTTCCTATTTCGACGAAGAGGTCAAGTTGCCCGAGGGGCATTTTCGCATCTCCAGTGAAACCATGCAGGGGTTTGTTGCAGGGAGACACATCCTTCATTGACAGTTTCATTTTGTCGAAAGCATGTTTGAACAGGATATTTACGGAGCTTCCTGTGTCTATTAGAATTCGGAAAACTTTAGCTGGACCGAACCAGGCAGAGATGACCATGGGATCCATATGAGGATACTGTCTTCCTTCTAAATCACGCCTACTGGATACGATGTCGTCACTCTCTTTCCGTTTCGGGTGGCGTTCTTCCATAATGTAGTTGACATAGCCCTCAGCATTTCTAAGTGACTTGCCGTATCTTTCCATCTCTGCCCAGCTTCTGTCGGCGATGTGTGGTCCTCCCGAGATGGTATGGACCACTATCTTCTCTTGGCTAGAGCAACTGGTGTTGCGATTCCCTCCGCCTACTTCTGGGAGGGGTTGCTTTGAGTTCTCATTGGCAGGAGTTGGAGTCTTGTTCTAACCTCTCACATAGCGTTCCAGCCTTCTTCTTCTGATGTGTTCTTCGATCAAGTCCCGGAGATGGTGGCATTCATTGGTGTCATGTCCGTGGGATTCGTGGAAGCGGCAGAACTTTCCAGACTTGAGGGCGTTATCAGATTCTTTCTTGTGCGGGGGGCGCTTGTATCCGAGTTCGCCCTGAGTGGCTAGATAGATGTTTTCGATGGTTTCATTCAAAGGAGTGTAGGAGTCAAATCTCGGTCCTGGTCGATATTGGCGTTTTTCAACCTTCTTGCCCCCAGCATTGTCTCTAGATTCATTTCTTCGAATGTCCTTGGTTGCAGCGGGAATCTTGTCCGAAGTTGTCTTACCTTGTTGCCCTGACTGCCTCTCAGTGGCGGCGTCTTCAAGTCTCATATACTTTCCAGCTTCATGGAAGAAATCAGGTAAAGTAGCTGGTTTTTCCTTAGTTAGTCTTCTTGCGAACTTGGTATCTGGATGTACACCGCTACAGAGGGCCATTAGGGTGAGTTTCTCATCGGCATCTTGGACTGCGGCCGCTGCGGCGTTGAACCGAGTTAGATATTGTTGCAGTGTCTCTCCGGATTTCTGTTTAACATTGGATAGAGAATAAGCATCCTTGGGTTGTTCTACATGGATGCGGAACTGGCTAATGAACCTTTCTTTCAACATCTCCCATGAGCTGATAGATCCTTGGGGTAGATGGCAGAACCAGGAGGTAGCTAGATCTGCTAGGAATAGCGGAAAGCATTTACACAGCACCCCTTCTGTTGCTCCGCTCATGAGCATATGCAGGGTGTATCTTTGTAAGTGTACGATGGGGTCGGAAGTTCCCTTGTAAGGTTCCATGGTTGGCATTTTCCATTCCCGGGGGGTGATGGCAGTTTCGATATTGCGGGTAAAGGGGCTGGTGACCCTAGCGCCTATTCCTCGGTCCCTTTGCTCCCGTTGGACGCATTCTCTAAATAGTCGTGTCATTCTTTCATCAGAATTTGGAGCGGATAGAAATGAACTTGGTTCTTCCCTGCGAGATCGGTCTCGTCCAGATGACCTGTAGGGATGGTATAGTCTATCACTTCTGACGTGATCCAGTGGTTGTCTCTGGTTGCTCGGATGCATGCTAGGACCAGCTACAGTTGCCCCCTGCCTTGATCTTCCCCTGCGGGGTTCTGTTTCGAGCATTTCCATGGGGTCAACTTCGGGCTGGGTTCTAGGCTCCGTTCAGCGGGGTTTCTATGATTAGGTGGCATGACTGGCTCAGCCACATCCGACCCTCGCCTGGCGCCTCCCCCACTGGGTTCGGTTCCAAGTGCTTCATCGAGTCGGAGTTCGGGCTGAGTCCGGGCGCGGCCCCTATCATTGTTGTTCATGTTGATGGCTTCCTCGAAGAGGGAAGACCTTTGCTGTCTCCAAGATCCTCCAGATTGAGATTCATCCCATGATTCAGTGTTGCGGTTGGATTCTTCGACATCCCTCAAGCGTGACATGAGTTGGTTCACCAAAGCTTCTTGTTGGGATGCGAAGCAGTTAGTCACTTCCACCACAACTCTGTCTAGGTCTGCTCTAGTGATTACTGCTGGTTGTTCCGCGGCAGGGGCTGTTGGAATTGCCTGATCTACATGTGGCACTGCTGCTGTAGTGGGATGGTTCTCTTGATCTGGATCTACTGGATTTGGAGCGCTGCTAGTTGCAGCGTTCTTTCTCTTGTTGGCATCTTTTCTTGGCCTGGAAGTCATGTTTCCTAGGCAATGAAAGGTGCTATTGGGAAAGAAGGTTGAATGAGGGAAGCTGAAGCTTCGAGTTCGAAGTTCTCAGTGAAAGCACCAAAAATGTTTGCACAAAAAATGGGCAAACACCTCCAAGTCGAGTGATTTAGTTGATTTTATGTGATTCTTAATGATTTAGATGAGTTATGTGCATATGAAAAAAGGCAAGGGGCTGAAATGTAAAAGACACGCAGATTTATAGTGGTTCGGCCAGAACGTGCCTACGTCCACTTTATATGTTATTATCTTCTTTTTTCAGATTACAAGTACAATGCTTGGTGTACAAGTGTATGAAAGTAGATTGAAAGTTCCTTCCGTGCTTGAGCTCTCAAACTTGTCTGCCATTGTTGTACCCCTGCCCCTCTATTTATAGAGTGAGGCAGGGGGCAGGGGTCTTGGATGTGTATAGCTGCTGGTGGGCCCGGGCTGAAGCAATCTGGACTGGCAATTCTGGTTCGGCGAGCCTCCATTCGGTATGGAGCTTGGACCGGTGATGGAGCGGGATGGAGGTTCATTCGGTGGTGAGGTATGTGGTTGGCTCGGTGCTTGTTTGGACCGGTTGTGGAGATGGTCCGGTAGGCCTTCTGGTCCGGCATAGGGGTGTGAAGGATGGTGGACCGGTAGAGAGAAGGAGGCTGTTGGCTACCGAATGAGCATGTGACCTTAGTGCCGAATTAACATGTGACCTTAGTGCCGAATGAACTCGTAGGCTTGCATAGCCGAATGAACATGTACTCCGGATGGACCTTCACTGCCGAATGGAACTTGTTCCTTTGAATTGCCGAATGGACATAGGAGCTGATGGAATGGAGGTCGCAAACCCGGGTGAAACTGACACTTCTTGGTCTTGAGGTCTTCTGGGTGAAAATTCGCCCAACAGATGTGGAGGCCAAAAAAATTACCAAATAATGTGGTTAGAGATGCTTATATAGAGGAGAAGTTGCAGATATTTTAGAGTCAATATCCTATACCATCTTTTAACAATTCTCTTCCATCTTAGCGCTCCATCTCAAAGCCTTTGTTGCACCATCTTATAGCCCCATCTACCCCTCATGATGGCCGAATATGATCAACGTTATATGAGATTTAAACTCTTTTAAACCCGAACAAATAAAGTGGAATTGAATTGAATTTAATGCTTATCGATATCGTATATCGATTAATGTATTTATAATTATTATAAATATATTTAATAATATTTGTTCATCAAATTAAAACCAATTTGTGTAACTACTATTTCATAAATATTAATTAATTATTACAATTACAAATTAACTAAATCGTTTAGTCAAAGGAGAATTCACCGTTTCGGTTGTGTGACTTGTTAGGTGTAAATTTTGTCAGCGATTAATATCGGACTACTTAAATACTAATGTCCATAAGTTACTTAGCATGTAGTGTGACATTTTGGCCAAATTATCGCTTACTTGGTTTCAGTAAAATCTAATTTTACTTTGTTAAGCGTTATGGTTGTTACGTTTATTTATATCAGTTCTCTTCGTCAAAACTATATCACTTTAGACTTATGGAATCTAGTAATGGTCAAAATTACATATCATCTACATTCAACTCTAGAGTCCAAACAAAGAGTCCTTAGTTCAATAATAACACTGATCGTTAACCGAACTACTCTGGCTAGAGATTTTGACGTTGAGTTGACTTGGTACTAACCCCATATAACTAAGGAGATGAATCCTCTCTTAAATAGTGCTTCACTTCTAGTATTCTAATCGACCTAACTATAGTCACTCGATGGACCTTGAGCTTTGATTTGAGCATAATCAAAGTGGAGTTTTCATATTGAAGATCTGTTATATTCTCAAATTGAGAGAACTGTGCAACTCAGTTACATTTATATTTTTTGCTTGATCTTAGTTATATTATCTAACAATAAACTATCGAGTGAGTCGTTTTATACTTATCTAATAATTATCAGTGTGTAACCCCTACGTGCCCCCAATAGTCATAAGTTATATACTGCCCAACATTTGGAGAGCATTATGTACACTTGTCTCAATGGATACATCGATATCCAGTCCCGAAGCATTTTTACTAGGAACATTTAAAATGATATATTTATTTTCATTGTGATAAATTACTCATGGTTACGACATTTTGTAACTACTATCACAAAACATACTATTTATGGATTTTCTATTAAATATACTTAATTAAATTAATTAATTAATACAACACATTATATCAAGTATATAATAGAAAGAAAATACTTCTGTTTTGAACAAGATTAGTTACCGAGCTAGATATATGTGACAAATTACATAATTGCCCCTGGGGCATACCCTTGACTCTATCAATCTCACCATCACTTCATCGATGCCTTGGTGAGGAAGGAAGCGGTGATTGACTTGCGCAACCCTATGGAGTAGCCTATGAATGCCTGGTTCGGAGTTACAACGTGGGTAAATGTGTCACTAGGCTACCAGTGCCCCACCCTAATAGGGAGACAAGCAGCATCACGAGCGAACAAATCGTGACCTTTACTGGGATGATCTGACCATCGGTTCATCGATGCCTTCAATAAGGAAGGAAGCATTGAGTGGCTTGTGCATTCCCATGGAGAAGCACTACGGATGCTTGATTCAGAGTTATAGCATGAGTAAATGCACCGCTAAGGCACCAGTGCCCCCATCCCACCAAGGAGATGAGCAGCATATGGGCAAATGAATCAGGACCACTGTGGAGGCGGTATCGTTATTTGTTCGTCGATGTCTCGGATGAGGAAGGAAACATTGAGTTGCTAGTGCAACCCTACGGATTAATTTTCCTGGGCACTCCTTGTTGGTAGAGGTGGGTTTTCGGCCCAATCCCTCTTGATATCCAATCTTATAGGGTCCCCCAACGATGGTGGGGGTTTGGAAAAGTTGTTTCTAATTAATTTTTAGGTCGAAAATGTTCCAAGGATGTTCCGCTCGCATTCCACATACCAAAACAGAGGTGATACAAGTCATATTACCTTATAACTACGGCATTACTTCACATCCTTATAATAGTGGCTTACAATTTTTAAACATATATGCCTGGAGGTGCTCTAGGTTCCATGCATAGGACATGTTGGAGCCATCGAGATTCGAGATATGATACGTCCCATCGACGAGGGCAATCATGACTACATGTGGGCCTTCCCAGTTTGGCTCTAGGACTCCTTCAACTAGATTCTTAGTGTTGGCGAAGACATGGTACAAAACCAAGTCCTCAACTTTGAATTGGCGGAGTTATACTCTTACATTATAGTGTTTGGCTATCTTTCTTTTGTATGCTTCCATGCGTGGTTCAGCTTCCGCTTTCTTTTCTTCTAATTTGTTAAGCTCGAGCTCGAGCAGCTCTCCATTTTGATCGAGGTCATGAGTGAGATACCTTAGAGATGGTATATCAACCTCAACAGGTATCACAGATTTATACTAGTTAGCCAGAGAGAAAGGAGAGTGCAAGATTGATGTGTTGCTACTAGTGTAGTACGACTAAAATATGAGCTACAAGTCATCGGCCAATTTTCCCTTAGCATAGGGATGGGTAAAAGTGGAAAAGTACATTTTTATTCTATATCGATCATCAAACCATTGAAATAGTCACTCTCAAACTGAGTTCCAATGTCAGTCACCATCTTCTTTGGGAGTCCAAATCGACAGACGATATTCTTGATCACAAAGTTAAGGATGAGTGTAGTGACCCTTGTGAGAGCTCAGCCTCGACTTATTTCGTGTGTGAGGAACCGATTCTTCGACTTTCGAAAATCGACATTAATACGTCCACTGTATCAACTGTCGAGCAATCGAATGCCAGAAAACCGAACCGTTAGGGTTTAAGAAGAAGAAAAAGGTATAAGAAGAAGAAGATAGAAGAAGAAAATAGAAACAATATCATAATCTCACAATCGCAGCGGAACACATATAATAGATAAATGAATATCTTTAAAACAAAGAACTATATCAGTTATTACATTACATCACGTTACGTTACATTATCAGAGTGTACAACAACAAACAGTGGAAAAGAAATACTATATACTAGTTGATACGCTAAGCCATCCGGCTTGCCTCCAGATCTCTATAGCAACTCTTGAATTCCATAATACCTTGATAACCTGACTCTAGACTGCCCGTGTGGAAATTGGTGGGCACCCAGAGTTTAGAAAGGAAACAATAAACTTCAAGCCAGTCGTGTGACTGGTGTGAGAACTTAAAAATAGTTATTCTTTAAAAACAAACAAAGAAATATTTTTAAATAGATTCGCAATGCTTGTTAGAAAATGTAACTACCATAAGGCCTCCCGCACACACACATAATGCAAACGCAGAATCGAAGGAGATTTCTCCTTATGATAGTTAAATATGCTTGATACGTAAATTTCTTTTCAATACTATTATTATAAGTGCAAAGTGTAGGAAAACATTTCACAAGTATAATATAAATCTTAGCCAGCATAGACATTTTGCACTTATGCCTACTATAGCTACCATCTAAACAGTGGTGACCACCATAAGTAAATGGAAGGTTCTACAACTAAAACCGTACAAACAACGTATTGGATTTTTGGATTTCCAACTAATGGTCAGGCCAAGGAACTTCCCATTGCCACATGGGTACGCCTCTGGAAGGACGCCTCGAGAACCTAACCGGATCTCTGCCAACACAAGGCCGGGTTACCCCTAGCTAGGTAACTACTGACACGAGTATGCCATCCTCCGATCGTAACCGACCTTAATCCCGGGATTCACCAACAACCACAACATAATAAGTTTGCAGCAACAACATAGGTTGAATATTTGGGCTCCATACCATGATACCACCTCTATCCAGAAGGAATGACATACACTAAGGGGGCGCTATCCCCTAATAACCTTGCTGCATCTTTCCTGTTTTGACCATTACCGGAGTGTAAGGTCCGACGAAGTCTCGTCCACAAAGCCACGCTTTATACAAAATCTATGCTTTGATCAACAAATGATCAACAGCACTTCGTATGCCATATTACCAAATTGGGAATGTATCACTAGTAACCATCAACTATATAACCTCTGAGCTCGTACGTCTCAGAGAAGGGTGTTAAGCTAAGAGGATAAATTCTCCGCCACCAACAGAAATGTATTTGATAGAAACCAGCTTTACATCTCAAATAGTAACATCAGTCACACATCCATACAAGTCCGTTCCAGGATCGAAAGGAACCGAAGGCACTTCCAAAGAAGCCCTTGCAATCCGGACATTCACTAATCACGTCCGGACTTCCCATCACAAAGGGTGATAAAATCTCTATATCGGAGATCAGCCGATGCAGAGACATTCGACGGTAATCCTTCCGTTTTCATAAATATACGGTCTTCAACACCGGTCTTCAAATGCTATCCATTACGACGTATCACTATTCGGAATGGGATTTATGACCCAAAGGTCCTCTCCCGGCTAAACCGAATAACGAGCGCTTATTTCAAAAATAAGTGTAGCATTCAAATTCAAGCAAATCACAAAAAATACCCATGTAAAGGTAAATATTGATAGTCGGTTATTTAACTATCAATAGATATGCACAACATCACCAGATTCCAAATAATTTCCCAAATTATTTATTTTCCAAAATATCTTAACAAGATATAATTTTTTCCACATTTCAACCGTCTGAAAACAAATTTCAAATCACTTTTCAATTTATCTTTAAAAGATATAATCCCAAAACATTTCACTTCATATTGGAAAAACATTTCCATACTTATTTAATAACAAGTAATTCACAAATCTATTTATTTTCAACATTTGGAAAATATTCAATATACTTAAATCAAAATTAAGTGTATATTTTATTCTTTAAGGAAAACATTCTCTTAAACACATTTATTTGAGTCCAAACGAATGTTGCGTAAAACATCGTTACGACAACCCAAAATCACTAGTATAGGGATTCGAAATAAAGATAGATATATAAATCCTAATACTATATAAAACATTTCCTTTCGAAAATCATTTACTATAACAACAGTGTTATAGTCCACTATTTCCTTCTTATTTCTCGAAAACGTCTATTTCAACAATGAATGTTGAAATCTATGGTTTCGACACTTAATACATTTACAAAACATCTTTAAATCGTTTTTAATCAATTTAAAATATCACTTCTCCAAAACATTTCTTTAATATATCATTCACTGTCCAAAATCGTGAATATACTTCGTTGACCAAATTCAACATTTCTACACATTTTATTTAAAGGATTATCCACTGTCCAAAATCGTGGATATATCTCCTTTAATAAGCTATAATAATTAACTTATCAAAATAGTTCGATTTTGAATTTATAAAACAACGTTTATAAATTCACATTTATATATATATTTTATAAAAACTTCAACTTATAAAATCCCTTAATTAACAAATTCTATTCATATCCCATTTAAATGCCAAAATCCAATTTATAAGTTAATTACTTATAAATCTTTTATTTTACAAAAATCTATTCATTTTATAACTTCACAACTTATAAATCCATAAATTTCATTCACTTATGAAATTCATTTATACTTCATTTTAACACTTATAAAAACTCGTTTTATAATTCCAATATTTTAATTTATAAGTATCAATTTTATAAATCTTTTACATAAATGATTTTTAATAATTCAAAATCCAATTTAAACCATTTTATAAATTAATCAACTACTTATTTCCAATCCATTTAATAACATAAAAATCATAACGTTTATTTATTTAAAATGAATCAATTCCAAAATTTAATAAAACGTATACTTTCAAAAATCACTTTAAAATCCTTTTAAAATTTGAAAATTATCACTTTAACACTTCTAATTTTTCCAAAATAGGCCCAATGCTGCAACAGCGCTAAATATAACAATCACGGCATCCAAAAACATCATATATCATATGATAACATAATATATCACAGTGTCTGTAAATAAATCAATACGGGTAAGGAATCCAGTAGGATCCCTCCAACCTGTTTCCCTGCATCCACAGATGTTAGCACAATACCAATCCCGTTCCAATGCGGAATATCGCGGTATATGGATTTATATAAAATATTATCCGCTATTATGCGGCGCAATAGGGTCTCATCCGCTATATAATGCAGGAAAATCAACTCCAAGTACATATATAATACCAATTCCACTTCAAGATTGTAACAACCATAGATTTTTTGCATATAATTTAAATTTGACTTTATGTTTATTTTGAAATTATTTTAAACTTGTTTTATTTCAAACATTTCATTTTTAAATATAAATTTTGATTATTATATGAATTTTAATTTCAAACTGGTATAAATTGAATATTTTACTGAAAAATTGGAATTGTGGTCAAAACTGGTCAAACTTTGACTTTTAAATTTTAAATTTAAATATTTTAATTCTTTAATTTTGTCTTTTATTATGAAAATAGATTTAATATCATGAATATTGCTTTTTATTTCGTCGAAATTGGATTTAAATTGTGAAAGTTATACCCTTTACAATATTGTGTGTATATAGGGTTATTTAACAATATTCTTTGTTTTAATTTATATAAATGATATTTTTACTTGATAAATATTATTCTAATTTGTATATTTATGTTATATTATGTATATTTTGACTTTTAAATATTTTTAAAGTGATGTTTGAATTTTTCCAAAGCTTACTGAATTTATTTTCTATTTTTAAAGCCTAGTTTCTATTTTCTTTGTTATTTTCTTCACTTAAATTATATTTAAATTAAAATTTATATATTCATTTGTGAATGCATTTTATTTTTATGTTATTATCTTTTTTATAGATATTTTTACAAGTCCATATAAATTTTCCAAAGTTCATTCTGTTTATTTTCCATTTTTCTAGACTAGTTTGCAATTTTGTGTTATTTTCTTATTTTTTTCCTTATATAATCAATAATTATTTATTTATATTTTATATTTTGTTGCATTTTCGAAATCTTTACTGAAATTATGATTTTTCTCAGTAATTTAAACTTATATAAATAAATAAAGGTAATGTGAAAAGGTTTTGACTTTTGGTTTCCAATGGCTCTTTATCTCCCACCTTTTCACATTTCAACCTTACTTTTCATTCAATTGGTCACATCTCCTCATTTCTTCAGCCGCCTATTTTTTTTCTCATTCACGTAAAACATTTATCTTCCCATCTGAAAAAAAATTCGGCCTCCGTCATCTCCATGAGTTTGGTAAAAAAAAATCTTTTTCCATTGTTTTTATTCTTGTTTTTCTACTTGTTTATGATGATTGTACTTGCCTTCTCTTCTACTTCAGGTTCAGCCCCACCACTCCAGCCACCATGGCCGCCTCCTCCACTACCTGAACCACCCACCTCCTTCTCTCCAGCCCCAAGCCACTGGCCGTGCCCAATAGTTGATCAAACTCCACCTAAATCTATACAAACTTCACCTATATGCACCATAGCCAACACCTATGCCTTCATCACCTTCAACCACCCCTTGACCGCCACCTACTCCACCTCCACCACCCATGGATGACCTGAAACCCACTGCCACACCATCCTCCATCCCACTACAGACCTGGCCATGGCTGTCCTTCCTTAGGCCGTGACATTAGTTGCATGTAATTCATGTTATTTTGCCTTGTAGTTGTAATCCATGCACATATATCCTTGCATCAACTTTGCACCATCTTTTCCTATGCTAGGCCGACCTCTTATGAACCCAAACTAGATCCTAGTGCTTGCTTTGGCCGTGCAAACCTAATCTATATCTGAAGCATAGGTGGTAGAAGGAAAGTGCAAGTGGTTTGGAGATGATTTATGCATTCATCTCTAACATTTTTTAATTGTATATTTGAGTTTGAAACTTATGTTATATATATTTGTTTTGTTTGAATGTATCCAAGGCTATTAATCTTTGGCTCTCCACTCTCAAATCGTATTCATGCTATCGTGCCTCTGAAGATCTCAGTTTGTGTGTTTCAGTTGTCGTCTCCAACTTATACTGTGAGTAATTCTCACCAGACGATTTGTACTTATATAACTAGTAAACTGACCCCTTTTGAATCTGTAAAATGCATTATCATGTTACACCTGCTATACTATGATCATATGGTGTTCACTCATGCTTAAACACCAGTTATATCATATGTTACTATTATATTATGTTGTTCTGTTATTTTTATCAGTTTATCACACTGCAAGTTCCCTTTAGATTAGAATCACTATGGGTTGAAATGATACATACCCGAACGGACTTTAGAATAGGGGAAAATCGTTATGGGCTGAAATGATAGGCCTGAGCGATTTTTAATTTATTTCATTTACTTGGGACTGTGGGTTTGAAATGATAAAACCCGGATTTTCTTTGTAAATTACGGGTTGAAATGATATATTACCCGTATCACTTTACCTAGGCTAGAAAATTATATACAGACCCGTAGGTAAAATATATTTTTCTAAATTTTTTAAAATATTTTATAAATGTAATTATTATAATATTTTGATTTAAAATTAATTAAAAATAATTTTTGTAAAGTATTATTGATTTTCTGGAAATTTATAAGTTAAATAAATTATGGAAAAGTTAGAAAATTTGAATGTAAGTTATTTTGGAAATTTTGATTTAATTATAATTGGAAATTAAATTAAATATGAAATTATGATAAATTTATGATAATTTGAATTTAAAATGAATTTAAAGTGATTTTTATAATATATCAGTGATTTCTGAATAAAGTTAAAATGTGGAAGGAATGATTATTTAAGTTGAAATTTTGAAAAATAACAAAAATGGGAAATTGTGAATTTGTCTTAAAAGAGAATTTTAAGTTAAATAAGTAAAATTGAAAGTAAGTTATATTTTGAAATTTTAAACTTAAGTGTTAAGTTGAAATTTAATTCAGTGAATTTAAAATTTAATGTTGAAATTTAGTAAGTGAATTATTATTAAATCTTGATTTTTGAATGGAAATTTAACTTTATAAAATCATGAACTTAAGGAAAATTAAATGATGTTTATAAATGTGAAAATGTATGATTTTATACGTTAAAAATGTTTTAAATATAAATATAATTGGTTGTGAAATTATATTGAATATTTGAAGTTAATTAACTGCATTTTTGAAATGCTATTAATTGCAATGTAAATGATATTACAGCATTTGTAAATGCTGTAGTTGATGATAATGAACTAAAAAGCAAAATTGAATTAAAGGCTATTATAGCAATTTATGTAAGTGCTATAATTATTGAATTTAACTAAGTTTATTTGAAATTTAAGTAAACAATATTACAGCATCTTAAAATACTGTCTTTTGTTAAATTGAACTATTTTGAATATAACTTTCCGTAGCATTTCTAAATGCTGCGAAAAGTGAATTTTCACTGTTTTGATAAACTTAAGTGAATAAATGAACTTTTAAAGTTGAAAATTTTGGAAATGTAATAATTTAATTATAAATGTAATAACTTCATTTTTGATTTAAATGAAGTAATTTGATTTGCAATATAAACTGTTTTGAAACGTGAATTGAAATGGTATTTCAAATTGAATAAAATGAATAATGATTTGAAATGAATGTGGTTTTGAAAAGATATGATATTTTGATATATTAAAATGATTTGAAATGAATGTAGTTTTGTAAAGATATGATATTCTGATATATTGAAATGATTTGAAAGGAAGTTTGTAAAGATATGATATTTTAATATATTGAAATGACTTTAAATGAAGTTTTGTAAAGATATGATATTTTAATATATTAAAATGATTGGAAATGAAGTTTTGTAAAGATATCATATTTTAATATATTGAAATGATTTGACATGAAGTTTTGGAAAGATATGATGTTTTTGAAATGGTTTGGAATTAATTTAATCTTTATTTTGATAAAGATTTGGATTTGAAATGATATTCTGTTTTGAAGTATAAATACCATTTTAAATTATAACTACGGGTTATAATAATGATTGGTTGGCAAAGAGACCGGATCGGATATCTGGCATACTCTCTGTCGATACCGAAAACCACTTTGACAACCGTGTACGCGGTGGAGATTCCAGAATGAAGTAGGATGGTGGCGACGTTCTTGAGGTATATTACGTGAACCTAACTCCCGTGAGTTGGCATAAGGTGGCTAAAACAGGAGCGATCTCGGGCCAAGTGAGGTCATTCCTCCGATCGGACGCATTCCTTCGATACTATACTCTTACTTGTGATTGATTAGATGATCATCCTCCGATTTTGATATGAAAGTGTGTTCCGAGATGGGCGTATGTGGATGCTGCGTTACCACCAGCCCATGTGCGTAATTGGTATATCTACCCTGGCATTGCCTTGTGTGCCGTGTCACCTACCATACCGAGCCTTTACTACGAGTTTGTTTTTCTCCCGTAGCCCGTGTGGTATCTTCTGACAGTCACCCGGTGTGGAGATGTCATGATATTGGATGGACTGCTAGGACTATTATGTGTGAAGGGTGATATGGGTAGATCGGAACGCTATTTAAAAGTTAGTTTATTTTACTGTAGACATTATTATAATAGCGCAATATTACTATATGGTAAATAGTTTAACGAATCCCTAGTGGATGGGCGGTCCCAAGCATCGTTTAAGCTACTTGTACATTATTACAGTTCACTTGAGTTGGTTTACATTATATAAGTATATATTTTCCTGCCTCGAGTGTTTGTATTTTTATTTACGCTTGGGTCAGCCTGAGTTATTCACAGATTTGGATTCCACTTTCTGGAGATTGGAATCGCTGGAGATCATCTGCTTATCTAGTTTTATCTATTCCAGTTCCGTTGTTCTATTCAGCTTGTACTTGGTTATCATCTTGAGACTTCTGTTGTACTTTATTTATTCTGTTGTATTTTATTTAACTCTGATATATTTTCATAGTAGCTTCATGAACTACTATCTATTTTACTTCCGCTGCATTTCTTACTCTGTGTCTGTGTTCTGTGATTTTTATTTACTACATGTCCTGGGATTTGCCAAATTTTATTTACAACGCGGTATTTTGAGCAATTCAAGTCCGGCATGTTCGGATGCGAATGGTTGAAAGTATCGGGTTGTTACAAAGATGGAATATTGCGGTATATGGGTTTAATAAATAACCTCCGCTTAATATGCGGCGTATAGGGTCTATTTCAATACAATAGATAATAATTTATCATCCAAGCATACAATCAAGCAATTTTAAATCTAACTATTTAAAATTTAAATAGAAACAATTTCGATTGAGTGAGAAGTTGTCACCTTGAGTTTCCGATAACAGTTGCAGTGTTTTGTTTCGAATAAAATTAAACAAGCGTTTAATTTTACTCGAAATTATCACTAGCTCCAAACGACTCCAAACCAGCTCCATTGCGCAGTGCTTGACAAACGAACCCAACGCAATTCGTTTTGTCCATTTTCGACCTCATATGAACAAGTTACAGAGTTTTAAACATTATACAATTTAATATATATATATATATATATATATATATATATATATATATATATATTTACTTTTCTTTTCAAAATTTAACCTAGCTTCTATCTGGACCGCACGTTCAAACTAATGAAATCACGGCCGCGTTTTTGCTTTCTTCTCCAACCCAGTATAATACGCGACCCAACCCATAAGAGCCGCCTCCAAACCCTGAATCTCGCGGCCAATTCGTGATGATCGAAGACGATCGGACCACCTCGCGTCGAAGCCCTCAGCGAACTCCACCATCGGCCAGAAGCTCACGAAGCTCGGTCGTCTTGTTGCCTCAGAAAACGAACATGAACGACGCGCGTTCAAATGTAAATTGTCAATGATCCATTGCTTGAATCACTATTATGACCGTTGGAATTATAGATCTCGTGGTGATCTTCAATTTGTTAGTTGGAAGTTTCGTGTGAAAGTTGATGGATTTGAAGATTTTGAGGAAGGAAGAATCGAAGGTTTCTGGCCATTGAAAACAATATAAGCGGCGGCTGAAGCTTTGTCTTCTAGGGTTTTGCAAAAATGAAAATAGCTAAGTCCCTTTTATAGAAAATCACCAAAAATCACTATTCATCCAGATTTTCCGAACTCCAAATCTCGCGCGGTGACCGGCGTTTCTAGGGTTTAACCCACGTTCCGGACACAATGGAATAGGTATCGAGAGCCAATTCGATCATATGTGTGAGTTACGGAGATAAACGATCAAATTTAAATTAAATCGATTAAACTAATTTCTATGCGTTCTGGCTTGCCCCGGACAAACCGTAAATCCGATTGACACGAAATTTGAAATCTTACAATAATATAACATTACGGATCTGATGAAACATTGTTTCGTCGAAATCCGAGACTGTTTGAAAAATGGCTATTTCTACTTGTTAATTAAATATTAAAATATTCAATTTTCACAATTTAACTTTTAAATCAATTTTAAAAGTTCTATAACATCATTCTAACTTCAATATGATTTAATACAACTTTACAAATCAATTGTAATCAAATTAAACCCAATTTCCAATTGTTTCTGTAATTTCAAACATTAAATTATCGATTTAATTATCCAATTAAATCACTATATTCAAAATAAAATTTATTCGGCTTATAAAATTCATTCGTGAATATTTGAAATTAATTAAATATACGAATTTCAATTGACAGAAATTCTGGGTCGTTACATCGTGAATTAGTCGATGATGACTATAGCATGGTTGAATCCGCCTTGGCATTTGGCAACATGCCGGTTAAGTCTATTCCCTAGGTATCAAACGACCAAGGAGATGTCATATCTGTCAAGAGATTTGGGAAGGCTCTCGGAATCTTAGCAAACCTCTAGCAATGGTCACATTTCTTGACATACCCCACTACATCCTTGATCATGGTTGGCTAATAATACCCTTAACGGGGGGCTTCTTTTCTAGGCTGTCTCCCAGCATGATCCCCACAAAAACCTTTATGTCATTCCACCCGCCTCTTCATTGGTAACACAACCTAAGTACCCATGTTGGCACAGCTTTGTATCCATAATAATGTAGTAGGCGTGCTCGGTATAGGAACTATTGGGCCTATTTTCTTTCAACGAGAAGATCCACTACAATAAATAGGACCTTTAACAGCTTTTCAAAATGACTATAAAAGTTTTAACCGTGTTTTTACATACGATGTATATCGACATGCAGTTATATGTCAGTGACGTACAATGACAAGAAAAAACGCTGTTAAATGTTCTTTTACAGCATTTCCCTGGTATCATGAAATCATTTAAAAGCATTTTTGAAAAACACTGTTAAAACAATTTAACGTCATTTTTAAAACGCCGCTAAAACATTCAACGGCGTTTTTAAAACGCTGTAGAATGTTTTAACAGCCTTTTAAAAACGCTGTTAAATTGTATTTGGTTATGTTTTTATATACAATTTAACGGCATTTTTAAAACGTTATTTAAACATTCAACGACGTTTAAAAAACACCGTGGAATGTTTTAACAACGTTTTAAAAACGCCGTTAAATTGTATACAAAAAGTTAATTAGGTTTTTTCTACTTTTCTGTATATTCCATTACAGTAAACATCAATCACAACGTGTATATATACACATTTCAAAATCAACATATTGTATCAATACCATATTTTGGACACATATTTGATAACCAACGTATGAAATTTCATAATCAAAATACACAATATTCTTACACCAAACATAAATAGTTCGTCATCAATAGTTCATAAATAAAATATAGAACAAGTAGCAATAGCAAAACAAAAGCAAGTAGTACATACGTTAAAACCAAAAAGTAGTTCTAGCAGCAAAAATAACTTCGATCCATAACTCGTTGCAACTTTTTTTTGCATCACAATCATCTATTTACCTGTAAAGCAAAAGTAACGGAATTATCTCAAATGATAGTGTAATTGATGTGCATAAGTCTACATCACTAAATAACAATAGAAAGATGGAGGATGAATGCTTTAAATCTCTTTTCAACTCGTGTTTTCGAGCTACACTCAATGGAAGATGGGGCACCAATTTGCTTTGCTAATTCTTCCCCTTTTTTCAATATAAAATGATAATTTAATGCTATTATCAAAAGAAACAGAGAGAAAGAAACAAAAAGGTGTTATGGAACTGTATTAGTGCTAATTTCTACCTGTGCAGTTGTAATTCAATATATTTTTATACAATCAAAACAAGATAGGATTCATATATATAACAAAATATAATCCATGATAGCCTACCTATTTAAATACATAAAAAAGTACCTTTTATTAGCAATAGTAGCTAGCAATCTTCCTTATGGCAAAACAATGTTTTGTGTGCCCATAAAGTAATGTAAAAGAAATAATTAGAATGCAAAATAATG
This sequence comes from Allium cepa, assembly GCA_030765085.1. Lineage (NCBI taxonomy): Eukaryota > Viridiplantae > Streptophyta > Magnoliopsida > Asparagales > Amaryllidaceae > Allium > Allium cepa. The sequence goes on from CM060929.1 coordinate 63,912,620, forward strand.
ACATGCTATATATGAATGAATTACGTGCTATGTTGTCAAATTAGTTTGTTTGGATACACGCGCACACACACATCAACCTTAGAATAGACCATGACTATATTACCTATCGAATCATATTTGACTGGTATGGGCTAGAGGATAACTAATTTCTTTAAACCATTATTCGAGTACACATGTATCATTTTTGTCATTTTCCAAAGCTAACGATATTGCAGTTCATATATTTATCAGCTACCATTTTTCGTAAAACTCATGATTAACACACTTATGTTACAAAAAACACTAAATTTCAAAAGTACAAGATATCTCAAATATTGTATAAAATATTCAGAATTAAAAAAGAGATGCACCAAATAAATTGCACAATTTACAAGTACCTGAAACTCCCTTAAACTCTGTAGATTTTGATTCCCTCTGAACATACACAACAAAGGCATGTACTAAAAGAAAGTAAATAAAACTAAGACCATTTACAGAATAAAAATTGCAGTTTATGATGCAAAATAATTATTATAGGTAGGATATTAGAACACTGACAGTTACATAAAAATACCACAATGGAAAATCTTAATAATTGTTAGGGCTAAGAGAGCATGAGAAAATATGTGTCAAGCTTGTAATTGATAACTCATATAAGCTTAAAAGTGTAGACTTAAGAGTAAGCTTCTCACCATCTCACCTTCAATACATATTAGTACTGTAAGGAATTTGGATAATATTAGCGATATCTCGCATAACGTGCTTCAATCGATGTTATTTCTAGAATGTAGATTAATGATATGTGCCAATTAATTATCTTAATATTAAACAAATATTTAAGGCAAGTATTGTTGTGAATAGTTAAATATCCCCATTTTGTAAATATAATAATATATCAAATATCTCTATAAAAAAACTAAATGTATATATGTAAAAAAACAATGTTGTTATATTTCTTTTTCAACTCAAAGCATACTGATATCATTGTATAACATGCTAAAATGGGGAATATGAAAAGCTACTGTTGTTTTCATTCTAATATTACTCGATAGTATCAAATATTATCCTGATATTTTGGACACAGTATACCGAATATTACAGACATAGTGCACGAGTTAACTAAATTATTTTTGCTTCACCATTCTGAATGGAAAGGGTAGCGAAAAATATATTTTTTTATGAGTTCTCACGTTTATTGATATTAAACATGATTATATCACCAATTTTGGATGAATATTCTCCATTATAATCATATTTCAAGAAAATTTGGATTCCAAATTTGGTAGAAATGAACACATGTTAGGCGGAAAGGAGTAACATGAGTTTGAAGACCCAACACAGAGATCGCTGAAACAAGTTATCATCTTAGAATTGCACAAAAACTAGATTTATTACTATCAAATAGTAATTATAGTTTCCTAACAAAATCGAGCTTCAAGCTAGTTACCAAATTGCTATGGTGGCATGGGGAATTTTCAAGCTACGTATTCACTTCAAAAAGAAAGTAAAATATTAGAATGTCAAAAAAAGAGTACTTATTAAGATATTCTTAAAGTGTTTGATCAGACCCATGTAATCTTGGTCTTCCACACATGAAGTAATGGGTTTGCATTAGCACTTGGACCTTCGAAAGATATGATGTATTCAGTACTGCTAAATATAGAACGATTTATTTTGTTATATTCAGTTCCATTTCAGACAGCCTAAAATAAAGGTAGATTTAAATCATGATGCACAGGCTAAAGCTACAAATTTGGTTTTGTAATCAAATAGACAAAAGATGAAATATACTTTCCAATTATTACATTTTGAGGTGCAAACATCATTACTTGGTATATAAATATGTTGGCCATCAGTGGATATCTTCTGGTGACTAAAGGTTTCGGCACACTAGTAAATATTGTTTGACTACCCAATATGGAGTGAAAGAACAACTATCTTAGTTATCATTTTCTATAACTAATTTATGGTCAAAAGGAGTTGTGCTTTGTATAAGTATTCAATAAAATGAATTATTTTGATCCACAAGAAGTGGAATCGACTGGGCCATAAGAGAATTGACATATACCTGAAAACAACATGTGTGCAGCAAGCATATACTTCTCTAGCTCCTTCCTGGTGCAGCAGTTCTGATGTGCAGACTATTGTTGGTAGTGCAACGAGAGCTTTAGACAAACCCATGAGCACATGTGATGCCACCTGATAAAAGCAAGAATTATAATAAGAATATATAAAACATTGCATAATTTGACAAAGCATGACTGTGAATCAACTTACAAGGTGATGGAGCAAGACAGGGATGCAGATTGCAAGGTGATGGAGCAAGACAGGGATGCAGATTGCAAGGCTTTATAAATAATAGTCAAACAATATTGTCAAAAGCTGTTCTCCGCTTTGCAAGTTCTGTCAGGTCAGGGTTCAGACTTATTGGCAAATACTAAATAATTAGTAATATAGCTTCTTTGATTGCTTGTGATATGTTTAATGTTTGATTACAATAGTGAAAATATTACGAGCCAAAAATAAAACAGTATGTTTATCCACCAGACTAGTGACCCATTGTTACTAGAAGCATAATTATACTAAAATTACCGATGACAGTTATAATTGTGCAGTAGTACAGTACATCCACCACTGGTGTAGCATCTTATATATCTCTTGTTTATGAATAAGCTACCACTTGTATTGATGCACAAAGGAGCAATTACACCCATAAATTAGAAGTTGACAATTTCAACATAAATTGATAATGAATCCATCAAATTTCAACATAAATCAATACAGCTCATTTGACAATTAAGCAATGTGTCAACTGAATTGTCAAAATTTGAAGACTCGGACGTTCAAGCAATATGCAGCATTTACCACAATCAATGCTCGTTGTGTTCTTTGAACTCCATCTTTATATTTAATTAATCAAGATGGTATAAAATAATATAAACTTATTTAATATTTATAAATCATACTTAGTTAACTTAGTCAAATTTTTATGATATTTAGTTAATTTTTATAAATTTATTTAATATTTATAAATCATAGTTAACATATTATTATTATAAATCTAGTTTATTATTATTAGTACTATAAAATATTAAGTTATATATTATAATTATATAAACTAATCCTGTTAATTTTTATAAAACTTAGTTAATTTAGTTAAAATTTCATAATACTTAGTTAATTTTCATAAACTTATCTAATATTTATAAATATTAGTTAACTTAGTATTATTATTATAAATCTTAGTTAATAGTAATAATAATTACTATTATTATTTGGTTATGTTTTAAATTTTATGTACTTAGTTAATTTTTATAAGTTAAACTTATTAATTTTTATAAAACTTTGTTAACTTAGTTAAAAAAAATTTATAATAATCATACTTAGTTAACTTAGTTAAATTTTTATAACACTTACTTAATTTTTATAAATTTATTTAATATATATAAATCTTAGTTAACTTATTATTATTATTATAATTATTAGTTAATAATAAATATTACTATTACTATTATAATATAAGATTTAGTTATATTTTATATTTTATAAACTAAACTTGTTAATTTTTATAAAACTTAATTAACTTAGATAAATTTTTATAATATTTAGTTAATTTCTATAAACTTATTTAATATTTATAAATTTTAGTTAACTTATTATTATTATTTATTATTATTACAAATCTTATAGTATTTGGTTAATTTTTATAAACTTATTTAATATTTATAAATCTTAGTTAACTTAGTATTATTATTATAAATTTTAGTTAATAGTAATAATAATTATTATTATTAATTATTATTATTACTATAGAAGATTTTGTTGTATATTATATTTTTATATACTTAGTTAATTTTTATAAACTAAACTTGTTAATTTTTATAAAACTTAGTTAACTTATTTAAATTTTTATAATACTTGATTAATTTTTATAAGCTTACTTATTATTCAGAAATCTTAGTTTACTTTATTAATATTATTTAAATTTTTATAATACTTAGAATCCATGACCCTTGGCAACTCATACTATGTGTCCTACCGGTGGTGGCAATTTCTATTCCTATGCATTAATTTCTATTATTTGCAATTTTCAATTCAGTGGATTTGATAAAATCTTCAATTGACAATGCAATTAAATCATTTTTGAAGTCAAATTGTGCTCTACGGGCAAACGTTAATATATTGCCCTTATATGGAAATAAAATACATGTACACAGCTCAAGTCCCACTAGTTTATTTTATACCTAGCATCTTTCCTAAGAAAGTAGCGTATGTACCACGGTTCAGCTACTAATAATACATTAGGAAAGTAGGAAATATACCACAATCAGTCTAAAAACATTTCAATTCATATTTTAAAGTTCGAAGTCTCTTCATTCAACTACACTTTGTGATAAAAATAGGTAAATCAAAATGAACAGGATCACTCACATTGTTTTAATGCACACCATGCAGCCAATGCAGCATCTTTTTAAGCCTGCTTCTTTGTCTTTGCTAGCTTACCGCTAAAGCACATTCCAGCAAGCTCAACTGTGCATGAAAATGAAGATGAGAGTCATGGACAGACTGAACGGTTGTATAAACCGTAGTTTCAGACCCGCTTTGTGACCTATTTCTTGAAGCAAGTTCTTGTGCACACCGATCTTATCCTGTATATAAAGTTAAAGTGACTTGTGAGTTCTTGGGCTGGAGTTCTACACCCAAAAAAGTTAAAATGTGAGTTGAGAAATGCACTTCACTACTCATAACTCATCCATATAAACTCATAAAATCTTAAACAAACTTCAAATCCCAACTCAAAGATTGATCCCCCAAAGCATTAGTCTACTCCGTATATATTTTATAACCAATTGTCTTAGTAACAACCCAGGCTTTTTCTATCAGACGATCTTACTCACAACTGATAAATCTTCTGAAATTTTTTTATACCAGGAAATAAAGCACAGATGAGAGAGAGAGAGAGAGAGAGAGAGAGAGAGAGAGAGATAAGATAAGCAAAAGAATGTCTGATGAAGCAATATACGAGTTAAGCAATTAGCTAGAATCGCCTATTTTCAAAAGCATAAAAATGTTAAACTTGTCATCATATAAAAGCTGGATACTTAATAGCCAATAAATACAATATAAATATCTGATTAATATGCACATAACATGGGGAATATTAAATATGTTTGCATTGACATTTTCAAAAAAAAATTAAAAAACAAAAATTAGACGGAACAATAAGAACGATGCTGCAGACATGTTGGAATAATTGTACAAGTTATATATGGTTATACCCAAATAGAACATAACTGCATCGATCCTTTTTTGTTGGCCGGAAGTTTCATTAAACGACACGTTAGTTGAGGAGCATTAAAACTATACTAACATAAAATTGAAACAATATTTTTACTACTAATAAATCAAAGAAATACTTTGATCAGACTCAATGCTATCCCTTTATTTTACAAGTGGAAAGAAAATGTAGAAATAATTAATGTTTAAAAGCATCCACATCATCAAATAAAGTATGAAACTACAAACATACACTAAAGTTCTATTAATTTGTACTACAAGTCCATGTATGTCATTTTAAATATTTTGAAAAACTAACTTTTGGAAAAACATTAGTTTAGGTACTTCTCAACATTCTAGAGATTTACTTCAAAAAATATTTCTTTAGCAAAGTAGATAAAGGCTTGCAATCCTTATATTTAAGAGAAAGTGGCTTGATTCGAATAGATATGTGAATGGCAGATTAAAATGCTGGTATTTATTGTTGAAGTACTTAGATTATGTCAAGAAAAAAAATTACTAAGTTATAAAGCAAGACATACCTGGAAAGGATTGTCTTAGCTCCTTCCCCATAATTAACTCCTTCCCCATAATCATATTGCAAACTTAACTCCTTCCCCATAATTAACCATCAACTGCCCAAAGTCTTATGTAAACATAATTTATCTTCAAACATACAAAATCTTAGACAAGCTTCAAGTCTCAACTTAAAGATTGATCTTCAAAGCACTAAGTCCACACTAAATTACATTTTATACATACAAGTAATGATCAAAAGTACAAGTCAGGCCTACCATTTAATGCTCATAAATCAGAACTTTATCTATCAAAAAGAAAAAGAAAAGGCCAATACTGTTTATTTTCTCACAGATATTTTTGTACTCGATTATTAGTTTATCATATTTGTTCATCATTTTAAGGTTTACCATTAATAAATAGCATACGGCTACTTCATTGACCCACATGTATGCATGTAAGACCTCGTGAATGAGTGCTATATGGTTTTCAAAATTGAAAAAAGGTTTCAACTGCCTTCGAGTATATAAAGCCTAGTCCAAGCCCAGCCTGTTGACCCATAAAGCCAAACCAAAATCCATGCTGAAAAAAACTCTGGCAAATCATGTAGACTAAAAAGAAGACAAAAGGCACTTTGGATACAATAGCAATTTTATATGTGGTGTCTCTAGAGAGAATTTTATTATTTAGTAGCAGGCAGCCTGAGACTTACTTTCAGCTTCTTCTTCGTCTTCACTGCCACTTGGACTCCATTTCACAGTTTTTCTCACCCTCCCACTGAATGACACATCTGGATTCGCAGGGTCTTTTCCTTTGAAGCTCTTTAACACTATCTTCACCCTTTCCAATGTCAGGCTTTGGTGGCATAGGATAGTTCTCATCCACCAATTTGAGCAGGAGTTCCCTACGACCAAAAACAAAATCGGCCATCTCAGTACCATTTTTGCTCACAGCTTCCTCAACTCGAGCTTCTCCACTGCTTTGAAGGTCGATTACAAGACATTATTTGCTAGGGCCTGTTTTGCCAGTCTCACCACAGCAGGCACCTTAGCTGACATGCACATGTGCCTAAAGAACCGCTGGTGACTAGCTCAATACAGACGCCATAGCTGACTAGGAATGTGTTTATCTTCTGAAAGGAAAGAACTTGCAGACAATAGCTCAACTCGTAGCTCAGCCCAAAATTCAGCAGCCTTCTTATACATTTCCATCACGTCTTCTTCCAGAGATGCCTCTACAACTAACAAAAATGCATACAAGAAAATAAACAATTCCAATGGCATCATTGACCTACATCAACACCATAATTTCACATCTCACAAGTACAGCAATATTTCAAAATTTACAAGCGAGGAAAAAAGAATGGAAAATATAATTAAGTGAGCACTTACCAGTGTTGTAACACACATACCAAGACCTTGTCGCTACAACATCTTTTACTTCCTGCTCGAATCATAGGAAAACAAGTTTATAAGAAACTCTTTATTACACCGTTTTGTTATCGGTCAATGTTAGATAGCATACCCAGCCAGTTTCCACATCTACTATCACCTCCTCACTATTAGTACTTGATGCACATGATAATGCATATGCTGTTGTGCAAGTCTCTGAACGTATCCTGTCTTTCCGAGAAACAAAAGCTTGCAAGTCTGTTCAATCTGTGCCTTAACTTCATCCTACCTTGGTGTATGCTAACTCACATCAGTTTCCAAACTCTCAGCTTCATCTTTCAAGTCTTCTGTATCTAAAAGATTAGCATTTGATTCCATGCATTAATCAGTAAAGATTCTGGTACCGTGATGACATATTTAAACTTATTTCAAAGCATAAATAAATTGGAAAACTGATCAATCATTTCAAAGCACAAAGAACGAAATTCAATCTAACAAACTTGTTCCTTAATCTGAAAACTCTAATTTGAGCTCCCCTCTCCAAAATAGAGGTTAAGTCAAGTAGACATTTTTTGAATTTCTGCTTGCATGCCATCCCAATTCATCTACATTACGAAAATGATTTCCTCTGTGCCATAGACTACACTAAAATATTAAACATAAAATCTTCATTTCTGTAAAAAGTTTAAGCATTGTGTACAACAGGATGTGGCTAAAAGAGTCAAAGAAGTTTCATATATTTTAATGCCAATCAAAATCTAAAGCGGAACCCATAGTTAGATATATAGAAGAAACATATGCATTAAACAATGTTAATACTACCAACATATAACAACATAATACTACTAAATATGTTGCAAGGACAGTGGTACATACCTTCTTCATAACTCATACCATGAAGACTGATGTACAACCCATCATGACTAGGAATAAAGCAACTTTTTGTATCTTTATAAATAATGCAAAGGAAAGACCGGTACAAATAAAATCATCAATGCATGTATAGGTAGCCTACACTAGCTAGGATATGTTCTTATTCTGACTTATCGCTATCCTATATAAACAAAGTTACAGGATTAGGAAGTTCCATAAATGCAAACATGCACTGGCTAGTATTTATGCTCATCCCTTCTTTTTCTTTATTTAAAACAGACCACTTCTTTGCAACTTAGAGACTGTTAATAATTTATTTTGCAGTTCAGTCATATAAACAGTCTAGACCTTCTTTGTCAGCCCCATCAACTTTGTCCAGGAAGGTCTTAAATACATATTCCCATATAAGGGTCTCATAACTATGAGTTTTACTTTATATTTCATGTCTAATGGGTTAACTAGTGCCAAATTCATCATCTTTTTCTAAACTACAGGTGTAGTCTGCTCCAAATTATTGCAACAGATTTGGGAATGTTGCTTCTGCATTGAGTATCAATGAAAAAAATGATATCAATACTCTAGCATATGCCTTTCTTCTTCTTATACTATGCAACTTTTGTTTAAAAAACAGAGTAAAAATAGAGGGAGTGTTACGTACCAATCCACTACACAAGCATTTACGCATATAATCATATTTCCAAGATTTCTCTTATATATTTATCATATTTGTGAGCGAGTATATACAGGAGCAAAAAATGAAAATATCATATTAAGTTTAATCTGCGTTATTAATTTAGTTGACAAAATTAAAGTTATACTAACAAATGGGTTAGCTAGACATTTAATTGTTCGGTTTTGATTGAAAACTGCAAAAGAGAGCGTATACCATGAAATGAATTAAATAAGGTGCAATTTTGCAAAGAGTTATTTAATCTTCCATGATTCGGCTACAAATAAAATATGTAGTCTAAATCAACCTTGAAATGAAAGATATACAGTAACAGACAACATTGTCATTTAAACATAAAAACTGAAATAGATAGACTGTCAACAAATCTTTGAGACATTGAGAGTAAATTTAGTTATTTTGGTTTTATCCACGCTACCAACATCCTACAATTTAACCTACTAAATAAGGATCGTACAAAGCTGAACTTCCTTAACTTCATAGCCTATACAAACTCTCAACTTCCATGTTTCAATCTATGAATCCATATTTTTACAAGTTAAAGGTAGAAAATAGTTGAAAGAATAAAAACAATATTAATTTCAAACAAACTAAAATTAGAAAAAAGTAGAATGAGTAATACCATAAAATTGGAATCCGAATTGGGTGATGAAGTCCAAAATTTGATCGAGTGGATTTGCCTCGGATGCTCAAGTTTGTCATGCGTCTCTCTGTGCAAATTCAGCGAACAATTGCAGATGCAAGGGTTGGCGAGGGTGGCATGGAAGGCTTGAAGCACGATGAAGTAAAGCAAAAAAAAGCATAGAGACATTTGGGTAGAGGTGAGAAAGACGGAGAGCATGTAGAGGGATACTTTGTCGCGTGGATCTGATCTTTGTACAGTTAAATAGAATCGGAAGAAGAGTAGACCTATTTTAGGGTTTTCACGGAGGAAGGAGAAGATTGTGTAAAGCGGGGGAAATAGGAGGGAAGTAATGGTGAAAGAATGCGGCCACTAAACTTATTGGAAGAACCGCCATTTATTTTTAGCTGGGTTAATTATACAGCATTTTATGTTTTTCTATTGTTCCTAAAACAACATTATCGCTTGAAACGCTGATATATAATGTCGTTAATTAATATTTTTCTTGTAGTGATCACCGCTCACGAGATACTTAATCAAAGGGGTGATTCAAAAATCAGGGCGAGCTTAATGATTTCCATGGCGGTTGCTCTGGTTCAAAGTAGGGGGTTAGTCGTACCTCCATTAGGACCCAGGGGATATTTTCATCCAGATTGCTGGCTGTCTTGGCCAATCAATCAACTTTGATATTTCCCTATCGGGGGACACGTTCTATCTTGAAACTCATGATAGTGTAGATGAGCTTCTTATCTTCTACCACATAGAGGGACAACATCTTTCCTTTGATCTATAAGCGTTCTTCAATCTGATTGATGACCAACAAAGAGCCGCTGAAAATGCATAATGATTCTACTCCTAGCTCTTTCGCTAATCGAAGACCGACCAGGATGGCCTCATATTCAACTTCACTTTTTATAGCCTTAAAGCTCATGTAGACAATGAAGCAAAGTTCCTTACCTCGGGCATAATCAACACCATACTCGCACCTTTCTCGTTAGATGCGGTGTGTTAGGGTTGTCTCGCATGTTTAATGGAGTAACGACGGTTTGGATTGGAAAAAAGTCCCACATCGCTAAATAACATGGAGAAGTGGTGTATAAATATGAGTTGGTAGGCACGTAACATTAGGAATTTCTTTTGTTACAACAAAGTGTGTGCCAACTCACATGCGTACGCCACGTGCAGGAGATGTGGATCTTTGTCCGACCGTCGTTACACAACAGTGGTATCGGAGCCGAAGGTTACGGACTGGGCCATGCAGACACGGCAGTACTCTCAAAGGTTACCGCAAGGGGATGCGACTCAAGGGGGAGACTGTTAGGGTTGTCTCGCATGTTTAATGGAGGAACGACGGTTCGGATTGAAGAAAAGTCTCACATCGCTAAATAATATGGAAAAGTGGTGTATAAATATGGGTTGGCAGGCATGTAACATTGGGGATTCCTTTTGTTACAACAAAGTGTGTGCCAACCCATATGCGTACGCCACGTGCTGGAGATGGAGAGCTTGGTCTGACCGCCGTTACACAACACGGTGCTGGTGTAAAGTTGCCAAGGGAGAAAATTGCCTGTTGCCCCCCTTTCCACCACTGTCTGGGCTGGATCATTCGCTATGAAGTCGATGTTGGCCCTTGATTGAAGTGGGACGGTGGAAGGTGGTGTGATGCAGTCCAAGTTCCACATACCATTTCAATAGTCGGCCCACTGCATCGAGCCGGCTCAATGCCTATCTCAGGGGCTGATTGTTGTGGACTTTGATATGATAAGCTTGGAAATACGACTCTAGGTGCCGAGCGGCCATGAGTAGACAATAGGCCATTGTTTAAAACTTGGAATATCTTGTTTCAGGGCTTGTTAACCTCTTGCTAATGTAGTAACAGGATGTTGGGCTTTTTCTTCATCATGGATCAAGGCAGCGTTGATCGCATGATTAGTCACTGCAAGATACAAATACATATCCTCCCTATCAACTAGCTTTGACAATACGGGAGATGTAGCCAAGTGTCCCTTCAATTCCTCAAAGGCTTTGGAGCAATATTCGCTCCACACAAATAACTTTCCCTTCTTGATGAGGTCGAAGAAGGGTACAAAATGATCTATATCTTTCGACACAAAGTAGTTAAGTGCCACAAAAATTCCATTTAGACTTTGTACTTGCTTTCCATTTTAGGCTTGGGGTGGCGATTAACACGTGCGATTTGCTTTCAATAATTGGGGCGGCTTCGATGCAGACTGGAGCAACTAGCTACTCGGATGTCCTCTCGAGCCTGTCACCACCGATGGTTGCAATTTCCTACTGTAACATAAGTACTCCCTTTTTTTCTTGTTGTACGGAGATGCAGCAACAATCTTTGGAGACTTGTAGGTTTCCTCAGTCGCATCTTACATATCCCTTGATCGGTAATTTCATTGTCATGTGTTGGTATGCTACTATCGCATCCATATCCGACAAGGTTGGCTTGCCTTTTAAAATATTATACACGGATGGACAGTCTACTACAACAAATTGAACTTGGAATTTTGCCTCCAACGATTCCTTATTGAAAGTAACCACTTAAGAAGTAACCCCCATATGTACTATGACAACGCTGTCGAACTTGTGATGACACGCCTTTTTGAACAATTCAAATCGACAATAAACCACACATGTCCAACTCAAACCATTTAAAAGATAGATTATCAATGGTTTTATTTTAAGAAATAAAAAAAAACCACAGCAGAATCTAGCAGCGGAACGATAAAATATAATAATCACATAAACAGTTCATGAAGCTGTTCAACGATATATACTCAATCCAATTTACAACATAAATCATACATATACAATACTATCAGAGTTATAAAATTTAATAGATAGAATGAAATAGTGTAGCAGAATAAATAGTAGATATGACATACCAAATCTTCGTCTTCGTCCTCCAAAATAATTGTCTTCAATAATTGAAAAACTGGGTCTTACTCGAACGTAATGAAAAGAAAAACACTCGAGTCGGGACTAAAATTTCTCATGTAAGTCAAATCAAAATCAAGTGGAATATAATTATAAATAACTTCATACTTTTACTTCGGAATTTCACGTGAACAGTTTCATAGTTTCAAAACTTCTATTCAGGATTTCAGTAATTTATCAACTTCAAATCAATTTAATAAATTCAAAGTTTAAACAGCTTCAATGTTCAAAGCAGATCTTATTTAAATCACTCAAACAAATACAAGGTTTTTATCAATCATTACTCAAATAGTTGATCTCAGTTCAAAAGGTTTCACGTTACTTTACAAATTTCCAAAGTGTCAACAATTCCATTTTCAGTATAAAATACCAAAATCATCAATTTTTTAAGTTTCCAAGTTAAATTTCAGAACTTTTTAGAATTTAAAATTCAATTTATCAAATTCTCCAATTTTGCCAAATGGCGATAAAATCACAACAATCCCATTTCTACGAAAAGCAGTCAACTGTGCATCCAACAATTCACATATTAAATAGGATATCCAAAATTCCATATACACATTCAATGTACAGATAATCAATCATACCAATAATGATAATAACATGGTGATGATATGGATATCTCGAAATCACTAAACAACATAACAGCCAATCACAAATCTCATCCATTGTAATATCAACCAACATCTAAATCAACCGATTCATCCATATCACAACAACCAATAACTATCAATGTCGGGTGTTTAAAAGTGATATGGAATTTCTATTACCAACATCAATTTAAATATCAAGTTAAATATCAATTCAACTATTAGATTAAATGTCACAAATTTAACTATCATATTTACTACCAATTCTTATTGTCAATTTTTCGGTCAAATTTAACTAACCAATTTAATTATAAATTTAACGGTTAAATTTAAATGTCCATTTAAATTCGGTCAATTCAAATTCAATAAATTAAATTTCCAACTAGCAATCAATATAAATTTTCACTTTATTAATTGGTTTAACTAATAGTAGGAAATTTAGTACTTCGTGAATGGATTTAACCACTCACCTTTATTTAAAATTGAAAATATTCCAGATTCAAATAAAATCCAATCCAGCTTCATGTTATAGACAATGTTGATACGAACCCAAAGCAACTTGTTTCGTTCGAAACAGACCTCGCATGAAAATGTTACAGATTTTTAAGCATTCAATATAATTAAAATTTAATTAACAAGCTTAATTAACAACCAAAATAAAACATTAAACAAACTTAATTTACAAACTTAATTAAATGTCGATCCTATCTCATCTCAATTGCGAGGGATCCCATAGGGAAAAACATAAAAGTATGGTACGTAATCCGAGATATGTACCTTATTATTATTAATATGAGCGAGTTTGCTCATATTAAGTGAGTTTGCTCATATTAAGCGAGCAAAAGCGAGCCAAAATGCATATACATCCGGATGGGCTTCAAACGTACCTTTCTCAACTTAATTTGAATGTTGGTTGCTTATAGAAATATATGGAAAGCATGCATGAGTTTACTAGAACTATATAACATGAATTTTGAATCAAAATTATAAGCACAAACACTAATACACGACATAAAAATCATATGTAACCAAAACAATTATAACAACGATTTGCAACAAAGGAAACCATTCAGCAAGTAATATTCATCCAATAATTTCATAACTATTTTATAACTATTCCTGTCGTTAGAAAATAATTTCAAGTTAAGTATAAAAATACTTAATTTTGGATGACTTATAAAATTTCAAGCTGATTATGAACCAATTTCATATTTGAAGCAAATTTGATTATTAAAAAATATTTAAGTTTTTGGTATTCGTCTTTGAAGAGGAACAAAATATCCCAATATATCTTAAAAGATTAAGCTTATAAAACATTCGAACTTGTTTATATAAGATATACGTAAATATTCTCATAGTATTATACAAGGATTTTCCGAAAGTTTTACAATACTATTAGAAATTTGATATCAAACATCCTAAACGTACTTTAAAATAACATTTCTTTAAACCCAATAATTTATTAATTTCATGATTAAGAATAAGTATAAGCTTAAAATTAGTAGTTTTAAACTAATAATATATTCAAATCTTATATTATAGTTTCTATTTCAAATCAAGTGTAAAGATTTCATATTTTTCATAATCAAATCAAAATATACTTACTTCCAAAATAACTATTCAAATCATGAAAAACATTTATTTAGGTTTATCTGAAGAAAATCTGATTAGTGCAATATTAAAGCTTAAAATTGAACGCTAACACCCCGGTGTAAGTAGAGATTAAGTGAAAGCACCACCCGTCAATACGGGAATTAGAAGTAAGTAGAAAAGTCATAGAAAAAGTAGTAAGGAGACAACAGTTTTATAGTGGTTCGGCTTCAAGTTAAGCCTACGTCCACTTTAATCTTCTTTATTGTTGAATCAATTACAACTTTACAACAATCTCCTATTACAACGCTGCTAGGACAAATAGCTAGAACTCCGATGTAGAAGAACTCTTTGAATCCATGTCGAATGTGGTAGATTTCTTCTTGAAGTTCGTTGAGATGTCTTTCGTGTTTGAAGTGCCGGGTGAGTCGAGAAATCAGCAGAGTATAGCCATTCCAGAAATGAGCCAAAAGATCCCCCTTTAGTTGGAGCAAGTGATGTATTTATAGGGAATTCCTGGGCTAAGTCGTAGGTCGCGCGCGACCTAAGGTAGGTCGTTAGTTTTCAGGGCGTGAGCGACCTAAAGGTCATCCCGAGTTAGCTTAAGTCATTGGCGACTTAATGGAATCATTCTGGGTGAGATATTGGCTGTGAACGACCTAACATATATAATACAGAAGTTATCTCGGCAAGATTAGGTCGTGAGCGACCTAATAGGAGAAGCAGGTCGTGTGGCTTAGTTATGGAGCATGTTAGGTCGTTGCCCTTCCTGAGTTGCTAGGTCGCTCTTTCTTTATCTCGCTAGACCGCAGGAGACCTTCTGGAGTTAGGTCGCAGGAGACCTTCTGGAGTTACGTCGCAGGAGACTTTCTGGAGTTAGGTCGCAGGAGACTTTCTGGAGTTAGGTCGCAGCCTTCTTTATCTCGTTAGGTCGCTAGCTTGTTATAGATTGTTAAGTCGCGAGCCTTAGGTGGCTAGGCCGTTAGGTCGTTCGGTCGTTAGGTCGTTAGGTCACTAGGTCGCCGGGTCGCTGAACCATTAGGTCACTGGGTCGCTGAATAAAAGAGGGTTAACACTTGCCCCTCGAAGTATACGCCTAGGAGTTAGGTCGTGTGTTTCGATATCTCTTAACCCGTGCTACTTTAGATCGTTTAAGTCGTGAGCGACCTATGAGTGAGTTTGGTCGTTCGTGTCGATTCGTGTTCCTCTGCTCCTGTATATAAGCCGCTGAGACCACCTCTTCCTTTCTTTACCTGCTCTAACACTCTAACCTGCTCTCCAAGGATTTTCAAGCTCTTAAAGAAAAAATCAATCAGTTGCCGATCATCTCTACAATCACACTACGTAAGTGAATTCCGATCATCTTCCAACCACGATCACCGTTGAATTGTGAACTCCTCATTTTTCGACCCTAACCCGATTTCACATGCCATATTTTGCTACGAATCACATTACGATAGATTTTTGACCGTTATTGGACATGCCGTCACTGTAATTCATGTGAGCACAGCAATGTATCGGGGTTATGATGGATCTGAGGCGTTTTGAATTGGTTTTGGATGATCTGGTGGTGTGGGGAGACGGCGGAGTTTATTGTAGAGAGGATAACGGGCTATTGGGTTAACGGGTTAGTGGGTCAGGCGATTTGTCGAACGAAAAGGAGTTCGCGAGTTAAGGAGAGTTAGGCCGTGCTCGACCTAAGAGCCTTGAACGACTTAGGGCTTCAGCAGTGTGGACATGAATCGCACGTCTTAGCTCTGTGAACGACTTAGCTATAAAACTCCAAATGACATTAGGGATATCGACTTAACTTGCCAGGATTGCATGCGACCTAAAGTTGAACGACCTAAAGGACCAGCGACCTAATTTACCAGAATAACACACGGCTTAAAACTAGGCGACTTAAAGAATCAGCAACCTAACTTAACTCGCAGCATAGCTGTAACTTGTAGAAAGATAACTGATAAACTTCATAACTTGAGCAAAGCGACCTAGGGAGAATAGTTGACTTAACTTCTTGCGGTATAGGTCGTAGGTCGCGTATGCATTTGAGCGACCTAGGACTTAGCCTGTTTTACATTGCCTTGAACTCCTTTCAACTTGAATGAACATGACGTTGCTGAATTGAATTCCCAACTTGAGCTGCCGAGAAAACATGCTTGAAATTGTCGCACTTATTTACAGATCTCATTAACTTTAATGTTAATAACCTGTTAAATACAACATTTGCAGAAAAATGGGATGAATATACTACCATTGATTGCCCACATCGAATGACAGATTAGTCGATAAAAGATAATCAACTTAAAGAAATTATATGAGATGTTGTGAATCGACAAATTCAAGTGAAGTATTAATGTAACAACCCGCATATTTAACGATTTTTATATTTAAATATTTTATTTAAATATAGCGTCGTTAGTCGAATTTTTGGGTCCGAAATATTACTTTTTGCAAACGGCCGAATTGGAGCTCGAAACTACCTCCATTGGTTCCAAAATGGCGTTTGCGATCTTTTTGAGTATAATCTTTGATATGTTTAGAGTTTGTGAAATTTTGACCCTTTTTCTATTGGGTTTTGGGATTGGGTTCAGCCCACTAGCTTAACTAATACTCTAACTCAACCCCTTCTCTTCATTCATCTCATTTCATTTTCATTTCTTAAGCTAAAACTGAAAATGGTGGAAGGGAAGAGGAAATAGAAATTGCAAGCCCTAGTTCCATTTGCAAACTCCAAATTCTTGCTCCAAAATCAAAGAGAAGCCATAGGTAAGCTCCTCTTCATCTTCTCCAACTCTTCTCCTCTTCAATTTCAGAAAATTTCCTAAACCTAACTTAGGAAATACTTGTTTTGATCTTAGATTGAAGCTTGTTGGGTTGAAGTAGAGTTCGGTTGGTCTTCTCCTTGTTATTGAGCTTCATCTTCTTTGTTTTTGGAAAAAGGTGAGTTTTGAACTCACATCTACTTCTCTTGATTTCATTGATGTTGGGTATGAATTCCTAACACCTTGTTCATATGCACTTGCTTTTGGTTTGGATTGAATTGGTGAATATCCAAATTTTTAGTGTTTGGGTTCAATTCTTTAAAGATCCTAACTTTGATATTTGAACATGTTTTTGGTGGCGAATCGGAGAGTAAATAGAGATGGGGTATCTATTGGCTAAGGCTCCTTAACTCCATTGCTCGAACGGTCGCATTTTGGAAGAATTTGCATTTCATTGAAAAAGGGCAGGAACTGCAAATCATCAGGTTCGGCCGACCGAGCCCTGTACCCGGTCGACCGATCTGCTATCCCGAGTTTTGTTTATTTCCCGCATCTGGCCAGCCGACCGAGCCCTGTATCCGGTCGACCGACCTGCTCATGTTTTGCCTGTTTTGCCTATTTTTGCATATTTTGATTGGTTTTCCAAATTTTATCGATTCAAGTTGCTTTTTAGTAGTTGTTATTGCATCTTTGACTTTGATAACTTATTCTTGACTTCATCCATGGGTTTTTATAAAATAATCTCTCGAATCGCATTTAAAAGCTCGCTTCTCCAATTTATAAATTATATTTAAAACACACGCACAATTTCGCACTTCGAGCGAAGTGGAAGGGTGATTAAATGGTTGGGCAAAACACGGACCATGAATCTGTGCGTTCATCCTTCTGATTAATCCCCGACCTATTCAATTGATCATTTTAACCTTCGGGTTGGTTTACCGATGATATGAGGTAGACTTTGTACTGCTTTGAGTGTGAAATTAACTAACGGATAGTAAACCGTTTAGTGCGAACGAGTGGTTATGGGGCTCACGTTACCACTTTTCGGATTCCTTTTTGAGAGTTATGACATATTCCGCCAGTTAGTGGTGTCCAGTACTGGGTCTCTGACCTTCACCACTACGGTTTGTTGCCTTCGGGTATGTGTCTTCGGGTTTGTGCCTTCGGGTTTGTTGCCCTTTAGTATCACTTCCGATGTTGGTCGTTATGAGCCGCATGGGTGATATTGGGTTGCCCTTTAGTATCGCTTTCGATGTTGGTCGTTATGAGCCGCATGGGTGATATTGGGTTTGGAGTCTTTGGACTCATGGATCCTTGTTTGTACAGTACTGAGCTCGAGCAATTTTATGATGTTTCATTCATATGTATATTCCCTAGGTATCGCCCTTCGATGTTGGTCTTTATGAGCCGCATGATGCGTACCGTTTACCTTGCGGAACTTGTATACCTTATTGGTATTTGTTATTTGCCTTTTTGGCTTGATTTGGGATATTTGTATCCTTTGTTTCTATATGTTGCCGATGATATGAGGCTTGTTATTATATGATTCATCTTTTGTTAGATGATTGTGTTATCTCCTTTAGAGATATTTGTTATACTTTGTAACCTTACAGGTTTATTGTTGTTCAGTTTATCTAACTGATTTGTTTAGCTAGACTGACCCGTGTATTTTATACTCGGGTCAGACCGAGATGTTTCAGGTTAGGTACATTTGGACTTAGCCTATTTTGCTTTCGCATGGACTATTCAGCTTGTTCCTTTTTGTTAAAGCTTTTTTTGTGTAGTCCTTTTATTTGTAACTCTGATATATGTATTCTTTTGACTCGTCTGTATATTGTGGTTTGCTATACCACTTGACATGTATTATTTTGTATACTCTGTTACGTATCAATGTATGTGTATGTGATGATTTACTGTTCTGTGATGTATATTACATTTGAGTTGTTATATTCTGTTCTGATAGATCCTTCAACCACCTATGGTTTTGTTTTAAGTATTCATTGGGTATGTCGACCTTCTTGGTATGTCTATTGTCGATGTATTCAATAGATAGTTAGAGCAAGGCTATAGATGGTCGCTCCTAACCAGCCTTATTCTCCGTGTTAGTTGAGGGCATTATCCTGTAGTGTTCTTGGCTAGCGTGGGTATAGAGGTGGGGCGCCACAGCGTGGTATCGGAGCTGAGTTCAGAACAAAATATGATAAACACAGAATAGAGCATATATTACGATACATCAGAGTGTGATAAGTGATACAGATCTTTGAATCATTGTGTCTCTTTATTCCATCAAGGTTAGATAGAGTTTGGGAATACGTCTAGGAATGCATTTCTATTCCGTAGTATTCCATATTGCAATATCTACCTTGTGAATAATCTTGTTCTTATCTTACTTTCAGCGTATGGCTGAAAGAGGCAGAGGACGACGTTCGGATGCTGGGCAATCCAGTGGCTCACATCCGAATGGCGTTTATATGTCTGCTGATCAGTTTTTGGAGTTGTTTAGGAGCACTCAGCCTCCAGTTCCTCCTCGTGTTTCTCCACCTCGCAAGTCTGCCTTTGCATGCCAGTGCAGTGATTTTGCTCATCTTGGAGGAAAGCCGTTTAAAGGCTCCGAATCTGTTCTTGAAGTCCAAGCTTGGTTTCACACGTGCGAGCGTATCTTCTCTCGTATGGATCTTTCTGACCATGATAGAGTTCTTGTAACTTCTAGCTTATTACAAGAGCGTGCTCTTGATTGGTATGAGCTTCTTGTAGCCGAAATGGATGAGTCTACTCTTTCTTGGACTCAGTTTCGAGAGTGATTTGAACTCAAGTTCGTTCCTGAATCTGAAAAAGTTTTATTGACCCGTCGCTTCCTTGAGTTGAAGCAAGGGAAGTCTTCTGTTTCTGAGTATGTTGCATCATTCGAGGCTTTATCTAAGTATGGCCTTGAATTCATTAGCACTTCTTATAAGAAGAATTTGAAGTTTGGCTCTGGTCTTAAGAAGTATCTTAAGAAATCTTTGTTGCTCCAGCTTAAGCTTTCTTTTGAGGAGTTGGTTGATTCGGCACTTCATCTTGAAACCGTCGAGAAGGAGTGTGATAGTGATGTTGATGTTGAGGTTTCCAAGAACCCCAACAAGAGGCCGTTTCCAATTCAGAAGTCCTGGTCTTTTCCTTCTAAGAAGAAGAAGACCGGTAGTTCTAGCTCTTAGCCTCAGTCTTCCGGAACACCTTTCGTTCGGAAGTGTTTCAAATGTGGTTCTCCTGATCATATTATTCGAGCTTATCCTAAGCCTCTCTTCTGCCGCTATTGCAAGAAGGAAGGTCATATGTTTCAGCTTTCCCTACTGTTCCGGCTGGTGCCAAGTCTAGCAGGCTCTATGCTGCTAAGGCTTCTGAAGCTCCTTCTCAACCCAAAGGTATATCTCCATCTATTTTGGAAGGTTCTATTTTATTTCATGATCATAGTATACGAGTTCTTTTCGATACGGGCGCTTCACATTCTTTCGTATCGAAGAAGCTCGTCGATGATTTATCTTTGGATGTTTCTTGTATGGTTACTTCATTGAGGATTGCAAATCCTATTGGGGGATCCGCGACCCTTAGCTTGCTTTGTGATGATGTTGAGATTGTTTTATGTGATTTTTCTTTTCGTGCGAATCTGCACGTTATTTCTTGTCTGGAATTTGATATGATTTTGGGAATGGACTGGCTAGTGAGATATGATGCCAGGATTATTTGTTCGGAGAGAATTATATATCTTCGACATCCGGATTTGCCTACTCTGCTATCACTTGTTCTTCGGGATGTGGATAATTCCGAAATGGCTTTATATTCTCTTGATTCACGAGATGATGATGATATATCTCGTATTCCTATTGCTTGTGACTTTTTTGATGTTTTTGAGCCTGTATCGGGTTTGCCACCCAAGAGGGCAATTGAGTTCCACATTGATCTCATTCCAGGCGCGCAGCCAGTTAGTCTTCCTCCTACGAGGATGTCTACAAGGGAAAATGAGGAACTCAAGAGAAGCTTTTAGAGCTTGAGTCCAAGTAGTTGATTCAGTCCAATTTTTCTCCGTGGGGATCCGCGGTCGTCTTTGTGAAGAAGTCTGATGGAATTCTTAGGCTTTGCATTGATTATTGCAAGCTTAACGAGTTAACCATCAGGAATAGGTATCCATTGCCTAGGATCGATGATATGTTCGATCTATTGAGTGGTGCTAAGGTCTTTTCTCAGCTAGACCTTGCCACAGGTTTTCATCAATTACGAGTCGCGGAGGATAGCATACCTCTTACAGCTTTCCGCACTCGATATGGTTCTTTTGAGTGGCTCGTTATGCCTTTCGGTTTGACGAACGCTCCTGCTTTCTTTGTAGATCTAATGAATCGAGTATTCCGGGAATATCTCGATAAGTTCGTGCTTGTATTCATTGATGATATCCTTATTTATTCTAAGTCTGAAGCCGAGCATGCTAATCACTTGAGAATTATCTTGAGTACTCTCCATCACCATCACCTTAGAGCCAAATTCCCCAAGTGCCATTTTTGGGAGAATAGGGTTAAGTTCTTAGGCCATGTTGTATCTTCCGATGGCATTTCAGTCGATCCCTCAAAGATCGAAGCCATTCAGAATTGGAAGAGGCCTGAGAATGTGCATGAGATTCGTAGTTTCCTTGGATTGGCGGGTTATTACCGTCGGTTCTTTAAGGATTTTTCCCGTGTTGTACTTCCTCTCACTTGCCTTACTCGGAAAGGCATTCGTTTTGATTGGTCCGACAAGTGTGAAGCTTCCTTTCTGACGTTGAAGGAACTTCTCACTAATGCTCCTATTCTTGTGGTTCCCGAGGGGAATCATGATCTTGTTGTCTACACCGATGCTTGTGGTAGTGGTCTCGGTGCTGTTCTTATGCAGAAGGATCGGGTAGTTGCTTATGCTTCTAGGCAACTGCGTCCGAATGAAGTACGCTATGCCACTCATGATCTTGAGCTAGCCTCCATTGTCTTTGCCTTGAAGATTTGGCGACACTATTTGTTGGGCGAGCGCTTCATTCTCTATACCGATCATAGATCTTTGAAGTATTTGTTCACTCAGAAGGAACTCAATGTGAGACAACAGCGTTGGCTCGAGTTTCTTGCCTCCTATGACTTTGATATCCAATATACCCCTGGTAAGGGTAATCGTGTTGCTGATGCGCTTAGTCGCAAACATTCGGATGTTGTTTCCATGATGCTTGCCGAATGGGATGTTCTTGAGACTCTATCTTTTTGTGAAATTCGTGATCGAGGTTCATCTTCTGATTCTCCTATTCTATTATTTAGTTTGGGAGCTCGACCTATTTTATTGGATCGTATTGCCGATGTCCAACGGCGTGATCCTGATTTGTTGCATCTTATTCAGCTTTGTGAGTCTGGATCTTGTGATGAGGCGTTGCAAGATTTAAGCATTGATTCTCATGGGTGTCTTCGAAAGAAGAACCGTCTTTTAGTGCCTTCTGATTTTGCGCTTAGGCATGACATTCTGGATGAATGTCACCGTTCTAAGTATACCATTCATCCTGGTAGTAGTAAGATGTATGCCTATATGCGTCGCCTTTATCATTGGGAAGGCATGAAGCGCTATGTGGCGAGTTATGTGAGTAATTGCATAACTTGTCAGTGTATAAAGGCCGAGCATCAGCATCCTTTTGGTCTTCTTCAGCCTCTAGAGATTCCATTATGGAAATGGGATCAGATTTCTATGGATTTCATTGACGGCCTACCTCGTTCGAGATCAGGCCATTCTAGCATTTGGGCTATTGTTGATCGCCTCACTAAGTCTGCTCATTTTGTCCCTATTAAGTCTAATAGGACTGCTTCGCATTTGGCTAAGTTATATGTCAAGGAAATCGTGAGACTTCACGGTGTTCCTAGTTCTATTGTGAGTGACCGTGATCCTTTATTCACGAGTCATTTTTGGAAGAGTCTTCAGCAAGCTTTGGGAACAAAGCTTAATTTTAGTACAGCTTATCATCCGCAGTCTGACGGACAGACTGAACGGGTGAATCGTATCTTGGAAGATCTTCTCCGTATTTGTATTTTTGATTTCGGTGGTAGTTGGGAGGATCACCTACCTCTTGTAGAGTTCTCCTACAGCAATAGTTTTCAGTCTAGTATCGGTATGGCTCCTTTCGAAGCCTTATACGGAAGGCCATGTCGATCACCTTCTTATTGGTTGGAATCTGGAGAGAAGCTTATTCTTGGTCCAGATTTTGTTCGTGATTCTTCCGATTGATCTTATCTGGTTGAGAATGAAAGAGGCACAGAGCCGCCAGAAATCCTACGCTGATAGCCGTAGGAAGCCTCTCGAGTTCTCGATTGGTGATCTTGTTTTTATTCGTGTTTCTCCTTTGAAAGGGGTTATGCGTTTCAGTACGATTGGGAAATTGGCTCCTCGCTTTATAGGACCATTTTCTATTACTGAACGTATTGGCCCTGTGGCTTATAGAGTTTCACTTCCAGCTCATCTATCTGGCATTCATGACGTGTTTCACGTCTCGCAACTTCGAAAGTGTCTTCGGGAGTCGGATTCTGTTATTACTTCTCCTGATTTGCTAGAGCTTGAGATCTCACCGGACTTATCTATTGTACAGCAACCTATTCGCGTGCTTGACACGGAGGTGCGACACCTTCGGAACAAGGACGTGCCGCTCGTTAAAGTTCAATGGTCCGCTAATCCCAATGACTGTACTTGGGAAACCAGAGAGTTTATCGAGCGATCTTATCCGGGTTTTCTATCTTAGCTTGTGAACAGTGAGTATGTCTTTTCATCTCAAGCTTATTTCCTTTTTATTTTGAGTGTTGTATGTATGTAGTTGTTACAAATATCGTCTCTAGGAATTGCGGGGACGTAATTTTGTAAGGAGGGGAGATCTGTAACAACCCGCATATTTAACGATTTTTATATTTAAATATTTTATTTAAATATAGCGTCGTTAGTCGGATTTTTGGGTCCGAAATGTTACTTTTTGCAAACGGCCGAATTGAAGCTCGAAACTACCTCTATTGGTTCCAAAATGGCGTTTGCGATCTTTTTTAGTATAATCTTTGATATGTTTGGAGTTTGTGAAATTTTGATCCTTTTTCTATTGGGTTTTGGGTTTGGGTTCAGACCACTAGCTTAACTAATACTCTAACTCAACCCCTTCTCTTCATTCATCTTCATTTCATTTTCATTTCTTAAGCTAAAACTGAAAATGGTGGAAGGGAAGAGGAAATAGAAATTGCAAGCCCTAGTTTCATTTGCAAACTCCAAATTCTTGCTCCAAAATCAAAGAGAAGCCATAGGTAAGCTCCTCTTCATCTTCTCCAACACTTCTCCTCTTCAATTTTAGAAAATTTCCTAAACCTAACCTAGGAAATACTTGTTTTGATCTTAGATTGAAGCTTGTTGGGTTGAAGTAGAGTTTGGTTGGTCTTCTCCTTGTTATTGAGCTTCATCTTCTTTGTTTTTGGAAAAAGGTGAGTTTTGAACTCACATCTACTTCTCTTGATTTCATTGATGTTGATGAATTCCTAACACCTTATTCATATGCACTTGCTTTTGGTTTGGATTGAATTGGTGAATATCCAAATTTTTAGTGTTTGGGTTCAATTCTTTAAAGATCCTAACTTTGATATTTGAACATGTTTTTGGTGGCGAATCGGAGAGTTAATTGATCGGGGGTATCTATTGGCTAAGGCTCCTTAACTCCATTGCTCGAACGGTTGTGTTTTGGAAGAACTTGCATTTCATTGAAAAAGGGCAGGAACTGCAAATCATCAGGTTCGGCCGACCGAGCCCTGTAGCCGGTCGACCGACCTGCTATCCCGAGTTTTTTTTATTTCCTGCATCTGGCCAGCCGACCGAGCCCTGTATCCGGTCGACCGACCTGCTCATGTTTTGCCTGTTTTGCCTATTTTTGCATATTTTGATTGGTTTTCCAAATTTTATCGATTCAAGTTGCTTTTTAGTAGTTGTTATTGCATCTTTGACTTTGATAACTTATTCTTGACTTCATCCACAGGTTTTTATAAAATAATCTCTCGAATCACATTTAAAAGCTCGTTTGTCCAATTTATAAATTCTATTTAAAACACACGCACAATTTCGCACTTCGAGCGAAGTGGAAGGGTGATTAAATGGTTGGGCAAAACACGGACCATGAATCTGTGCGTTTATCCTTCTGATTAATCCCCGACCTATTCAATTGATCGTTTTAACCTTCGGGTTGGTTTACCGATGATATGCGGTAGACTTTGTACTGCTTTGAGTGTGAAATTAACTAATGGATAGTAAACCGTTTAGTGCGAACGAGTGGTTATGGGACTCATGTTACCACTTTTCGGATTCCTTTTTGAGAGTTATGACACATTCCGCCAGTTAGTGGTGTCCAGTACTGGGTCTCTGACCTTCACCACTATGGTTTGTTGCCTTCGGGTATGTGCCTTCAGGTTTGTGCCTTCGGGTTTGTTGCCCTTTAGTATCGCTTCCGATGTTGGTCGTTATGAGCCGCATGGGTGATATTGGGTTGCCCTTTAGTATTGCTTCCGATGTTGGTCGTTATGAGCCGCATGGGTGATATTGGGTTGCCCTTTAGTATCGCTTCCGATGTTGGTCGTTATGAGCCGCATGGGTGATATTGGGTTGCCCTTTAGTATCGCTTCCGATGTTGGTCGTTATGAGCCGCATGGGTGATATTGGGTTAGGAGTCTTCGGACTCATGGATCCTTGTTTGTACAGTACTGAGCTCGAGCAATTTTATGATGTTTCATTCATATGTATATTCCCTAGGTATCGCCATTCGATGTTGGTCTTTATGAGCCGCATGATGCGTAGCGTTTACCTTGTGGAACTTGTATACCTTATTGGTATTTTTTATTTGCCTTTTTGGCTTGATTTGGGATATTTGTATCCTTTGTTTCTATATGTTGCCGATGATATGAGGCTTGTTATCATATGATTCATCTTTTGTTAGATGATTGTGTTATCTCCTTTAGAAATATTTGTTATACTTTGTAAACTTACAGGTTTATTGTTGTTCAGTTTATCTAACTGATTTGTTTAGCTAGACTGACCCGTGTATTTTATACTCGGGTTAGACCGAGATGTTTCAGGTTAGGTACATTTGGACTTAGCCTATTTTGCTTCCGCATGGACTATTCAGCTTGTTCCTTTTTGTTAAAGCTTTTTTTTGTGTAGTCCTTTTATTTGTAACTCTGATATATGTATTCTTTTGACTCGTCTGTATATTGTGGTTTGCTATACCACTTGATATGTATTATTTTGTATACTCTGTTATGTATCAATGTATGTGTATGAGATGATTTACTGTTCTGTGATGTATATTACATTTGAGTTGTTATATTCTGTTGTGATAGATCCTTCACCCACCTATGGTTTTGTTTTAAGTATTCATTGGGTATGTCGACCTGCTTGGTATGTCTATTGTCGATGTATTCAATAGATTGTTAGAGCAAGGCTATAGATAGTCGCTCCTAACCAGCCTTATTCTCCGTGTTAGTTGACGGCATTACCCTGTAGTGTCCTTGGCTAGCGTGGGTATAGAGGTGGGGCGTCACAATTAAATCAAATCCATATTAATCAATCAAGACTGATTTGTTTGCAACAACACTGCGCTTGTATTTGGACTTAAAACAACAAGCCCTGAAACTTTGAAATTGACAAATGCATATTAGTTTAATTTCAGTTATATTTGCTTGTCGTTTCATTAGTTTTGCACAACACTTCACACATTTAGGAAATGTGCACCTTCATATTTGAATATCCAGTTCCTTGTGTAGAATGTCTTCTCAAGAAGAGATAATAGAGCAAGCTGAAGGGGTCTTCCCGATAGCCAATCCATTGGATAATCCTCTAGAAAGAACTCCAACTACCCTGAGTCAGCGGGCGTTCAACCAATTACGTATTCGGTTTGGTATTGCTGAAGCAGTGCTTTACTTCCTGGGCCAAACAATACTGCTTATAAGCCACCTCTCGATTTTATCGCTGTCAACCGTCAGATGTGCCTATGTGGTGTCATTCCTCCTTTTAATGACTTTCTTCAATGACTCCTTCTCTGATTAACTATCTCTCCTTTCCAACTGCATCCCAATGGCCACGCCATCTTAATGGGACTTTGTGTGCTGTTCAGGAGGACACTTGATCATCTTTCGAGCTTCGAAGAAATCTTTTACTTGTGCACATTCGCAAAGAACAAAGATCATCCCTCTGTCACACTCGTGAGAAGCGCCAGGAACCGTAGATTGATCGTCGATCTTCCGGAAAGCGCCCACGGGTTCTTAAATCAATTCTTCTTCGTTCGCCGCCCTCCAGGATTTTATGCTATCTCGAGAGTAGGAAGTAAGATTGCTCACTCCCGCTTTTTCCATTTTAGCTTTTCAAAGTCCGAGTTGCTAGGTGCTAATTTCGTTCTTTTCTTTTACAGCACTTCCTCCTCCCTCTAAAGATCCCAGCCACAAGCCGACTTTTGAAAGATTAAGTGCCGTGGTGATTGAGGAAAGAAGTATTAAATTTTTGCTGAAAGATGAATTTCTTCACCAATTCGAACTTCTACACCCTTCCCGTTCTACTCAGCCTCATGAAGTCCCTGATCCTCCAGTAGAGACATCGGATGCCCCAGTTTCTGTCGGAGAACTTACACCGAAAGAACATATTGTTGAGGCTTCACTGGTGAAGTGGTCTGCTTCTATTGACGTTGCGGGGTCGTCCGGCAAACTTGCACTTGCCCCGGTCATTGAGGAAGAGGAACATCCTCACCAGTCCGGGAAGACTGTTGATGAAGGAGCTGAGGGCAAGGGTCCCGCCGGGCACAATGGTGACGACATTTTTGAGGGGTTGAGCGACATGATGATCACTTCACAGGAGCTTTTTAAAGATGATACCGCTGCTACTAAAGTTATTTCTCCAGTAGTTGAAGCGACATCTGTCTTGCAACAAACTCCGTCAGCCCAAGAGTCGACACTTGCTGTAAAATCCGTCATCACCCCCCAACCGAGGAGTGGTTCGTAGTTTGACGTGCGTAGTTTGCACGTTACACACACTTAGGATTTTTCGGCACTTGTATGCATTCAACTTCCTTGCTTTGAAGATTTTTGAATTTATCTTTTCTTAATTTTCAGGTTCTCCAATGGGACGAAGTGGCTCTTACTACGATGATTTCCAACGTTATGGGAGACGCGGCTCTTATGACCCCAAGAGGTATCTTCCTACTTCCTGGGAAACCAACGAAGAAAGAGCTGCGAGGAAAGCTCGTGAGAAGCGTGCTTATGAAGAACACTACAGGAGAAGGGACGAACGACATGATTCTTCTCAGAGAGAGGATGATTCCCATAAACAAAAATCCCATGATGGTAACGGGAAAAGTCATGTCGTTGAAGATCCGAGCAAACGGGCCAAACTTGATGACAAACCGACATCTGAAATTTATGAAAAACCCGCTGCTCCCGTCTCTTTGGAAATTCCTTCCAGCTCTCCTACCCTTCAAAGAGCTGATATTCAAACAATCATCAGTAGGTCCCCGTATCAAGTTGGGCAGGGTCTGGCTACTCTTCAAAGTCGGTTTCCGCACTGGTGCTTAAAGGCAGTGCGTTTCGACCTTGACTTGGTCTCAATCGATAAGCAAGCCATGTTGCGAAATATTGATGCCGTCAAACTCGATATCGAGAGAATGTCTGGTTGGCAGAAACTTGTTGACGAGCTTCAAAGAGTAAATCGCACAAACCTCGAAGCCATCCTGACTATGGAAAATGACAAATCCGAGTGGCAGAAAACACTCGATCAGCATGATGCAGAGATGAAGAGTATTGCCGCTTATAATGAGAAGCTTGAAGCGGAAGTTGAAAAACTTAAAGAAGAGCTTGCCACTTCTTCCAATTCCTATTCTCAAAGAGAAGAGGTGCTTCAAAAACAGGTGAGAGATGCTCATGCTGCACAGAGAGACGCTGAAGCTAAATTTGAAGCACAGCAGCAAGCTGTAGAAAGCTACCGAGCTGACGTTGCTCAACTGCGAGAAAAAACCAGCTCCCAGAACTTGGAAATTAAACTGCTAAAAGCTTGACTTTCTAAAGCTGAAAATGAGCGTGATGAATCTATTACCGGTAAAGCAGCAGCCGAGGAATCTCATATGGCAACTAAAGTCGAAGTCAGCTCTACTTTATTCGAGTTTTACATTCATAGTGTTCTGGGGCGCGGTAGCCTTAGATTTTTGGGACCGAAGTACGAAATCACTTTGGCCAAAGTGTGGGAAGCCGCACTTGATATTCTTGGAGGAGCTGGATATGCTGAGGTAGATTTAATGGCGCACTATCTAGATGACGATGCATGTGCTGCTCTTGCCAGGGGAAAGGAGCAACTTGCTAAAGATAGAGCTGAAATGGCAGAAGGAGAACATTTAGGGAAGGTAACCTCAACCGACCCAGTTCAACCTTCGGTTTCGGCCGACATCGATATTGTTGGCTCCAGTTCACATTCTCTACCTCCTGCTAAAGCTGTTATTGAAAGTGCAACCACCCGCACTGGAGATGAGACTCAAGAAAGCACAGAGGCACAAGACTTTGAAGTTGACATAGTAAAGCCTACTTCTCCAGGTAACCTTAATGCTGATCTCGCTCAAGTGGACTGCTTGTTTACTTCACATGAGCTTGATGAACTTTTCGATTATTACTTAAATCTTGACGCGCCACTTTCTCCTCTTTTTATGAGAGATACTGATTTAACTTCTCTTCTCCTGTAGTGAAAGCGTCAAGTGTTGTTCAGACTTCCCCTCCTCCAGCCGTCCCCTCTCCGCCTCTTCAGATTACCCCTCCTTCTGTTTCTCAACCGGGGTCACAAGAGAAGCAGATAGAAGCTCTTCAAGGCTTAGATGACCCGGTCGCTTCACAAGAACAGAAGGCCGAAGAACCTGAAGAAGGCGAAAGAACCCCGGAGCAAACTATTTCTGATGACATAAAGTTGACTGCACTTTTCACCCCAGGTAGTGAGTCTTCTTCAAGGAAGAAGGGGAAGCGTGGAGTCTCAAAGAAAAAGAGAGAAGCTTCTGCCGGCGAAGAAAAAGCATAAGAAAGTCCAATTGCACCCCTTCCTCTTTCTTCCCCTACTCTCACAAGCCGACCCAAAAGGTTAGTCATCCGGCCAGGCGAGGGTTCGAAAGGTGGCAGGAAGAAGAAGTGAGGGTTTGGGGCCTATACTTTTTGCTTTTTTGCTTGTATATATAAAGACTTGTGTTGACCGGAGATTGTACCGGTACCGGTCCCCGCCTTCTTTTGTTTTGAAACCTGCACATGTATAAAATTTTCATAGTATGGAATAAAATGATTCTTTTACTTGTACAAACTTCTGTATGTATTTGAGAATGCATTTATTCTTCTTTTTCATACAAGTTTCTTTATTGTCTCTGTGTGATGTTGCAGTAAACCTATGGTATATTGCTTGAGCATTGCTTTTATTTTTGTAACTATATGATATTGCCTCCATACCATGGTTTACTGCAATCTTTTTCACATTGGCAAAATTTTGAAGAACAACTCTTCTGTTTCGAGAAGACTTGTACTCTTTCTTTAGAGAACAACTTTTCCATTTGAAGGAGGTTTGCATCTGTACTTTAGAGAAAAAATTTCCATTTTAAGGAAATATTTTTCTGATTTAGTAGAATGCGCCTCGTATTGGAGAAGTCTTCTCTTTCTTTCTCTTTTTTTTGTGGAGAAGTTTTTACACTTCACTTTTGGAGAAAGTCACTTTTATTTTTGGCAAGTGAATTTTCCTACGCGGTAAAGCGGGCCTCCGAGAAAGGGCTTTGACCTATTTGTGCCTCCGAAGAGGGTTTTTGTTTGATTGTGCCTCTGGGAAGAGGGCTTTTTATGCGTGCCTACGGGGAGAGGGCTTTTGTTTTTTCCCTATACGCGGGGAAGTAGGCCTCCGAAGAGGGCTTTTTGTTTCTACCTCTGGGGAGAGGCTTTTGCTTTTTCCCTGTTCGCTGGGAAGCAGGCCTCCGAAGAGGGCTTTTCATATTCCGACTCGTGTGAAGTTTTATTTCAGATCACGGTGAAATGTGTGCCTCCGAAAAGGTCTTTTAGCATTTCAACTCTGGTGAAATGGGCCTCCGAAGAGGGCTTTTCACATTCCAACACTTGTGAAGTTTTATTTCAGATCTCGATGGAATGCATGCCTCCGATGAGGTCTTTTCACATTTCAACTCGTGTGAAGTTTTATTTCAGATCACGGTGAAATGTGTGCCTCTGAGTAGGGCTTTTGCCTGAAAGTTTCTTTCTCATGGTTGGATGGATTCACGGGGCAGACACAAGTTACTTGGATGTTTGTTTGCACAAACGTTCTCAGCTAGTTAACAAGTGCCCTGTGCCTTCAACTTGGGATGGTGCCACCGGTCATTCCACCAATCTTTTTTGATTGAGAAAGAGAACTTTCTTTTTTTTTGGCAAGTCCCGTTAGAGGCCTTTATCCTCCGAAGAGTTGTGCCTCCGAAGAGGGCTTGTGCCTCTGAAGAGGTCTTTGGTTGTTTCCTGCCTGCTCGCCCATGTCTTTTCGCCATTTGCTCATATCAGCGATTCCCTGTTATCATTTTCAAGCACACATTCCTTTCTTTTGCAAGTAGTTTATTTTATCCAAAGAAGTGTACTTCATTGTTAAATGAGTTCGCAGGGACAGACACAGGCTAGTTAATCGGATGTTCGTTTGCACAAACGATCACAATTAGTTAGCAAGGGCCCACCTTCGACGGAACCACTAACTGTTTGCTTGAAGCACTTCTTATATAGGATTTGAGCCTGGAATTTTTGTGGCTGAACATTCATTTGTTGAGTGATGTCAGGGATCGCTTGGTCTTGTGATGGGTAAGCTTTGTTTTAATGGCCTGCAATATTAAATCGACATTTTAGCAGCACAATTAAAGTACTTTATATATCGAAATAAACAGGCAGTTTATAATAGTAGAGAACACAAGATTTATAGTGGTTCGGCCAAGAACTGGGCCTACATCCACTTTATAGTTCTTATTTGTTATCCCATTTTTGGTCAAAACTGGAATATCAATGTTGTGTGCATTTCCACCACGACCAAACCAAGAAGAAGCAGCCAGCAAGCATATATAAGTCTAGGATTTTACTCAAGGTTCAAATATAAAAGTTCATTCGGTAAAACAATGCGAGAGTCCATACGGCACTCCAACACTCAAGCCCATTCGGCATCTACAACATAAGGTTCATTCGGTAATCATCACCAGAGTCATTCGGCAGATCTAGGCTAAGGGCCATTCGGCACTTACGTTCTCAATGACAGTCGGTAGCCCAAACTCAAAGTACATTCGGCAAGAGCAAGCTCACCTGGTTCGGCAATTAACTATGATTCGGTCCATCTCCATTCCCATGCATGGCCGAACCAACCTCACCACCATACTCCTACCACCGGACCAAAGCCCTACCGGTCCAACACCACTCCCTGCATAGCCGAACCAAGCTCCATCCACTCACCACCGGATACACCTTCACCGAACCAACGTCCCACCGGACCAACTCCACTTCCATGAACTACCGAACCAAGCCCTTGCCGAACCAGATATGCCAGGCCAGATCGCTTCAGCCCAGGCCCACCAGCAGTTATATACATCCAAGACCCCTGCCCCCAGCCTCACTCTATAAATAGAGGGGCAGGGGTACAACAATGGTAGACAAGTTTGAGAGCTCAAGCACGGATAGAACTTTCAAACAACTTTCAGTTACTTGTAATCAAAGCTTTGTACTTGTAATCTGAAGAGAAAAGGAGAATAACATATAAAGTGGACGTAGGCACGTTCCGGCCGAACCACTATAAATCTATGTGTCTTTTATAGTTTAGCCCCTGCTTTTTACATATTTGCATAAATCACCCAAACCGCTAAGAACAACATATAATCAACTAAATCGTACGACTTTGAGGTGTTTGCCCATTTTTTGCGCAAACATTTTTGGTGCTTTCACTGAGAACTGAACTCAAGGATTCTACCGCTTGGAATTCGAACTTGAGAGTTTAGAGATTCAGATTGGAAGAGTCATGGCAAGACAATCAAGCAGAAGGCCAAGGCCAGAGAGATGTGAACATGAAGGAAAATCAAGAGGCTTCTTCAGAAGCTAATCAGACATCGATCCTGCATGGGGGCACCACACTTGGAGCATGTTGATCCAATCCCAGAGAGAGAGATAGAGGCCTCTGAGCAACCTGGTAAGGAATGAACGCTCATCCAGGGGGCAGGTAAAATTCCCTCCTGAACTCGGGGGGGGGGGGGGGGGGGGGGGGCAGGTCGAAAGAGATGAACAAGTCGCAAACCTCTCACTAACACGGTTAGATCATTTACACATGCAAGCGATCGCGCACGATCCATAGGCATGCTCTGAATGACTACTGACCGCACCATAGTAAGAGTTTACACTTTGACATCCTCGTCTTGCTCTTGCTTTGATCTTGACTTGAACATTCCTGTTGTGGAATTCGTATGATTATTGCTTTGATATTTGCAAATTTACTTGTATGCCCGTTGGATCGCGAACGGTCCACAAGCACCTCTTGTATGGCGATGAACCGCCAAAGTATTTGATTCAGAAACTCCCCCGAACATGAAATCTGGCAAACGATCAAGGGACCCACTCGAACGTGAACCTGGTATCAACAATACCAAGCCCCCCCGGCACACTTACTCGCCTCCAATAGGCATACAAACGATCCAAGGACCCACTCGAACGTGAGCCTGGCATCAGTAATACCAAGCCCCCCTGGGCACACTTTCTCGCCTCGAACGGCACCCGACTTCGAACAGTCACAATTCGCCTCGAACGGCACCCGATCGCGAACGATCACAACTCGCCTCGAACGGCACCCGACCTCGAACGGTCACAATTCGCCTCGAACGGCACCTGACTTCGAACAGTCACAAACTCGCCTCGAACGGCACAACTCATCTCGCCACAAATGGCTCGATCGCGAAAGGTCGCCATTTGAGGTCCACCTCCTGACCGCCAACAGTCGCACCTTACCACGAATGGCTCGATCTCGAACGATCGTCATCCGAAGTAAGGCGCTTGACCGCGAATGGTCCCATTTCATCTTTTGCCGCGAACGGCACCGGCCGTGAACAGTCACATTTCACCCCAAGTGGCTTGATCGCGAATGGTCGCCATTTGAGGTCCGCCCTCTGACCGGGCTCGGTCGCACTTTACCTCGAATGGCTCGATCCCGAACGGTCGTCATTTGAAGTAAAGCGCTTGACCGTGAACGATCACATTCCACCGCAAATGACTCGATCTCGAATGATCGTCGCATGGATTTAGACGCTTGACCGCGAACGGTCGCACTTCACCTCAAATGACTCGATCGCGAACGGTCGTCATTTGAAGTTAGGCGCTTGACCATGAACGGCTGCGCTTCATCCCAAATAGCTCGATCCCGAACGGTCGTCATTTGGGGCCATATAAAATATCAAGCTCTTTACAGGTTGTCAACAGGATACGAACATCCAGCTCATTGCATTACAAAACACGCCTTCCTACCGCAAGGCATGTTTTGGGGGGCAAAGTGTTATCCCATTTTTGGTCAAAACTGGAATATCAATGTTGTGTGCATTTCCACCACGACCAAACCAAGAAGAAGCAGCCAACAAGCATATATAAGTCTAGGATTTTACTCAAGGTTCAAATATAAAAGTTCATTTGGTAAAACAATGCGAGAGTCCATACGGCACTCCAACACTCAAGCCCATTCGGCATCTACAACATAAGGTTCATTTGGTAATCATCACCAGATTCATTCGGCAGATCTAGGCTAAGGGCCATTCGGCACTTACGTTCTCAATGACAGTCGGTAGCCCAAACTCAAAGTACATTCGGCAAGAGCAAGCTCACCTGGTTCGGCAATTAACTATGATTCGGTCCATCTCCATTCCCATGCATGGCCGAACCAACCTCACCACCATACTCCTACCACCGGACCAAAGCCCTACCGGTCCAACACCACTCACTGCATAGCCGAACCAAGCTCCATCCACTCACCACCGGATACACCTTCACCGAACCAACGTCCCACCGGACCAACTCCACTTCCATGAACTACCGAACCAAGCCCTTGCCGAACCAGATATGCCAGGCCAGATCGCTTCAGCCCAGGCCCACCAGCAGCTATATACATCCAAGACCCCTGCCCCCAGCCTCACTCTATAAATAGAGGGGCAGGGGTACAACAATGGCAGACAAGTTTGAGAGCTCAAGCACGGATAGAACTTTCAAACAACTTTCAGTTACTTGTAATCAAAGCTTTGTACTTGTAATCTGAAGAGAAAAGGAGAATAACATATAAAGTGGACGTAGGCACGTTCCGGCCGAACCACTATAAATCTGTGTGTCTTTTACAGTTTAGCCCCTGCTTTTTACATATTTGCATAAATCACCCAAACCGCTAAGAACAACATATAATCAACTAAATCGTACGACTTTGAGGTGTTTGCCCATTTTTTGCGCAAACATTATTATTCACTTGCACTGGCTTTACAATGGCTTTCAATACAAGACTCATACATCTATAATTCTTTTACAGTATTTCAGTAAAGATTTTAAGTAAAATACGGACGCAAGTGATTGCTGTTCCAAGCCCTTGGAATTGGATCGCCTTCGACAGTTGTCAGTTTGAAAGTGCCATCAAGAAGTTTTTTGCCTATGACATACGGCCCTTCCCAGCTTGGCGCAAACACTCATGTTGTTGTCATGATCCTTTTCAAGACTAGATCCCCAATCTCAAAGCTGCGTTGGCGAACTTTGGAATTGAAGTGCCTGACAATTCTTTGCTGATGAGCTGCGATTCTTAGCTGAGCTTCTCCCCTTTTTTCATCAAGGAAGTCAAGTGCTTCAAGTTGCAGCTTTTCATTTTCAGCTTGGTTGAAATGAATTCTTCAATGTGAAGGGACT
Source organism: Allium cepa (assembly GCA_030765085.1). Taxonomy (NCBI): domain Eukaryota; kingdom Viridiplantae; phylum Streptophyta; class Magnoliopsida; order Asparagales; family Amaryllidaceae; genus Allium; species Allium cepa. The sequence goes on from CM060929.1 coordinate 63,948,819, forward strand.
TCTATTTTCACTGGAACCATTGCTTCTGATCCATATGCCAATGAAAATGGAGTGTGCACAGTCGCAGTTTTATGGGTAGTTCTGTATGCCCATAGTGCTGTGGTAGCTTATCGACCCAACCACCTTTTGCTTTTTCTAGCTGTTTTTTGATGGTTGATTTGACAATTTTGTTTACTACTTCCACTTGCCGGTTTGCCTGCGGATGAGCCACTGCTGAGAAGCTTTTTTGGATCTTAAATCGCTTGCAAAAATCTTGGAACTCTTCACTTTCGAATTGGGTTCCATTGTCTATGATTATCTTTTGAGGCACACCATACCTGCAAATGATATTCTTAGTTACAAATTTTATCATCTTTTTAGAGGTAATAGTAGCTAATGGTTCAGATTCAGCCCATTTAGTAAAATAATCAACAACAACAATAGCATATCTGATTCCGAATTTGGCGGTTGGCAAAGGCCCGATGAGATCTATTCCCCAAATAGCAAATGGCCATGGACTGACCATCTGTGTTATCTCGGTGGAAGGTGCTCTTGGGATTTTTGCAAATCTCTGGCATTGGTCACATTTTCGGGCATAGCTTGTAGCATCACGATTAATGTCTGGCCAAAAATACCCATAACGGAGAATTTTCTTTGCTAGAGTTTGACCACTTGAATGATCTCCACACTCTCCTCCGTGTACTTTAGCTAGAATTGTCTTAGCCTCTTCCTTGGTCATACATCGGAGTAATGGCATTGAGAATCCCCACCTGTACAATCGGCCATCTTGAATTATATATCTAGAGGCTTTTCTTAGCAACTTCTGACGCTCCTTTGAATTTTCTGGTAGAGAACCGTTGAGCAGATATTCCATTATCGAAGTCATCCACGATTCTTGCTCTTGAGATATTGTCATGATCCAGTCAATATCCATCTCATCAGTACTTGGAGCTGACAGGACTTCCACAGGAACTAATCCCAATAATTGAGCTTCACCAGTGCTTGCGTACTTTGCGAGAGTATCTGCCTTCATGTTCTCTTCCCAGGGTATATGATTTATCGTATAATGGTCAAGATCATCGAGAAGTTCTCAGACTCTTGACAAGTAAGCATGCAGATTTCTTCCTTTAGTTTGAAACTCTTTCTTGACTTGACATACAATAAGCTGTGAATCACTGAAGATCTGCAACACTTTGACATTCAATTCTTTAGCAATCTTCAAGCCGGCAATAAGAGCTTCATATTCTGCTTCATTGTTTGTCGAAGGGAATTCCAATCTCAATGCATAGCACAATGACCGCCCTTCAGGGGTTTCAAGCACAACCCCAGCTTCGGAACAGTAATCGTTTCTTGCACCATCAACATATAATTTCCATCGAATTGGGGTATTATCAGTTACCTCTTCCTCACTGTCACCTTTATCTGTACATTCTGCGATGAAATCTGCTAAGGCTTGTCCATTGATTGCTCTCCGGGGATGATAAGTGATGTCGTATTGGCTGAGTTCAATATTCCACTTCAGAAGGCGACCCGAAGTCTCAGGGCGAAATAGGACTTACTTCAGAGGTTGATCAGTGAGGACTTTGATAGGATGAGCTTGGAAATATGGCCTCAATTTTCTTGATGCAATCAGTAGACAATAGGCGAGCTTTTCCAATTTTGAATAATTCATCTCTGCCCCAGTGAATCTTTTGCGATATAATAGACCGGGCGCTGAATTTTTGCGTCTTCCCGTATCAACGCTGCACTAAGAGCATGAGATGAGACTGCCAAATATACGAAAAGATCTTCACCATCGTCGGGCTTAGAAAGTATTGGAGGCGTTTCCATATGACGAATCAACTCATCGAAAGCTTTCTGGCATTCAGGAGTCCAGTCAATGTTTTTTCTTCCTTTCTTCAGAGCATCAAAGAATGGAATGCATTTATCAGTGGCTTTGGAAATGAATCGACTCAAGGCAGCGACTTTTCCATTGAGATTTTGCAATTCCTTCTTCGTTCTAGGAGCTTTGACTTCTCTTAAGGCAGCAATCTGAGCAGGATTAGCTTCAATGCCCCTAGCACTCACAATGAAACCCAAGAACTTTTCGGACTCCACCCCAAACGAACATTTCAAAGGATTAAGTTTCATTCCGTACTTTCGGAGGACTGCAAACATTTCCGCCAAGTGATCCATATGGTCTATTGCCTTCTTTGATTTTACCAGCATATCGTCAACATAAACTTCCATAGTTTTGCAATTCTGTGGCTTGAACATAGCATTGACAAGTCTTTGATAAGTTGCCCCTGCATTCTTAAGTCCGAAGGGCATAACTCTATAGCAGTAGAGACCAACGTCGGTGATGAAGCTCGCGTCTTCCTGATCTGGCTCATGCATCATGATCTGGTTGTATTCGGAGTAAGCATCCATAAAAGATAATAATTCATGCCTCACTGTTCCATCCACCAACTGATCTATCCTGGGTAACGGGAAGCAGTCTTTGGGGCAGGCTTTGTTTAAATATGAGAAGTCGATGCATACTCTCCACTTCCCATTAGCTTTCTTAACCAGTACTGGATTTGAAACCCAATTCGGATAAGTAGACTCCCTGATGAAACCATTCTCCATGAGCCGGTCTACCTCTTCTTTCAACGTTGCTGACCTTTCAGGACCCTGGGTTCTTCTTTTCTGCTTTACCGGTGTAAACTTCGGATCAATATTCAGAGTATGTACTGCAATTTCTGGAGATATTCCACACATATCAGCATGAGTCCAAGCGAATACGTCCAGATTTGCTTTCAATAATGATATCAAGGAATTTTGAACTGTCACACTAAGTTGCGAACCCACATTCACCACTTTGTTCGGATCTTTCGGGTCAACAGGTACAGGCACCGTTACTTCCGCTGGCACCACTCTATTCTCCCCTGCACCAGCTTTTCTGGGATCCATTTCCCTTCGTGCCCCGCTATGCTTGCCAGTGCATGGTCCACCCTGTAATTGCTGCAAGGTTGGTTCTCTAATGCGGACTGGGGCTGCCGCATCCTTTCCCATCTCTCTCTTCCTCGCTTCACGCAACTCTATAAGATAACATTCTCGCCCAGCATTCTGATCCCCTTTAATAACACCAACTCCATTATCCGTGGGGAATTTCATAGTGAGGCACCACAGGGCAAGAATTGCCTTAAAAGCCACAAGAGTTGGTCGGCCTAGGAAGGCGTTGTAGGCAGAAGATTCATCAACAATTACAAAAGTCTGTTTTCGAACCACCTTTTTCTGCCCCTCTCCAAGCTCCACGAACAAGTCGATAGTTCCAATTGGCTGCTTCGGTTCCCCAGTAAACCCAACAATTTTTTGCGATGAAGCTTGAACATCAGCCATCGGAATTTTCATTTGGTCGAATGTCTTTTTGAAGAGAATATTGCAAGAAGTGCCGCAATCTACAAGCACTCTTCTCACAATAGCCAGCTCAATGCCTGCAGAGAAGACCAAGGGATCCATGGTTGGAGCTTCAATGCCCATAGAGTCCCTGGCTCTGAACACAATATCATCATTAAAAGTTTTCTGCTGCTTCAAAGGTGAAGCATCTTCTAGCACAAAAACACTCTTTTCTGTTGGTGCATACTTCAAGGCACGAGCATATCTTTCAATCTCGCCCCAGCTTTTGCCTGCTGGGTGAGGACCTCCCGTAATCACATTAACAACAGGCCTTTCTGATTCATGCACAGTATTCCTCTCACCCGAGCCAGATGGATGAGCAGGAAGTTGCTGGCCCTTAGTAGATGAAGTAGGGTCATTCCTATTTCTCTTAACATATTGCTGCAACTTGTTCTCTCTCAGCAGTTCTTCAATCAGACTTTTCAGGTGGCGACATTCGTTGGTATCATGACCGGGTTGATTATGAAACCGACAAAATCTCCCACTTTGAGCAGCTTTTTTCCCAACTCTCATCTCAGGTGGTTTAGGATATTCTACCACATATTTGGTAGCAAAAAAGATATTCTCCGGGGTGTCAGTCAAAGGAGTGAAATCTGAAGGTTTTAAGAAGCAAGGTTTCTTCATGTCCTTCTGCTTCTTCCCACCATTATTCTCCCTCTTCTGACTTCCAGATTCCTTTTTGGTAGGAGCAGCAGTATTATCCTTAACCTCTGTCAATGCCACTTTACCCGGTGCTTGAAGGCTTTCCAAGCGCATGAATTCATCAGCTTTCTTATAGAATTTCTCAAGCGAATTCGGTTCTTTCATCTTCAGCCACTTCTCAAATTCACTCAATTTGTCAATTTCCCTCATCAAGTATGTCAAGACCTTTCGTGGCTCTGCATTATCCACTTCAGCCAAAGCAATGTTGAAGCGGTTTAAGAAAGATCTAATAGATTCCCCAGGATTTTGTTCCAGGCTTGACAGTGACATAATATCCTTTGCCTTTGAGGCATACAACCTGAATTGCTCTTTAAACTTCCAAGTCAAATCGACGAACTGGTCTATGGATCAGACCGGAAGCTTTGTGAACCAGAGTAGAGCCACTCCTTCCAAGTATACCGGAAAGTACCAGCATTTGATCTCATCAGATGCTCTAGCACCAGTCATGTGCCAATCATACTTATACAGTAATTGATTAGGGTCGCTTGTTCCTTTATAAGCCGGGATGGTAGGAGGAATAAACTTTCTTGGGAATTCCGCCTTTAGAATCCTTTCAGTGAACGGAGTTTTGCTCGGAGCGAATCCCCATTCCTTCTCATCTTCTTCCCTCTGCATGCTCTCTTTCATGATTTGTCGCACCATGCCCGAAAGGTATTCCTCGTCATTTAAAGGCTCTGCAGGACAGACTTCAGCCATTTTCTTGGAAGTTTGTCTGGACAAACGTTCGCGGAGAGTTGGCTGCGGTCTAGATCCTCCAGCTTGGGGAGGTGTTTCTTTGGCGGGGCTAGCTTCTCTTTGAGGAATATTCCTTTCTTCAGGATTATGAGCATCATCAGCAAGGTTTTCTCCTTTATTCACCGGTTGACAGTTAGCTCCGAGCAAAGCATTTAACCTATCAAGCATTAAAGCATTCTAAGTTTCCATCTGCTGGTATAACCCAGATACTGCAGCATCTAACTCCGCTCGTGTAATTCCGGCACTTGGTGCTGCTTGACTTGATGAAGGAGAAGTGGAAGTATTCTCATGTACATCACTGAGTCTAGTAGATCCGTGCTTTCTTCTAGGAGCCATTATCTCTGATAGACTTCTGGTTTTGAGAGAGATTTTTTCAACAAACTTTTGCGAAGCAATGAGGAAAGTAGCCTGAGTTCAATTCTCAGTGAAAGCACAAAAAATGTTAACGCTTAAAATTGAACGCTAACACCCCGGTGTAAGTAGAGATTAAGTGAAAGCACTACCCGTCAAAACGGGGATTAGAAGTAGGTAGAAAAGTCACAGAAAAAGTAGTAAGGAGACAACAGTTTTATAGTGGTTCGGCTTCAAGTTAAGCCTATGTCCACTTTAATCTTCTTTATTGCTGAATCAATTACAACTTTACAACAATCTTCGATTACAACACTGCTAGGACAAATAGCTAGAACTCCGATATAGAAGAACTCTTTGAATCCATGTTGAATGTGGTAGATTTCTTCTTGAAGTTCGTTGAGATGTCTTTCGTGTTTGAAGTGTCGGGTGAGTCGAGAAATCAGCAGAGTATAGGCGTTCCAGAAATGAGCCAAAAGATCCCCCTTTAGTTGGAGCAAGTGTTGTATTTATAGGGAATTCCTGGGCTAAGTCGTAGGTCGCGCGCGACCTAAGGTAGGTCGTTAGTTTTCAGGGCGTGAGCAACCTAAAGGTCATCCCGAGTTAGCTTAAGTCATTGGCGACTTAATGGAATCATTCTGGGTGAGATACTGACTGTGAGCGACCTAACATATATAATACAGAAGTTATCTCGGCAAGATTAGGTCGTGAGCGACCTAATAGGAGAAGCAGGTCGTGTGGCTTAGTTCTGGAGCATGTTAGGTCGTTGCTCTTCCTGAGTTGCTAGGTCGCTCTTTCTTTATCTCGCTAGACCGCAGTAGACCTTCTGGAGTTAGGTCATACGAGACCTTTTGGAGTTAGGTCGCAGGAGACCTTCTGGAGTTAGGTCGCAGCCTTCTTTATCTCGTTAGGTCGCTAGCTTGTTATAGATTGTTAAGTCGTGAGCCTTAGGTGGCTAGGCCGTTAGGTCGTTCGGTCATTAGGTCATTAGGTCGTCGGGTCGCTGAACCATTAGGTCGTTGGGTCGCTGAATAAAAGAGGGTTAACATGCAAAGCTTCTAAATTTCATATAAATTTTCAAATCAAGAGTATATGAAATTTAATACCTTTCTTTCAAAATAATTATTCAATTTGCTTATTTTTGCTTTTTTCAAACATATTATATTATAAATAGAACTTCCAAAATCATTTGTTACGTAAAATTTTAAAATAGAAAATCTTATATATATATATATAGTCTATCTATATAATATCTCTAAATTGTATTTTAAATAAATTAATATAAATATCATTTGTAAAATTCATTTGGAAATCCATTTGAAAAATCACTAACTTTAATATATCAATACTTTTACAAAAATTCAATGTAAAATTTCTTACTTTATATAAAGTAACTTCGTTTAAAAATTCAAAATAGACTTCTTTAGTGTAAACTATTTGAAAATAATCATCAACATCATTACTTATACTTAGAAAGAAGCTATTTAAATTCTTAAATCCATTACCTATAAATTTCTAGTTTTAATCTTGAAATACTCTTCAAGCATTATTTATAACATTAATAATCAGTCACTAAACATTATTATAATCATAGTAATTTACTTCCAAGTATTTTAAATAAATGAAAATAATTAATTTCAAAAAATTATAATAATTGTTAACTTTATACAATATTTAGGATATAAATTAGATAACATAGAACATAGCAAATAATAATTACCATGAAAACATTTTGCTAAAATAATATTTATAAACATTTAAGTTGAGCATAAAACATTAAAATATATATAAACAACCCTTTTAAAACATTACCAACAATTCAGAACAAAAGATTTAGCAAATATAATAGGTTTTATATCAAAATTCCTTTTATAACTAGATGTCTTAATAGATTTATCCTCATTCTTACAAATTTTAGCCACACGTTGATAAGGCGTAACACTAAAATCTCTAAGTATTTAGTAGATCTATTTCAACATGCAGTGAAAATACTTGGAAAACCTTTAAAACAGATATGGATAGCACCGCTCAACAATCCAATGTCAAATGATGATAATTGGTTAGCAGTGGTCCGCTATTGATCCCATTGTTTACGCAATGGACACAAAACCTTCCAAAAGATCCAACTACCTTTCGAATTCTAGAAAAATGTCATAGCCATTTCGTAAACAAGGGACTATTGACCCTTGCCATAGTGGTACGCTGCTGATTCAATGATTTACACAATAGTTACACTTCCTTCCCGAAAGATCCATAAACAACAGAACCCAGGACTGAAAACGCGTCCATTGGGTAAACTAAAGAACCATCTACCCTAAAAAAATCCGAGGAACTCATGAGTTTAAGTCCGGATAACCTATTTCGGTTCGAATCCATTTCTGGATTCACCATGTCCATTAGGGTTATCAGTCGAATCCATTCCTAGATTCACCCAAGTCCATTAAGGTTTGAAGCATATCATACTATAGTTCTTCACGGAGGGTATTTCTCCATATCTTTTACTTAAAAATAACATATTATATATAATACCCTTTCCAAATCATAACTTCAAATATCACACTTATATAAATCCATTATACATAAGATCTCAATTTCAAATCGAGTACTTTCCAAAATCAATAGTCTCGAATATGTCATATCATTCTTATATAAATTCCATTGTATATAAGATTATCGCTTTACAAATCGATACCTTTCAAAATCAATAGTTTTCAAACATAACATCATACTTATACAAATCATTTTCATATAAGAGTCGAAGACTTCAAATCAAATATTTTTATAGAGTCAAAGGTTCTCGCATTCAATCCATTTTCAAATACAGTTTAGTTTCAAATCCATATACAATCTCAACAATCATTTTTCCCTTTCAAATTGAATATCGTTCAAATTCAAAAAATCAATAGTTTTTTACAACTTCAGATTTATATCAAATTCAAATAAAAATCAAATTTCTTTCCAAATCAAATAGTTTTCAAAATCTTTATTAATAAAACATTTACTAGGTTCGAAATGTTTCTTAAAACAAATTCCATTGTAAACCTTTCAAAAGTATTTTTCATATTTATACAAAGTCAGAACTGCTTTAAAAAAATCAATTTGCCAATAATAAGTTTTTATAAATATTTACTATAATCAAAACATTTCTTAAAACTCTTTTCATTTAAAAAAATCTCAAAACTAAATTTCATACTGGTATAATTCAAAATAAAATTATAAAATTTTATTATCGAAATATTTAACATTTTAAAACTTGTTTAACTTCTATTACCCTTTATTTCAAAATTTTCAAAACTAAACTTTATATACTTTCCAAAATACTTAGCTTTGAAAATTAATTCTCAATTTGGAAGCGTTCGACTATTCAGAACAGTCGGAAAAATCAAATTCTAATTCAAAATTGGAAATCAGTAATCAATCATCTCAATAAGATGCACAATCAATCCTACTGCATAGGATACATGTGTTCACAATATTATTCAATAGCAAACTCAAGAACTTAACATCGGGTTTTATTACAAATCATTTGAAATAAATATATTCATATCTCTTTCGAATATCAAATCATACTTCAAAGATTTGAACCAAATCAGTTTCATTAAACAATCAAGTAGCAAAGCTACTAAAGTGTCCTTCTACACTTTGAAACTCGAAAATGAATGCCGATGATGCTGTAATCATCACCTAAATTTATTTTCCAGCGACAGGAGTGGGTTCCAGACTTTCATTTATTTTAAATCTTTTGAAAATCCCCTTTGAAACCACTTTCAAATCATTTATAAACATTTCTATTTGGAAAATACTTTCAAATTACACTATTGTATATTTCTAGAATCTTAAAAACCGATTTCCAAAACTCCCAAAATTCAAATTTCAATTTCTAGTTTGAATTTCTTTTTAGTCACAAATCATATTCGTATGAGTCGTTATCTTATAATATTCATTTCAAAATTCATAATACTTTATTTGGATTAAAAGAAATATGTTATCTATAAAATGTTCTCAGAAATAAAGTATGAAAGAAGGAGTCAAGTGGACATTTCGACAGAATAAACAGAAAGCTTTCGACGAGGTGAAGGCCATCATTAGAAGTCAACAAACAAAGAGCTTTCGAAAAGGTCGGTGGCTACCTTTCAAAGACAATGGATAACAGAAACTTCAGCTTTTTGTGCCAAACCATTCGAAACATTATGGTTTCACCTTCATTATTTCTACCATATGAGTATTCTACCAATTCAACCCATTCTAAAGCATGTATAGCCTTTCGAAATAGTCAGTGAAAATGTTACTCCAAAAAATCTACCTTTAGACTGGGTCGAAAGGTCCTTCAACAAAGACTAAGAAATAGGAGTTCAGACCAAACCTTTCGAAGGAGTCAAAGGGATGCAGTCATCAAAGCTTAACAGCTTCAAAACCTTTCGAGGGGGTCGAAAGGTTCCATCTCATAGTATCCAAGGAGTTCTAACCTTTCGAAGAAGATGACGAAGTCGAAGCAAGAATTAGTAACCTCATGGAGACCTTTTTGAAATCATAGCAAACCTTTTGCATCGGTTAAGACACATCCAGGATACCTTTCGGTAATGTCGAAAGGTTCTATAAAGAAAGCAACACTCAGAAGTCAGCAAAAAATGAAAGACAACCTTTCGACAACATTGAAGGGAAGCATAGCTCTCGACAATATTCAAGTGAAGTGCAAACCTTTCATCAAGGTCGAAGGGTTCGTGAAAACAAGTAAAGACAAACCTTTTGTCAAGGTTGAAGGGTTCAGTCTATGAAAGGCATACCTTTCGACAAAGTCGAAAGATTCATGAAGGCATAAAGAAAGGCAAATCTTTCGACAATGTCGAAAGGTTCATAATGGCTTATGGGGAAAAAACCTTTCGACAAGGTCGAAAGGTTCATAGCTGCATATTAAAGGGTGACCTTCCGACCTGCTCGACAGCATGGTGTCGAAAAAGGGGCCGCTGCATCTATAAATAAGACCCAAGGGGTCACGTTTTAAGGGATCCGAACCTATGCAGTTAATGCTCCGCTATTACCCCACTATAACCCTACTGTATCTCACAGCAGATTTTTACTGCTACGATTTTTTTATATAGCCTCAAATATAGCCTTTCCGCTTTAAGCCCCACTATTACCCCGCTATAACCCTACTATATCTCATAGCGGATTTCTACTGCTATGATTCTTTTATATAGCCCCAAATATAGCATTTCCGCTTTAAGCCCGCTATTTTCACTGGATCCTATTATTCCCGCTATATTCCTCGATTTCTGTTATATCTTCTTTAAAAAAATGAATTGAAAAATGACATTTATACATTATGAAATTTATGAAATTAATTTATTTAATTGAATTTCTAGTGTATGTTCAGGAAAACTAAAATACTCTAATATTCTACTAAATTCAATTATGTTATATAATGGTTTTATGTTTATCTATAATATTTTCACACATGTTTTCATTTAGAATTATTAATGTACTAATAATAATTCAATTGAATGTTAATTTTTCATTTAATTACCATTTATATATTTGTAAAAACATTAAGTATGAGTTTTATATGCTATTTTAGAGTCATCCGCTATATCTCATTATATCTTCGTTGTATCTCTTTTATGACTTTTTGCACCTCCGCCGCATTGAATGTGCCAAGCGCTTTAACTGCATAGATCCGAACTTTCTCATTCTAGTTTTGTATCTTCTTAATCAATATATTGTAACCCTAATTGGGTGCTAATTTGGGGATTTAATAAAATGAAGCTTTTTCTTGGATAAAGAAGGAAATTCTAAGCTTACTTAATCACTTTAATGTTTGCTTAAACTTTTTTTGGATTAACTCTAAATTTCAAGTTCAATCTCATCGAAAGATTCTTGCCGATGAGGTCAACAACTCTTCTAGTACAAATAACTACTACAACATGGTGAAGCTATCAACCCTCCGGTCTGAACCATTCGACAAGATTAAAAGTACAACTGGTTCAAACATCAACGGTAACCTTCTAAAGTGATTAACTCTAAGGCTTAAACCTTTTGACAAGGTCGACGGTACTTATGTTATACAATACCAGAAACCTTTCGAAACTATAATCCAATTGGTTTAACCATTCGACAAGGTCGAAATATGTTCTTCAAGAAAAAATTCCTGTGAGGCTTATCCAAAAAAGATCATTCCCATACCCTTAATAAGGTTGAAACTTACTCCAAATAAGCGATCAAACCTATCGACAAGGTCGAAAGAAACAACATATCTACTATGGAATTGATTTCTTTCTTAGATTCAGGGAAAGCAGCCACCTTAGCCTTTGATAAGGATAAATCCTATCTATAGTGACCTCAACTCACGGAATCCTAACCTAGTTGAATGGTAAACCTGTTGAATATGCGATTATATGATTTTTGTTTGATGATAATAAACATATATATATTCATTTAAATATATTTGTTAATGTACTATTTTATTTTTTCATAGGTTAAATAAATATTTGCTGAATAAAATTAAATAACACAGAATTTGAATTCAAACAAAATTTTTATTCAAACAAATATTTATTACAATTTTTGAATAGTACAAATTCAAGATCTCACTATACATATACAATTTAAATTACAATACAATTTCTGATTACATCACAATTCAATTTACATAAATTCCTCACTACATATCACTCACACTCGTAGTTTATTTTCAACTTCATTCCAGTTAGAATCCAGCATCTGAGCAATCTGCAAAAATATTCACTAACGCAGTAAAATTGAAAAAGAAATATTTTTGCAATATAAAATAAAATTTGGATTTTGAAACTATTATTTGCCTCAGTTATTTGGGTTGTTCGTCATCATTTACATTTGAATTCATCACACACGAACAATGTGACATGCACAGTGTATCACTGTACATGCCATAAGGCCGTGCATACCGATATACACTTGATAATGTTACAGGGACAGGTGAGCACAAGGTCAAACCCAAAATAAAAGGACGGGTTCAACTCAGGTGCAATATAAATAAAATCTCACAACTTTCAGCACAAGATTAAATCCAAGCTACAAGCTAGATTCAACTCAGGTGAAATTTCAAAAAATAAAATGCAAAGGTCAAGCCACTGCAATCATGACTCAACTCAATGCAACAACCAAAGTCAAGGCAACATGAAGTATGCATGCTCGACTAACAGGTTCAGCCTCTTCATCAAGCAACAACCAGACTACAACTATAACATGAAACCAAAGCAAACTCAGGTGGACAGTACGACCAAGTATGGAAGTGACTCAAACAGAGAGTACAGTATGAATCAGCATGGTACACTGCAAGTGCAACAGCAGTTAGTCAATATGATCAAGGAAACAAGTCCAGCTACAACCAAGAACAAGGCACAATATAGTTTTAATGCTGCAAGACTCAAGTATACATGAATATACATATATAGTGCCACAGCAAAAGTCGACATGTAGATACATGAGGATGCAAGTCAGTAGGATGCATGCAAATACACAGTGGAAAAGATGAGTGCAAACAAATGCACCAAGTAAATGACACAAAAACAATGGAACCAACAGTGGTGCAACAAAACACTAGATCAGTGGACTGTGATGCAAGCAATGTTACAGAGCTCGAGAACATACAGTACAAGGTAAAGACATGAGCAATGCAGGTGACACTAGGCTAGCATGAATAAGATAACATTTACAATAAATGGAAATGGCCAAGTAATATGCATCAACCATCAGGTTAGAGCAATCAAGTGCACCGCTGACCATACAGCAATACCAAATGATACAACATGAACTAGACCGAACCAAGATCTCAATAACTACAACATGAATTCAAATCAAGTACACCAGTACAAAGCTTGACCAGAGATGCAACTCCAAGCAAAGAGAAAGTGATGGTGAAGTACATCTATGCAGCGTTCAAGACTAAAGCCACAAATGCAGACATACACCTATATACATACATGAATGTATGTATACACATGATGCAATGCAACAACATACCAAATAACCAGGCGACACAATGAAAATCAGTGCCGAAGTAAACATCAAACTAAGTCAGAAACTCACATAAGCAAGTTAATGCCGAAGCACCAAAGTCACGCACATAAACAACTTTAACATATGATTAGTGGCAAGCATATAAGTTGGCAACGTGCAGCCGCAAACAACCACAAGCATAATAATTCACAAATCAATTTCAAGTTGAAAATATCAAGACCGAAGTCAGATGAACATTAAACCATAATGACCAAGGAAAATCGAACTGTTCAAAGTCAGAACCTTGGGAATAAAGGAATTGAACCAAGTCAAAAACAACACCGTGATTATTCAAGTAAATAGAAGAAGTCAAAGAAATCATCGGCGTCAAAGAAAACTCGAACGGCTGAGAAAATTAATTGACAAATTCAAATATATTTGAACGAAAATATAGGAACTCATATCCATATATATACTCATAATCATCATCAGCAAAGAGATCATCATGTTCAAGCAAGCCAAAACCAGCAAAGCAAAAGGAGTAAAGTACATACCGAAATCGTAGACGAACTCGATCCAAATTGAAGAGCCGTGAGCAAATCAGAGAAACAAGCGATCGACAAGGCAAACTACACAATAAATCATCTATTCCGATCAAGCAATCAAAAGCGGCGACTTCAATTGAAAAGCCCTAATTTCCACAAGGAAACGAAGCCCTAATTTAGATCGAACAAAGAAAGCAACAGAGCCGCCATTTTCTTAATCAAGGAACGGGCCACAAAATTATAAAAAGAGAAAAGGGTCGGCCTTTTATTTTATAAGGGTTATATTTTTAAATTAGGGTTTATTTGTTTTTTAAATTGTTTTAAATTTGTATTTTCAATTGTAAACCGTTGTAATTTCTAGTCGTGTGACTAGGGGACAAACTACTTGGCGTAGTTTGAGAATTCGCAACACAGTGGCTGAGTTGTGGTAGGGTTTTGAGCGTAGAGTTAGGTTTAGTCGATAGCGGGTGTCGCGAGTTTACATGTGTAAGTGTCTGACTAACTAATTTCTAGTAGAAACCTTGGAGGCAGCACGTAGGCAGGGTTTTGTCGAAGCTGGGTAAATTCTGTGTTGTTCTGTTTCTGTTATTCTGCGATATCTGTGCAGCTATTATTCTGCTGTGAACTGTATTGAAATCTGAATTGAATATTTTATAAACTTCGGCAATAAACTTTTATAATTAATAGTATCACCCTATTCCCCCCTCTAGGGTGAAATCGATCCTACAAGTGGTATCAGAGCTAGGAATAGAAGTCAACATTTGTTTTAAAAATTCGTTTTTTCAAAAAAATCAGTTTTTGTTTTGAAAATTTGAATTTTTAAAATGGCTTCTTTTAATAATGCTTTTGCTGAGGGTCATTCCATAGTTAGACCACCAATGTTCAATGGTGAATATGCTTACTGGAAAAATAGGATGGAAATTTTTCTGAAACCATTGACGCTTGGAATATCGTTGAGACAGGTTATAGAACACCAACTATAATGTAGATAATTAAGAAATAGAGAAACCAAAGGATCAATGGACAGAACTAGAAAACAAATTACAAAATGCTAATGCTAAAGCTATGAATTCTATTATCTGTTCAATGGATCAATTTGAGTTTAGTCGTGTCTCACATTGTCTAACTGCGCAGGAAATATGGCACACACTAGAAGTGACTCACGAAGGAACATCTCAAGTCAAAGAATCTCGCCTTGCCATGTTAAGCAACGAATACGAGAATTTCACAATGGCAAAGGACGAAAATGTCAAAGAGATGTATGGGCGACTTTCCAATATCATATACAAATCAAAAGCTCTCGGAAAATCACACACGGAATTGGAAATAGTCCGAAAAATTCTTAGAGTCCTTCCACGAAGATTTGAATCGAAAGTGACTTCCATTCAAGAATCAAAAGATTTGAACAGATGAAAGTTGAAGAACTCATCAGTAATCTCACCACTTATGAGCTAGAAATAATATTCAAGGAAGAGCATGAAGGAAGTGACACTAGAAAGAAATCAATAGCGCTCAAAGGAACAACGGAAAGTGATGATGATAACGATGATGATGATAACGATGATGATGATGCAGTAGCAGAATTGGAGCTATTAACAAAGAAATTAAAAGGTGGAATTACAAATACGGAAATTCAGCTCGAATTCAAAAAGTGAAAAGCAGAATAGCCAAAGCACTAGACAACTCAGACGAACAGAAGATCATCTGTCACAAGTGCAACCAACCCGGACAATCAAGCCCAATTGTCCTCAAAATCAACGCGACTTCAAAAAGAAATCAAAAAGGAGAAGTTTTGCAGCCACATGGAATGCAAGTAGTGAAGATAATCAAAGTTCTAGCAGTGACAGTGAGAAAGCAGGTATGTGCCTTCATGGAAATATAACTGATAGCGACGATGACGAGCCAAGCGAGGTATCAAAACTCACTCACTCTGAATTGCTTATTTATTTCCACGAAGTAAATGGCTATTTTGAACGACTTAGGGAGAAGTATGCCAAACTTGAATCATAAAAAGATACTTTGAAAGAATTAAATGAACAACTTGACCAATTAGTTGAAAACTATCAAAGTAGGATCCCTAAGTGTGATAAGTGTCCAACATTGAAGAAGAACTTAAAAAATCAGAAATTAATATAAAATCGCTTGGAAATGAAATTCTGATTTTAAAAGAGAATGAAAATACTAAAAGAGAGAATTCTATTAAAAAGTGCACACAATTGTTTAATGAAAATGAATCTCTCAAAACACAAGTCCAACAATTGTCAATGACTTTAGATAAATTTTCATAAAGTGAAAAATCGTAGAATATGCTGTTAGGAAAGCAAACTGTTAATACAATTAGATAAGGACCTGGATATAATAAATCGAAAATTGTTGAAAACAATATTAGTCAAGTCAACTCTATGTGCACAATTTATAGAAAATATGGACACAATCACAATAATTGTTGGTATAGACCCAAACATGTGAAAACTATACCGATTTGGGTCCCAAAAGGCACAAATATAAAAACTCTCAAAGTTAAACAATTTTGGGTGTTGAAGGGAACAATTATAAATAGTTTTGGGTCTTCACAAAATTGTTTTTCAAAATTTTATGCCACTAACAATCATGGACTTATAAAAACAAATAGGTCACATAAATCTTTTTCCGTGTAGGTGTGGTGGTAGGCTAAGGAACAACAACAGTGTTCTCTGGATTTTGGCTGCTCCAAGGACACAACGAGCAATAAAGCAAAGTTCCTTAGCCTAGTATAAAGGTGATAGAATCACAATGGACAACAACGAAAAATATCGTAAAGGTAAAACAGGTAATGGTATAGTTATTTGAACGATATTAAATGTGATAATCTGCACCATATTCTGAATTAAATCAGCCAATAATGAGATGATGAAAAGATGATGATTCTGACTTATTCAACATTGTTGGCCAAATTATATTCTTATGCCAAAAACACTATAAATTCTCTAGATTCTTTGAATTACTTCATATATATGAGTTTGGATTAAAAATGGTGTTTTGATTGGATGATAATACATTTGGTTATAATACGGCTAACTCTATGTTGATGGTTTTTCTGATTATTTACACGGCTTCAATTCAATTTCAAAAGAATGTCATTTAAAATGCTGTTAAAATTGAGTTTGGAATTTTTGGTGCACACTTCATGGTTTGGTCGATCAAATTCAATTAATGATAATTTTTGAGTGAAAGAGAAAATCTGATGCAGATTACACTTGTAATCTAATTGATAGAGAAATTACTAAAGGAACGTGATTTCTGTTGAGACATTTAGTAACAGCATCATTCATTCAAAGAAAATATCTGCATATATTTTCAATTCAAATAATTTTTCAAATAGCAAAAATTTTCTTATAAAACCCTTCTAGAAGATCATTCTTGACCTTATTTTTCTCAGATTGGTCATTTTTTAGAAAAATTGATTTATAATTATTTCTGAATTTGATTTTAAATGATTACATTGACTAATCTGACTCCCTAATGATTATCGAAAAGATGAATAGTGATTGAAAAAGTGATGAGTGTTGATATTTATTATATATTATGACTCGAGACGGTATATTTAGTAAATTTCTTTAGAAATTTCAACAAGAGTTATAAAACTTTTTGTTGGTAAAAATTCCATGACCATCTCTATCTCTATCATATCTCTAACGACCATCACTCATCAAAATTCTATACAGTTTGTCGATATGTGGTACTTTAAACAGGAATCTTTCTTTTTCATTTTTTACATTCTTTTAAAAAAATAGAAAAATTATATAGTAAATAATAATAATAAATAAATACCAATGTATTCACTCTCATTTAAAAGTCCTCACGGTTATGCATGGGTGAATTACTTGGAATTTGTTATGTGCTTCCATGCTCATTTAAAAGTCCTCACGGTTATGCATGTATGGAACGCATATCAAAAGTTGATTTAAAAAAATAAACAAGTTGATTCTAATCCCATTTAAAAGTCCTCACGGTTATGCGTGGTTAGAAGACACTTGAATTCATTTAAAAAAAAATTGGAATACTACTAATCTCATTTAAAAGTCCTAACGGTTATGCATGGTTAGTAGATATTCAAATTCCTGATATAAATATACCAAAAATAGACACAACTGTATGGTTCTATATGATGACATCATTTCCATCATTCTAAAAGTGGAATATGCGCCTAACAAAATATTTATGATTTTTGTTTGATTTTTTATTGAAATTTAATATTTATATTCAATTGAGTTTTTAATGTTGAATTAATATCGATCACTTTATCTCTATTTTCTCTAACACTATTACTCTTTTGCTGATAACAAAAGGGGGAGAGAAAAGTTAAGATTTTGTCAAATAAAATCAAGCAAAGGTCAAATAATTTTCTATTTGCATCTAGGTTCATTTTCATATTTTTATTTGTATGCATATATGTAGGGGGAGCTTTGTGTAGAGAGGAAGCATTTAAATAGGGGGAGCAATTAGGATATATCTATGATCAAATACATTTAACATATTCAAAATCTTAAATATATGTTTGTTATCATCAAAAGGGGGAGATTGTTGAATATGCGATTATATGATTTTTGTTTGATGGTAATAAACATATATATATTTGTTTAAATGTATTTGTTAATGTACTATTTTATTTTTTCACAGGTTAAATAAATATTTACTGAATAAAACTAAATAACACAGAATTTGAATTCAAACAGAAATTTTATTCAAACAAATATTTATTACAATTTTTGAATAGTACAGATTCAAGCTCTCACTATACATGTACAATTTCAATTACAATACAATTTCTGATTACATCACAATTCAATTTACATAAATTCCTCACTACATATCACTCACACTCGTAGTTTATTTTCAACTTCATTCCAATTAGAATCTAGCATCTGAGCAATCTGCAAAAATATTCACTAATGCAGTAAAATTGAAAAAGAAATATTTTGCAATATAAAATAAAATATGGATTATGAAAATATTATTTGCCTCAGTTATTTGGGTTGTTCGTCATCATTTACATTTGAATTCATCACACACGAACAATGTGACATGCACAGTGTATCACTGTACATGCCATAAGGCTGTGCACACCGATATACACTTGATAATGTTACAGAGACAGGTGAGCACAAGGTCAAACCCAAAATAAAAGGACGGGTTCAACTCAGGTGCAATATGAATAAAATCTCACAACTTTCAGCTCAAGATTAAATCCGAGCTACAAGCTAGATTCAACTCAGGTGAAATTTCAAAAAATAAAATGCAAAGGTCAAGCCAATGCAATCATGACTCAACTCAATGCAACAACCAAAGTCAAGGCAACATGAAGTATGCAAGCTCGACTAACAGGTTCAGCCTCTTCATCAAGCAACAACCAGACTACAACTATAACATGAAACCAAAGCAAACTCAGGTGGACAGTACGACCAAGTATGGAAGTGAGTCAAACAGAGAGTACAGTATGAATCAGCATGGTACATTGCAAGTGCAACAGCAGTTAGTCAATATGATCAAGGAAACAAGTCCAGCTACGACCGAGAACAAGACACGGTACAGTTTCAATGCTGCAAGACTCAAGTATACATGAATATACATATATAGTGCCACAACAAAAGTCGACATGTAGATACATGAGGATGCATGCAAATATACAGTGGAAAAGATGAGTGCAAACAAATGCACCAAGTAAATGACACAGCAACAATGGAACCAACAGTGGTGCAACAAAACACTAGAACAGTGGACTGTGATGCAAGCAATGCTACAGAGCTCGAGAATATACAATACAAGGTAAAGACATGAGCAATGCAGGTGACACTAGGCTAGCATGAATAAGATAAGATTTACAATACATGGAAATGGCCAAGCAATATGCATCAACCATCAGGTTAGAGCAATCAAGTGCACCACTGACCATACTGCAGTACCAAATGATACAACATGAACCAGACCGAACCAAGATCTCAATAACTACAACATGAATTAAAATCAAGTACACCAGTACAAAGCTTGACTAGAGATGCAACTCCAAGAAAAGAGAAAGTGATAGTGAAGTACATCTATGTAGTGTTCAAGACTGAAGCCACAAATGCAGACATACACCTATATACATACATGAATGTATGTATACACATGATGCAATGCAACAACATACCAAATAACCAGGCTACACAATGAAAATCAGTGTCGAAGTTAACATCAAACTAAGTCAGAAACTCACATAAGCAAGTTAATGCCGAAGCACCAAAGTCACGCACATGAACAACTTTAACATATGATCAGTGGCAAGCATATAAATTGGCAATGTGCAGCCGCAAACAACCACAAGCATATGAATTCACAAATCAATTTCAAGTTGAACATATCAAGACCGAAGTCAGATGAACATTAAACTGTAATGACCAAGGAAAATCGATCTGTTCAAAGTCAGAACCTTGGGAATAAAGGAATCGAACCAAGTCAAAAACAACACCGTGATTATTCAAGTAAATAGAAGAAGTCAGAGAAATCATCAGCGTCAAAGAAATATCGAACGACCGAGCAAATTAATTGACAAATTCAAATATATTTGTACGAACGAAAATCTAGGGACTCAAATCCATATATATACTCATAATCATCATCGGCAAAGAGATCATCGATTTCAAGCAAGCCAAAACCAGCAAAGCAAAAGGAGTAAAGTACATACCGAAATCGTAGACGAACTCGATCCAAATTGAAGAGCCGTGAGCAAATCAGAGAACAAGTGATCGACAAGGCAAACTATGTAATAAATCATCTATTTCGACCAAGCAATCAAAAGAGGCGACTTCAATTGAAAAGCCCTAATTTCCACAAGGAAACGAAGCCCTAATTTGGATCGAACAAAGAAAGCAACAGAGCCGCCATCTTAATTAAGGAACGGGCCACAAAATTATAAAAAGAGAAAAAGGCTGGCCTTTTATTTTATAAGGTTTATAGTTTTAAATTAGGGTTTATTTGTTTTTTAAATTGTTTTAAATTTGTATTTTCAATTGTAAACCGTTGTAATTTCTAGTCGTGTGACTAGGGTACAAACTACGTGGCGTAGTTTGAGAATTCGCAACTCAGTGGCTGAGTTGTGGCATTGTTTTGAGCGTAGAGTTAGGTTTAGTCGATAGTGGGTGTCGCGAGTTTACATGTGTAAGCGTTTGACTAACTAATTTCTAGTAGAATCCTTGGAGGCAGCACGTAGGCAGGGTTTTGCCGAAGTTGGGTAAATTCTGTGTTGTTCTGTTTCTGTTATTCTGCGATATCTATGCTGCTATTATTCTGCTGTGAACTGCTTTGAAATCTGAATTGAATATTTTATAAGCTTCCACAATAAATTTTTATAATTAATAGTATCACTCTATTCATCCTCCTCCCCCTTTAGGGTGAAATCGATCCTACAAAACCTTCATAAGAAACCATAGACAAGTTCAACTGAGACGAAAGGTTATCTAATTTAAAGACTGAACCTTTCGACGATGTCAAAAGGTCTGACTCAAAAATCAACAATAAGAGAAGCTAAATTTAAAGGCAACTCTTAAGGGTATCACATCCTTAATTCAAACAAGTCAACCCACTCTTTTCGGAATAACTTTGGGATGTTGACAAGAAATCTTATTAACTACAGATACCTGGACTAGTAAGGTTTAACACAAGGAAAGCTATCACCTTAGCCTTTTACAAGATTGAAACCAACCTTTTTAAAGACTTAACCCAAGGAATCTCAACCTAATCGAAAGGTAAACCTTTGTGAGAGACATCATACAAGTTTAACAAGGTCGGAAGGTTACTCAATCCAAAGACTAAACCTTTCGACGTCATCGAAAGGTATGGTTAAAGAATTATTCATAAATCAAATCAAACTCCAAGGCAATTCTTAAAGGAATCATACCCTTTGTTCAAGCAAGTCTATCCATCTTTCTTTGCATAACTTTGGGTGTTGACAAAAAATCTTGTTAACATTTTTTGCACTAGAAGAAGGGCTCGAACCTCCTATACCTAATCTTTTTTTCCAAGGATTATTAGAATACTTTGCTCAAAAAGAAGAAGATGGAAGGAGTCATGAATTGTAACGACCCGGAATTTTCGATCCTGAAAACTCCATTTAGTTAGGGAAAGAAGAAAGAACTAGAAGAAGAAGTAGAAGAAACAAAACAAAGATTCTCACATTCGCAGTGGATCAAAATATAATATCAAATAATAAAAGTTTACGAAAGATTCTGTATCTGTCAAATACATTTATAACACATCAGAGTTACACATATATACAGACACTGGATATACACAATCATCATGTCTCGGATATACAACACTATAATACAGCGGAAACACTCCATACGTTCTTGCCATCCAGCTCGCCTCCCGAGCTCCGGAACGTCCTTACCTGAAAATCTATAATACTCGTCTGACCCGAGCATTACATCAAAGTAATACCCGGGTCAAGCTGGAAACTAGCGTGAGTAAACTCATCTAACATGAAATTCCAATGCATAGAACTCATTTAAAACCCTGGGTAACTCGTATTAATTTACAAATTCACAATTTGTTATAGACATTACTTATTTCACACATCAATTTTCTAAGTACCAAAACTTAGATTAAATAGTTCAATTCGCTTAAATCATTTCATTCCAGCCTATTGATTTCACATATCAATCTCTAAAAATTCGAAGTGGTTTTGGGTATTTTATAATACCCGACCCCGGTCTCTTCGAGTCTCATGTCATTCTAACCTAAGTTATCCAAATGAAATACATTTCAAACTTTAAATACAGGATGTCCCTTTACACAACAATTCATCATTGATAGATAATCACAATATCCTGTCCGTCCAAACATATGATACTACAAAACATTTCATATGAGAGATATCAACACATTAATGGCATCCTATACCATTCAATCATCCATAAACAAAGCTTGATGACTTCCAACATTAATTTAATTTATTCTAACTGAACTACTGACCTCAATTACTTAGATTCCTTTACTTAACATTAATTAAATTCAAATCAATTAATTAATCATCCCTTAATTATCCATCTTAATTAATCACCCTGGATTAATTAT
This sequence comes from Allium cepa, assembly GCA_030765085.1. NCBI lineage: Eukaryota > Viridiplantae > Streptophyta > Magnoliopsida > Asparagales > Amaryllidaceae > Allium > Allium cepa. The sequence continues at coordinate 63,971,612 of CM060929.1, forward strand.
CCTTTAATTACATTCAAGTAATTATCTTTAGTTAATTACACAAATTAATTATTCTTAACCAAAAACAGTAATTAATCTTTAATTACTTCACAAATTAATTAACTATAATTAATTACATTAATTCTTAATTACTTATATTAATTAATTGCTCATAAATCACTTATTATTGATTAATTAATCTTAATCAATCAATCTTTAATTACATCATTAATTTTATAAATTAATGATTACTTAATTAATTAACTACTAATTATTTATTAATCAATTATTAATTCTTAATTAAATTACTTACTTAGTTAACTACTAATCATATATTAATTAACTTCAAGTAGTTAATTAAAATTCTTAATTTCAAATTAATTAACACTCAATCATTTGTTAATCAATCTTTAATAACAAATTTATAAGTCTCAGTTCACTTAGTTAATTACTATTTCATTGAATTAACATTCTTAATTACCTTACAATATAAATTAATTAAATTAGAATCATTTATCTTACATTTCAAAATCTTCCTTAATAACTTTACGTAAACTAGTTACTAACTTAAAAGCTTTAATGTTAATTAAATTTAAAACTTATCTTACATTAACTACTTAATTAAAGTATTAATTTGATTTTAAAAACATTTTTAAGTACTTACTTAAATAATTAAGACTTATAATAAATCCTTAACTTAAATTTGTCAAACATTAATTAAGTCATCGCTACTTAAACTTTGTTTAAGATGATATAACTTAAATTTTATTAGGCTGGGCATTTGAAAACCAACCCGAGAAAATTCCCAGGTTTACCCAAGTCGAAACTCGAGTTTCTCCCTTATCTTCCCCGAGTCCCCTCTTCTTCTTCAAATACACTTTCCCTTTTTTTGTTAAGTTTTAAACTTAAATGAACTGTTATGCAACAGAACTCATGCGTGCAATGCTCGAGTAAAACACTCCCTTTTCCTGAGCATACTCTCGAGAACTTAAAGCTTCAAAATATCAAATCGTGCATGCGACCACCTGTGCACTTGCACCCACCGCCGAAAAACTTTCATCACCTGAGACGATCGCTAACAAGTCGCATCTCGACCATTCTTTCGATTGCATCAGCCAAACCCTGATGAAACACGAGAAAAAAAAAGGACATTTTTCGAGCTTTCATACAAAATTACTCCGACCATCAATCTCTTCGTCCCAGCAGTGCCGACCATCGAAAGCCTCGAAACTCCGGCTACGACACCTCTCACCTCCACGCAATCACTACCCAAATTCACTTGCCGCTCGATGCATTAAAGGATCCACAGCGACCAAATTTTCAAGTCTAAAAAAACTAGGGTTTAAAACCCAATTGGTCTATTTCCGATGCCACGACAATCGTGCACCACTTCCACCATTTTTCCCCACTTCGATGTTAGCCAATCTAGCTTCGTGCAAAGTTTCAACACCCAGTAAAACTCCGGTCGTCGGAAATTGATTAAAACGCAATTTCTGATCAACTATAACTGCTCTTCACATACTCAACGAAAAATTTCCATTTTCGTTGTAGAAATCCTATTTTGAAGAGTGGAACATAAATTTTGATTTTGCTCTGTAAAATTAAATTTACAGCTGTAATATTTCACCAACATGCTTTAAACAAATTTTAAATCATAATTTAAGTTCAAACAAACTTGTTTTGTTTTAAACTCTAAGCATAATAATGGTTTGATGAAGATGTTTTGAATTTTGATTAACTATTTAACTCTGTAACTACAAACAGAGAAGAACAGGTAGATAAATTTACACAGAAAAATTCCTATATACATGCATAAAGCTATATTCAAAAAAAAAATACATATGTAATACATATTATCCATAAATTACCTGCACAGTTTAATTATACTTAAGTCTTTTAAAAAATTGTGTTTACTCACCTGAAAATTGTTTGAACAAAGAGCAATTCTGTTTTGAAATGCTGCAGTTTGATCTTCATGTTTTGTTCAACCGATTTGTATTTGAGTTTGTAAAAATAGTGATGCTTATTTTTTTGGTTTGCTAAGTTGTGAACGAACAGGAATAAGAAGTATTGTATATAAATAAAAGTTTTGTACAGGGGCAGGCTTTACTGGTACAGTTTTCTTCTTCTCTTCTTTGTTTTGTATTTGATCAGATTTTTTCCTTTGACCAAACCAGATTTCCTTACTGAACTGAAATGATTTTTACACATTCAAAATGACCTTTGGTTTGTGCTTGAGATGATATCATTTAATGCTAATGTTTTCTTACAAGTTTACAGCTTTGTCCTATTTTTTTTGTATGTAGATATTTTGTTTTGCCTTGCATATACACAAGTATGTCCATAATATATATATATATATATATATATATATATTCTAGAATTATCTTATGTATTTATTTATGTTGCATACACACAAACCCACCTATATACTTATTTTTAACATAAATCCTTATTTTTATTTTTATTTCTATTTTCAAGCTTAAACCATCAAACACTTTATTTATATTAATATATTTTTATACTTATATTTAATATTGATAAGATTAATTTTATTTTGAGCATTTTTATCTAGATTACATCCATATATATATATATATATATATTTAGATCAAATATTTATAAGGTAGAGCTTTAATTAAATGTGAATAAGATAGATTTCATTTTAAATATTTTTGAAAGACTTTATTTAAAATTTTCAAACCATAGTTATCTTCCAAAATACACACACACAAATATATATATATATACATACATAAATAAATGGTAAATGTTCCAAAATCTTATTTGTTTTTTTAAATAATAATTTTGTATTGTATTTAGTTAGATTAAATGCTTATTAAAATAATATTGCCAAAATCCGGGTCGTCACATGAATAGTATTGATATCTCAAGCGAAGAAGTTAAGAGGCAATCAACTTTAGAAAATAATATAGTACCAAACTTTAACTTGGAGAATATAAAAATTGGGCAACCTTCGACCTTAAGGAGGTTGGAAAACAATGAAATTAAAGTCCAACATCTACAACAACAAATGATAGCCATGCAGGAATTTCTTGAAAGAGCACCGTCTCAAGGGTCGCTAAAGGTCATGGAAGGAGAAGGTAAGGCATAACGTCTAAATGAAGATCAATATGAGGAGAAAGGAAGTCAGGCTAAGAGAACCATTAAGCAATAAAATAGCTTAAACATAGAAAACGGTGAAGGTCACCATGACACCATTCACAACCAAGTCACAGAGGATACAATAAAAGATGTACTCGATGAATTAAGGAAATATGTTATCCTCCAAAAGGCTCTTTTTTCAAAAGAAATTATGGCAACTAGCATCCCTTCTCACATTCAGATTCCCCCACCAGTATGATGGAACTACTGTTCTAGATGATCACCTCACAGCATTTGAAAATTGGATGAAATTGCACAATGCTTTTGGACTGTTCGATGCAAACTTTTCCCGATTACTCTTCAAGGAGTAGCTATTAAATGGTGTAGGAATTATCAAAAGAAGACCATTTATTCATAGGAATAATTTTCCTACGACTTTGTGAAACAATTTTATGTATTCAGAGATCAAACTATGAGCTTTAGCCTATTAGCTACAATCAAACAAAAACCAAGAGAACCACTAAACGAGTATTTAAAAAGGTTCAATATTGAAGAATCAGAAGCAGAAATTGCAACTGATAGAGATAAGTTAATAACCGTTCGATCCAGGCTAATAGCAAAAACACCTTTCTGGGAACAACTTTATATTCATGGATGCAAAGATCTACGGAACATCTATTTTCAAGCCGAGAGATTTATTCAGATGGAGGAAAAATAGTCTGCGACAAGGGAATCCCTACGAAGACAAAGGATAGAAGAAATCAATTTGAGTCCCTTAGTGAAAGATTGGAGGGAAAGAAAAGTAAGATGAAAATTCAGAAAGAGATTTCTGAATCCAATTATGTGAATTTGAATAGGCCACTTTCTTATGTTTTCATTGTAGCAAAAGATTCTGAAAGCTTTCCAATCACTCACAGTATATCAAGCCGCCCCAAGCCAAGATAAAGGAATGATTATTGCGACTACCATAAAGCGAATGGAAATAAGACTGGTGAATGTCACGCCCTATCGAGACCGGTCCAAAACGCGATCAAGTCAGTATTTCTAAAAGATTTCATTAAAGAAATTTGAATAGCTTCTTACAATAATAAGAGAATTGCCTAAATACCCAAGAGCTAACTTTTTCTATAGAAGAAAGACAGATTAACAATCTATTGAGCCATCAAGTCCAGTGGCATTCATTTACTATGAAATTTTCCTATTCATAAAATTCCACATTTGATTGGTATTTCAAAATTATTCATGAACCGATTTGAAATTCGAGTGTCATTACAGGAGAAAACAAAACTAGTCCATGACATTCAACAAACCGATGGAGCATAACAAATTTCTAGCTACTTGAGAAAGATGGCTCAAATATCTGATACAAACAAAGCAGCTATCAATGTTTTAGTCAATGCAGTACAATGAACAGCTCTCATGAGACCTTAGGTGGCTATTAGTTCTTAACCAATTTTTCTACAAAATTAATATATATTCCAAAAAGGTCAATGGACCAAAAGAGATTTTCATAAACATCTCCAAAACTGTTTTTATACCTCTTGGAAGGAGGATCAAAATTACTTTCATACCTCATAGAAGGTTGGAACAAAACTATTCTATCTTTCCTCGGAATTGTCTCTTAAAAAAGGAACAAAAACTTTGAAAAATAATATATATATATATATACAAAAAATATTTTTGAGAACAAACCCCCGACGTATAATTTGGAGTACAAAAAATGTTTTTTAGAATCAACCTCCGACATCCAACCCAAAGTACAATTTTTTTTTTTGAAAATCAACCTCTGACATCTAATCCGGAGTACAAAAAATGTTTTCAAAAATCAATCACTGACATCTAATCCGTAGTACAAAAATGTTTTTGAGAATGAGCCTCCAACGTCCAATCCGGAGCACCTCCTAGGGGGAGGAATAAAACCCCTAACGTCCACATCACCTCTTAGGGGAGGGTTAGGATAAGCACCCACAAAATAAGAAAACCCCTAACGTCCACATCACCTTTTAAGGGAGGGTCAGGATAAGCACCCACAAAATCAGAAAACCCCTAACATCCAAATCACCTCTTAAGGGGTGGGTTAAGATAAAAACCCATTAGCAATCTTTCAATGGAAAGTCAGATCAACATAAACCTCGTCCCTTAGAATCAAAGGAAGCTCAGAGGAGGCATCAAACAGATGAAGGAAGACAAAGATGTCAACAAATTAAAACTAGAATTAAAACCCAAGAGAATAAAGGGTTAACAAAGAAACCCATCCATCATCAAAGACAAAAATGAAATTAAAGAAAGGGGTACAGACAAAGACAAAAAGACAAAGAATCCAAAATCATAATCAGAAAGAACAAAATATGAGCTATCAAATTTCACTACATCCAATGCCTGAAAAGTGGCACCTACCACAAGGGACTAAGGAACATGTATTCCAAAATAGGAACAAGAAACAAACGAATGGATAAAAGGAAAACATAACGTGATACCAAAAGCAAAGATCTATATAAGAGTCAAAGGGATAGATTATATAGCGAGTTCTTACACCAAAGATGAAAGTGACTCCATTCAAAGATAGATTGAGTAAACCAATTCTTCAAAATAAAATGTCCCTTTAAGGTAGAAGAGTCTATAAAAATTATGTATGTGTGTGTATGTGTGTGTGTGTATCAATATGTTATTTAAACCATTGCAATACTAAATGGTCAAGCAATAGGAACCACTATTCCGAGTAATTGCATGGCTTTAGGAAGCTACTCGGCTCTAATATAATAGTAGTACTACCAAATTATAAGCACTTTAGGAATCACACATTAATTAAATGTGTTGTTGCTAGACAGACTTTTGATTTTGTGCATATTGGATGAATCTATAAATAGTTTATTCGTCAGATGAGATCTTGACAAGATTTTGCCTGGATTATTAATTTTGTGAACTTTCAGGTTTCTTATATCTTTTCATGAAAATTTCATATTGAGTTTTGTGAAGCCAAAATTTCCACATGGGTTTCTATGATTATCTACTGATTTTATATTCTTGATTTCCACGCTGGATTCTCTTAATGATGTCATATTGGTTTTCTAGTTCCACGAATTCTGAAGTTTCTTACTGAGTTTTAAGATGATTTATGAATTTCATATATCGAATATCCTTGTTGTATTTTTAATGATTTCATATTGAATTTCTGATTTTGCGAATTTTGAAGTTTCTCATGGAATTTTTATGACGATTTATGGATTTCTTATTTCGGATTTCCTTGTTGGATTTTTATTGATTTCATATTGAATTTCTAATTTTGTGAATTTTGAAGTTTCTCATGGAATTTTTATGATGATTTATGGTTTTCATATTTCGGATTTGCTTTTTAGATTTTTAATGATTTCATATTGAATTTCTGATTTTGTAAATTCTGAAGTTTCTCAAGAATTTTTATGACGATTTATGGATTTCATATTTCAGATTTCCTTGTGGAATTTTCGATGATTTCATGTTGAATTTATGCTTTCATAAGTGCTAGGTTCCCTTGTTGGATTTTTGATCTCTTATTGGATTTCTAATTTAGTGAATTCTAGATTTCCTAATCGATTTGATGGTGATTTGTGAATTTTGTATTGAGGTTTTATGATGATTTCCTACTAAATTACTAATTTCATGGGTTTCAAATTTCTTCATTGGTTTTTACAATGATTTATGGATTTTATATTCTTAGCCCCCTTATTAAGATTTCATAATGATTTCTTATTGAACCACTGGTTTTGAGAATTCTGAATTTTCATGTTGACTTTCTTGATGATTTGTGAATGATATACACTTGATTTGATTGTATTGGTTTCTGATTTCTTGTTTGCATGAATTCTTAATTCCGGGGCTTCTTTCTTAAATTTCCATGGTAATCAAAAGATTTTATATTGAATTTCTGATGTTGTAGTGGAAAGATTTTTGTGCGGATTATTTAACAGATGTGGTCCAAACTGTTTTTGTTTACATTTCTAGATCCTTGGATTTTTGGATTCTTTTAATAGTGATCTTATGCGTTTATGAATCTTGAAATTTCTTATTTGTGTGAATTTCATATTTTTGATTTCCTTGATGGATCTTTGATGATTTTTCATCAAATTTTTTGGTTTTGTGAATTTTAAATAGTGCCATTGAATTTTTCCTATTAATTCATGAATATTATATTGACTTCCTGAAGTTAGATTCCATATAAAACTTTCTTGATACCAGTTGGACTCTCATCAAACCACAAGGAACTAGATAAGACTGCCAGAAGCAGGAAATTAATCCTCGATGACTGAGGAAGATATAATTGGCAAATAGGGGATTTAGTGTTTGCAATGGCCTTTTTGAGGAGAGACTATTTACTTAAATTGATAACAGCAGACCAGGTGATATCATTTCATATATCTATAATGGTCATATAATTGCTTGAATGTTCTACCTAATAAAATAACCATATAGTATCTTGAACTATAAGGATACTCATTATGGTTTAGCCTCAAGTTTAAAATCCTTATAGAAGTTATTGTTTGTTTTACAGGAAGCAAAGGGGGAGATTCTTTGGAATTTTTGTCCTAAAGAATAAAAGCTTCTTTCATATAAGGGGCTAAATGTTATCCATAAAATGTTCTTAGAAATAGAGTTTGAAAGAAAGAGTCAAGAGGATGTTTCAACTGAATAAACAGAAAGCTTTCGACGAGGTCGAAGGCCATCATTAGAAGTCAACAAACAGAGAGCTTTCAACAAGATTGGAGGCTATCTTTCGAAGAAAATAGATAGCAGACACTTCACCTTTATGCGCCAAACCATTCATAATTTTATGGTCTAGCCTTCATCATTTCTACCAGATGAGTATTCAACCAATTCAACCCTTTCGAAAGCATGTATAGCCTTTCGAAACGGTTAGGGAAAGTGTTACTCCAAAAAATCCACCTTTCGACTGGGTCGAAAGGTCCTTCAGCAAAGACTAAGAAAGAGGAGTTCAGATCAAACCTTTCGAATGAGTTGAAGGGATGCGGTCATCAAAATTTAACAGCTTCAAAACCTTTCGAAGGGGTCGAAAGGTTCCATCTCACAGTATCCAGGGAGTTTTAATCATTCGAAGAAGATAAAGAGGTCAAAGCAAGAATTAGAGATCTCATGGAGACATTTTCGAAAGAATAGCAAACCTTTTGAACCGATTAAGACACATCCAGGAAATCTTTTGACAATGTCGAAAGGTTCTATGAAAAAAGCAACACTCAAAAGTCAGTAAAGAATGGAAGACAACCTTTCAACAACATTGAAGGGAAGCAAAGCTCTCGACAACATTCAAGTGAAGTGCAAACCTTTCGTTAAGGTCGAAGGGTTCATGATAGCAAATAAACACAAACCTTTCATCATGGTCGAAGGGTTCACGACAGTCTCTAAAAGGCATACCTTTCGACAAAATCGAAAGGTTCATGAAGACATAAAGAAAGGCAAACCTTTCGACAATGTCGAAATGTTCATAATGGCATATGAGGGGCAAACGTTCGACAAGGTCGAAAGGTTCATAGCTGCATATGAAAGGGGGACCTTCCAATCCAGTCGAGAGCATGGTGTCAAAAGGGAGGCTGCCTGCATCTGTAAATAAGACCCAAGGGGTCACGTTTTAAGGGATCCGAACTTTCTCATTCTATTTTTGTATCTTCTTAATCAATATATTGTAACCCTAATTGGGTGCTAATTTGGATTTTTTAATAAAATGAATATTTTTCAGGGATAAAGAGGGAAGTTCTAAGCTTAGTTAATCGCTTTACTTTTTGCTTAAACTTTTGTTGGATTAACTCTAAATTTAAGGTTCAATCTCATCAAAAGGTTCTTGCCGACAAGGTCGGCCACTATTCTAATACAAATAACTGCTACAACCTTTTGAAGCTATTAACGTTCTGGTCTAAACCTTTCGACAATGTTAACAATACAACTGGTTCAAACATCCACTGTAACCTTCCGAAGTGATTAACTCTAAGGCTTAACCTTTCGACAAGGTCAACAGTACTTATGTTATACAATACCAGAAACCTTTCGAAGCTATAATCCAATCGGTCTAACCTTTCGACAAGGTCAAAATATGTTCTTTAAAAATAAATTCCTAGACGTGTGAGGCTTATCTAAAAGTGATCATTCCCATACCTTTCAACAAGGTTGAAACTTACTCCAAACAAGTGATCAAACCTATCGACAAGGTCGAAAGCAACAACATATCTACTAAGGAATTTGATTTCTTGCTTAGGTTCAAGAAAAGCAACCACTTTAGCCTTTGATAAGGATAAATCCTATCTGTAGTGGTCTCAACGCATAGAATCCTAACCTAGTTGAAAGGCAAACCTTCATAAGAAACCATAGACAAGTTCAACTGAGGCGAAAGGTTATCTAATGCAAAGACTGAACCATTCGACGACGTCGAAAGGTATGACTCAAGAATCAACAATAAGAGAAGCTAAATTTAAAGGCAACTCTTAAGGGTATCACATCCTTCATTCAAACAAGTCAATCCACTCTTCTTGGAATAACTTTGGGGTGTTGACAAGAAATCTTGTTAACAACAAATACCTAGACTAGTAAGGTTTAACCCAAGGAAAGCTACCACCTTATCCTTCTACAAGATTGAAACCTACCATTTTAAAGACTTAACCCAAGGAATCTCAAACTAATCGAAAGGTAAACCTTTGTGAGAGACATCATACAAGCTCAACAAGGTCAGAAGCTTATTCAATCCAAAGTCTAAACCTTTCGACGTCGTCCAAAGGTCTGGTTCAATAATTACTCATAAATCAAACCAAACTCCAAGGCAATTCTTAAAGGAATCACGCCTTTTGTTTGAGGAAGTCTATCCATCTTTCTTAGCACAACGTTGGGGTGTTGACAAGAAACCTTGTTAACAAAATTACTTTAATCTAAACAATCAATTTCAACCCACATTATGGCCGAACACCTTATAGTCAAATTATGAAACTTAATTCACAAGGTACTCATTTCAACATTCCCAGAAGATTAAAATTTCTACCCTTCTCATGCCTGAAAAGGCAAATTACTTACAACTAGTTATGCACTTTTCGAAAATCAACGATAAAAGTCAAATGCTCTTAAAATGGTCGAGCACAACTAACTAATCTGTAGATGATAATATGCACAATCATACCAATTGATCGATCAATCAACAAAGAGATAATATCCCATCATCATCAAATAATCACGAATTATTTTATTAGTTTATAGAATTAATTCTTTTATATTCTATATATAATCCAGGTTAAAATCATTTCATTTATTAATTTCAAAATATTTTTATATCACTAACAAAAACGCTCTCTCATATACATATATACACTCAATAAGCATATCCTACAGGTTTAAGTATACGCTAAACCAAAGCTCTAATACCAACTGTGACGACCCACCTTTTTGAATAGTTTAAGTCGACAATTAATCACATATGTCCAACTCAAACCTTTTAAAAGATAGATTATCAATGGTTTGTTTCAAAGAAATAAAAAGAAAAGAAGAAAAACCATAATAGAATCTCACAGCGGAATGATAAAATAAAAATCAAATAAACAATTCATGAAGCTGTTTAACAGCATATACTCAATTCAATTTACAACATAAATCATAGCTGTACAATACTATCAGAGTTATACAATTTAATAGACAGAATGAAATAGTACAGCAGAATAAATACTGGTAGATATGATATACCAAATCTTCGTCTTCATCCTCTAGAATAACTATCTTTGGTAACATAAAACTCGGCCTGACCCGAGTGTAACTAAAAGATAAAACCCTCGAGTTAGGACTAAAAATTCCCATGTATGTCAAATCAAAATCAAGTGAAATATAATTGTAATTAACTTCATTCTTTTACTTCGAAATTTCACATGAACAGTTTCACAGTTTCAAAACTTCTATTCAGGGTTTCAGTAATTTATCAACTTCAAATCAATTTAATAAATTCATAGTTTAAACAACTTCAATGCTCAAACCAGATTTTATTTAAATCGCTCAAACAAATGTAAGGTTTTTATCAATCATTACTCAAATAGCTGATTTCAGTTTCAGACGATTTCACGTTACTTTACAAATTTTCAAAGTGTCAACAATTTCATTTTCAGTATAAAATACCAAAATCATAAATTTGTTAAATTTCCAAGTTAAATTTAAAAAACTTTTCATAATTTAAAATTTGATTTATCAAAATCTCCAATTTCACCAAATGGAGATAAAATCACAACAATCGCATTTCTACAAAAAGCAGTCAACAGCGCATCCAACAATTCACATATCAAATGGGTTGTCCAAAATTTCATATCCACATTCAATGTACAAATGATCAATCGTATCAATAGTGATAATAACAGGGTGATAATATGGACGTATCGAAATCATTAAACCACATAACAGCCAATCACAAATCTCATCCATTGTAATATCAACCAACATCCAAAGCAACCAATTCATCCATATCACAATAATCAATAATTATCAATGTTGGGTGTTTAAAAGTGATATGGAATTTGAATTATCAACATCAATTTAAATATCAAGTTAAATGTCAATCCAATTATCAGATTAAATGTCACATATTTAACCATCAGATTTACTACCAATTTTTATTGTCAATTTTCCAGTCAAATTTAACTAACCAATTTAACGTTAAATTAAATGTCGATTTAAATTCGGTCAATTCAAATTCAATAAATTGAATTTTCAATAAATTAAATTTTCAACTAGCAATCAGTATAAATTTTCACCTTGTTAATTGGTTTAACAAACAGTAGGAAATTTAATACTTCGTGAATGTGTTTAACCACTCACCTTTGTTTGAAACTAAAAATAATCCAGAGTCAAATAAATTCCAATCCAGCTCCATGTCGTGGACGATGTCGATACGAACCCAATGCAACTTGGTTCGTTCGAAATGGACCTTGCAAGGAAAAGTTATGGGTTTTTAAACATTTGATATAATTAAAAGTTAATTAACAATTAAATTAAAACGTTAAACCAACTTACAACTCCTACCATCTTCTCTCCCGCTCACGCTACTGTTCCGATAAAACCCATCAGATGCGACTAAAACATCGACGCGTGCGCCACCCAGGGCCATTGCACCCCGATCCAAGCCCAGCGCCGCAACGCCTCTCCAAGCTCCACCGTCGCCTTTGACCGTGCCGCCTCCGCTGTCGCCGTCTGCATGAAATTCAAGGAAATTCGCTGACCTTATATGTCTCGATTTTGGAAAATTTAAGTTTCTTCACCACGATCTGTAGATCTCATCATGCTCCCCAACTTTGCTTTCGGAGTCATTCGATTTCGATGAGTAGATGAAGAGAAAACGAGTGCAAAAGAAGGAAAATTTTTAGCCATTAAATGATATAAGAGATGGCCGAAGGAAAGCTAGGGTTTTGATTGCAAGAATGAAAATTTGAAGTCCTTATATAGAAAATTTCATGGCAGTATACATCCGTGAAATTTCGAACTCAAAACAAAGCATGCGACCCTATCGTTCTATATGTTATACCCCTATTCCAAACACAATGGAACATATAACGGGAGCAAATTCCATCATATTCAGAAGATAACTTTCCAAATCAAATTATTTTAATTAAATTCCTTCAATTGATTCCTGCGCGTTCCAAGCTCGCATGACCAAACGATAAGTCGGATCGCTACGAAACTTGAAATCCTATAATAATTCACTATTATGGATCCGATAAAACTTGTTTCGTCGAAATCCGAGACAGTGCACAAAAAGACTATTTAAATAAAATGAAAAAAGTTATGAAATCAATTTATTCACTTTTAAATTCAAATTTATAAGTTAAAAATTTTCATTCTCATTTAAATAAAAGTTAAATCAACTTTTGAAATCATTTCTTTGTTAAGCTAGTAAGAGGCACGGCAATTTTAGACATCCATATCGCAAAGGCGGAAGTAGATATGAATATATAACACATAAAAGTGTTCATCAGAGTAGTGGTCTAACAGGATCCACAATATAACAAAAGAATAGTTTCAAGTGCTACACAAAAGAATAAGTATACATCATAGAGTCTATATCTCAAATGTATGCAACAAAAGGAACTACTAATCTAAGTAGTTAGGCAAAAAGTCAGAATAGTAAACACCAAAAGAGGAGTCATGTAGAAGTACCTGTAACATCTCGGTCTGACCCGAGTATTATTTAATAAGAAAATAATAAACGGATCAGTCTAGCTATAAATATCAGATGGTATTATATAGAAAGAGATATGGTATAAACGAATAATAACCATAATAACATACTGCTATAAGTATGTAATTGAAAATCAACAAGAGATTAACCAATATCACAAGAATCTTCTCAAAGATAAAAAGGAATGTCAAACTCCTTATATTTTTATGTACAAAAAGTTAATGACACACAAATTTACCAATGCACAAAAGTTGATAAAACTTATCAATGAAAATCACTAAAATTAGTGAAACACGAATTCTAGAAATCATCACAAGATATCCAGAAATCACAAAAAGGGGGAGGCCTATCACAAAATGGGAGTATGAAAACTCACCAACACGTGTATCACAAAACGGAACACTATTCCATGGTAGCTAACCATTAATTTTGAGCCGAGGCTCCACAAGAACGGCTCGAAGGCCATGGGTCGCTAACCCACAAATGTGAGTCGAAACTACACAAAAACGGGGTTTAGTCTCCCTGCAGACAAAGAGACATCGCACATTGCTAGTCTAAATCACAAAAATGATCGCCATTGATCATCAAGAAAGTGTCAATTACACAAAGCTAGTAAATATATGAGTTTAGCTTCGTGTCCTATAACCACTAGCTTAACTTAAATATTTACGAACCAAATGTAAATCTCCACTAGAAAATTGTCACAAGAGATTCAATCGAATAAGTCCAAGAATTAACCGACGAAGTAAACGCAAGCATTTAATACCACTCGTTTTACTAAGTCGTTTAATTAGATTTCTCGTACGAGTGAGATAAAGGTTTGCATATACTAGTAGATTGGAAAACGGTTTAATATACAAGCTTTGTAATAAACTAGTTTTGAAATCGTTTTGATGAAGGAATTTTGATGTTTACTACAAGTATTGAAAACCTTTATATTTTGAAGTGACAAATCACAAAAAGGATTGTAGGAACAATCAATCACTAAAATTCACAAGCGAAGACGTGAATAAAAATCCAAAGAAATCGATACCGAATCCATCAAAGTGGAAATACCCAAAAATTCCTAAAATAGAAGTTATCAAAGTTAACAAAGGTGATAACAACTAATCGGAGAATAAGAATCGATTAACAATTGGAAAAAACAAAGCAAAACGAGCCCAAGTAGGAAAACAGGGAAACAGGAGCAGGTCGGTCGACCGGACTCTCTGAGTCGGTCGACCGAAAATAGCCCAGAAAGTTTCGGGCTCCAGGCCGATCGACTGGCTCAGGGAGTTCGGTCGGCCGAACCTGATGATCCTGCATTTTCTACCCTATCAATTGAAGTGCAAGCTCTCTCAATTCGCAACCGGTCGAGCACGGACTCTAGGGATTACGCCCATCGGCTACCCGGTCCTATTGGCTTCTCGATGCATCACCAAAAACATATTCAAACATCAAAGTTAGGATTTTTAAAGATTTGAACCCAAAGCACTAAAAATTGGAATATTCACCAATTCAATCCAAACCAAAAGCAAATGCACAAGAATAAGCGTTAGGAATTCATACCCAACATTCAAAGATAGATATAAGCATAGATGTGAGATAAAAATCTCACATTTTCACAAAATCAATGAAGGAGAAGCTTGAAAGCAAAGGAAGAATCAACCACACTTCAACCTCAACACAAGAAGCTTGAATCAATAGTTTCTCTTTGGATTTGGAGTTAGATGTTGGATTTGTTAATGGAACTAGGGTTTTGAAATTTTAATTTCCCATTCCACTCTCCATTTTCATTGAAGCTTGAATGTTAGGAATTACAAGTGAAGTAATGAAGAGGAGAGGTTTGTGACTGAGCTAATAAGTGGGGTAAATGGGCTCAACCCAAACCAAAGCCCTAAGTGAAAAAGTGGCAAAATTCCACTAACTCCAAACATATCAAAGTTTATACTCAAAAAGAAAGCAAACGTCATTTTGAACTCAATGGAAGTGGTCCCGAGTCCTAATTCGACCGTATGCAAAAAGTAACTTTTCGGACTATAATCCGACTAAGGATAAAATGTTTAATAAAATATTTAAATATTTAATCGTAAAATATGCGGGTTGTTACAGACTCCCCTCCTTAAAGAAATTGCGTCCTCGCAATATTTAAGAAGAAAATATATAGTAACAACCATGAAAGCATATTCAACACAAAAGAAATATGAAATTAAAAGATTCATCTTAAAGTGCACGGGAAAGTAAGTCTAGATGTGTTCACTCGATGAACTCCCTAGATTCCCAAGAGAAATCCCTAGGATTTGAGGACCATTGAACTTTAACAGGCGGAACATCTTTATTTCGAAGGCGTTTAACCTCCGATGCAATAATTCGAAAAGGATGTTGCTCAAAAGTTAAATTAGGCGAAACTTCAATATCTTCCACTACACCGGGCTCAAGAATAGAATCGGCATCTCAAAGGCATTTCCGTAATTGAGAAACCTGAAATACGTCATGAATAGCAGAAAACTGAGCTGGTAATAAAAGGAGATAAGCCACGGAACCAATACGTTCGGTGATAGGAAATGGTCCAATATATCGAGACGCTAATTTTCCCGATCGACTGAACGTACAGCACCCTTCATAGGTGAAATACGAATGAACACAAGATCTCCCACAGAAAATTCTAATTTCCTTCTTCGGTTATCGGCATAGGATTTTTGTCTACTTTGGGCTGCTTTCTTCCTATGACGAATAAGATCAATCTTTTCTGTGGAATCACGAATAAAATCTGGACCTAAAACCAGCTTCTCACCGACCTCAAGCCAACAAGAAGGAGAACGGAATGGCCTTCCATAGAGTGCCTCAAATGGTGCCATACCAATACTAGATTGGAAGCTATTATTATAGGAAAACTCAACAAAAGAAATATGATCTTCCCAACTTCCACCAAAATCAAGGACACATGTACGAAGAAGATCTTCAAGAGTTTGATTCACACGCTCAGTTTGTCCATCGGACTGAGGATGATAAGCGGTGCTAAAATTAAGCTTTGTTCCCTAAGCTTTTTGAAGACTCTTCCAAAATCCACTAGCAAACAATGGATCACGATCACTAACGATAGAAGTAGGAACTCCATGCTATTTAACAATTTCTTTGACAAAGAGTTTGGCCAAAAGAGGAACGGTTCGATTAGACCGAACAAGAATAAAATGGACGGATTTAGTAAGTCTATCAACAATCACCCATAAGCTATCATGACCCGAACGAGAACGGGGAAGGCCATCAATAAAATCCATAGAGATTTGATCCCACTTCCAAATTGGAATTTCTAATGGTTGCAATAACCCACCGGGCCTTTGATGCTTGGCCTTAACGAGTTGGCAAGTCATGCAACGCTTAACGAAGTTAGCGATGTCAAGTTTCATTCCCTCCCAATAATAAAGTCGCTTTATATCCGCGTACATTTTGCTACTACCGGGATGAATGGTGAATTAAGAACGATGGGAATCTTCTAAAGTATCTTTGCGAAGGTCACTAATATTTGGCACGATAAGTCTATCAAATTTTCGAATACCACCACGAGAATCAATATCAAAGTCTTTCAAACCTTCAATATCAATTTTATCCATAAAATTTTGGCAAAGAAGAGCCAATTCGGGATCTAGCTTTTGAGCTTCAAGAATGCGGTCTAGAAGGGAAGGATGAGCCTCAAGGCTACATAAAACAAGAGATAAACATAAATTGGAAACACGATCTCGAATCTCACAAGTGGATAAAACCTCGAGATCGTTCCATTCGGATATCATCATGGAAACAACCGCTTGTTGCTTGTGACTAAGTGCATCGGCAACTCGATTTCTCTTTTCGGGAGTATAAAGAATACCAAGATCATAAGATGCAAGAAATTCGAGCCAACGTTGTTGACGTAAATTAAGTTCCTTTTGAGAAAATAAATACTTCAAAGATTTAAGATTGGTGTAGAGAATAAATTTTTCTCCCAAAAGATAATGACGCCAAATTCGAAGAGCAAAAACAATAGCCGCGAGCTCTAAATCATGAGTGGCATATCTAGTCTCGGCTGGCTTCAATTGCCTAGAAGCATAAGCAATAACACATTCTCTTTGCATAAGAACGACACCCAAACCAACGCGACTAGCATCGGTATAAACAATAAAATCTTGGTTTCACTCGGGAATCATAAGAATAGGAGCATCGGAAAGGAGTTCTTTTAATTTCTGAAAAGAAGCTTCACATTTGTCCGACCAAATGTATTTAACACATTTCTTTGTTAAGCTAGTAAGAGGCACGACAATTTTAGAAAAGTCTTTGATAAAACGGCGGTAATAACCCGCCAATCCAAGAAAACTACGGATCTCCGTCACACTCTCCGGTCTCTTCCAATTTTGAATCGATTCAATCTTTGAAGGATCCACTGATATTCCAGATTCGGAAATAATATGACCGAGAAATTTCACACGAGATTGCCAAAAGTCGCATTTAGAAAATTTTGCTTTTAATTGATTACTCCTAAGAGTTTCCAACACAATCCGAAGATGCCTTTCATGCTCCTCCTCGGTTTCTGAATACACAAGAATATCATCAATGAAGATGAGACCAAATTGATCGAGGAAATCTTTGAAAACTCGACTCATAAGGTCAACGAAATAAGCCGGAGCATTCGTTAAACCAAATGGCATAACAAGCCATTCATAAGATCCATAACGAGTACGAAACGATGTCAAAGGAATGCTATCCTCTGCAATACGAAGCTGATGAAAACCGGTAGCCAAGTCTAATTGTGAAAAGACTATAGCACCACTAAGTTGATTGAATAGATCATCAATCCGAGGTAAAGGATATTTATTCTTGATAGTAAGATCATTAAGCTTGCGGTAGTCAACGCAAAGTCTAAGAGTACCATCGGATTTCTTCACGAAAATAGCCGAAGCTCTCCAAGGCGAGGAACTAGAGCGAATAAATTGCTTCGTCTCCAATTCGGATAATTTTTTGCGCATCTCCTCATTTTCCTTATTGGACATGCGATAAGGAGGACGAGTGATAGGTTGAGCTCCAGGAATGAGATTAATTTTGAACTCAATTGCTCGCTTAGGTGGTAGTCCTAAAATGGGCTCAAATATGTCAGAAAATTCACGAACAACGTGAATAAGAGAAATGATATCTTCCTCATCATCATTATCGTCGTCATGAGGATTTAAAGAATATAAAGATGCTACCAAGTTGGTATCCGAATCTTGAAGAACGACAGAAATCTGCTTATCAGATTGAGGGTGTCGAAGATAAATAGTCCGCTCAGGACATTGGATGTGAGCTTCATAATGGTTAAGCCAATCCATTCCCAAAATCATTCCAAAGCCTAAGTAACGCATAACATGCAAATCGGCTAGGAAAGAAAAATCACATAAAATAATCTCCACATCTTTACAAAGCAAACTAAGTGTTGCAGATCCACCAACCAGATTCGCAATTTTCAAAGAAGTCATTAAAGCAACAACACTTAAAGAAAAAGCATCAACAAGTTCCTTTGATATAAAAGAATGGGACGCACCCGTATCAAAAAGAACTCAAATAGGTTGATCGCGAAATATAACAATGCCATCAAGGATAGAATGAAATATACCTTGACCACGAGATGTGTTTCCAGAGGCTTGAGCAACATTAAGCTTTCCCTCCTTCTTGCCTTGAAGTTTAGGACAAGAAGATAAATAATGATCCGGGCTTTTGCAATAGCGATAAGAGCGAGGCTTTGAACACTTGTTCGCATAATGGTCCTTAGAACCACAGTTGTAGCATTGCCCACTACTAGAGGAAGAAGTCTTTGCTGCCGGAGATGCTTGTTTCCCCTTTTTATTAGGATAAGGGCCTCTGGACTTATTAGGCCTTTTCTTGTTGTTGAAGTTTGGTTTAGCACCCACCACTTCAACATCACTCTCACTATCCGCCTCTTCAAGACGAAGGGCGATATAAATGAGTTGATCAAAAGAAACTTCTAATTTTAGAAGTAATGTTTCTTGAGATTTTTGTTCAAGCCATAGACAAATCATTGGTTCTTCTTCAATGGGGTGTTTATGTATTCGACCCCGTATTTAGAAAGTGACTCGAAGGATGCGACATAATCTACCACGGAGGATTCACCTTGAACAAGGTCTATAAATCGGCGAGCCAAAGTCACCTTCTCAGCTTTTGGCACAAATTTTAATTCGAATCGTTCCCGGAATTTCTCCCAAGTAAGATCCGCTTCAATAATTTCAGAAATCAGAAGCTCATATCAATCTAATGCTCTTTCTTGGAGCATACTAGAAGCCACCTGAACTCGGTAAAGATAAATAACGTTCATGCGAGAAAAGATTCGATCGCATGTTCTTAGCCAAGCCTGGACTTCAATAATAATTTTAGAACCTTTGAATGGCTTCCCACCCAAGTTGGTATAATCGTTGCACAAGCGTGCAAACCCAGACTTAGGGTGAGTAGTTTCCGGATTAGAACCAGCTGCTTGAGCATTCTTTACTAGATCAAGAAGCTGCTAGGCATACATAAAAACTCCATCTTGGGGAGTAGCACTAGATTGACCGGCGCTGGGACGACCTGGTCAAACCATTTCTCTTCCTTTAGATATAAGAAAGAAGAAGAAAAAGGTTATTCTCCAAATAAATATCAAGCAATCTTGATAGATAAAACAAGGAATCATAAAAGAAAATAGGATAGAATGGTACGAAGACACGAATAAAATCCTAAGGCACAACTCCTAAGATGGACTTAGGACGATGATCCTTGTTAAATTATTCTACATTATTCCAAAGTTTGGCTCTGATACCAAGTTGTGACGCCCCACCTCTATACCCACGCTAGCCAAGAACACTATGGTGTAATGCCGTCAACTATCGCGGAGAATAAGGCTGTTGAGGAGCGACCATCCGTGTAATTGCTTTGTGCGAGCACCGATATGTCAGATAGTGTAACATGCATTCTATATCAGGAGGAAATCCGACATGTCGATACAAACTCAAAGCTACTACACAGAGGCTATATATAATCTTCGGAAACAAATATAGAAATAAACATAACACAAATCAGTCACAGACATCCATATCGCAAAGGCGGAAAAAGATATGAATATATAACACATAAAAGTGTTCATCAAAGTAGTGGTCTAACAGGATCCACAATATCACAAAAGAATAGTTACAAGTGCTATACCAAAGAATAAGTATACATCATAGAGTCTATATCTCAAATGTATACAACAAAAGGAACTACTAATCTAAGTAGTTAGGCAAAAAGTCAGAATAGTAAACACCAGAAGAGGAGTCATGTAGAAGCACCTGTAACATCTCGTCTGGCCCGAGTATTATTTAATGAGAAAATAATAAACGTGTGACGACCCGGAATTTCTAACAATTTAAATTGGAATAATTAATTGATTTTAAATATTTAAAAGTTAATTTTAATTCGAATTCAAGATATTAATATTTACTTGGTAATTAATTTATTGAATTATATAAACTGAAAATTTGGATAAAATGTTGAAGCTGGAATTTTAAGCCTGTTAAAAATAATTTGAAGGCTTATATAATTTATATTGTTAGCACTGAAGGTAGTGAAAGTGTTGAAATTGAGTTTGGAAGTGTTTTGTTCAGTTTTAATAATATGTCGTTTAAATTGGAATTTAAAAATAGCCGTCCGAGGCACAGTCTCGGAATTCGACGGAACCAGTTCCATTGGACCGTAATAGTTAGTTATTATCGGATTTTAATTTTCGTAGCAATCGGGGTTGTCGTTTGACCCTGGCTGCTAAAAATGCTTAGAACTATTTTTTTATCGATTTAAATTAAAATTGATCGTTTTCTTATGTAACTCGTTCATACAATCAAATTAGCCTCCGAAACACGCTCCATCATGATCGAAATCCGGATAAAACCTTATAAACGTCTGTCGACATGTCTGATTCGGGGTCCGGAATTTCGCATAGGGCAATGAGATATTTTCAATATAAAATTATAATAACCCAGCGTACTCAACAAGCTAATCCTTGAAATCGATTTTTATTTGCTCTCTCTCTCTCTCTTATTTCAACAGAGTGAAACCAAGCTTCTTCTTTCCTTCATTATCCAAAACCGATTCATTTTGTTTAAAAAAAAGAGAGAACGGGGGGGCGGCTCGTACACGATGGGTAGGGCGTTGTCGCGAGATTGGAGAAGGGGGAAGATTGCAAGCTGCGATTGGATCTCGCGTACGCGCGCGATAGAGGCGAGGTCGATTAGGGATTTTCGAACGTGCGAGGTGGCGACGCAGCCGCGAGCTCGAGCACGATTGCCGAGTGAAGGCCGCAATAATCGAAGGAGTTCGTCAAGTTGGAAGGGTGATGTTGAGGGCGAAGACAAGATGGCGATGGAGCTCGATGTGTTCAACTTCGATTGTTTGGGGCTCGGATTCGAGCGTGGCGATTGCTCGCGAAGTGGGGGAGGGGGGGTTCACAGGGCAAGTATGCAGTGGTTAGGGTGCTCCACGATCATGTTCTGTGAGTACATTCTATTTTCTTTATTTTTAATATTTCAGCTTTGTTGTTTTAAACCCTAGGCTGAATAAAAAAAAGGGAAGGTAAATAAAGGAAAATGGAATTGTTTAGTCATTTATAAATCCTTTAAATTAAGTGCCTTCCAAACTTAAATCAAGACAGTTGATTTATTGTTAAAATAAGTATGTTAAATACATAAAAGATATTTGAGACTTAATTAGTTTACAAATAACTTTAAATGTTTTTGTGATTTAGCATTTAACAAAGAAGATGTTGACCTTAAGTATAATTCAGATTTGATAATTTATGAAATAAGTTGAAGATTAATTAATTAATTAATTTGCAATTATTGATTGAGTAATTTGTAATTAGTGAGTTACAAATGGGAATTAGATTTTAGAAATTAACAATGCAGGTTAATAATTAATTGCTAGGGAGTAATGAATTAAAATCTCTTGGGAAAGTAATAAATTTATAATTCACTGAATGTAATTAATTGAATGAAGAGCATTTCCAATTGTAAAGCAAAGGTGAGTAAATCTCACTCTGTTGGATTTATTATTTAAATTTAAATGGTTGAGTTTAAATAATTGATTGGTTGTGCACTGGTAATGATGTGACTTTGGATTGTGGTGGGTTCTCGAGTAATTGTTGCTAGACTCGAAGTATTTGGGTTTTTTTTTTAATTGTTAAACTTAAATCATAAATAAGAAAATGGTTTCGTTTTAAATTTAATAAGGGCTTGATGATTGTGATTTATTAAATTAGTAACGTAATTAAAAATGGATAATTAATTAATCCAATTAATTAATGATTTGGGTTATTTGATTCGGTAATTAAAGGTTTGAATAAATAATAAATTAAGTTGTAAGTTAATTAACTAAATATAAGTAATTCAGAATAATCCTTTGATGGTGTGATAAATAATTACTTACTGTAATTAATAAAAATATAATTACTTTATGGAATTTATCAAGAGATTAATTAAGATAATTAATTATGGAGTAATCAATTTATTAATGAAGTAAATAAAAGAATAGTTAATTACAGATTGAGTTTAATCGAGAATGATTAATATTGGGACTGAATTAAAGCAATTAATTTAGACTAGAATAAATCAAAAACATAATTGGAAATCATTAATTTATACAATCAACGTTGTAATTAAGGATTGATTAATTAAGATGAATTAATCAAAGTGACCATGAGAAATGAATAAATATATGTAATTAAGAATTAGAGTAATTGATTATGGTTAATCAATTTGTGAAATAATTAAAGATTACTCGTTAATTCGGTTGAATTTAATTGGAAATAATCCAGGGTGATTAATTAAGATGAATAATGATGGGTTGACTAATTAATTGATTTAGAACTAATTAATGTTAAATGAGTAATCTAGGCGATTGAGGTTTGAAATTCAATTAGAATCAATTGAATTGATTTGTATGTGATTAAGTTTTATTATGGGTAATTGAATGGCATTGGATGTTTGAATGTGCTGATATCTCTGATATGAAATGTTGTGTATTTCATTTGAATAATGTGGAATGTGATAACATGAGACTCGAAGAGGCCGGGGTTGGGTATTAGGAAATACCCGAAACCACTTCGAATTTTTATAAATTGATTGGTGAAATCAATACGATGAAATAAAACGATTTAAGTGAATTGGATTATTTTATCTAAGTTTGGTACTTAGAAATTATATGGGAAATAAGTGTTGTCTATAGCAGATTGTGAATTGGTTAAATTGATATAAGTTACCCCGAGTTTTATTTAAGTTGTATGCTTTGTATTCCAAGTTGAATGGGTTTACTCACGCTGGTTTCCAACCTGACCCGGGTGTTACTTTGATGTAATGCTCGGGTCAGACTGAGTATTACAGATTTTCAGGTAGGTACGTTCTGGAGCTCAGGGGCGAGCTGGATGGCAATAGTGCATAGAGTATTTCCGCTGTATTATATTATTGTTAAGTTGAGTCATGATAATTGTATATATATTCAGTGACTGTATATATGTAAAACTCTGATGTATATTAATGTAATCGACAAATATAGTATTCTTTTGTAAGCTATTATTATTTATTATTATATTTTATCCGCTGCGAATGTGTGACTGTTTGGTGTTTCTGTTCTTCTTCTTCTATCTCTTTCTTCTTTTTCATAACTATCTGGAATTTTCGGGTGTGAAAATTTTGGGTCGTTACATTTTGTATCAGAGCAGAAAGGTTAAGCGAGAACCTTGGATCTGGTGGGGATTACTCATTAAATAGAGTCCAAAGTACTCTAGAATGAGTTGAGTGTATATATATGAGCGCATACTTGTTATTTTCCTTGTATAAAGGTTTTAAATGATTTTATATAAAATATATTTTGATATATAAAGGAATATTTCATTCTAATAAATATTATGGTGATTGGTTGTTAAATTATTAGAATTAAATTAAAAAGTAATATGGTACAACAAAACTAAAATTAAAAAAGATAAGTTTGAAATGGATTCAAACTGAAATTGAAGTCTTGAATTGGAATTAAACTAAGTAGAAATAAAAATACAACCAAATTAAAATGTAATGGATTGAAAATGGAATTCTAAATCTGGCCCCAGAATTTGGAATTTTTTTTTCAAAAGTAATGAAAAATAATAAGTATTGTTTAGATAACTTGGACTTGTTGCAAACAATGGGTTGTTGGAAATTTGATTTGAATTTAAAACCAAGGGTGGTTTAAAATTTTAAAACATGGCTGGGAGGGACAAGAAATAAATATGTATATATGTATGAATATACATGATATCAAAGATAATTTGAAATAAACTCTAAGAGGTTGAGTTTTGATTTTTCCCTGAAATGTGATATAAAAACTCAAAGTGATATAAGTTTTGAACTTATAAGAGGGAAAGAATTTTGAAGTTTGAAGCGGGAATTCAATTTGAGCAAGGTTGATTGGATTCAGTAAATTGGAATTTAACTTTGGGAAAGTTAAATAGGTGTAGAAAGAGCAACCAGAATTGGAAATTTCAAGATGAAAATGGGAATTTAACTTGGAAAGTTAAATGGTTGATTTGAATTGGGATTTGTGTGATCTCAAACGGGTTTGAGATTTAAAATTTGAAAATGGATGGACGTTTTAAAATAAATTGGATGATTGCATCTTGTTGTTAATGAAAATCTTTAAATTGGAATGGCATTGTATAAATGAAATAAATTTGAATAATTGAATTGTAAAATAAGCTTGTTTAAGAACTGGCTTCAAACTGGGAGATAAAATTTAATAATAAATTAAAATTTTAAAATAAAATTGTATTGAACCATGAAATACATAAGTTAAGATAATTTAAAAAGGAATTTTGAGGATTGGACTCAGAAATTAAATTGTTTATAAACTTTGAATAAAAAATTTGTTTAAAGAGTTGAACCAACCTTTGAGAATTTAACTCGAATTTATATAATTCGAGATGGTTTAAATTCAAGATTAAAATTGAATTAATTCAAAATTGAATTTGGTTTAAATTGGGAATGGAATCAAGATTGATTCAACTTGAATTGCGATTAAATAAATTTCAATGGAAGTTGGAGTTATATAAATTGGAATTGGGTTAATTTAAATGGGAGTGGAAATTTAAATTGAATTGTTGGGGAAGTGAACAGTTTTGACTCTAGATTATTTTCAATATAAATTGTTTTAATATAAATTTATTTTCCATGCTATTAATATATACAGCTCTTCTTCCTTAAAGCCAAAATATTTTATACTTGTTTTATATTATTTTTGGAGCTATTTAACCATTTTTCAACTGTTTTCTAAACTAATTACTATTTTTCAACTATGTTACAAATTAATTTATTACTATTTTACAATTATCTAAAATTTCTGAAACTATTTAGCTATTTTCAACTATTTTACGATTAGTTAACCATTTTCTAACTATTTTACAAAACTAGTAATTATTTTTGAACTACATATCTGTTTTTAAATTTTTTTAAACTATTTTCTAAATAAACTGGTCGGAATTCAAACTGTTATGGATTTAATACCCAACTGAGATAGGAATTGAAGTGATAATTAATGGTGATTAATGTAAAGGTGGATCAGTGAATGGAAAAGAAATTGATATTGAAAATAGTAATCAAATTGGAATATTTGATTTTGAATAAACAAAGTTATATATCTTTGTTTTATTTAAGATGAAACCCCCTTGTTGAATCTATTGCTGGAAGGAAAAGGATTTTTGAAAGTGTTTGAAGTATAAAAGGGTTTTATACAAGTTTGAAATGATCCAAAGTTTTAAAAATTATATATATCTGTATATATATATATATAAAGGATCTTATGAGGATTTTGGAAAAGGTTTTGAGAACCTTTGGATTTGGAAAGGCTTTTGATTTTTGAGTAAAATCAATATTGGAATTTGGAAAGCCTAATTTGAGAATTATCGATTTTGGAATAATCGATTTTGTGTAAAGGAGCTTCGTATGATATCATACTAGGTGTATGATTTGAAGATACTATATGTGTGGAGTATGAAGTGTTTTGAAGATGGCTCTGGGGAAAAAGGCGCTCCCTTGAAATGAACTTCTCAGGGGTTCCACTGGGTGGTGCTGCCTTGAGCCCCAAGGGCGGGTTCTAAAGTTGATCCTGTGAGGAGTCCGGACAAAACTAGTTCCTGAGGATTATTGGGTAGCGAAAGTCGAGGACGCTGATGCCTACAGAGGCATTTGGGTTATGCTGTGACGACAGTGTAACTCGATGTCGCTGCGATCTACTGTGGGGACCATAGCAAAAATCGTGTGGAGGATGAGTGTCAACGGTCTACACTTGATTTTGCCAGAAAGGCAACGCAACATCGGTGGACTGCGATCTATGGTCAAGTGGAGTGGAGAAGTTTCATTTTTGGCAGCAAAATTCGATGGCGTTGATGCCTACAGTTATATGGGGTTTTGCTGTGATAGCTACGTAACCCTAGTTGTAGCTGCGATCTGTCGTGGGTTCCATGGTGTAATCGAGGGGCGCGGAGGCCTACAGTTATCTATGGATTTTGTCGGGATGACAACGTAACCATCGGGTTAACTGCGACCATGGATGGGGGTGATGATTCTCAGAGCATCCTCACTAAAAATATTTCCTCTATTTTCAAAAACTGTTTTCTATATTTCAATAAAATTATTTTCCAAGTATTTTCACTAGGTGTTGAAAACGGGTTTACCAAGTGCTTATAGATTTTCAGTCCTATGCCTGATCAACGTATGACTGAATTTCTGTGAGAACAAGGATGACTGGTTGAGACATCGAGTTATAAGAAATATTTTGATAAAAAGCTATTTTAATAGTATGATGTAAATTTAAAAGCATTTCTAAAATTTTTAAATAAAGATGTGGAAATTGGGGAAAATAAAAAGGAAATCCAAATTGGAATTTTAATGAAGTGATTTTGTAAATAATCGAACAGTGATTTAGAAGTTGGAAATAAGCTAATTGGTTGAATAATTGTTGGATTGAGTATGTTAATAAAATTTAACTTGGGCAGACAAATGGATTGTAAATTAATAATGGGTTTGAAAATGAATTCGAATTTTAAGTAGAATTCAACTTAGATTTAATACTAAATTAAATAAGAAGAGATGTTGTAAAGTAAAAATAAAATTGAGTTGGATTGGAAATGTGATGGTTTGAATTGCAAATAAAATTCAAGGGTGATTTGAATAATATTTAATGAAATTTGCAAGTAAATTGGATATAAGGGAAGTGATTATAATAGAAATGGTTTGAGTTGCAAAACAAAACTCAAGTAAATATAAATAAATTGATAATGGCCTTGTATTAATAAAATAAACACGATAATGAATTAAGTAAATGAATGGAAATTCAAAATGGGTTAATTGAGTTAAATAATAAATGGATGAAGTCTGATAGAATAAAAATTAAACCTAAGTTGTGATTGGAATTGGATTATCAGACTGAACTTAAGTTCGGTGGCATATTAATTTGAAGTGTAAATGAGTTGAGTTTGTGCTTGAATATTATTTTGATAAATTGAGAAGGTGAATTTGAAATTAAAATTTAAAATGGATGGGCTAACTAATTTTAATAGAAGTTGATTAAATGAGAATCAAATAGAAGTAAACTAAAGTTCGATGTTGGAATAAATTAAAGTAAATTAACTTAAGTTTAAAATTTATGGAAGTTTGGCTTCGAATAAGAGTGGAAGCCCATTAAATAAAAGCTTGGATTAAATTAATTTGAAAATGGTTATTAATTTATAAGTTTGAATGTGCCAAGCTTAATAAATGGTTTTGAATGAATCTAATGTGGGGATGAGATAAAATGCATTGAATGGTTGATTAATAAATTAGAAATGAAATGAAATTAAATTCAGAATGAGTTGAAATTAATTTGAAATTGTTATAAACTAAAATAGATACTTTATTAACCGAATATCATCGAGATTGCATAACAATAATTGTTGTTTGGTGTAAACCAAAGTAATTAAAATACTATGAGTTGATAGAGATTTAATGAAATTGATTTTGAATCATTTGAAGTGAATATGAGCTTGTTTGGATTATAAATCATTGGAATGTCAGAAATTGAGTTGTGAACCATTAAAACTTAAATGAAACGACATATAAATTGGTTGAAAAGAAATTGAATTAGCTTTAGAGCATATAAATTGTTCATGGGAAGTGTTTGGTGCTTGATGTTTAGTAATGTATATGTTTAGCTATTGAAAGTAAGTAGAATGTTAATAAATTCTCTATATATAGCACTTACATAGTTAAATTGAGTAAGTACAGGTACTGGGAGGCCATTTGGCTGGATTTGGATTGCGCTATTTGCTAAAATTAATAAGATGCTTGCTTAAAATGCTAAATAAGGTACGCCTACGCAATAAAAATAGGAAATATGAACTGTTTTTGCTTTTTCCGACCGTGTGGGTCGATGTATACATATTTATATCTCTTGTAAAATTGCAAAAGCTCCTCCGTACAAAGGAGACTCCGCCAAAATTTTCCGAAAATTTTGGGAGTTAGAAAATTTTTGTTAAGCAATTAAACGATTTTAAATATGAAACTGAAATAGATTAATAAATGGAACTAATAAGACTCGGTTATAAATGGAAAATAAAACTTTAATATTCAAAACTGAAATAAATTGAATGCGTATGAAAACGGGAAAAACTAATTTGCATAAAAGTAGAAGTGAAACTTCTGTAAGGAAATGTATAAAATGATTTGAAAGGTTACGATTGAATATTGTTGCTAAGTAAGATATGCAGGTATTAAGGGAAAAGGAATTGGATTTGATTCCAAATGATAAATTTGAATTGCCCGACAAAAAGGTATGTATTTTAAATTCTGTATGAATTGGATTGGGTTTTTGATGTTGCCACTTGGCTTTCTGTTTTCTTTTTGGAATTTGGGAGCCCGTAGAGGCCTTTTGTAGTAGTACCGAGCTAGCCGCGCAAAGGAGACGCTGGCAAAAAATTTCGAAAATTTAGAGAGTTAGAAAAAAAAAATTGAGAAAATTTTGAAAATTCAAAATTTGGTTTTAAATTGAAATTTAGATGATTGAGAAAACGGGTATTGTTTGAAATTATAGAAGGTTTTGGGAAGTTGGTTAAGGTGATAGTGGGCCTTTAATAAAGGATAATTGGTAGGATGTTGAATAGTGAGGTTTGGAAAGAGGTAAACGGGTATTGGTCCATTTTTCCTAACTAGTAATTTCGGGGACGAAATTCTTTTATGGGGGGAGGAATGTGACGACCCGGAATTTCTAACAATTTAAATTGGAATAATTAATTGATTTTAAATATTTAAAAGTTAATTTTAATTCGAATTCAAGATATTAATATTTACTTGGTAATTAATTTATTGAATTGTATAAACTGAAAATTTGGATAAAATGTTGAAGCTGGAATTTTAAGCCTGTTAAAAATAATTTGAAGGCTTATATAATTTATATTGTTAGCACTGAAGGTAGTGAAAGTGTTGAAATTGAGTTTGGAAGTGTTTTGTTCAGTTTTAATAATATATCGTTTAAATTGGAATTTAAAAATAGCCGTCCGAGGCACAGTCTCGGAATTCGACGGAACCAGTTCCATTGGAACCGTAATAGTTAGTTATTATCGGGTTTTAATTTTCGTAGCAATCGGGATTGTCGTTTGACCCTGGCTGCTCAAAACTCTTAGAACTATTTTTTTATCGATTTGAATTAAAATTGATCGTTTTCTTATGTAACTCGCGCATACAATCAAATTAGCCTCCGAAACACGCTCCATCGTGATCGAAACGCGGATAAAACCTTATAAACGTCTGTCGACATGTCTGATTCGGGGTCCGGAATTTTGCATAAGGCAACGAGATATTTTCAATATAAAATTATAATAACCCAGCGTACTCAACAAGCTAATCCCTGAAATCGATATTTTATTTTCTCTCTCTCTCTTATTTCAACAGAGTGAAACCGAGCTTCTTCTTTCCTTCATTATCCAAAACCGATTCATTTTGTTTAAAAAAAAGAACAGGGGGCGACTCGTACACGATGGGTAGGGAATTGTCGCGAGATTGGAAAGGAAGGAAGATTACAGGCCGCGATTGGATCTCGCGTATGCGCGCGATAGAGGCGAGGTCGATTAGGGATTTTCGAACGTGCGAGGTGGTGACGCAGTCGCGAGCTCGAGCACGATTGCCGAGTGAAGGCCGCAACAATCGAAAGGGTTCGTCAAGTTGGAAGGGTGACGTTGAGGGCGAAGACAAGATGGCGAAGGAGCTCGATGTGTTCAACTCCGATTGTATGGGGCTCGGATTCAAGCGTGGCGATTGCTCGCGAAGTGGGGGAGGGGGGGTTCACAGAGCAAGTATGCAGTGGTTAGGGTGCTCCACGATCATGTTCTGTGAGTACATTCTATTTTCTTTATTTTTAATTATTTCAGCTTTGTTGTTTTAAAACCTAGGCTGAATAAAAAAAGGGAAGGTAAATAAAGGAAAATGGAATTGTTTAGTCATTTATAAATCCTTTAAATTAAGTGCCTTCCAAACTTAAATCAAGACAGTTGATTTATTGTTAAACTAAGTGTGTTAAATACATAAAAGATATTTGAGACTTAATTAGTTTACAAATAACGTTAAATGTTTTTGTGATTTAGCATTTAACAAAGAAGATGTTGACCTTAAGTATAATTCAGATTTGATAACTTATGAAATAAGTTGAAGATTAATTAATTGATTTGCAATTATTGATTGAGTAATTTGTAATTAGTGAGTTACAAATGGGAATTAGATTTTAGAAATTAACAATGCAGGTTAATAATTAATTGCTAGGGAGTAATGAATTAAAATCTCTTGGGAAAGTAATAAATTTATAATTCACTGAATGTAATTAATTGAATGAAGAGGATTTCCAATTGTGAAGCAAAGGTGAGTAAATCTCACTCTGTTGGATTTATTATTTAAATTTAAATGGTTGAGTTTAAATAATTGATTGAATGGGTAAATTGATTGGTTGTGCACTGGTAATGATGTGACTTTGGATTGTGGTGGGTTCTCGAGTAATTGTTGCTAGACTCGAAGTATTTGGGTTTTTTTTAAATTGTTAAACTTAAATCATAAATAAGAAAATGGTTTCGTTTTAAATTTAATAAGGGCTTGATGATTGTGATTTATTAAATTAGTAACGTAATTAAAAATGGATAATTAATTAATCCAATTAATTAATGATTTGGGTTATCTGATTCAGTAATTAAAGGTTTGAATAAATAATAAATTAAGTTGTAAGTTAATTAACTAAATATAAGTAATTCAGAATAATCCTTTGATGGTGTGATAAATAATTACTTAATGTAATTAATAAAAATATAATTACTTTATGGAATTTATCAAGAGGCTAATTAAGATAATTAATTATGGAGTAATTAATTTATTAATGAAGTAAATAAAAGAATAGTTAATTACAGATTGAGTTTAATCGAGAATGATTAATATTGGGACTGAATTAAACAATTAATTTAGACTAGAATAAATCAAAAACATAATTGGAAATCATTAATTTATACAATCAATGTTGTAATTAAGGATTGATTAATTAAGATGAATTAATCAAAGTGACCATGAGAAATGAATTAATATAAGTAATTAAGAATTAGAGTAATTGATTATCGTTAATCAATTTGTGAAATGATTAAAGATTACTCATTAATTTGGTAAGAATAAATAATGTAGTGAAATTAATTAAAGATATTCACTTGAATTTAATTGGAAAATAATCCAGGGTGATTAATTAAGATGAATAATGATGGGTTGACTAATTAATTGATTTGGAAATAATTAATGTTAAATGAGTAATCTAGGTGATTGAGGTTTGAAATTCAATTAGAATCAATTGAATTGATTTGTATGTGATTAAGTTTTATTATGGATAACTGAATGGCATTGGATGTTTGAATGTGCTGGTATCTCTGATATGAAATGTTGTGTATTTCATTTGAATAATGTGGGATGTGATAACATGAGACTCGAAGAGGCCGGGGTCGGGTATTAGGAAATACCCGAAACCACTTCGAATTTTTATAAATTGATTGGTGAAATCAATACGATGAAATAAAACGATTTAAGTGAATTGGATTATTTTATCTAAGTTTGGTACTTAGAAATTATATGGGAAATAAGTGTTGTCTATAGCAGATTGTGAATTGGTTAAATTGATATAAGTTACCCCGGATTTTATTTAAGTTGTATGCTTTGTATTCCAAGTTGAATGGGTTTACTCACGCTGGTTTCCAGCCTGACCCGGGTGTTACTTTGATGTAATGCTCGGGTCATACCGAGTATTACATATTTTCAGGTAGGTACGTTCTGGAGCTCAGAGGCGAGCTGGATGGTAATAGTGCATAGAGTATTTCCGCTGTATTATATTATTGTTAAGTTGAGTCATGATAATTGTATATATATTTAGTGACTGTATATATGCAAAACTCTGATGTATATTAATGTAATCGACAAATATAGTATTCTTTTGTAAGCTATTATTATTTATTATTATATTTTATCCGCTGCGAATGTGTGATGTTTGGTGTTTCTGTTCTTCTTTTTCTATCTCTTTTTTCTTTTTCATAACTATCTGGAATTTTCGGGTGTGAAAATTTTGGGTCGTTACAAAACGGATCAGTCTAGCTATAAATATCAGATGGTATTATATAGAAAGAGATATGGTATAAACGAATAATAACCATAATAACATACTGCTATAAGTATGTAATTGAAAATCAACAAGAGATTAACCAATATCACAAGAATCTTCTCAAAGATAAAAAGGAATGTCAAACTCCTTATATTTTTATGCACAAAAAGTTAATGACACACAAATTCACCAATGCACAAAAGTTGATAAAACTTATCAATGAAAATCACTAAAATTGGTGAAACACAAATTCTAGAAATCATCACAAGAAATCCAGAAATCACAAAAAGGGGGAGGCCTATCACAAAACGGAAGTATGAACACTCACCAACACGTGTATCACAAAACGGAACGCTATTCCATGGTTGCTAACCATTAATTTTGAGCCGAGGCTCCACAAGAATGTCCCAAAGACCATGAGTCGCTAACCCACAAATGTGAGTCGAAACTACACAAAAACGGGGTTTAGTCTCCCTCGCAGACAAAGAGACATCGCACATTGCTAGTCTAAATCAGAAAAATGATCGTCATCGATCGTCAAGAACATGTCAATTACACTAAGCTAGTAAATATATGAGTTTAGCTTCATGTCCCATAACCACTGGCTTAACTTAAATATTTATGAACCAATTGTAAATCTCCACTAGAAAATTGTCACAAGAGATTCAATCAATAAGTCCAAGAATTAACTGGCGAAGTAAACGCAAGCATTTCATACCACTCGTTTTACTAAGTCGTTTAATTAAATTTCTCATATGAGTGAGGTAAAGGTTTGTATATACTAGTAGATTGGAAAATGGTTTAAGAAACAAGCTTTGTAATAAATTAGTTTTGAAATCGTTTTGATGAAAGAATTTTGATATTTACTACTAGTATTGAAAACCTTTATATTTTGAAGTGACAAATCACAAAAAGGATTGTAGGAACAATCAATCACTAAAATTCACATGCGATGACGTGAATAAAAATCCAAGGAAATCGATACCGAATCCATCAAAGTGGAAATACCCAAAAGTTCCTAAAATAGAAGTTATCAAAGTCGACAAAGGTGATAACAACTAATCGGAGAAGAAGAATCGATTAACAATTGGAAAAAACAAAGCAAAACGAGCCCAAGTAGGCAAACAGGGAAACAGGAGCAGGCCGGTCGACCGGACTCTCTAAGTCGGTTGACCGAAAATAGCCCAGAAAGTTTCGGGCTCCACGTCGGTCGACCGACTCAGGGAGTTCAGTCGGCCGAAGCTGATGATCCTGCATTTTCTTTCCTATTAATTGAAGTGCAAACTCTCTCAATTCGCCACCGGTCGAGCACGGACTCTAGGGGATTACACCCATCGGCTACCTGGTCCTATTGGCTCCTCGATGCATCACCAAAAACATATTCAAACATCAAAGTTAGGATTTTTAAAGATTTGAACCCAAAACACTAAAAATTGGAATATTCACCAATTCAATCCAAACCAAAAGCAAATGCACAAGAATAAGTGTTAGGAATTCATACCCAACATTCAAAGATAGATATAAGCATAGATGTGAGATAAAAATCTCACCTTTTCACAAAATCAATGAAAGAGAAGCTTGAATGCAAAGGAAGAATCAACCACACTTCAACTTCAACACAAGAAGCTTGAATCAATAGCTTCTCTTTGGATTTGGAGTTAGATGTTGGATTTGCTAATGGAACTAGGGTTTTGAAATTTTAATTTCCCATTCCACTCTCCATTTTCATTGAAGCTTGAATGTTAGGAATTAGAAGTGAAGTAATGAAGAGGAGACGGTTGGGACTGAGCTAATAAGTGGGGTAAATGGGCTCAACCCAAACCAAAGCCCTAAGTGAAAAAGTGGCAAAATTCCACTAACTCCAAACATATCAAAGTTTATACTCAAAAAGATCGCAAACGTCATTTTGAACTCAATGGAAGTGGTCCCGAGTCCTAATTTGACCGTATGCAAAAAGTAACTTTTCGGACTATAATCCGACTAACGATAAAATATTTAAATAAAATATTTAAATATTCAATCGTAAAATATGCGGGTTGTTACAAAAGGCAACCACCAAGCTATTCTTATAGACTCCTCTCACCCTCGTTGACCCCTTATTAAAGCGACTGATGTATGAGCAGAGCGACTTGTTCAGACCCTGCCTAATATTACCCAGCTCGCTGGCCATCATTATCCTTATCTTCGATGTGAAGAAACGGGTCCTGAAGTCAAAACATAGTTGGGCCCATGAGTGGACACCTCCAACATGTAAGGAACCAGCGGAATGCCGACCTGGTCAAAGTGGAGGGAAATGGAAGGCAATCTGTATGGCTACAGATCCAACCAGCTCAAGTTATTGAGTTGAAGGCATTGATATGATGGGCGGGTCTGCACTTCCATCATATTTTTCCATGGAAGGCAGGACATATCAACGGCGAATGCGAGCACCTGGGATCTCTTGAAAGAATGTGTAGTGACTAGCCATTTCGTACCCTTTAAGTTGATAATAATTCACTCTTGTTCAACCCAAATTGTATGAAAGGCGAATAACTAAGAAGAAGAGATAGAAGAAAATAGAACAATAACACAGAATCTCACAATCGCAGCGGAAGAAAATATAATATATATATATATATAATGATAGATTTTAAATACAATAATGTACAGTTAATAAACATGCCATTATCAGAGTACAATAGACAACAATGAATCTGGACAGTTTAATAATAACTTGTCCTCACACAGCGGAAATATAACCAAGTACGGAAATACGTCTCTATCATCCAACTCGTCTTCTGAACTCCATAGCATCCTATCCTGAATCTGAAATACTCGGTCTGAGCGAGTATTATAATAAAATAACACCTGAGTCAGTCTGGAAAACCAACGTGAGAAAACACACTCAGTTTGAATTGTTAACGGTATCAAAACCCTTTGAAAAACAAAGGTATCTCGTAAGACTGTGTCACACATAAACACGACGGGTTTTTCCCTTACGATAACCAAAACATTTTATAGAAAATCCAGTGATATTATAATAGTGTCTAAGTGCAAATGCTTATTCAAATAGCCGAAATTGTTACATTAATCAAATTTCATCATACTAGGCTCTACAAATAAAACTGTAAAGGCTTGTATTGGAGTATGGATTCCATATAATGACCGGGCTACTGGGGTACCGCCCATCACAATACACCTTTAGAAAAATGTACCGAGGACCTAGTCGGGATCCCCTGCTACATAAGACCGGGCTACCCCTAACTGGATAGAACCGAATATGTTATCACCTCGGGTGTTCCTACCCTATAAAAAATCGAGTGCTCCCTTTTTCATGCACAACCATATCCATAATATATATATTTCTGAGGGTATCTAGAAAAGTGATAACAAACCCTAATTAGATGCGACCTACTTAGCCTTGTTGCATCTCCCTTGTTTTATTCATTCCCGGTTGATGGGGCTTGAGGCTAACGTTACCCTTCAAGAACAATTCCACTTAGAATGCTCATCGTCCTCCAATGACGATATTCTAATAGCATTCGTCCATACAAGTTGTCTTGAGTCTGGACAAACCGCTGATATTCTTTGTAAATATTTACTAGCAATAATAAATCTCTGATTTTCTTTCCATCTGTTTATTTGCCTGTTAGTTATATTTGAGTATATAATGTGAATCAATCTATGGAAGCTGGTTAGTATTGAATATTTATATTGTCATGCTAGACTGTGAATTGTAGCTTGATAAGTATCGTTGAGACTGATAAGCCACTATCTTTACGATATTCATTCGTAACATTCAAACCAGATCGAAGGGGTTTTCGGATAATTAAATCCGATCCCGGTCTCTTCGAAACAATTAACGGAATTGGCCAATATTGATAGTCGGTAATTTAACTATCAAATAACATTCATAAGTAGTCATCGGGCCCATATTATAATTTTCTTCTAAAATATTTATTTCAAAATACCTTTACCAAGGTACATATTCCAATATGTGAAAACAATTTCAAATACTTAAATCCATAACAGGATATTCCCAAACCATTTCAACATTTAGAAATATTTTAAAATTTCCATTTTAATACTTAGGAAAACATTATAAGTCTTATTTTTTAAAATCGTTTCAAAGATCAACGCTTCAGAGAATATTTCGCAGCTTATCTCATAAGTCTCTAGAACCATTAATTAATTTCCTTTAAAATCGATTACACTAGCCTATGATTCCCACCACCCATTTCTAACTTTCTTTACGAATTCTAATTCATTTCTCGAAGCTCCCTTATTTCAATGATGAGGAAATTTTCCTTCAATTTGCCAGAATTCCACTATAAGATTTCTCTTTTAAAAATCATTACCATTTAACTTCGTTTATAAATCTTGGGAGCATTTATAAATCAATTCCAATCACTTCCCATCTCAATATATATATATATAATAAATATTTTTTTAAAGAATAGTAATTTATTTCAACATGTTTAAGTAATTTATTTAAAAATCAAATCATTTCAAATAAAACATCAAAACTCATTTCCAACTTATTTTAATATAAACTAATCGGTTTACAAAACTGATTATAAAATTTTGGATTTTATTTCAATTAATATTCGGTATTTGGAAAATGCATTTCCAAAATATCCCAATAATAACTAGCTTTTAATTATATACTTTAATAAATAAAATTTCCTTTTAAAACAAAACTTAGTTTCTTAATAAAAATATATTTTTCCTTCAAAAATTCCAAAAACCAATTTAACTTATATACTCCTCACGATTTACAACACATCGATTTCGTTCCCAATTCCCTAGCCATTTCATTTTCCAAAAATAGACTCTACTATTTTTTTTCCAAAAACTATTTTCATATCTTGATATAAATTCACACTATGAATTTTTGTTCCAATTTATCAACTAATATCATTTTCCTTATTTACAAACATTGTTTATAAATTTTATAAACACATTTCCAAATCTATAACAGACTTACATTAATCACTCCATTTATAAATCGATTTCTATTAAAATCCCATTTACGATCTATTACTCAATAACCTCCAATTATTTTCAGAACTCGTTTAAAATTCCAATTTCAACTTCTTTGCCATATTTTTCAAAGAAATCATTTGAAAATCCATTATTAAAAATTCTTTATATAAATTATTTTAAATTCCTACTTTAAACATTTTACGAATAGTAAAGGACAACTCCAAATCAAATATTTTTTTTCCAAATCAATTTCTTTTAAAATAAATCCAATTTTGATTTAAATTCTTTTAATCCAAAATTTCCTTTTAAATTCCTTCATTCAAAAATAATATTTATGGTATTTGAAATACCAAAAGTTAGGCTAGTGCTACTATAGACATCACAACAATAATCTATAATAGATTATTCTAACACATCATATATTATCATATATGAAAAACAATCAATATAAATTCGAGTAATCCAGTTGGATCCCTCCAACCTATTTCCATGTAACCAAAGATGTTAATACAATATAAAAATACCAATCCCACTTCGAGGGGGATATCGCAGTATATAGGGTCATCCGCTATTATTCGGAGCGCATATGGTCTCATCCGCTAAAATATGCGGGAATATCAACCCAACTACTAATATATATACTTTTATATATATTTAACATTCAACAAATAATAATTTATAAATTCAATCAGCATTCAATAATTTATTTTAACTATTTAAAATAAATTTAGCAATCCAACTGAGTGAGAATTTCACATCTTGACTTTTAATTGTAATCCATTTCCAATTTAAACTCTATTGCGTAGATTTCCCGGCTACGAATTTCACACAATTGATTTCATTCAATCAAACCTCGTATGATTTATATGGATTAGTGAAAGTCAAAATGAATTAATTGATAATTTACTTAAATTTAAAATTGTTCTTAAATAAATTACCTTCCTACCAATCACATTTAGCATAAAAGACATCGGGAACCCGGTTTCATTTACTGTTCGTCGCCCTTTCTTCTGCCACCATCGACTGTCTACGACTATGCCCTACCACCTCCAGTTGTCGCGAAAATCACCCCATGTCATGACAGCCCGACATCCAACGCGCGAAGCCCCAATGCTCTATCCTCTACAGCCTTCACCCATGCGTGAGCGCATGCAACCACGCCCAAACCCTAAATCGTTCGCCTTAGATCGACGTCGCCACGGCCTGCTACTGCCGTCTTCCCCCAAACGCAACTCGACTAAGCACCACAACTCCATCCCTCTGTCACAGTACACCGCGAGTGCTACACTCAAACTCCTCTAGCAGCCACCTCACGACGCCAAACCCTCGCCTCATATGTCGAGCTCGAGCTCGAAAACCCTTGCCGGTGCCAATTCAAATGCGATCATGTTCATCTTTTTTTTGATGTCGAATGAAGAGAGCATCGCAAGTTTCCCTTTTTATTGATTGATTTTCGATTTCGTGAAGGAGAAGGGAATAAGAGATTTTTTTAATCTTTTTTATCTCGTTCAGATTGAAAGTAAAGGGAAGAGGATACTCGTGCTTTTTAAAAGGAAAGAAATGGAGGTCGCATGTTTGAATGGTTTTTGGGCTAGTGGGGTAGGTCGGTGGAGAATTTGACCCTGATTTGATTTTATAAATTTTATATTGAAATTATCTTGTTACCTACCTCGAAATTTCGAACCCCTATTTAGGCGTGCCACCTGGCGATCCTAATATTATACCACTATTCCGAATCCAATGGAACCAGTTTCGAGTACTAATTTGATCGTGTGGAGAATATAGCTTTTTGGACCCATTATTATATTAGATTTCGATATTAATTTCAACGAGTTTCTATCCCGTACGATCAAACGATAACTCAAAACACTATGAAATTTGGAATCCGATAATAATACACTATTACGGACCCAATGGAACTGGTTTCGTCGAATTACGTGACTGTGCCCCTGATTGCTACTTTAACGCGTCGATTAAATCGACGATTTTCAAAATTTACGAAGTCGCTCAAAATTTCAGTTTTAAAATCTTACTAACTAATTTCTAATTCAAAAAGAATTTATACCAATATTAGAAATCTTTTCGATTCATAAAAACTCCAATTTCCAATCATTTAACGATTTTTAATTATAAATTCAACAATTAAATTTATTCAGTAAATCACTATATTTGGAATTTAAATTCATTTTGAAATTTTCAACCAAAATCTTCATATTCAAAAATCAAATTATATTCCAAATCTATTTAAAACCACTTAAATATTCAGAATCAAACGACGAAAAATCCGGGTCGTTACATTCCTCCCCCTAAAAAGAATTCGTCCCCGAAATTGCTAAGGCATGAAAACCGCTCAAAACCCATTAACTTATCAAACCCACTTAGTTAAAATTCGATATTTCACTTTTATAATCTTTTAGTTCCAACCAAAATAATTAGTTCTCAATTCTAACTCCAAAACCCTTTATTCTAATTACAATTCAAAATCAAATTGTCGTTAACATAAAAATTTCAAAAAATTTCTAACACTCTAAATTTCCGAATTTTTTTGGCAGAGTCTCCTTTGTACGGAGAGCCTTTTGCAATATGGATATAAATATATATACATCGACCCACATGGTCGGAAAACACAATATATATCAACATTTATATATTTTGCGATATTTAATCTGAAAACATACCTAATTTTAGCGTTATTAGCGAGCGGCTTTATACGCAATTTGCACTACCAAAATCAAGCAATACAGCTCCATATACCTGTACTTACTCAATTTAAACACATAAGTAACCAAAAACATGAAATTAATAACGTTTCAATTATTTAAATAGTTAAAACACATAATCTTTATAACCCAATCATGCTAAACTTATATTATAAACAATTATAAGGTTCCGATTCTAATTTAATTGCTTTCAATCGTTTCATATTCAATTCGGATGATTTAAACTCAATTTACTTGCATTCAATTCATATTTATACCAAACAAACTCATATCCATTCCAAATTGATTTAAAAATCAATTTACTCACTTCCTATTAATTCACAAAACTTTATTACTTCCGTTTACGTCAAACGACAATATTTCCATGATAATTCGGGAATATTCATTTAATAATATACCTATCTCGGTTTATAGCTATTTTAAATTGATTCCAAATCAATTTTTGTTCAATTCTATTCCATTTCAAATTGATTCTCAATCAATTTACTTACATTTCATTCATATTATATTCAAATCCATTTTATTTAGCTTGAAATCATTCCATGCGAAATTATCAAATAGCCATTTCACAAATTTATCTAAGCCAAGCTTCCATATTAACTTAAGTTAATTTATTTTATTACCAATTAATTCAATCATATACTTAAGCTCATTTCTATTGCAATCAAATCCCATTTCAATTTTAGATTGATACTTATTTGATCAAATTCCATTCCATTTCCTAATTTATTTAATTAGTTCATTCACTCAATCCACTTCAAATTTTAATCACATACTCAAATTCATTCTCAAATTTATTTAAATGATATAAAAGGCCATATTCAATTTATTTACACTTAAATTGAATTTATTTATAACTTAAGTTGTGACTATTTCAATCCATTTCTATTTTATTCAAAAACATTTCAAATATAATTAACTCTCTTACTCTTTAAGTCGAATTTCATTTATAACTCAAGTCCCATATTCAGTTAACTAATTAATTTATCAAATTAGTTCACTTCCATTTTATAGTTCAAAATTTGATTTTCCTTTCAAAAATCACTTTCAATTTACTTGAGTTCAAATTCCTTTTATAATTCAAGTTCGGATTTTTATTCCTTCACCAAGATATCAAACCATTTTTATTTTTGTTTTCTATTTCAATTTTCAATTTTTTTATAAGTCACACAACTTATTTTTCTCATTTCCATCAATTTTATATTCGAGTATATTCACGTTTAATTTTCAACTCAAGATTATACATCAATTTATAGCTTAAATATATATATATATATATATATTCCATTAATTCCAATCCTATAAGCTACTCAAGCTTATTTTTCCACAATTCCAAAAAATTTCGTCTAAATTTTATTCCATTCAGAATTTATAGACTATAGTTATATAGTCTCTTTACAATTCCAATTCTATATTTAGTTCCATTCGATATGGCTTCAAATCGAGTCAACTTTATTTCTTTATTTAACTTATCTTAAGTTAAATTCCAATTTATAGAATTTATTTTAACTTACTTAAGTTAAATTTTTATCAAAATTCAAATTCCATACTTTTCTTCCTTATTAATATCATTTTCACTTTATAGGTTCAAAAGCTTATTTCAGATGTATTACCAAAACATTTAAATAAGGATTTCTAGAATCGAAATACCTGGTATCTGTTTCAAATCATTTTGAAATCATATATATGTATATATAGCTCCTTTGGCTAACAAACCATTTCATTGGAATTTTCAAAATTCTCTTGGTTCCATTCCAAAATAATTTCCCTTCGAAATTTCAAAAACAACCTTGTTTCCAAATAGAAATATCCATATCAAATTATTCAGGTAGCAATCCGTCACTTAGAAACTCTAAAATGAATATTGATGATGCTGCGTGGTCATCACCAGGATTATTTTCCAGCGACCGAAGTGAGTTCAATGCTTTTATCACTTCAAAATCCATTTAAAACAGTTTT
Source organism: Allium cepa (assembly GCA_030765085.1). Lineage (NCBI taxonomy): Eukaryota > Viridiplantae > Streptophyta > Magnoliopsida > Asparagales > Amaryllidaceae > Allium > Allium cepa. The sequence goes on from CM060929.1 coordinate 64,014,191, forward strand.
TTATTCAAAAATATCACCAAAATAATAATACTATTATTTTATTCAAGCATTTTGGAAAATACTTCCAAAAATCTCCGGGATTTATTTTCCAAATTCTGATTTGAATCCATCTTTAGTTTTTAACTCATTTGTATAATTCATACAATCTCTATTTGGTTATATATATAACCATTTCAATTTTATAATACTGTCTTGATTATAATAATAACATCCAAACACACTAATATACTATAATTTTAGAAAATTATTTATTTTATGTCAAAAATAATTTGGTTAAAATTATTTCATTTACCCATTTCAAAACCATACTGTGTTAGTTTATCTGGTTCAAGTGTTTAGAAACTCCTATCAATTTAGTGGCATCCATTGTTCGACTCTAATTTATACGCCACTCAATAGATAAATCAACACAATATAAAACCATTTTATATTCACTAACAAATACACGCCCATATATATTAATACTCTCAACTCATTCTAGGGTACTACTGACCCTATTTCTAATGAGTAATCCCCACCAAAGCCAAGGTTCCTGCTTAACCTTCAGCTCTAATACCAAGTATAGTGACCCGCCGTTCCATATCCTTTGAGTTGATAATAATTCACTCTTAGTCAACCCAAATTGTACGAAAGGCGAATAACTAGGGTAAAGAAGAAGAAGAGATAGAAGAAAATAGAACAACAACAACACAGAATCTCAAAATCGCAGCGGAACAAAATATAATATATAATAACAGATTTTAAATACAAGAACTATACTGTTAATATGCATGCCATTATCAAAGTACAATAGACAACAATCAATCTGGATAGTTTAATAATAACTTGTCCTCACGCGGCGGAAATATAACCAAGTACGGAAATATGTCTCTGTCATCCAGCTCGTCTCCTGAATTCCATAGCATCCTATCATGAATCTGAAATACTTAGTCTGACTCGAGCATTAGAATAAAATAACACCCGAGTCATTTGGAAAACTAGCATGAGAAAACACACTCAATTTGAATTATTAAAGTTATCAAAACCCTTTGAAAACAAAGGTATCTCGTAAGACTGCGTCATACATAAACACGACGAGTTTTTCCCTTACCATAACCAAAACATTTTATAGAAAATCTAGTGATATTATAATAGTGTCTAAGTACAAATACTTATTCAAATAGTCGAATTGTTACATTGATTAAATTCCAGCATACCATGCTTTACAAACAAAACCATAAAGGCTTGTATTGGAGAATGAATTCCACATAATGACTGGGCTACTGGGGTACCGCTCATCACAGTACACCTCTAAAAAAATGTACCGAGGACCTCGCCGGGATCCCTTGCTACACAAGACCAGCCTACCCCTAACCTGGATAGAACCGAATATTTTATCACCCCGGGTGTTCCCACGCTTAAAAAAAATCGAGCACTCCCTTTTTCATGCACAACCATATCCATGATTTATATATATTTCCGAGGGTATCTAGAAAAGTGATAACAAACCCTAATTAGGTGCGACCCACTTAGCCTAGCTGCATCTCCCCCGTTTTAGTCATTTTCGGTTGATGAGGCTTGAGGCTAACGATACCTTTCAAGAACAATTCCACTTAGAATGCTCATCGTCCTCCAATGACAATGTTCTGATAGCATTCGTCCAAACATGTTGTCCTGGGTCTGAACAAACTAAATCACCATCTTCACTATTTCACGATATCCACTCATAACGTTCAAACCGGATCGAAGTGGTTTTCGGATAATTATATCGGATCCCAGTCTCTTCGAAACGATTAACGAAATTGGCCAATATTGATAATTGGTTATTTAACTATCAAGTAACATCCATAAGCAGTCACTAGGCCCATATTGTAATTTTCTTCCAAATATTCATTTCAAAATACCTTTACAAAGGTATATATTCAAATTTCTTCCCATATTCCAATATTTGAAAACAATTTCAAATAATTAAATCCATAACAGGATATTCCCAAACCATTTCAACATTTAGAAATATTTCCAAATTTCCATTTTAACACTTAGGAAAACATTATAAGTCTTATTTTCCAAAATCATTTCAAATATCAACGTTTCAGAGAATATTTCATAGCTTATCTGATAAGTCTCCGGAATCATTAATTAATTTCCTTTAAAATAGATTACACTAGTTTATGATTCCCACGACCTATTTCTAACTTTCTTTATGAATTTTAATTCATTTCTTGAAGTTCCCTTGTTTCAATGATTAGGAAGTTTTCCGTAAATTTTCCAGAATTCCACTATAAGATTTCTCTTTTAAAAATCATTGCCATTTAACACACTTCGTTTATGAATCTTGGGAGCATTTATAAATCAATTCCAATAACTTCCCACCTCAATATATGTAAAAGAAATTTAAAAAGAATAGTAATTTATTTCAAAACATGTTTAAGTAATTAATTTAAAAATCAAAACATTTTAAATAAAAAATCAAAACTCATTTCCAACTCATTTTGATATAAACTAATCGGTTTACAAAATTTATTGTAAAATTTTGAATTTTATTTCAATTAATATTCAGTATTTGAAAAATGAACTTCTGAAATATCTCAATAATAACTAGCTTTTAATTATATAGTTTAATAAATAAAATTTCCTTTTAAAACAAAACTTGGTTTTTAATAAAAATATATTTTTCCTTCTAAAGTCCCAATAACCAATCTAACTTATAAATCCCTCATGATTTACAACACATCGATTTCCTTCCCAATTCCCTAGCCATTTCACTTTCCAAAAATAGACTCTACTTTTTTTTTTTTCCAAAAACTGTTTTCATATCTTGATATAAATTAACACTATGAATTTTTTATTTCAATTTATCAACTAATATCATTTTCCTAATTTATAAACATGTTTATAAATTTTATAAACTCGTTTCCAAATTTATAACAAACTTACAATAATCACTCCATTTATAAATCGGTTTCTATTAAAATCCCATTTACAATCTATTATTCAATAACCTCCAATTATTTCTTGAACTCGTTTAAAATTCCAATTTCAACTTCTTTGCCATATTTTTTACAGACATAATTTAAAAATCCATTATTAAAAATTCTCTATATAAATTATTTTAAATTCCTACTTTAAACATTTTACGAATAGTTAAGCACAACTCCAAATCAAATATATTTTTCCAAATCAGTTTCGTTAAAAATAAATCCAATTTCGATATAAATATTTTTATATCCAAAATATCCTTTTAAATTCAAAAATAATATTTATGGTATTTAAAATACCAAAAGTTAGGCCAGTGCTACTATAGAATCAATAATTCACATCACAACAATAATCTATAATAGATTATTCTAACACATCATATATTATTATATATGAAAAACAATCAATATAAATTCGAGGAATCCAGTTGGATCCCTCTAACCGGTTTCTCTGCATCCACAGATGTTAATACAACATAAAAAAACCAATCCCACTTCGAGGGGATATCGCGGTATAAAGGGTCATCCGCTATTATACGGGGTGCATAGGGTCTCATCCACTGAAATATGTGGGAATATCAATCTAACTACTAATATATATACTACTATATATATTTAACATTCAACAGATAATAATTTATAATTCAACCAGCATTCAATAATTTATTTTACCTACTTAAAATAAATTCGACAATTCAAATGAGTCGGAATTTCTCACCTTGACTTTTAATTGCAATCCATCTCCAATTTGAACTCTATTGCGTAGATTTTCCAACTACAAATTTCACACGATTGATTTCGTTCGATCGAACCATGTATGAATTTATATGGATTGATGAACGTCGAAATGAATTAATTGATAATTTAAAATTGTCCTTAAATAAATTACCTTCCTACCAATCACGTTTAGCACAAAAGACATCGGGACCCTGGTTTCATTTACTGTTCGTCGCCCTTTCTTCTGCCACCATCGACTGTCGGCGACTATGCCCTGCAACCTCCAGTTGTCGCGAAAACCACCCCATGTCACCACAGTCCAGCCTCCAACATGCGAAGCCCCAATGCTTTGTCCTCTGCAGCCTTCGCGCGCGTGTGTGAGCGCATGCAACAACGCCCCCAAACCCTAAATCGTTTGCCTTAGATCGACATGGCCACGGCCTGCTACTACCATCTTCCCCCAAACGTGACTCGACTAAGCACCACAACTCCATCCCTCTGTCACAGTACATCACGAGCGCTGCACTCAAACTCCTCTAGAAGCCACCTCACGACGCCAAGCCCTCGCCTCGTATCTCGAGCTCGAGCTTAAAAAACCCTTGCCTTTGCCAATTTGAACGCGATCATGTTCGTCTCTTTTTTTTATTTCGAACAAAGGGAGCATCGCGAGTTTTCCTTTTTTTATTGATTGATTTTCAATTTCGTGAAGGAGAAGGGAATACGATACTTTTTTAATCTTTTTTCATCTCGTTCAGACTGAAAGGGAAGAGGATACTCGTGCTTTTTAAAAGGAAAAAAATGGAGGTCGCGTGTTTGAATGGTTTTTGGGCTAGTGGGATAGGTCGGTTAAGAATTTGACCCTGATTCGATTTTATAAATTTTATATTGAAATTATCTCGTTACATACCTCGAAATTTCGAACCCCTATTTAGGCATGCCGCCCTGACATTCGAAATATTATACCGCTATTCCGAACCCATTGGAATAAGTTTTGCGTCCTAATTCGATTGTATAGAGAAGATAGCTTTTTGGACCCAATTATTATATTAGATTTCGATATTAATTTCAACGTGTTTCTATCCCATACTATTAAATGATAACTCCAAACACTACGAAATTTGAAATCGCATAATAATACATTATTACGGACCCAATGGATTCGTCGAATTACGAGAATGTGCCCCGGATTGTTATTTTAACACGTTGATTAAATCGATGATTTTCAAAATTTAAGAAATCGCTCAAAATTTCAGTTTTAAAATCTTGCTAACTAATTTCTAATACAAAAAGAATTTATACCAATGTTAGAAATCTTTTTGATTGATAAACAACTCCAATTTCCAATTATTTAACGATTTTCAATTATAAATTCAACAATTAAATTTATTTGGTAAATCGCTATATTTGGAATTTAAATTCATTTTAAAATTTTCAACCAACCTCTTCATATTCAAAAATCAAATTATATTCCAAATCCATATTTAAAACCACTTAAATATTCAAAATCAAACGACGAAAAATCCGGGTCGTTACATTGGGTCTCCGTTCTCGTTATCCACCCCCCTCCACCACTGGGCTTTCTTGTCCGAACTTGTGCATCTGCAGATGCATGATGGCCATTTCTTCACGAACGTCAATTTTTGCATATTGTTGGTGATGATGATCCCTTATAGGGAGAGGCTTCTTGGTCTACTATCTGATGCCAGAGATATGTGGCAATAATACAGTGGAGAATGGTGATGCATGGCCGGAGTAGGTGGCATGCTCCTAATAACCAATGGAGACTTGGGCAAAGGTCATCTTTTTCGAGATCTAGGTCGGAGTACTTCCCGTTGAGGTCGGGAGCGAATTGATTGTTCTCTAAGCCCTGGGTCCTTCCTTGTCCTCTATCACTAAGGAATTCAAAACGAAGAATGCGGTCTCCATCTACCATCCTTAAATAATGGAAAGCGAACTTTCTCTTAGTTGAAGGAGATTGGCGGCACTAGCAATGGTGTTGTCGTTAGTTTCATGTTCATTGGAGTTGTTACCCTTAGGCCCTGGTTCTATGGTAACAAACTATAATAGGTGTTCGAGGGGAAAAAGTGAAGGAAAAATGAGAGCTTTAGGAGGAGGTCTTCATTCTAGTTCCAAAAGGTTGACTAGATTAATAACCAACCTCGAAATTGTGCTCACTAGGGTATATTAGCTAGGACGATGGCTGATATCTTGGTTAAAAAATTAATATTCATGCGATACTAATATGCAAAAAAGTAAAGAGACCACGGTTTAGATGGCTTAGACCAAAGGTTGTCTACATCCATTATGATGAGCCTTTTATTATAATACTTCGGTTACAATAACCTAAATTACAAGATGGAGTTGCTAAAAATGCAAAGGTATTCTCTTTATAGGCTATTGTTTTTTAACCCTTGTGAAGTGACAATGCACGTTGTATTTATAGCGGCTGAATTTTATGCTTGGATGACTAAGATTGGTCTGAACAAACTCAAGAAATGCTTTGGGCCGCTGTTGGCTATGACAGATGATCATGCTAATTGAGACATTAGATAGTTTGTAGGGTATGGATATAGACAGCTGGTGGGCTACATTGTGAATATGCCCTGAAAACATGGCAGACGACGTGGGAGTAGGGGGTGGCTGTAGCATAGGTACTAGGGTGTCAGATAACTATTAGAGGGGTTGCTACACATCAGCCATTTTTCAGATGTGCTACACTAATGAATGCCAACCTTTCGAAGAAGTTGAACAAGCGGGTGTCGTTTAAGTCAGGGAGGCTTGATGCTTGCAGACATGGTTGAGGGAGACTAGGGGGTTCTCACAGGCTGTGGTAGGCCAGCATATGGATGATAGCAAATGATGAGGCTGTTTTAATAGCTTGGTGGCTGGCCAAGCTGAGGGTTGAGGGACCCCAACTTCTTATAATAACCCACCTTGACCTTGCCGCGCGTTGCCCTGGGGAACCGACCTTCGATCTTGTCGAAATGGATAATGTATATTATGAATGGGCTTGGCCAGACCGACATGTAAGATGCGAAGCGGATAGGCTGTGCCTGAGACGGAGATGATATATAGGCTCTGATCGCTGTTACTCGGGTCGGGGCGGGTCGGGTCGGTTGAGGAGATAGACAGTGCGATATGTGGCCAAGGTAAATGAGGGTGTCTAAGAGGCTAACCCACTTCTTTTTTGAGATAAATACAAGCAATAATATCTGAATTGTTTTCCGGACACCGAATGTCCGCATATGCTTTTCAATTATCAGAAATTTTACATATTTTAGGATAAGAATGCCAATAGAATTTGGATTTTTCGGGGTACTTATTAATATGCATAGTTAAGATCTAATTTATAAAGTTTCGTCTATTGCAAAATTCAAAAATTATATTTTTTTCCCTTCTCATCAATTTTTTTTACTAATTTTCAATATTTTATCCGAATTCAACAAGCTTTGTATTCTTTTGCACAGAGATGACATTCCGAAAGTAATGAAATAAGTTTTGAGATCAATTTAATTTGTTCAACTGACGTATTAATTTATTTTAGTCTAATTAATTAATAAGAGGGCGCTCACGGGCTTATTTTTGCCCGTTACCATTTATAACGCGTCGGATGCTTTAACGCATTAAGACGCGGGAACGCTCCATTCTCGAATCAAGCCTTTTTGAGCCATTGGAGGGTAGAGATACGTTGGCGTCGGACATATCAGATACGTATGACCGTTTAACCTCCAAGGGCTCCTCCTCCTCCTTTCTCCTCCCTATTCTATATATATTTTACCTTCATTATCTCTAACTCCACACGTCCATACTAACAAATAATAATTTTTATCCGTCAATCCAAAAGGCTATCCAGGTGTATTTTTACACTTCTGTTTATATTTTTCTTGTCTAATATTAAATTTTTAATAATTTTTGAATACTTTTGTAGTTTCGTATTTTCAAAATGCCGAACCGAAAGGCTCCACACACTTGGACATCCAACGCTACTCAAATAATGCTGAAATGTGTTGTAGAAGCATATGCTATCCGCAGTAGTAATAAAAAAAGAGTGCATAGAGCTATAGTGGAAAAGTTTAACCGAGCTGTAGAAAATATTTCGTATACTTAGCCGATAGACGAAGTCAAAATCTAGCATAAATACAAAAGCTTAGAAGTGATTGGGTGAAATAGGAAAGTTTGTGCAACAAAACTGGTACTGCTTGGGATAATCATAGACAAACTTTTACAAACAATGAGGAATAGTGGAGTGATCATGTAAATGTATTTTATACATGCATTTTTGTTTTTGTAATTTTTTGTTAATATTTTTTGTTTTACTTGTAGGAATTTGGAACGATTGTTTTTAAATATAAAAAGGCCGATTGACAATTTGTAGTTGATGCAACAATTGTTTCATGGGACGAACGCAACTAGACAAACATCGTATATGCCTGTTGCTAATTAAGAACCACCGCAACAAGCTACCCCTCCTCCCATACAAATCCAGTTTGATAGAACATGGGCTTTTAAAGGGTTTTTAGTCAACTAAATGAAACGCAAAGCGGATAAATTTAAAATTTGAATCACCAACCAAACCTCCATTGTAACAAACTCTACTCATTAGTTCATCTACTGGTGCACGTACTAGTTTGAGAAGACATCGTGGAGAAACTGATGAGAAGTTGTGCGACATCATTGACTGAATGCACGAGAAACATATGAAAAAATCTCGTACAAATTCAGACAGTCTGAACACAGGTAACAACACAAACAGCGTATATGTCGTGGCCCATTTTCATACCCTTTGAACCGACAATAAACCACATATGTCCAATTCAAATTGCACGAAAAGACGGAACATGAAGAGTGGAGAAAATAGACATAACAGAATCTCACACGAATGAAATAATATATACTATTGAACAATATTTTTAGAACGGAAAAATTTATAAATATATATATCAGAGTATAACCTAAATTCAACTTGGACAGTTATAAACATCTGTCCTTACAATTGCTGACAAACATCAAATAAAAACAAACAGATAGTGGATAATAGAATATGTCATACGTAGATGAATATCTCCAGCTCTCCTCTGGAAACTCCAATTATCTTTGACTAAACCTGAAACAACTCGGATCTGACCCGAGTATTGAAAATATTCAGATCAGGCTTGATAAACTAGCGTGAGAAAAACTCAATAATAAATGACAGTGTCATATATCAGCTTTTAAATGAAATACTTTGAAAAAAAAAGTATCTCATAAGACCACGCCCACACATAAACACAGACGAGTTTTTACCTTATGATAACTAAAACACTTTTATATTAAAACATTTGATATTATTTTTAATGGCATCTCTTTGAAAACATTTGCAAATAAACTTATTAATCTTATCTGAAATGGTTACCCATATAGCATTTCGAGGCTATTCACTACGCCAATACAAACAAAACTGCAGGTTCTTATTAGAGAATGGATTTCCATACAAATGACCAAGTAAAGAAACTACCTTCCGATGGGTACACCTTTAGATGGATGTCCCGGGGAACCATCACAAAGCCCCTCTACCAAAACAAGACCGGCCTACCTCTATAACTAGATAGTACCGAATATGTCATCCCCTGATCGTTACCGACCTTTAACCGAGCGCGCTCTAGCATACAAACCATATTAATTTACATCCCGAACGTCATAGCTGGAAGAAATATATCTAGAAGGGATGATGATACCCTAATTGAAAATGACCCACTTAGCTTTGCCACATCTAACCCTGTTTCGGTCATTTTCGGTTGATAAGGCTCGAGGCAACAATTACCTTTTCACATAGCACATCTTCTTTCACTTTGAATGCCACATTGACATTCCACATTCACATAACTGATTTCTACAAACGTATAACTTCCTGAGCTCGTATGTCGTAGGAAAGGGAGTTAAGCTAAGAGAAGGTGTCTTCTCCGCCACCGATTGATATACTTTTATAGTGATCACTCATTATGATTTGAAATGCAAGGTCAGACATTCATCCATACAAGTTCGTTCTAGGACCGAACGAAACCGAAGGAACTTTCCTCAGCCATTACCAGGCGAGTAGCCCTTATGGTTTTGAGTTTTTTCATAACAAAGAGACCGCTGCTACAATATAGTGAATCAGGAATTTATCCTCAATTAATCAACAAGTAGTCCTTCCTTATTATTCGTCTTAATATATCCGTCTTCAAACATCTTCATTTTTCGAACACGTAAATTGGTTCGAAGTGGTTTTCGGATAGGAATCACCCAAATCTGACCCTGGCTCCTTCGAAGCCAATCATCGCTTTAAAAGATGTTAAGTTCATATGTGGGTATCAATCATAAATCAATTACTTCATCTTTTATTTAAATCAAATATCTTTCTTAGATATATTCTCTTCAATTTATTCCATTTTCTTTTCAAGAGTACATGGAATCATTAAGCCTCATTTCTTAAATCATTTGATTTATTTAAACTTTACTTAAATCTTGGAATGATTCCAAATCATTTTCTCTTTTACTTAGGAAAACCTTTCCAAATCATTCATTAAATCTAAATCAATGATTTCTTTCATTCAAGTTATAACTTTTAAATTAGAGAAAATATTCCCAAATCATTTATTAAACCTTAATCAAAAAAATTCTTCTTAACTTCAAACCATATTCTTACAAATCAAAGATTTTCATAACATAGCACTACTGCCATTTTAGATATGGTAAATTTCACCTCCAGGGACCAATGGCAAGTAATCCTACATCATGAATATCTTTTTCTTCAACGATCTTTGTCTTCAATATGTTTTATTTTGAAAATTAGTTTGAAGGGGTTTTTGGATAGGAATCACCCAAATCCAATCCCGGTTCTTCGGATAGGAATCACCTAAATCCGATCCTGGTTCCTTCGTACCAATCATCGAATAAAAGATGTTAAGTGGTTAAATAACATTCAACGAATTTGTTTCTTTTATTTTATCTTGGAAAAACTTAAATATGATCTTTTAGAGCATCCAGCCTTTCCTTTCGACCTAATCCACCCCTCGTCTAAAAAGAGAAAACATAAGCCAGGTAAGTTCAAGGCACTGATTGCTCCATTCCTAACCTTAGTTAAACACCTTGTTTTAACTTCCCAGATCTCACAGGTGGAACAATGCACTAGTAGTTTCCGCATACTTAGTTTGCTAATATGTGACGCCCACCTCTATACTCGCACTAACCAAGGACACTACGGAGTAATGCCGTCGACTAGTGCGAAAAATAAGGCTGTTGAAGAGCGACCATCTGTGTAATTTCTTTGTGCGAGTCCTGATATACCAGATAGAAGGTCACGCATTTCATTTCAAAAGGAAATCTGACAAACCGATACAAACTCAAAGCTATTACACAGTGGCTATGTGGTCTTCGAAAACAAATATAAAATAAACATGACATAAATCAGTCACAGATATTCATATCACTAAGGCGGAAATAGATATGAATATAACACATAAAAGTGTATATCAAAGTAATGGTCATGTAAGATCCACTACATCACAAAAGAATTGGTACAAGTGCTGGACAAAAGAATATGCATACATCAAGGAGTCCCTATCTCGAATGTATAAAACAAAAACTACTAAGCTAAGTAGTTAGCCAAAAGTAAGATGACGGACCCTGATAAGAAGTCAAGTAGAAGCACCTGAAATACCTCGGTCTAACCCGAGTATTACTCAAGAAGAAAATAATAAACGGATCAATCTAGCTATAAATATCATATAAAATGAGATAGGACAAGAGACATGACAAAAATGTATGATAATAATAATGCCATACTGTGACAAGTATACATTAAATAACAACAAAAATCATACTATATCTCAAGAATCTCAAACACCAAAAAGAATGTCATATTCTTTATTTTATTCACCAAACCACAAATATTGACAAAACATATTAGTGCCAATCGCGAAAATTGGTGAAACACAAATTCTAAAAATCACCAATTAGAAATCCATAAATCACAAAGGGGGAGGCCTATCACAAACGGGTGCATGAAAACTCACCAACACGTGCATCACAAACGGTTCGCTAACCCATGGTCGCTGACCATAGTGCCAGAACATCGATGTAGTACAATAACAGTACGTCCGATGAACTTGAAACTCAAATAATTTGGAACAACGACGTAGTACAATAACGGTACGCCCGATTAACCCGAAAATCAAAAAATTCGAAACAACAACGCAGTAGAATAATGGTACGCCCGATGAACCCAAAACTCAAATAATTCGAAACACGCAGTACAATAACTGTGACGACCCTGACTCGACCTTCGAAAATGGGCACCGAATATATCACCTATATTCAAATGCCGCAGATCCAAATGTCGAATCTGGTTCGCCGGAGCTTATAACACATTAAGTATAATAACACAGTGGAAGAAAAAGAATATATCAATATACAATATTGAGATAATATCTGATACAACTAAATGATATAATGAATATAAATATACATCAAAGATATGATATAAGATAATAGCAGCGGAAAGAAAATGTAACACCAGTAGCGGAACAATATCTCCAATATGGTCTTCAAGAGAGAAAGAGAGATAGAATCCAGAACTGCAACTCCATCTCCAAAGCACCAATCCAGAAGTAGATCGAACTCCTAGTCAAGATGAAGTGAAGCAACTCGATCCAAATGCGATTGCCAATTCCTAAGGCTGAAAGCTATCAAATCTACACCTACTATTCGATTATCTGAAAAACCCAACTCTAGACTGCCCATGTGGAAAATTGTCGTCACCCAGAGTTTAGAAAGGGAACAATAAACTTCAGGTTAGTCATGGGACTCGTATGAGCAAGCAAAAATAGTTTATCTTTAAAACAACAACAAAAGAATTTAAAAGTTGAAAACTGCAATGCTTTTTAGAAAATGAAACTACCATAAGGCCTTCCACCGCACACACAATGCAAATACAGAATTGGAGGAGATTTCTCCTTATGATAGTCAAATATGCTTACTACGCAAAAATCTTTTGATATTATTATTATTATAAGTGCATAGTGTGGAAAACATTTCGAAAGTATAATATTAATCTTAGCCAGCATAGGCATTTCGCACTTATGCCTACTATAGCTACCATGTTCAATAGCAGGTTACCGCCACATTCCATGGCAGGTTATATAACTAAAACCGTACAGGGCGCGTATTGTTTTGTTTGAATTTCCAACAAATGGTCAGGCTAAGGAACTTCTTACTGTCACATAGGTACGCCTCTGGTGGGACGTCCCGAGAACCTACCCGGTTCTCTTCCAACACAAGGTCGGGTTATCTATGTAACTAGGTAACTACTACTCGAGCATGCCACCTCCCGATCGTTTGCGACCTTTATCCAAGGTACCTCTAATCCAACAACCACAAAGCAATCACAAAGTAATAGATTTGCAGTGACCACATGAGTTAAGTATCTGGGCTCCATACCATGATACCACCCTTTTCCAGAAGGGAATGGCACACCCTAAAGGGAGCAACCCTCATAACCTTACTGCATCTTTCCTGTTTCGACCATTTCCGGCGTGTGAGGTCCTGATGCAGTCTCGTCCATAATGCTACGCTTTATACAAAAGCCATGCTTTGATCAATAAATGATTAACAACACACAACAACACTCAGCATGCCACACTACCAAATTGGGAGTATATCACTGATAACTATCAACTACATAACCTCTGAGCTCATACGTCTCAGAGAAGGGTGTTAAGCTAAGAGAATAAATCTCCGCCACCAAGCAGAAATGTATTTGATAGAGATCAGTTTTATATCTCAAAGTGTAATGTCAGACATACAACCATACAAGTCTGTTCCGGGTTCCCCAGAACCGAAGGCACTTCGTCCAATAAAGGAAGAAGCCCTTGCAATCCGGATATCCACAATCCCAATCGGACTTTCCATCACTTAAGGAATCTCTATACCGTAGATACTCGGTGTAGAGACAATCGATATGTTATCCTATCGTTCTTGCAAATACCCGGTCTTCAACACCGGTCTTCAAATGCGATCCATATACGTCGTATCATTATTTGGAATGGGTTATATGACACGAAGTCCTCTCCCGGCTAAACCGAATAGTGAGCGTAATATTTAAAAACATATGGATATGGGATTTTAGTTAATTCACTACTTATTACCCAAAATCTTTCTTTTAAATGGTCAAACAAATTACCATTTTAATCCTTTAAACAAAAAGATTCACCTCACAAAGTTCATTAATCTTTTACCAAAATTCATTTACAATATTTAAACAAAAGATCTATCTTTGAGATCCTCTTTTGTTTGAAAACAACGTTTCACAAATATTTCACAAAGATTCCTTTATAGGTTTCGAAACAATTTCTTTTCAAATCTTTTATATAAAAGTTACCCCGTTAATTTCAAATAAGGTTCAACTATCTTCCACAAAGATTAATCCCTAGCTTTCAAAACTATTTCAATTCCATTTCACACTTGAAATCTTTTAACACAAATTTGAAATCCTTTCCTTATATGAAAGCTATTATTATTTGAAAACAAATAGTTTTCGTTTCAGAAAAATCCGATTACATTTATATAAGTTAAAGCCCTCGAGTTAAATTTAAATTCTCAAAACAATACCTTTAAAATGGTTTAACCCATATATAACTTGTATAACATCTTTAAACCATAGTTTCCAAACATAGAATTCAATTTCAAATTTTGAATTCAAATTTAAATCAAATTATTTAAATTTCAAAACTTTATCAAGTTATTCAAAATAACTTTTATCCTCAAAATCCCTTTTCACAAGCTTTTCATATTCAACCCAATTCCATTTCCAAAACCGTTTGGATTTAAAATTCAACTTTTAAAACTATTTTGAATTAAATTCAAATATCTGTGACTTAACCAATTTCCTCATGAAATCCATATTTATGTGTGTGTATGGTGTAGTACAGGGGTTTCACACAATAGTGCAACATCATTAATCATCACAGATTCAACCATATCAATCTCGATAAGCGGTATAATCCATAACGCTTATCTTCATTCACAGATTCACAGATAAAGTAAATTTATCAATCATAAAGATTCACCATTACGATTCGATGTGGGTTTCGGATAACCAACTGGAATCCGACTCCCTGTCGCATCGAAATTCAAATGCCATTTTACAGGCCAAGGGGTTTTCACATTCACACAGCAATATATTCATCACAGATATAAATTACATTAAACACAGCTCAAATCAAAACAGAGCATCACAATCAGGGATATCGACAATTCAATCATCCAATAAAATCCAAACATTCATTAGTAAGATCAGTTAATTGTCTGATTAATTCAAAATAGATTAATTACTTATGAATCACTTGCTAATCCTGGTTAATTAATATTAATAAATCATAAATCAATTTGTTCAATTACTCTTTAATCATTTATTAATTAACCATTTAATTATTAAATTTATTCTTAATTACTTACCTTGATTTAATTAATCACCTTAATTAATTATCCTTAAAGTAATTATTGTTTAATCACTTGATTAATCAACCTCTAATCATTAATTAATTATTCTTAATATTTCATTAAGTAATTATCTTTAAGTGATTAAATACCCTTAATTTAATTACATAAAGTAATTATCTTTTAAATCAATTACATTAATAAATTCACCATCAATTTATCACATTAACAAATTATTCTTTAAGTAATTAAGTAAGTAACCTTAAATTATTTACCTTAATTAAGTAATCAATTAATTATTAAGTAACCAATCTTTAATTACAAATTGATTAATCTCTAATCACTTAGTTAATTACAATTATAATTTAAATTAAATTTCATTCAATATAAATTAATTATTTATCTTTCATTTGAAAATCTACCTTAATAACTTTAAATCAAATCTTAACTTAAAATTTGCCAACATTATTTACTTTATTAATACTAAACTCTGTTTAACATTTTAACTTAAAAGTTTATTAGGCTAATCCTCTAGAAAATGAAACCCGAGAAAACTATACGTTTACTCGAGTTAAACTCGAGTTTCTCCCACATTTTCCCGAGTCCCCTCTCTTTTTCACCTTTTTTCCTTCTTCCACCTTTTTGTTTCTAAGTTCCAGTTATAAACTTCGATAACAGGCAACACTCACGACCCAAGTTTCACTCGTTCAACCCCTCATCTTTCTCGAGTAACAACTCGCATCGGCCATCATCAACTTCCTGACAACTATACATGGTCGTGCACGTGCACGGCACTTCGCCGTCGTTCTGGCGAATCACGTCATCTCCGAAAAGTCACGAACAAATGCCACACTCGAAAGCAAAACACCATTCGTCACGAAAAAATCGAAATCACAATTAAGCTTCCAGTTCAAAAAACTCGAACTCGACCCATTCAACAAATATTCTTCGCCTCACCAATGTCGTCCATCAGAGGCGACGCAACTCCGGCCTCACCTCGCCGATACTCCATTCCACTCTTCCCCTCAATTTCGTACAGCTCGATCCATCAGAGGTGATGAAATCACCTCGCTTCTGACCACTTCCAAAACTCGCGTAAAAACCCTAAATTCGTCTCGTCCTATCGATTCTTACAATAGATAATTTTTTTTACATTTTTCTTGAAATCATCGATGGCCATACTTGCTTCATGCAAAGTTTTATCATCCAAAAATTCTTCGGCCACCAGAAATTGATCGAAATGCATTTTCTAATTAACTACGAACTGCTCGTAGGATACTTAATTAAAAAAAAAATCCCATTTTTGTTTTAAAATCCTATTTTTGAATGTCGATTCAAGTTATATAATCAAATAACAATTTGAAATACTCGAATATATCATATGATTTCTTTTTACTGTAAAATTGAATGTACAAGGTCCATATTCCACTATCAAGCTTCAAAACAAAATTCAAGGCTATGATTTAAGTTTAAATTTATTTAAAATCCTAAGCTTATAATGTATTGTATGAAGATGAATTAATTTTCTTCTACTTTATTTTGCTCTGTAACTAGAAATTAAGAAGAATAGACCATATATAAATTTTCAGTACAACAGAATTACACATACTACTTATTTAGAATATAAAGCAAAGCACATACCATTCATAAATCAAATACACAAATTTAAATTTGAAAAACGGTATGTTTTCTCACCTGAAAACAAGTTTGAACAGAAAGCCAATATCTGTTTTTTAAAAACCGCAGTTTGATTTTCCTGTAAATCTTTTCTTCTTTTGTTTAGTTGAATGATGTTTAAGTTTGTAGATAATGATGTTCATTTTCTTTTTAGGCTTGCTAAGTTACGAACGAACATGAATAAGATGATGTATATATATAGAAACAGTTTTGTACAGGGGTAGGAGCTTCTGGTACAAGTTTTATTTCTTTTGATCGGATTAATTTTTTTTTGTATGGAGGCTGAAATTATTTCTTTTGCAATTCGAAATGACCAAATGTTGTGCCTGCATTAAATGCAAATGTCTTCCTTTTAAGCTACAGCCTTATCGAAGTTGATTCTTATATGCAGATATATATATATTTGTTTCTTCTTTCCTTTTCTTTCTACATGTTAAGACCTCTTTTATTCACGACTTAGCGACCTATTCGACTCAACGATCTAAAGCACAAAGCGGCTTAACATGGCACGACCTAACGACCTAAAGCATAGAGCAGTTCAACATGGCACGACTCAACGGGTTAACAACCTAGCAATTCAATGAAGGCAACGACCTAACGAGTTAAGGAAAGAGTGACCTAACGACCTAGCAAGCTTCAGGGTTAAGCCGCATGCCCATTGCCTCTTCCATTAGGTCGCTTACGACCCAATCAAGCCGAGATAACTCATGTGCTACACATGCTAAGTCGCTCACAGCATATATCTCGTCTAGGATGGCTCCATTAAGTCGCTAACGATTTATGCTACTTTGGGATCGCCCTTAGGTCGCAACTCCCTAGGTCGCCCACGGCCTAAACCACATGACCTAACTCCGAGACTCCCCTATAAATACCCCGCCTACTCCACATTGAAAGGGGATTTTTTTTCTGGATACTTTTGGGGGATTTTATGGATGATTTCTGGAAGACCGAGACTTTGCTGTTTTGACTTCTTCTTTAACACTTCAAACGCCAATGACACTTCAAAGAACCTCGAGCAAAGATCAAGTTCATTCAACATGAATTCAAAGAGCTTTTCTGCATCAAAGTTCTAACTAATTGCCTTCATGGTGTTGTAATTGAAGAATTATTGGAGAATTTGTAATCAAATCAATAATGGAAGAGATCAAGTGGACGTAGGCTTGACTTTGAGCCGAACCACTATAAAAATTGTTGTCTCTTTACTATTTTCTGTTATTTTTTGCTTGCTTTTAGTTCCCGTACCAACGGGTGGTGCTTTCGCTATATCACAACTCATACTGGGGTGTTAGCGTACATTTTTTGCGTTAACATTCTTTGGTGCTTTCACTGAGAACTGAACTAAGCAGTGCTCTCACCATTGCTTCACAAAGATTTGTTGAAAGACTCTTCCTAAGAAGCAGAAGTCTATCTGAAATTATGGCTCCTGGAAGAAAAAGGAGATCTACTAGATCTGGAGATGCTTGTGACAACACCGCCACTTCTCCCGCGTCAAATGAAGCGACTCCTAGTGTTGGAATCACAAGGGCGAGATTGGATGCTGTAGTGTCTAGGTTGTGTCAACAAATGGAAGCCCAGAACACTTTGATGTTGGACAAGTTAAATGCTTTGCTTGGAGTTAACCAACAACCAGAAAATAATGAAGAAACCTTTGTCGAGGATGTTCATAATTCCCAAGGGAAAAGTATTCCTTAAAGGGCAGCTGGCACCGTCGAAGGGGCACCTCCCCAAGCCAGAGGTTTAAGGATGCAGCCAACTCTTCGTGAACGTTTATCCAGGCAAACTTCCGAAAAAGTAGCTGACGTTTGTCCCGTGGGGTCTCTACACGATGAGGAGTACCTCTCGAGAATGATTCGACAAATTATGAAAGAGAGCATGCAAAGGGAGGAAGATGAAAGTGACTGGGGGTTTGCTCCAAGCAAGACTCCTTTTACTGAAAGGATTATGAAGGCTGAATTCCGAAGAAGTTTGGTCCCCCCACTATTCCAGATTATCATGGGACAAGCGATCCTAACCAGTTCTTATACAAGTATGACTGGCATATGACAGGTGCCAGAGCAACAGACGAGATCAAGTGCAGATACTTTCCTGTGTACTTGGAAGGAGTGACCGTGCTTTGGTTTACGAAGCTGCCAGCTCGATCCGTGGATCAATTCTCCGACCTAACTCAGAAATTCAAAGATCAGTTCAGGTTATATGCTTCGAAGGCCAAGGATATAACGTCACTATCCAGCCTCATACAAAGCCCTGGAGAGCCTATCAAATCTTTCTTAAACCGCTTTAATATAGCTTTGGCCGAAGTTGATAATGCAGAGCCTCGAATGATTCTGACTTACTTGATGCGAGCTATTGACAAATCAAGTGAATTCGAAAAGTGGCTAAAGATGAAAGAGCCAAATTCATTTGAGAAGTTCTACAAGAAGGCCGATGAATTTATGCGCTTAGAAAGCCTTCCTGTGCCGGCAAAAGTAGTCGTGACTGAAGTTGAGATAACAATGTTGCTTCTAACAAAAAGGAATCTGGTGGCCAGAAGAGGGAGAATGACGGTGGAAAAAACCAGAGAGATGTGAAGAAAAATTGCCGCTTTAGACCTTCACATTTTACTCCCTTAACTGATACTCCAGAAAATATCTTTTTTGTAACCAATGATGTTGTTGAATACCCCAAACCACCTGAGATGAAGCCTGGGAAAAATGTTATGCATAATGGGAGATTCTGTCGGTTCCACAATCAACCTAGCCATGACACTAATGAATGTCGCCATTTAAAGAATTTGATTGAAGAGCTGTTGAGACAGAGTAAATTACAACAATATGTGAAGAGAAACAGAAACGACCCAACTTCATCTACTCAGGGGCAACAAGTTCCTACTCATTAACCCGGTTTTAGGTAAGAGGACTGCAGCGCAGGAATCTGAGAGGCCTGTCATTAATGTCATCACAGGGGGTCCTCACCCAGCGGGCAGAAGTTGGGGTGAGATGGAAAGATATGCTCACGCTTTGAGATATGCCTCGGCGAAAGAAAATGTTTTTGTCTTAAAAGATGCTGCACCTTTAAAACAGCAAAGAACTTTTAACGATGACATCATATTCCGGGCTAGAGACTCTGTTGGTGTTGAGTCTCCTACCATGGTCACTTGGTGATATCTGCAGGCATTGGACCAGCTATTGTAAGAAGGGTGCTTGTTGACTGCGGCGCGTCTTGCAATGTCCTCTTCAGAAAGACATTTGATCAGATGAAAATTCCCATGGCTGATGTCCAAGCTTCCTCACATAAAATTGTTGGGTTCACGGGAGAACCAAAACAGCCTATTGGGACTATTGACTTATTTGTAGAGCTTGGAGAAGGGGAAAAGAAGGTGGTCCGAAAACAAACTTTTGTGATTGTTGATGAATTCTCCGCTTACAATGCCTTCTTGGGTTGACCGACTCTTGCCGCATTCAAGGCCATTCTCGCCCCATGGTGCTTGACTATGAAGTTCCCCACTGATAATGGCGTCGGTGTTGTGAAGGGGGACCAGAATTCCGGGCGAGAATTCTATCTCATAGAGTTACGGGAGGCAAAGAAGAGAAAAATGGGTAAGGGTGCGGCAGCTCCGCTCCGCATCAAAGAACCCACCTTGTAGCAATTACGGGGTGGATCCTTCACTGGTGAGCATAGTGGTGCACGAAAAGAGATTGATCCCAGAAAAACCAGTGCATGGGAGAGTAGAGTGGTGCCAGTGGAGGTGACGGTGCCAATATCTGTAGACATGAAGGATCCAAACAAGGTGT
The DNA here is from genome assembly GCA_030765085.1 of Allium cepa. Classification (NCBI taxonomy): domain Eukaryota; kingdom Viridiplantae; phylum Streptophyta; class Magnoliopsida; order Asparagales; family Amaryllidaceae; genus Allium; species Allium cepa. The sequence goes on from CM060929.1 coordinate 64,034,766, forward strand.
TGAATGTGGGTTCACAACTCGGTGTGACGGTTCAGAATATGTTGATATCATTCTCGAAAGCAAACCTGGATGTATTCGCTTGGAGTCATGCCGACATGTGTGGAATATCTCCAGAAATCGCAGTGCATGCTTTGAATATAGATCCAAAATTCACACCCGTAAATCAAAAAAGAAGAACCCAGGGTCCTGAAAGGTCGACAACATTAAAAGAAGAAGTAGATCGGCTCATGGAAAATGGCTTCATCAGAGAATCCACTTATCCAAATTGGGTTTCTAATCCGGTGTGAAAGTGGAGAGTATGCATCGACTTTTCAGACTTGAACAAAGCATGCCCCAAGGACTGTTTCCTGTTACCCAGGATTGATCAGTTGGTGGATGGAACAGCCAGACATGAATTATTGTCTTTTATGGATGCTTACTTAGGATATAATCAAATCATGATGCATGTGCCAGATCTGCTGCTATAAAGTCATGCCCTTTGGACTAAAGAACGTGTGGGCAACTTATCAAAGACTTGTTAATGCCATGTTCAAACCCCAGATTGGCAAAACTATGGAAGTATATGTTGACGATATGTTGATGAAATCGAAGAAGGCAGTAGACCACATGGATCATTTAGCAGAAATGTTCGCGGTCCTTCGAAAGTATGGGATGAAGCTAAATCCTCTGAAATGTTCATTCGGGGTAGAGTCCGAAAAATTCTTGGGTTTCATTGTGAGTGCTAGGGGCATCGAAGCTAATCCTGCTCAGATTGCTGCTTTAAAAGAAGTCAAAGCCCCTAGGACAAAGAAGGAATTACAAAGCCTCAACGGGAAAGTCGCTGCTTTGAGTTGGTTTATTTCCAAGGCCACTGATAAATGCATTCCCTTCTTTGACGCTCTGAAGAAAGGAAAGAAAAACTTTGAATGGACTCCTGAATGTCAAAAAGCTTTTGATGAACTGATTCGTCACATGGAAACACCTCCAGTACTTTCTAAGCCCATCAATGGTGAAGATCTTTTCATATATTTAGCGGTTTCATCTCATGCCCTCAGTGCAGCATTGGTACGGGAAGACGCAAAAGTTCAGCGCCCGGTTTATTACATCAGAAAAAGATTCACTGGGGCATATATGAATTATTCAAAGCTGGAAAAGCTCGCCTATTGTTTGTTGATTGCATCCAGAAAGTTGAGGCCATATTTCCAAGCTCATCCTATTAAAGTCCTCAATGATCAACCTCTAAAGCAAGTCCTATTTCGCCCTGAAACTTCGGTCGTCTTCTGAAGTGGAATATTGAACTCAGCAAATACGATATCACTTACCATCCCTGAAGGGCAATCAATGGAAAAGCTTTAGCAGATTTCATTGCAGAATACACAGATAAAGGTGACAGCGAGGAAGAGGTGACTGATGACATCCTGATCCAATGGAAATTATATGTTGATGGTGCAAGAAATGACTATTGCTCTGGAGCTGAGGTTGTGCTTGAAACCCCCGAAGGGCGGTCGTTGTGTTATGCATTGTAACGACCCGAAATTTTCGTAGCCGAAAGTTCCAAATAGTTATGAAAGAAAGAAGAAAGAGATAGAAGAAGAAGAACAGAAACACCCAACATCTCACATTCGCAGCGGATAAAATATAATAATAAATAATAGCGTACAAAAGAATACTATATTTGTCGATTACATTTTAATACATCAGAGTTTAAAATATATTCAAATGTTGTCATATACAACCAATTTACCTCAGAATTACAATAATATAATTACAGCGGAAATATTCTATGTGTTCTTGCCATCCAGCTCGCCTCCTGAGCTCTAAAATGTCCTTACCTGAAAATCTGTAATACTCGGTCTGACCCGAGCATTACACCAAAGTAACACCCGGGTCAGGCTGGAAACCAGCGTGAGTAAACCCAACTAACATGAAATACTACTAATATAAACCCGGGGTAACTCACATCAATTCAACAAATTCACAATTAACTATAGACAACATTTATTTCACATACTAATTTCTAAGTCCAAACTTAGATGAAATAATCCAACTTCATTTAAAACATTTCATTCCAGCCTATTGATTTCATAAATCATCTTATAAAAATTCGAAGTGGTTTCGGGTATTTCCTAATACCCGACCCCGGCCCCTTCGAAAACTCATGTCACCCCAACCCAAGTTATTCAATGGAATACACAACATTTCATATCAAAGATATTAATTCATTCAGAACATCCAATACCATTCAATTATCCATAAGCAAAGCTTAATCGCTTAGTTTCCTTCATTTAGCGTTAATTAATTCCAAATCAATTAATTGGTCAACCCATCATTATTCATCTTAAATAATCACCCTGGATTAATTATCTTTCAACTGTATTCAAGTAATTATCTTTAATTATCTTCACGATATTGATTATTCTTAATCCCAATCAATAAGTAATCTTAATTACTTCATTCATAAATTAATTACTACTTACTTAACTATCTTAATTAATCTCTTGATTAATTTCACAAAGTAATTATATTTTATTAATTACTTAAGTAATTATTTATCACATCATCAAATAATTATTCTGAATTACTTATACTTTACAACTTAATTTATTATTTATTCAACCTTTTAATTACTAAGATAAATAACCCAAATCATTAATTAATTAATTATCCATTTTTAATTACTCTACTATTTTAACGTATCACAAATCATTAAGCCTTTAGTAACTTTTAAAGCAGAAACATTTTCTTATTTATGTTTTAGGTTTAAACTACTTAAAATTCCCAATACTTCGAGTTAAGCGACAATTAGCTCGAGAACCGTCCAAAACCAAATTTACCAGATCATCAATTCACAGTGCATATCAAATCAACTCAATCATACAACCAAATATTTAAATTTAACCATTTAAATTTAAATAGAAATCCAACAGAGTGAGGTTTACTCACCTTTATTGTTTCGCAGTCCATTTCCCTTACGACTTATCCTTCACGATCATTGACCTTGGATAAACAATGGATGATCTATTAATATTTGAACTTATTCAACAATTTCTTTAGATAAGTTAATTAAACCCCTTAACACTTTATAAAAAAAATCAACTAGCATATTTGAAATGTGTATATACATATTTATTTTACTTTGAAACTACATATGCTAAAAATAACTTATATATATATATACTACTCCTTATATATATATATCATTTACTTAAACAGAATCTTCCCTCCTTACTGAAATTTTAATTTTTTTTCTTTTTTCTGAATATTTATTAAGACAAATATATAAAACTGATAAATTTGGAAACAACAAAACCTCACCTCGCTAGCTCGCATCGTCACCGATCACCATGACCGTGAGACGCGCCTACATCACTCTGGCCTAGCGATGCCCCAGTTCACCTCTGCCCATGCGTGAGTCGCCACTCGAGCCAACTACTCATCGTTGCAGTGCCTCGGGATCGACTCCACTTCGATGGGCCACCCCGAAGCCTTCTGTCTGTTCGCGAGCGCCACCAGACGCTCGAAGTAGCAGCGCCGCCCCATGCTTCCCCAATTCCAAACCCTAAGCCACTGTTCGCGATCCAAACGATCGACACAAGATTGCGAGTGGAGGCGTGCGGCCGCACTTCAATTTATTTCCACGAATTTGAATTAAGGAAGAACGCGAAATTCGATTAGAAGATGGGTTTCGAAATTTTGAGTAGAGGCACGAGAGGGGTTTAGCGGCCGTTTCTTCTTTCTTCTTTTTTTCAGTTTGATTCCGTCCTTATCCATTAGAGAGGAAGACGGGGAAGATATTTCCCTAAAGTGGCTTCGGTTGCAAGCTAGAGTGAAATCACGTGAGTAGGGTGATGCAATTTAGACTCTTAATTGATTTTATATAATCGAATATTGGAAATATCTCGTGTTCCATAACGCGAAATCCCGAACTCCGAATCAAATATGCCGATAGGCGTTTATAAAGTTTTACCCGCATTCCGAACTCAATGGAACGTGTTTCGGTGGCTAATTTGATTGTATGTGCGAGTTACAGAAGAAAACGATCAATTTTAAATTAAATCGATTAAAATAAATCTAAGCGTTTCGAGCTGCCAGGGTCAAACGAGAACTCTGATGGCTATGAAAATTGAAATCCGATAATAACTAACTATTACGGATTCAATGGAACTGGTTTCGTCGAATTCCGAGACTGTGCCTCGGAAGGCTATTTGAAATTCAATTTAAATTGTTAGAAATTCCGGGTTGTCACATTCCTCCCCCCTTAAAAGAATTTCGTCCCCGAAATTACTATTTAGGAAGAATAGTTCAAAACCCGTTTACCTTTCCCAAAACTCACAATTCAACATCCTACCAACTATCTTTAATTAAAGACTTATTATCACTTCAACCCTTTTCCTAAAACCTTCTATCGTTTTCAAACACTACCCTTTCGCTTAATCATTTAAGTTTAAATTTAAAACCAATTTTGAATTATCAAAATTTTCTCAAAATTTTTCTAACTCTCTAAATTTTTGAAAAAATTTGCCAGTGTCTCCTTTGCGCGGCTAGCTCGGTACAACTACAAAAGGCCTCTACGGGCTTCCCAAATACCAAAAAGAAACAGAAAGCCAAGTGGCTAGATCAAAAAACCCAATCCAATTCATACAGAAATTAAAATACATACCTTTTTGTCGGGCAATTCACATTTATCTTTTGGAATCAAATCCAATTTTCTTTTCCCTCTTTTAATACCAGCATAACTTACTTAGCAATAATATCCAACATAGCCCTTTAAATCATTTTATACATTTCCTCACAGAAGTTTTCACCTTTACTTCTATGCAAATTAGTTTTTTTTTTCGTTTTCATACAAATTCAATTTATTTCCTATTTGAATATTGAAATTCTATCTTTCATTTATAACTGATTTATATTAGTTTCATTTACTAATTTACATTAAATTCCAATTTGAAATCGTTTTGTTGTTAATAAAAATTCCCCAAAAAATTTCAAAAATTTCTAACTCCCAAAATTTCGAAAAAATTTTGGCAGTCTCCTTTGTACGGAGGAGCTTTTGCAATTTGACAAGAGACACTGTCGGAAAAAGCAAAAACAGATCATATTTCCTATTTTTATTGCGTAGGCGTACCTTATTTAGCATTTTAAGCATGCGGCTTATTTATTTTAGATATTTGTGCAATCCAAATCCAGCCAAACGGCCTCCAGGTACCTGTACTTACTCAATTTAAACATATAAGTACTATATATATAAAGTTTATAACATTTCTCTTACTTAAACAACTATAACACTTCAATTCTAAAAGAAATGCATTCAAAATAACTTCCATGAGCAATTTATATGTTCTCAAACCTTATTCAATTGCTTTCAACTAATTTATAAACCATTTCATTCAATTTCCATGGTTTGCAACTCAATTTTTTTACATTCCATTGATTTTAATCCAAACAAGCTTATATTCACTTCAAATGACTCAGAATCAATTTTATTTAATCTCCATTAACTCATAGCATTTTAATTACTTTTAATTTAGGCCGAACGACAACCAATTTTATGCAGTTTTGTCAATATTCGTTTAATTGGGTAGCTATTCCAGTTTATAACTACTTTAAATAAATTTTCAACTCATTCTGTATTTCTTCCATTTTATTTCTAATTTATTAACCAACCATTTATTTAGCTCGACGCATTCCATTCTTATATACTTCTAGCCATTCCCAAATTAATTCAATCCAAGCTTTTATTTAATAGGCTTTCACTTTTATTCGAAGCCAAGCTTCCATAAATTTTAAACTTAAGTTAATTTACTTTAATTTATTCCAACATCAAACTTAAGTTTACTTCTATTTGATTCTCATTTAATCAACTTCCATTAAATTTAGTTAGCCCATCAATTTTAAATTTTAATTTCAAATTCACCTTCTCAATTTATCAAAATAATATTCAAGCACAACTTAACTCATTTACACTTCAAATTAATATGCTACCGAATTTAAGTTCAGTCTGATAATCCAATTCCAATCACAACTTTGGTTTAATTTCTTATTCTATCAGACTTCATCCATTTATTATTTAACTCAATTAACCTATTTTAAAATTTTCATTTATTTACTGAATTCATTATCGAGTTTATTTTATTAATACAAAGCCATTCTCGAACTATTTCTACTCATCTGGATTTTATTTGCAACTCAAACCATTTCTATTACAATTCTCTTCTATTATATCCAATGTACTTACAAATTTCATTAAATATTATTCAAATCACACTTGAATTTTATTTGTAATTCAGACCATCTCATTTTCAATCCAACTCTATTTTATTTTTATTTTACAACATCTCCTCTTATTTATTTCATTATCAAATCCAAGTCGAATTCCATTTACAATTTGAATTCATTGTCAAATTCCATTATTAACTTACCATTTATTTTATTTCCCCAAGTTAAATTTTATTTATATACTCAATCAAATAATTATTTAACCAATTAGCTTATTTCCAACTTCTAAATCAATATTCGATTTTAATTACAAAATCACTTCATTAAAATTCCCGAGTTTCAATTTTATTTTAAAATTTCAGTTTGGGTTTCCCTCAATTTTCCAAAATTCCAACATCTTTATTTAAAATAAATTTAGAAATGCTTTTAAATTCACATCATACTTAATAAAATAGCACTTTATAAAAATACTTCTTATAACTCGATGTTTTAACCATATCCATCCTTGTTCTCACAGAAATTCAGTCATACGTTGATCAGGAGTAGGACTGAAAATCTATAAGTACTTGGTACACTCGTTTTCAACACCCAGTGAAAATATTTGGAAAATAATTTATTGAAAATATGGAAAGCAATTTGAAATAGAGGAAATATTTTTTGGGTGAGAATGCTCTGGAAATCATCACCCCCATCCATGGTCACAGTTACATTCCAGGGTTACGTTGCCGTCGCAGCAAAAGTCCATGCAACTGCAGGCTCTCCGCGGCCTCTCGATTACGCCATGGATCCCACACAATAGATCACAGTTACATCCAGGGTTACGTTGCCGTCACAACAAAAGTCCATGCAACTGCAGGCTCTCCGCGGCCTCTGATTTTCGCTGCCAAAATGAAACCTCTCCACTTCTACATAGGTCGCAGTCTGCTGATATAAAATCAAACGCAGACCGTTGGCTCTCAGCGGCACACACGACTTCCGCTATGTTATACCATAGGTCGCAGTCTACCGATATAAAATCAAATGCAGACTGTTGGCTCTTAGCGGCACACAAGACTTCCGCTATGGTATACACTACTCATAATCCTCGGGAACTAGTTTTGTCCGGACTCCTCACAGGATCAACTTTAGAACCCCCTTGGGGCTCAAGGCAGCACCATCCGGTGGCACTCCTGAGAAGTTCATTTCAAGGGAGCGCCTCTTTCCCCAGAACTATCATCAAACTCTTTATACTATACATATAGTATTTTTCAAATCATACACCTAGTATGATCTCATACAAAGCTCCTTTACATAAAATCGATTATTCCAAAATCGATAATTCTCAAACTAGGCTTTCCAAATTCAATATTGATTTTACTCAAAAATCAAAAGCCTTTCCAAATCCAAAGGTTCCCAAAACCCTTTTCTAAAATCCTCATATGATCCTTTATATATATACACACAAATATATATAAATTTTTAAAACTTTGGATCTTTTCAGTCTTGTATAAAACTCCTTTTATACTTCAAACATTTCAAAAACATTTTTCTTCCAGCAATAAATTCAACAAGGAGAGATTTATCTCATATAACAAAGATATACAACTTTGTTTATTCAAAACCAAATATCCCAATTTACTTTCTCTTTCGAATATCAATTTCATTCAAATCTGAATGATGTACACTTATCATCCGTACGCTATATTAATTTGATTGCTCACTCGATCACACAACTTCACTTCCGAACTAGCATTGTCCATCCAACTTCCTAGTGCGGATTCAGATCTGGTTTCTTGATCAGAAATTGTCATTCTCCTTGCATAGCTATAACTATGATAGAGAACATCAAGAACTAATCAACAATCCATATCAAGGTTCGCCGTCGAAAATCGAGTGAAAAATCCCAACTCGGATCGATAAACTATCTCGAAATTCTATGCTCGAATCTGGATCAAATCACTATGCGAATAGAATAATATACGTATACCCTACGTATTTAACTTCATTGATCATTAGCCAAATCAATTTCCTTTCCATTCACGTTCACTTAAATTTTCATTCACTTACTCACATTTGCCTTAATTCCCATTTGGATCATCACCTAAATTCTTATCCCAGTTGGGAATTTAATCAATAACAGTTTAAACTCCGACCAGTTTACATTTAGGAAATAGCTCAAAAATTTAAAAATAGATAAGTAGTTGAAAAATAATGTTTAGTTTGCAAAATGGCTGTAAAATAGTTAAATAGTTTCAAAAAAAATTTAGGTAATTGCAAAATAGTTGTAAAGTAGTAATTAATTTGTAACATAGTTAGAATATAGTAATAAGCTTAGAAAACAGTTGAAAAATGGTTAAATAGCTCCAAAATAATTATAAAACAAGTATAAAATAATTTGGCTTTAAGAAGGAAAGGTTGTATATATTTAATAGCTTAGAAAAATAAGTTTATATTAAGACAATTTATATTGAAAATAGTCTAGAGTCAAAACTGTTCACTTCCCCAACATTTTCAATTTAAATTTCCACTCCCATCTAAATTGACCCAATTCCAAATTGAATAATCTTCAATTTCCATTGAAATGGATTTAATCCCAATTCAAGTTGAATTGATTCTCAATTTCCTTCCAACTTCAAATCAAATTCCGTTTGATCTTTAAACTTGTACAACTTTAATTACAATTTCAATTTTACAATATCAATTTATAATCAATTACATTCACATTTTGCTTTTAACTCAGAATCATACATTTTAATTAGCCAATATATTTTTATTATTCCATAAATATTTCAATCAAGATTCCAGAGTTTAAACAAATTTCCCAAATTTCAGTAGCACCTTAGAACTCAACTATACCCAAAATTCTTTGGCAAATTCAATTACCCCTTTGAATTTCAAAACCTAACCCAGTTCACAAACAATTCCAATGTAAAACAATTTGGTAGCAATTTCTCTTCTAGAAACTCGTAAATAAACATCGATAATGCTGCAGTCATCACCGACGTTATTTTCCAGTTACCGAAAGAGTTCAATGCTTTTATCTCTGTAAAAACATTTTCAAATATTTTTAATTTCAAATCTCCCAGATTTCAAATTCAACACAAAAATATTTTTGAAATATACTATTTTTTTTTCCAAAACCTTTGGAAACCACTTCCAAATCCAAAGGAATTTTAAATTTTTCCAAAAATTCTAAATTCTCAATCCATCCAATTCATATTAAACATTACTCTGGAATTCTATTTCAAATTATAATCTCATTTATTTATAAAGTTTATTTCAATTTATAAATTACATTCACAATCTATATTTCAAATTCCATTTTGTTATATAAGTTTATTCTTCAACTTTGGTTATAAGTTTCAATTTGGTCGTATTTTATATTACTTCTTAACTTAATTCCAATAATTTAACAACCAATCACCTAAATATGTATTAGAAGGAAGTATTGCTTTATATATATCAAAATAAATTTTAGATAAAATCATTTAAAATCTTTATATAAGAAAATAACAAGTACGCGCTCATATATTTATGTACTCAACTCATTCTAAAGTGCTACGGACTCTATTAAATGAGTAATTCCCACCAGAGCCAAGGTTCTCGCTTAACCTTTCAGCTCTGATACCAAATGTAACGACCTGAAATTTTCGAAGCCGAAAATTCCAGATAGTTATGAAAGAAAGAAGAAAGAGATAGAAGAAGAAGAACAGAAACACCCAACATCTCACATTCGCAGCGGATAAAATATAATAATAAATAATAGCTTACAAAAGAATACTATATTTGTCGATTACATTTTAATACATCAGAGTTTCACATATATTCAAATGCTGGTCATATACAATCAATTTACCTCAGAATTACAATAATATAATTACAGCGGAAATATTCTATGCGTTCTTGCCATCCATCTCGCCTCCTAAGCTCTAAAACGTCCTTACCTAAAAATCTGTAATACTCGGTCTGACCCGAGCATTACACCAAAGTAACACCCGGGTCAGGCTGGAAACCAGCGTGAGTAAACCCAACTAACATGAAATACCAAAGCAAACTACTAATATAAACCTGGGGTAACTCACATCAATTCAACAAATTCACAATTAACTATAGACAACATTTATTTCACACACTAATTTCTAAGTCCAAACTTAGATGAAATAATCCAACTTCATTTAAAACATTTCATTCCAGCCTATTGATTTCACAAATCATCTTATAAAAATTCGAAGTGGTTTCGGGTATTTCCTAATACCCGACCCCGGCCCCTTTGAAAACTCATGTCATCCCAACCCAAGTTATTCAATGGAATACACAACATTTCATATCAAAGATATTAATTCATTCAGAACATCCAATACCATTCAATTATCCATAAGCAAAGCTTAATCACTTAGTTTCCTTCATTTAGCGTTAATTAATTCCAAATCAATTAATTGGTCAACCCATCATTATTCATCTTAAATAATCACCCTGGATTAATTATCTTTCAACTGTATTCAAGTAATTATCTTTAATTATCTTCACGATATTAATTATTCTTAATCCCAATCAATAAGTAATCTTAATTACTTCATTCATAAATTAATTACTGCTTACTTAACTATCTTAATTAATCTCTTGATTAATTCCACAAAGTAATTATATTTTATTAATTACATTAAGTAATTATTTATCACATCATCAAATAATTATTCTGAATTACTTATACTTTACAACTTAATTTATTATTTATTCAACCTTTTAATTACTAAGTTAAATAACCCAAATCATTAATTAATTAAATTAATTAATTATCCATTTTTAATTACTCTACTATTTTAACGTATCACAAATCATTAAGCCTTTACTAACTTTTAAAGCGGAAACATTTTCTTATTTATGTTTTAGGTTTAAACTACTTAAAATTCCCAATACTTCGTGTTAAGCGACAATTAACTCGAGAACCGTCGAAAACCAAATTTACCAGATCATCAATTCATAGTGCATATCAAATCAACTCAATCATACAACCAAATATTTAAATTTAACCATTTAAATTTAAATAGAAATCCAACAGAGTGAGGTTTACGCACCTTTATTGTTTCGCAATCCATTTCCCTTACGACTTATCCTTCACGATCATTGACCTTGGATAAATAATGGATGATCTATTAATATTTGAACTTATTCAACAATTTCTTTAGATAAGTTAATTAAACCCCTGAACACTTTATAAAAAAATCAACTAGCATATTTGAAATGTGTATATACATATTTATTTCACTTTGAAACTACAGATGCTAAAAATAACTTTTATATATATATATACACTGCTCCTTATATATATATATATATATCATTTACTTAAACAGAATCTTCCCTCCTTACTGAAATTTTAATTTTTTTCTTCTTTTTTCTGAATATTTATTAAGACATATATATAAAACTGATAAATTTGGAAACAACAAAACCTCACCTCGCTAGCTCGCATCGTCACCGATCATCATGACCGTGAGACGCGCCTTCATCACTCCGGCCTAGCGATGCCCTAGTTCACCTCTTCCCATGCGTGAGTCGCCACTTGAGCCAACTCCTCATCGTTGCAGTGCCTCGGGATCGACTCCACTTCACTGCGCCACCGCGAAGCCTTCTGTTTGTTCGCGAGCGCCACCAGACGCTCGAAGTAGCAGCGCCGCCCCATGCTTCCCCAATTCCAAACCCTAAGCCACTGTTCGCGATCCAAACGATCGACACAAGATTGCGAGTGGAGGCGTGCGACCACACTTCAATTTATTTCCGCGAATTTGAATTGAGGAAGAACGCGAAATTCGATTAGAAGATGGGTTTCGAAATTTTGAGGAGAGGCACGAGAGGGGTTTAGCGGCCGTTTCCTCTTTCTTCTTTTTTTCAGTTTGATTCCGTGCTTATCCATTAGAGAGGAAGACGGGGAAGATATTTCCCTAAAGTGGCTTCGGTTGCAAGCTAGAGTGAAATCACGTGAGTAGGGTGATGCAATTTAGACTCTTAATTGATTTTATATAATCGAATATTGGAAATATCTCGTGTTCCATAACGCGAAATCCCGAACTCCGAATCAAATATGCCGACAGGCGTTTATAAAGTTTTACCCGCATTCCGAACTCAATGGAACGTGTTTCGGAGGCTAATCTGATCGTATGTGCGAGTTACAGAAGAAAACGATCAATTTTAAATAAAATCGATTAAAATAAATCTAAGCGTTTCGAGCTGCCAGGGTCAAACGAGAACTCCGGTGGCTATGAAAATTGAAATTCGATAATAACTAACTATTACGGATCCAATAGAACTGGTTTCGTCGAATTCCGAGACTGTGCCTCGGAAGGCTATTTGAAATTCAATTTAAATTGTTAGAAATTCCGGGTCGTCACATGCATTGAGATTAGAATTTCCTTCGACAAATAATGAAGCAGAATATGAAGCTCTTGTTGTCGGCTTAAAGATTGCTAAAGAACTGAACATCAAAATATTGCAGATCTTCAGTGATTCCCAGCTTATTGTATGGCAAGTCAAGAAAGAGTTTCAAACTAAAGGAGGAAATCTGCCTGCTTACTTGTCAAAGGCCTGGGAGCTTCTCAATGATTTTGATCATTATGCAATAAGCCATATACCCTGGGAAGAGAACATGAAGGCAGATTCTCTCACAAAATATTCAAGCTCTAGCGAAGCTCAATTATTGGGATTGGTCCCTGTGGAAGTCTTGTCAGCTCCAAGTACTGATGAGATGGATATTGACTGGATTATGGCTATATCTCAAGAGCAGGAGTCGTGGATGACCCCAATGAAGGAATATCTACTCAACGGCTCCCTGCCAGAAAACTTAAAAGAGCGCCAGAAGCTGTTAAGAAAAGCCCCGAGATATGTAATTCAAGATGGCCGGTTGTACAGACGAGGATTCTCAATGCCATTACTCCGATGTGTAACTAAGGAAGAGGCTAAGACAATTTTAGCTGAGGTGCACGAAGGAGAGTGTGGGGATCATTCAGGTGGCAAAACTCTAGCAAAGAAAATTCTCCGCTATGGATATTTTTGGCCAGATATTAATCGAGACACTGCTAGCTACTCCTGAAAGTGTGACAGATGTCAGAGATTTGCAAAAATCCCAAGAGCACCTTCCACCGAGCTAACACAAATGGTCAGTCCATGGTCATTCGTCTTTTGAGGGATAGATCTCATTGGGCCTTTGCCAACTGCCAAGTCCGGAATCAAATATGCTATTGTTGTTGTTGATTATTTCACTAAATGGGCTGAATCTGAACCATTCGCTACTATTACCTCTAAAAAGATGATAAACTTTGTGACTAAAAATATCATTTGCAGGTATGGTGTGCCTTAGAAGATAATCACAGACAATGGTACCCAATTCGAAAGCGAAGAATTGTAGGACTTTTGCAAACGATTCAAGATCCAAAAAAGCTTCTCAGCAGTGGCTCATCCGTAGGCAAACGGGCAAGTGGAAGAAGTGAACAAAATTATCAAATCAACTATCAAAAACAGCTGGAAAAAGCAAAAGGTGGTTGGGTCGATAAACTGCCACTAGCACTTTGGGCATACAGAACTACCCATAAGACTGCGACTGGGCACACTCCATTCTCATTAGCATATGGATCAGAAGCAATGATTCCAGTGGAAATAGAGGTCCCCTCACACAGGAGAATTCATTTCATCCAAGCTGAAAATGAAAAGCTGCAACTTGAAGCACTTACTTGCTCGATGAAAGAAGGGAAGAGGTTAAGCTCAGAGTTGCAGCCCATCAGCAAAGGACAGCCAAGCACTTCAATTCTAAAGTTCGCCAATGCAGCTTTGAAATTGGGGATCTAGACTTGAAAAGGATCATGACAGCAACAGGTGTGTTTAGGCCAAACTGGGAAGGGCCATACGTCATAGGCAAAAAACTTCTTGATGGCACTTTCAAGCTCACAACTGTCGAAGGAGATCCAGTTCCGAGTTCCTGGAACAACAATCACTTGCGTCCATATTTTACTTAGAAGTTATGCTTAAATTTGTAAAATGATTATGGATGTATCATTCTTGTATTGATTCACATTGATTTTACAATAAATCTTTTGTTCTCTACTACTATAAAATGCCTGCCTCATTTCGATGTGCAAATATCTTAAATATATTGCTAAAATGTCTATTTATTATTGCAGGCTATCAAAGCAAAGCTTACCTATTCAACACATCACAAGGCCAAGCGATTCCTACAAATCACTCAACAAACAAATGTCAAGCCACAAAAATTCCAGACTCAATTCCGACATAAGAAGTGCTTCTCACAAACAGTTGGTGATTCCACCAAAGGGGCACCTTCCCAAAGCGAAGGTTCCAGGCCCTTGCTAATTGATTGCGATCGTTTGTGCAAACGGACATCTGGTTAAGTAGCTTGTGCCTGCCCCATGGATTCACTTAACAATGAAATACACTTCTCTGGAAAAAACAAATAACTTGCAAAAGAAGGGAACATGTGCTTGGAAATGATAACGAGGAATCGCTGAGGGGCAGATGGTGAAAAAACATGAGCAAGCAGACAAAAGGCAGCCAAAATGGAATCTTGTCTCTCAACCAAAAAGGTTGGTGGGACCACCAAAGGGGCACCTTCCTGAAGTGAAGGTTCCAGGCCCTTGCTAGTTAATTGTGATCGTTTGTGCAAATAAACATCCAGTTAGGTAGCTTGTGTCTGCTCTGTGGACCCACTTAACTGTGAGATGCTACCTTTCTGGAAAACAAAAAAAAAGCCCTCTTCGGAGGCACACTTCTACTCTCAAGAGAAGATCAATTTCTCTAAAATGAGAACATTCTTCCCCAAAGAAAAAGTGGAAGTGCCAAAGAAAGCCCTCCAACGAGGCATGCCCAAAAATGAAATGCTTTTCTCAAAGGTTGGTGGAACCACCAAAGGGGCACCTTCCCGAAGTGAAGCTTTCAAGCCCTTGCTAGTTAATTATGATCGTTTGTGCAAACAAACATCCAGTTAGGTAGCTTGCGTCTGCTCCGTGGACCCACTTAACTGCGAAAAGTAACTTTCAGGCAAATAAATAAAGCCCTCTTCGGAGGCACAAACAAAAAAAAGCCCTCAAGGCACAAAAAAGCCCTCTTCGGAGGCACACAAAAAAACAAGAAGCCCCCTTCGAAGGCACACTTCTACTCTCAAGGGAAGATCAATTTCTCCATAATGAGAACATTCTTCCCCAAAAAGTTGAAGTGCCAAATCAAAGCCTTCTTCGGAGGCCCGCTTCACGGCGTAAGGAAATCCACTTCTCAAAAATAAAAAGTGACCATCTCCGGAAGTTGAAGTGTAAAAACTTTTTCAAAAAAAGAGAGAAGACTTCTCCAATACAAAGCACACTCTACTAGAGCAGGATAATATTTCCTCAAAATGGAAGAATTATTCTCCAAAGTAAGAGTATAAGTCTTCTCAAAATGGAAGAATTGTTCTCCAAAGTAACAGTACAAGTCTTCTCAAAATGGAGAAGATTGCAATAAGCCGTGGTATGGGGGCAATATAATATAGCTACATTAATAAAAGCAACGCTCAAGCAACATACCACGAGCTCACTGCAATATCATACAAAGAAAATAAAGAAACTTGTATGAAAATAAGGAATAAATGCATTTACAAATACAGTCAAAAGATTATACAAGTAAAAAGAGTCATTTTATTCCATACTATAAAAGATTTGTATACATGTGCAGGTTTCAAAAAGCGAGGGCCGGTACCCGCACAATCTCCGGTCGATACAAGTCTTTAAATACAAGCAAAAAGCAAAAAGCGGGACAAGAAGGGTAAAATCAGACCCATTACTTCTTCTTCCCACGGCCTTTGGAGCTCTCGCCTGGCCTAATGGTTAACTTTTTGAGTCGGCCTGAACGAGTCGGGGAAAGAGGAGAAAGAGGTGTAATTGGGTCCTCTTTCGCTTTCTCATCGCTAGCAGAAGTGCCCTTCCTTTTCTTCGAAATTCCATGCTTCCTCCTCTTCTTTGAAGAAGATTCGCTGCCCGGAGTGATAAGATCAATCAGCTTTGTATCATCGGCAGTAAATTCCTCCGGGGTCCTCTCACCCTCCTCAAATTCTTCAGTTTTCTGCTCTTTTGAAGCGGTCGGGTCATCTAAGCGTTGAAGAGCTCCTATTTGTTCTTCTTGCGACCCCGGTTGAGAAGCAGAAGAAGGAGTAACTTGAAGAGATGGAGGGGCAACAACTAGAAGAGGCGAAGCCTGTACAACACTTGTTGTTTTCACTACAAAAGAAGAAGAATTAAACATCAGCATTTCTCACAAAGAGAGGAGATAGTGGCACGTCGAGGTTTAAGTAATAAGCAAGAAGTTCATCGAGCTCATGTGAAGCAAACAAGTAGTCCACTTGAGCTGGATCAGTGTTGAAGTTATCTGGAGAGGTTGGCTTTATCACGTCAATTTCGAAATCTTAGGCTTCGGTGTCTTCTTAGGCCTCGCCTTCGGCATGAGCAGTTGTAGTTTCGGTTTCGGCTTTGGCAGGAGGCGGAGAGTGGGAACTGGAACCAATAATATCAACGTTAACCGAAGCCGAAGGACGAGTTGGGTCAGCCAAAGGTGCCTTCCCTAGATGCTCTCCTTCCGTCGCTTCGGCTCGTTCCTTGGCGAGTTGTTCTTTCCCTCTGGCAAGGGCAGATTGTCCCTCATCATCCAAAAAATAAGCCTCAAGACCCTCCTCAACGTAGCCGGCGCCTTTAAGCATTTCAACTGTTGCCTCCCACACTTCAACCAGAGTAACCTCATACTTTGGGTCCAAAAATGAAAGACTTCCACGCCCCAAGACACTGTGAATATAAAACTTGAATAGAGTGGAGCTGACGTTGGCCTTAGTCGCCTCATGCGATTGTTCAACTGCTGCTTTCCCAGCGATGGCCTCGTCATGCTCCTTTTCAACTTTAGAAAGCTGGGCCTTTAACATTGCAATCTCCAAATCTTGGGAGTTAGTCTTCTCCCGTAGCTGAGCAACATCATTGCGGTAGAGTTCCACGATTTTCTGCTGCGCCTCAAGTTTAGCCTCGGCATCTCGTTGACTAGCGTGGGCGTCCCTTACTTGCTTTTGAAGAACTTCTTCCTTTTGAGTATAAGAAGTGGAAGAGGTGGCAAGATCATCCTTAAGTTTCTTGACTTCAGCCTCAAGTTTCTCGTTATATGCAGTGATGCTCTTCATCTCCGTATCATGTTGATCAAGAACTTTTTGCCACTCAGACTTATCGCTTTCCATGGTCAGCATAGCCTCGAGATTTAAGCGATTTACTCTTTAAAGCTCATCAACTAGTTTTTTCCAGCCGGACATTCTTTCAATATCAAGCTTGACAGCGTCGAGATTTCTTAACATGGCCTGTTTATCGATTGGAACCAAGTCCAAATCAAAGCGTACTCCTTTCAAACACCAATGCGGAAATCAGCTTTGGAGTGCAGGCGGAGGCTTCTCAACTTGATAAGGAGGCCTATTAATGATTGTTTGAATTTCGGCTCTTTTAAGGGCAGGAGAGCTAGAAGGGATGTCCAGAGAGATAGAAGCAGCGGGCACTTTAGAAATTTCTGATGAAGACTTTTCGCTAAGCTTGGCTCGCTTGTTTGAATCTTCAGCTTCATGACTCTTCCCCTTATCGTCGTGAGACTTTCTCTTATGGGAGTCATCATCCCTCTGATAAGAGTCATGTCGGTCGTCTTTTCTTCCATAACGCCCCTCATAAGCCTGCCTTTCGTGAGCTTTCCTAGCTGCTCTTTCCTCATTAGTCTCCCTGGGGGTAGGAAGATAGCACATGGGGTCATAAGAATCACGCCTCACATAGCGTTGAAAGTCATCGTAATATGAGCCGCTGCATCCCATGGGAGAACCTGAAAGTGAAGAAGAGACAAAATTTAGAAATCTTCGAAATAAAGAAGCTAAGTGCACATAATTGCCAAAAATCCTAAGTGTGTGTGGCGTGTGAACTACGCGCATCAAGCTGCAAACCACTCTTCGGCTTAGGAGTGATGTCGGCTTTTGCAGTAGGAGTCAACTCTTGGGTTGATGGAATTGATCGCAAAACGGATGTCGCTTCGATTGTTGGAGAAACAAGCTTAGAGGTAATAGTGTCATCTTTAAAGAGCTCCTGGGAAGTCACTATAAGGTCGCTCAGTCCCCCAAAGACATCATCACCATCGTGCCCAACAGAATGGGTCATATCAGCAGTGCCCTCTTTAGCACGCTTTGCACTCTTTGTAACAGAACTTTCTTTCTTAGCTCCCTCATCAGCTCTTCCAGTAGCCTTTCCAGAATGTTGAGAAAATTCCTCTTCTTCAATAACTGGGGGAAGTTTAGATTTGCCAGATAATCCTGCATCGTCAACAGAACTAGAGCATTTCACTAATGAAGCCTCTACAGTAGGTTCCTTCGGTGCGGATTCCTTTCGGAGGCTGGGACATCTGACGCTTCTGCTTGAGAACTGGGGGCATCACGGGACTGAATGGATCGGGATGAGTGCAAAAGTCTGAATTGGTGCAAAAACTCGTCCTTCAGCAGGAACTTAATACTTCTCTCATCAACAGCTACGACATTCAATATTTCGAAAGTCGATTTGTGACTAGAATCTTTAGAGGGAGGAGGAAGTGCTGCAAAAGTAAAGCATGAAGTTATCACTTGACGACTCGAATTTTAAAAGGCTTAGAAATAAAGTGAAAGGAGATAGGTAGTCTTACTTCCGACTCTCCAGATACCGTAGAATCCCGGGGGGCAACGAACAAAGAAGAACTGGTTAAAAAACCCGTGAGCACTCTCGGGCAGATCCGTAATCAGTTTGCGGTTTCTTGCACTCCTTACAATAGTAATGGAAGGGTGATCTTTGTTCCTCCCAAATGAACACAAATAGCAGATCTCCTCGAAGCTTGGGAGGCGGTTAAGTGTCCTCCTAAACAGTACGCACAACCCCATCAAAATGGCATAGCCGTTAGGGTGCAACCGGAATGGAGAAATAGTTAATTGAAGGAGGAGTATTCTAAAAAAATCGTTGAGGGGGGAATAGCTCCATTCAAACACATTTGACGATTAAATGCAATAAAGCCAGGAGGCGGCCTATCGGCAGTGTCATTTACCCCAGGAAGCAAAGCATCCGCTTCAGCAATGTCGAATTTAATACATAGCTGGCTGAAAGCCCGTTGGTTCAATGTAGTTGAAACTCTTTCCGGAGGATTCTCCAAAGGATCAGCTATTGGGAAGACCTCATCGGCCCGCTCTACTATCTCTTCTTGCGTTTGTTGAGAAGCCATTCTACATAAGGAACTGGATATCCAAATATGAAGGTGCACGTTTCCTAAAAGTGTGAAGTGTTGTTCAAAACTAATAAAATAACAAGCAAATATAAACGGAATTAAACTAGTTGGCGTTTGTCGATTATAAAATTTCATGGCTTGTTGTTTTAAGTCCAAGTACAGTGTTGATGCAAACAGATCAGCTTTAGTTGATTAATTTAGCTTTGCTTTAATACTTCACTTGAACTGGTTAATTTACAGCATTTCATTCACATAATTCCCTTAAGTTGATTATTCTTTATCGACTAATCTGTAATTCGATGTGGGTAGTCAATGGCAGTATATTCGCCCTAGATTTTTTGCAAATGTTGTATTTAACAGGTTGTTAGCTTAAAAGTTAATACAATCTATGAAAGAGTGCAACAAGTTCAAGCAGTTCATTTTGGCAGTTCAAGTTGAAAATTCAATAAAGTTCTGACAAATTCTGGCAGTTCATCAGTCATGTTCCTACGAGTTAAAGCTATGCTGCGGGTTAAATTAGGTCGTGTTGATTCTTTAAGTCGTTCTGCTTTAAGCCATGTGCTATTCTGGAAAGATAAGTCGCAAGTCATATAAGTCACAGTCCCTTATGCCGTTCAGAGTTTGGATGTTAAATCGTTAAGTCGTTCACTGCAGTTAAGTCGTGCGATTCACATCCAAACTGCTAAGCCTTAGGTCGTTCGAAGCTCCTAAGCCGGGCACTTCCTAATTCTCCTTAACCCGCTAACTCCTCTTCATTCAACAACTCGCCTAACTCGCTAACCCATTAACTTGTAACCCAATAACCTGTTAGCATCTCCACAATGAAATCCATCATCTCTCCACACTGCAAATCATCCAAGACCGATTCAAATCGCCTCAGATCCATCATAGATCTGATGCACTGCTGTGTTCTCGTGAAATACAATGACAACATGACCAATGACGATCAAAAATCGATCGCAACATGACTCGTGGTGAGACGCGGCACATGAAATTGGATTAGGGTCGGAAAATGGAGGATTCACGATTCGGTGATGGTCGTGGTTGGATAATGATCGGATTCACTTACGTAATGTGATGGTGAAGAAGATCAACGACTGGTTAGCTTGAATTCGTCTTCGAGAGCTCGGAGAGTCTTCAATGGCGGATTAGAGTGTTAGAGCGGGTGAAGAGAAGAAGGAGCAACCTAAGCGGCTTATATACAGGGGCAATGGAACTCGAATCAGCACGAATGACCTAGCTCTCTCATAAGTCGCTCACGACTTAGCGACTCAGGATGGCGCGAGTTAAGAGGCATCGAAGCACACGACCTAACCCCTAGGCGTGTACTTCAAGGGGCAAGTGTTAACACCTCTTTTATTCATGACTTAGCGACCTATTCGACTCAACGATCTAAAGCACAAAGCGGCTCAACATGGCACGACCTAACGACCTAAAGCATAGAGCGGTTCAACATGGCACGACTCAACGGGTTAATGACCTAGCAATTCAATGAAGGCAATGACCTAACGAGTTAAGGAAAGAGCGACCTAACGACCTAGCAAGCTTCAAGGTTAAGCCGCATGCCCATTGCCTCTTCCATCAGGTCGCTTACGACCCAATCAAGCCGAGATAACTCCTGTGCTACACATGTTAAGTCGCTCATAGCATATATCTCGTCCAGGATGGCTCCATTAAGTCGCTAATGACTTATCCTACCTTGGGATCGCCCTTAGGTCGCAACCCCTAGGTCGTCCACGACCTAAACCACACGACCTAACTCCGAGACTCCCCTATAAATACCTCGCCTACTTCACATTGAAAGGGGATTTTTTTGGGGATACATTTGGGGGATTTTCTGGATGATTTCTGTAAGGCCGAGACTTTGCTGTTTTGACTTCTTCCTCAACACTTCAAATGCCAAAGACACTTCAAAGAACCTCGAGAAAAGATCAAGTTCATTCAACATGAATTCAAAGAGCTTTTCTACATCAAAGTTCTAACTAATTGCCTTCATGGTGTTGTAATTGAAAAATTATTGGAGAATTTGTAATCAAATCAATAATGGAAGAGATTAAGTGGACGTAGGCTTGATTTGAGCCAAACCACTATAAAAATTGTTGTCTCTTTGCTATTTTCTGTTATTTTCTGCTTGCTTTTAGTTCCCGTACCAACGGGTGGTGCTTTCGCTATATCACAACTCACACTGGGGTGTTAGCGTACATTTTTTACGTTAACAATACATGTACATAGATGTTTTATATGTAAATAGTTTGTCCTCTTGCATTATTTATTCATGTATTACACGGGTTATTTTTTCTAGAATTATCTTATATGTTTACTGTAAAGTTATTATAGTTATTGTTAACACTTTGACTTATGTATTTATTTTTGTTTCTATTCAAGTTTAACAATCCAAACATTTAATTTATATCCTTATATTTCTATACTTATATTTTGCATTGATAGAATTGATTTTATTTTAAACATCTTATTAAAGACTGTATTTATAATTATATATTTTTATCATTATATTTTATACTTATATTTAATATTGATAGGATAAATTTTAATTTAACATTATTATCTATACTACATTCATTTGCATAAATATTATATCAAATGTTAATAACGTAGAGCCTTTAATTAAATTGAATAAGATAGATTTCCTTCCAAAATACATACATATGTATATATAAATAAATAAATAAATAAATGGTAAGCGGCCCAAAGTCTTATTAAATGATAGGCTTGTATTTTATTTAATTAAATTAAAAGCTCTATAAATTAACACATATTTTATTTGTTTTGAAACTTTTCAAATTAAATTCCAAAAGTTCAAATAAGTTACCAAATTTAAATTCGTCTTTAAACGGGATCGTTACAAATTCCCCTTTAAGAAATTTCGTCCCCGAAATTTTCCAAGGAGATAACAAAGATAAATGAAAGATAAAGAAATATCTTTCCAAATCAAACTGGATATTAATTCCGCATTTGGCTTACCAAATCAGAATATCAACAATAGATATGAGAACAAGCTCATTTAATATTGCACAAGATATTCGGGTCACCAAATCTACGAATATGCAGGGGCACTGGTTAGTTCGAAGGGATAACTAACCATTCGTAGAATATATTTGGACCCAACAGAAGAATAGACAAATGGATTCGATCTACCACAATTCAAACACTAGGTATGGATTCCAAATTCAAGTCGGAATATCTCAAAGTATACATCAACTTGTCCCTCTTCGGACTTCGATCTACACAAGAAATTACAATAGAATTTCAAATTTGGTTTTCGATACAATTTAAATTTAGCTTCATATTCTATTAATCAATTTAACTCAATTTAAAATTTTCAATTTATTTAAAATTTTCAATTTCAAATTCATTAAAGTTTAAATGGAAAAATTGATAAGAAACCGATGAAGATACGAAGTAAGGATTTTCTACAACGATTGGTAGGGCCACCATCACACCAAAACTTCTTTCTGGAGCTGTCACGAAGCAATCAAAAGAATTTGGAATCGAATCAAAGGAGATTGATAGAGAAAGTTATTTCCACTGTTGTAGGGTATTGACCATTTGTAGTGGTACTCCCATGTCTCCTAACTCGTCCTCTTCTTGCCCTCATACTCACTATCAGTGGATAGTAAGAGAATTTACTAACGCATTCGAACGGATATCTTAGGGATATACTCATTCTAGGGTATACTTCACCCTATCTCTAATGAGCTACCTAATGTGTTATACTCCTGAGCTAAAGCTTCAACCTTCAGCTCTGATACCAAATGTGACGACCCTGACTCGACCTTCGAAAATGGGCACCGAATATATCACCTATATTCAAATGTCGCAGATCCAAACATCGTATCTGGCTCGCCGGAGCTTATAACACATTAAGTATAACAACACAACGAAAGAAAAAGAATATATCAATATACAACATTGATACAATATCTGATACAACTGAATGATACAATGAATATCAATATACATCAGAGATATGATACAAGACAATAGCAGCGGAAGGAAAATGTAACACCGGTAGTGGAACAATATCTCCAATATGGTCTTCAAGAGAGAAAGAGAGATAGAATCCAGAACTGCAACTCCATCTCCAAAGCACCAATCCAGAAGTAGCTCGAACTCCCAGTCAAGATGAAGTAAAGCAACTTAATCCTAATGCGATTACCAATTCGTAAGGCTGAAAGCTATCAAATCTACGCCTACTATTCGATTATCTGAAAAACCCAACTCTAGACTACCCGTGTGGAAAATTATGGGCACCCGAAGTTTAGAAAGGGAACAATAAACTCCAGGCCAGTCATGAGACTGGTATGAGCAAACAAAAACAGTTTATCTTTAAAACAACAGCAAAAGAATTTAAAAGTTGAAAACCGCAATGCTTTTTAGAAAATGAAACTACCATAAGGCTTCCCGCCGCACACACAATGCAAATGCAGAATTAGAGGATATTTCTCCTTATGATAGTCAAATATGCTTACTACGCAAAAATCTTTTGATATTATTATTATTATTATAAGTGCATAGTGCGGAAAACATTTCGAAAGTATAATATTAATCTTAGCCAACATAGGCATTTCGCACTTATGCCTACTATAGCTACCATGTTCAATAGCAGGTTACCACCATACTCCATGGAAGGTTATACAACTAAAACCGTACAGGGCGCGTATTGTTTTGTTTGAATTTTCAACAAATGGTTAGGCTAAGAAACTTCCTACTATCACATGGGTACGCCTCTGAAGGGACGTCTCGAGAACCTACCCGGCTCTCTGCCAACACAAAGCCGGATTACCTTTGTAACTAGGTAACTACTACTCAAGCATGCCACCCCCCGGTCGTTTGCGACCTTTATCCGAGGTACCTCTAATCCAACAACCACAAAGCAATCACGAAGTAATAGATTTGCAGTGACCACATGAGTTAAGTATCTAGGCTCCATTCCATGATACCACCCTTTTCCAGAAGGGAATGACACACCCTAAAGGGAGCGACCCTCGTAACCTTGCCGCATCTTTCCTGTTTCGACCATTTCCGAGGTGTGAGGTCCTAATGCAGTCTCGTCCATAATGCTACGCTTTATACAAAAGCCATGCTTTGATCAACAAATGATTAACAACACACAGCAGCACTCAGCATGCCACACTACCAAATTGGGAGTTTATCACTGATAACTATCAACTACATAACCTCTGAGCTCATACGTCTCAGAGAAGGGTGTTAAGCTAAGAGAATAAATCTCCGCCACCAAGCAGAAATGTATTTGATAGAGATCAGTTTTATATCTCTCAAAGTGTAATGTCAGACATACAACCATACAAGTCTTTTCCGGGTTCGAACAGAACCGAAGGCACTTCGTCCAATAAAGGAAGAAGCCCTTGCAATCCGGGTATCCACAATCCCGATCGGACTTCCCATCACTTAAGGAATCTCTATACCGTAGCTACTCGGTGTAGAGACAATCGATAGGTTATCCTATCGTTCTCGCAAATAACCGGTTTTCAACACCGGTCTTCAAATGCGATCCATATACGTCGTATCATTACTCGGAATGGGTTATATGACACAAAGTCCTCTCCCCGATAAACCGAATAGTGAGCGTAATATTTAAAAACATATGGATATGGGATTTTAGTTAAGTCACAACTTATTACCCAAAATATTTCTTTTAAATGGTTAAACAAATTACCATTTTAATCCTTTAAACAAAAAGATTCACTTCACAAAGTTCATTAATCTTTTACCAAAATTCATTTACAATATTTAAACAAAAGATCTATCTTTGAGATCCTCTTTTGTTTGAAAACAACGTTTCACAAATATTTCACAAAGATTCCTTTATAAGTTTCGAAACAATTTCTTTTCAAATCTTTTATATAAAAGTTACCCCGTTAATTTCAAATAAGGTTCAACTATCTTCCACAAAGATTAGTCCCTAGCTTTCAAAACTATTTCAATTCCATTTCACACTTGAAATCTTTTAACACAAATTTGAAATACTTTCCTTATATGAAAGCTATTATTATTTGAAAACAAATAGTTTTTGTTTCGGAAAAATCCGATTACATTTATATAAGTTAAAGCCCTCGAGTTAAATTTAAATTCCCAATGGTTTAACCCATATATAACTTGTATAACATCTTTAAACCATAGTTTCCAAACATAGAATTCAATTTCAAATTTTGAATTCAAATTTAGATCAAATTATTTAAATTTCAAAACTTTATCAAGTTATTCAAAATAACTTTTATCCTCAAAATCCCTTTTCACAAGCTTTTCATATTTAACCCAATTCCATTTCCAAAACCGTTTGGATTCAAAATTCAACTTTTAAAACTATTTTGAATTAAATTCAAATATCTGTGACTTAACCAATTTCCTCATGAAATCCATATTTATGTGTGTGTATGGTGTAGTACAGGGGTTTCACACAATAGTGCAACATCATTAATCATCACAGATTCAACCATATCAATCTTGATAAGCGGCATAATCCATAACGCTTATCTTCATTCACAGATTCATAGATAAAGTAAATTTATCAATCATAAAGATTCACCATTACGATTCGATGTGGGTTTCGGATAACCAACTGGAATCCGACTCCCTGTCGCATCGAAATTCGAATGCCATTTTACAGGCCAAGGGGTTTTCACATTCACACAGCAATATATTCATCACAGATATAAATTACATTAAACACAGCTCAAATCAAAACAGAGCATCACAATCAGGGATATCGACAATACAATCATCCAATAGAATCCAAACATTCATTAGTAAGATCAGTTAATTGTCTGATTAATTCAAAACAGATTAATTACTTATGAATCACTTGCTAATCCTGGTTAATTAATATTAATAAATTATAAATCAAATTGTTTAATTACTCTTTAATCATTTATTAATTAACCATTTAATTATTAAATTTATTCTTAATTCCTTACCTTGATTTAATTAATCACCTTAATTAATTATCCTTAAAGTAATTATTGTTTAATCACTTGATTAATCAACCTCTAATCATTAATTAATTATTCTTAATTATTTTATTAAGTAATTATCTTTAAGTGATTAAATACCCTTAATTTAATTACATAGAGTAATTATCTTTTAAATCAATTACATTAATAAATTCACCATCAATTAATCACATTAACAAATTATTCTTTAAGTAATTAAGTAAGTAACCTTAAATTGATTACCTTAATTAAGTAATCAATTAATTATTAAGTAACCGACCTTTAATTACAAATTGATTAATCTCTAATCACTTAGTTAATTACAATTATAATTTAAATTAAATTTCATTCAATATAAATTAATTATTTATCTTTCATTTGAAAATCTCCCTTGATAACTTTAAATCAAATCTTAACTTAAAATTTGCCAACATTATTTACTTTATTAATACTAAACTCTGTTTAACATTTTAACTTAAAAGTTTATTAGGCTAATCCTCTAGAAAATGAAACCCGAGAAAACTATACGTTTACTCGAGTTAAACTCGAGTTTCTCCCACATTTTCCCGAGTCCCCTCTCTTCTTCTCCTCCTACTTTTTTTTCTTCTTCCCCCCTTTTGTTTTTGAGTTCCAGTTATAAACTTCGATAACAGGAAACACTCACGACCTAGGTTTCACTCATGCAACCCCTCATCTTTCTCGAGTAACAACTCACGTCGGCCATCATCAACTTCCTGACACCTATACGTGGCCGTGCACGTGCACGGCACTTCGTCGTCGTTCTGGCGAACCACGTCATCTCTGGCAAGTCACGAACAAACGCCACACTCGAAAGCAAAATACCATTCGTCTCAAAAAACTCGAAATCACAATTAAGCTTCCAGTTCGAAAAAATCGAACTCGACCCATTCAACAAATTTGCTTCGCCTCGCCAATGTCGTCCATCAGAGGCGACGCAACTCCGGCCTCACCTCACCGATACTCCATTCCACTCTTCCCCTCAATTTCGTACAGCTCGATCCATCAGCGGTGATGAAATCACCTCGCTTCTGACCACTTCCAAAACTCGCGCAAAAACCTTGAATTCGTCTCGTCCTATCGATTCTTACAATAGATAATTTTTTTTTACATTTTTTATGAAATCATCGATGGCCATACTTGCTTCATGCAAAGTTTTACCATCCAAAAATTGATCGAAATGCATTTTCTGATCAACTACGAACTGCTCGTAAGACACTTAACTAAAAAAAAAATCCCATTTTTGTTTTAAAAATCCTATTTTTGAATGTAGATTCAATTTATATAATCAAATCAGTAATTTGAAATACTCGAATTTATCATATGATTTCTTTTTACTGTAAAATTGAATGTACAGGGTCCATATTCCACTATCAAGCTTCAAAACAAAATTCAAGGCTATGATTTAAGTTCAAACAACTTATTTTATTTAAAATCCTAAGCTTATAATGTTTTGTATGAAGGTGTATTAATTTTCTTCTACTTTATTTTGATCTGTAACTAGAAATTAAGAAGAATAGACCATATATAAATTTTCAGTACAATAGAATTACACATACTACTTATTTAGAATATACAGCAAATCACATACCATTCATAAATCAAACACACAAATTTAAATTTGAAAAACAGTATGTTTACTCACCTGAAAACAAGTTTTGAACAGAAAGCCAATATCTGTTTTTTAAAAACTGCAGTTTGATTTTCCTGTAAATCTTTTCTTCTTTTGTTTAGTTGAATGATGTTTAAGTTTGTAGATAATGATGTTTATTTTCTTTTCAGGCTTGCTAAGTTATGAACGAACAAGAATAGGATGATGTATATATACAGAAACAGTTTTGTACAGGGGTAGGAGCTTCTGGTACAAGTTTTATTTCTTTTGATCAGATTAGTTTTTTTTGTATGGAGGCTGAAACGATTTCTTTTGCGATTCGAAATGACCAAATGTTATGCCAACATTAAATGCAAATGTCTTCCTTATAAGCTACAGCATTATCCAAGTTGATTCTTGTATGCAGATTTTTTTTTGTTTCTTCTTTCTTTTTCTTTATACATGTACATAGATGTTTTATATGTAAATAGTTTGTCTCCTTGCATTGCTTATTCATGTATTACACAGGTTATCTTTTCTAGAATTATCTTATATGTTTACTGTAAAGTTATTATAGTTATTCTTAACACTTTGAATTATGTATTTATTTTTGTTTCTATCCAAGTTTAACAATCCAAACATTTAATTTATATCCTTATATTTCTATACTTATATTTTGTATTGATAGAATTGATTTTATTTTAAACATCTTTTAAAGACTGTATTTTAATTTAACATTATTATCTATACTACATTCATTTGCATAAATATTATATCAAATGTTAATAACGTAGAGCCTTTAATTAAACTGAATAAGATAGATTTCCTTCCAAAATACATACATACATACATACATACATACATACATACATACATACATACATAAATGGTAATTGGCCCAAAGTCTTATTTGTTTTTAAAACGATAGGCTTGTATTTTATTTAATTAAATTAAAAGCTCTATAAATTAACATATATTTTTATTTGTTTTGAAACTTTTCAAATTAAATTCCAAAAGTTCAAATAAGTTACCAAATTTAAATTCGTTTTTAAACCGGGATCGTTACAATAACGGTACGTCCGATGAACCCGAAACTCAAATAATTCGGAACAACGACGTAGTACAATAACGGTACGCCCGATGAACCGAACTCCATAAAAGAACATGGGTCGCTAGCCCATAAAAATTGAGCCAAAGCTCCATAAAATAAATGTAACTTACACTAAGCTAGTAAATAAATGAGTTTAGCTTCATGACCCATAACCACTGGCTTAACTTAAATATTTACGAACAAATTGTAGATTTCCACTCAAAAATTTTCACAAGAGTTCAATTGAACAAGTCCAATAGTTAACAGATAAAATAAACGCAGACGTTTCATACTACTTGTTTTGCTAAGTCGTTTAATTAGATTTCTCGAACGAATGAGGTAAAGATTTGTATATATACTAATTGATTGAAAAACGGTTTTAAAAATGAGCTTTGTATTAAAAATAACGTTAAAATCATTTTTGTGAAAGAGTTTGTATATTTACTACTAGTATAGAAACCTTTATATTTTAAAGTGACAAATCACAGAAAACGATTGTAAAAACAATCGATCGTCAAAAATCACATTCGAAGACGTGAATCAAATCCATAGAAATCGATACCAAATCCATCAAAATGGATATTCCCAAAAATTCAGAAAAAGAAGTCATCAAAGTCGATAAAAGTGATAACAACTAATCGGATCAGCAAAAATCGGTAAGCATTGGAAATTCACACAAAAAATAGGCAAATAGGCAAAACTGAACAGTTCCGGACGTCTGGCGGTTCATTCAGACATCTGGATTTAGGTTCTGGAAATATTCCAAAAACCTCCCAGACGTCTGAACTCTAACCAGACGTCCGAAAACTAACCAGACGTCTAGTAGGTTTGGACCAGACGTCTGGTCCAAGTCTCTGCCCTTTTTTTCTTTTCTGCGTATATTTTTTTTCACCTGTTGCCCTAATTAGACGTCTGGTTGCCTCTGGGCTACATTTTGCCTAGGCCAATGATGACCAAATTGATTCGAAAGCGATCGGACGAGCGACGAAGACTAGGGATTTATGCCAAGCGACAACCCAGCCTTATAGGCTCTTCGATACACCCCGAATATCATGTCCAAATATCCAAGATAGGATCTTTAAAGATTTTAACTTCAAAACGCCAAAATTTGAAAATTTACCAAATCAATTCAAATCATACGCAATTGAACATGAAATAGATGTTAGGAATTCCCACCTAACAATAATGAAATCTATAGACATAGATGTGAGTTTAAGAACTCACCTTTAAACCCTAAAACCACAAATGAGAAGCTCTAAAATAAAGAAAAGATCAACCACTCTTCAACTACAACTCTAGAAGCTTCAATCTATGATAAAATGCAAATATTTTCTAAGTTAGGGTTTAGGAATTTCTGAAAATTGGAGAGAGATTGAGGTGGAGAAGAAGAGGATGCTTACCTAAGCTTCTCTTGATTTTAGAGCTTGAATTTGAATTTCCTAGCAAAACTAGGGTTTATGAATTTTGATTTCTTTTCTCTTCCGCCGTTTTTACTTTAGCTTGAAGTGTTAGGAAAAATAGAATGAATGAAGAGGAGAGGGGGTGGAGTTAGGGTATTATGTTGGGTTATTAGGCTGAAACGCAAAGCCCAATAGAAAAATAGCAAAATTCTACTCAACTCCAAACATATCGATGTTTATACTCAAAAAATTTGTAAATGCCACTTTGAACTCAACGAAGTAGTCTCGAGTCCTAATTCGACGGTTTACAAAAAGTAGCATTTCGGCCTTTAATCCGACTAGCGATGCTATATTTATATAAAACATTTAAATATAAAATCATAAAATATGCGGGTTGTTACATAATACATTCAATATTCTTTATATTTTGTTTAAGTGGTATAAACAATTCCTCTTAACCATTTATTCAAACTCTTATTAAAACTTTCAAATCATCTTTAAGTTATTTAATTATTCTTTTAAAATTATTCACAAAATATATAGGAAAGAATTGTTAAGTTTACTATATTCAAAAAGTTATAGAATTCGCAGCATAAAAGTGTCGCGGAAAGTGCTATATAAGCTTATTTGATTTAAACAACTTTTAATATTTGGAAATTTATATTTTTCATTCCAAATATCTTTTAAATTATTTTAATAGATTTATCAAATTTATTTCATATTTTTTTATAATTTAAAAATATCATTTATAAAGAAATCCCTTTTTAGATTCCGAACTGCAAAACCACGATGTTTTTAGAAAATTGTTTTGGACATATTTCAAATATACAAGATGAAATCCCGATTTTCTTTCTTTATTTCCCAATGTTAATAAAACATTTCTAACTCATTTTAAAACTATTTTCAAAAGGTTTAAGCATTCCATATACACCATTTTATTTTCAAAAGGAAAGTGATTTCCTTTGTGCTTATCGACGTGTATTGACGTGACTTGGTAAAATAATTTAACAATCATATCAAAAATTAGTACTTGATGATCAAAGCATATATAAACATCCATAGCGATCATAACACATCATTAAACATATGTATATATATAAATATAGGTATTAAATAGAGTTTCTCACCATAAACCAAAGCGATTAATTTCCTACCAACATTCAAACTAATCCACGCTTCACTAACTGCTTCCTACTCCACTTAAACATTACTAAAGAACTTTCGCTTTCTTCGAAGTGCTCGACCAAGAATTGAGATGGAGGTGGGCGGAAAGCATAGAGAGGAAGTGTAGAGCTTTGACCTTGAATTCTCAATATTAGACCCAAAAATAGGTCATCTTCTCTCTTGTTTTTGACTTTCTTACTCTCAAAATTTGAAAAACCTGTTAACTGAAAAGTTGTTGCAAATTATTTTCTCTTGAATTAAAAAAAAGAATAACTTGGTTTTGGTTAGTTTTGAGAAAGATATGGTCAAAAGAAAAAAGCTATTCTCGGATTCACAAATATAAAGCCCAAAAATGTACTTCAAATAATTGAGTATCAGACATGGCAAAACTCAAAACTGGAAAATGTGATGAACGTAAAAGTTGTAGCTACTGGAATTTTATATGGGTTTAAGAAAAGAATTTCTTAATTTGGATCTATTATGAGTAAGTTATGATCAAAACAAAATGGCCTTTTATCTGGCTTAAAAACTGGATCAGAGAATGCACTGGAAAGAAGTGGATTTTTGACATGCTTAATTTTAGAACGAGACAAAGTGGTCAACATGAAAGTTGCACCCGCTAGAAAAATACATGATTTGAATTTTTTTTTTGCATTTTCGTTATGTTTTGGAGAAGTTATGGCCGAAAGAAGAAGAGGTAAAATATGGAGAAAAAAAGAGTTTGATTTGAAGAGATCAACCATTGATTTCTTTTGAATATTTTATACATATTTTGACATTATTTCTTTTTAATTTTTCCTATGGCTTGGAAGCCTTTAAAGAGAAGAGGAAGAAGGCGAAGAAACTTGAGAAAAGAAGAATAAGAAACGTGAATGAAAGTGAAGGAGGTGGGTATTTATAGAAAAGAAAGAAGTGGTAAATTTACCAAAATAAGCTCTTACCAAATTATCAAACTATCCTTACTTCAATTTAAAGCAACATCCACTTTTTCAATACTTAACATCATCGTTTCACTTCTTACTTTATGTCTTACTCACTTAAAAATTAAGTAAAGAAAAGTAAATATTTTGTTGGATTTGGATTTGATGTTTACTTTTCTTACTTTTGTTAATTCTTACTTACTTTCACTAATGACTTTTAGAAGTTTTCTAATCCTATTTAGTAAAAGTAAACATGTTTAGTTATTGAAATGTATATTATATATGTTAAAACATGTTAACAAGGTGCGATAACGTTGCGGCAACTTATTTTGAACAAAACGTTGATTTTTGACAAAACGTTTTCCGGTCATATTTTGACCTTTTTGTTAAACTATTTATTCATGTAAACCAAACTTCAAAATAAATTTCTTATTATCTTTAAATAATTAAAAAAGCATATTTGACTTATAAAATAATATAAAACAATATCCAAATCTTCTTACAAAAATACGACATCGATTTATCGATATGCGATGAAATTTGTTAATTTTATAAAACAAGTTTTATATATTTATTTAACCATTATAAATTAAATTACTATTATTATCAAATGAGTTTGATATCGATTATATATACATTTAAAAGGAATTATTTATCGTTTAAACAAATTTCTCGAATATTTATCCTACTTTATCGGAATCCGACTTTTGTCAATTTTATAATGGGAATCCAAAACCTTTATTCACTATCAAAAATAAGTTTATCATTCTTCTTTATCATATAAAACATGATTGTTTAAATTTGAAAATTCAATATTTGAAAATTTAAAATAATTAAATATTCCATTTTCAAAGTGTTAAAATTACGGGTCGTTACAGCATATTTCACAGGAAATTTTATAAACTACACAAATATTGTTGCTTGTGTTCGACATCGTGGAGAAGGAAGAGAATTTGATTTTGGTGAAGCGATGATAATTGTCATGCAGTCCAATAATAGTTTATTCAATGTTCTTAAGGACGACTCAGCTAAAAGTTTGTTGTTGTCGGCGATTGTGTAAAAACAACATGCAAAAAAGTACCGAATGTATCTGATAAACTAAGATGGTGCCAACAAATATGATTTATTAAATTTTGTAGTTTTGTTGTATTTTCTATGCAATGTATTTTTAAGGTATTTTAATTATTCTGAATGTACCTTGATTTTTTTAAGGGCAAAAAGTGAAACAAAATTCCAGATGCCTGTAAAATACCTTGCTAAGAGATGAAATCAAAGTTGCGCCATTCTGATTTTTTTGGCAGAACGAACATAATTATTTGTTAGAAAACATAGTTCGTTAGCCCTACCAATTGTTCTAATTAAAATCCTTCCCCTTCCAGCCTTCCCACATAAAGCAAACATAGATTTGGTTTTAATAACCGCTGCAAATACTACCAAGTGCGACGACCCGACTTCCTATCTCCAGGAAATCGTGTTGCCGATGAAGAAAGAAAGGGATAGAAGAAGAAAAGAAAGAGAAAGAAGAACACAACAACAACAGATAACTCACAGCGGAACGAATAAATATAATATATCACATAAAATATTACATAGTATCAGAGTACATCAGAGTTACACATCTTATACAACACATATTAGACAGTTATATACATCTGTCTAATTCATACAACTCAAGTATACAAGACACAGATACAACATACACAGCGGAAACATAATATCTACACGTGGAAGCCTCCTGCTCCATAACTCCTCCAGAATTCGTCAAGCTAACCTGAATCACTTGACTACTCATATATATTTTTACATTTATTTTGCCCACATATTGACATTGATTTTGCCCTAATTTTCAAATTCACTAACTGCTGCTGCTGGTTCTTTCTTCTTCCCGATTTGCGATTCGGTGAGTCCGATTTTCCTACCTTATCGTCATTTTTTGTACTGAATGATTTTACCCAGAGGAAGCAGTTCGCTTGTTATTTTTGGTGGAAAGAGATAAGATGTCCGGTCGGCCGCAGGTCACTATTACTCTTGGGCGAAGCCGTCAGGTCAGTACTAGCAATTCCTCTTTTAAATATGATAAAATGCTATTTTTTTTTCTTCCATTGTTTGGCTATGATTTTTTGACATATCAGGTGTTGTTAGAACCATTTTAGCGGTAACCAAATGTAGATTTACTCTTGCTCCGTTAAAATTTGCTTTGAAAAAAACGGTTTGGCAAAACACTCCCATCAAGTCAGAAATGTTGAAATAACAAGATCAAACCTACTATTTCCCGTCCTTTTCATTTATAACCCAAAAAAGTTAACCTTGAAGGTATTAGAATGTTATTCTTCGAAGTTTCTGTATTAAAAATTAACTGATAATGCCCATACCTATTTTATTGTCTACGGGCGCTTTGATTAGACCAATCTGGCTATATATGCTATAAAAAAGTGTATCCATACTCTAAAACCTCTAATCCTTTGTTTGGTAAAGATGCAACTTACTTCTCAACAGGACAAGTTTTTCCACAAATTGCCAAAATTTGAAAGAAGAGCTAATCTAATTATCTTTTAAACCAGGAATTGGATGAATTGATTATTTCCCTTAGTGACTGTAATATGTAGTTTACTTGGTAAAATTCCTATTGAAACTAACTACATGAATAAATAGCAAACTTGTTGGTCTTTTATAATTAATATTTTATATGAGAATGTTTCTCACTGGAAATTGTTTAGAAATATTTTTATGTTTGTGAAAATTTTGCCTTGCAAAACCGACATAGAATTACTGCTAAATAATTCTATACTCTAAAACTTTGTTTCAGTAATTCCCAAGAGAACGATAAGTTTTTTCATAAATAGCCAACGTTTGTAAGAAACACTAGTCTAATTATCTTTAAAACCTGGACTTTAATGGTTTGATTATTTCTTTAAGTCAGCTACTGTAGTATAAAGTTTACCTGGCAAAATTCCTGTTGAAACTGATTACATAAATAAATAGCAAATTGATTGGCCTTTTAGAAGTTTATACTTAATAAGAGAATGTTTCTTGTAGGAGTTGTTTAAATATATTTTTACGTTTGTGAACGAAAATTTCACCTTGCAAAACCAGCATAGAATTACTGCTAAATTATTTGTTGACGGCTATTAAGAAACCTGCATTTCAGTAGAAGTTACAACCAAAATAAAGGTAAATCATGATACTGCTGAATTCTTAGGCAGTTAGGCACGTGCAATATACATGCATGTAAATTATTATTTGTCAAAAAAAAAAGGATAAGTTTTCCTGAAGTATTATGGTTTATTAATTTTTTTTAAAGATAATGATAGGTGAATAGTACATCCTTTAAGTTGACTTACTGTGAACAAATTAATAAAATGCACAAATCAAATCTGAATTGTCAAATTTGAGAATGCAACATTTTGTAAAAAATCTTTTGGTTTTAATAAAAAAATTGGAAGTTAAAAATATATGAAATAAAAATAGCTTTTCGGAACCTAGTTAGAGCCCAAATGTTGTTAAATAACAAAATTGAAATTAAATAAATATAGATGTTATTTTTTCTTCTTTCGGATTAGGAATTACTCGATGTATTCATAAAGTAAACGATAATTTGGAACTTTTGATCATGCATGTGTTGCATCAAACTCTAAAAATATATTTTCGATATATTTCATGTTACCTCAAATTTTTATAACATTAAACCTAATCATTCATGAGTCCGTTTATTTTGTGCAGCTCTATTTTGGGCAATTTATTACTTAAATTTGCATCAATGTAGTCATCCACTAGACTATTTAAAACTTGTTTAGTGTAATACATAGTACGAACTACTACTTCTAAAACAAATGCAACATGCCTATTTATGTGTCATTGTTGCTCTTTTGACATTACACATTGCGCGCATGTGCACACACATATATGTATGTTCGTGTGCATGCGTGCATGTGTATTACAATACCCATTATTGAGGATGTCGACATCATAATGCCAAATAATTACTGATCATGACTAGATATTCATTCTTTCAATGTGCACACATTTTGAGAATTTAGCATAATAATACAAAGTTCTTTTTAATATATATATTAGATAAAAATATTATATACTTCTATATTGAATTGCATTTTGTTGGCAAATGGTAGGCTTATCATTATTATGACAAGAAACGAGGAATGTGTATGATTACTCCAAGCTCTCTTAATATATGATTTAAGAATTACAGGTGGTCAAAAGAACAAGCTCTACATCTGACATTGAACATTCCCATTATGCAAAATCCTCTGGTACTAAGAGGTCAATTAGAGAGAGATTAGGGAGCGGCGTGGATGATCCAAT
This sequence comes from Allium cepa, assembly GCA_030765085.1. Lineage (NCBI taxonomy): Eukaryota > Viridiplantae > Streptophyta > Magnoliopsida > Asparagales > Amaryllidaceae > Allium > Allium cepa. The sequence goes on from CM060929.1 coordinate 64,071,695, forward strand.
TTCATATGGTCAGCAATACAAGAATAAACGGTATTTTTTTCATTTGATATAATTAACCAAAACTCCTAATATTTATTTTCTGTTGCTTTCATGTTTTTATCCTCGAATCAATAGCTCTTTATGTGAGTTGTAGTTTACAAAAATAACATTATATTTTCATTTGATATAATCAACCAAAACTCCTAATATTTGTTTTCTATTGCTTTCATGTTTTCATCCTTGAACCAATAGCTTTTTATGTTGTAATTTATGTGGATGACATGCTGGTTGACATGCTATTGATATTCCAAAGTACCAACAAATGACTTTATGTTTGATATTCCAAAGCCATTGAGGAATTGATATTATTTGTGTGGAGCCTCATGCACTGGGTTCCACCTTTTTATTTAATATGCTTGTTAGCATTCACAGTTTCAATTCTAATATTTTGCAAACAAAATAAAAATGTTATAAAACAGAAAATTGAGTTTATGTTTAAATGTAGATTTTAAACATCTAAATCAATTCCAAAGAGTGAATAAGCCTAAAATATGGATCATTTGAATTAACGATTTACGATCTAAATCTCATTTCGATTTGAAATTTGAAATTTACAATTTGAATCCTGTTTTGGAAAACTTGAGATATATCACTACAAATTAAATCATTCGATTTTGTGCATTATTTCAAATCTCAACCATCTCGATCAAGATCTCAGTATGGAGTCCCAGTTTATGTAACCTAGTACTCAAATTGATGTGATATGTAAAATGAATACGGAAACAGAAAACATTACATACTACGGATGTGATACATAAGCGTAGGCTTAATCGGAATGTGAAACGGTTTCAGAAAGTGCTCTATTTAACATACAACTACATATGATATTATTAACCATTACAAATAGACAAGCACAAAGTAAACCCAGTAGAAAAAACATTCTTTGGTCTTTTTTGTGGCTAGTTTGAAATAATCCTTCTTTATCTGTATACATTTTCCATAAGTGATCGTTATGACTCAATGCATATTCATATAACACAATTAAAATTATTGAAATATGCGCTTTGGAACATCGAAATCAATGTCCGGGAATGTCAAAATCAATGTTTTGGTACATCAAAAATAGTGCACCAAATCGTGTTCATTGTATTTCGAAACGTTAGTGTAACAACTATGTTTTGAAACGCATCTATCAAAATGGAATATGTGAGCCAAAGTATGAATTGCGGTAACATAGGTCTTAGTGAAACAAAACATATAATTTCGATGTAGAACTCATTTTTCATATTAACAATCGATATATCAATATCTCAAGTGATCAAATCCGATATTATGGTCAATAAGAAGTTTTCTGTACCGATTTGAATTTTTGAGAAGGTCAAAATTGTGATAAATAGCAAAATATAAATTTATATAAACAAGTAACTAACCGAAAAGGAGGTCTTTGATTCCGATGGAAGTTATAGCGCTAACGAGTTAGTTATGGAGACATGTAACTCAAGATATGCATGGAAATCAAAGCACATAATTTTATTAAGTGTCCACAAATCTGTCCAACATGGCCTAGGAGTAAGGAGAGTCTTTAAGAACTTTGTTTCGTTAAGAAACGAATTAAGTTTGGAGCCAGAATTTTGCGATGCTACAGTACATTACTTTCTTCTTTTCTCTCTTATTTTGTCATTTAAGTAGAGAATTATAGAGAAAGGAAAATAGTACAGTATAAAAGAATAAGAAGATAAAGGAGAATTCAGTATTGGTTAGGATAAATTAATAAGCAATTTCTCATTTAATTCTTCTCATATATTATTGGTTTCATTGATTCTCTCTTTGCTGGTTTACTTAGCTTTATACTAAAAATGTATTTGGTAGAAACTAGATTTTATTTTGTTGATTTTGCAAAAATTTTGTAATCTAAAATTATGTTTTCAAGGTAATATTTGCAAATACTATTGTGTAAGCAACTCAATTTAGACATCATATACTCAAAGAAAGTATATATCATGGTTTGAGAACTCAATTTCGGGTCTCGGTTTTGATCACTTAAAACTTTCTTCATTCAGACGATTTCAGAAATTTCGAAAGTTTCGGTTTTTGTTCTAATATCGATTTTCAATGGTTTTTTAGGTTCCGATATTGATATTCAATGGTTTTTTAATGAAAATGTAGTAGTAATCCTTCTAAATAAAATATAAAATATAGCCTATAAACTATTATAACCTTGTATATTAAATTATGTTTGTTTGATAAGTAAATATTTGTTAGCCAGTCCTAATTAATCATTACTCAATTAAAATAAGTAAATATTTGTTAGTTCAACCAAACCCAACGCTTAAAATAAATGATTCAAACCACAATTTACATTTCAGCCGCAACCAAAATAAATATCGTCCCTCGTTCTCTTCCTCTCAAAGTCAATGTCGACTTGGGCAAAGGAAAAAAATCAGGACGCCGCAACTTAATAAAAAAACTTCATTGGTTATTTCTAGCTTAAATTTATGAAGTGACGAACTGGAAGATTGATTTTGTTCAGATAAGTTCCATCAACTTTGATTTTGATTATTTTTATTTTATTACTTTTCCCCTTTGAATCTTACCGTAATTTCACATGTTTCTCCTCTCTCTCCTAGATTCGACCTTTTAAAGAAACTATTTTTTTACTGTCCAGTCCATAATTGATTTTCTTTGTCGATTCCGGATCGACGCGGTCTGATACCGGTTTGGTACCATCGAAACTTCGGGATACCGTTCGAAACCTAGTTTCCTGGTCCATATATGTTTTTGGATCTGAGATGTGTAAATCCGAGATGGACATCCACGACACGTTCATCTCATCTAACTTCTTCCTGATACGAGATTAAGTCTCTAAAATCTCCAAGATGAGACATAATCGGAATTCGATATTTAAAACCTTGATTTTGTGTATGGATACTTGCAACCAAGTACTATTAGATTTGATATTAAACCATATAAGTACTTTAGTGATATGATGATATGGACAAAAAGATGCACGTGCCTAAATACACTTTTGCTTAAGGGTGTCCCTACTTAAGATTGATCAGAAGTAATACTCTCTCTAAATGTTATATATAAGCATCTAGTCTAGCTCATACTGATTTGAATCGCGTCATAAAGTGGGAAGCACATTTGGGAGTTTCAAAAGTAACAATAGACTATCAATTCAAGGTTGTACAAATGTTATACAAGTTTCATTTTAAGAGGTGGGCTTAACATATGAGTTTGTGTACCATGATTAACATAAGTTGTTTTGAAATTTCACAATGAGTAATAAATGCTTACAACATTCTTTGATAATTCAACTAGGCAAATAGATCCAAGACTGTAGGTATATATGTGAAATACACGCAAAACCAATGAGAAAAGGTTGGATAAATTAGGCTTTAGAAGCTAAGCATAAACACGCTAACCCTTGTAAAATAAAGGTTGCTCTTTTGCTTAATGCGCTCGAGTTTTTTATTTTAACCACTCATTTGACAAGGTTTGATAGACAAAATTGTATTTAATTCAAACGGAACTCCATTGTCAAGGCGTTATGTTGCGCCTTTGGTTGAGAAAATTGGATTTTTCCATTGATCAAATTAAATTGCAAAATTAACATTAAATCAACCATCTCTTCTTTCCGTATTAGCAACATAGTACATGCTTACATTTGGTTATATCAAGCGATGGATGTCGATTCAAATAGTGTTTAAGCTCTAAAGACAAGATCATTCAAGGAGTTTTTGATTGAGGATCAAAGTGACAACCATGGGTTTGTATCTATCATAGCGTAACAGATGTATGATCAAACTTACGTATTGCGATGTAAAATTTTTACTACTTAAATATAATTTAAATATGTAATCATAAGATAATTATTCAGTTGTTTAAAATTGCACATGCATTAAATCAAATTGTAAGTTCACTCTGCCATGAAATGGTTTTCACACTTGCTTCTGATGTATAACCGTGTAAGCTTTAACTACATGTATATTTTCACATTCCCTTGTAAATTTTACTTTTATTTAAGTTTTGTCTTATGCTATTTGACATGATTTTATTGTCACTGATTTGGTTATAACACATTAGTTATATCTAGTGATGAACATTGGATCGATTTTAGTATAAAAGATGTTACATCGAACTATAATCGAAACGGTTAAAAACAAACTACACCAACTGAATAAATTTTAGTTGATTCGCCTGTTTTTTTATTTAACCTTGTTAAGTAAAAAATTTATACTTTGTGATTAGAATATTTTATGCAACTGGAAAGAAAGCATAAAGTTATGGTTGCATGTTTTTATTTTGTATTTTTATGCTTTTTATGACTACAGATATGAGAGATAAAAACTTACAAAGAACATGAATTTATACATTCAACCAGGAAAAGGTAAAGATGTGATGATGATGTTTTTTATGAGCAATACTGATTTTTTTCATGATATATAAAATATATTTTGATTGCTAAACAAATCATCTAGAAATAATCAAAACATTACTAATTTTCATAGAGCAATAAAAATTTGGTTAATTCAATTAAAATGACAACCAAATGAATTTACAAAGTGACATACAAGTTTAACTTAAAACCAAACCAAAACATGACAAAAAAGAACCATGGTTCAGTTGGTTTATTTGGTTCTAGTCAAATATTACGTGCCATTAGTTACAATCTAAGTGTTTCCACGATTTCATGGACGACACTACAAAAGATAATGGTTCTAGATTTTACGCCAATAGATTTGTATTTTGAAATATATATCAATTTTGTTCGTAAAAACCCATTTTTAGGCTTTAATGCAATATAAAAGTACCTTAATAAATACACAAAAACTATCAATAGGTTTTAATTGTGTTATATGAATATGCATTGAGTCATAACGATCACTTATGGAAAATGTATACAGATAATGAAGGATTATTTCAAACTAGCCACAAAAGACCAAAGAATATTTTTTTTTCTGCTGGGTTTACTTTGTGCTTATCTATTTGTAATGGTTAATAATATCACATGTAGTTGTATGTAAATAGAGCGCTTTCTGAAAACGTTTCACGTTCCGATTAAGCCTACACTTGTGTATTACATTCCGTAGTATGTAAAGTTTTCTGTTCCCGTATTCATTCTACAGATCACATCAATTTGAGTACTATGTTACATAAACTGGGACTCCATACTGAGATCTTGATCGAGATGGTCGAGATTTGAAATAATGCACAGAATCGAACGATTTAATTTGTAGTGCTATATCTCAAGTTTTCCAAAACATGATTCAATTTGTAAATTTCAAATTTCAAATCGAAATGAAATTTAGATCGTAAATCGTTAATTGAAATGATCCATATTTTAAGGCTTATTCGCACTTTGGAATTGATTTTGATGTTTAAAATCTACATTTAAACATAAACTCAATTTCCGTTTTATAACATTTTTATTTTGTTTGCAAAACATTAGAATTGAAACTGTGAATGCTAACAAGCATATTAAATAAAAAGGTGGAACCCAGTGCACGATGCTCCCGTACGATAGCGGGCTCTGCGAAGGTCGATAATGTACGCAGCCTTTCCCTCGCATTGCGAAAAAGCTGTTTCCGGACTTGAACCTTGGCGCCTAGATCACCATGCGGGTGACCTAACCATTGCGCCACCGCCAAAGCTCCACCTCAACAAGCATATTAAATATTTCAGGAAAAATTGAATGATTTTTTGTAATTGCGTTTTAACTAAGTTTGAATCAGAATGTAAATCGAATCGTAAGGAAATAGATTCTATCTAAAACAGGATTTAAATTGTATGATTTTGAAATTTTTGACAACAATGGTATATCTATCTAATCGTAGACGTCTTAGTCAAGGACTTCTTGAATTTGATTTATGATTATACCAACCTTTTGTATTATGGGAGATCAGAACTCTTAAACAGTGTCTTAGTTCATGTTTAAATCTTAATTGTACCAGTTAGGCAATCTTACTTAATTGTACCAGTTAGGCAGTAACACAACCACATCATGTGTAATTAATCTATAATCAAAATATGATCTTCATACGCAAGTCCGATGACATTTTTTAGTTAAATAATGGTTGCACATCATCAGATAAGATCTTCTATTCAATGTTAGGTGTAATAATCAGACGGAAACATTTTGATGGATCTTTATGCCATTTATATTGAGCATATGTAATGTCTTGGTATTTCTGCTCAACAATCATGGGCATACATTGTTCTCTTACGTGGGGAACATTATTACACTAACCTATTTAATGCATCAATATTTCATTCTTGATATACCGATGACTTTGAACCAAGGTTCGAGAACTCGGTCTCGGTTTTGGTCATTTGAAATTTTCTTGATTTCGGTCAATTTCGGAAATTTCGGAGGTTTCGGTTTTTATTTCGGTTTCGGTCCCGATATTGGATTTTTGTATTTTTAATGAAAAAGTGCCAATAAACGTTGTAAATATAATACAAAGTACAGTTTACAAAGAGATAATAAACATAACTGCATAAACATTAGTTAATATTAAATTCAGCCATCCATTTTAATTAACATAACTATTTTAGTTAACACCACCAACCTAAAATTTAAATCAGCCTAACCCTTCTATAAAAAAACAACCAGCACAAAGCTCATCCTATTTTATATCCTCAGTTCCTAAACCCATTTTTAGGCTTTAATGCAATATAAAAGTACCTTAATAAATATACAAAAACTATCAATAGCTTTTAATTGTGTTATATGCATATGCATTGAGTCATAACGATCACTTATGGAAAATGTATACAGATAATGAAGGATTATTTCAAACTAGCCACAAAAAGACCAAAGAATATTTTTTTTCTACTGGGTTTACTTTGTGCTTATCTATTTGTAATGGTTAATAATATCACATGTAGTTGTATGTAAATAGAGCGCTTTCTGAAAACGTTTCACGTTCCGATTAAGCCTACGCTTATGTATTACATTCCGTAGTATGTAATGTTTTCTGTTCCCGTATTCATTCTACAGATCACATCAATTTGAGTACTATGTTACATAAACTGGGACTCCATATTGAGATCTTGATCGAGATGGTCGAGATTTGAAATAATGCACAGAATCGAACGATTTAATTTGTAGTGCTATAACTCAAGTTTTCCAAAACATGATTCAATTTGTAAATTTCAAATTTCAAATCGAAATGAGATTTAGATCGTAAATCGTTAATTGAAATGATCCATATTTTAAGGCTTATTCGCACTTTGGAATTGATTTTGATGTTTAAAATCTACATTTAAACATAAACTCAATTTTCCGTTTTATAACATTTTTATTTTGTTTGCAAAACATTAGAATTGAAATTGTGAATGCTAACAAGCATATTAAATAAAAAGGTGGAACCCAGTGCACGATGCTCCCGTACGATAGCGGGCTTTGCGAAGGTCGATAATGTACGCAGGCTTTCTCTCGCATTGCGAAAAGGCTGTTTTCGGACTTGAACCTTGACGCCTAGATCACCATGCGGGTGACCTAACCATTGCGCCACCGCTAAAGCTCCACCTCAACAAGCATATTAAATATTTCAGTAAAAATTGAATGATTTTTTGTAATTGCGTTTTAACTAAGTTTGAATCAGAATGTAAATCGAATCGTAAGGAAATAGATTCTATCTAAAACAGGATTTAAATTGTATGATTTTGAAATTTTTGACAACAATGGTTTATCTATCTAATCGTAGACGCTTAGTCAAGGACTTCTTGGATTTGATTTATGATTATACCAACCTTTTGTATTATGGGAGATCAGAACTCTTAAACAGTGTCTTAGTTCATGTTTAAATCTTAATTGTACCAGTTAGGCAATCTTACTTAATTGTACCAGTTAGGCAGTAACACAACCACATCATGTGTACTTAATCTATAATCAAAATATGATCTTCATACGCAAGTCCGATGACATTTTTTAGTTAAATAATGGTTGCACATCATCAGATAAGATCTTCTATTCAATGTTAGGTGTAATAATCAGACGGAAACATTTTGATGGATCTTTATGCCATTTATATTGAGCATATGTAATGTCTTGGTATTTCTGCTCAACAGTCATGGGCATACATTGTTCTCTTACGTGGGGAACATTATTACACTAACCTATTTAATGCATCAATATTTCATTCTTGATATACCGATGACTTTGAACCAAAGTTCGAGAACTCGGTCTCGGTTTCGGTCATTTGAAATTTTCTTGGTTTCGGTCAATTTCGGAAATTTCGGTTTCGGTCCCGATATTGGATTTTTGTATTTTTAATGAAAAAGCGCCAATAAACGTTGTAAATATAATACAAAGTACAGTTTACAAAGAGATAATAAACATAACTGCATAAACATTAGTTAATATTAAATTCAGCCATCCATTTTAATTAACATAACTATTTTAGTTAACACCACCAACCTAAAATTTAAATCAGCCTAACCCTTCTATAAAAAAACAAGCAGCACAAAGCCCATCCTATTTTATATCCTCAGTTCCTAAACCTAGTTCTTTAAAATCACCTCAGCCCAAAAGCCCACCTTATTTTTATCCTAAGTTCCTAACTCTAGTTTATAGATTATCACTACGTACTGAAAGAACGAACGACTAGAAAGAAAAAAACGCGCAGCTGCTCGAATTGAGAAATCAACGAGATGAACAATGCAATCATACTCGAATTCCTTTACTCCTCGGATGCTTGAATTCCTTTCCTCCTTCTGATGCTCTCATTTTGCTAGGTAATTTTTTATTTCTGTCGAGACTAAGTTTTTTGGATGCTAAATTCGATCCCAATTACTTTTTTTAATTTTGTTTTCCTTTCTTTTCCACTTGCTGCGGCATGCTTGAATTATCCTGGTTTTTTTTTGGTTTTTTTTACGATCAGTCTCCGGGACGGGATTTTAACCTAATCCCGTCCCGCCTTCGGCCGGAACCGAACCGAGATAGCCGGAATCATGAGGTTCCGGCCGAAACCTTATACCATGCTTTGAACATTTGTTGATTTGAGTTTGTGTTGATACTATTTTTTCCTAATTGTGACCGACAATATAAAAGCCAAGGATTTTTATTTGCATGTGAAATGTGTGAACTAACATACAATATGTATGCATAGTATAAAAACTTGTCAATACAATCCAAATAACATACTGTCATTTTGAACGAGTTATGGAATAAACACATGTAAGTCTTAATTATCCAAAAACATATAATGGGTGTGTGTATACAATTACTCCTTAGGACACTCATGTCTCCATCAATCATGACTAATAAACTATTTGTTTCGGTGAATCTGAATACAATTTTCATGTCTTGTGTATTCACTTGTGTTTGGTAAATATATATGGATAAAAATGTCCAACCACTATTATATATCAAGATGACCTTAACGTGAGGTTATAAGTGAAGTGGATCAACCTAACCACACATAGAGTTATATCAAGACATGATAAGAGTAAATACTATTTGATAATTTTTTCATAACTACTAAAATGACCGACAGAATGTGGATTTTTTACGATACATAAGCCACATTTGATTTCCTACCACTTTGGCGTTGAGCACTTTGGCAACCATTAATGTTCCTAGTCTCATGAGGAGAACAAAACAAAATACAAACCATAACATTTTGTTCATTATAATGGATGGAATTAGACCAATCCACTATAGTTAGAGAGAGAATTCAATTTACTGCAACTTTTGTGAAGACAAAGATTAATCTATCATTTACCATCCTAAAAATGAAAAACAGTTCAAGAAATGTGAATGGCAGTTGACCATGCTTTGGGTAAGTATAAATTTAAGGAGAATATGGTGGCCCACCATCATTTATGCAAGTATGAGGTCCTAAAGCCAAGAGAAAACCCACTAACTTCAAGCTGGAGGTGCCAAGCTCCATGGCTTCATTGATGCTTGACACAAGGTGCAGAGAGAGGGTCATTTTTGATTTGTGGTGCACCATGCGCATACATCTCATGCATGACTCCATTATGGTCAAGTGACATGCTTCAACACGAGAAATCATGCTTTGGATAAGTATGAATTCATTTACCATCCTAAAAATGGACAACTCAAGAAATGTGAACAGTAGTTTACCATGCTTTGAATGAGTATGAATTCATGGAGAATGTGGCGGCCCACCATCATTTGTGCAGATATGAGTTGCTAAAACCAAGATAAAACTCACCAGCTTCAAGCTGGAGGTCTCAAGCCCCATGACTTCATTGGTGCATGACACATGATGCAAAGAAGTGGTCAAATTTCATTTGTGGTGCACATTGCACATATGTCTCATGCACGACTCACCATTATGGTCAAGTGACATTCCTCAACACGAGGAGAAGTCATGCTTTTGGTGTATTTTTCTGCATGCTCGACATGTAGGAGGTGTTGGAACCACATTCATCGATGCACCGACCATTGCCATCTTGGCATGACTCACTTATATACTAAGCAACTTCTGAAGTTTATAAATAAAAACATGTCCAAGTTCTAAAAAATTCTAAAGCGAAATAAATTTTTAAGTTGTATAAAAATTTGGAGACGTGATTATTTACTTTCGTTGCCCTAATATTTAATGTAAATACATAATGTTTTTCATGTATCATTTTATCAAAGTATACTCTTGATTCATCTTATATTGATTTCAGCACATGTAGAATGTCTGATTTAATTTTGGATTGAAGAGTTGAGCAACTATAATTAACGAAAAAAATGATAATGGTTTAGTGAAATCGTCATGATGAAAATCCAGGGTATGTAGGTATCATAGTGCGTGTGTACGTTTAGTTGCTATAGAGTAATGATCCATTAATTATTTATTTTGGTGAATTTGAGTACCAATGTCATAATTCATAATCTAACCCATCCGCAAATGAGGCCATAGCAGGTATGAAAAGGGTATATATAATAACAATAATTTGTCATAATTCATAATCTAACCAATGAAATTTGGATTTGCGGTATGCTAGAAAGTATGTTTGAATTCCATGGTTAAAGCTATATCAATATATGGAAAGAGCAAGTATTTTATGGAAAGAGTAAGAGTAACCAAGGAAATTTGATTTTTTTTAATGATAGTTCTAGCAAGATGTTGAAAGAGCAAATACTGTGTTGTAATTCTGTCATATTTCATAATGCAACCATATGTGTGCATGTGTGTGTGCCTATATATGTATGTATGTATATACATATGTATATATACATGTATATCTGTATGCGTAGAAATTACATTTGATTTCATATAACTTTGATATTGGATGCATTGGCTAAACACTTGGTTTTCCTTGTAACGAAGATAACAAAATAGATACTGCGATACTTTGGCTAACTGCTTGTTTGAAAAATGATCATTATGTTCAACCTAGTGGATGAAATCACTTTTATTGGAAAGACGATTCAATTATCCATGAATTTTATAAAGACTATAAAGATTAATTGATCATTATATAGTATTCTGAACATGAAGAACTATAATCATAGAATACAAATAGCACCTGGCCATGCTTTAAATAAGTATGCTTGCAAGAAGGATGCGGTGACAATTAAAAACTTGTGCAAGTAGAATGTGACAAAGTTAGGACAAAACTTACCAACCTCAAGATGGACTTGTCAAAGCCTTGGGCTTCATTGATGCATGGCTGGCACATGAGACGAAAAGGTGTCTAAATTTTATTTCTGGTGTACCATGCACAAATACCTCATGCCTAACTCACCATTATGACTAAGTGACATGCTTCACCACAAGGAAGAGGTGTCATGCGCAGTTGATTTTTCTGCATGCTTGTCATGTAAGGAGTGTTAGAGCCATGATTGTGAGTGCACAAATGTTGACACCTAGGCACGTAAATCACTTGCATGGCTAAACAACTTTCAAAGTCTATAGATAGAAGAAAATAACTAATTACTCATTAGCGTAAACATGTTACTCTGGTGGATAGGATAAAAGGAAATAGGCGAAAATATGATAATATTAACGCTAAAAAGAAAACCCCTTTTTGGAAAGATAACAGAAACTTTGGAAAGGTCCTAGTTTAAAAATTGGGATGAAAAACTTTATCTACAACGTGCTTTATGTTTTAGTTGTACGAGTTTGTTTTACTTGCTAGTATGCTTGAACTACTATGTATGCTTTACATTTTAATCATCATTTTATTCTGTATACTTTACGAGAAATATGAAAGCTATGTACTATGCAAAGGTTTGAATAATGAAAGATCATAAAGTTCATATAACAATCTTACTAGTATATGCTACTTTATGAAGCATGAGATCTTGGGTAATACAATTATTACTTTACAACTTGCGGGAGAATATGTGACTGCAGAATACATAATTTTGTATGTCAGACGCTTCTTGTCTGCCAAGTGCAAGCTTTGATTCAGTATGGTTGAGTCTTGAAAATGTATATGTGGTGTATTTAATATACCCATGGTGTGTTGACATATAAATGATACATGTGTTTTACCAATAATTATTTACTTCATGTTCTAATCTGTTACAAAATCGACATGAAATGTTGATATATAAATAATAGATAACTCACTGGATCATGTTTTTCATAATGCCACACACATTTATGGGTTCAAACATATGCGAATATAAATGTTTGGGCTTGAAGGTGGTGAAAGAATCTTTAATACTTTCAATCCGACCGTTAGAGAGGTTTGTCTAATGTAGGCTTGCAAAATTAAATTGTGTGTAACCAAGAAAACAAGGAACATGTATTTAACATGTTTTCTTGAATCTCTCCAATGTTGTTTACTTTTTCTCTCCATGTCTGCTTAAATCTCTCCAATTTTTTTTTCCAATATATTCTCGTTTGCTGTTTAACTAATGAAAAACTATATTAAATATTTTTACCCGAAATTATGTATCGAACGGTCGGTTCACACCGTTATGCGGTTATATTAGTTTACCTTTTGATTAGCCAAATGTGTTGTGCCGAATCTTGTGGTCTACACATTTTACATAACTGTTTAATGTTAATTGAATCTTTATACAGTAATGTTAACTGATAAATGGCATCATTGCTTCCGCGTAATATTATTTTCATGCTATCCAGCACTGTATATGTAACTGGCACCAGGAACAGTGGTGTTCTGCAAAACAATTTAAATAATGCAAACACTACTCAAACCATATTGTTAATTTTGTTTGTCTCCATTGCCTAATATTCACAATTTTTGCAGACAACATACGAAGGATCATAGGCAAAATGTAAGTGATGATTGTATGGAAGAGGAAAAACGTTACACGCCAAGTACACATTTGAACCCTCAAACATTATTCATTTTTTCAATATTATGAAGTCTATCCTGTTCTTACATACTGACATGTATGCAAAAGGTCGCAAGGTTGGTCGAAACGATCTAAGGTTTAAACTTATTCAGAAAAATATATTGAAAAACACTAGTGTTTTTCGTGAGAAATATAACTACGACCTTCGTGAGAAGATATCTCGTAAAACCCGTGGCCCGTTGAAATTCAATCACCCACGGCGCGTGCAGGAGGAAACACAGAGCTCTGGACAATTAAGGAAGATTGTTTCTGCAAGAAGTGCAGCTGACATGTGTTGTATAGATACTCTGAGGAAACCATATTCTTTAACTTCAGCCAATGAGCAGCAAAGGCATCGAAGTCCTGATAGAATTGTTGGAACGTCCAGAGGAATGTCCCCTCCAAATTACCTTAATGATGCACAGTGTGTTCCATTGCTCAGGTCTTGTGACATGTTGAGACCCACAAATCTTACTACCACAAGCAGTTTTACGGATGTTTTAAGAGCAAAACCCACCTCGGCAAGAACTACCCCGGTTTATAATGAAGCCTCCAGACCTGTTTACAGAGCTTCTCTAAGTAATCATGAAGCTCTAAGTAATCATCCTGTGCAACAAACACCTATAAAGGTAATTTTTTTCCACTGAAAATGGTGCCGTATTCTGTATGCATGTTATCCCTATCCCGATGTTTGGCTAAATTTATTTTTTATTTTTTTGGCTTATATATCCTCTGTTATTATTTATATTTGGTATCATCAGGTTTTCAAAAGCATCCTTGCCATTTATTTATATTTTCCTCCTTTGAAAATTGCTTGTTACTCAATTTAGTAGTAACATTGTAACACGCACACATGTGTATAAAATTGGTGACACACTAAATCTTAACCATTGAATTGTTCCCTAATTTCAACCCTATGTGTGAGCACATTGAGATCCAACGGTCCAGATCTATTGTGTCGTCAGTTGTGTTAGATTTTGTGTTCAAACAGCCGGCCCTACATATATAAATCTTTAAACGGTCGGATACTAATTTGGATAGTGCCATGTCCGTATCCGAAATCATTATCGGATATTCATATCAGCGGATGAGGACGTATAATAGATATTTATCGAATATTCTTCGACTAGTTCATAACTAATAAATATAAACAAATAAATAGAACATTTTGATTTATTAAAAATCCATTTTAGTACTAAAAATATAAAAAATAATAAATACGCTAAGAGAAATAATTTTAAGTAGCAAATATTGATTTTTGTACACATTATATTTTTTACCTAGATAAATAAGTAAATGACAAATCATTTTATGTACTAAAATACACAAAAGTAACTATAATCTTGATAAAAACCGGACGGGTAATTATCGGATGTGGAAATGGGCATATTCGCATCCATATCCTTTTTTGGATATTGGATAATTTTCATATTTCGGATACGGACAAGTTTTAGATTTTTCGAGTACTTATGGACTGCCGTATACATACATACATACGTATATATATATATATATCCCTCTTTTCTCTTTATTGTTTTTAATGTACTTCCTATTTTGAACTTTAAATATGCATCTTTATATACCTCTTTAAAATTATGAATAATACCTAATGATACCTTAAACTAATATATTTACACCATCTATCATCTGGGGAAAAGTCAAAAAAGATGATGATTTACACCAGTTGAAGATTCCTAATTCCTATAACTCAATAATTTGTACCTCAAAGTTATATTTTTCATGAAAACAAAATGAATTAACATGTGATGGCCTATACTTCATTTTTCTTCTTTCAGTAATTCAATTTCCAAAATATTCACTGTTTTATCTGTCGTAAGACGGCGGTAATTTATATAAACTATAAATTATTAATTGGTAATGGCGTGCACATCAATATGAGAGTCGAATAAAGAATCCATGATTATTTAAATATGAGAAATATTCAATAAGCTTCTTTTCACTCCACAAAAACTGTTGAATTTGCATAAACAATAAGAGCAACTTGGTGGTTAGGGATTCCATGTATTATATATGTGATTGCCATGTGTAACTTCATCCTTTATCACATAATAGAGCTTGGTCATCTAAAGTTCTATAACAGTAATGAAAGGCGCGCACACAAGGCACGCACGTTTGCGCCTTTCTTCCCTATGGCGTGACACAGAAAGGCGCAGCAAATGACGCTTAAGGTGCAAATGGTGCGCGGTGCAAAAACGACGCTTTTTTGTTGTTTTATTGTTTTCACTTCTTTTTTATATTTCATTTTTCACAATTCAAACTGCATAAAAATAAGTATTTATCATACTGTTGTGCTTGCTAACTTTTGTATCTGCCTTTCCTTTTGTTGATTCTAATGGAGTGGCTTTTCTGTAGTTTTTTTTTTTTTTTCTTTTTTTTTTCTTTTGCATTTTTAGTGTTATTACCTAATTGAACCTCGATCGGGTCAAGGTTTTAAAATATACAATTTAGACTCGATAAAACCTTACCCGACTAGAATCCAAATCTGCTAGGTTGGCTCCAGATTTGACCGATCGGTCTAATTGCTACCCTTGCACAGCATAAATAACCTCGAATGATCGCATTCTC
Source organism: Allium cepa (assembly GCA_030765085.1). Lineage (NCBI taxonomy): Eukaryota > Viridiplantae > Streptophyta > Magnoliopsida > Asparagales > Amaryllidaceae > Allium > Allium cepa. Next base: position 64,087,539 of record CM060929.1, read on the forward strand.
CAAATTAATCTCGAACGAACTTCAAAATATATGTTCTGATTACTATGACACCGAACATATAATCTCGAATGGATGTTTTTTTCACATTAATCTTCAATGTACTTCAAACTATCTGTTCCTGTTACGGTCGCATGGAATAAACTGTCAGTCGACATTCATCTCATTTTCATATTACCCATTTTATAAAAATATGTAAGACTGTATGAATTAAAAAGCAATTTTTTTTTTGAAAAAAAAAATCAAAACACGTATATCATGTTAGTTATGTTTACAGCAAAGACTCAAATGTATACAATTTATATTGAACTTTTTAAGTTAATTGTTATATATATGTTCTAAATTTACAAAAAACTTCTAAACATGCGGTAAAGTAAAAAGGCGCATGCTATTTGCTGCGTCTTGCTCTAAGGCTAGAGGAAGGCTTTGCGACTTTTTGCGTCGTGCACCATTAATAACAACTTTGAGCTCTATACTTGTGTCGATGAATTTTGTCAGTTTTCAGCGCTGGATGCATAGAGAATATCCTGAAATATCTGATATTGTTTTAAATGTAGGATGAATAAATTGTATTTGTATTTTATGCCAATATTTAATGTCTTGTAGAATGTGGATCATCCTACTGTGGCTAGCTTGCTGCACTCATTGGGACTAGGGAAATATGCTATCATTTTCCAGGCAGAGGAGGTAATTTTTCATTAATCATTATATGAACATGATTCATCGATTAATATTCATCAGTAGGCCATCCCATTTTGATACCATTCTTATTATGAGATTTTTGTCTAAAAAAGAAAGAAAAAGAAATTTTCTTTTTCGGACTATTGATATTTCAATGTGTCGAATAGATTTCATTTATCATGTCTCTAATAATCTGAACTAATCTCTGAAATTGATGCTAATTTCAGTTGGATATTGTTGGTGAAATTATATTACTGTTGGGAAATGTTATAGGATAAATTGGTGATTTTTGGTAAACAGTTATTGTTTAATCATCTATCTATCATGCAATGATATATTCGGTGTGAGGTCTTTTTTATCACTCCAGGGACCTACACTGAAAGTGGTCATAGTTGAGTAGAGGGAGTCTAAAAACTGTATAAGAAGTCGTCAACCAGCTGATATATTGATCAGTGTGATCGATCTTTCGTTGCTAAACACTTGTGGTTTTACAACTTATAATTTTTCTGTATTGTTTAGTTAGGGATATTTTTGTCACATTAAACAGGCAGTTATATAGTCAGTGGTGGTAAATTGAGGGAGTGGATCATTTGCACGTGCATATATGATGCGCGCGCTCATGTGTTCCTATATATATATATATATATATATATATATATATATATATATATATATGAACTGGTTGTTTTGTCAAATTCTCAGGTATTAGCATGTAAGGACCTATACCTTGCTTGCCTTGTGCATCTCTACCGCTAGTGCAAATATTAGGGGCGAATAGTTCTGAAAATATTGGCGAAGTTCCTTTTTCTGAAGTTTCAAATGCCTTTTTAAATAAAGTTTGTATGTAAAATTATATTAAATCAGGGGCTCTTGCATATCTGTATTTTTTTAACCACAAAAATACTCTAGTCCTCTCTAACAATCTAATGTGGCAATTATTTAAACTGAGATGCTAAATTTTTGAAAGCAAAATATCTCTCTGTAGTAAAGTTGAAAAAGATATTAATTTTTATCTAAATATGTGCGGTATCCAGTGCATCTGCTTTGTATATGCGAAAACTGTTATGCATATGTACACATGTGATAATAGTAGTACGAGTATATATGCCAAGTATTGTCATCAAATTCGTTAGAAATAGAAATCACAGAGTTCCTGCGATTTTGATGTGTTTTAATATCCAGGGAAACACGTTTTCCACTTCGTCACATGCGTCGCAAATGTGAGGAAACTGGCTAAATATTTACGAACTTCAGATTTCTGGTTGTATCAGCTCTCTACTTTTACAAATGCATGTTTGTACTGTTCATTATTGCTAATACAGCCTTCATGAAAATGTTGATTTCTTATTTTAATTAACACCACTTGCTTGATTTTGAACTCAATTTCAGGTGGACATGCCAGCTTTGAAGCAAATGGGTGACAATGATCTTAAAACTTTGGGAATACCAATGGTACTGTCTTGTGTTCGCTTGCTTAATTTTGGTTCCTACACTCATGAATAAGTCTTCATATCTGCTTCTCATGTTTTTGTATCATTAATGATAATTTTGTTTGCAAATCAGTTGGAAAATAAATTTAATATGCAATGCCACGTAACCCAAACAGAAATGTTTTATATGCTAGGAACATACTAATCGGAAAACAAATATCAAGATGGATTTCAACAATGATAAGTAGCAATTTATGGGGTTCACGGATTTCCATACTACTCATTTGAGTCCAAATACCTTTCTGCACGTCGACGTCTTTAATGCGATCTAATCATCTTCTAAGCTACAACACCTCATTGTCTCGAGCAGAAGATGCTATAGTTGGACTTAGATTCATCCTATCATTTTGGTTGTAAGCAGCATTTCTTTTGTTTGTTCAATCCCCCCCCCCCCCCCCCCTCTCCCCCAACCTCTACAAAACATCTTCACTCTGTTCATGTGGTCATGTTCTTTAGTAAACTTTCTTGAGCATTTTAGGGAGGTGACTCTCTACCGTCTGTGCCTAAGTGGGGAATTTCATTTGTCTCATGGTTTCGATAGTCTCCATCTTGCACTTATGCATTTTGGTTTGGCTCTTCAACTTCGGTTTTTGGTTCTTGGTTATGATCAACTCTATTTCCTTCTTCTAGCCTAGTTAGCAGGTTGCAATAAGGTCCCTTGCTTCGTTTGAGAGTCAAGGTCTGAAGCATATTTGCTTATTCGGCATTTGTGAACCTTGAGGTTTGGGTGTGCGTGCAACATGAGGTTGTGGCTTTGGCACAATTCCAGTAGCTTCTCTGCAGTAGTTTCAGCAGTTGAAGCTCCAAGATGTGTTGAAACCAAATTATTTGTGGTATTTTTGCTGTAGACATCACTGTAGATTTTGTGAAGATGTTTGGTCTCAAAATGTAAACCAAAAATGTATATTTTTGGGGAATTTTAGTTTATGTTTTGTTGAATGCTTAGACGTTATAACTGTTAAACTCAACTTAAATCACAAACTACATAAATTTAATTTATAAACAATAAAAAACTAAAAAGCAGAAAAGAGATTTAAAAAACACTAAATTTATTTGTTCAACAATGTTCCTATGTCCACTTCGTTGTAATTTTATTACTCTTCTCCATATAAATCCGTTTACAAATATCTTAGAAAAGATTACATGGGAGCAGAAGAAAATGGATTTTTTTTGCAGATTTAGGTTAGAAGAGCTAATTTTCTATCCATCTTCTGAATGATGAGATACTAAGGGTGCGTTTGCAATGAACGGAAACGGTGAATTTGAGCGGGGCATTTGAGCAGGTAAGTTGAGTAAACGGGGGATGCGTTTGGCTCTACGAACGGGTATTTGAGTGGGATATTCGAGTTGTGATTTTTAATTTAATTGATTTATAGTTTATTAATTAACTATTTGTTTTTTAATAAACAATATGGGTTAATAATTTGCAAAAATAAATAAATAAATTGGAAAATTATAAATTGCTTTGATATTCGGTTCAAACCAACTCCATAATGTAATTTTAGATAGGATCACAACATAAAAAACGGCGTCTCAAACGGATCTCATTTGCACAAGTTATTAATTTTAGAAATTTATAAAAATATAAATTTTATTAATTCACCAAACGTGGCAAGTTTCTTCATCTAACTGAACGGGCCAGTTGCCCTGTTCCCGTTTGTGATGCGTCGAACGCGTCGCGAATGGGAACGGGGTAAAAAAATACTGTGAACGGCACCTTAGAGGGAAGTCACTAGCTGTTCTAAATCAAAATTATCCCCCATAAATAGTAACCGGAAGTTTGAATGCATCTACCTTCGAAAATGTCTAAAATGTTGTGAGAATTTCCTATTTTTCGACCAAGTCCATGTGTTATGGCCAGGTCGAAATTCGACCGCTTCGTGCCGGTTGATTTCGACTGCCTTCGGCCTCGTTTGATCAACTTAAATAAGTTACTTCTTAAGAAAGTCAAAATATAACTTATTTTAGTCAAACCTTGTTAAACAAGGTGTCAAGCTTGCCACCTTCGACAACTTCACCTTCTTCAGTTTCAATCGCACTGACCATATATTTTGATTGCAAATTTTGCCACATGATCAACTGGCTCGCTTGCAAATTTTCGATCTTCTTATGCCTGGAATATTGATTGGTTCTTGTAGTTTTTATTAGCATCTCTTTCTTAGTGTTTTTAAGTCAGTTTCATCTGGGCTTAGGAAAACGGTTGAGTATTTTTGGATTCAGTTATGTATAAGAATGTTGAGTGCTATTTCAAGACGCCTCCCAATAATATCTCCTTTACTTCTAATTAACATCCTTGAAAAAATCGGTGCATAACAATTAGCCTCGGCCTATGATACTAACCATTGAGTTTACTAATGTTTCATGTGAAAAGAGAAACCTATCATCTATTTTTTTTATATGTACCAGTACCGTAGCTTGTCCGTTGGATATGTACAATGAAATATGTGAGCTAATTTCTCTGTTGCAAAAATACATATACATACACTCGTAACTATTTACAGAAATATTTTAATTTTAAAAAAGATTCAATACACGAATCCATACAAATAAATAATTAGACAAAGCAAAAACAGTCTACAGCTATCTGAATAGTTTCTTTTTCACCCCTTCAGCCATCACCAAGCTTTTCAATACCTCAGCTGTTGCAACTTTTGTCTTTTATATTTCTGTTTAAAAACTTCTAGTTGTAAACAACAGTGTAGAGAAGAGAATCAACAAAAATAGCGGTGACGGTTAGGAGATCACTTGTATAAAAGATGAGACCGAACATATATTCCCATACCAAGCACTGTTTATGCTGCTGCTTTCTTTTCCTGCACTTTTTTATGTTCTACTACAGAGCATAACACAATAAAAAGCATAATACATTATTTTGTGATGTTCTACTGAGAGTGCTTAGATTTAAATATCTTTATAGAAACAATTTAGAACCACAAAAATACAAGAAATATAAGTATATGGCCTTTGGGATGAATGCATAAAAAGGAGAAAACAAGTCCATTTTAAACGATAAGTTACATAATAATTTTCATTTGCTTTTTGTCTTTAGTTTAATAAGCAATGAGTTTCTATATGTGCATTAGTATCATTCATTACAGATATAATAGTGTCCAAGTGGTTAATGGTTAATTGATTCGGCTTTGGTGCAAGAGGTCACAAGTTCGAAACTTGCTTTCGAACGTTTATTGACATGGGATATGTTGTCCCAATGATTTGTTGTATATAAAGTACCATTTCAAAAAAAAAAAAATAGTGTAAATATATCAACTAACGAATAATTAGTTACCCAGTGGATTAGACATTTGTCTTAACATCAACAATAGCAATGCGACTAAGATGACTTAAAATGTTGTGAGGATTAAAGTAATAGGTCAGAGAGACGTCAACTTCGTATTGATGATTCCAAAATATAGCTAGAGTTGCCGAATACTTGCATTAGCAGTATTCATTTTTTACATGAAAAGTGTATCATAATCTCACGTAGATCCACTAATATATGACGCTTTTTTAAATGCATGACCATCTCCAACATATTTCCCACATCATTGTCAGTACAAACACTGAATACTGAAATAGCTCTTTGAATAAGAATATCGCACATGGTGATATTTTATGAAATTTGTAGCAAATATTTCATATATTGCAACGTTATGCTTCTACACATTTGATCAAATGTGTTACAGACAACACAAAAATGTAACAAGGATAAACTTTTAAGAACTACTGCAACCCAATGCAAAAATACATTACAACTCCAAGAAACCACTAAAATAAATAGAACAACAGAACTGTATAAGAAAAGAAATTGATGGTGGAGAAATTGATGATGAAAAAAGAGCAATTGGGTCCATTTTTTAATTCTACTCTGAAGAGCAAATCCAAAATAAACGCATATATTCATCTACTATCAGATGTAATGAGTGAATGAAATTAAATAAGGAACATCACATAGAAATTCTGAATTGATGAAAAGTAACATTGACGAACAATACAGAAAACTCACCAATCCTTACCATGAATCCACCGCTATGATTTCCTGAAACCCGAAATGGCGATTTTGGTCGGACGGGGTGTCCCATTTAAGAAAATGCTCAATTTTTAAAGAAGATAATATGATTTAATTTGTAGTTACAGAGAAAAATATGGCCATGGGGTGAGATATCAATGGTATGGAACTGCAGAGTTTGGTTGGATGGACGCTAAGTGAATAGGTGGGAAATGGGAACTTAAAAGTCAAATTTGCCCCCATCGTCAAAGTCTGCCTAGCAATATAAACTATTTAAAAATTAGGGGTAATTTTGAAACTGTGTACAAGCTTCAACGTGCTAAGGTATTAGCATTATTAGTGGAGTTACGAGAACCAGACCTAATTTCTTTGGTCTGCTTCGATGTTTGAAGCCAATTTCAGTAAAAAATGAAACCGAATATATTTTTTGTTTGATATTGCCTAGATTTGGGAAGAAGATACATTACATAATGCATTGTATGGAAGCATATTAATGTAAAATAATTTATCCCTCCTTTCTTTTACTCTGTAAAGCTCATGAAACAAGAACTGCATATATATTGTTAGCAGTATAACTTTCTAATATCACTGTAGTCCAATTTTGGAATGGTCGGCATATAATCTTGATGATTTTGTTTCCTGTAACTTTAACTGCACACTAGAAAAGATCAGCAAAAGATCACTCAATTTCGTTTGGAAGATGAACATTATCACTCTACTTTGAAACGTTCTTTTATCATCATAATTCTGTTTATTGAAACATTATTATTGCAAGTTCTGGTAAACCACGTTGATTATGCATTTTGATTTTGTAATATCATTCTCCTTTTTGTACTTCATTCAAACTTGTAGTGCTCTGTTAATGTATAAAACAAACCTATTTATCCGTTTAATGTTCTCATTTAACAAACTATTCAACATAAGCGTGCATTTAATACACACTTTTCTCTTTTGCATTTTTTGACGTGAGATTGAATATGTATATAGATCTTATTGGAATATGGTGTATATTCTCTTTTTTTGCAGGGACCAAGAAAAAAGATACTGTTAGCTTTACCGCGTTCACAACAAAAGCCAGCTCAGAAAGGAAATTGAAAATCAGTTGTAAAAGTTATTAAAACTAGTATAATTCGCTGCCATATATTTTTTATCTAATAGTTTTTGCATTTAATGGCTGGAGATATTTATTTTTTATCTTAAAAATTATATATTAATGGATGGATGTGTGTTATAAATGGAAAAGTTTTGGTGGTCTCAACCCTTTTATTTTAAGAAGTCTTTTATTGTAAGAAGTTTTGTTGGTGGTTTCAGTTATAAATTGAGAGTGAAAGTCTATTGATGGTGGTTAAAGTTAAAAATCTAAGGTATTTTCAAAATTTTGAAAATGCATGGTGAAAATCTTATTCGTTGGATTCTCTAATTAGTGTAAATTGTATGTATGTGCGCTTAGCCGGAGAAATTTATTTCTTATTTAATAAAAATTAATAGACGGATACGAATTGATAGTGAAATCCTGTTGATGAATGATCGGTAAGTGGATGGTGATGAAGGTTGCAAATTGTTGGTGAAATTTCGTTAATGAATGTTCAAAAAAGACATGGTGCAAATCATATGTGTCAAATTCTATTTATTGGAAGTACAGAAGTTTATTAATAGCAGAGAGGTAGATATGGATATAGAGATGATCAAAACATTTCTGTACTTTGACAGTAGAATCAATGTTCCACTTTGATTCAAAACACTCTTCTATGATAGAAAGTGTTTTTTTTCCCTCTGCATATTTCAGCAACCTAAATCTCAATTCGTCATGATAATAATAGTTCTCTGGTCACATACTTGTTTTCTAAAGCTAAGTTAAAAAGGTTTTACCGTTGTTAATTGTTGTTGTCAATTGCTAGGGAACGGATATCACAGACTCTCAGGTTACATCTACACGTTTATTAGAGTTGTATGATTTTTGCTAGGGTTGCATGCCAAATTCGGTGGATTTTAGACAAATTCTCGGAATAAAACCCTAAAAGCATAAAACAGATCTGTGCACTAGTTTAAATTCTTTTGCTAGATCCTTGCACATTACGCGCACTAGTCTCACATCATCGCTAAAAAAAGGTGGAAAGCAGAAGTAACTTTCATAAACTTGCTATCACATGACTTGCATAAAAGGATATCATGCTATGTTATACGAACATCTTAACATTAAACAACCTACTTAGTAACTATTAATTCATTATTAACATTATTAATGACAATCATCAATATCCCAGTGGTTAAGAGATTCGGTTTTGGTGTGAGAGGTCACAAGTTCGATACTTGCGTAGCGTGATTCGAACGTTTATTGACAAGTGATATGCTGTCTTTGTGACATGTTGTATATAAAGTACCATTTCAAAAGAAAAACATTATTAGTTAATAATAATTCTTATATTAACATAAATTATCATGATTGACTGTTAACTACAGTTAACATTTACTTCTAATTATATCAACATTAATTATCGTTGATGAACCTTGATTTTCGTAACCACCTTAACCATCACTATTCGAATTCCTTTTGGAAAACCTAAGGCAATGTTTGGTCTGAAAACGAGTTTTGTGTTTTGCACTTTCAACAATATATTTTAGAATGCATGGGAGATGAGAAGTGAGTTGGAAAGGTCGATTTGAAAAATGATTTTAATGCATAAAATTGGAACCGACTTTTTTCCTCTTCCGCCTTTTGGGAAATATAAAAAATTATCTTCTTCGTTTCCCTTCTCATTCTTGTTGAAATGACCAAAATTTTTCAACCCTTTATTCTACCCAACGCCATTTGACAAACATATTGAAAACGCAAAAAACAAAACACATTTCAAACTTAACATTACATAAACTTTTGAAAACTCTCTCCTGTAAAAGTAAGAGGAATCTTATTATTATTATTTTAATTTTTTTTAATACTTTTTCTCTTACAACCATAAACATTATAGATCAAATTAAAAGATAACTTTTTTTTGTTACCTAAACACAATTATTTGTCGAGATTTAGGATGAAGCGGAACGAGATAGAGTTCCTCTATTTATGGATATAGAGTGATGCAAAACAAAGTTCAAGCCTGTCAATCTCATCTTTTGGCAAAAATGGGGCTAAAGAGCAAAAAATGTGCAAGTTCGGTTGACTTTGGTAATGAGTTTTTCTTGCTTAGTCCACTCATCTTCTAGTTATCATATTTACAATATTAAAATTATTAGATATATAATTAGACAAGTCTAACAGTGTTTTTAAAGTCTTTAGATTAAAATTTACTATTTTAATTCATTGTATAACTGACTATATACGGCAACAACAAAATTTTGATATATTTCATCCTCTTTATTTCTCTTGTGGAACTCTTATATTTTAGTAAGATGCGTACTTTCTTTCTTACATCACTTTTATAACATTTATACCCAGCACGATTCACCGGGCGCTAAGAGTGCGGTTGTGAGAGTTCCAAGTGTGAATATGTAAGGATCCGAAATTTCGAACACTTCGTATTTAAATATCTAAATTATTTAAATACTTGAATCTTGGTTAAATATGATTAAATTGATTCAATAACCTTGTTAAACCCTCTTTTTAATTAATAACACTGGACGGCAAACTTGTTTTCGAAAAATGTTTACAAAAAAATACTTCGAAGAACCATTGATAATGTGATCGAAAATTGTTTTTCGATATAAGCTGTTTGAACTTTTTGGATTTGCCTAATATATTAACGTGCAATTAATTAGCAACTAAAAATATTTCGTGTGTTATAGCTAACTAATTATGAATAGTGCGAGATTAGCAAAGTGATTAAGGAGAAGATATTTTGGTGAATAGTAAAAGATATTTTATTTTTGATCAAATGTGAGGTGTAAAGTTGGACATGAGAGGGAGGTTGCTTTGTGACCTTCCATGAAGGGCATAAAGTGGATAGTAACCTCTTGTTAAGTCTACTTAAACACTTCTTATGTTTCATAAATCAATTTTTAAAAATTTAAAAGATAGTTAGCGTAAGCTCTTCATTCTCTTCCTATTCACTTTTAAATTCCCAAACAATGCAAATCAACACCAAAATTCTCCAAACTTTGGCTAAGGTCTAGCACAACATAGGAGACAAGTATAGAAAAAGAAAAGTTAGAGAAATGGAGTACAAGCCCCCCAACCATCAATGTGTCGTGAGAAAAAAGAAGGGCAAGGAGGTGGCAGAGAGCTAAAATGAGCTATAGGTGGAAGCTTTGGCATGTTTGGTGATAGTAGAACGTGTTCATATGATTCTAGTGGCTTGTGCTTAGTTGTAAGCTTGGTTTGGGTGAGTTATCCCACCATTGAAAAGTTAATTATGTGTATGTGTATGTATATGTTCATTGCAAATATAAAGTTAATTAACTATAGTTATAACTTTGGATCCCCTTGCTTTTGAAAAAAATGACAACTTTATTTGTGATATTGTAACTTCTATTACCCTCTATAACATGTAACATAGCCTTTACTTTGTGTTTACATTTTTACTTTGGTTGTGTTAGAAGTTGAAGTGTGTTTGAAGCGCGAAAAGTCACTATAAGTGCACTCTAAAAGCACTTGTGTTTAACTTTCTTAAAATGGTTATATGTGATATACTGTGAAAGCACTTAATTTAGTTGTGCTCTACACTTATAATAGTATATGGACAACAAAGAATTGGTTTGGAAAATTATAGAAATGATAGAATTTTTTTTGCAAATGTTAATAGGCGAAAGTGTCGCTATAGATGTAATTTGAAATGCCCTGTTATTGGGACTTTTTATAGGAATTTGTAAAGGTATCCTAGGGGGTTTCTTTGCATAGTTATTAAGTAAAATGAGCATAGTACTCACTGTAAATAAATTGGACTTTAAATCAATTAATAGCTAGTTGAAAACTAGTCAAACGTTTAGGACTTTAAAATTGGTTTTGCGGCAAAAAAATGAAACTACAACACTTTTCCAACTGCATTGATGTTAAATAAATCATTCGATGTTATGGGACTTCATCTAAATTATAGAAAGTAGAATGTAACGACACATAGATTTTTAATAATTAAAATTGTAATTTAATAAGATTTTGTAATTAAATCTAGTAAGAAATAAAAACTTTATAATTTAATATTGAAATGAACGCTAAATGAAATATAGCAATGTTAATTAAAACTAATTATTAGTAATTTGATTAAAATTCTAATAAATGAATTAGTGAAATTGTTATACCTGGATATAAATTGAATATGAGGAAATAAAAATAAGTATTGAATTAATTAATGAAATAACACATTGTTAACAGTAACTGAATGTAAATTGAGGAAATATGTTAATGCAAGTTAATAATTAATGAACTTGAATGAACATTCCAATTTAATAAAATAACATAAATGTTATGACTTAGTTATAAATGGAATATAATAAAAACAAATGCAATTATTGTATTAATGTGTGAAATAATATGATAGATGGTAATTGTTTGTGGAGAATAACCATACAAGTATTATAAAGAGTATATGGGTTACAAATGGTTGTTGTTACCGGTTAATTTACCAATTACAAATAAAGGTAATTAAATATTGCTTTAATGATAATTAATATAATAACAGAAAGTGTGAACGTAAATTTAATAGAAACGTAAATTTATTTATAAGGTAGTAATTGGTGTAATAGAAAGCATGAGACCAAGTAAATAAATTTATCGAGAATATTAATTGTAATTTATGTATATATTTGGCAAAAATATAATAAATGGAAATAGGATAGTTAATACAAAGGAGTTAGGGATTTGAATATATTAAGGTAATATTTATACAAATGTAAGATGTAAATAGGCGTATATTAGTACAATAGGATATAATACTAATGTAATTGGATGATAGAGTAATAATGGACCTAGTATAAAGATGACAATTAAATCAAATCAATTTTTGGAATCAATTTTCATTTAATTGGAATGTAATCAATAATAAATGAATTCATTGGTAAGTAAATGACATTAATTTCTATATTGATTGGAAGCTAGGATGAAATGAGAATTATTAATGTGATAAAGTAAGCCAATAATAATTTTTCCCATAAAATTATAATTTATTCAATAACGAAATCTAGAAATCAAATAAATAGATTTCATTGGAATTTCAATCAATAATTTATGAATTTATTGGAATTGGAACTTAATACTATAACTGGTGAATTGATTAACTTTAAATTGATATGGAAATTTGTTATAAAGGATTATAAATTTCTAAAGTAATCCAAGATGATTAAATTTAGGAATTATAGAATTTGAATTTGATAGTGATTTAATTTATTTAATATTAATTTATTTAATTAACTGTAAAATAGCCATTTTGGCCACTGGCTCGGATTTCGACGAAACTAGTTTCATCGAATCCGTAACGGTGAATTATTGTAGGATTTCAAGTTTCATATCGATCGGACTTGTCGTTTGATCGTACAGACTCGAAACGTCTTGAAATCAATGAAATTGAAATCAATTGAAATCAATTTGAAATAACTTGATTTTTGACATAACTTCTTCATACGATGGAATTTGAATGTGAAACCTATTACATTGCATTTAAAATATTTAAAAACATCTATTTTGATATATGGGTCGACCCAATTTCGTTCCGGAGTCGAAACGGGCTTTTCAGACCATTTTATCATTCAACCCGTATATCAATCGGGTCCATCTATTCTATTTCAACTTTGCGTATATATACCCCGTTATAAATCCTTGCAGCCCTCTAATTTCTCATTTGTATGTACGTACAATTTCAATTTAGCTGTCTCTCCTCCTCAATGGCAGACAATCAAATTCTAGATCCAATTGCAATTCAAAACCAAATCAAAATTTCAAACTCTTCAAACTATATCATATTTTATATCATCGGAAAGCTCTCGACGAGCTCATCTAAGATCTGTGATTCGTTTTCCAATCTGAATCTCTGTTTGTCCAGAATTTGGAGAACAAACCGTAGCCGTTCGACGATCGTCGTCTAATCGAGAAATCGAGATATGGGTATTGTAGAGATCGATGAGCGTAACTCATCGGTGCAGTTAGTTTGATGTTTTGACGGCTGGATTGTGGTGAAAAATTGCATTAGGGTTCACTTTATGGGCGGCGACCGATGCTTTTTTTTGACCGATGGTGGCCGCGATACCGGGGCTAGGGCGCGGCAGCCTCGCTGGTTACGGCGGCGCTGGATTTTTGGCGTTCTGGTGCATGCGTGGTGAGGCGCGACATCAGGGCCGCGTTCTAACTTTCTGTGCTAGGGTTCAATGTCGAGAGTTTTGGCCTGGGTTACGTCTTCTTCTCAGTGACGTGGCTCTCTATTTCTGGTTCATTTTATTATTATTATTATTATTATTATTATTATTATTATTTAATTTTTAATCTAAATCATATGACTTCTAACATGCATAACTTCCACATGCGGCGATCAATTTACACGCGGTTTTCTTCGCTAAGTTCGTATTGGAATTCCGGACTTTTTGGCGCTGGTTTGGATAGATTCCGAGACTGTTTGAATTTTGGGTTTAAATTGGATTTAAATCCAATTTAAATTCAAAAGATGAGTGTTTTAACCCACTCACAACTTCTAAAATTTCTTATGTTTGTTAAGTTGATCTATGATGTGATTAGAAGTTTATTTACGACCGGTTGGCATATTTTAAATCATAATCTTAGTTAAATTGAATTTATATGAATTAAATTGTTATTAAATTTATTATTGCATATAAACTGTCAGTTAAATAGTTGTTTAATTTATTATTGAATATAAACTGCCAGTAAATACCTGTTGTTTATTATCTGTTATATATTGATGTTATTGTTTGAATTGGATGATGATTGTAATAAATGGTTGATGATTGATATTGGATGAATGGATGTTGTATTGTATATTGTTATAAACTGCAAGTGGTTATGCATTTTATTTCATTCGGGATTGCGGTTTGAAATGATATATAACCGTATTTTATTTTAAATTACGGATTGAAATGATAAATATCTGTATCACTTGACCATAGGATAGAAAATTATATACAGACACCGTGGTCTATATATAAAATATTTTGAAAATGATTTGTATGGTTTGGTAAAGAAACATATGGTTTTATGAGATGTTGGAAATTTTATAAATGTTATTTTATATATAGTTAAATTCTTGGTTTTAAGCTATGTATAAAATTTGGTAAAGTATAAAATAAGTTTAATAATAAAGTTTGATTTTATTAAAATATAATATGGATAAGTATTTACTTAAATTATATTTTAATATAGAGTTTATAATGATTTTTATAAATCAAGGTTGAGAAGATAGTTTTGAAATTGATTTGAGATTTTATTTAATTAAGAGTTATATTTAATAAGAATCCATTTGGAACTTATTGAAATTGAGATTTTAAAAGAATATGGTTTTATAACTTAATTCGGGTTTAAGGTGATTTAAGTGAATATATCAAGTCTAAATAAATTGAGGAATATTTAGTTATTGAAATTTGAAGTTTTATTTAAAGGATATTGGATTTATTAAGCAAATATTTCAAAACTAAATAATAGTAAAGTAAATTTGGTGTGTGTATATATATATACGAGTTATAAAATTTAGTTTTGAAATATTGAATATTTAAGCTTTGAAATATATTGAATTTGAAACGGTTTATTTTGTGGATCAAATCTGTTTTGAACTCGATATAATTTGGAATGGTTTATTTGAAAACCGAATTGAATTGAAATTTATGATTTGGGGATTTGGTTGAATTTAAAATTTAGAAATTCATGTTGTTTTGGAATTGATTCGTGAAATTTAAGAAGCTAGCTTATTTTATAAAATATTTTAATATTTAAACCATGTAAGGGGTGGAAGTTATGTTTCAAAGTTATAAATTTCAAAGTATTACGTTTTTGGAAGTGTTATAATTTTAAGTCTTTAGTTTTGAAATTTTATAACTTTGAAATACTATGGTTTTAAAATGATATCATATTGATTTGGTTTTTAAAACGAAAATGATATCGTATTTATATGGTTTTGAAATGAATATTATATCCTGGTTTTGAAGTATAATTATTTTGAAATGACCACGGCGTTATAATAACGTTTGGTTGTTAAAGAGACCGGGATCGGAAGTTGTCATACCTTCGGCTAACTCCGAAAACCACTTTAACAACCGTGTACGCAGTGGAGATTCCAGAATGAAGTAGGATGGTGGCGACGTTCTATTAAGGTATATACGTGGACCCGACTCCCATGAGTTGGCATAAGGTGGCTAAAACAAGAGCGATTGACGGGCTAATGAGGTAGCCCCTTTGATCGGACACATCCCTTCGATATTATACTTTGACTTTTGGATTGATTCCGTGGCCACTTTTGATTTTTTTATTTGGGGGTGTGGCTCGAGGTGGGCGGTAGCTGCGCGCTACGCGTTACCACCGGCCTGGAAGCGTAATTGGTATATCTACCTTGGCATTGCCTAATTGTGCTGTGTCACCTACCCTAGCGCGCCTTGTACGAGTTTGGTTTTCTCCCGTAGCTCGTGTGGTATCCTCCGGTGGCTTTCCGATCAGGAGGGACTATGATATTGGATGGACTACTGGGTCTATTACGTGTTAAGGGAAATATTGGGTCACTCCTTAATGCTATTTAAAAGTAAGTTTATTTTACCATAGACATTATTATAATAGAGAAATATTACTACATAGTAAATAGTTTAACGGATCTTTAGGAGATGTGAATCCCGAGCATCTCTTAAGTTACTACACTTATGTCAGACACTGGATAAGAGATGTCAAATTCCGTAACATCTCTGACGCCACTCCACTCATATTATTTACCATTGATTTAACTTATGTAAGATCTTTTGGTTCTAACTCGAGTGTTTTGTCTTTTCAATTCGCTCGGGTCAGTCTGAGCATTTCAGGATTCGAAGACTTTGTTTTGGAGGACGAAGATGAAGATTGTATTACTACTATTTATTATAGTATTCCACTGCATTCATACTATTCCGCCTGTATTATTTATTATTCTCTGGTATGTGTAACTCTGATATGTATTGTATAAGTATAATCAAATGTTCTGTAAACAGCTTCATGAACTGTATATTTGATTATTATATTTTATCGTTCCGCTGCAAGATTCTGTTTTGTTTTATTTCTTCCTTCCTTTTTCTTATTTACCCCATAACAATCCGCCCTTCTGTATTGTTTGAGTCTGACGTGTGTGGTTTATTGTCGATTTAAAATGTACAAAAGGCGGGATGTTACATCTGGTATTAGAGCTTTGGTTTAGCGACAAACCTTAGC
This sequence comes from Allium cepa, assembly GCA_030765085.1. Classification (NCBI taxonomy): domain Eukaryota; kingdom Viridiplantae; phylum Streptophyta; class Magnoliopsida; order Asparagales; family Amaryllidaceae; genus Allium; species Allium cepa. The sequence goes on from CM060929.1 coordinate 64,104,019, forward strand.
ATTGTGGGGTTTGACTCTTTGTTAACGGGTAGTAATACCCTATGATGAGTCGCTGGGTGTATATATATGAGAGAGCGTATTTGTTAGTGTTATAAAAAGGTTTTAATATTGTGTTAATGTGTTCCGTTTTGTATTTATAAATTCTGGTTGATGCATGGGACGCTATGACATCAATAGGGATTTCTAAACCCTTAATAGGACAGACCGACACAATATTTGTTTTGAATATAGGTGAATGAAATAATTTTGCCTATTATATTTTCTATATATAAAATAAATTTTTATAATGGTTATATTTGGTTGTAATGTATTGGTTGTTAGGTAGTGAAATTTATAAATATTGATTGGAAACTAGAGTTGAAGAAAATAAAATAAAATGAAAATTGGAAACTTTAGAACGTAAATTCCGGGGTTTTGAAAATTCTTTCGAATGATTTTGTAATATAGTAATAATATTATTAGAAGTATTTTCTGTTATAAATATTTCAATATGATTTGAAAGAATTGCTTTAAAGAAATTTTGAAAGAAATAAGTGTTGAATATGCGCTTATATGATTTTTGTTTGATGATAATAAACATATATACATTCGTTTAAATGTATTTGATAATATACTATTTTATTTTTCACAGATTAAATAAATATTTGCTGAATAAAATAAATAACATGGAATTTGAATTCAAACGAATATTTTATTCAAACAAATATTTATTACATCTTTGAATAGTACAATTTCAAGCTCTCACCATAACTATACAAATTTGATTACAATTACATCACATTTCACATTTACAAATGTCCTCACTACATATCACTCACACTCGTATTTATCTTCAACTTCCTTCCAGTTAGAATCCAACATCTGAGCAATCTGCAAAAATATTCACTAACGCAGTAAAATTGAAAAAGAAATATTTTTGCAATATAAAATAAAATATGGTTTTTGAAAATAATTTTTGCCTCAGTTATTTGGGTTGTTCGTCATCATTTATATTTGAATTCATCATACACGAACAACTTGTGACATACACAGTGTATTACTGTATATGCCACAAGGCCGTGCACGCCGATATATACACTTGATTGATTTACAGGGACATGTGAGCACAGGTCAAACCCAAATGAAAAACCGGGTTCAACTCACATGCAATATATCACAACACGAGCACAAGGTCAAACCCGAGTTTTTGAAACTGGATTCAACACAAGGCAGTTAACATGTCAAAAACAGTTGCAACATGGATATCACAAGAAATGAAACACCAATCAGTAGCATGCTAATGAAGACTGCATCAAAATGCAAGCACAAAAGTGCACAGCAACCATTAACTGCAACGACCAAAATCATCAATGAACAAAGACTCCAAGTCTACAAAACTGCATGCACACGGCAGCTACAAACTGCAAAGGCCGAAGCCAACATGAAGAAGTTCAATATCCAAGAACAACAATGCAAACAATGTAAACAGTGAAGAACATGGACTGTAACATTCAAGTGAATATAGAGAACAAGCTGCATGAATACAACATGAAGCACAGCGACTCAAGGAGATAGTCGACCAACAGTATCAAACTCATATATGCACAGCAAGTACATGAATGCGAGCATTGAAGACCAAAATCAGGCAGCAATGATGAAAGTGTGCAAGTGCAGACGATAGCTACTCAATGTAACTCAGTGATACAAGGCAAACTGACAACAACAAATGTGAATACAACTCGAATGAATTCAAGTTCATTAGTATATGACAGCAACCAGAGGCAACACCACACAATCAAACTACAAAACCAAAATGATTACAGCTACAATATGCAGACTCAATGGATGCAACATCAAAACAGTTCGAGTTATCTCCCAGTGCCAACATATCCAACTAGAAATGCAGACAACAAGTGTAAAGTTGCAAACAATATTAAACAGTGACAATGCAGCCAACAAATGCACTATGAATTTGAGATTACAAACTCGAGTGTGCAAGTGAACATGACAAGAAACAGTTAAATATGAACTGATGAACATGCAGTCAAACTCAGTGACAACATACTACAATGACCAAGTACAAGTGCACCAATGAATCATCAAAGAGTGCAACAGATGGAGCTACAGGAAAGTACAGCAAGCTACAATTTATACGAAATCAAAGTGATCAAAGTCGAAGAGAAAATCACGGGTAATCAAGGAGTTGACTAAGTAAAACATCAAAGTCATGCGATGCAGTATAAATTCATACGAAAATTATCCAATCACAAAGCCGAGAATTACAAACCAGGTCAAACCCGTGACCATAAGTACATACGAAAATAAACGAATTGAAAAGGTCAGAAATCATCAGCATCGTTCAAGCATTATCAAGCGGTCAGAGAAAGGAATTTGACATATTCAAATAAAATTGTACGAACGCAAATCTAGGGTTACAAACCCTATATAAACCATCACCATCGGCAATCTAAAATCCATCGAATTCAAGCAAGCATAAAATCAGTAAAAGCAAAAGCGTATAATTACATACCGAAGTAAGAAAGGAATTCGATCAACGAAGCAGCCGCGTAAGCAACGAGGAATCAATCGATCAAGGCGACACGCAAAACATCACTGGATCGATCGAATTAAAGCCGGCGACTTCAAGCCCTAATTTCCAGAGTAGAGAGAACGAAAGCAAAGCCCTAATTTCAGAACTAAGAAAGGAAGCAGGCCGACAATTGTTTTCACAGAGCAAAATAATCTAAAGAAGACAACGGGCTAGAGTGAAATAAAAGGGGGCCGGCTTTATTCATTTTTAAAAGGGCTTTACTTTTTGGGTTTATTGTTAATTAGGGTTTAAGTGTTTTTTAATTGTTGTTTAATTGTTTTCTGTTTTTACTTTTCGAAACCGTTTAAATTTCTAGTCGTGTGACTAGGGGACAAGCTACGTGGCGTAGCTTGAGAATTCGCAACTCGGTGGTTGAGTTGTGGCAAGGTTTTGAGCGTAGAGTTAGATTAGTCAATAGCGGGTATAGCGAGTTTACGTGTGTAAGCGAGGGACTATCTAATTTCTAGTAGAAACCTTGGAGGCAACACGTAGGCAGGTTTTTGCCGAAGCTGGGTAAATTCTGTGTTGTTATGTTTTATTATGTTATTTATATTCTGCGATATCTGTGCTGCTATTCTGTGATTTGAATTGAAATTAATTTATAAGCTTCCGCGATTAATTTTAATAATTTATACCATCACCCTATTCACCCCCCCTCTAGGGTGAAATCGATCCTACAAGTGGTATCAGAGCTAGGTCTGGAAGTCAACATTTGTTTTAAAAATTCGATTTTTTTAAAAAAAAAATCAGTTTTGTTTTAAAAATTTGAATTTTTAAAATGGCTTCTTTTAATACTGCTTTTACTGAGGGTCAATCCATAGTTAGACCACCAATGTTCAACGGTGAATATGCTTACTGGAAAAATAGAATGCAAATTTTTCTGAAAACCATTGACGCTTGGAATATTGTTGAGACAGGTTATAGAATACCAACTATAACTGTATACAATCAGGAAATAGAGAAACCAAAAGATCAATGGACATAACTAGAAAATAGATTACAAAATGCTAATGCTAGAGCTATGAATTCTATTATCTGTTCATTGGATCAATTTGAATTTAATCGTGTCTCACATTGTCTAACTGCACAGGAAATATGGCACACACTAGAAGTGACTTACGAAGGAACATTTCAAGCCAAAGAATCTCGCCTTCCCATGCTAAGCAGCGAATACGAGAACTTCACAACGGCGAAGGAAGAAAATGTCAAAGAGATGCATGGACGACTTTCCAATATCGTTTACAAATCAAAATCTCTCGGAAAATCATACACAGAGTTGGAGATAGTCCGAAAAATCCTTAGAGTCCTTCCACGAAAATTTGAAGCAAAAGTGACTGCCATCCAAGAATCAAAAGATTTGAAACAAATGAAAGTCGAATAACTCATCGGAAATCTCACCACTTATGAGCTAGAAATGAAATTCAAGGAAGAGCGTGAAGGAGGAGATAATCGAAAGAAATCAATAGTGCTCAAAGGAACAACCGAAAGTGATGATGATAACGATGATGATGATGGAGCAGCAGAATTGGCGCTACTAATAAAGAAATTCAAAAAATGGAATCGCAAACACGGAAATCCAGCTCGAAATCATGAATTGAAAAGCAGAATAGGGAAAGCACTTGACTACTCAGAAGAACAGGAGATCATCTGTCATAAGTGCAACAAACCCGGCCATATCAAGCCCGATTGTCCACAAATTAAATCCAGCCATGGAAAGAAACAGAATAAGAAAAGTTTTGCAGCCACTTGGGATGAAATAGACGAGAATGATCAAAGCACTGGCAGTGAAAGCGAAAAGGCAGAACTGTGTCTTCGAGGTGATACAATTGACAGTGACGATGACGAGCCAAGTGAGGTATCAAAACTTACCCATTCTGAGTTGCTTATATATTTTCATGAAGTAAATGGCTGTTATGAACGACTTAGGGAATGATATGCTAAACTTGAATCACAAAAAGATACTTTGATAGAATGCAATAAACAACTTGATCAATTGGTTAAAACCTATCAAAGTAGGATCCCTAAGTGTGATAAGTGTCTAACATTCGAAGAAGAAATTAAAAAATCAGAAATCAATATAAAATCACTTGAAAATGAAATTCTGATTTTAAAAGAAAATGAAAATACTAGGAGAGAGAATTCTATTAAAAAGTGCACACAATTATTAAACGAAAATGAGTCTCTCAAAACACAAGTCCAACAATTGTCTACTACTTTAGATAAATTTGTCAAAAGTGAAAAATCATTGAATATGCTATTAGGAAAGCAAACTGTTAATACGGTTAGACAAGGACTTGGATATAATAATTCGAAAATTGTTGAAAGAAATATTAATCAAGTTAATTTTATGTGCACAATTTGTAGAAAATTTGGACACGATCACAATAATTGTTGGTATAGACCCAAACATGTGAAAACTATACCGATTTGGGTTCCAAAAGGCACTAATATAAAATCTCTCAAAGTTAAACAAATTTGGGTGCCGAAGGGAACAATTATAAATAATTATGGGTCTACACAAAATTATTTTTCAAAATTTTCTGCCACTAACAACCATGGACCTATAAAAACAAATAGGTCACATAAATCTTTTATCGTGTAGGTGTGGTGGCAGGCTAAGGAACAACAACAGTGTTCTCTGGATTTTGGCTGTTCCAGAAACACAACGGGCGACAAAGCAAAGTTCCTTAGCCTAGTATAAAGGTGGCAGAATCACAATGGACAACGACGAAAAATATCGTAAAGGTAAAACAGGTAATGGTATGTTTTAAACGATATATTAAATGTGATAATCTGCACCGTATTCTGAATTAAAATCAGCCAATATTGTGATGATGAAAAGATGATGATTCCGACTTATTCAAAATTGTTGGCCAATTATATTCTTATGCCAAAAACACTATAAAAATCTCTAGATTCTTTGAATTACTTAATACATATCAGTTTGGATTAAAAAATAGTATTTTGTTGGATAATATAATTGGTTATAATACGGCTGACTCTATATTCACGGTTTTCTGATTATTTACAAGGCTTCATTTCAAATTCAAAAGAATGTCATTTAAATTGTTGTTAAAATTGAATTTGAAATTTTTGGTGCACACTTCATGTTTTGGTCTATAAAATTCAATTGATCATAATTTTGAGTGAAAAAGAAATTCAGATGCAGATTACACTGGTAATCTAGTTGATAGAAAAATTACTAGTAAAACGTGATTTTTGTTGAGACATTTAGTAACTGCATCGTTTTTCAAAAGAAAATATCTGCATATTTTTCATTTCAAATAATTTTCAAATTGCAGAAAATTTTCTTATAAAACCCCTCGAGAAAATCATTTTTGACCATATTTTCAGATTAGTCATTTTGAAAAATTAATTTCATAATTATTTTTTGAGTTTGATTTTAAATGACTATTTTGACTAATCTGACTCCCTAATGTTTATCGAAAAGGAAAATAGTGATTGAAAAAGTGATGAGTGTTAATATTGATCAAATATTATGACTCGAGACGGTATAATTAATAAATTTCTTTAGAAATTTAAACAAGAGTTAAAAGACTGTTTGTTGGTAAAAATTCCATGACCATCTCTATATCTATCATATTTCTAATGACCATCACTCATCAAAATTCTATATAGTTTGTCGATATGTGGTACTTTAAACAGGAATCATTCGTTTTTCATTTTTCACATTTTTTTTGAGAAAGAAAAAAAAAGGGTAATAATAATAATAATAATAAACACTAAAGTATTCACTCTCATTTAAAAGTCCTCACGGTTATGCATGGGTGAATTACTTAGAATTTGTATGTGCTTCCATGCTCATTTAAAAGTCCTCACGGTTATGCATGTATGGAACGCATATCAAAAGTTGATTTTTTTTAAAATAAACAAGTTGATTCTAATCCCATTTAAAAGTCCTTACAGTTATGCGTGGTTAGAAGATACTTGAATTCATTTTTTTAAAATAAAATTGGAATACTACTAATCTCATTTAAAAGTCCTAACGGTTATGCATGGTTAGTAGATATTCAAATTCCTGATATAAAAATACCACAAATAGACACAACTGTATGGTTGTATATGATGACATCATTTCCATCATTCTAAAAGTGGAATATGCGCATAACAAGATATTTATGATTTTTGTTTGATTTTTTATTGAAATTTAATATTTATATTCAATTGAGTTTTAATGTTGGATTAATATCGATCACTTTGTCTCTATTTTCTCTAACACTATTATTCTTTTGCTGATAACAAAAGGGGGAGAGAAAAGTTAAGATTTTGTCAAATAAAATCAAGCAAAGGTCAAATAATTTTCTATTTGCATCTAGACTCATTTGCATATTTTTATTTGTATGCATATATGTAGGGGGAGCCTTGTGTAGAGAGGAAGCATTTAAATAGGGGGAGCAATTAGAGCACATCAATGATCAAATACATTTAACATATTCAAAATCTTAAATATATGTTTGTAATCATCAAAAGGGGGAGATTGTTGAATATGCGCTTATATGATTTTTGTTTGATGATAATAAACATATATACATTCGTTTAAATGTATTTGATAATATACTATTTTATTTTTCACAGATTAAATAAATATTTTCTGAATAAAATAAATAACACAGAATTTGAATTCAAACGAATATTTTATTCAAACAAATATTTATTACATCTTTGAATAGTACAATTTCAAGCTCTCACCATAACTATACAAATTTGATTACAATTACATCACATTTCACATTTACAAATGTCCTCACTACATATGACTCACACTCGTATTTATCTTCAACTTCCTTCCAGTTAGAATCCAGCATCTGAGCAATCTGCAAAAATATTCACTAACGCAGTAAAATTGAAAAAGAAATATTTTTGCAATATAAAATAAAATATGGTTTTTGAAAATAATTTTTGCCTCAGTTATTTGGGTTGTTCGTCATCATTTATATTTGAATTCATCATACACGAACAACTTGTGACATACACAGTGTATTACTGTATATGCCACAAGGCCGTGCACGCCGATATATACACTTGATTGATTTACAGGGACATGTGAGCACAGGTCAAACCCAAATGAAAAACCGGGTTCAACTCACATGCAATATATCACAACACGAGCACAAGGTCAAACCCGAGTTTTTGAAACTGGATTCAACACAAGGCAGTTAACATGTCAAAAACAGTTGCAACATGGATATCACAAGAAATGAAACACCAATCAGTAGCATGCTAATGAAGACTGCATCAAAATGCAAGCACAAAAGTGCACAGCAACCATTAACTGCAACGACCAAAATCATCAATGAACAAAGACTCCAAGTCTACAAAACTGCATGCACACGGCAGCTACAAACTGCAAAGGCCGAAGCCAACATGAAGAAGTTCAATATCCAAGAACAACAATGCAAACAATGTAAACAGTGAAGAACATGGACTGTAACATTCAAGTGAATATAGAGAACAAGCTGCATGAATACAACATGAAGCACAGCGACTCAAGGAGATAGTCGACCAACAGTATCAAACTCATATATGCACAGCAAGTACATGAATGCGAGCATTGAAGACCAAAATCAGGCAGCAATGATGAAAGTGTGCAAGTGCAGACGATAGCTACTCAATGTAACTCAGTGATACAAGGCAAACTGACAACAACAAATGTGAATACAACTCGAATGAATTCAAGTTCATTAGTATATGACAGCAACCAGAGGCAACACCACACAATCAAACTACAAAACCAAAATGATTACAGCTACAATATGCAGACTCAATGGATGCAACATCAAAACAGTTCGAGTTATCTCCCAGTGCCAACATATCCAACTAGAAATGCAGACAACAAGTGTAAAGTTGCAAACAATATTAAACAGTGACAATGCAGCCAACAAATGCACTATGAATTTGAGATTACAAACTCGAGTGTGCAAGTGAACATGACAAGAAACAGTTAAATATGAACTGATGAACATGCAGTCAAACTCAGTGACAACATACTACAATGACCAAGTACAAGTGCACCAATGAATCATCAAAGAGTGCAACAGATGGAGCTACAGGAAAGTACAGCAAGCTACAATTTATACGAAATCAAAGTGATCAAAGTCGAAGAGAAAATCACGGGTAATCAAGGAGTTGACTAAGTAAAACATCAAAGTCATGCGATGCAGTATAAATTCATACGAAAATTATCCAATCACAAAGCCGAGAATTACAAACCAGGTCAAACCCGTGACCATAAGTACATACGAAAATAAACGAATTGAAAAGGTCAGAAATCATCAGCATCGTTCAAGCATTATCAAGCGGTCAGAGAAAGGAATTTGACATATTCAAATAAAATTGTACGAACGCAAATCTAGGGTTACAAACCCTATATAAACCATCACCATCGGCAATCTAAAATCCATCGAATTCAAGCAAGCATAAAATCAGTAAAAGCAAAAGCGTATAATTACATACCGAAGTAAGAAAGGAATTCGATCAACGAAGCAGCCGCGTAAGCAACGAGGAATCAATCGATCAAGGCGACACGCAAAACATCACTGGATCGATCGAATTAAAGCCGGCGACTTCAAGCCCTAATTTCCAGAGTAGAGAGAACGAAAGCAAAGCCCTAATTTCAAAACTAAGAAAGGAAGCAGGCCGACAATTGTTTTCACAGAGCAAAATAATCTAAAGAAGACAACGGGCTAGAGTGAAATAAAAGGGGGCCGGCCTTCTTCATTTTTAAAAGGGCTTTAGTTTTTGGGTTTATTGTTAATTAGGGTTTAAGTGTTTTTTAATTGTTGTTTAATTGTTTTCTGTTTTTACTTTTCGAAACCGTTTAAATTTCTAGTCGTGTGACTATGGGACAAGCTACGTGGCGTAGCTTGAGAATTCGCAACTCGGTGGTTGAGTTGTGGCAAGGTTTTGAGCGTAGAGTTAGATTAGTCAATAGCGGGTATAGCGAGTTTACGTGTGTAAGCGAGGGACTATCTAATTTCTAGTAGAAACCTTGGGTGCAGCACGTAGACAAGTTTTTGCCGAAGCTGGGTAAATTCTGTGTTGTTCTGTTTTATTCTGTTATTTATATTCTGCGATATCTGTGCTGCTATTCTGTGATCTGAATTGAAATTAATTTATAAGCTTCCGCGATTAATTTTAATAATTTATACCATCACCCTATTCACCCCCCTCTAGGGTGAAATCGATCCTATAATAAGTTCTGTATTCGCCTCTCTGTCGCTGGAAAATAATTTCGGTGATGAGTGCACGCACCATCGACATTCATTTTCGAGTTTCTAAGTGGGAAGGCTGCTGTAGTAGTTTTACTACAGATTTATTTTGATAAACAAATATGAATTTTAAATTGTTTTAAATATAATTGGATATATAAGTTGTAAGTATATGAATTTATCTATTATTTTTAAATAATTTGGATAAAACCCGGTATTTAATTCTTAAGTTTCCGTTAATTAATAAGTTTCAATTAGTGTAGTGAAATGAAATTCAACTAACAAATTGAAACCTCTAAAGGAAATAAGAGTTTTGATGCTAAATATAAATGGAATTAAAAAGAAAATTGAAATTGTAATCTATAAAACAAAAGATATAATTATTAAACATTTAATTAAATTAAAAGCAATGAGATAAACTTGTATAATTTTCAGTTGTATTCTTTAACATATATATAACTTACCAACTACAAAAAGTTAAACGTTAAAAGAAAATGTAGTGGGAAATTTTACGAGAAAAACTTGAAGTAATGAAAAGTATTTAATGAAATTCTTTTATAAATAAGAATTTGATGTTATAGTGATTATAAACTTAAGTATAATGGAAAGGGTATTAATTAAATAATTTGAAAGGTAAGTACTATAAATAAATGAATAAGAGGAATTTAGTAATAAATGAAATTAAGTAGTAAATGAATGAATGGAATTTGAAAATTTGCAAGAAATAAATGTAAAATAAAAAGATAAACCATTATATGAATGAAAAGAGAAATCAAACAACAAATGTATGAATGGAATAAATAAGGATAAACTTAATCTATTGTTCGAAATTGTTGTTTGTTTAGTTATGGTTGTTTGGGCAAGGATACTCTAAAATTGTTTGGATGAATAAATAATCTATTTAGTTTCATACAAGACTGTTGTGTAAATGGTGCACTAAGTAGTTTATTTTCCATTCTGTGAAATTTAAAGTTTGAACCCGAACAACTATTTGTTTTGTTTGATATGAATGAAAGATTGATTTGGGTTGATTCTATGTGATGGTTGTATGCCTTGTTGCAAGTGATTGATGTTTGTATTGATTTGTTTGTTTATGGTTGAAACCACTTTAAATATTTCATTTTATATGATTGTTAACCTTTTTGGATTATATAAGTGAACTACAGGTTATGGAAGCAATTGCTTATGGAGAGTTTAGGAAACGACTCTTTGATTTTTTCTAAGGTAGCATAAATAACCGTTTAAGTAATGACCTGAGGCCGTTAGGCGTAAGGTACACCTATTAAATTATTTAACGTCCTTGTGCGATGAGAGGGTTTTTAAACCTAAGCAAAAAGTGAGCTTTGGTTGGTAGTGATTCTGAATATTGTTAAGGATGATGTGCTTTTTTCTTTTGTTAATTGGTCGTGTTGGAATTTCTAGGATGAAATGTTCTAAGCGGGGGAGAATATAATGGCCCGAAATTTCAAACACTTCGAGTTAAATATCTAAATTATTTAAGTACTGGATCTTGGTTAAATATGATTAAATTTATTTAGCAACCTTCTCAAACCTTCTTTTTAATTAATAACACATGATGGTAAACTTGTGTGACGACCCAGAATTTTCGAGCATTCAAAATCGAAATATTTTATGGATTTTAAGTATTCAATAGAGCAATTTTAACTTGAATTACGAATATCACAATTTAGTTGATAATCAAATTATTGGATTAAATAATTTGTAGTTGAGTAAAATGCTAAATCTGGAGTTATAAGCCTGTTAAAATATAATTTGAAGGCCTATAAAATTTATATTGATAACATTGAAGATAATAGAAGTGTTAAAATTGAATCTAACACTGAATTGTTCAGTTTTGAAATTTAATATCGTTTAAATTGAAAAAATAAAATATAAAAAAATAAAATATCCTTCCGAGGCATAGTCTTGGAACTCGACAAAACCAGTTCCATTGGATCCGTGATATTGAATTATTATCGGATTTCAAATTTCATATTGATCAGAGTTAGTGTGCGAGTGTACGATATATAAACGCGTTGAAAATTTAATTGGTAATAATCGATTCGTATTTGAATTTCAAATTTAAGTGAACACTGTAGCAAGGCGTCTTCAACACGCTTCCTTTACCTTCTCGAACACACCATTCCTTATCCTGTTTCTTCTCGAGCACGAGACCATTATTCTCTCAGTTCAAAATCGAGAACAAATCAATGGCCGCGTTCATCTTTCAAATTTAAAGCCTAAATCGCGAGCATCCTTTTTCGTTTTTCCTTCTATTCGAAGTCGAGGCTTCCTTTTTCTCTATTCGAACCGAAAACCCTACTCCCCTTTTCCCTTCATACGAATTTGTTCGTTCAAATAAAAAAAAAATCAGTCAAGCGATCGAACGAAAAGGGGGGCGAAGTGAATTAAAGCTCGCGGGGGAGGGCTCGAAATCAAAGCCGAGTGTCGGCGGCGTTTTGTAGCATCGAGGGAAAGATTGAACAGTGACTATGTGGCGATTCACCAACGGTTGCTCGCTAGTTCGTCATGGTGGTTACGGAGGCCAGTGGAGGTGCGATTCGAAGGCAGCAGTGGTGGGTTTTGGAGGAGCGGTCGGTGATGGTCTCGATGATGGTGGGTCTCTGGTGGATATTCGCGAGATTATGGATCACAATGCCATTTCTGCTCGATCTTTTTGGGGTTGGCTCGTGTGGGGCTACAGGAAGGCGTTCGCGAGTAGGGTTGATCGTTTAGGTCAGGTATATTAATCATGTTTTATTTATTTATTCAACTCTCTAAAACAGAAACCGTTTAAATTTAGTTTTAAAACCAGATTACTGTTAAACAACTCTACTATTTTAATTGAAGTTCGAAAAAAAAACTCAGATTTCAAATTAATAACTGGATCTTACAGTAAGTTTTAAACTTCATATTTTAAATATATTAACATATAAACCTATTAGATTGTTTGAAGATAAGGTATTTTAAAAATCTATTTATTTAATTATTTTGTAACTTAAAAATTTATTTGTTTAGGGAATTTAGTTTGCAACAAAATAATTAGTTATTTAAAATAAGGTGTTATAGTGGTTAATTTGATCAATAAACTTATTTAAGTATTTTAGTTGTTAACAAAAATTTTATATATATAAAAAGAGAAAAAAAAGAGAGGGGGAAATTAGTTTTGGAATCAATTAATAAATGGAAATTTAATTTTTTGGTTGGTACGAATATTAATAAACCATGTGGATGTTTATACAAGGTTTAAAACTATGAAGGAACAAGTCGAGTTTTGGATTGGAATTGCAACATTTAAGGTGAGTTAATCTCACTCAGTTAAATTTAAATTTAAATAATTAAATTTAAATAATTGTTTGAATGGCTGAATTGATTGATGTGATATAGTATGATATTTTGGAATTGACATGTTATATTATGCTAACATTTGTGGATGCAGGGAAAACAGGTTGGAGGGATCCAACTGGATCCCTCAATATTTTTTGTTTAATATTCTCTGTTGTGATTACTTAATATTCTATGATGAATATATTGGAATATTGAATGTTATGATTTGATTGGATATATTTGGGTATAATAAGTTACCAAAAATATTTAAAATTGGGGTTTTGGGAAGACAATAAAAGGGTGGAGTTTTAAGAAAAATAATTATAGAAAATTTTGAATAATTTAAGAATGAAGTAAAAAGGAATGGAAGTGATATTAAATATTAACTAATAAATAACTTCGAGTATGAAAAGAATTTTGAACAAAATAGAAATGAATGAATTGCAAACTCAAACGATAACAATTAAAGGAATTAAGAATTATTCTAGAATTTAAGTTTAAATTTATTTTAAAGAAATAAAAAAAAGGGTTATCTGAGAAATCTAAAACTTGTATTTTCAGTTATAGTATGATAAATAATAATTAAGGAATAAAACCTGAAATTAATGGATTTTGAGATAAAATGGAGTAAATTGGAAATCAATTTGGAAATTGATTCAAGTGTTTGAAATTGGAAATTCAAAGATGAATGTGAAGAGAAGTATATTTCCCTGGATAGCCAAGTAGGTTTTCAAAGTAATTTTTTTTATATAAGTTAAAAGCTTTATGTTGTTTTACGAAGTATGTTTTAGAAAATTTATTATTTTAAGTATTTAAATTCTAAAGTAAATATTTTGCAAATCTATTATCGTAATAATTATTTAAAAGGTGACTTAGTATTTTATTTTAAAAAGTGAAAACCTAGTTTTATATTTTATAAAGTAACTTTACTTTCAATAATCATATAGTATGTATTTTAGTAAATTATTGAATTAGTTTTTAAAATGAATGTTTTAAAATATATTTCAAAGTAAAGTGTTTTTTTTAAAATTATTTTAAAAATCTTAAGTTTTGTGCTTGGCGATTTCAGTGGAAATAGAAACTATTTGGGAAATTGATTCTGAGAAAGGAAGATAGTTTTAAAACTGTTTTCAAAAGGGTTTGAAAAGTGGAAGTATATCTTGTGAAGATATTTTTGAGGGAAATAAATAATTCGGGAAAATTATTTATTGGTTGATGGTTGATTGTGAATATTAATTGATAGTTAAATAACCGACTATCAATATTGGCCAACTGCGTTGATCGTTTCGAAGAGACCGGGATCGAGATTTATTTCTCGAAAACCACTTCGATCCGGTTTGTACGTTTCGTGAAAACGATTTTGGATTCGAAGATGGAGCAGTGAAGTGCAAGGGCTAATCGCTACTAATCCTGAGGATATTTCCAAAATGGATGTAGTAGGAATAGTGCCTTCGGTTCCGTTCGAACCCGGGACGGACTTGTATGGATGAATGCTTGCGAAACATCGTCAAGTGGACGATGGGCATTCTAAGGGATATGTTCTATAAAGGTAACGCTTAGCCTCAAGCCTCATCAAATAGGAATGACTGAAAATCAGGGGTTACGCAGCAAGGCTAGGTGGGTAGCACCCAAGCAGGGTGAGGTCATTCCAGTCTAGATGTCCCTTTTTATTTCGGCTTAGTGGGCGGTTGCTGATCCCAACCGCGGGGTGATCTCACTCGGGACTGTCCAGTAAGGGATGGTTCCGGCCTTGTGTTGCAGGGGATGAAGGGAGTAATCCTCGGTACGGTGATCTAGGCCCCGTACTGTGACAGGTGGTACCCCAGTGCCTAGTCATTGGTTGGAAATCCATTCACCCTACGAGCCTTGTACGAGTTTTGTTTGTATTACCCACTCTGTGGCTAGTAGCTGGAATTTAATCATGTAACAATTTCGGCTATTTTATATGTATTTGTATATAGATCCTATTATAATATCAGAGGATTTCTATAAAAATTGTTTTAGCTATCGTAAGGTAAAAACCCGACATGTTTATTTGTGGCGTGGTCTTACGAGATGCTTTTGTTTTCAAAGGTTTTTGAAACTTTAATAATCAATTGAGTGTGATTTTCTCACGCTGGTATTCCAGACTGACTCGGGTGTTATTTAACTATAATGCTCGGGTCAGACCGAGTATTATAGGATACATGATATGATGCTGTGGAGCTCAGGAGACGAGCTGGATGACGATACGTATTCTCGTACTTGTATATATATATTTCCGCTGTGTTGAGTTGTTGTGTATCCATTGTATGTTATTGATGTGAGCTGTGACTTATGTACTCTGATGATGTAATATATGTAAACTGATATATTTCATTTTGAGTAAAGATTATTTATTATCTATTATATTTTATTCCGCTGCGATGGTTAGATTCTGATATTGATTTTATTTTCTCTTCTTCTAACTCTTCTTTTTTAACCCAAATGGTTCGTATTTCTGTACAACTTGAGTTGATTGTTGTAGAATGGTGTTGGCTCAAGGGGTACGGATTTGCGGGCTGTTACACTTGGTATCAGAGCTTAGGTTAGTGGTAACCTTGGCTCTGGTGGGAAATTACTCAAATAGAGTCTATAGTACTCTAGAATGAGTTTGAGCGTATTAATAGATATGAGCGCGTATTTGTTAGTGAATATAAAATGATTTTATATTGTGTTGATTGGTTTATTGAGTGGCTTATGGATTCTGGTCAATACGAGTAATTAACGTTATTGATAGGGATCTCTAAACACTTCAATAGAACAATTCGACACAATATTGTTTTAAACAGGGTAAATGAAATAATTTTACCCAAATTATTTTTGTATATGAAAGATATCATTATTGTAAAGTATTATAGTATTTGGATGCTTGATTGTTAAGGAATGATAATATTAAATTATTAACATTATTGTGAAGAAATTGAATAAGAAATTGGAACTTATAACCAAAGTTAAGAAAATAAACACATTATAAAATATAAAATTCGTAAATATGAATTATAAATGAAATTTATAAATTGAAATAAAATCAAATAAGAATTTGTATGAGCATATGCTATGCAAATGAATTGTAGTAAAATTGAATTAAGTAGAATTTGGAAATTTAACATTCCGAAGATTTTGGAAGTGTTTTGAGGATAAATGATAGCATTATTGTTTTGAAAATATTTCTGAATGGAAATCTGTTTTAAATGGATTTTGGAAGTAATATAGCATTGAAATCACTTGGATTATTGGAAAATAATTCTGATGATGACGGCCGCATCATCAGTATTCATTTTCGAATTTCTAAGTGAAGAATTGCTACCAAATTGATTTGTTTAGAAAAGCAAGTTGTTTTGAAAATTTCAAGGAAATTTGTTGGAAAATAAAAGCCAGGATTGGTTTAAATTTTTTGAGAAATGTGGTTTGAGATGTTGGAGATTTCAAAATGATTCGAAACCAAATCCAGGAGTTTAAGGAAAATCCTGATAGGATGGGTTGTAAGCTTATATATTGAGAAGTTTTTTTAAATCAGGAATGGGATATAAGCTTTGGGTGTTGGGGATTTAAATTTAAAGAGAAGAGTTAAAAATGAAATTAACTTTGATTGGAGAATAAAATTTTAACTGGATTAAAACAAATTGAATAAGCTGAATATAATATCCAGTTGTATTCGAATTAAGTTGAAATCGAATTGGGCTAAAGAAAACTGAGTTAAAATAAAATTGAATTGGAATAAGAATTCAATTGAATTAATGAATGGAATTAAATTCTTACCTGTATAGATGAAAAACAAATTGGATAAGAAATGAGAATTTAAATAAATAAACTAGAATAACTTATAAGAAAATTAAAAACCCATAGAAATAAAATATGCTTGGGCTATAAATAAACAGCAGGCTTGAGTTAAAAATAAAAGACGAATATATTCAAGCTTTTGATGAATTGGAAAACGAAAAGAAAATCCAAACTTGAATTATAAAGTATATTGAACTTAAGGAAATAAAATGAAGTGATATAAATTCAAGTGTTGGATTATAAATAAGGGAAGAACAAATTAGATAATAAATTAGTTAATGAAATTGAATTGTGAGTTTATGATGAAGTTGGAAATAAAACTCAAGTTATAAATCAAATTCGACTTGAATCATTAGTGAAGAAAATATAATTGAAAGTAGCCTTGCAATTAATTAAATGAATTAAGAATGAAATTGCATTGTGAATTCATAAAAGTGAATGGTGAATTGAAAATGGCTAGTGGATTCAGAACTTGAGTTGTAAATTAAATTTAGCTTGAAGTGTTAACAAATTAAATATAATTGAAATGTATCAAATAAAATGTGATTAGATTAAAATAGTAATGGTATGGTTTGCAAATAAAATCCAAATACGTAGAAATAATTGAAATGACCTTGTAATTTATTTAAGTGAACTGAGAATGAATTGAACTTGGAAATTTGAAATGTATAATAATTGATCAAATAATTTGTAGTTGGAAATGGGATTGAATTAAAATAGAATCAAGATAAACTGGAAGAGAACTTTGTTTGCAAAATGAGAATGAGCTTAAGTGTAAAATTTGAATAAATTGAAGTAAACTGACTTAAGCTGAATAGATGGAAGAGAAGGATTTACTTGAAACGAAATGAGCTTAAGTATAAAATTGGAGTGAATAAACTTAAGCTAAAAGATGGAAAGGAGTTGAATTTAATTCAACTAAAAATTAAGTTTAATAATAGTGGATTGGATTTAAATCATGTAAAAATAAATTGTAATTGAAATAAAATTCAGTGAGTTGCCGATAATATTTAATGGAATGAAAATGCTTAAATAAATAATTGTAAACCATTTAAATTATTACGGGATTGAAAAAACTTGAGACAATAAGGAAAATAGAATGTTTCGAGGTTATTAGAATGGTTTAAGTGAATGTGGATAAACTAATTATATTGAATAAATAAATGATGGAATAAATAAGTATCAAATGAAATGTGGTTTAAATAAGTTGTTAATGGTTATTAAATGAAATAGTTTGGATTGTCTTCGAGCTAAATAAAATAGTTTGGAATAAACAAATATGGAATGAAATGTAAATAAATGGATTGTAAATGAAATTTAATAGAATATGTCGAGCTAAATAAATGATTGTGAATGAATTAAAATTTAATTGCAATGAAACTGAAAATATATGATTTGTGAATAAATTTAAAAGTGGAATAGAATTGAGTATAAATTGAGTTGAAATCAATTTAAATTGGTTATAAACATAAATACTTATATATTCACATAAATCTCATCGAATTGCATAGAATAAATTGTCATTTGATGTAAATGAAAATAATTAAACATTCTATGTATTGATTGAAGTAAAATAAAGTGATTTTGAAAGCAATTGAATTAAATATGAGTTCAGTTTGCTTAAAATAAAATAATTGTAAGCTATTGTATCTTAAACCATTCAAATTGATGAAGTTGTATACGAATGGATTGGAGACCATTCAATTTGAATGAAATGGTTTGTAAATTAATTGGAAACAGTTGAATTAGTATGGAAACTATATAAATTGCTTATGGAAAAATGTTTGCTGTGAATTTCTTTTAGAATTCATATGTTTTAACTATTTTAAATAAGTGCAATGTAGTTAAACTTCATTTATAATGTACTTACATGTTTAAATTGAGTAAGTACAGGTACTTGGGAGCCGTGTGGCTGGATATTGGTTGTGCTATTTGCTAAAAATAATAAGCCGCTTGCTTAAAATGCTAAATAAGGTACGCTTACGCAATAAAATAGAAAATATGAACTGTTTTTGGTTTTTCCGACCGTGTGGGTCGATGTATATATATTTATCACTTTTGTCAAATTGCAAAAGCTCCTCCATACAAAGGGGACTCTGCCAAAATTTTTCAGAAATATTGGGAGTTAGATTTTTTTTGTTGTTGAAATTTTTGGAAAATTTTGTTGACGACAAACAAATTCAAATTGGAAACTAAAATAAGTTAGTAAATGAACCCAATTTAAAGTAATGACATATAAAATGACAAATAAATTTTTTATATGCTGAGTTAAAGATAAATTGAATTCATATGGAAATGAAAGAACCAATTTAAATAGTAATGGATATAAATTAAAGGAGTAAAGCAAAAATAAATACAAGAAACATATAAAATGGTTATGTTAACTTACGTAAGGAATGGTGAATTTCTTAATTTGAAGTTGATAATATAAATATATTCCAAGTTAATATTTGGATGAATAGATATTGGCATTTTGTGAAAAAGTCGATGAATTGTTTTGGGATATTGTGATTGGATATTAGTACTAAGCAGGATATGCAGGTATTATAAAGGGAAAAGAGATTTGATTTTTGATTTCGGAAAGATAAATATGAATTTCCCGACAAAAGGTATGTATTTTAAATTTGGTGTGAAATTTGATTGGGATTTGGATTGAGCCACTTGGCGTTTTGTTTTCGTTTTGGATTTGGGAGGCCGTAGAGCCATTTTGTAGTTGTACCGAGTCAGCCGCGCAAAGGAGACGCTGGCAAAATTTTTCGGAAATTTAGAGAGTTAGAATTTTTTTTTTTGAGAAAATTTTGATAATTCAAAATTTTGGTTTTGAATTATAATTTGAGTAGCTGAACAAGTAAGTTATTTGAAAACTATAGAAGATTTTGGGAAAGTTTGGAAGGTTAATGCGAATAATAATGAGACTTTTATAAGAAGATAGTTAGGGCGATGTTGAATTGTTAGAAACTGTTTGGTTTAGGAAAATAATAAACGGGTGTTGGACCATTCTTCCTAATTAGTAATTTCGGCTTTTAAGGGGGGAGGAATGTGACGACCCAGAATTTTCGAGCATTTAAAATCGAAATATTTAATTGATTTTAAATATTCAATAGAGCAATTTTAACTTGAATTACGAATATCACAATTTAGTTGATAATCAAATTATCGGATTAAATAATTTGTAGTTGAGTAAAATGCTAAATCTGGAGTTCTAAGCCTGTTAAAATATAATTTGAAGGCCTATAAAATTTATATTGATAACATTGAAGATAATAGAAGTGTTAAAATTGAATCTAACACTGAATTGTTCAGTTTTGAAATTTTATATCGTTTAAATTGAAAAAAAAATATAAAAAAATAAAATAGCCTTCCGAGGCACAGTCTCGGAACTCGACAAAACCAGTTCCATTGGATCCGTGATATTGAATTATTATCGGATTTCAAATTTCATATTGATCGGAGTTAGTGTGTGAGTGTACGATATATAAACGCGCTGAAAATTTAATTGGTAATAATCGATTCGTATTTGAATTTTAAATTTAAGTGAACACTGTAGCAAGGCGTCTTCAACACGCTTCCTTTACCTTCTCGAACACACCATCCCTTATCCTGTTTCTTCTCGAGCATGAGACCATTATTCTTTCAGTTCAAAATCGAGAACAAATCAATGGCCGCGTTCATCTTTCAAATTTAAAGCCTAAATCGCGAGCATCCTTTTTCGTTTTTCCTTCTATTCGAAGCCGAGGCTTCCTTTTCCTCTATTCGAACCGAAAACCCTACTCCCCTTTTCCCTTCATACGAATTTGTTCGTTCAAATAAAAAGAAAAATCAGTCAAGCGATCGAACGAAAAGGGGGGCGAAGTGAATTAAAGCTCGCGGGGGAGGGCTCGAAATCAAAGCCGAGTGTCGGCGGCGGTTTGTAGCATCGAGGGAAAGATTGAACAGTGACTGTGTGGCGATTCACCAACGGTTGCTCGCGAGTTCGTCATGGTGGTTACGGAGGCCAGTGGAGGTGCGATTCGAAGGCAGCAGTCGTAGGTTTTGGAGGAGCGTTCGGTGATGGTCTCGATGATGGTGGGTCTCTGGTGGATATTCGTGAGATTATGGATCACGATGCCATTTCTGCTCGATCTTGTTGGGGTTGGCTCGTGTGGGGCTACAGGAAGGCGTTCGCGAGTAGGGTTGATCGTTTAGGTCAGGTATATTAATCCTGTTTTATTTATTTATTCAACTCTCTAAAACAGAAACCGTTTAAATTTAGTTTTAAAACCAGATTACTGTTATACAACTCTACTATTTTAATTGAAGTTCGAAAAAAAAAACTCAGATTTCAAATTAATAACTGGATCTTACAATAAGTTTTAAACTTCATATTTTAAATATATTAACATATAAACCTATTAGATTGTTTGAAGATAAGGTATTTTAAAAATATATTTATTTAATTATTTTGTAACTTAAAAATTTATTTGTTTAGGGAATTTAGTTTACAACAAAATAATTAGTTATTTAAAATAAGGTGTTATAGTGGTTAATTTGATCAATAAACTTATTTAAGTATTTTAGTTGTTAACAAAAATTTTATATATATAAAAAGAGAAAAAAAGAGAGAGGGGGAAATTAGTTTTGGAATCAATTAATAAATGGAAATTTAATTTTTCGGTTGGTACGAATATTAATAAACCATGTGGATGTTTATACAAAGTTTAAAACTATGAAGGAACAAGTCGAGATTTGGATTGGAATTGCAACATTTAAGGTGAGTTAATCTCACTCAGTTAAATTTAAATTTAAATAATTAAATTTATATAATTGTTTGAATGGCTGAATTGATTGATGTGATATAGTATGATATTTTGGAATTGACATGTTATATTGTGCTAACATTTGTGGATGCAGGGAAAACGGTTGGAGGGATCCAACTTGTAACATCCCGCTCTTTCCGCACACTTTAAACCGACACTTGTCCCAATTCAAAGCATACGCAAGGGCGGATTGTTATGGGGTAAATAAGAAAAATGGAGAAGAAATAAAACGAAAATAGAATCTCACAGCGGAAGGATAAAATATAATAACAAATATACAGTTTACAAAAGCTTGATTCTTCTTTTACAATAAATATCAGAGTTACACATACCAATACAAGCAATGCAGCGGAATATAAAGTGTGTGGTGCAATACTATATATAGAATAATACTGATTCTTCGTCTTCGTCCTCCAAAGCTAAAATCTGCTATCCTGAAACGCTCGGACTGACCCGAGCGAATTTGAAAAGACAAAAACACTCGAGTCAGACTAGAAAATCTTATGTGAGTTAAATAAACAGAAATAAATATGAGTACAGTAACTCAAGAGATGCTCGGGATTTACATCTCCTAAGGATCCGTTAAACTATTTACTATGTAGTATATTGCGCTATTATAATAGTGTCTAATTGTAAAATAAACTTACTTTTAAATAGCGTTAAGGCTTTACATTTTCCACCTTAACACGTAAAATGCCAATAGTCTATACAGTACCGTAATACCTCCTGATCGGGAAGCTACCAGAGGATACTCCATAGGTACGACACAAATAGAAACTCGTAGTAAAGGCTCGATATGGTAGGTGACACGGCACAACTAGGCAATGCCAGGGTAGATAAACCAATTGCTATCCAGGCTAGTGGAAACGCGTAGCCGCAGTTACCGCCCACCTCGGACTAACTCCCCAAAATCAAAATATAGAAGTGGCCACTGAATCAAATCCAAGTCAAAGTATAATATCGAAGAGGAGCGTCCGATCAGAGGAATGACCTCATTGGCCTGAGAATCGCTCCTGTTTTAGCCACCTTATGCCAACTCACGGGAGTTGGGTCCACGTATTTACCTTACAGGAAACGTCGCCACCACCTACTTCATTTTGGAATCTCCACCGCGTACACGGTTAGTCAAAGTGGTTTTTGGTATCGACAGAGAGTATGTCCATATCCGATCCCGGTCTCTTTGCCAACCAATCGTTATTATAACACCGCGGTCATTTAAAAATAGTTTATACTTTTAAAACCAAAATAAAATCCATTTCAAAACCATAATATTACGATATCATTTCTTCTTTAAAACCCAAAAAGATTCATATTGATATTATTTTTATAAAACCCAAATCAATGATATCATTTCCCAAATATAAATCTTTTCCAAAAATTATGCCACTTTTAAAATTTATAATTCCTTGTAACCAAATATTTGAACATTAACTTTCAACATAATACTTCGAAATCCATAGTTTTTAAAACCATTACTTTCAAAACTAAATGGTTTGGATATTCAACAATATATAAAATAAGTGATTTAACTTTATGGTTACTTTGTACGGAAAATAATTTACATGGCTTTGTGAATATTTCTTTACTCAATGTTAAAACCATAATCCAAAATATTATTTCAAGTCCCAACCATTCCAATTTTATATATTTTTATATCCATCTTGAGGGTTAATATTTCAACTAAAGTTGGATTTTTATTCTTTCAACAAATCAAATGTTCTATAAATTAGTTTTGAACATTCACATAAAATCCATAAATAATAAGACTTCAATTTCTAGTAATAAAATATATATATTTTCCAATTCAAATTATACTAGAATATTCATTTCAATTTATTTTGGGAAAAATCCAATTGTAAATATACTATCTTAAAATTTCCAACTTAACATTTAAACATAGGATATAAATTATCAAACTCCATTTTCTAAATTTTCTTCCATTTTAATAAAGAGATTTATACACCTTTTTATTTCAAATTTTTCAACTTCATATGTATATAAATATGGAAGAAAACATTTATTCAGTATAAAATTTAAGATTTTTATAAACCGTATTCCATCCAAACCATAGAAATCTCATTAAAAATAGTTATATATAGACCGCGGTGCCTGTATATAGTTTTCTATCCTATGGTCAAGTGATACGGATATTTATCATTTCAATCCGCAATTTAAAAAATAAAACTGCGGTTGTATATCATTTCAAACCGCAATCCCGAATGAAATGTAAATGCATACTAACTTGCAGTTTAATGATATCCAAATAAAACATTCATTCAACAACACATCCATCATCCAATCACACATCGATCAATATCAATCAATAACAATTATATATGTGATCATATATAACAGGTGATAACTGGCAGTTTATTCAAATTAAATTTATCAACTATTAATCTAACAGTTTATTCAGTAATAATTTATACAACTATTAACTAGCAATTCATATGCAACAATAATTTCCAACAGTTAATTAATACGCAATAAATCAATTAAATTAACAGTTAAATTTAATAAAATGCAATTCAACAGATATGAATGAAATAAACATGCCAGATACCCATAAATAAATTTCTATTCATTTCTAAAACTTATTTAACAAACATAAAAGCTTCTAGTAATTGTGAGTGGGTTAAAACACTCACCTTTTGAATTTAAATCGAATTTAAACCCGATTTAAACCCAAAAATTCGCCTGTCTCATAATTCGTCCAAACCTGCGTCATCAGATCCGGAATTTAAATACGATCCTAACAAAAAAAATTTCGCGTGAAACCGATGTCGTATGAAAAAGTTATGACGAAAAACTGATTTGAAAACAAAATTAAATCAACAAAACAACTTACACACATTACAATGCCACGTCATCAAGAATATCACTCCACCTAAACCCGCGTACCACTCTCCAGCGTGCCCAAGAAGACACGCACTTGCTAGAACCCTAACGCACGAAACACCCAGCCGCCCCCAAATTTTCGAAACCCAAATCAAAAATAGCCCCACATCCAACCGTTGATTCGCCCCAAAAATCATATAGATGCACTCCCCTCGGTCGCCTCTACAAAACCCAGAAACAGTTTCTCCATCCGACGAAGTTTTGTGCGCTGATGATGAACGGTTTTAGGGCTGTTTGAATTTATTCTGGATGAATGACAGCTCCAATTGACAAACGAATTTCACCATGAGATTACGCGTATCGAATACTTCAACATATATTTTTTTTGGAATTTTTGAGTTTTGACTTTTGATTTTGAACTGTGGATAGATCTGGAATTGGATCTGAGATGTATGTATTTGGGGAAGAGAAAAGAGTGAAGAAATGAACGTACAGCAAATGAAAAAGAAAGGAGCTAGGGGTTAATAACTGTATATTTATAGATAGGCTAGAGGTAGGGTAGCTAGACTGGATACGCGAACGTACGGAAAAAAACTATGGCCCAAAAATGGCTATTTTTAATATTTATTAAATAAATTAAAATAAATTATAAATCCAGTTTTTATGTTTCAACTTCTAATATTGGCCAAATTTTGTGACTTATATAATTCAAACAATCCCAAATGGTTTTCCAAGCTTGGATGTGAATTAAAATTTATAAATATATCAATTTTGCAGTTTTAATTCCGCGTTTTCTTATTATTTGGGAATTATAAATTTTATTCGCAAAAACCCAATTATTAAATCATATACTCTTATACTCTCACTTAAATCCAATTAGATAAATAGATTTGACTTCCATTCCAACTCATTTGATTGCAAATAAACTTTTTACCATAAATAAAATTCCAAATTATTAATAACTTTATTCCCATTTCCTTTACACACAAACATCGTATTATAAAGGTATCTACATTATTCTCCATTGGTTTGCCTTAACTTATTTAAGGTAACCTTACATTTATATCTATTGCTATGTTTTCAAATTATTCTTCCCTCATTCTTCTTTACTATTATTAATTCCAATCTTAACGAATTCAACATTATAAGTTTGATAAATTTATTAAATTCACTCAATTGTTTACAAATTCCATTTTAAATTCAATAACGTAATATTTTACGTTTAATTCTATTTTATTTGTAGTAAATACCCTTTGTTGGATTTAATATTCAAATTATAAATAAAATCTTGCTTTCTAAAGTTATATCAACAATGGTCCAACTAAATTTGAATTAGCTTTAACTTTATTTTATGGAATTAACTATTGCAATAAATCCAAATTGATAAATAAGGCTTGATTCCTATATTAACTACTTTGGTTCCAATTAACCTTTTATGGTGACTATGAATTTCAAGGTATAATTGAAATCTTTATATCCATTTGATTTCACTGTTTCATTTTTATTATTAAATCCATTATAGCCAAATGCATGAAATTAATATACACAAATATTTTAAATCCCAACTTAAGTTTTACTTAACGTATAAATAAACGTTTAAATTTTCTTAATTGCAATAACTCAAATACCTTCATTCTTTTTATTCACGTAGCCAAATCTTGATTTAAAATCTTTACTATAACCCATAGTCTTATTAAAATAGGAATTTACACTACCTGTAACGTTAATTTCCATCAGTAAAGATCTTACACCCTTTGTTCCATAGATTTAGATTTCACAAATTTAGCTACTGCATTAATTCTTATTTATATAACATAAATGTTCATATACTTTGAATTCATTCCCAATTCACCAACTCAATTAATTATGCTTTACAAATGTGTTTCCAATATATAGGTATTTTATACTAATTGTTATCATACCCATAATTACACGCTTATAACTAATTCCCACATTTGCATAAATTTATTAAGTTAGAATGTTTATTAAGGTTTATGCATTTCCAACTTGTACTGATTTTACACAATTATTATGATTTCTCACAGTACGTTAAATTTATTAAATGACCATTTATTATAATTTAATTCCCTTAATTGAATCAATTGCTTATTATTATATATTCTTTTCATTCTACCATTCCTTCCCATTATAAATTCATTAACGTATTTACACATCTCTATCTTTCAAATATCAATAACCAAACTTGATTACAAACACTGTCCTTATCAATCTTCATAAATTTGTTCAGATCTATACTCCTTTATATAATTAGAGTTTATGTCTCTATTAGATTTCTTTTCACTACAGGCATAAATTATTACTATCTTACTAATTACATCTTTGTATTAATGAACACCATTCAAGTTAATATTTGTACTACATTCACAGATTCAACATTTGTTTGTTTCTTAAAATTAACTTTAAATCAAATTGTGACAATTTGCATTATCCACATTTATCGTCATAAAATCTAATTTACAAGCCTATACTTAATTATTACCCTACAATACGTTTACGTTACTATAATATCCACTCTTCCGTTACTACGTTTCTATAAATTTATTCGTTTATAAATTTATTGTCTGAAAGTTCTCCTTTTATTGACTAGACACAACAATAACCAAAATAATTAATTAGATTCATTTATATACATTAGATAAATGGGTACACTTCTGCAATAATCCTATAAATGAAAATATTTTGGTGCATAAATTTCTACATACTTAGTGCATTCATTTATTAAATTACAAATTTCCTCAATCCACATAAATCACCCATTCACATAGTTTAATTTAGCGTTTATTTAAATCTTCGTTTATACATTTAGAGTTTCTACTAAATTGAATTACACAACTTATGAACTTTAACAAATTTAGTTCACTTAATAAATTTTCTAATGTTTATTAAATTGCAATCCAATCCAGTTATCATTTCATTAATACCATTTAATCAGCTAATTATAACTAATAGCCACCCACCAATTTACGTTAATTCAATCCATGCCATATAAGTATTTAATTGTCAACATTAAATTACAATCACTATATCAATTTCTACATTTATTCTTAAACAAATTAAAATTTATATCAAATTAATTTATTAAATATTATTAATTCACGGGTCGTTACACAACTGGATCCCTCAACATTTTTTGTTTAATATTCTCTGTTGTGATTACTTAATATTCTATGATGAATATATTGGAATATTGAATGTTATGATTTGATTGGATATATTTGGGTATAATAAGTTACCAAAAATATTTAAAATTGGGGTTTTGGGAAGACAATAAAAGGGTGGAGTTTTAAGAAAAATAATTATGGCAAATTTTGAATAAATTAAGAATGAAGTAAAAAGGAATGGAAGTGATATTAAATATTAACTAATAAATAACTTCGAGTATGAAAAGAATTTTGAACAAAATAGAAATGAATGAATTGCAAACTCAAACGATATCAATTAAAGGAATTAAGAATTATTCTAGAATTTAAGTTTAAATTTATTTTAAAGAAATAAAAAAATGGTTATCTGAGAAATCTAAAACTTGTATTTTCAGTTAAAGTATGTTAAATAATAATTAAGGAATAAAACCTAAAATTAATGGATTTTGAGATAAAATGGAGTAAATTGGAAATCAATTTGGAAATTGATTCAAGTGTTTGAAATTGAAAATTCAAAGATGAATGTGAAGAGAAGTATATTTCCCTGGATAGCCAAGTAGGTTTTCAAAGTAATTTTTTTTATATAAGTTAAAAGCTTTATGTTGTTTTACGAAGTATGTTTTAGAAAATTTATTATTTTAAGTATTTAAATTCTAAAGTAAATATTTTGCAAATCTATTATCGTAATAATTATTTAAAAGGTGACTTAGTATTTTGTTTTAAAAAGTGAAAACCTAGTTTTATATTTTATAAAGTAACTTTACTTTCAATAATCATATAATATGTATTTTAGTAAATTATTGAAGTAGTTTTTAAAATGAATGTTTTAAAATATATTTCAAAGTAAAGTGTTTTTTTTAAATTATTTTAAAAATCTTAAGTTTTGTGCTTGGCGATTTCAGTGGAAACAGAAACTATTTGGGAAATTGATTCTGAGAAAGGAAGATAGTTTTAAAACTGTTTTCAAAAGGGTTTGAAAAGTGGAAGTATATCTTGTGAAGATATTTTTGAGGGAAATAAATAATTCGGGAAAATTATTTATTGGTTGATGGTTGATTGTGAATATTAATTGATAGTTAAATAACCGACTATCAATATTGGCCAACTGCGTTGATCGTTTCGAAGAGACCGGGATCGAGATTTATTTCTCGAAAACCACTTCGATCCGGTTTGTACGTTTTGTGAAAACGATTTTGGATTCGAAGATGGAGCAGTGAAGTGCAAGGGCTAATCGCTACTAATCCTGAGGATATTTCCAAAATGGATGTAGTAGGAATAGTGCCTTCGGTTCCGTTCGAACCCGGGACGGACTTGTATGGATGAATGCTTGCGAAACATCGTCAAGTGGACGATGGGCATTCTAAGGGATATGTTCTATAAAGGTAACGCTTAGCCTCAAGCCTCATCAAATGGGAATGACTGAAAATCAGGGGTTATGCAGCAAGGCTAGGTGGGTAGCACCCAAGCAGGGTGAGGTCATTCCAGTCTAGATGTCCCTTTTTATTTCGGCTTAGTGGGCGGTTGCTGATCCCAACCGCGGGGTGATCTCACTCGGGACTGTCCAATAAGGGATGGTTCCGGCCTTGTATTGCAGGGGATGAAGGGAGTAATCCTCGATACGGTGATCTAGGCCCCGTACTGTGACAGGTGGTACCCCAGTGCCTAGTCATTGGTTGGAAATCCATTCACCCTACGAGCCTTGTACGAGTTTTGTTTGTATTACCCACTCTGTGGCTAGTAGCTGGAATTTAATCATGTAACAATTTCGGCTATTTTATATGTATTTGTATATAGACCCTATTATAATATCATAGGATTTCTATAAAAATTGTTTTAGCTATCGTAAGGTAAAAACCCGACATGTTTATTTGTGGCGTGGTCTTACGAGATGCTTTTGTTTTCAAAGGATTTTTGAAACTTTAATAATCAATTAAGTGTGATTTTCTCACGCTGGTATTCCAGACTGACTCGGGTGTTATTTAAGTATAATGCTCGGGTCAGACCGAGTATTATAGGATACAGGATATGATGCTGTGGAGCTCAGGAGACGAGCTGGATGACGATACGTATTCTCGTACTTGTATATATATATTTCCGCTGTGTTGAGTTGTTGTGTATCCATTGTATGTTATTGATGTGAGCTGTGACTTATGTACTCTGATGATGTAATATATGTAAACTGATATATTTCATTTTGAGTAAAGATTATTTATTATCTATTATATTTTATTCCGCTGCGATGGTTAGATTCTGATATTGATTTTATTTTCTCTTCTTCTACCTCTTCTTCTTTAACCCAAATGGTTCGTATTTCTGTACAACTTGAGTTGATTGTTGTAGAATGGTGTTGGCTCAAGGGGTACGGATTTGCGGGCTGTTACAAATTGTTTTTGAAAAACATTTACAAAAATAAATGTTTCAAAGCTAAATTGATAATGTGACTGAAAATCCTTTAATCAATTAATGACTTTTTGCTCGATATAAGTTGTTCAAACTTTTTGGATTGCCTAATATATTGATGTGTAATTAACTAGCAACTAAATATATTTTATGTGTTCTAGTCAACTAATTGTGAATAGTGAGAGATTTTCAAAGTGATTAAGGAGAAGATATTTTGGTTAATGGTAAAAAATATTTTGTTTTAGGTCAAAGGTGAGGTGTAAAGTTGCATATGAGAAGGAGGTTGCTTTGTGACCTTCGATGAAGGGTAAGAGGTGGATGGTAACCTCTTGTTAGTCTACTTAGACACTTTATATGTTTCATAAATCATTTTTTACAAAATTAAAAAATAGAAAGCATAAGCTCTTTACTCTATTCCTCTTCACTTTTAAATTCCTAAACAATGCAAAATCAACACCAAATTTCTCCAAACTTTAGTTAACAATCTAGCACAACATAGGAGACAAGTATAGCAAAGGAAAATTTGAAAAATGGAGCACGTATCCAATATCCATGCATG
Source organism: Allium cepa (assembly GCA_030765085.1). Lineage (NCBI taxonomy): Eukaryota > Viridiplantae > Streptophyta > Magnoliopsida > Asparagales > Amaryllidaceae > Allium > Allium cepa. The sequence goes on from CM060929.1 coordinate 64,134,699, forward strand.
GTCCATGACTGAAAGGAGGTGGATGAGAGCTAAAATAAGCTAAAGGAGGAAGCTTTGGCATGTTTGGTGATGGTTGGAAGTGTTTGTGTGTTTCTAGTGGCGTGTGCTTGGTTGTAAGCTTGGTTTGAGTGAGTTAAATCATCATTGAAAATTTAATTATGTGTATATATATGTTGTGTGCGAACATAAAGTACATCAACTAAGTAAAGTTATAACTCTGGACCCCTCTTGCTTTTGAAAGAATGAGAACTTTATACGTAATATTGTAACTTCTACTACCCTCTACAACATGTAATATAGCCTTTACTTTGTGTTTACATTTTTAATTTGGTTATGTTTGAAAGTGTTCGAAGAGATAAAGGTCACTATAAATGCAGTTCGAAATCCCTAGTGTTTAACTTTCTTAAAATGGTTATATGTGAATATATTGTGCAAGCATATAATTTTGTTGTGCTCTACCCTTATGACAGTGTATGAGACAATAAAGAATTGGTTTGGAAAATTGTAGAAATGATAGAAAAAAGTTTGCAAATGTTAATAGGGGAAAATGTCGCTATAGATGCACTTTGAAATGCCTTGTTTTTGTGAATTTTTATAGGATTTTGTAATGACATCCTCGGGAGTTTCTTTGCATAGTTATTAAGTAAAATAAGCAAAGTAGAGTACTTACTGTAAATAAATTGGTCTTTAAATCAATCAATAGCTAGTTGAAAAAACTAGCCGAACATTTAGCGCTTTGAAACTGGTTTTGTGGCAAAAACATGAAACTGCAGCACGTTGCTAACCACAACACATTTTGGGAGTTTCTGGACATTGATAGCAGTTCTGTTGAATACTTTTGTTTGTTGTTTGAAACTTTAAAATGGTTAAAAGTGTTATCTAAATGAAATATTTCCGAGATCTTATTAAGGATGTTTAGCAACATTGTTTGAAAATTTTAAAGGTGGTTTCAAGTTCAAATATATTTTTAATAATTATTGATAAAATTCTAAATTAGAGGGTTTCAAAAATAAAACATTTACAAATAAGTATCATTCAAATACAGGGATTAAAAGTTGCTCATGTGACTTTAACGTGATCTTTTTGTTTACTCGTTAATGGAAAATATTTAATCTTATACTTAGCACTGAAAGCCGATAAAGTAGACTTGTTCTATCTGTAAGAATTAAGAATGAAGCTTCAAGGTAGGGCTTTGATACAACTAGTGTTTAACCTACCCGACTTCACTTTTGACCGAGGATAACGTAAGTTGAGAAGGTTGGAGATGTTGATATGTGCACAAGACTTGATTTCCATATGCAATCATTTTGTTTCTATTGAATTTGACTAAAAATTAACTTAGGAAGTATATATAAGCATCACATATTGATACAGTTGGAGATCCCCCATAGAGGGCTTATTTATACGAGATTCATATACAAGATCCCAGAAGATGACTCCTATATATTGCTTGCATACTTATAAAAGAACTGGAATTGAGTTAATCGAAAATTCACTAATTTGTTTTGAAGAGTCCAGGATCAGATAAGTATGCATATGTATTACTTACCGAAAACCACTTTAAAATTGATATACGAATTCAATGTTTTAGAAGATCTCATAGAGTGGAATGTTATAGAGTTGAACTGTCTATCCTAAGGTTGAGTCCAAAGGAAAGATCAGCATTAACATTTCAAACAAATACTATAGAGTTGAACTGTCTATCCTAATGTTAAGGAAATGGAAGAGGTCAGCATTAGCATTCATCAGACGACTTATGCTGGAATCCATGGAGAGATTCGCGAACCGTTCGAGATGCTGGATCCAAGAAGATATTTGTGATCTGTTCGAGTGATGATGACTCGTGAATTGAGATGTTGAACATGACTTCGCCATTGGTAATGACTAAAAATAGAGTCGGGGCATTGCAAGTGGGTAAGCTAACCCAAGGGTAAATCAACTCCAAATATGTAAAGATGCTTTCGGTTGAGGTGGGTGGGAGTTGTTGTTATTTGGCATCACATGTTCGAGCAAAGACCAATTATATTTTCCTTTGTGACATATTTTATCTAGCGACATGCGTGGTTTCGGAAGGTAGTTTCTGGCTATCGTTAGGAGGCCGACCTCGCTGTACTCAGGGGACCTCCATGAAAATCCATATGCGAATGTACCTTAGCAGTTTAGTTATACCTATTATATTGTTGTGTTGTGATTTGAAAGCAGCACAACTATTTTACAATTCATATTCTACATCTTAGACATTATCTATTATATCGCCTTATTTATCTATTAGATGGTTTTGGTTCTTTTGAGTGGAAAACTATTATGGTGATTTGAACGATCTCAAAATATACTCTGTAATATGGTGCATCATATTTCTTGAGTTTCCCACAATTGGCTTATGTCTGAATCATGATTTATCTTTCCATTAGTTCCTCGGGTACACTTTTGGGCAATTTGAGAAAGACATGTTTTTTTATTCTTTGGAGCTTCTAATGACATGTTGGACGCTTCCGTTCGCATACTGTAGTATTTTTATTTCACCTACACTACTATTATGTATATATATCAGCATTTGTGAGGACAGATTGTTATAACTATCCAGGCTGATGATAGTACTTAGGATTGTAACTCTAAAATACTTTGTATCTTAGAATGACAATTTGTACTGTCATTTTGATATTATATGTTATCTTCCCATTGTGGGATTCAAATATTTTGTTCTTCCTTCATTTTTCTTGCTCCTTTCCTTTTTATTTTTCCCTAATAACTTGTCTTTCCTGTAACTGAGTGCTTGGCACATGAATACTGTGGATGTAAGTATCGACATTTGGGAGTCGAAAAGGCAAATCATTACAGAATCTCTCTTTGAGTGAGATTCAAAAAATCGAATGTAAGGGTTTGTCAATACTTTGCTTGACTAATAATTGATTCAAGGTCATATGCTTGAAAATCATCTAGGTGAAGTTCAATTTTGATTTTTCACATTAAAACACCCTTGTGCAACAATATTTTGTAGTCGCATATCTTTTCTCTATGCCACTAAGACATATGGATCTTGGTCAATTTTAAACACTATAATGATCTCCTTGATTGATTGTGAGGTATAACCTTTGATGCCACTATTTTGATCCAACACCACTTATCAATTAGCCAATTTTATCTTAGCTATGAATTTTGCGAGTTTGTGTCATACTCTAATTATAGTGACTTTAATCTTCTTGTATCAAGGAAGACAAATCTTGTCTTGAGTCTCATTTCACTTCGTGTATTCCAATTGTACCTAACAAAAACTTTAATAAGATGATTTGAATTTGCGTTCCCAGACTGTAATAAGAGCATGATCAATTCACATAAGTTCGAAAAGCGTCTTAAAAAGTGTAACGACCCAGAATTTCTGTCATTTGAAATTCAGATATTTAATTGATTTTAAATATCAAAAAGTAAAATTTGTAAGTCGAATAATTTATTTTTCGAATATTTAGATTTAATTGGATAATTAAATCGACAGTTTAATATTTGAAATTACAGAAAAATTTGGAAGTTGGGTTTACTGTGATTAAAAATGATTTATAAAGTTATATTAAATCACATTGGAGTTATAGTGATGTTATAGAACTTTTAAAATTGAATTAAAAGTTAATTTGTGAAATTGAATATTTTAATATTTAATCGACTAGTGAAAATAGTCATTTTTCAAACAGTCTCGGATTTCGATGAAACCAGTTTCATCGGATCCGTAATTTCAAATTATTGTAAGGTTTCAAATTTCGTATCAATAGGATTTACGGTTTGTCCGGGGCAAGCCAAAACGCGTAGAAATTGGTTTAATCGATTTAATTTAAATTTGATCGTTTATTTCCGTAACTCGCACAGCTGATCGAATTAGCCTCCGAAACCTGTTCCATTATGTCCGGAACGTGGGTTAAACCCTAGAAACGCCATTACCATGCGAGATTTAGAGTTCGAAAAATTGGAGGTGAATAGTGTTTTTCGTTAAAATTCTATAAATGGAACCCTTCATCATTTCATTTGCAAGCAATTCTGGCTAGGGCTTCCAGCCGCCGGCCCTAACAAGCAACGGCCAGAATTTCATGTTATTCTTCCCCTTTTTCTTCAAAATCCGTCGACTTTTTCAAAAAGTTCTCAACTACAAAATCGAAGAGGCCGATGAGTACTTCAATTCCAACGGCTATGATCGGAAACGAGCTGGTGGATCGATGGCAATCGAAAGTTGAAGACGTGCGTTTGGGCACGATTTTCGAAGTGAATAGGGGACCGAGCTCGACCGGAATTGGGGCGTTGATGGAGTGGGGGATGGCGCACGCAATGATGGTCGTTGATCGCGTTCTGGTCGAGTGTTGTAGTCGCGACTATTAGGGTTTCGTGCTTGAGGATGGGTTGTTCGATCGCGTATCACCTAGGGAGAAGATGAGCGCTGCACGACCTTGATGCATGCAGGGGTAGATCCAACGGCCAGATGATAGTTAGGTTATAAAAATTAAAATAAATTGTAAATTGATTTGTATTATAAATTGTATAAACTTCTGAATAGTATAACTTTGTCATACAAGGTCGGAATTTAACGAAACAAATTGCGTTGGAATCGTTTTGTCGAGCACTACGCAATGGAGCTGGTTTAGAGTCGTTTGGAGCTAGTGAAAATTTCGGGTAAAATTAAACGCACGTTTAATTTTATTTGAAATAAAACGCTACAACTGTTATCAGAAACTCAAGGTGAGAACTTCTCACTCAATCGAATTGTTTCGATTTAAATTTTAAATAGTTAAATTTAAAATTGCTTGATTGTGTGATTGGATGATAGTTGCTATCTGTTGTATTGAAATAGACCCTATACGACGCATATTAAGCGGATGTTATTTATTAAAAACATATACCGTGATAATTCCAACTTGAATGGAATTGGTATTATATATGTATTTGGAGTTAATTTCCCACATTATATAGCGGATGAGACCCTATTGCGCCGCATAATAGCGGATAATATTTTATAAATCCCATATACTGCGATATTCCGTTTAGAAGAAGAATTGGTATCGTGTTATCATCTTTGGATGCAGGGAAATAGGTTGGAGGGATCCAGCTGGATTCCTCCAATGATTGAATTAGTTTCAATGTTGTGTGTTGATCTATTTATAATCTGCGTGATTATCTTTGTGATTGGAATCGTTAAAGGCTAAATTTTAGCCGAATATATTTTTGGTATCGTTAGATGCCGGAAATAAATAAAATTTGATTTTTGAAAATTTAGTTGAGAATTCATAATTAAATTTAATTTTGAAATTGATTCATTTTAAACGAATAGACGTCGTAATTTTTAAGTTATAAAAATTATGACTTTTGTGAAATATAATTGAAATGTGATTTTTGAAATAAGTAGTTGATTAATTTATAAAATGGTTTAAATTGGGATTTTTGAATTACTATCTATGATTTATATAAAAGATTTATAAAATTGATATTTATAAACTAAAATGTTGGAATTATAAAACGAGTTTTTATAAGTATTAAAATGGAATATAAGTGGATTTCATAAGTGGATGAAATCTATAGATTTATAAATTGTGAAGTTATAAAATGAATAGATTTTTGTAAAATAAAAGATTTATAAGTAATTAACTTATAAATTGGATTTTGGCATGTAAATGGGATATGGATAGAATTTGTTAATAAAGCAATTTTATAAGTAAAGTTGTTATAAAGTATAAATAGAATTTATAAACATTATTTTATAAATCCGAAATCGACTTATTTTGATAAATTTAATTATTATAGCTTATTAAAGGAGATATATCCACGATTTTGGGACAGTGGATAATCCTTTAAATAAAATATGTAGAAATTGAATTTGGTAAATGAAGTATATTCACGATTTTGGACAGTGAATAATATATTAAAAAATATTTTGGGAAAGTGATATTTTAAATAGAACTAAAATGATTTAAAGATTTTTTAAAACGTGTTAAGTTCGAAACCATAGATTCAACATTTTTTGTTGAAATAGACGTTTTTGAGAAATAGAAGGAAATGGTGGACTATAACACTGTTGTTATTGTAAATGATTTCCGAAAGTAAAGTTTTGTATAGTATTGGGGTTTATATATCTATCTTAATTTCGAATCCCTATACTAGTGATTTTGGGTTGTCGTAACGATGTTTTACGCAGCATTCGTTTTGACCCAAATAAATGTGTTTAAGAGAATGTTTTTCTTAAAGAATAAAATATATACTTAATTTGGATTTAAGTATATTGAATATTTTCCAAGTGTTGAAAATAAATGGATTTGTGAATTTCTTATTATTGAATAAGTATGGAAATGTTTTCCAATACGAAGTGAATTTTTTTGAGATTATATCTTTTAAAGATAAATTGAAAGTGAATGATTGAAATCGATATGAAAAATCGTATAAAAAGTGAATATTTGGAAATGTAAATTCACAATGGAAATTTATAAGGGAAATTTGTTTTAAAAATAAACATTGATTTATTTTTAAAAGTGTGGAAATAAATTTACGAATTTGGAACGTAAGTTTAAAATAAATTGGTAAGGATTTATTTGATTGATTTAAATGAACCTAAATTTAAAATGGATAAATATTTGGAAGTGTTTCCGTTTAAGGAAATTGATTTGAAATTTGTTTTCAAAGATTGAAAGGTGGAAAATGATTTGAAATTTGTTTTTAAATGGTTGAAGTGTGGAAATTATATCTTGTAAAGATATTTTTGAAAATAAATAATTTGGGAAATTATTTGAAATCGGGTTATGTTGTGAATATTGATTGATAGTTAAATAACCGACTATCAATATTGACCTTTAAATGGCTATTTGTTGTGAATTGGTTGAAATTGAATGCTATACTTATTTTTAAATTATTGCGCTCGTTATTCGGATTACCCATTCCGAACAGGGATACGACGTAATAGATAGCATTGAAGACCGGTGGTGAAGACCAGGTATTTGTGAAAACGATAGGATGACCTATCGATTGTCTCTGCACCGTTAGCTACGGTATGGAGATTTCCTTTGTGATGGGAAATTCGATCGGGATTGTGAATACCCGGATTGCAAGGGCTTCTTTGGAAGTGCCTTCGGTTCTGTTCGAACCCGGAACAGACTTGTATGGTTACATATCTGACATTACATTTTGAGATATAAAGCAGATTTCTTTCAAATACATTTCTGTTGGTGTCGGGGAATTTATTCTCTTACCTTAACACCCTTCTCTGATACATACGAGCTCAGAGGTTATGTAGTTGAAGGTTATCAGCGATATATTCCCAATTTGGTAATGTGGCATGCTGAGTGTTGCTGTGTGATGATTATTTATTGATCATTTGTTGATTAAAGTGTGGCTTTGTGGACGAGACTTCGTCGGACCTCACACCCCGGAAATGGTCAAAACAGGAATATGCGGCAAGGTTATGAGGGTCGCTCCCTTTAAGGTATGTCATTTCCTTTTGGAAAAAGGTGGTGTCAGGTATGGAGCCCTGATGCTTAAACTATGTGGTTGCTCCAATCTCATTTTTCTGTGTGGTTGTTGCTTGGTGATCGAGGTCCCTTGGATAAAGGTCCCAAAGGACCGGGGGTGGCATACTCGAGAAGTAGTTACCTAGTTACAGAGATAACCCAGCCTTGTGTTGGCAGAGATCTGGATAGGTTCTCGGGACGTCCCGCCAGAGGCGATCCCATGTGGCAGTAGGAAGTTCCTTAGCCTGGCCATTTGTTGGAAATCCAAAGAAACAATACGAGCCTTGTACGGTTTTAGTTGTAGAACCTGCCATTTAATATGGTAGCTATAGTAGGCATAATATAATGGTACCTATGCTGGCTAAGATTTATATTCTATTTTCGAAATGCTTTCATCACTACGCACTAATAATAATATCAAAAATAATTTGTTTGCGTATTAAGCATCTTTTACTATCATATGGAGAAATCTCCTCCAATTCTACGTTTGCATTGTGTGTGTGCGGGGAGGCCTTATGGTAGTTCCATTTTCCAAAAGCATTGCAGATGTTTTTTTCACTTCCCTTGTTGTTGTTGTTTTAAAGATAAATAACTGTTTTGAGTTCTCACACCAGTCCCATGACTGACCTGGAGTTTATTGTTCTCTTCCTAAACTCTGGGTGCCCAAAATTTTCCACACGCGCAGTTTAGAGTCAGGTTATCAGGTCATTCTGGATTCAGAAGTGCTATGGAGCTCAAGTGGCGAGCTGGATGGCGAGACGTATTACTTGTATATGATATTATCTTTCCGCTGTATAATTCTCTTATAAAGACATGTTGTATAACTGTCCATTGTCCAGTTGTGTCGTATATTGTTGTTGTACACTCTGATGATAATGTAATGTAATAACTGATATAGTTCTTTGTTTTAAAGATTATTCATTTATCTATTATATGTTGTTCCGCTGCGACTGTGAGATTCTGATATTGTTTCTATTATGTATTCTTACTTCTTCTATCTTTTTCTTCTACCTCTTCTTTTTAACCCTAACAATTCGGTTTTCCGGCATTCGATTATGCAGCATTTGATACAGTGGATGTAAGAATGCTGACCTTCGGATCTTGACAAAACCGCGGATGTTACAAAAAGAAAGACAATTGCAGTCATCACATGAAATCTTCTATTTGCATATATACTATAACTTATAAAAGCACAGTGTTGAGTCATTTTATGTCTTTCAACAACGAGTGCATGTATGTAATTTTTTAGTGTTTGTTTGTATCTGTAGTCATGTGTAACTCAATATCTTATTATATGAATATCATTAGATATACTAGTCTAACCATTTTACCAATATCCAATTTTTGGTATACCTTTAACTAGGAATATTTAAAAACTCATGTTTTATCTATAACTCATAATTACGAGCATTACAACATGAAATCAAAGGATTCTATTCATATGTTTTAAAGTTCCCAACACATCCAGTATATGTGTACATAAATATAAAGAGAAGATGGACCAATACCAAGAAGTCTAATGTAGTATATATGTATAGACAAATTTCAGCCACATAAGAATCGAAATTACACGATTCCCTATATGGGTACTCATAAGTGTATTAATGTCCCACTTGCATTTAAGGCCGATTATGGTGTTTCATTCCTATACTGTCTATTGTCCACCATATATTCATTTAGGAGAGCACCTTAGTAAATGGATCTACAATATCAACCTTAGTGTCTACTTGTTTGACAACCATTTCATTATTGATGAATTATCTATCATGCGAAACTTGTAGAAAATGTATCTGGATTTCTTATGAGCCTCAATATTACGATTGATTTAGATAAGAGTGTGTAATAGGGGCAATTATATAATCTAATCATATAACTTAACTCTTGTAGTGAATTTTGTTTGAAACAAAGTAACATTTAGTTTTTATTTTCTACCATATATATTGTTACATTGAGATGTAATTAAAGTATTAAATACATTAAATATATACAAGTAGAAAATCCGTAAGGAAAGTTTTAATCGATTACTGTAACGAATGTGTCCATGAGTATTGAATCATATTAATAGTTACTTGTGCTTAAATATTCTAAGTCAAGATGTGCCTAGAACTAGATGTCAGTGCATCCGTTGAGTATAGTATAGCCAACATTCTTTATATAGTAGATGATGAATTAACCATGACCATTAGGTGCACCAAGGAATTACGTAGGCGTGATTCTTTAAGACAATTATAGAATAACTATAAAAACCTGCATATTAACCACTGAATATTTAAATAATTAATTTAAACATTAAATCATTAATTAATTAAAGGCCCTAAATCTATTTTTTTGCATACGATCGAATTAGGACTCGAGACCACTTCCATTGAGTCCAGATGGCGTTGTAAATCAAAATGAAAATAAATATTACCATGTTTGAAATCATAGATTTTGTGCGATTTATGAGTTGTTATACATGTTTTTCAAAAATATGTACACAGTCGGGTCCGGTGGAATCTCAATGTGGCTTGTGTTTTTGAGATAAAGATTGCATTATAAGGTGTGCAGTTGAATAAATTTTGGAATCGAGTTATCCAACGGCCAAAATGACATTGAAATGTGTGAAATTATCATCCTGGAGTAGGCCTGTCAACGGATACTTTCGGATGCGGGTAGTTGTAACAACCGTAATTTTTATTACTGCCGAAATAAATAAAAATTTAAAATGGAAATTTTAAATTGAAAATAATAATAATAATAAGAATGCAAATCATTTACAAGTCAGTTGTAAATAGCTAACTCAAGTTACACTTCTTTTGCCTTCATGTGAGCATATGTGAATTGGGTCCATTTTAAAACTAGTTGAAAAGCCTTGCTGCACTAATTTTATAAAACAAAAATGAACAAGTGCTGTCACTTAATTCTAAAGCACAGTGAACACTTTGCTGTCACTATTGCATTCAAAGCAAATATTTGAACCCACTTTTTGCCATCATCATTTTATTTGCAGCACGTCCTTTTTCTTCCCCTGATGCACGTTTCCTTTAATGCAAGTGTACAAAGTTGCCTGCACAATTCATTTATTTGACTTGTGCAAATTTGGAAATATAGCAAAGCAGTCTTCATCATTTTCGGTCTGTTTCAAAAATTCCAGTAGCCTTCATTGTATTCTTTGCTTATTTTTGGTGAAGCTCTGCAAACAAAGCTTTAATGGCCGCTCAAATATTTTTGCTCTCTATTGGATCCTAGTTGCTAACTAATTCTGAAGCGAATTTAAGGTGAGTATAAACTCACATTTCTAATTAAAAATTTGGTTGCAAATTTTTGTTGTTAAGTTGTTTACGTTTTGGATGCAATATTTTTGGGTTCTGGAAAATATCTAGTGCAGTATTTTTATGCATTTCATTGTTTCTCTCGTGCGTGCATTTTACTGAGTCCAGACCATCTTTTTTTTATCTCATTTTTATGTGTAAAGTGTAGCATTCGAAACTTAAGTGTAGGCTTAGAATTATGCATGCCCAGGTGTTAGTTTTGTTGCCTATCCCTTATTTTATGTTATCAATTTTGCATGCAAGAAATACTTGAAAAATTGGCCAGGTCACATATTTTCTTTCTTCATTTACATGCATGCCAAGTTTAGTGTGTGTGTTGAATGCGCATGCATAATGTAGTATGTGTACATGTCACATTTTCGTTTTGTTTTTTTTATGCGTGTAGAAACGTGTGTACGAAAATATGTTCCACCCAGCAACGTGCTACTTAGATTGCCTATTTCATTTTGCATGCAAATAATGTTTGCACGAATTACTTATCTGCATGAAAATTTCCCTGGCCATCATTTTCCAGTAAAGCACGAATATAGCTGATGCACGAAAGTTAGTCAAGCCTTTTCATTTTGTATGTGCGTGAAATGTTTAGGGCCAGGTAGTTTTTTTTTCAACTTTAATCATCTGTTGCGTGCGAAATTCTCTTTCTTATTATTGCATATTGCATGCAAGATGTAGTGTATTAAAATATTTCAAAGGTTATATTTCCTTATTGCATTAGTGCATGCAATAGTATATGGTCCAGGTTGCATTATTTTAAAGTCCATTTGTGTGTATTCATGTATACACGAAAGTGGGCAAATCACTTTATTTTACTTTAGTATGTGCACATATGTATTAATTGCCAAGTCGATCATAATTTGCCTACATACATTTTTTTACATGCATGTATATTGTAGTATGTCCAAGTTATTTTTTAATATATTGGTGTGTGCAAGTGTAACACACGAAATTATGTCAGGCCATCACCATTTTGTTACCTACGTGCGTGCAAATATGAGTTGCACGTTACTTCATTAATTTACGTTGAACCGGTATTTCATTTTAAAACTTATTTTGTTGCCATTGTTTTTATAACGGATTTTTACTTCGGTATTATATTTTTGAAGCTTGTTGTTTTGATGAGATTTTTAACGAATAAAATTTACTGTTGTTTTGACTTCAGTAATTGTCAATTTAAAGTGAATTTTCAAGTGGCTATCCCGCAACACTGACTTGATACCCGTTTCTACGGTGTTCTGTGAAGCGCAATTTCTTTGTCGAAATTGCTATAGATGTTGCTATTTTAATCACGTGTTTTAAAAATCATTTTAAAATAAACTTGTTTCCAAATTTTTTACAGTTTACGCTTTCAAAAGAATGAGGAATCGATTTAAATGTTTCAGCAAAATTAAGGACTATGAACCCTTACTTTTACTAATTCGGTTAATTTCGGACTTGTCCATTTGAGAACGTAAAATGCTATTTATATAAAATACACAATTTTGCACTTTCAAGGAAACGATGAAGTGATTTAAACGATTTAGCAAAAGTGCGGAGTATGGAACAACACCCTTACTATTTTGGTTAATTCCGAACTCGTTAATTGAAATATTTGCTGAGGATTTGCTGTTTGAAGATTTTGATGATTTTGTTGGGCTTTCGAGCCACTCTGCTGGACCTTCGGGTCATCTGATGGACCTTCGGGTCAATTACCAGTACTGGATCTTCGGGTCACTCTGCTGGACCTTCGGGTCATCTGTTGGGCGCTAAAAATTATGATGATAGTACTTGGTAGGCTTTGGCCATTTGAGATGCACGTGCGGCGTAGATTAGACGTGCCATCTGCTGGGATCGATCCACTTTTATGTTGATTTTCTAGTTATCTTATATTGATTTCTAGATTTCGTGAATGCTTATTTTCTAGTTATCTTATATTGATTTCTTGATTTTCTGAATGCTAATTTTCTGTTAGTCCATGAGATGATGGTTTTGATGACAACAACCTTAGAATAGATTACAAAATATAAATACTAACACTATAAGTTTAGATATATATGTATATGCAGGATTTAACCATGCAGGTACTATGAATGAAGACTGTACAGTATAGAGATTCAAGATATTGAGATAGAAGACTCATTAGTATCACGATTATCAAGAGTTCAAGATTTCAAGGTTAAGTTTGTTTTATTAGGAATATTTGTTAAAACTAGTAGAAAAGCACTGGCATCTTAAAATCCAATTTATTCGTGGAATGGAATCCACTTTGAGCCCGTTAAAGGGATGGAACCCTAAGTAGGATGGAACCTACGAAAATCAAGTGGGACATTGTTTTGTATCCACTAATCTTAATTCAAATGATTTTTCAAAATTATCTTGTTTTCAAAATGATTTCAAAACTTTCCTTTTAAAAAGATTTAAAATCCTCGATTCCGATTTTAAATAATTTTAGCCTCAAAAACATCTTTATTTTCAGGGTCAAATTACTCCTGATTTTAAACTAACTTTTCAAATAAAATATTTATACTTTGGTTTAAATATAAAAATTATAGTTAAATTTTTTATATATATTGTTCTTTATATTTACTTATGATTTTCAACTATATTCACGTATATTTATAAAGTTTAAAATAGTTTTAATATAAGATAAAAGTTATTTTCAAAGAAATTCAAATCATCAAAATTGGCTGTCGGATGTCGACATGCCCAAAGGCACCATGTCGACATGGTAGCAGTTTGAATTCAAATTTCAAATTTCAAAAGAAGTGTCTATTCACCATAATTCTTCATGAATGGTCATGGATGTTGTTCTTCTATAAATAGGGGTCAGTTTCAACGAATTTTTATTCATATTTTTCTGGTTTTTACTTCTCTTCTTCTTCCTCCCTTCTTAATACAAAATCATACCATTACTCTGTCGAAATCAACATCGAATCATACTCGATTACTTCTAGTTTGATTCTCCATCACTATCTTTACAAGATTCTCAGTGACATTCAGAGTTATAGACTTCTTTGTAATATATTAGCGAGAAAAGGTGTGATTGTAGCCTTGGAAATCAATCAAAAGGGAAACGGCGTGATTGTAGCCCGGTTAAATCAATTGGGTAAACTTGTGGCCTGGAAATCAAGTATCTCTACCCAGAGGATCGAAATTTTGGAGGGTGTACCTCGTAGCCTTTGAAACCGAGGGTGTAATTGTATGATTTCTGTTGAAAGGAAATCCGTACTTGTGTTGCGGGACTGGATGTAGGGTAACTCCGAACCAGTATAAAATCCGGTGTGTTCTTTCCTTTACTACTTTTTATTTATTTCTGCATCTGTGTTTGTTTCTGTGATCATTCCTGTTTCTGTATATTGCATACATTTGTGTCTAAATTAACATAAATTTAAAAAGATTTAGTAATTCTTTATTAACACTATCCAACCCCCTCTAGTGTTAATCTTAGCCTTAAGATCCAAAATCCGCATTTCTAACAATTGGTATCAGGGCAAGGTTTTCGAAGTATCATAATCTGATTTTTGAAATTTTTTCAAAAAGGCTACTAACACTGGTACTGTTACTAACACTAGTATTCCTGTCACTAGTTCATTTGTAGAGGGTCAGTCTACTATCTGACCACCACTTTTTAATGGTAGTAATTATGCATATTGGGCATGTAGGATGAAAATATATTTACAATCTATAGGTTTAGACACTTGGAATATCACACAAACTGAGTATTCTGAACCCACAACTAATTTTGCACAGTGGACTGCTGAGCAAAAGACTGTTGCACAAAATAATTCTAAGGCAATGAATATTCTGTTTTGTTCACTAGATAGAAATGAATTCAATAGAGTGTCAGTTTGTAAGTCTGCATATGAAATCTGGAAAACTTTGCAAGTTACACGCGAAGGAACAAGTGAAGTTGAACAGAACAAAATTTCCATGCTCACAAATCAGTTTCATTTATTTAAAATGGATCCTAATGAGTCTATTTCTGATATGTATAGTAGATTTCAGGATATTATGCATTCTTTAATATCCTTGGGAAAGGAATTTTCTGAAGAAGATCAAGTCAGAAAGATTTTAAATTCTCTAACTCCAGAATGAGATCAAAAGACACTTGCGATTGAAGAGGCAAATGACATCAGTGTTTTGAAGATCGAAGAATTAATCGGAAATCTAATGTCGTATAAAGTTCAAATGATCGGAAGAAGAGAAAGTAAAGCATCTGAAAAGAAATCGATGACATTCAATGCATTGACCGATGGATCAGACTCAAATAGCGATAATGATGAAGAGATAGCTTTTATGACCAGAAATTTTAGGAAATTCCTGAAATACAGAAAGATGAATAATCTCAAGAGAAACAACTATAAGAATTCTAGAAATCAAAATGTAGTGCCGAATAATGACAAGTGTTACAACTGTGATAAACCAGGCCACTTCAAAAGAGACTGTCCATATCCAGATAGGCAGAATCCTCCTATGAACAATGAATCAGCAAAGAAACGGAAGCGTGCATTTACTGCTACTCTAGATGACTCAGACTCGTCCTTAAGTGATGATGATCAGAAGACGGATAATTCGACTTTGTGTTTCACTACAGTTCACGACTCCGACGAATTCAGAGAAACGGACTCAGAAAAAGGTACACGTTTACAATATAATTGGTTGAAATTGCTTGCTTAGAATTAGTTGCTTGATTGTTTGATTGATTGATTTTGAATTGGTATGTTGTTTGAATTTTAAAATTTATTTTCTATTTTTTATTATTATTTTATTATTATTTTTACTATTTTTAATTTTTTCTGAAAAGTATTATAAGTATAATAATATTTCAGAAATATATAATAGACATTAATAATATATATATATATAGATATATTAGATAACCTAGGAAAAAGCAAACCATGAAAATTCAAAGGGACATGTCGACATGGCCCCTACCATGATGTCGACATGCCTACCTGAATTTGAATTTTTAAATTTGAATTCAAATGTTTGAATTTCCCTCCATCTTTTTCACTTCATTCAATTCTCTGAAAAGCTACCTTTTGACCAGAGAATATGTCCTTTGAGAATCTATTTATTCACTATCTTTTATCATATCTTTTCACTTTCATTTTCAAATTCAAACTCTCTCTTCATATCTTCAAGCTCTCTACTCTTCACTTTAATGGCTACTTCAAGCAACCCCTCTACCATGAGAATTTCTAAAAAAATCAAAGAGCAATTATTCAATGATCCGGAGGCAATTAAAACATACATTAATTATGCTAACTATGCCAAAGTCCAACCCCGGAACATTTGCTATTTTTTAAGATTTTTCTACTTATGTAATTGATTCTCTTTTTGCAAACAATGGTGTTTTGAGTCTTATTGATTCCTCTCAAAATGATTTTGTTTGTTATCCTAATCTTGTCAAAATTTTCTACGCGAATTTAAATCGCGGATTTTATGTTGGAAATGAAGATGAAATTTGGAGTAGTGTCAAAGGCAACTCAAATTGTTTTGAATTGTGATCTTTTGGGTATCATTCTCAATTGCAAGAATTCGGGAATGGATATTTCTAACTTTAAAATCGATGAATATGATCGTGAGACATTTCATCACATTTTCGAAGGAGATGACGATTTTGAATTTAAAAATAGAAATTTTCGACCAAACGCAAGAATTGTCAATCTTCTTTTGCAACATACTTTGGCCCCGAGATCGGGAAATTTTAACAATCCCACTTCAAAAGTTTGCAAAGCTCTTTTTGCTATTTTCGGAAATTATGACATAAATTGGGAGCAAGTTATTTTGGATGAACTTCGTCCTAAAAACCTTGAAATGGGTGAGAACACTTTATATCATGGAATTTATCTCACTCGGATTTTCAACTATTTTGGAGTGGATTTCAAAGGTGAAGAATTTGTCTCTAGAAAAGTTTTCAACCATTCCAACATTTCTCTTATGAAAATTCCATTTGTTTTTCAACCTTATGAGACCCTTAACGAAAAGGAAAAGCGTTTGGCTCATGAGGAAATGGAAGAAGAGGAAGAGGAAGAAAGAGAAGAAGGGGATGAAATGGAAATTGAAGAAGAAGAAGAAGGTGAAACTTCTTGGCAAAGCATCGAATATCCTTCCAATCCATCCAACAAAACCCTCCTCAAAAACCAAAAGATAATTGTGGAGAATCAACGGATTCTAAAATGATCCGTTAGTAAGAAGTTGGATAACATCTCTTCGAAGATGAACAAGTTCTTTTCAAAAGTCAGCAAGAAACTTGGACTATCTTCATCATCTTTATCCTCTAACTAGTTTTATCGTTTAGTATCTTGTTGTATTTGTCTTAGTTTGCTTTATTTTCGAATGTTCATGTAGTTTGTTGTGTGCTTAATCATTGTATTATCATGGCATGCAATGAAATAAAGTTTCCTTTCTGTTATCTATCTTATCTTATCTCTGGAATAAACGTTAATTTATTATATAAATTTATATATATATATATACACAATTATTCACAAAATCAAATTTGTCATAAAATTTCACTAACCCATGTTGACATTCCCTACTTGACCATGTCGACATGTACTGGTCAGAAATGATAAATAATTTTGAATTTGAAATTTGAATAACTACCAAATGTCTATTTATTTCAAACGAATTTCTAGACCTATAAATACCTGTTTCTTCCATAATTCTTCACTAGACTCTATTTCTTATCATCTATATCCTCCATTTCTTTCACTAATTCAACTATGGCTAATCCTATTCACAATCTATCCAAAAATCTTGAAGAAACACTCAATTCATTCAAGAATATTCTCTCTTTTATTCTAAGAAACCAGCATCACTTAGAATTGAGTCAAATGCAGATGATCAAGGAACAAGAGAGGGAATTCAATGCGATACGATAGATGATCTCCTCTCCGCACAAGGATGATAACGAAGCACGTCCTCCTGTCTCTCTCACCAATGATAATGATAATTGGGATGCTATTAAGGCAGACCCAATCTTTGGAGAAGAAGGATGGGTGGAAGTTCCACGTAACGTTTAATTTCCTTTCTTAGTTTGATTTGTTTGAATTAATTTGTCTGGATTGATTTGGTTTGAATTGATACTTTGTGTGGATTGATTTTTTGAAGTTTGGTGTGTAAAACATGTATACACACACACACACATTTAAATGTATATAGTCTTTAATTAAGTTATCATGCTCATAAGTATCTTTAATCTATATATTATACATTCCGTTGTATAGTTTATCAATGCAGGTACTGAGGTCCAAGAGCGAGGGGGAGTGAGTTTTTGTTGATGATAAAGGGGGAGAAATATAAAATAGGGTAGTTAGGCATAGATTAAGGGGGAGTTGTTAGCTTTGGGGGGAGTTATTAGAATAAAAGTAATATTTTATAAACAAAGGTTGTCATCATCAAAGAGGGGGAGATTGTTAGCCCATGAGATGATGGTTTTGATGACAACAACCTTAGAATAGATTAGAAAATATAAATACTAACATTATAAGTTCAGATATATATATATATATGTATATGCAGGATTTAACCATGCAGGTACTATGAATGAAGACTGTATAATATAGAGATTCAAGATACTGAGATAGAAGACTCATGAGTATCAAGATTATCAAGAGTTCAAGATTTCAAGGTTAAGTTTGTTTTATTAGGAATATTTGTTAAAACTCGTAGAAAAGTACTAACATCTTAAAATCCAATTTATTCGTGGAATGGAATCCACTTCGAGCCCGTTAAAGGGATGGAACCCTAAGTAGGATGGAACCTACGAAAATCTAGTGGGACATTGTTTTGTATCCACTAATCTTAATTCAAATGATTTTTCAAAATTATCTTGTTTTCAAAATGATTTCAAAACTTTCCTTTTAAAAAGATTCAAAACCCTCGATTCCGATTTTAAATAATTTTAGCCTCAAAAACATCTTTATTTTCAGAGTCAAATTACTCCTGATTTTAAACTATCTTTTCAAATAAAATATTTATACTTTGGTTTAAATATAAAAATTATAGTTAAATTTTTTATATATATTGTTCTTTATATTTACTTATGAATTTCAACTATATTCAAGTATATTTATAAAGTTTAAAATAGTTTTAATATAAGATAAAAGTTATTTTCAAAGAAATTCAAATCATCAAAATTGGCTGGATGTCGACATGCCCAAAGGCACCATGTCGACATGGTAGCAGTTTGAATTCAAATTTCAAATTTCAAAAGAAGTGTCTATTCGCCATAACTCTTCATGAATAGTCATGGCTATTGTTCTTATATAAATAAGGGTCAGTTTCAACGAATTTTTATTCATATTTTTTTGGTTTTTACTTCTCTTCTTCTTCTTCCTCCTTTCTTAATACAAAATCATACCATTACTCTGTCTAAATCAACATCGAATCATACTCGATTACTTCTAGTTTGATTCTCCATCACTATCTCTACAAGATTCTCAGTGCTATTCAGAGTTATAGACTTCTTTGTAATATATTAGCGAGAAAAGGTGTGATTGTAGCCTTGGAAATCAATCAAAAGGGAAACGGTGTGATTGTAGCCTGGTTAAATCAGTTGGGTAAACTTGTGGCCCGGAAATCAAGTATCTCTACCCAGAGGATCGAAATTTTGGAGGGTGTACCTCGTAGCCTTTGAAACCGAGGGTGTAATTGTATGATTGCTGTTGAAGGAAATTCATACTTGTGTTGCAGGAATGGATGTAGGGTAACTCCGAACCAGTATAAAATCCGGTGTGTTCTTTCCTTTACTGCTTTTTATTTATTTCTGCATCTGTGTTTGTTTCTGTGATCATTCCTGTTTCTGTATATTGCATACATTTGTGTCTAAATTAATATAAATTTAAAAAGATTAGTAATTCTTTATTAACACTATTCACCCCCCTCTAGTGTTAATCTTAGCCTTAAGATCCATAATCCGCATTTCTAACAATTGGTATCAGAGCAAGGTTTTCAAAGTATCATAATCTGATTTTTGAAATTTTTTCAAAAAGGCTACCAACATTGGTACTGTTACTAACACTAGTATTCCTGTCACTAGTTCATTTGTACAGGGTAGTCTACTGTCAGGCCACCACTTTTTAATGGCAGTAATTATGCATATTGGGCATGTAGAATGAAAATATATTTACAATCTATAGGATTAGACACTTGGAATATCACACAAACTGAGTATTCTGAACCCACAACTAATTTTGCACAGTGGACTGCTGAGCAAAAGATTGTTGCACAAAATAATTCTAAGGCAATGAATATTCTGTTTTGTTCACTAGATAGAAATGAATTCAATAGAATGTCAGTTTGTAAGTCTGCATATGAAATCTGGAAAACTTTGCAAGCTACACACGAAGGAACAAGCAAAGTTAAACAGACCAAAATTTCCATGCTCACAAGTCAGTTTCAATTATTTAAAATGAATCCTAATGAGTCTATTTCAGATATTTATAGAAGATTTCAGGATATTGTGCATTCTCTAATATCCTTGGGAAAGGAATTTTCTGAAGAAGATCAAGTCAGGAAGATTTTAAATTCTCTAACTCCAGAATGGGATCAAAGGACACTTGCGATTGAAGAGGCAAATGACATCAGTGTTTTGAAGATCGAAGAACTAATTGGAAATCTAATGTCATATGAAGTTCAAATTATCGGGAGAAGAGAAAGTAAAGCATCCGTAAAGAAATCGATGACATTCAATGCATTGACCGATGGATCAGACTCAAACTGCGATAATGATGAAGAGATAGCTTTTATGACCAGAAATTTTAGGAAATGCCTGAAATACAGAAAGATGAATAATCTCAAGAGAAACAACTATAAGAATTCTGGAAATCAGAATGTAGTGCCAAATAATGACAAGTGTTACAACTGTGATAAACCAGGCCACTTCAAAAGAGTCTGTCCATATCCAGATAGGCAGAATCCTCCTATGAACAATGAATCAGCAAAGAAACGGAGGCGTGCATTTACTTCTATTCTAGACGACTCAGACTCGTCCTCAAGTGATGATGATTAGAAGACAAATATTTCGACTTTGTGTTTCACTGCAGTTCACGACTCCAACGAATTCAGAGAAACGGACTCAGAAAAAGGTACACGTTTACAATATAATTGGTTGAAGTTGCTTGCTTAGAATTAGTTGCTTGATTGTTTGACTGATTGATTTTGAATTGGTATGTTGTTTGAGTTTTAAAATTTATTTTCTATTTTCTATTTTTTATTATTATATTATTATTATTTTTACTATTTTTATTTTTTTTTGAAAATTATTATAAGTATAATAATATTTCAGAAATATATAATAGACATTAATACATATACATACATACATACATACATACATACATACATACATACATACATACATACATACATACATACATACATACATACATACATACATATATATATATATATAGATATATTAGATAACCTAGGAAAAATTAAACCATGAAAATTCAAAAGGACATGTCGACATGGCCCCTACCATGATGTCGACATGCCTACCTGAATTTGAATTTCAAAATTTGAATTCAAATGTTTGAATTTCCCTCCACCTTTTTCACTTCATTCAATACTCTGAAAAGCTACCTTTTGACCAGAGAATATGTCCCTTGAGAATCTATTTATTCACTATCTTTTATCTTATCTTTTCACTTTCATTTTCAAATTCAAACTTTCCCTTCATATCTTCAAGCTCTCTACTCTTCACTTTAATGGCTTCTTCAAGAAACCCCCCCACCATGAGAATTTCCAGAAAAATCAAACAGCAATTATTCAATGATTCGGAGGCAATTAAAGCATACCTCAATTTTGCTAACTATGCCAAAGTCCTTCTCGGAAAATTTGCGAGAAAAGGTGTGATTGTAGCCTTGGAAATCAATCAAAAGGGAAACAGTGTGATTGTAGCCCGGTTAAATCAATTGGGTAAACTTGTGGCCTGGAAATCAAGTATTTCTACTGAGAGGATCGAAATTAGGAGGATGTACCTCGTAGCCTTTGAAACCGATGGTGTAATTATACGATTGCTGTTGAAAGGAAATCTGTACTTGTGTTGCGGGACTGGATGTAGGGTAACTCCGAACCAGTATAAAATCCGGTGTGTTCTTTCCTTTACTGCTTATTATTTTATTTTTGCATCTGTGTTTGTTTCTGTGATCATTCCTGTTTCTGTATATTGCATACATTTGTGTCTAAATTAACATAAATTTAAAAAGATTTAGTACTTCTTTATTAACCCTATTCACCCCCCTCTAGTGTTAATCTTAGCCTTAAGATCCATAATCCGCATTTCTAACATTTTCTAGTTATCTTATATTCATTTCTAGATTTTGTGAATGCTGATTTTCTAGTTATCTTAATTGATTTCCAGACTTTTGTGTATAGTCTCATTAGAGATTATAATTTTGTGTATAGTCTCATTCGAGATTATAATTTTGTGTATTGCTATTTTGAATTCAATTGTGAATTTGAGAGTTGATTTTTATGGTGTTTAATGAGATTTCTTCATTTAAGTAATGTTGATTATTTATGTTGAAAAGTCACTCGAGATTATGATGTATTGCTGTTTTGAATTCAGTTATGAATTTGGAAGTTGATTTTGATGGAATTTAATGAGATTTATTCATTTAAACTATGTTCATTATTTATGCTGAATAGTCTCATTCGAGACTATAATTATTTGCTTAAGTGTTGTTTGTCATACACTTATTTCTATGTTTAAATTAGACTGATCCGTTTATTATTTTCTTTTAAATAATACTCGGGTCGGACCGAGTTATTTCAGGATAATGGCTATCTCTTATTCAGTTGCTACTTCAGCTTTTGGGATTTCACCTCATCTTTTGTTTAGGCTTCGAGGTGTTACTTTTGGTGTATTGACTCTCATCTCATGTATGTTATGATGTATATGTACATTTGGTTCATGTGAACCATCAATTGTTGTAGCATGTATCCGGACTTGTCTTCCGCTATATCTGATAATTCTGTTTTGATGTGATTATACTTATCTGTGTTGTTGGTATTATGAGTTGTTCTGAATTTTTCTTTGGCCACCGTGGTTTCGTTTTAGATTTGGATTGAAATTATATCGTTGGGAGTAATTTACACAACTCCTATCGATGTAATCAATACTCGTCTAAAGCATAACTTACGGATGGTCTCTTCTAACAAGCCTTATTCTTCGCAATAGCAGATATTATTCCTTATAATAACCTTTATTATTGTGAGTATAGAGGTGGGGCGCCACAGCTTGGTATCAGAGCTGAGATTTAGAACAAATTATAATAAACACGGAACAGAAGTAGAATGGAACATGTGTTACAACTATTCGAGGGTTTTTATTCGTGCTGTTAACCGGCACCTTGGCTCGGCTACAAGACGACAGTTGAAGAAATTATCGTTAGCACTGGACAAGATTCTAACCAAGATGAGCCTGAGGATATATGGGTTTGATGCAGTCGACATGTTTTGGCATTTAGGTACGGTTTGGCAAGAATAGACCAAGTAGCTTGAGATCGCCCTATATGGGCAAGTCACCTTGGCCTTGTGCCCGTGAAGGAAGTCCAACCCATCTTCGTCTATAAATAGAAGGGCAGAGGCACACAGAAAAGGGACCTTTTTCGTGAAACACTGGGGAGACCCTGCCATTTTTTATACTCTTCTCTTTTTAATTCAAACTTTTATTCAAGTGATTGATTTACGGATTGTATCTGTATTCAAGTAATTGATAAAGCAATAAAGATTAAACTTAAAGTAGACGTAGGCAATTACGCCGAACCACTATAAATCTGGTGTTCTCGTTTTCGTTGTTCTTTCTACATTGAATTACACTATTCTTCTGTTTTAATTTGCTATCTTCATTAATCTCTCTACATAACTCTACTCAAGGGTGTTAGTGACCAATTTTGGTGCTAACATTTTGGTGCTTTCACTGATAATTGAATTCTCAGCTTGATTGGATCTCATCGTCTACTAGTGGATTTCCATATTCGCGAGATATATCCAGTTGTTTACTAGAAAACTTTCTATTCTACTCAGATTTGAAAGAAATCTAAAGGAAGTTGATAGCCGTAAATTGGATTCACTGATGTATGCAAGATCTGGGGATAAGACGTTGAAGTTTGCACACGAGTTGAATAAAGGCCGACCCCCTCTTAAGGCGTATGCCGACCACTCCGGAAAAGGCATATGCCGATCGCCCCAAAATGCCGATCCATACCCCCAGGCCGATCCATACCTCCAGGCCAAACCATACCTCCAGGCCGATCCATACCTCCAGGCCGATCCATACCTCCAGGCCGAGCGACATCCGAATGCCGATCCATACCTCCCGGCCAATCCGTACCTGAATGCAGATCCATACCTCTAGGCCAATCATACCTCCAAGCCGAACCATACCTCCAGGCCGATCCATACCTCCAGGCCGATCCATACCTCCAGGCCGAGCGACATCAGATTGCCGATCCATACCTCTAGGCCGATCCATACCAGAATGCCGATCCATACCTCCAGGCCGATCTACACCTCTATAATGCCGAACGGTATTGTATGCCGAATGACTCGGTTGTGCCGAACAAGAATGAATGCTGAACAGTGTGGAATGCCGAACAGTATGGAATGCCGAACAGTGTGAATGCCGAACAGTGTGGAATGCCGAACAGTGTGGATGCCGAACAGTGTGGAATGCCGAACAGTGTGGATGCCGAACAGTGTGGATGCCGAACAGTGTGGAATGCCGAACGGTATGAATGTCGAACAGTGTGAATGCCGAACAATGTGGAATGCCGAACAGTGTGCATGCCGAACAGTGTGGAATGCCGAAGTGTGAATGCTGAACAGTGTGAATGCAACAGTGTGAATGCCGAATAGTATGGAATGCCGAACAGTGTGGAATATCGAACAGTGTGAATGCCGAACGTTCCTGAATGCCGAACGCTTTCAGATGCCGAACATTCCTGAATGCCGAGCATCTCTAATGCCGAACGCTCCTGTATTCCGAGCGCTCTCTAATGCCGAACGATCTTGAGAGCCGGGCGTTCCTAAATGCCGAACAGTGTGGAATGCCGAACAAATTTGGATACCGAACAATCTTGTATGCCGAGCAACTTTGTCATGCCTAACGACCCTCAATGCCAATCGAAACTTAAGTTACACCAGTCTCTTATATGACCCTTATTTTCAAAACTCAATTTAATAAAGGAACATTCTATGTACTTCCCTTACATCCTATGATCGACCAGGGCATAGAGGATATAGTGACAATTTCCGAACGGCAACAAGGGAACAAACAAACAACCGTTACTCAAATGATACTCTCAAAGGGACATCATACTGATCACCCTTGAGGAGAATCGACCTCCATATATATTTTGCCAGCCAGTTAGCTGGAGAACCTCCTACGACCATGGACCGTTTCTATGACAAAAATGAATCTAAACCAAAGTGTGGAGTAGTGGAACAGACTAAGAAAAATAACAATGAAGGCCCGTTGGCTAAGGATGCAAATCTCAGTAGCCAAAACAAGACCTCAAAATTCGGTTCATGTGCTCTTTGAAAGATTCAATTGACAACTCTACTTGAAGACTTGCGACTCAGAGTGGTATGGAAACCAACCTCGAGAGAGTACACCAAAGTCTAAAGAAAATCAGGGGAATGTTGTATATTCCCAGATGCTCACTGATCCTAACACGGGTGATTACAAACACCTCCGAGGCATGATTGAAAAGCCGATCTGGATAGGAAAGCTTCAATAGTATATACAAGTTCTATAGAATGGCGGGCAGCGAACATCCGATGCCTATTAATAAAGGGCTATGATTATCAATTGGACTGCTGACGGCCGACATCCCTTTGAAAGGAGCCAGGGGCAAAGTCGAATAGCGAGCACACGATGCTGCTTCACTTATCAATGAGATTTATCATAATCTCCTTTGAATTATTTCCATTCCTATTTCAATTGTTCTATGAACTACGACAAGCTTGAACTAAACTACTTTCAAAACGATGCAGGTGACAAGGTACTCAGATTTGGTTGCCAACCAATCTACGCAGACCATGATCAGACGTGTGGAGTTACATCTAGATGAGCATAATTCAATCGCTCATCATCAATTATATGCCTTTGATTTGGGGCTATGGACTAGATATTGAAAAGTTTATCACGATCAAAGCCCAATACAAAGTCAACATGACCGACCATCCATTCATCGACCTCCACGTTTGACTTGGAGACCTGAATAAGGCTTGGAATGAGTATGGCCCGATTGTCCACTCAAATCAAGTCATAGAACAAAGTTCGACAAAATACAATTGCCTCTCCTGAAGCTCAGTGACGCCAGGATCTGTCTAGAGTGGATGTGATTTGATCATCTACACATCAAATCCTACCTTGAACACAAAAGGTTGTTCGAAAGCCCGACTTGAAGTAGTTGTGGTGAACTGCCTACTCATTAACTATCGCTCTCAATACATAGGCACGACTACACCTTGGAACATATGCAACTTATTTTGTCTACTCAACAGTCTATTATCCTTATTTTCTAGAAAGAGATACGAAGCAAATTGTATGAGATTTGGCTATCTAACCCAACATTGATGTGATCCAACCATCTATCATATACCTCCTTCCTTGACTTGATTGGAAGAGATATAATCACCAAGCGGACGAGAATCGATCATCCATTTTTCAAGTTTTGTCCCTCATGCTGGGGGCAGAATCCCATTCCTTGAGCAAATGTGGTTCGATTGTTCAGTTGACAAGATTAGCCTCGATACGGTAGATGAATACAAATTAAGGAGTGGAAACACGACTGCTCTCAACTTAAACCTCCAAGTCCCTAAAGCGCGGACTGAGGTACTCTAAGTCCCTAGAGTGCGGACTCGAGTATAAACGGCTTGAACCTCCAAGTCCCCAGAGCGCGGACTGGAGCACTCTAAGTCCCTAGAGTGCGGACTCGAGTATAATTGACTTAAACCTCCAAGTCCCTAGAGTGCGGACTGGAGTACTCTAAGTCCCCAAAGTGCGGACTCGAGTATAAACGACTTGAACCTCCAAGTCCCCATAGCATGGACTGGAGTAATCTAAGTCCCTAGAGTGCGGACTCGAGTATAAACGACTTGAACCTCCAAGTCCCCAGAGCATGGACCGGAGTACTCTAAGTCCCCAGAGTGCGGACTCGAGTATAAATGACTTAAAACTCCAAGTCTCAGAGTGTGGACTGGAGTACTCTAAGTCCCCAGAGTGCGGACTCGAGTATAAACGACTTGAACCTCCGAGTCCCCAAAGCGCGGACTGGAGTACTCTAAGTCCCCAGAGTGCGGACTCGAGTATAAACGACTTAAACCTCTAAGTCCCCAGTGCGAGGACTGGAGTACTCTAAGTCCCCAGAGTGTGGAATTGAGTATAAACGACTTGAACCTCCAAGTTCCCAAAGCACGAACTAGAGTACTCTAAGTCCCCAAAGTGCAGACTCGAGTATAAACGACTTAAACCTCTAAGTCCCTAGTGCGCGGACTGGAGTACTCTAAGTCCCCAGAGTGCGGACTAGAGTATAAATGACTTGAACCTCCAAGTCCCTAGAGCACGGACTGGAGTACTCTAAGCCCCCAGAGTGCGGACTCGAGTATAAACGACTTGAACCTCCAAGTCCCCAGAGCGCGGACTGGAGTACTCTAAGTCCCCAGAGTGCGGACTCGAGTATAAACGACTTGAACCTCCAAGTCCCATAGCACGGACTGGATTATTCTAAGTCCCCAGAGTGCGGACTCGAGTATAAATGACTTGAACCTCCAAGTCCCCAAAGCGCGGACTGGAGCACTCTAAGTCCCCAGAGTGCAGACTCGAGTATAAACGACTTGAACCTCCAAGTCCCCAGAGCGTGGACTGGAGTACTCTAAGTCCACAGAGTGCGGACTCGAGTATAAATGAATTAAACCTCCAAGTCCCCAAAGTGCAGACTGGAGTACTCTAAATCCCCATAGTGCGGACTCGAGTATAAACGATTTCAACCTCCAAGTCCCCAGAGCGTGGACTGGAGTACTCTAAGTCCCCAGAGTGCGGACTCGAGTATAAACGACTTAAACCTCCAAGTCCGCAGAGCACGGACTGGAGTACTCTAAGTCCCCAGAGTGCTTATACTCGAGTATAAATGACTTGAACCTCTAAGTCCCCAAAGCGCGGACTGGAGTACTCTAAGTCCCTAGAGTGCTTATACTCGAGTATAAATGACTTGAACCTCTAAGTCCCTAGAGAGCGGACTGGAGTACTCTAAGTCCCCAAAGTGTGGACTCGAGTATAAATGACTTGAACCTCCAAGTCCCCAAAGAGCGGACTGGAGTACTCTAAGTCCTTAGTGTGTGGACTCGAGTATAAACGACTTAAACCTCCAAGTCCCCAGAGCGTGGACTGGAGTACTCTAAGTCCCCAGAGTGTGGACTCGAGTATAAATGGCTTAAACCTCCAAGTCACTAGAGTGCGGACTGGAGTACTCTAAGTCCCCAGAGTGCGGACTCCAGTATAAACGACTTGAACCTCCAAGTCCCCAGAGCATGAACTGGAGTACTTTAAGTCCCCAGAGTACGGACTCGAGTATAAACGACTTAAACCTCCAAATCCCCAGAGCGCGGACTGGAGTACTCTAAGTCCTCAGAGTGCGGACTCGAGTATAAATGATTTGAACCTCCAATTCCCCAGAGCGCGGACCGGAGTACTCTAAGCCCCCAGAGTGCGGACTCGAGTATAAACGACTTGAACCTCCAAGTCCCCAAAGCGCGGACTGGAGTACTCTAAGTCCCCAGATTGCGGACTCGAGTATAAACGACTTGAACCTCTAAGTCCCCAGAGCGCGGACTGGAGTATTCTAAGTCACCAGAATGCAGAGTGGTGTATAAACATTGATAAATAGACGAGTGGATTCTGACCATTCTCTATTCCGCAAACTTCAGCCTGGAATCGACATGAGGATTATTAACCCGCTAAGGATGGAGTTCGACCACCCAACTAGTGGCCTGGCCAAATCAATGCTAGAAGTAGGGGTGCAAATCACTAAAAAGCTGAATACGACAGTTTACTATAGCTCTAGCATGGCGTTCTTTATAACTTCAGGCAACGACTGCAGGGAGGCCTCAATACAGAACCAATCGAAATGGCATTAAAAGCTACGAGCAACCGACTATATCATACCTCAGATCGAGGGTCAATATCGATCCGCACCAAGCACATACGAATGTGACTCGGATGTTCCTTGAAAAACTATGACCTCCAGAGTGTGGAAAGGAGGGTAAACCACGAATACTTGGTCAAAAATTCTCCAGCTCCCTCATTCAATTCGTCAGGAGGAGTATGAAACTGGATGAGCATAACCCGACTGCATTTGTAGCCAACTTTACCCCAAGATCTGATTACAGAGCATGAACCAAAGTGGTCGTGGATGACCGTCCATTGTCCAAATTACGCTCGGAAACTGACATGGCATCAAAGTATTCCTCTTGGAATGAAAAACCACGATAAAATCCAAGATAGGTGAGACTTAGTCTCCCATCGACTGACATGATCCCACGATTCAATGGGAAAGAGAGTAAAGCTAAAGTGGGCATGGCTGGCCTTCCTACTTATCGGTATATGCCCCAGACCTAGGGGCATGAGCGAGAAGCAAGATGAATGTGAACCGACTATTCATCGATCACCTCTATGTCTTTGGAGTTTAGGTGAGAATATAAACATAGATAGGACGAGACTCAACGTCCATGCAGTACATTTATCAACCCGAGACTGGGAGCACGCATGTCATCCAAAGACTGGCTACGATAGCTTAGTATTGAAACTTATATATAGTACTTACAGCTACTCAAGGCTACGACCGAAAGGATGCCTAGAGATAGAATCGTTAAATCGATACCTTAGCTCATGGGCAATTGACTTTCACTCCAACCCGAAGGACGGGTAAAGGATCATGAATGCATTGAATAGAAAGTGCGTTACTCGAATATACAAGCAAATTCAAACTCATAGCAAGATCCAGCTATACGGTTGCACGCAACTTGGGGCTGACCCCTACTCGACATTTCCTTCAATGCGCTTTTAAGCCTGACCTTTAGCCATTTGCTGATAATCTATTAGAGAATTCAGAGCCCTTCACTATTAGACTTAATAACTCATGACAAGACTCTAGGATTCGACCAGAGTAACCATCAACATTGGCCGTCCCAACCATATTTCACATTGAATGTTATGCAAAATAGTTACATCTGAACTCAAAGAATCTGGGATGGCACCTGCTAAGCTGACGATCGACATTACAGCCAGCCATGACGACCCTTTCCGGGTGCTGAGTATCGAATCATAGCACAGGGCAATGATGATAAAAGAATTAGTTGGATTTTTATGAATAAATGATGATATGTTCCCTTGGACCTATTTTGACATGCATGTGTGATTTCATTAACAATCGTGAGCTGTGCATTGGATATCGACCCAAAGCTACAAAAGCTAGCGCAATGTCCATTGACTTCATCATGAAAGCTTTACTCTTACTTTTGGGCTCACCCTATCAACATCTATGCCTACTAGCCGTTGCAACCGGGTATACAACGTCCTGAGACATCTGAAAGACTACTTAAATAGAATATCAAACTAAGCCAATTCAATATCACTTACTTCCCTCGAAGGGATATCCAAGAATGGAAATTAGCAGACCTTATACCTAAATTCACTACATCAGATGACTGCTTGAAGGGTAGTAGAGAACCAACTGACAGATGGAAAATGTACGCAGATGGAGCATCCACTGATCAGTGTTATGGCGCAGAAGTCATGTTAATGACTCTCGAGGAACGATCGATCTGTTACATCCTGAAATTCTATACCAACAACGATGCTTATTATGAAGCCTCGACCACCAGCCTCAAACTTGCTAGAGAATTTGGAATGGAAACTTTGCATATCTTTTGTGATTCCTGATTGATAATATGCAAAGTTAAGGAGGTTGATCTTGCTATGGGGCATTATCTTGCCCTTTATCTCGGCCAGGTCCAAGAGCTACTTGCCGACTTCACGTATTGCCTCATTACACACATACTCAGCAAACAAAATGAAAAGACTCCAATCACTGGCCAAGCTGGCCAATTTTAGGGACACGCAACGGACATACGTTGTTTCGGTTGAAATATTTAATATTCCAAGCATTGATGGATGGAGATCGACTAAGTCTTGGAGATAGAGCAAGAAAAGGTGTCATGGTTGACTCCTATCAAAGACTATCTACAATGAGGAATTCTTACTGAATGAAGGAATGGAAAATGACAGATCCTCCACAAAGCTTCACGCCAAATCATCCAAGAAGAAGTCGTGTGTAGAAAGGAGTTTATCCATCCCCATGCTTCAGTGTATCTACCATGATGATATCTTGAGCAAAGTCTATGAAGAAGAATATGCCGATTACATCAAGGGGAAAAACCCTGATAAAGAAAATACTCTACTACGAGTATTACTAGCCAACTATCAATCTAGATGCGGTTGATCATGCTAGACAATGCGAAAAGTGCAAGATGTTTGCAAAAATCCAAGAACCCCATCGATGGGAATTACTCAAATGGCTAGTCCATAGCCATTTTCCACTTGGGGGCATTGACATCCTCTTCTTACCAATCCCAAAGGTAGTGCGAAATATGCCATCATAGCAGTTGATTGCTCCACCGAATGGGCAGATTAACCACGACCAAGATGAAAAAAATAATCAACTTCATTGTCCGTAACATCATCTATCCTTATGACCTTCCAATGGATAGGATGAAGATGTGAACACAATCATAAAGCCTATTCTGAAGAAAAGTTTGGAAAAGGCTAGAGGTAAATGGGTGGATGAACTCCCAACAGCATTATGGACTTATAGAACTACCCATGGGTCCCTGATTGGCCATACTCCATTCACCCTTACTTACTGTTTTGAGATAGTCATCCATGTAAAACTTGAAGTCCGCTCTCGTCAAGTGGCTGATTACAACCCTTATTTCACAGAAAATATAAGTAAGGAATCGCAATTAAATTGCTATTAAGCTAGATGGAATTGGCAACGACTTGCGAGCATATAAAGTGCATCCGAGAGCCAATGGCAAGAACACGTACCCAAACATGTATGTGTACATCCAAAAAAGTTCGACTTCTTGAAATCAACATAAATTGAATTCTCACTTAGGATTATTAAGAAAAGACTAGATCAGATAACCAAAGCTTACAAGCACTGTAGAATCAGACACGGATGGCCACTGATGAACTACAACCCTGGATTTATAACATTGGGAATCGACCCAGCATCATGATGACCAAAGAAGGATACGACACCTTGGGAGGATAAAATTAAAAGGATAATGACTGCTCACGGAACGCGATGGATTTCTTTTCTAGAGATGAGGAATACTCGCTGATTCAAAGCATGTCGTGTTGCTTCACACGACACACTTTGGGGGGCAAGTGTTAACCGACACCTTGGCCCAGCTACAAGACGACAGATGAAGAAATTATCGTTAGCACTAGACAAGATTCTGACCAAGAAGAGCCTGAGGATATACGGGTTTGATGCAGTCGACATGTTTTGGCATTTAGGTACGGTTTGGCAAGAATAGACCAACTAGCTTGAGATCGCCCTATATGGGCCAAGTCACCTTGGCCTTGAGCCCGTGAAGGAAGTCTAACCCATCTTCATCTATAAATAGAAGGGCAAGGGCACACAGAAAAGGGACCTTTTTCGTGGAACACTGGGGAGACCCTACCATTTTTTATACTCTCCTCTTTTTAATTCAAACTTGTATTCAAGTGATTGATTTACGGATTGTATCTGTATTCAAGTAATTGATAAAGCAATAAAGATTAAACTTAAAGTGGACGTAGACAATTACGCCGAACCACTATAAATCTGGTGTTCTCGTTTTCGTTGTTCTTTCTACATTGAATCACACTATTCTTCTGTTTTAATTTACTCTCTTCATTAATCTCTCTACATAACTCTACTCAAGGGTGTTAGTGACCTATTTTGGTGCTAACACGTGCCTTTCTAATCTATTCCTTCGTTGATTCTTAAACTTATATCCTCTCTAACAAGTTGGAATATGTCTAGAAATAAATCTCATATTCCATAGTATTCCATATGTTAAATTCCTTACCAATCTTGCTCATTGTTTCCTTGAGTTAAAACAAGGAAAGTCCTCTATTTCTGATTTTGTTGCATCTTTCGAGGCCTTGTCCAAATACGGAGTTGAGTTGATCATCTTCTTCGCAGTTGTCCCAAGCCTCACAATTGCCGCTATTGCAAGAAAGTAGGTCATTGGGTTTCTGATTGTCCTACTGCTCCTAAGGGTTTCAAATCTGGAAAGCTTAATGTTGCTACAACTTCTGGCGATTCTTCTCATCCCAAAGGTGTTATTTCTTCTTTTTTGGTAGGTTTTATTTTAATCATGACCGTTCTATCAGAGTACTTTTCGATACGGGTGCATCGCATTCATTCGTGTCAAAGGAGCTTGTTGATGTTATTCCTTTGGATGTTGTTAGTCTTTGCGACCCTTTGATGATTGTGAATCCTATTGGTGGATCCGCTACTCTTGGTTTGTTGTGTGTTGATGTTGAGATTATTCTATGTGGTTTCTTCTTTCATGTGAATCAGCATGTTATGGATCATCTTGGTTTTGATATGATTTTGGGAATGGATTGGCTCGTCCGTTATGAAGTTCAAATCTTATGTCCTGAAAGAACTTTATATCTCAAGCATCCCGATGCTTTCGAGCAGTTATCTGTTGTATTTCGAAGCATGGACCATACTTCGAATGTTCTCATTTCTTCTTTCGAATCGGAGGATGTCATAGCTAATATTCCGATTGTTTGTGATTTTTCTGATGTCTTCGAACCTATTTCGTGTTTGCCGTCGAAGAGGGCAATGGAGTTCCGTATTGA
This sequence comes from Allium cepa, assembly GCA_030765085.1. Lineage (NCBI taxonomy): Eukaryota > Viridiplantae > Streptophyta > Magnoliopsida > Asparagales > Amaryllidaceae > Allium > Allium cepa. The sequence goes on from CM060929.1 coordinate 64,168,400, forward strand.
TCTTATCTGTGGTGCTCATCTTGTCAGTCATCCTCCCACGAGGATGTCTGCTAAGGAAAATGCGGAACCCAAGCAACAATTATCTGAATTGGAAGCTAAGCGATTTATTCGTTCTAGCTCATCTCCTTGAGGCGCCGCCGTTGCCTTCGTTAAGAAGCCAGATGGTACTCTTAGGCTTTGCATTGATTATCGTAAGCTTAACGAGCTCACTATCAAAATTAGGTATCCATTACCTGGGATCGATGACATGTCTGATCAATTAAGTGGTGCTAAGCTCTTCTCCCAACTCGATCTTGCTACCGATTTTCATCAGTTACGAGTTGCGGAAGATAGTATTCTTCTTACCGCATTCCGTACTTGTTATGGTTCTTACGAATGGCTTGTTATGCCGTTCGGTTTGACGAACGCTCCAGCGTATTTTGCAGATCTTATGAATCAGATATTTCGGGAATATCTTGATAAGTTCGTCTTGGTTTTCATTAATGATATTTTTATTTATTCCAAATCTGAAGACGACCATATTCAACATTTGGAGATTGTTTTGAGCACTCTTCGTCAGCATCAGCTTTATGCCAAATTCTCCAAGTGTCACTTCTGGGAGAATAAGGTGAAATTTCTTGATCATATTGTTTCTTCCGATGGTTTCTCTGTCGATCCTTCCAAGATCGAATCTATTCAGAATTGGAAGAGGTCTGAGACCGTTTCTGAGATCCGTAGTTTCCTTGGATTGGTGGGATATTATCGCCGGTTCATTAAGGACTTTTCTCGTATTGCTTTACCGCTTACCACTCTCACGAGAAAAGCGGTTCCTTTTATTTGGTCGGATAAGTGTGAGATCTCTTTTATGAAGTTAAAAGATCTCCTTAGTCAAGCTCCTATCTTAGAGGTTCCCGAAGGGAATCATGATCTTGTTGTTTATACCGATACAAGTGGTTATGGACTCGGTGCTGTTATCATGCAAAAAGGATAGAGTAGTTACCTATGCTTCTAGACAACTAAAGCCTAAAGAGATTCGTTATGCTACCCATGATTTGAAGTTAGCCGCTATAGTTTTTGCTCAAAAGATTTGGCGACATTATTTATCGGGCGAGCGTTTTGTTCTCTTCACCGACCACAAATCTCTGAAGTATCTCTTCACTAAGAAGAACTTAATATGAGGCAACAACATTGGCTCGAATTTCTTGCTTCATATGATTTTGATATTCAGTTTACCCCTGTTAAGGGTAATCGAGTTGCTGATGCGCTTAGTCGCTAGCAGCAAGCTGTTGTTTTCATGATGCTAGTAGAGTGGAATATGTTGGAAGCTTTATCTCATTGTGATATTAGAGACTGTCCTTTAGTTTCTGATTCTCCCGTGCTTTTATTTAGCATGGAAGTTCATCCTAGTTTGTTGGATCGTATTGCCGATGCCCAGAAACAAGATCCAGATCTCTCTTATCTTATTCAGAGTGGTAAATCGGAATCCCGAAGTGATGATCTAAAGGATTTCGATATTGATATTCATGGTTGTATTCGGAAGAAGGGAAGGTTGATCGTGCCTAATGTTCCTAATCTTAGAAATGACATTCTTGAGGACTGTCATCGTTCTAAGTATACTATCCATCCGGGTAGTAGTAAGATGTATGCTGACATGAAACGCTTATACTTTTGGGAAGGTATGAAGTGTGATGTTGCAAGTTATGTGAGGTGTTGCATGACTTGTAAACTTATTAAAGCAGAACACCAGCTCCTAGTGGTTTTTTGCAGCCTCTTGAGATTCCATTATGGAAATGGGTTCAAATTTCTATGGACTTCATTGATGGTCTACCTCGTTCGAGGTCGGGCCATACTTGTATTTGGGTGATTGTTGACCGATTCACCAAATCAACCCATTTTATTCCTATCAAGTCCAATCGGACTGCTCCTCTGTTGGCTAAGCTTTTTATTAAAGAAGTCATTCGACTTCATGAGTTTCTAGTTCCATTGTTAGTGGCAAAGATCCGCTTTTTACTAGTGGTTTCTGGCAGAGCCTTCAGAAAGCTTTGGGCACTAAGCTCAATCTCAGTACAGCTTATCATCCACAGTCTGATGGTCAGATTGAAAGGGTGAATCAAGTCTTAGAAGATCTCCTTCGAGCTTGTATTATTGATTTTGGTGGTAGTTGGGAAGACCACTTATCTCTCGTTGAATTTTCTTATAACAACAGTTTCTAATCCAGTATAGGTATGGCTCCTTTCGAAGCTCTTTACAGAAGACCGTGTCAATCACTATCTTGTTGGTTGGAATCTGGGGAAAAGTTAGTTTCATCCCCGATTATATTCATGAATCTTCTGAGACGATTGATTTTATTGGATAGAAAATGAAAGAGGTTCATAATAAGCAGAAATCTTATGCCGATCATCGTAGGAAGCCTTCGAAATTTTTTGTTGGCGATCGCGTATTCATTCGTGTTTCTCCGATGAAAGGTGTGGTGCGTTTCAGTAGCTCCAGAAAGTTGGCTCCTCGTTATATTGGACCATTTCCTATTACGAAACGCATTGGCCCTGTTGCTTATCATGTATCGCTACTTATTCAGTTTTCGAGAATTCATGACGTATTTCATGTATCCCAGCTTCGTCGATGCCTTCGAGATTCGGATTCTATTATTGATCCCCATATGTTGCAAGATCTTGAGATCTCACCCGACTTGTCTATGGTGCAAAATCCTATTCGTGTGCTAGCTTCGGAGGTTAAACGCCTTCGGAATAAAGAAGTTCCACTTGTGAAAATTCAATGTTCCACAAACCCCAAAAATTGCACTTGGGAAACCGAAGAATTCATCGAGCGTCCTTATCCTGGTTTTCTCTCCTCTTTGGGTGGGGGTGAGCATTCTTATCCATCTTTTCTATTTTGATATTTATTGTGATAAATTATTTGTTTTATAAACAAATTCTAGTATGAAATTGCGGGGACGCAATTTTTATAAGGGGGAGTTTGTAACAACCGTGATTTTTATTACTGTCGAAATAAATAAAATTTAAAATGGAAATTTAAAATTGAAATAATAACAATAATAAGAATGCAAATCATTTACACTCTGCTACACAAGGCCGGGTTACCCTGCCCGGAAGTAACTACTGCCACGAGTATGCCATCCCTCGGTCATTACCGACCTTTATCCGAGGGCCCTTAATCCAACAACCACAAAGTAAAGTATCCGGGCTCCATACCATGATATCAACTTTCAAGAGAAAACCACATAAGTAAATATCTGGGTTCCATACCATGATATCACTACTTATCCAGAAGGAAATAGTCATACCCTCAGCTGGCGTGTAATGGCCCATAAATCCGTACCCCTTGAGTCAACACTATTCTACAACAATCAACTCAAGTTGCACAGAAATACGAACCATTTGGTTAAAGAAGAAGAGAGGTAGAAGAAGAAGAGAGGTAGAAGAAGAAAATAGAAATCAACAGCAGAATCTAACCATCGCAGCGGAATAAAATATAATAGATAATAAATAATCTTTACTCAAATCAAATATATCTGTTTACATATATTACATTATCATAGTACATCAATCACAGCTCAACAATATCATACACTGGATACACAACTACTCATGTAACATCCCGCCTTTTTGCACGATTTAAACAGACAAACGAGCCAATTCAAACCATACGTAAGGGCGGATTGTTATGGGATAAATAAGAAAACAGAGAAAGAAACAGAATCTCACAGCGGAAGGATAAAATATAATAATCAAATATACAGTTCATAAATCTGTTTACAAAAACCTTTGATTTATTTATACAATACATATCAGAGTACACATACCATATAACAATGCAGCAGAACAATATGAGTGTAGTGGAATATAATTAATATTAATAATAGAAATCTCCGTCTTCGTCCTCTACAGCTAAAGTCTTCGATCCTGAAACGCTCGGACTGACCCGAGCGAATTTGAAAAGACAAAACACTCGAGTCAGAACTAAAAGATCTTATGTGAGTTAAATTAACAGAAATAAATATGAATACAGTAACTCAAGAGATGCTCGAGATTTACATCTCCTAAGGATCCGTTAAATTATTTACTATGTAGTATATTGCGCTATTATAATAGTGTCTAATCGTAAAATAAACTTACTTTTAAATAGCGTTAAGGCTTTACATTTTCCACCTTAACACATTTATATATTCCCATTGTCTATACAGTACCGTAATCTCCCCCGTACTGGGCGTCGTCAGAGGGCACTCCATAGGTATGGTACAAAACAAAATCGTATAATGCGCGCTAGGGTAGGTGACACGGCACAACTAGGCAATGCCAGGGTAGATATACAAATTACGCTTCCGGGCCGATGGAAACGCGCAGCGCGCAGCTGCCGCCCACCTCGAACAAACTCCCCACATCAAAGAAATCAAAAGTGAAGGTGGCCACCGAAAAATCCAAAGTCAGAGTATAGTATCGAAGGGAAGTGTCCGATCAGAGGTGCTACCTCATTAACCCGTCAATCGCTCCTGTTTTAGCCACCTTATGCCAACTCACGGGAGTTGGGTCCACGTATTTACCTTACAGGAAACGCCGTCACCAACCTACTTCATTCTGGAATCTCCACCGCGTACACGGTTAGTCAAAGTGGTTTTCGGTATCGACAGAGAGTATGTTCATATCCGATCCTGGTCTCTTTGCCAACCAATTGTTATTATAACACCGCGGTCATTTAAAATAATTATACTTTAAAAGCAGAATAAAATATCCATTTCAAAACCGTATAAATATGATATCATTTCCTTTTAAAACCCGAATTAATACGATATCATTTTATTCCAATATATATACTTTCCAAAATCATAGGGTTTTCAAAGTAAATATTTAGAGGTCAAAACTCTTGAATATAAAATTTCAAATTATACTACCTTGAAAATCATAACTTTGAAACAAGTTTCCATCTCTTAAATGTCAAATATTAGATTACTTTTATAAAACAAAATAGCTTCTTTACATTTCACAAATCAAATTTCAAATATCGATTTAAACTTCCAAATACCATTGCAATTCTTATGTTTCAAGGCTTTAAATATTTCACCATTTCAGACAGACTCATTTGACAATTCCATATATATATATCAAATTCAGTTTCTTATTATTTAGACTTGAAATGTTTTCTTAATGAATTCAATATAATTTAAGAAAACCTTTAACTTCATATAACTGGATCATCTTTCAATTTATTATATATTCATTTAATCAACCTGATATTCATTAAGATCACTTTACACAAAAATCATATCCTTTAAAAATTTTAATTTTTATTAAATTTCAATTTAACTTAATATTCATCTTCCAAATCTATTCTCATTTAAGTCATAAAACTACAGAAATTAAATTTTAAATAAACGGTTAATCTTATTTGATCTTAAAATCAAAATTATTTACTTCAAATCGAATTTATACAAAGCTTAAAAACCGTAAATTACTATATATATAATAGCCTTTATCAATAACCAAATCAATATCTCACAAACCATATATATATAACTTTACAAAACCATAGAAAAACATTTCAAAAGTAATTTTATATATTTACCACGGTGCCTGTATATAATTTTCTATCCTATGGTCAAGTGATACGGATGTTTATCATTTCAATCCGCAATTTAAAATGAAAAAAAATGCTGTTATATATCATTTCAAGCCGCAATCCCGAATGAATGAAATGCATAGCAACTTGCAATTAATAAAATTATTCATCCATTCATCCATCAAATCATACATCCATTTATCACAGTCATCATCCAATTTCAAACAATCATCAATACATAACAGGTGATAAATAATGGTATCAATTATCAGTTTATACTCAAAATAAATTTAATAACTGTTAATTGGCAGTTTATATGAAAAAATAAACGTAAATTTAACTGGCAGTTAATATGAAAATTTAACATAACTATGACTGGCAGTTAATATGCAATTAAATAAATTCTAACTGTCAAATTTATGCAACAAATAAAATTAATTAACAGTTATATTAAATGAATGCGATTTATCAGAGATAACGAATAAAACATGCCAAACAGTCATAAATAAATTTCTACTCATATCTAAAATTAATTTAACAAACACAAGAAATTTTAGAAATTGTGAGTGGGTTAAAACACTCACCTTTTGAATTTAAATAGAATTTAAATTCAATTCAAACTCAAAAATTCGACGGTCTCCAAATCTGTCCAAACGAGTGTCAAAAGATCTGGAATCTCAATACGATCCTAACAAAAGAAATTTCGCGTGAAATAGATATCGTATGACGAAGTTATTAGAGTTAAACGATTCGCAAATCAAAATAAAAAATAAAAATAAATAAACAATATAAATAGAAACGTACACAACTGCCACGTGACCGTCTTCTCCCACTCATACAGGAAAAACACGCACACGAGATGCAGAATCCCGAACCCAATCCTCACGTGTTGACCGTCCCCTTTGACCATGCCTTACGACTGCCACCCGCCGCCGTAGATCGAACGGCCACCACCATTCTCCTCTGCTTGCCGTGCCGCACCCACCGGTACCCCCCCTCGCTTACTCCGGTCGCCAGTAACGCCGTGCACCGCCTCCACTTGAAAACCCTAATTGAATTATCCGAGGCAATCTAGCCGTTAAAACGACGAACCAACTACACCGATGCGAAGCACCCTCGACTCTCTCGAAAACCTAGAAACAAATTTCCGATCCGATGAACTTTTGTGGTGACGTGATGAACGGCCGAAACTAATTGGCCCCGATCTAAACACACAGAAACTCCAATCGAAAAACAGACAGTACCAGCAGATTACGCTCTTCGAAAACTATGACATATATTTTTGTGGAATTTCTCTGAGATGTTTGAATTTCCATTTGAATTTTGAATAGAATTGGATCTGCAATTTGCATCCATTGAGGAAGAGAAAGAGTCGAAGAAAATGAACGTACAACATTCTGATAATAGATGGAGGCAAGGGTTTATCACGGCCTATTTATAGACAAACTGCCATAGGCTAGGTGGGCTCGAATAAATAAACGTGCTAAACGGTAGTTGGCCCAGAAGGCCCGTTCTGACCCCGGAACGAAATTTGTTAAACCCGTATATCCAAATAGGTGTTTTAAAATATTCTGAACGCGATGGAAAAAGTTTCATGTCCAAATTCGATCGTATGAAGAAGTTATGCTGAAAACAATATTTCCAAATTGATTTCAAATCGATTTTAATTAAATCGATTTCAAGGCATTTCGCGTTCGTACGATCAAACGACAAGTCCGATTTGATACGAAACTTGAAACCCTACAATAATTCGCTGATACTGATCCGATGAAACTGATTTCGTCGAAATCCGATTCCGTGGCCAAAATGGCTACTTTTATATTAATTAAATAAATTAAGAATTTGTAAATAAATCCAAATTAAATATTTCAGTTATAGAATCGACAATTTATCACCTATATACTTTTCAAATCATATGCAATTATTTAAACAAAATTTTATTATCAATTTAGAGAAGATAAATTTATCAATTGCAGTGTCCCATCTTCAATTCCATTTATATTCAAAGTTATGAATTAAGTTTCCAAAAATTCCTATTAAATTAAATAATCAATGTTTATCCCATCTATAAGTTTTTAAGTAGATGGATTCCATGTTGGATTCAAAATCTATATTTTTAAAGTCCTTGAATTTTAATTTAATCTCTATAAACGTAATATTTAAGTGTAAATTTCATTTCTTTTGCAATACTTTAAATTAAACTAAAAATATCACTTTCTATACTTTAAATCTACACTCCCATTGATTTATTAAATTTGCACTTATTATGCATACTTTTAACAACTCATTTATAACTTTGCATCTATTCCCCAAACTTCACATTCTATTGTTACATAAATTTGCATTGATTACTATTTATTTTCATTGCTTCACTGATAAATTTAATATTTGCATTGGTTTTGCTTATACTAAATAAATTTCACCATATTAATAAGGTTTCAAAACAATCAACAACATTTCCTTAGCCCAACCCCTTTTCCAATTTTTTTTTTCCTTCAAATAATTCATGTCTCTATAAATACTTACGTTTACACTTTATTGCTATTTTAATATACCCTTTCCAACACTCTTAACCCTTATCTTTAAGTTCACCCACTTGTAATATTAAATTATATTTATTACAATTCAATGTTGGCATCTATTACTATTAATTTATTCAATGTTTACTGCCCCTTATTTCAATTTCTTCCACTTACAGTTGCGACTTTACTATTCACAGTTACTTTTGTCTACTCCTTTACTATTTAAACCAAATATAACAAATTCCAATTAAATCCAATTATTACCTTTAAAATAAATCATAACATTAGAATATCTCTATTAAATTTGAATGTTTCATTTAAGTTTATAAAGGATCAACTTGCATTAACATAAATTTTTAAATTTATTCCCATTTACGGTTAATCAATGTTATATTACATTAACCAAATTTAATATATTCCTTTAATTTCTCATCTTCAAAGTATATTGTGACGCCCCACCTCTATACCCATGCTAGCCAAGAACACTACGGAGTAGTGCTGTCAACTAGCACGGAGAATAAGGCTGTTGAGGAGCGACCATCCATGTAATTGCTTATCACATGGTGGCTATAAATAATCTTTGGAAACAAACATAGAAATAAGCATAACGCAAATCAGTCACAGACATCCATATCACAAAGGCGGAAGAAGATATGAATATATAACTAACACATGAAAGTGTACATCAGAGTAGTGGTCAAAAGATCCACAATAATACAAAAGAATAGCAACACGTGCTATACAAAAGAATACAACTATGAGTCTATATCTCAAGTGTATACAACAAAAACTGCTAATCTAAATAGTTAGCCAAAAGTCGGAGTAGCAAATCCCGGAAAGAAGTCAAGCAGAAGCACCTGTAAATCTCGGTCTGACCCGAGTATTATTTAAGAAAATAATAAACGGATCAGTCTAGCTATAAATATCAGATGACATGGTATAAAATAAAAGATATGGCATAACCTAAAATATCCATACTGACATACTACTATAAGTATGCAAATGATGATCAACAGAAGATCAATCAATAAGAGATAAATCGATATCACAAGAATCTTCTCAAAGATCCAAAGAGGGCATCATACCCTAAACTTGTACTCATCACAAGTCAATGACATGAATTCCAGAAATCAACAGAAGAAATCCAGAAATCACAGAAAAAGGGAAAGAGGCCTATCACATGACGGTCCGAAGACCGTGGGGAGCTACCCCATATGTGTGAGTCGAAATCACACAGATGAGGTCTAGACTAACCTCGCAAACAAGAGACATCGCACAATTGCTAGTCTAAATCATAAGAATGATCGTCATGATCAACGAGAAGTGTCAATTACACTAAGCTAGTAAATATAAAAGTTTAGCTTCATGTCCCATAACCACTTGCTTAACTTAAATATTTATGAACAAACTGTAAATCTTCACTAGAAAATTGTCACAAGAGGTTCAATCGAATAAGTCCAAGAATTAACCGACGAAGCAAACGCAAGCGTTTCATACCACTTGTTTTACTAAGCCGTTTAATTAGATTTCTCATCCGAGTGAGGTAAAGGTTTGTATATACTAATAGATTGGAAAATGGGTTAAAAAAAGAGCTTTGTTATTAAAAATAGAGTTGAAATCCTTTTATTGAAAGAGTTTTGATATTTACTACTAGTTTTGAAACCTTTATATTTTAAAGTGACCAATCACAGAAGCGATTGTAGAAATAATCAATCACAAAGATCACATTCGGAGATGTGATAAAAATCCAAGGAAATCAGCTCAGCAAGTTCTGTTGAATGTTTTTCATATAAGATCCCCTACGGAGGGGGGGGTCCAGGGGCAACGCCACCGCTACGGGGTTCGACCTTCCCGGTCAGGTCGCGGGGGTCCAGGGGGCAGCGCCCCCGGCGGGGTGCGGGGCAGCGCCCCGTCCAAAACGGTACGATCTAGTTAAGACAAAATGAGGTCTAACGACCTAAGGGTCTAAGGGGTCAAGCGAACTATCGGGATAAGGTCCAACGACCTATGAGTTAAAGGTCCAACGACCTATAGGGTTATAAGGTCATACGACCTAACGACTCAAGGGTCTAACGACTCAAGGGTCTAACGACCTAACGACTCAAGGGTCTAAAGACCTAACGACTCAAGGGTCTAACGACCTAAAAGTATAAAGGTCATGCGACCTATCAGTTTAAGAGGCGAAACGACCTAACGACTCAAGGGTCTAACAACCTAAGGTATTCACGACTTAACGGGTTATAGGCCTAACGACCTAACAGGGTTCACGACCTAAGGTATTCGCGACTTAACGGGTTATAGGCCTAACGATCTAACAGGGTTCACGACCTAAGGCTTAATTCGCGAACGTCCTACTGCTTAAGGCTTAACTCGTGAGCGACCTACGGCTTAAGGCTTAACTCGCGAGCGACCTACGACTTAAGGCTTAACTCGTGAGCGACCTACGACTTAAGGCTTAACTCGTGAGCGACCTACGACTTAAGGCTTAACTCGCGAGCGACCTAACTCCGAAGTGCCAATATTTCCAGAATGACCTAAAGCCCTGCGACCTACGACCCAGCGACCTTGCGACCTATCACCGAACGAGTCAAGTGGCCAGAACGAGCTTAGTGCAGGAAATTTCAAAAAATGCTAAAAATTGGAGTTTTTCGCCAATCCAATCCAAACCAAAGGCAAATGTGCATGCAAAAGTGATAGGGAATCATTCCCAACAGTCTAATATAGTTATAGACTAGATTTGTGAGATAAAAATTTCACCTTTGCACTAAAATTTATGAAGATGAAGCTTGAAAGCAAGGAGAAGCAATCCAAAGCTTGAATCCAATATCTTCTACTTGAATTTGGAGTTGAATGTTGGATTTGCAATTGAATTTGTGCTTGGAGTTTTAATTTCCCATTCTCTTCACCATTAATGCCAAAGCTTGAGTTAGTTAGGAAATTTATGAAGAGTGAGGAGAAGGGGGTTGGAACTTCGGCTTAATAGGCTAAACTAACCCAAAGTCCAAAGCGGGAAAAGTTAGTGAAATTCCACTAACTCCAAACCTATCAATGTTTATACTTAAAAAGGTTGTAAACGGCATTTCGAACTCAATGGAAGTGGTCTCGAGTCCTAATTTGACCGTTTGCAAAAAGTAGCTTTTCGGACCAATATCCGATGAACGACATAATATTTAAATAAAATATTTAAATATAAACTCGATAAATATGCGGGTTGTTACAGACTCCCCTCCTTAAATAAATTGCGTCCTCGCAATATATATAAGATGGAAATAAAAGTAACAACCATAAAAGCATATTAACACAAGAGAAATTTGAAATAAGAAGTTCACCTCAAAGAGCAGGAGTAAGCAAGTCCGGATGTGTACGCTCGATGAATTCTCCGGATTCCCAAGAACAATCCTTAAGATTTGAGGACCATTGAACCTTCACAAGCGGAACATCTTTATTTCGAAGTCGTTTAACCTCAGAAGCTATAATTCGAATAGGATGCTGCTCATAAGTTAAATTCAGCGAAACTTCAATTTCTTCCACAACAGCAAGCTCAAGAATAGAATCGGAATCCCGAAGGCATTTCCGTAATTGAGAAACTTGAAATACGTCATGCATAGCAGAAAACTGAGCCGGCAATGCAAGGCGATAAGCCATGGAACCAATATGTTCAGTGATAGGAAATGGCCCAATATATCGAGGCACTAACTTCCCCGATCGACTGAAACGTACAACACCCTTCATAGGTGAAACATGAATAAAAACAGGATCCCCAACAGAAAATTCTAATTTCCTTCTTCGATTATCGACATAGGATTTTTGTCTACTCTGGGCTTCTTTCATCCTATGTCGAATAAGTTCAATCTTTTTCGTGGAATCTCGAATAAAGTCTGGACCTAAGAGCAGCTTCTCACCGGCCTCAAGCCAACAAGAAGGAGATCGGCATGGCCTTCCGTAGAGTGCCTCGAAAGGTGCCATACCAATACTAGATTGGAAGCTATTATTATAGGAAAATTCAACAAGTGAAATATGATCTTCCCAACTTCCACCAAAATCAAGCACACAAGCATGAAGAAGATCTTCAAGAGTTTGATTCACACGCTCGGTTTGTCCATCGGACTGGGGGTGATACGCGGTGCTAAAATTAAGCTTCGTTCCTAAAGCTTTTTGAAGACTCTTCCAAAATCCACTAGTAAACAATGGATCACGATCGCTAACAATAGAAGTAGGAACTCCGTGCAATTTTACAATTTCCTTGACAAATAGTTTGGCCAAAAGAGGAACGGTTCGGTTAGACCGAACCGGAATAAAATGGGCGGATTTAGTAAGTCTATCAACAATCACCCATAAGCTATCATGACCCGAACGAGAACGGGGAAGGCCATCTATAAAGTCCATGGAAATTTGATCCCACTTCCAAATTGGAATTTCTAAAGGTTGCAATAACCCACCAGGCCTTTGATGTTCGGCCTTGACAAGTTGGCAAGTCATGCAACACTTAACAAAGTTAGCAATATCAGATTTCATTCCCTCCCAATAATAAAGTCGCTTCATATCAGCGTACATTTTACTACTACCGGGATGAATGGTGAATTTAGAACGATGGGAATCTTCTAAAATATCTTTACGAAGATCTCCAATATTTGGTACGATAAGTCTACCAAATTTTCGAATGCCGCCATGAGAATCAATATCAAAGTCTTTCAAACCTTCAATATCAATTTTATCCTTTACATTTTGGCCAAGAAGTGCCAATTCAGGATCTAGCCCTTGAGCTTCAAGAATGCGGTACAAAAGAGAATGATGAGCCTCAAGGCTACATAAAACAAGCGATGAGCATAAATCAGATACGCGCTCTCGAATCTAACAAGTGGATAAAACCTCGAGATCGTTCCATTCGGATATCATCATAGAAACAACTGCTTGTTTTTTACGGCTAAGAGCATCGGCGACATGATTACCCTTACCAGGGGTATAAAGAATATCAAGATCATAAGGTGCAAGAAACTCGAGCCAACGCTGTTGACGTAAATTAAGTTCTTTTTGAGAAAATAAATATTTCAGAGACTTATGATCCGTATAAAGAATAAATTTCTCTCCCAATAGATAATGACGCCAAATCCGAAGGGCGAAAACAATAGCCGCGAGTTCTAAATCATGTGTGGCATATCTAGTCTCGGTCGGCTTTAATTGCCTAGAAGCATAAGCAATAACACGTTCTTTTTGCATAAGAACGACACCCAAACCAACGTGACTAGCATCAGTATAAACAACAAAATCTTGATCCCCACGGGAATAACAAGAATAGGAGTATCAGAAAGGAGTTCTTTCAATTTCTGAAAGAGGCTTCACATTTGTCCGACCAAATGTATTTAACTCCCTTCTTAGTCAAGCCAGTAAGAGGCACGACAATCTTAGAAAAGTCTTTAATAAAACGACGGTAATAGCCCGCCAACCCGAGAAAGCTACGGATTTCAGTCACACTCTCAGGTCTTTTCCAATCTTGAATCGCTTCAATCTTTGAAGGATCCATGGAAATTCCGGATTCGGAAATAATATGACCGAGAAACTTCACACGAGATTGCCAAAAGCGGCATTTAGAAAATTTCGCCTTTAATTGATTACTCCTAAGAGTTTCCAATACAATCCGAAGATGTTTTTCATGTTCCTCCTCGGTTTTTGAATACACAAGAATATCATCAATGAATATGAGAACAAACCGATCGAGGAAATCTTTGAAAACTCGATTCATGAGGTCAACGAAATAAGCGGGAGCATTCGTTAACCCAAATGGCATAACAAGCCATTCATAAGATCCATATCGAGTACGGAATGATGTCAAAGGAATGCTATCCTCTGCGATGCGAAGCTGATGGAAACCGGTAGCCAAGTCCAATTGTGAAAAGACCTTAGCACCACTAAGCTGATCGAATAGATCATCAATCCGAGGTAAAGGATATTTATTTTTAATAGTCAGATCGTTAAGCTTGCGATAGTCAACGCAAAGCCTAAGCGTACCGTCGGATTTCTTCACGAAAATAGCCGAAGCTCCCCAAGGTGAGGAACTAGAGCGAATAAATTGCTTCGTCTCCAATTCGGATAATTGTTTACGCATCTCCTCATTTTACTTATTGGACATGCGAAAAGGAGGACGAGTAATAGGTTGAGCTCCAGAAACAAGATTAATTCTGAACTCAATTGCTCGTTTAGGTGGTAAACCTAAAACGGGCTCGAATATGTCGGAAAATTCACGAACAACGTGAATACGAGAAATAATATCATCTTCATCATCATCATCGTCATCACGAGGATTTAAAGAATATAAAGATGCCACCAAACAGGATTCTGAATCTTTAAGATTAACAGAAATCTGTTTAACAGATAGTGGATGTCGGAGATGAATAGTCCGCTCAGGACATAGGATATGGGCTTGATAACGGTTAAGCCAATCCATTCCCAAAATTATTCCAAAGCCTAAGTAACGCATGACATGCAAATCGGCTAGGAAAGAAAAATCACATAAAATAATCTCTACATCTTTACAAAGCAAACTAAGAGTTGCGGATCCACCAACAGGATTCGCAATTTTTAAAGAAGTCATCAATGCAGTAACTCTTAAGGAAAAAGTGTCTACCAGTTCCTTTGATATAAAAGAATGGGATGCACCCGTATCAAAGAGAACTCTAATAGGTTGATCATGAAATAAAATAATACCATCAAGAATGGAATGAGAAATACCTTGGCCACGAGATGTATTGCCAGGGGCTTGAGCCACATTCAACTTTCCTTCCTTCTTGCCTTTACGCTTGAGGCATTGATGTATGTAATGATCCGTGCTCTTACAATAGCGACAAGATTTGGGCTTAGAGCACTTATTCGCACAATGATCCCCAGACCCACAGTTGAAGCAACTCGCACTACAAGGAGAAGGAGACTTTGCCGCAGGGGTTGCCTGCTTACCCTTTTTGTTGGGATAAGGACCCTTGAATTTGTTTGGCCTCTTCTTGTTGTTGAAGTTTGGTTTAGCGCCTTCCACTTCAACATCACTCTCTCTATCAGCCTCTTCAAGACGAAGAGCGATATCGACGAGTTGATCAAATGCGACTTCTAGTTTCACGAGTAGTGGCTTCTTAAGATTCTTATTTAAGCCATAAAAGAACCTTTGGTTCTTCTTCAATGGGGTGTTGATGTATTCAACCCCATATTTGGAAAGCGACTCGAAGGCTGCGACGTAATCAGTCACAGAGGATTGACCTTGAACAAGGTCTATAAAATGTCGAGCCAAGGTTACTTTCCCAGCTTCTGGTCCAAACTTTAACTCGAAGCGTCCCTGAAATTGCTCCCAGGTGAGATCCGCTTCATTAATTTCTGAAATAAGGAGTTCGTACCAGTCCAATGCTCTCTCCTGGAGCATGCTGGAAGCCACCTGAACGCGGTGGAGATCGATAAGGTTCATGCGAGAAAAGATTCGATCGCATGATTTTAACCAAGCCTGGACCTCGATGATATTTTTCGAACCTTTGAAGGGCTTCCCACCCAAGTTGGTGTAATCGCTGCACAAGCGTGCAAATCCCGACTTTGGGTGAGTAGGTTCCGGGTTAGCTCCAGCTGCTTGAGCATTAGTTACTAAATCAAGAAGCTGTTGAGCAATCATAAAAACTCCATCCGGGGGAGCAGCACCAGATGATCCAGTTCTGGGACGGCCTGGTCTAGACATTCTCTTCCTTTAAGAAAGAAAGAAGAGAAGGAAGAAGGTTATTCACCAATGAACATCAAGCAATCTTGATAGATAAAACAAGGAATCATAAAGGAAATAGGATGAATCGGTACGAAGACTCGAATTAATCCTATGGTATAACTCCTAAGATAGACTTAGGACGATGATCCTTGTTAAGTTATTCTACATTGTTCCGAAGTTTGGCTCTGATACCAAGCTGTGACGCCCCACCTCTATACCCACGCTAGCCAAGAACACTACGGAGTAGTGCTGTCAACTAGCACGGAGAATAAGGCTGTTGAGGAGCGACCATCCATGTAATTTCTTATCACATGGTGGCTATAAATAATCTTCGGAAACAAATATAGAAATAAGCATAACGCAAATCAGTCACAGACATCCATATCACAAAGGCGGAAGAAGATATGAATATATAACTAACACATGAAAGTGTACATAAGAGTAGTGGTCAAAAGATCCACAATAATACAAAAGAATAGCAACACGTGCTATACAAAAGAATACAACTATGAGTCTATATCTCAAGTGTATACAACAAAAACTACTAATCTAAATAGTTAGCCAAAAGTCAAAGTAGCAAATCCGGGGAAGAAGTCAAGCAGAAGCACCTGTAACATCTCGGTCTGACCCGAGTATTATTTAAGAAAATAATAAACGGATCAGTCTAGCTATAAATATCAGATGACATGGTATAAAATAAAAGATATGGCATAACCTAAAATATCCATACTGACATACTACTATAAGTATGCAAATGATGATCAACAGAAGATCAATCAATAAGAGATAAATCGATATCACAAGAATCTTCTCAAAGATCCAAAGAGGGCATCATACCCTAAACTTGTACTCATAACAAGTCAATGACATAAATTCCATAAATCAATAGAAGAAATCCAGAAATCACAGAAAAAGGGAAAGAGGCCTATCACATGACGGTCCGAAGACCATGGGGAGCTACCCCATATGTGTGAGTCGAAATCACACAGATGAGGTCTAGACTAACCTCACAAACAAGAGACATCGCACAATTGCTAGTCTAAATCATAAGAATGATCGTCATGATCAACGAGAAGTGTCAATTACACTAAGCTAGTAAATATAAAAGTTTAGCTTCATGTCCCATAACCACTTGCTTAACTTAAATATTTATGAACAAACTGTAAATCTTCACTAGAAAATTGTCACAAGAGGTTCAATCGAACAAGTCCAAGAATTAACCTACGAAGCAAACGCAAGCGTTTCATACCACTTGTTTTACTAAGCCGTTTAATTAGATTTCTCATCGGAGTGAGGTAAAGGTTTGTATATACTAATAGATTGGAAAACGGGTTAAGAAAAGAGCTTTGTTATTAAAAATAGAGTTGAAATCCTTTTATTGAAAGAGTTTTGATATTTACTACTAGGTTTGAAACCTTTATATTTTAAAGTGACCAATCACAGAAGCGATTGTAGAAACAATCAATCACAAAGATCACATTCGGAGATGTGATAAAAATCCAAGGAAATCAGCTCAGCAAGTTCTGTTGAATGTTTTTCATATAAGATCCCCTACGGAGGGGGGTACAGGGGGTGGCAACCCCCCAAGGTGGGGGTGCGGGGGCAATGCCACCGCTACGGGGTTCGACCTACCCGGTCAGGTCGCGGGGGTCCAGAGGGCAGCGCCCCCGGCGGGGTGCAGGGCAGCGCCCCGTCGGTACGACCTAGTGAAGACAAAATGAGGTCTAACGACCTAAGGGTTAAGGGGTCAAGCGAACTATCGTGATAAGGTCCAACGACCTACGAGTTAAAGGTCCAACGACCTATAGGGTTATAAGGTCATACGACCTAACGACTCAAGGGTCTAACGACTCAAGGGTCTAACGACCTAACGACTCAAGGGTCTAGCGACCTAAAAGTATAAAGGTCATGCGACCTATCAGTTTAAGAGGCGAAACGACCTAACGACTCAAGGGTCTAACAACCTAAGGTATTCGCGACTTAACGGGTTATAGGCCTAACGACCTAACAGGGTTCACGACCTAAGGTATTCGCGACTTAACGGGTTATAGGCCTAACGATCTAACAGGGTTCACGACCTAAGGCTTAATTCGCGAACGTCCTACTGCTTAAGGCTTAACTCGTGAGCGACCTACGGCTTAAGGCTTAACTCGCGAGCGACCTACGACTTAAGGCTTAACTCGTGAGCGACCTATGACTTAAGGCTTAACTCGTGAGCGACCTACGACTTAAGGCTTAACTCGCGAGCGACCTAACTCCGAAGTGCCAATATTTCCAGAATGACCTAAAGCCCTGCGACCTACGACCCAACGACCTTGCGACCTATCACCGAACGAGTCAAGTGGCCAGAACGAGCTAAGTGCAGGAAATTTCCAAAAATGCTAAAAATTGGAGTTTTTCGCCAATCCAATCCAAACCAAAGGCAAATGTGCATGCAAAAGTGATAGGGAATCATTCCCAACAGTCCAATATAGTTATAGACTAGATTTGTGAGATAAAAATCGCACCTTTGCACTAAAATTTATGAAGATGAAGCTTGAAAGCAAGGAGAAGAAATCCAAAGCTTGAATCCAATATCTTCTACTTGAATTTGGAGTTGAATGTTGGATTTGCAATTGAATTTGTGCTTGGAGTTTTAATTTCCCATTCTCTTCACCATTATTGCCAAAGCTTGAGTTAGTTAGGAAATTTATGAAGAGTGCGGAGAAGGGGGTTGGAACTTGGGCTTAATAGGCTAAACTAACCCAAAGTCCAAAGCGGGAAAAGTTAGTGAAATTCCACTAACTCCAAACCTATCAATGTTTATACTTAAAAAGGTTGTAAACGGCATTTCGAACTCAATGGAAGTGGTCTCGAGTCCTAATTTGACCGTTTGCAAAAAGTAGCTTTTCGGACCAATATCCGATTAGCGACAAAATATTTATATAAAATATTTAAATATAAACTCGATAAATATGCGGGTTGTTACATATATCTAGGTAAAAATCTTTCCACTACTGAATTTATTGAATCTTATGCAATCTTACTATAAATAAGTTTTAAATTACCATTAATTACAATTGGCTTACCAATTTTTATTCAATAATCTAAATGAATACATATATATATTAATCAAATCCTTACATTTGTTTTTCAAATACTCCATAAAATCAAATCATAACATTTAAATGATTTAATTGAATTGGAATTTCATCCAAGTCATAAATTATTACTTGCAGTAATATGATTCCTTAATTATATTCCAATTACCATTTACAAACTTTTATTGCATTAAATCAAATTAATACTTTCTTAAATTTCTCATATTAAATTCCAGGTAAGCATCTCTTTCAACTTAATTCATTCGGATTAAATTCGAATTACTATAAATAGGTTATTAGTTACCATTTACTAAATTAAACTACAAAACTTAATAATTCAACCAAATTAAATCCATGAAATTTTCGGGTCGTTACACTCTCCCCCACTCAAAACTTTTCGTCCCCGAAAAGGAAAAGAAGAATTAAATACAATACATCTTATTCAAAATATTTAACTTATAAACAATTAAATTTAGAGAATTAATTACTTTAAATAAGATATCCTAATTTATAACTATTTAATCCTTTATATTTAGATTATTAAAGTTTGGAAAAACATTTTCAAAATATTTCTAAGATACTGCAATTTCTTATATAATCCAAGGGTTACAGTTTATCTAAAGTGAATTTGTTTTAAGTGGTTTCAATCACTAACAACAAATCAATACAACAACCATCAATTTCAACAACCAGCATACAACAAATACAAAGCAACCATTCAATCAAACAAGCAAATAGTTGTTTGGGTTCAAAACTTGAAATTGTACGGAATGAAAAATAACTATCAAGTGCATCATTTACTCAACAGTCTTAGATGGGACAAAATAGATTATTTATTCATCCAATAACTTCAAATTTCCTTACCTAACCAACCATAAATCAAACAATAACAAAACAAAACAAAACAAACAACAAATTCAATCAATAAATTAAGTTCATTCTTATTAATTCCATATCATACATTGTTGTTTGATTTCCCTTTTTATTCATTCATTGAGTGATGACCTCATTTATTTTCATTTATTACTTACAATATTCATCTTTCATTTTAATGTCATGTAAGTTTCTTTTTATTGCATTCCATTTATGCATTTCTAAATTTTATTTATTTCTCATAGTTTAATTGATTATATAATTTCATTCTATTTACTTAAGTTTTAAAATCATATAATTATAATACTTACCTTTAATTATGGTAAAATTTCAATTTACAACTTAAGTTTATAACAATAAATTCCCATTTATAACAGCAAATTCATTGAATACTTTCATTACCTCAAGCTTTACTTGTAAGATTTCCCCCTTACATTTTCTTACTAACACTGTAACTTTTATTATATGGTAAGTTATATATATGCTTTAAGAATGTAAGTGAAAATTATACAAGTTTCTTCTCAATTCCTTTAATTAATTGATGGTTCATTAATTATATATTCATTTTATGAGTTACAATTTCAACTTACTTTTAATTTCATTCATTTATTTAATGCTAATATTTAATAATAGTAACATTTTAATTATACCAAATTTGTAACCTTATAACATCAATTCTTATAAATAAAGAATTTCCTTTATCCATTTACTAAGGTTTACAATCGTTTATTTACATTACTTCTCTTCCTATTGTATTAAATTTTTACTTTACTTAAAGGTTCAAATTTTCTACACTTAATTGTACTATTAATTTACTGGAACTTAAGAATCAAATACCAGGTTTAATTTTAAATCATTTAAAATAATAGATAGATATCTACACTTAACATATATCCAATTATAATTAAAACGATAAAATTTTCTTAACGATTCTGCAGTAAATTACTACAGTGACCTTCCCACTTCGAAACTCGAAAATTAAAGTCGATGATGCGTACACTCATCACCGAAATTATTTTCCAGCGACAGAGAGGAGAGTACAAACTTATTTTCTCCAAAAATCTTCTTTAAAACAATTTCTTTTAAATTATATTAAATATTTATATCAGAAAATACTTATAACAATATTATTCTATTCCAAAATTTTTACGAAAAATTCCAAAACCCCGGATCTTAAGTCCTGAATTTCCAAATTTCATTTATCTTATTTTTCAATCTTATTTCTATTATTATTCAAAACCTTCATTACCTAACAACCAATCTATTGCAACCAAATATATATCATTTAAAAATTTATTTTATATATAGAAAATATAATAGACAAAATTATTTCATTCACCTATATAAAACAAATATTATGTCGGTCTGTCCTATTAAGTGTTTAGAAACCCCTATTAATGTCACAGCGTCCCATGCACCAACCAGAGTTTATAAATACAAAACGGAACAGATTAACACAATATTAAAACCTTTTTATAACACTAACAAATACGCTCTCTCATATATACACTCAGCGACTCCCATAGGGTATTACTACCTTATCAATAAAGAGTCAAACCCCACAAAGCCAAGGTTTATCGCTAAACCAAAGCTCTGATACCAGATGTAACATCACGCCTTTTTGCACGATTTAAACAGACACACGTGCCAATTCAAACCATACGTAAGGGCGGATTGTTATGGGATAAATAAGAAAACAGAGAAAGAAACAGAATCTCACAGCGGAAGGATAAAATATAATAATCAAATATACAGTTCATAAATCTGTTTATAAAAACCTTTGATTTATTTATACAATACATATCAGAGTACACATACCATATAACAATGCAGCGGAACAATATGAGTGTAGTGGAATATAATTAATATTAATAATAGAAATCTCCGTCTTCGATCCTGAAACGCTCGGACTGACCCGAGCGAATTTGAAAAGACAAAACACTTGAGTCAGAACTAAAAGATCTTATGTGAGTTAAATTAACAGAAATAAATATGAGTACAGTAACTCAAGAGATGCTCGGGATTTACATCTCCTAAGGATCCGTTAAACTATTTACTATGTAGTAAATTGCGCTATTATAATAGTGTCTAATTGTAAAATAAACTTACTTTTAAATAGCGTTAAGGCTTTACATTTTCCACCTTAACACATTTATATATTCCCATAGTCTATACAGTACCGTAATCTCCCTCGTACTGGGCGTCGTCAGAGGGCACTCCATAGGTATGGTACAAAACAAAATCGTATAAGGCGTGCTAGGGTAGGTGACACGGCACAACTAGGCAATGCCAGGGTAGATATACCAATTACGCTTCCGGGCCGATGGAAACGCGCAGCGCGCAGCTGACGCCCACCTCGAACAAACTCCCCACATCAAAGAAATCAAAAGTGAAGGTGGCCACTGAAAAATCCAAAGTCAGAGTATAGTATCGAAGGAAAGTGTCCGATCAGAGGTGCTACCTCATTAACCCGTCAATCGCTCCTGTTTTAGCCACCTTATGCCAACTCACGGGAGTTGGGTCCACGTATTTACCTTACAGGAAACGCCGTCACCAACCTACTTCATTCTGGAATCTCCACCGCGTACACGGTTAGTCAAAGTGGTTTTCGGTATCGACAGAGAGTATGTCCATATCTGATCCCGGTCTCTTTGCCAACCAATCGTTATTATAACACCGCGGTCATTTAAAATAATTATACTTTAAAACCAGAATAAAATATCCATTTCAAAACCGTATAAATATGATATCATTTCCTTTTAAAACCCGAATTAATACGATATCATTTTATTCCAATATATATACTTTCCAAAATCATAGGGTTTTCAAAGTAAATATTTAGAGGTCAAAACTCTTGAATATAAAATTTCAAATTATACTACATTGAAAATTATAACTTTGAAACAAGTTTCCATCTCTTAAATGGTCAAATATTAGATTACTTTTATAAAACAAAATAGCTTCTTTACATTTCACAAATCAAATTTCAAATATCGATTTAAACTTCCAAATACCATTTCAATTCTTATGTTTCAAGGCTTTAAATATTTCACCATTTCAAACAGACTCATTTGACAATTCCATATATATATCAAATTCAGTTTCTTATTATTTAGACTTGAAATGTTTGCTTAATGAATTCAATATAACTTAAGAAAACCTTTAACTTCATATAACTGGATCATCTTTTAATTTATTATATATTCATTTAATCAACCTGATATTCATAAGATCACTTTACACAAAAATCAAGTTATAAAAATCATATCCTTTAAAAATTCTAATTTTTATTAAATTTCAATTTAACTTAATATTCATCTTCCAAATCTATTCTCATTTAAGTCATAAAACTCCAGAAATTAAATTTTAAATAAACGGTTAATCTTATTTGATCTTAAAATCAAACTTATTTACTTCAAATCAAATTTATACAAAGCTTAAAAACCGTAAATTACTATATATATATAATAGCCTTTATCAATAACCAAATCAATATCTCATAAACCTTATATATATATATAACTTTACAAAACCATAGAAAAACATTTCAAAAATAATTTTATATATTTACCGCGGTGCCTGTATATAATTTTCTATCGTATGGTCAAGTGATACGGATGTTTATCATTTCAATCCACAATTTAAAATGAAAAAAAATGCGGTTATATATCATTTCAAACCGCAATCCCGAATGAATGAAATGCATAACAACTTGCAATTAATAAAATGAATCATCCATTCATCCATCAAATCATACATCCATTTATCACAGTCATCATCCAATTTCAAACAATCATCAATACATAACAGGTGATAAATAATGGTACCAATTATCAGTTTATACTCAAAATAAATTTAATAACTGTTAATTGGCAGTTTATATGCAAAAATAAACGTAAATTTAACTGGCAGTTAATATGAAAATTTAACATAACTATGACTCGCAGTTAATATGCAATTAAATAAATTCTAACTGTCAAATTTATGCAATAAATAAAATTAATTAACAGTTATATTAAATGAATGCGATTTATCAGAGAAAATGAATAAAACATGCCAAACAGTCAAAAATAAATTTCTACTCATATCTAAAATTAATTTAACAAACACAAGAAATTTTAGAAATTGTGAGTGGGTTAAAACACTCACCTTTTGAATTTAAATAGAATTTAAATTCAATTCAAACTCAAAAATTCGATGGTCTCCAAATCTGTCCAAACCAGTGTCAAAAGATCTGGAATCTCAATACGATCCTAACAAAAGAAATTTCGCGTGAAACGGATATCGTATGACGAAGTTATTAGAGTTAAACGATTTGCAAATCAAAATAAAAAATAAAAATAAATAAACAATATAAATAGAAACGTACACAACTGCCACGTGACCATCTTCTCCCACTCGTACAGGCAAAACACGCACACGAGATGCATAAACCCGAACCCAATCCTCACGTGTTGACCGTGCCCTTTGACCATGCCTTACGACTGCCACCCGCCGCTGTAGATCGAACGACCACCACCATTCTCCTCTGCTTGCCGTGCCACACCCACCGGTACCCCCCTCGCTTACTCCGGTCGCCTGTAACGCCGTGCGCCGCCTGCACTTGAAAACCCTAATTGAATTATCCGAGGCAATCTAGCCGTTAAAACGACGAACCAACTACACCGATGCGAAGCACGCTCGACTCTCCCCAAAACCCAGAAACAAATTTCCGATCCGACGAACTTTTGTGACGACGTGATGAACGGTCGAAACTAATTGGCTCCGATCTGAACACACAGAAACTCCAATCGGAAAACGGACAGTACCAGCAGATTACGCTCTTCGAAAACTATGACATATATTTTTGTGGAATTTCTCTGAGATGTTTGAATTTCCATTTGAATTTTGAATAGAATTGGATCTGCAATTTGCATCCATTGAGGAAGAGAAAGAGTCGAAGAAAATGAACGTACAACATTCTGATAATAGATGGAGGCAAGGGTTTATCACGGCCTATTTATAGACAAACTGCCATAAGCTAGGTGGGCTCGAATAAATAAACGTGTTAAACGGTAGTTGGCCCAGAAGGCCCGTTCTGACCCCGGAACGAAATTTGTTAAACCCGTATATCCAAATAGGTGTTTTAAAATATTCTGAACGCGATGGAAAAAGTTTCACGTCCAAATTCGATCGTATGAAGAAGTTATGCTGAAAACAATATTTCCAAATTGATTTCAAATTGATTTTAATTAAATCGATTTCAAGGCATTTCGCGTTCGTACGATCAAACGACAAGTCCGATTTGATACGAAACTTGAAACCCTACAATAATTCGCTGATACTGATCCGATGAAACTGATTTCGTCGAAATCCGAGTCCGTGGCCAAAATGGCTACTTTTACATTAATTAAATAAATTAAGAATTTGTAAATAAATCCAAATTAAATATTTCAGTTATAGAATCAATAATTTATCACCTATATACTTTTCAAATCATATGCAATTATTTAAACAAAATTTTATTATCAATTTAGAGAAGATAAATTTATCAATTGTAGTGTCCCATCTTCAATTCCATTTATATTCAAAGTTATGAATTAAGTTTCCAAAAATTCCTATTAAATTAAATAATCAATGTTTATCCCATCTATAAGTTTTTAAGTAGATGGATTCCATGTTGGATTCAAAATCTATATTTTTAAAGTCCTTGAATTTTAATTTAATCTCTATAAACGTAATATTTAAGTGTAAATTTCATTTCTTTTGCAATACTTTAAATTAAACTAAAAATATCACTTTCTGTACTTTAAATCTACACTCCCATTGATTTATTAAATTTGCACTTATTATGCATACTTTTAACAACTCATTTATAACTTTGCATCTATTCCCCAAACTTCACATTCTATTGTTACATAAATTTGCATTGATTACTATTTATTTTTATTGCTTCAATGATAAATTTAATATTTGCATTGGTTTTGCTTATACTAAATAAATTTCCCCATATTAATAAGGTTTCAAAACAATCAACAACATTTCCTTAGCCCAACCCCTTTTCCAATTTTTTTTTCCCTTCAAATAATTCATGTCTCTATAAATACTTACGTTTACACTTTATAGCTATTTTAATATACCCTTTCCAACACTCTTAACTCTTATCTTTAAGTTCACCCACTTGTAATATTAAATTATATTTATTACAATTCAATGTTGGCATCTATTACTATTAATTTATTCAATGTTTACTGCCCCTTATTTCAATTTCTTCCATTTACAGTTGCGACTTTACTATTCACAGTTACTTTTGTGTACTCCTTTACTATTTAAACCAAATATAACAAATTCCAATTAAATCCAATTATTACCTTTACAATAAATCATAACATTAGAATATCTCTATTAAATTTGAATGTTTCATTTACGTTTATAAAGGATCCACTTGCATTAACATAAATTTTTAAATTTATTCCCATTTACGGTTAATCAATGTTATATTACATTAACCAAATTTAATATATTCCTTTAATTTCTCATCTTCAAAGTATATCTAGGTAAAAATCTTTCCACTACTGAATTTATTGAATCTTATGCAATCTTACTACAAATAAGTTTTAAATTTCCATTAATTACAATTGGCTTACCAATTTTTATTCAATAACCTAAATAAATACATATATATTAATCAAATCCTTACATTTGTTTTTCAAATACTCCATAAAATCAAATCATAACATTTAAATGATTTAATTAAATTGGAATTTAATCCAAGTCATAAATTATTACTTGCACTAATATGATTCCTTAATTATATTCCAATTACCATTTACAAACTTTTATTGCATTAAATCAAATTAATACTTTCTTAAATTTCTCATATTAAATTCCAGGTAAGCATCTCTTTCAACTTAATTCATTCGGATTAAATTCGAATTACTATAAATAGGTTATAAGTTACCATTTACTAAATTAAACTACAAAACTTAATAATTCAACCAAATTAAATCCACGAAATTTTCGGGTCGTTACAACACAACATAGCGGAATATATATACATAAACAAATACGGGAGTACGTATCGTCATCCTGCTCGTCTCCTGAGCTCCACAGCGTTTCCTGTATTCTATAATGCTCGGTCTGACCCGAGCATTACAGTTAAATAACACCCGAGACAGTTTGGAATACCAGCGTGAGAAAACCACACTCAATTGATTATTAAAGTTTCAAAAATCATTTGAAAGCAAAAGCATCTCGTAAGACCACGCCACAAATAAACTTGTCGGGTTTTTACCTTATGATAGCTAAAACAATTTTTATAGAAATCCTCTGATATTATAATAGTGTCTATATACAAATACTTATAAAATAGCCGAAATTTTTACATGATTAAATTCCAGCTACTAGCCACAGAGTGGGTAATACAAACAAAACTCGTACAAGGCACGTAGCGAGAATGGATTTCCAACTAATGACTAGGCACTGGGGTACCACCTGCCACAGTACGAGGCTTAGATCATCGTACCGAGGAGTACGCCCGCTCCCCTGCAACACAAGGCCGGGACTACCTCTTACTGGATAATCCCGAGTGAGATCACCCCGCGGTTGGGATCAGCAACCGCCCACTAAGCCGAAATAAAAAGGGACATCTAGACAGGGATGACCTCACCCTGCTTGGGTGTACCCACCTAGCCTTGCTGCATAACCCCTGATTTTCAGTCATTCCCATTTGATGAGGCTCGAGGCTAAGCGTTACCTTTTTAGAACATATCCCTTAGAATGCCCATCGTCCAACTGACGATGTTTCGCAAGCATTCATCCATACAAGTCCGTCCCGGGTTCGAACGGAACCGAAGGCACTATTCCTACTACATCCATTTTGGAAATATCCTCAGGATTAGTAGCGATTAGCCCTTGCACTTCACTGCTCCAACTTCGAATCCAAACTCGTTTCACGAAACGCACAAACCGGATCGAAGTGGTTTTCGAGAAATTAATCTCGATCCTGGTCTCTTCGAAACGATCAACGCATTTGTCCAATATTGATAGTTGGTGATTTAACCATCAATTAATGTTCACAACATCTGTAACAACCCGCATATTTATCGAGTTTGTATTTAAATATTAAATCGTTAATCAGACTTTGGTCCGAAAAGCTACTTTTTGCGAACGGACACATTAGGACTCGAGACCACTTCCATTGAGTTCGAAATGCTGTTTACAACATTTTTAAGTATAAACATTGATATTATTGGAGATAGTAGAATTTCGCTACTTTTTCACTTGAGACTTTGGGTTGGGCTTTTAGCTTATTAGACCCAACCTTCACCCCTCCTCTTCATAACTTCATTTCTATTTGCCTAAGCCTTCAAGCTTCTTCAAAAATGGTGGAGGGAATGGGAAATTAAAATTCCAAAACTCAAATTCAATTGCAATCCATCTTTCTACTCCAAATTCAAGAAGAAGACATTGGATTCAAGCTTCTTGTGCTTAGATAGAAGAGGGATTGATTCTTGCTTGCTTAAAACTTCATTTTCATTGATATTTGGTGAAAAGGTGATATTTTTATCTCACAATTCTAGCCTATAACTATATTAGACTATTTGGAATGATTCCCTATCATGTTTGCACGCACATTTGCATTTGGTTTGGATTGGATTGGCGAAAAACTCCAATTTTTAGCGTTTTGGTGAATTTCCTGCATTTAAGTTGTTCTGCCCGGATTTGGCTCGCTCGGAGTTAGGTCGTAGGTCGCAAGGTCGCTAGGTCGTGGGTCGTTTGGGTCTAGGTCGCTCGGCATGACTCTGGGTCATCGAAATGCTTGTTTGAGTTAGGTCGCGCCTCTTTTAGGTCGTGTCTCCTTTAAGTCGCGCCTCCTTTAGGTCGCGTCTCCTTTAGGTCGCGCCTCTTTTAGGTCGCGTCTCCTTTAGGTCGCGCCTCTTTTAGGTCGCGTCTCCTTTAGGTCGTTCTCCACTGGAACCCTTAAGTCGTTTGGCCTTAGGTCGTTGCACCGTTAGGTCGTTGGAAACCACTTGATCGTATGACCTTGTTAGGTCGTTAGGTCGCGATGGCTTTAAGTCGCGCACCTATTAGGTCGTTCGCCCCTTTTTGTCGTTAGGTCGCTCGACTGTTTATGTCGTTAGGTCGCGAACCCACTTAGGTCGCTTAACCTTATTTTCCTCTAGGTCGCGTGGCCTTTAGACCCTTAGGTCGTGAGCAGTTAGGTCGTTAGACCTAGGTTTCCTTTTCCCCTTAGGTCGTTGGACCGATAGGTCGCTTCACCTGTGCTCACGCTAGGTCGTTCGACCCATTCATCTTTAGGTCGTTCCACTTGCCTATCTCGTAGGTCGCGTTCCACCTAGGTCGCGTGAACCTATAGGTCGTTGGACCCTTAACTCGTAGGTCGTTGGACCTTATCCTGATAGGTCGCTCCCTTCACTAGGTCGTACCGTTTTGGTCGGGGCGCTGCCCCGCACCCCGCCGGGGGCGCTGCCCGTAAGCGGTGGCGTTGCCCCCGCACCCCCACCTTGGGGGGTTGCCACCACCCCTGGACCCCCCCTCCGTAGGGGATCTTATCTGAAAAACGTTGAGCTGATTTCCATGGATTTTATTCACATCTCCGTATGCGATCTTTGTGATTGATTGTTTCTACAATTGCTTCTGTGTTTTGTCACTTTATAATATAAAGGTTTCAATACTAGTAGTAAATATCAAAACTCTTTTAACAAACAATTTCAACTCTATTTTTAATAACAAAGCTCTTTCTTAAACCGTTTTCTAATCTATTATTATATACAAACCTTTACCTCACTCGGATGAGAAATCTAATTAAACGACTTAGTAAAACAAGTGGTATGAAACGCTTGCGTTCACTTCGTCGGTTAATTCTTGGACTTGTTCGATTGAACCTCTTGTGACAATTTTATTAGTGAAGATTTACAGTTTGTTCGTAAATATTTAAGTTAAGCAAGTGGTTATGGGACATGAAGCTAAACTTTTATATTTACTAGCTTAGTTTAATTGACACTTCTCGTTGATCATGACGATCATTCTGATGATTTAGAGTAGCAACTGTGCGATGTCTCTTGTTGCGAGGTTAGACTAGACACCACTTGTGTGATTCCACTCACACATACCTTTTTGCTTTTTGGTTAGTCTGGACCTTAATCTGTGTGATTCCATTCACACATGTGGGGTAGCTCCCCTTGGTCTTCGGACCGTCATGTGATAGGCCTCTTTCTCTTTTCTATGATTTTTGGACTTCTTGCATTGATTTCTAGAATTTATGTCATTGACTTGTTATGAGTACAAGTTTGAGGTATGATGCCCTTTCCGAATCTTTGAGAAGATTCTTGTGATATTGATTATCTCTTATTGATTGATCTTCTGTTGATCATTATTTACATACTTATAGTGGTATGTCATTATGGATATTTTATGTTTATGCCATATCTTTTATGTTATATCATGTCATCTGATATTTATAGCTAGACTGAACCGTTTATTATTTTCTTAAATAATACTCGGGTCAGACCGAGATGTTATAGGTGCTTCTGCTTGACTTCTTCCCAGGGATTCATCACTCTGACTTTGGTCTAACTGTTTAGATTAGCAGTTTTTGTTGTATACACTTGAGATATAGACTCATAGTTGTATTCTTTTGTATAGCACGTGTTGCTATTCTTTTGTATTATCGTGGATCTTACTGACCACTACTCTGATGTACACTTTCATGTGTTAGTTATATATTCATATCTTCTTCCGCCTTTGTGATATGGATACCTGTGACTGATTTGTGTTATGATTATTTCTATGTTTGTTTTCGAAGATTATTTATAGCCACTGTGTGATAAGCAATTACATGGATGGTCGCTCCTCAACAGCCTTATTCTCCATGCTAGTTGATAGCACTACACCGTAGTGTTCTTGGCTAGTGTGGGTATAGAGGTGGGGCGTCACAACATCCATCACATAATAAATATTTTCCCAAATTATCTATTTATCTAAAAAATATATTTACAAGATATATCTTCACTTTTCAAACTCCTTTGAAAAGAAAAAAACAGTTTTCAAAACTATCTGCCTTTCTCAGAATAAATTTCAAGTATTTCTATTTCCACTGGAATCACCAAGCATAAAACTTTAGATTTTTTAAAATAATTTAAAAATACTTTATTGTAAAATACATTTAATATTTAATATAGAAAAATTACTTTAGTACTTAATTTAAAATAATACTCTAGAAATAACCAAAATAAGGTTACCTTATAACTATACGTTAGATTTCTTCTTTAAACAAAATACCAAATCATTCTTTAAATAACTATTACGATAATAGATTAACAAATTACTTACTTTAGCATTTTCTTTAAATATTTAAATTAAAACTACTTCAATAATTGATTAAAAATATATACTATATGAATATTTGAAAATAAGGTTGCTTTATAAATATAAACCAGGTTTCACCTTTAAAACAGAATTACCAAGTCACTCTTTATAAATTGTTACTACGGTAATAGATTTGAATAAATATTTACTTTAGAAATTTAAACATTTAGAAATAATGAATTTCCAAGAACATACTTTGAAAACGTAATTGGCTATCCAGAGAAATATACCTCTCTTCACAACCTTTAAAAATAAATCTCTATTTATTTTAAAACAATTTTTCTCATTCCTTTAATAAATTCCCAACTTGAATTTATTCTTCCAAATATCCAATTTCAAATACTTAAATAAATTTCCATATTGATTTCCAATTTACTTCATTTATTCATAAATCCTTTAATTTCGTATTTTATTCCTTGATTATGATTTAAAATACTTTTAATTGAAATACCAATTTAGATTTCTCAATTTACTTCTGATTCTTTTAAATAAATTTAAAACTAAGTTTTAAAGTAATTCTTTATTCATTTAATTTAATATCACATAATTTTACAATTCATTAATTAATGTTTATTCAGACCCTTTTCTTTTCATACTCGAAGTTATTTATTAGTATTTAACATACTTCCATTTCTTTTCAATTCATTCTTAATTTATTAAATTTCTGGGATTATTACGTTTACAAATTTACTTCCTTTATTTTCTTTCCAGAATGCAATATATATATTTCTGGTAATTCATTCTACCCAAAAAATATATGCAATCAGACCATAACATTCAATATTCCAATATATTCATCATAGAATATCAAGTAATCACAACAAAGAATATTAAATAATAAATGTGAGGGATCCAGTTGGATCCCTCCAACCTGTTTTCCCTGCATCCACAGGTGTTAGCACAAATTAATATGCCAATTCCAGAATATACCCCACTATAGCACATCCATCAATTCAACCATTCAAACAATTATTTAAAATTTAATCATTTAAATTTCAATTTAACTGAGCGAGATTAACTCACCTTCGCTATTATTTGCAATCCACTTCCATATTGACTCGGTCTCTTCACGATCGAAGACCTTGTATAACATTATACGGTTTATTAATATTTGAAAATAAATCAAATTTTCAATTTGCCATTATATAATTTTAGTTCAACATAATAATTAAATAATTTAATTTTAACCTAGTGATTTAATTTTAGACAAATTTCCTTTAAGAAAATAAAACTTTTAGTAGCTAAATACAATTAAACAAGTTAATTACTAAAATACATTGCTTTTAAAAATAATCTAGTGAATAAAAATGTGTGTATATATTATTTATTTTATTTCAAAATAAACTATATAGGTTTTAAAATAAATTTAATTCTTACATAAACTTTAATATTCCTATATATATTTCCAAAACCTACCTTTATATATATATATATATATATATACATACATACATACATATATATGCTGACTTAACAAAATTAAGCCTTGCTGTAAATATATCTGTTCTACTCCTACTATTCATATATATATATACACTAAATGTAAATAAGAATTCATTTTTCTCTTCTTCTTTTTTTTCTTTGCCAAGTTTTACTTTTACTATTAGCAGTTCGAACAAAAATAAAAGAAGAAAAGAAGCCATACCCCCATATCGAGAACAGCAGTCTCCCTACAAAGCCCTAACCGCCACATTCCATCGTGCCCTCACCCATGCTCGCTACCCACTCGCAACTGCCCCGTCTTCGCCTCACTCTATCGATGACGAACCTCAACCCAGCAGTCGTCGCCTCCAGAACCACCAAGCACTAATCGCGACCGGTCTCCGAACAGTGAAATCCTAGACCCTTCGTCTCTCTATTCTCACTTAAACTCGAACCCCAATTGAAGTCGCCCTGCCGCATCGTTGGAGAAGCATCGATGAAGTGCCGTCGAGCGATGAAGCTCGAGTCGCTATCCGCCATCGCTACCCCGCTCACGCGAGGCTTGAACCATCACGACAATCGATTGAACGAATTTGATTTGCTCGATTTTTTTTAACGGGTTTGTTCGATTTGAAGGAAGAAAAGGTGAATGGGGGTGTATGCGTTTACTGATTTAGGAGGATTGGAGGCCATACATTATTTAGAAATGGGAAGTGAATTCAACGCCCCTTTTTTGTTTGATTACGAAAAACTGAAGGCCTTGTTTATTTATTTTTTTTCTTTAAAAAAAGAAGGGAAGAACGATATCTTCTTTCGGCTGAAAGATAAAGAAGAAGACGCGATGAAAAGATGGAAGGTGGCTTCACAGAGAAGGGTGACGATAGAGACAGGCTAGGTCTGCTTATAGGGTGGGTAAAGGATTTGAAATTTATATTTTTATATTCAAAATATCCCGTGGTCCAAATTCTAACCCCTAACCCCAATTTAAATGCAACGACTAGCATTCATAGTGTTATATCGTTATATTTTCAAAACGGAACCAAAACATCTTTAAATTCGAATTTAAAAGTGCTATCATCGTCCATATTATCAAAGTAAATTTTCCAAACCTTAAAACTATTTTTAACCGGCTTAAAACTCCAGATTTAATATTTAGCTCAACTTCAAATTATTTAAATCAACAATTTAATTATCAAATAAATGGTGATATTTGAGATTCAATTTAAAAGTTAACTTTCAAATATTTAAAATTAATTAAATATTCCAATTTTAAAGGCTTAAAAATTCTGGGTCCTCACATTCCTCCCCCCTTAAAAGAATTTCGCCCCCGTAATTACTAATTAGAAAGAATGGTCAAATACCCGTTACTATTTTCCAAAACCAACTATTCAACATTCTATCCACTATCTTTTTATAAAAGACCCACTACCATTTTTACTAATCTTTCCCAACATTCCCACAGTTTTCAAAATAATTAATTACACAATCATTCAAATTTCAATTCTAAATCAAATTTAAAATTATCACAATTTTCTCAAAATTTTTCTAACTCTCTAAATTTCCAAATTTTTTTGCCAGCGTCTCCTTTGCACGGCTAGCTCGGTACAAGTACAAAATGGCTTTACGGCCTCCCAAATCCAAAAAGAAAATCAAAAATCCAAGTGGCTAGATCCAAAAACCCAATCAAATTCCATACGGAAAATTAAACACATACCTTTTTGTCGAGCAATTCAAATTTATCTTCTGTAATCAAAACCAATTTTCTTTTCCTTTATAATACCTACATATCTTGTTTAACAATAATATCCAATCACAACATTCAAAATCATTTCGCGTTTCTTTTACAAAAATTTCAATATTTGCTTTACTTAAGCCCGTATGTTGTACCTATATCATTCGTACGCAATATTGAATCCGATCGCCTACTCGACCACACAATTTCATTTTCGAACTAGTATCGTCCCCCCGACTTCCTAGTGCGGACTCAGATCTGATTTCTTGATCAGAAACCATCATTCTCCTTGCATAGTCATAACTATGTTAGAGAATTTCCAGAATCAATCAAAATCCATATCCAGGGTTCACCGTCGAAAATCGAGCGAAAAATCCTAACTCGGATCGATAAAATTATCTCGAAATTCTGTGTTCGAATCTGAATCAAATAGCTATGCGAATAAAATAATATAAGTACATCCTACGTAATTAGGCCAATTCTCTATTATTCATATTCATTTTGATTTTTATTAACTTATTCACAACCATCCAAATTCACAACCTTCAGTTTAATTTCCATTCGATTATTCACTTGGAATAATTTTCTCAATACCATATTTACTTAAGAATTTCATTTTTCATTTCTTAAGTTTAATATAAATATTGTATACACTTCTTACGTTAAGTTTCACTTTACTATTGAAGTTTATTTTCATTACTATTCACCTTGCCCTAACAATTCCATTTGAATTCAATTTGGCTTCCACTTTGAATATTGAATTAGTTTCACTTACTAATTAATTTAAGCCTCAAATAAAAGTTTGTTTGCAAACTCTTTCCTTCTTTTAATTTCTTTGAACAATTTTTCAGTTCATCTTACTTTACTTATACAAATTAAATTAAAGTTCAACATTCAGTTAAAATTCTATTTGCTTAACAAATTTAAACCATTTGTCGTTAGTGAAAATTTTCAAACAATTCAAAAATTTTCTAACTCCCAAAATTTCCGGAAAATTTTGGCAGAGTCTCCTTTGTACGGAGGAGCTTTTGCAATTTTACAAGAGATATAAATATATATACATCGACCCACACGGTCCGAAAACAGAAAAAAGTTCATATTTCCTATTTGTATTGCGTAGGCGTACCTTATTTAGCATTTTAAAGCAAGCAGCTATTTATTTAAGCAATTAGCGCAGTCAAAACCAGTCAACGGCTTCCAAAAACCTGTACTTACTCAATTTAAACATGTCAGTGTCAAAAATACAAAGTTTATTAACATTTCACTTTATTATAAATAACTAAAACATGCATTCTATAAACAGTGCATATTATAAACTTCCATAAACTTCCATAAGCATATATGAAATATTTCGACACTTATTTTGAATGCTTCCAAACAATATTCAAACCATCATGTTCAATTTAAATGATTTCACAACCCACTTACTGAACTTAATTTCATTTTAAGTCCAAGCAAACTCATTTAAAATGAATTAATTCCAAAAGCAAACTAACTCCCATTTTATACCAAGTCAAAATCTCATTAATATAACTTAAGTTAATTAACCCAATTACTAATTTCATTCATCAAACAAGTTTTATTTAAAACCATTTCATACAACTCGCCACCACCATATCTCAAATTACTTAAGTCAAGCTTTTATTCAATATTACTTCAATTATTTTATTTTCGTGAAGTTATTTCAACCTTTAAACTCAAGTTATATATATATTTATAAACACTTTCCGATTATGTTCAATTTACCGACAACTCAAGCTGAATTCATTTACACTTCATTGCTTACATTCAATTTATTTCTCATCCAAACAAGCTTATATTTATTTCAATTGATTCTAGAACCAATTTTATTGGCTTCTGTTAATCCATAGAATTAATTTAATCACGTTTTCGTCAAATGACAATTCACTTCTACGAAATTTGACCATATGCAAGTGAATAAATAACTACGTAAGCTTGTAACCACTTTGATTTGATTTCGACTCAATTAATAGTCAATTTCTTCCTATCTAATTCATTTGCAATCATTTCAATTTTATTTTTATTCACTTGAATTTTATTTATCACTCAAACCATCACTATTTCAACTCTATTTTGTTTTAACTTGAGTTCATTGCCAGCTCCATTCATTTAAATTAAATTAGTATATTTTATTGCATCAATATGAATTCTAATTCACATTCAATAATTTATTTCTGAATTCCTCTCATTTTATAACAAGGTCATTTCCAAATTATGTCTACTTAGATTTTTATTTGCAATATAAATCATTTTTATGTTAATTCAATTCCATTCAACTTCAACTCAAATTTAATTCACTTATAATTTTAAATTGAATTTCTATTAATAACTCAAGCTTCACTTTCAAATTCTATCATTTATTCACAACTCAAGTTTTTATTAACCAATTTGAGTTCCATTTCTATATTCCATTAATCAATCAAGTAATCTATTTTAAATTTTTACCCAATAATTGATTTTTTCCCAAAAAATCACTCTAACCGTTTTATTTGCGTTCAATCTAATTTAATTAATTTTTAATTTTTTTCTTTTATTATTATTATGGATTATATTCATTATCATTACAAACAAATTTTATTTGGCCTATTCATTTTATTTCCAAACTTTATAAGTCACAACTTATTTATATTCATATTTCATCTATTTACAATCAATCTCATTCACATTTTACTTTTTAACTCGGAATTATACCTTTTATTTAGCCAATATATTTTATTATTCCATAAACATTTTAAACAAAATTCCAGAGCTAAACAATTTTCCAAAATTTCAATATCACCTTAGAATTCAACTATATCCAAAATTCTTTGGCAAATTCAATTATCCCCTTGAATTTCAAAATCCAAACCCAGTTCGCAAACAATTCCAATTTAAAACAACTGGTAGCAATTTCTCTTCTAGAAACTCGAAAATGAACTTCGATGATGTTGCAGTCATCACCGAAATTATTTTCCAACGATCGAAAGAGACCTAGATGCTTTTATCACCTTTTTAAAAAAAATTTCGAATATTTTTAAATTCCAAATCACTACATATTCAATTCCAATTCAAAAAAATATTCCCGAAATAACACCATTATTATTTTCCCAAACCTTTGAAAACCATTTCCAGATCCAAAAGAAGTTAAACTTCCCAAAAAAAATTTCCAAATTGCAATTCCTTTAAGTCAATATTCAAACATACCCTGGAATTTTATCTCATTTTAATCTCAAATGTTTCTCTGGAATTCTATTCCAAAATTATAATCATCTTTACAGTTTACATTAACAAATTTCATTTGTATATGAAGTTTATTTCAATTTATAAATTACATTTATGATCTATATTTCAAATTCCATTTTGTTATATAAATTTATTCTTCAAGTTTGGTTATAAGTTTTCAATTTCTATTTCAATTTCTACACAATAGTGTTAATAATTTAATATTATCATTCCTTAGCAATCAAGCATCCAAATACTATAATAATTTCTGAGAATTATTTCTTTCATATACAAAAATAATTTGGGTAAAATTATTTCATTTACCCTACTTTAAAACAATACTGTGTCGAATTGTTCTATTTAAGTGTTTAGAGATCCCTATCAATAACGTTAATTACTCGTATGACCAGAATCCAGAAACTACTCAATAAACCAATCAACACAATATAAAATCATTCTATATTCACTAACAAATACGCGCTCATATCTATTAATACGCTCAAACTCATTCTAGAGTACTATTGTCTCGAGCCAAGGTTGTCGCCAGCCTAAGCTCTGATACCAACTATAATGGCCCGCAAATCCGTACCCCTTGAGTCAACACTATTCTACAACAATCAACTCAAGTTGCACAGAAATACGAACCATTTGGTTAAAGAAGAAGAGAGGTAGAAGAAGAAAATAGAAATCAACAGCAGAATCTAACCATCGCAGCGGAATAAAATATAATAGATAATAAATAACCTTTACTCAAATCAAATATATCTGTTTACATATATTACATTATCATAGTACATCAATCACAGCTCAACAATATATACACTGGATACACAACTACTCAACATAGCGGAATATATATACATAAACAAATACGGGAGTACGTATCGTCATCCTGCTAGTCTCGTGAGCTCCACAGCATTTCCTGTATTCTATAATGCTCGGTCTGACCCGAGCATTACAGTTAAATAACACCCGAGTCAGTCTGGAATACCAGCGTGAGAAAACCACACCCAATTGATTATTAAAGTTTCAAAAATCATTTGAAAGCAAAAGCATCTCGTAAGACCATGCCACAAATAAACATGTCGTGTTTTTACCTTACGATAGCTAAAACAATTTTTATAGAAATCCTCTGATATTATAATAGTGTATATATACAAATACTTATAAAATAGACGAAATTGTTACATGATTAAATTCCAGCTACTAGCCACAGAGTGGGCAATACAAACAAAACTCGTACAAGGCACGTAGGGAGAATGGATTTCCAACTAATGACTAGGCACTGGGGTACCATCTCCCACAGTACGGGGCCTAGATCACCGTACCGAGGAGTACTCCCGCTCCCCTGCAACACAAGGCCGGGACTACCCCTTACTGGATAATCTCGAGTGAGATCACCCTGCGGTTGGGATCAGCAACCGCCCACTAAGCCGAAATAAAAAGGGACATCTAGACAGGGATGACCTCACCCTGCTTGGGTGCTACCCACCTAGCCTTGCTGCATAACCCCTGATTTTCAGTCATTACCATTTGATGAGGCTTGAGGCTAAGCGTTACCTTTTTAGAACATATCCCTTAGAATGCCCAACGTCCACCTGACGATGTTTCGCAAGCATTCATCCATACAAGTCCGTCCCGGGTTCGAGCGGAACCGAAGGCACTATTCCTACTACATCCATTTTGGAAATATCCTCAGGATTAGTAGCGACTAGCCCTTGCACTTCACTGCTCCAACTTCGAATCCAAACTTGCTTCGCGAAACGCACAAACCGGATCGAAGTGGTTTTCGAGAAATTAATCTCGATCCCGGTCTCTTCGAAACGATCAACGCATTTGTCCAATATTGATAGTCAGTGATTTAACTATCAATTAACGTTCACTACATCCATCACATAATAAATATTTTCCCAAATTATTTATTTATCTCAAAAATATATTCACAAGATATATTTTCACTTTTCAAACTCCTTTGAAAAGAAAAAACAGTTTTCAAAACTATCTGCCTTTCTCAGAATAAATTTCAAGTATTTCTATTTCCACTGGAATCACCAAGCATAAATCTTTAGATTTTTTTAAAATAATTTAAAAATACTTTATTGTAAAATACATTTAATATTTAATATAGAAAATTACTTTAGTATTTGATTTAAAATGATACTCTAGAAATAACCAAAATAAGGTTACCTTATAACTATACATTAGATTTCTTCTTTAAACAAAATACCAAATCATTCTTTAAATAACTATTACGATAATAGATTAACAAATTACTTACTTTAGCATTTGCTTTAAATATTTAAATTAAAACTACTTCAATAATTGATTAAAAATATATACTATACGAATATTTGAAAATAAGGTTACTTTATAAATATAAACTAGGTTTCACCTTTAAAACAGAATTACTAAGTCACTCTTTATAAATTATTACTACGATAATAGATTTGAATAAATATTTACTTTAGAAATTTAAACATTTAGAAATAATGAATTTCCAAGAACATACTTTGAAAACGTATTTGGCTATCCAGAGAAATATACCTCTCTTCACAACCTTTAAAAATAAATCTCTATTTATTTTAAAACAAATTTTCCCATTCCTTTAATAAATTACTAACTTGAGTTTATTCTTCCAAATATCCAATTTCAAACACTTAAATCAATTTCCAAATTGATTTCCAATTTACTTCGTTTATTCAAAAATCCTTTAATTTCGTATTTTATTCCTTGATTATGATTTAAAATACTTTTAATTGAAACATCAATTTAGATTTCTCAATTTACTTCTGATTCTTTTAAAAAAATTTAAAACTTTAAGTTTTAAAGTAATTCTTTATTCATTTAATTTAATATCACATAATTTTACAATTCATTAATTACTGTTTATTCCGACCCTTTTCTTTTCATACTCAAAGTTATTTATTAGTATTTAACATACTTCCATTTCTTTTCGATTCATTCTTAATTTATTAAATTTCTGGGATTATTACGTTTACAAATTTACTTCCTTTATTTTCTTTCCAGAATTCAATATATATATTTTCGGTAATTCATTCTACCCAAAAAATATATCCAATCAGACCATAACATTCAATATTCCAATATATTCATCGTAGAATATCAAGTAATTACAGCAGAGAATATTAAATAATAAATGTGAGGGATCCAGTTGGATCCCTCCAACCTGTTTTCCCTACATCCACATATGTTAGAACAAATTAATATGCTAATTCCAGAATATACCCCACTATAATACATCCATCAATTCAACCATTCAAACAATTATTTAAAATTTAATCATTTAAATTTCAATTTAACTGAGTGAGATTAACTCACCTTCGCTATTATTTGCAATCCACTTCCATATTGACTCGGTCTCTTCACGATCGAAGACCTTGTATAACATTATACGGTTTATTAATATTTGAAAATAAATCAAAATTTTGAATTTGCCATTATATAATTTTAGTTCAACTTAATAATTAAATAATTTAATTTTAACCTAGTGATTTAATTTTAGACAAATTTCCTTTAAGAAAATAAAACTTTTAGTAGCTAAATACAATTAAACAAGTTAATTACCAAAATACGTTGCTTTTAAAAATAATCTAGTGAATAAAAATGTGTGTATATATTATTTATTTTATTTCAAAATAAACTATATAGGTTTTAAAATAAATTTAATTCTTACATAAACTTTAATATTCCTATATATATTTCCAAAACCTACCTTTATATATATACATATATATGCTGACTTAACAAAATTAAGCCTTGCTGTAAATATATCTGTTCTACTCCTACTATATATATATATATACACTAAATGTAAATAAGAATTCGTTTTTCTCTTCTTCTTTTTTTTTCTTTGCCAAGTTTTACTTTTACTATTAGCAGGTCGAATAAAAATAAAAGAATAAAAGAAGCCATACCCCCATATGGAGAACAACAGTCTCCCTACAAAGCCCTAACCGCCACATTCCGTCGTGCCCTCACCCACGCTCGCTACCCACTCGCAACTGCCCCGTCTTCGCCTCACTCTATCGATGACGAACCTCAACCCAGCAGTCGTCGCCTCCAGAACCACCAAGCACTAATCGCGACCGGTCTCCGAAACATTGAAATCCTAGACCCGTCGTCTCTCTATTCTCACTTGAACTCGAGCCCCAATTGAAGTCGCCCTGCTGCATCGTTGGAGAAGCATCGATGAAGCGCCGTCGAACGATGAAGCTCGAGTCGTTATCCGCCATCGCTACCCCGCTCACGCGAGGCTTGATCCATCACGACAATCGATCGAACGAATTTGATTTGCTCGATTTCTTTTCTTTTTATTTATTTTTTTATTTATTTATTTATTTATTTTTTTAACGGGTTTATTCGATTTGAAGGAAGAAAAGGTGAAGGGGGGTGTATGCGTTTACTGATTTAGGAGGATTGGAGGCCATACATTTATTTAGAAATGGGAAGTGAATCGAACGCCCCTATTTTGTTCGATTATGAAAAACTGAAGGCTTTGTTTATTTTTTTTTTAAAAAGAAGGGAAGAACGATATCTTCTTTCAGGTGAAAGATAAAGAAGAAGACGCGATGAAAAGATGGAAGGTGGCTTCACAGAGAAGGGTGACGATAGAGAAAGGCTAGGTCTGCTTATAGGGTGGATAAAGGATTTGAAATTTATATTTTTATACTCAAAATATCCCGTGGTCCAAATTCTAACCCCTAACCCCAATTTAAATGCAACGACTAGCGTTCATAGCGTTATACCGTTATATTTCCAAAACGGAACCAAAAAATCTTTAAATTCGAATTTAAAAGTGCTATCACCGTCCATATTATCAAAGTAAATTTTCCAAACCTTCAAACTATTTTTAACCGGCTTAAAACTCCAGATTCAATATTTAGCTCAACTTCAAATTATTTAAATCAATAATTTAATTATTAGATAAATGGTGATATTTGAAATTCAATTTAAAAGTTAACTTTCAAATATTTAAAATTAATTAAATATTCCAATTTTAAAGGCTTAAAAAGTCTGGGTCGTCACATGGCGCTACCTCCAAATAACCTTGCTGCTACGATTCCTGTTTCGACCATTGCCGGGTTGTGAGACTCGACGAGGTTTCGTCCACAAAGCTATGCTTTTCACAAAGCCATGCTTTGATCAAAAAAATGATCAACAAATGATCATCAACACAGCAGCACTTAGCATGCCACACTACCAAATTGGGAGTATATCGCTAATAACCTTCAACTACATAACCCCTGAGCTCGTACGTCTCAGAGAAGGGTGTTAAGCTAAGAGAATAAATCTCCGCCACCAAACAGAAATGTATATGAAAGAAATTGGCTTTATATCTCAAAGTATAGTGTCAGACACATGACCATACAAGTCTGTTCCAGGTTCGAACAGAACCGAAGGCACTTCCGAAGAAGCCCTTGCAAATCCGGGTAATCACAATCCTGATTGGACTTCTCATCACTAAGGGAATCTCTATACCATCGCGACTCAGTGCATAGACAATCGATAGATCATCCTATCGCTCTCGCAAATACCCGGTCTTCACCACCGGTCTTCAAATGCTATCCATAACGTTGTATCATTGTTCGGAATGGGTTATATGACACAAAGGTCCTCTCCCGGCTAAACCGAATAATGAGCGCAATACTTAAAAAACATATGGATATGGGATCTCAGTTAAATCACATCTTAAAGCCCAAAACCTTTCATTCAAATGGTTAAAACAAATTACCATTTCCAATCTTTTAAACAAAAATATTCATTTCAAAAACCTTCAATGGTTTAAACAATTTCCACACTTAAATCTTTTAAAAAAAGATTCACTGTAAGTCCCCTTTCAATTTAAAACAAGGTTCATCAATCTTTTAACAAAGATTCATTCATAACCTTTCGAAACAATTCCATTTCAAATGGGATTAACTCATCCGGTCTTTAAATCAAAGACTCA
Organism: Allium cepa; assembly: GCA_030765085.1. Classification (NCBI taxonomy): domain Eukaryota; kingdom Viridiplantae; phylum Streptophyta; class Magnoliopsida; order Asparagales; family Amaryllidaceae; genus Allium; species Allium cepa. Next base: position 64,211,865 of record CM060929.1, read on the forward strand.
TTTCATAGCTTTCAAAACAATTTCCAAATATTCATTCATAACTTTCAAAACAATCACCGTTTCAATCTTTTATATATAAAAGATACACCATTTAAAATCCTCTTCAATTTCAAAATAGGGTTCAACTATCTTTCACAAAGGTTCAATAATAGCTTCCAAAGCTGTTCCATTTCAAAATTTGAAATCTTTTCATCATAATTTGTAAAATTCCTTCCTTATATAAAAGCTATTATCATTTGAAATCACTTGTTTCCGTTTCGGAAAACCCGATTATAATTGCACGAGTTAAGGCCTTTCAAATATAACTTGAGTTAAATTCAAATTCTCAAAAACATACTTTTAAAATGGTTTAAAATCCCATATAAACACATTTATAACTTGTATAACCTTTTTAAGCCAAAATTTCCAAATTATTGAATTCAAATTCAAATATTGAATTCAAACCCAAATCAAAATATTTCAGATTTCAAACTAAGTCAAGTTATTTTAAAATTACTTTTATCTTCAAAACTTCTTTCCAATTATTTTTCAAATTCAACCCAATTTCATTTCCCAAAACCATTTGGATTCAAAATTCAAACTTTGAAACCATTTCAAAATATTAAATTCAAATATCTGTGACTTAACTGATTTCCTCGTGAAATCCATATTTGTGTGTGTATAGTGTGGTCCAAGGTTTTACACACAATAGTGCAACAATAAGCATCGCATCACAGATTCAAACACAAAAATATCGATAAGCAGTATAATTTATAACGCTTATCATCATTTACAGATCATAGATGAATAATATAAGTTCATCGTAGATAATAAATTATATCATAGATAAATAAATTACATCATAGCTCACAGCACAAATCAGGATAATTCATAACGTAAAGCATCATATATCAGGGATATCAAACAATTAAATTATCCATTCCAAACATCCATAAGTAATATCAATTAATTATCTGATTTATTTAAATCAGACTAATCACCAACCTTGGTTAATTAATGTTAATTAATTACAAACCATTTAATTGATTATTCTTAATTAATTACAAAAATTAATTAACCCTTAATTAATAATCATTCCTTAATTGTCTTCATTAATCAATTAACCTTTAATTTATTTGTCACATTAATTAGTTAATCCTAATTAATTTAAAAGAAGTAATTATCCTTAATTACTTAATTAACTCTTACCATTAATTGATTAATTTTATTAATTAACTAACCTTTAATTAATTAATTAATTACCTTAATTATATAAATTAATTACCCTTAATTAATTAACCTTTAAACACTTGATTAAATTAATCTTTAATAATCAATTATCAATCCTTAATTACTTTCATTAAGTAATTATTATATTATTATTTTTATTTATTTAATTATTTATTAATTACTTGATATCATTTAATTAATCTCTAATTAACAATCCTTAAGTACAAATTAATTATCCTTAATTAACTAATTAATCTTAAACCTTAATTAATTAATTCAAACCTTTAATTACTTATTTAATTAATCCAAATCATAATTAATTAAATAAATAAATTATCCATTTTAATTAACTTAATAATTCAAATCATTTAATCTTTATTTACTTAAAGATAAAAACATTACTTATTAATGATCAAATTATCATTATCAAAAGCATTTAAAAACAATTTTTTTAAAACTTTTCTTTCAAACTTTATTTTAAATTTAAGATTTAAAAGATGAGTACAAATTTGACTTTAAACAAAACTTAAAGACAATTCAAAAATCTTTAATTCACACGTCAAAGAAATATTCATTTCATAAAGAAGTTTAAAAGAAAAATTTAAATCCAATTTATGTTTAAATTCAAACCATAATTAAAAATACTCTTTGATATTCCAATTTGTTTAAAACATTTTAAATTTATAAACTTCTTTTTATTTCAAAATTGGAATGCATATTAAACTTTGATTCCAGATAAATCTTTAGATTTAAAAACCTATATACAATTTAAAACTTCATTTTTAAAATAGAAACTACTTAACCCTTTTTTTTAAAGTAGTTTAACAAGTTCAAGTTTAAAACTTTATTTTTTTTAATATTTAAAACTGAAATTTAAAACTAACATGAATTCTAGAATTTCAAACTTTGATTCAAAACTTAGTTTTAAACACTAGCTTTCATTAGAAAAACCTGTAGTTTTAAAAATCTAAACAAACATTACAGGTTTTGTTAAAACCTGTAACTCTTGTTAAACCCGAAACCCCACCCTTTTTACTTCGTCAAAACCCGTCCTCCCCGAGCCAACTACCCAGCATCTTCGAGTTTGAACCTGAGCATCCTTCTTCTCAATTTTTTTTAAAACTTAGATTAAAAAATATAAGGTTAAAACTAACGGGCAAAACACCCTCAACTGACACGACCTTCCTCCCTGTGCACATGCACCACCGCTGGAACCACTTCCTACCCACGACGTACCCTCCATCACATCCCTCTACGATACGACAACCCATAACGATCATCCAAACAAACTCACAATCTCTCGAATCAAATTCGAGCTTCCCAGAATGACTGGAACCCACAAACACCTCCAGCAAACTGCTTCATTCTCAATGCTCCAACCACCGTGTCGACTGCAACTTCGGCCACAACTACGTTAATGCTCATGCTACTATCTCCTTAAATCCTAGAGCACTCGATCACTCAGGGAGAACGTGACGATCAGAATTTTAAGAGTACCCCAAACTAGGTTTAAAAATTTAAAACAATCACCGCCGTCGCCACGACCATCAGAAACCTTCCCTGACATTTTTGCCAAGCACCCTGATCGTCAACCTAGATCCAACAGGTACCACGAACTTTCCAGTCACATAGATCATCAGATATCACCCAAAACCCATTTCTAGTTATTCCCAAAATTCACCATCAATACTTCATTAAAAATTTTGATTTTCTTTTTAAAATTCATATCTTCCAGTGACAATTCAGTTTATATAATTGTTTCATCCAATTTCAATATCCGAATTTTAACATTGATGTTAGAATGTCATTGCATTATTTGATTTCCAGGTGATTTTCAAACACAAGATACTTAAAACTATTTCTAGTAAGATTATAATTAAACTAATATATTTTGTTTGAACCCAAGTCCAAATGGTTATTCAAATAAAAAGAGCTTGAAGTTTTGATTGTAACTCAAATTCTGCAGTAAGGAAAACAGAGAATGTACAGAAGCATATATCCAACATGCATGGACAATGCAAGCATGTTCAGCAACACAACAAACATTTTTAAATGCAAATCCAGATATTTAAACCATAAAAGCAAATTCAAGGGTGAGTTTGCTTACTTGAAATTGAAGTTTGAACAGAGTAGTGAATTTCCTTTTTCTTTTGTCCAAGTTTTATTTTTGATTTGCTCTTATTTTTTTTTCTTCCTGCAGTTGCAACCAGAAAGGATTCTAAAGTTTGATCTTGATTTGTTTCCCTGCAACTGGTTAATTTTATTGATTAGATTCCTATTTTACTATTGATTTACAACATTAAATTCGAAGCTTAAAAAAATTTACTTGCCTTTACTTTATTTGATAGAATTGCACTGCTCTAATCTTCATTTTCTAGATTTGCTTGAGTTTGTTTCAGATTTTTTTTCTTTGTTTCACTTGGCCTTAAGTCTCGAAAGATTGTTGTTTTGTTTCAGATTTTCAAATGTTTGAAAGAAAACGGCCTGATTTTCTTACTAACTTTTATTATGTATCTCTAATTTTAATTGAAAGAAAACTTTAACTTGCCACTTGTTATTTACAAATAAAGATATGCTTACACTTGTTAATGGTTTGAGTAAATATTTTTACAAATTTCATTGGAGACAAAATTTTATGTTTATATCCTTGTCTTGAATTAATTTAGAATTTTTATTTTAAACCCTTGTTTTAATTAATTCATGCATTTGCATTTAAACCTTATTTTATTTACAAATCATGTTTTAATTTAAATTATGAATTTATATCTTTATATGTTTATATATTTTTAACTTCTATAACTTTTAAATAGCTATTCAAAAATTACTAGCTTCAAAATATAACTTCTAAATCAAAATATCTATTAATAATCTAAAATCTTTTATCTATATAAATAAACAAACATGTATACATATATGTACATTAGAACTTATTCTTTAAATGGCTTTTAGAAATTTAAATTATATTGAATTTAAATCATAACTTCTAAATCAAAATTCTTATTTATTTTCAATACATTTTTATTTGAAATTCAAATTCAAATTCCAAATTTATAATCTATTTGTGAAATATTTACCTTTGAATCCAAATAGGAATTTTATTAAAAATCAATTTATTGAATTTCTTAAATCAATTCCTTATTTACTATTATTTGATATATATTTATTCAAATCAAATTCAAATGATCTTATAAAAATCCATTTATATAAATAAATAAACATGCATCTAATTGAATTTTAAAATTCAAACACAATTCAGATTTTTATTCACAATTTAATTTCAAAAATTAAATTAATTATCAAATTATCTTAACTAAATTTACAAGGATGTTACAGATTCCCCCCTTAAGAAAATTTCATCCTCGAAATTTGAAAGTAGGGTAACAACAAAGATCAAATGATAGATAGAGAAATAATTTATCAAATTGAAATATTTATTCTGCATTTGGCTTCCCAAATCAGAATATCACTAATAATGGATACAAGAATGAATCAAGATACTCGAGTCACCAGATCTACGAATATACGGGGATATTGGTTAGTTCAAAGGATAACTAACCCCTCGTAGATTATATCTGGACCCCAATAGAATAAATAGATATATGGGTGCAGTCCAAAATTTTTAGTTTAAACAACTAAAATATACCTATCAACCATAGCAACCAAAGCAACCAAAGCAAACAATTCATCCAAACAAATAATTCTGACCCATTTGGAGTTTATGTCCCATGCAAAATCAAAGCTTCTTCCTGGAGCTGTCAGGAATCATCAAAGAATTGAGAAGACGAACCAAAGTAGATTGATAGAGAAAGACGTTTCCGCTATTGCAGGGTATCGACCATTTGTAGTCGTACTTCCCTGTCCCATATCTCGTCCTCTTCTCGCACTCATACTTACTACCAATGGATAGTAAGAGAATTTACTGAGGCATTCGAATGGATATCTTAAGGATATACTCATTCTAGGGTATACTTCACCCTATCTCTAATGAGTTACCTAATGTGTTATACTCCTGAGCTAAAGTTTCAACCTTCAGCTCTGATACCAATTCTAACGACCCTGACTCGACCTTCGAAAATGGACACCAAATACGACACTCGTATTCCAGTGCCACAGATCCAAAAGTCGAATCTGGTTCGCCGGAGCTTATAACACATCAAGTATAACAACACAGCGGAAGAAAAGAAATGAATATCATGATATGCAACATTCGATACAACAATGATACAATATGAATCAATATCAGAGATACAAGATAACAATACTACAGCGGAATAACAATATGATATAGCAGTATAAAACAAAGACCCCAGATATAACTCCAATCCAATGCTCCAAAGCTAAAACTCCGCACCACTAGCTCGAACCACCATCACGTTGCACCAAGCTGAGCAAGTCTAGTCCATGAATCCGAAGATGCCAAAGAAATCCAAAGAGAAAGCTGAAGGGTATCAAATCGATATCTACTATCTACTATCCGAAAAACCCAACTCTAGACTGCCCGTGTGGAAAATTGTGGGCACCTAGAGTTTAGGAAGGGAACAATAAACTCCGGGTCAGTCATGGGACTGGTATGAGCAAACAAAAAACAGTTTATCTTTTTAAAACAAACAAAAGAATTTAAAACATTGAAATCCGCAATGCTTTTTGGAAAATGAAACTACCATAAGACCTCCCACCACACATACAATGCAAACACAGATTTGGAGGAGATTTCTTCTTATGATAGTCAAAAATGCTTGATACGCGAAATCCATTTGATATTATTATTATAAGTCCATAGTGTAGAAAAACCCTTTCGAAAGTATAATATTAATCTTAGCCAGCATACCACATTTCGTCGTATGCCTACTATAGCTACCATGTTCAATAGCAGGTTACCACCACATTCCATGGCAGGTTGTACAACTAAAACCGTACAGGGCTCGTATTGTTTTGTTTGGATTTCCAACAAATGGTTGGGCAAAGGAACTTCCCATATAAAATAAAATGGAACGCCTCTCGAGGGACGTCCCCGGACCCTAACCGGATCTCTGCTACACAAGGCTAGGTTACCCCTGCCCGGAAGTAACTACTGACATGAGTATGCCATCCCCTGGTCGTTACCGACCTTTATCCGAGGGCTCTCAATCCAATAACCACATAGTAAAGTATCCGGGCTCCATACCATGATACCAACTTTCAAGAGAAAACCACATAAGTAAATATCTGGGCTTCATACCATGATAACACTTCTGATCTATAAGGAAATAGTCTGTGACGGCCCGGAATTTTCGAGCATTTAAAATCGGAATATTTAATTGATTTTTAAGTATTCAATAGAGCAATTTTAACTTGAATTAACGAATATCACAATTTATTCGATAATTTAATTATTGAATTAAATAATTTGAAGTTGGGAAATTATTGAATCTAGAATTTTAAGCCGATTAAAATAATTAGAAGACTTATAAAATTTATATTGAGGATATTGAAGATAATAGAAGTTTTAGAATTTAAATTAATAGTGATTTATTCAGTTTTGAAATTTCATCGTTTAAATTGAATTTAAGAAATAGCCTTCCGTGGCACAGTCTTGGAATTTGATGAAACCAGTTCCATTGGATCCGTAATATTGTATTATTATCGAATTTCAAATTTCGTTGGGATCAGAGTTGTCGTGTGATCGTACGGCATGGAAACGTATTGAAATCTATATCGGAAATTCGGGTCGATTTAAATTTAAGCATGAATTAAATTTAGACATTGTTTAAACAGTCAAATCCTTTCACGTCCATCCTTTCTTTCTTTTTCAGTTTAAAAATCACGGCGATAAGATCGTGCAAAGCACACTACCTTGGCTTTCCAAACACGATTCTTCACTCTTCTTCTGGAAGCCAAAAATCGAGCATTCTAGGTATTTTCGCACCCTTATTCTCACAGCTCCAAACCCTCTCACGAATCGATTTTAATGGCAGAAGCCTCTGCATCTAATTTTTTTAAAAAAAAAACGTAAATAATAAGTCGCACCCCCTTTTCCTCTTCAGGACCTCGAATCAATTCCCCTTGAAACCGAATTCATTTTCATAAAAAAAAAAGGAAAAGAGGGCACAACCGAATGTCTTCCTTCTTTTGCCCTTCGACAATCGACGACTCATGCAGTTCAATTGAAGTCGATCGCACTCGGGATCTGGGCGGCTGCAAGGGATGGTCGCGCTCGCGAGTTGGGTGAGGATTCGATAGTGTATCGCGCGTGTGGATTCGCGTTAGGGCTATGCGGCGAACGATGAGCGTGGCTTCGAGGGGTTTAGGCTGGCGCCGAGGAGCTCAGGCGGGGTTCTAGGGTTTGCTCGCGGCGGCGAGTAGGATTTCGCGATGGTGTCGCGATACGACTTGAGGCCGAGGTAGTTGTTTTTATTTAATTAATTTATTTCTCAGTTAAATCTAATTTAAATTTATATATATGTTGGATGATATAGCAAAAAAAAGAAATTACAACTGCAGTTTTCAATTTTTTTATATATATACATGAACACAGAATTGTAAGGTATATAGGTTTATGGAATTTTTGTTTGTCAGATACAAAAAGAATTTTTTTTATATATATACATACGTGTTTAATCTTGCTGTTTAAATTTTTTTAGAAGTATTAAAGTGATTTATACATTATAATATCATATTACAATGAGTATTTACAAACTAATAAATTGTGATGAAGTGGTAAATTAGTTTGGGAATTTCTAAATTGATATTACTCAAGTTGAAACCTGAGTTTAATATGTTGATTTTTAGTCCATTAAATTTATCTTAGTTAAAGTACAAATTATTAAATTGAATTAAAATATATATAAAGAAAAACTGGTTTAAAATTTACTACTTCGGTTAAATTAAATCGAAGGTTAAAATTTAATTATTTGTAAACAAAATAAATAAATGGTGAATAATTGTTTGATTGGTTCAAATAATAATAAACCGTGAATTATTATACAAGGTGTAAAAATCAAGGAAGCAAGTCAGTTTGGAATGGATTGAGAACAGCAAAGCAAAGGCGAGTTAATCTCACTCAATTAATTTAAATTTAATTGAATAAATTTAAATAATTGTTTGAATGGTTGGAATTGATGGATGTGCTACAGTATGTTATATTCTGGAATTGGTATATTATTGTGCTAACATCTTTGGATGCAGGGAAAACAGGTTGGAGGGATCCAACTGGACCCCTCGAAATTATTTAGATTGTTTAATATTCTGTGGTCTGAATATTTGATATTCTGTGATGACTGTATGAATAATTGAAGTATTGAATGGTATGGTTGGATTGAATATCTCAGTAAAATAATTACCAAATCTCTAGAATTTTATTTACAAAGAAATAAAAGAGTAAATTTTTAAGTAAAATAATTCTAGTGAATTGGAATAAATTAAAAATGAATTGAAAATAAAATAAAATAAAAGAGATTGCAAAACTCTAACAAATTTGGAATAAGAGAAATTTGAATTATTAGGGTAATAATAAATAGTAAAGCTTAAGTGATATCATTTGAATAAATAAAGAATTTATTTTAAATGAGATTTGGAATTTTTAAAACTGGAATATTAAATCAAATAATAAAATAAGGGTGGATATTTTAAATATGAATTCAAAGTGGAAATTTATAAAGGAATGGAAATTCGTTTAAAAATAAATAGTGATTCATTTTCAAAGATGTGAAAGAGAAGAGTGTTTCCCTGGATAGCCAAGTACGATTTTCAAGCAAATTTTGAATAAAAGTTAAAGGTTTTAATGTTGTTTTAAAAAGCATATCTTAGAAAATTTATTATTTTTAAATGTTAAAATTCTAAAGTAAATATTTTTTTAAACCTATTATCGTAGTAATTATTAAATGACTTGGTATTTGTTTTTATTAGAAAAATCTAGTTTTATATTTTATAAAAGTAGACTTATTTATTAAATATTCCTAAGGTATATATTTTAATTAAGTATTAAAGTAGTATTAAATTTTTAAGGTTATGAAGTATATTTTATAACTAAGTGCTTTTAAATTATTTTAAAGCTAAAAGTATTTTTACTTGGCGTTTCAGTGGGAATAAATATTGGGAAATTATTCCGGGAAAGGAATATGTTTGCAAACTGTTTTCAAAGTGTTTGAAAGTGAAAATATATCCTGTGAAGATATTTTTGAGGTTAATAAATAATTTGGGAAAATTATTTATTGGTTGATGGTTGTCTGTGAATATTAATTGATAGCTAAATCACCGACTATCAATATTGGACAAATACGCTGATCGTTTCGAAGAGACCGGGATCGAGATTTGTTTCTCGAAAACCGCTTCGATCCGGTTTGTACGTTTCGTGAAAACATTTTTGTATTCGAAGATGGAGCAGTGAAGTACGAGGGCTAGTCACTACTAATCCTAAGGATATTTTCAAAATGGATGTAGTAGGAATAGTGCCTTCGGTTCCATTCGGACCCGGGACGGGCTTGTACGGATGAATGCTTGCGAAAACATCGTCAGGTGGACGATGGGCATTCTAAGGGATATGTTCTAAAAAGGTAACGCTTAGCCTCAAGCCTCATCAAATGGGAATGACTGAAAATCAGGGGTTATGCAGCAAGGCTAGGTGGGTAGCACCCAAGCAGGGTGAGGTCATTCCTGTCTAGATGTCCCTTTTTATTTCGGCTTAGTGGGCGGTTGCTGATCCCAACCGCGGGGTGATCTCACTCGGGATTATCCAGTAAGGGGTAGTCCCGGTCTTGTGTTGCAGGGGAGTGGGCGTACTCCTAGGTACGGTGATCTAGGCCTCGTACTGTGACAGGTGGTACCCCAATGCCTAGTCATTGGTTGGAAATCCATTCTCCCTACGAGCCTTTTACGAGTTTTGTTTGTATTACCCACTCTGTGGCTAGTAGTTGGAATTTAATCATGTAACAATTTCGACTATTTTATAAGTATTTGTATATATAGACCCTATTATAATATCAGAGGATTTCTATAAAAAGTGTTTTAGCTACTGTAAGGTAAAAACCCGACATGTTTATTTGTGGCGTGGTCTTACGAGATGCTTTTGTTTTCAAAAGATTTTGAAACTTAAATAATCAATTGAGTGTGATTTTCTCACGCTGGTATTCCAGACTGACTCGGGTATTATTTAACTGTAATGCTCGGGTCAGACCGAGTATTATAGGATATAAGTTTTGATGCTGTGGAGCTCAGGAGACGAGCTGGATGACGATACGTACTCTCGTACTTGTTTATATATATATATTCCGCTATTTGAGTTGTGCATGCATTGTATGATATTGATGTTGAGCTATGATTGATGTACTCTGATGATGTAATATATAAACAGAAATATTTGATGTTGAGTAAAGATTATTAATTATCTATTATGTTTTATTCCGCTGCGATGGTTAGATTCTGTCGTTGTTTTCTATTTTCTTCTTCTACCTCTTCTTCTTTAACCCAAATGGTTCGTATTTCTGCGCAACTTGAGTTGATTGATGTATAATAGTGTTGACTCAAGGGGTATGGATTTGCGGGTCGTTTCACTGTCATACCCTCAGGAGGCGCTACCTCCAAATAACCTTGCCGCCACAATTCCTGTTTTGACCATTACCGGGTTGTGAGGCTCGACGAGGTTTCGTCCACAAAGCTACGCTTTTCACAAAGCCATGCTTTGATCAAACAAATGATCAACAAATGATCATCAACACAGCAGCACTTAGCATGCCACACTACCAAATTGGGAGTATATCTCTAATAACCTTCAACTACATAACCTCTGAGCTCGTATGTCTTAGAGAAGGGTGTTAAGCTAAGAGAATAAATCTCTGCCACCAAATAGAAATGTATTTGAAAGAAATTGGCTTTATATCTCAAAGTGTAGTGTGAGACACTCGACCATACAAGTCTGTTCCAGGTTCGAACAGAACCAAAGGCACTTCCGAAGAAGCCCTTGCAAATCCGGGTATTCACAATCCTGATCGGACTTCCCATCACTTAGGGAATCTCTATACCAGCACAACTCACTGCAGAGACAATCGATAGGTCATCCTATCGCTCTCGCAAATACCCGGTCTTCACCACAGGTCTTCAAATGCTATCCATAACGTCGTATCATTATTCGAAATGGGTTATATGACACAAAGGTCCTCTCCCGGCTAAACCGAATAATGAGCGCAATACTTAAAAAACATATAGATATGGGATCTCAGTTAAATCACAGCTTAAAGCCCAAAACCTTTCATTCAAATGGCTAAAACAAATTACCATTTCCAATCTTTTAAACCAAAAGATTCATTTCAATAACCTTCAATGGTTTAAACAATTTCCTCACTTAAATCTTTTAAACAAAAGATTCACTTTAAGACCCCTTTCAATTTAAAACAAGGTTCACCAATCTTTTAACAAAGATTCATTCATAGCCTTCCAAAACAATTCCATTTCAAATTGGATTAACTCATCCGGTCTTTAAATCAAAGACTCATTTCATTGCTTTCAAAACAATTTCCAAAGATTCATTCATAACTTTGAAAACAATTCCCGTTTCAATCTTTTATACATAAAAGATACACCATTTAAAATCCTCTTCGATTTCAAAATAGGGTTCAACTATCTTTCACAAAGATTCAATTATAGCTTTCAAAGCCGTTCCATTTCAAAATTTTAAATCTTTTCATCATAATTTGTAAAATTCCTTCCTTATATAAAAGCTATTATCATTTGAAATCACTTATTTCCGTTTCGGAAAACCCGATTATAATTGCACGAGTTAAGGCCTTTCAAATATAACTTGAGTTAAATTCAAATTCTCAAAAACATACTTTTAAAATGGTTTAAAATCCCATATAAACACATTTATAACTTGTATAACCTTTTTAAGCGAAAATTTCCAAATTATTGAATTCAAACCCAAATCAAAATATTTCAGATTTCAAACTAAGTCAAGTTATTTTAAAATAACTTTTATCTTCAAAACTCCTTTCCAATAATTTTTCAAATTCAACCCAATTTCATTTCCCAAAACCATTTGGATTCAAAATTCAAACTTTAAAACCATTTCAAAATATTAAATTCAAATATCTGTGACTTAACTGATTTCCTCACGAAATCCATATTTATGTGTGTATAGTGTGGTCCAGGGGTTTACACACAATAGTGCAACAACAATCATCACATCACAGATTCAAACACAGAAATATCGATAAGCGGTATAATCTATAACGCATATCATCATTTACAGATCATGGATGAATAATATAAGTTCATCGTAGATAATGAATTATGTCACAGATAAATAAATTACATCATAGCTCACAGCACAAATCAGGATAATTCATAACGTAAAGCATCATATATCAGGGATATCAAACAATTAAATTATCCATTCCAAACATCCATAAGTAATATCAATTAATTATCTGATTTATTTAAATCAGACTAATCACCAACCTTGGTTAATTAATGTTAATTAATTACAAACCATTTAATTGATTATTCTTAATTAATTACAAAAATTAATTAACCCTTAATTAATAATCATTCCTTAATTGTCTTCATTAATCAATTAACCTTTAATTTATTTGTCACATTAATTAGTTAATCCTAATTAATTTAAACGAAGTAATTATCCTTAATTACTTAATTAACTCTTACCATTAATTGATTAATTTTATTAATTAACTAACCTTTAATTAATTAATTACCTTAATTATATAAATTAATTACCCTTAATTAATTAACCTTTAAACACTTGATTAAATTAATCTTTGATCATCAATCCTTAATTACTTTCATTAAGTAATTATTATATTATTATTTTTATTGATTTAATTATTTATTAATTACTTGATATCAATTAATTAATCTCTAATTAATAATCCTTAATTACAAATTAATTATCCTTAATTAATTAATCTTAAACATTAATTAATTAATTTAAACCTTTAATTACTTATTTAATTAATCCAAATCATAATTCATTAATTAAATAAATCATCCATTTTAATTAACTTAATAATTCAAATCATTTAATCTTTATTTACTTAAAGATAAAAACATTAATTATTAATGATCAAATTATCATTACCAAAAGTATTTAAAAACAATTTATTTTAAACTTTTCTTTCAAATTTCATTTTAAATTTAAGATTTAAAAAATGAGCACAAATTTGAATTTAAACAAAACTTAATCAAAAATCTTTAATTCACATGTTAAAGAAATATTCACTTCATAAAGAAGTTTAAAAGAAATTTAAAACCCAATTTATGTTTAAATTCAAACCATAGTTAAAAATACTCTTTGATATTCCAATTTGTTTAAAACATTTTAAATTTAAAAACTTCTTTTTATTTCAATATTGGAATGCATATTAAACTTTGATTCCAGATAAATCTTTAGATTTAAAAACCTATTTACAATTTAAAACTTCATTTTTAAAATTCAAACTACTTAACCTTTTTTTTAAAGTAGCTTAACAAGTTCAAGTTTAAAACTTAAAAACTGAGATTTAAAACTAACTTGAATTCTAGAATTTCAAATTTTGACTCAAAACTTAGTTTTAAGCACTAGCTTTCATTAAAAAAACCGTAGTTTTAAAAATTTAAGCAAACATTACAGGTTTTGTTAAAACCTGTAACTCCTGTTAAACCCGAAACCCCACCCTTTTTACTTCGAGTTCAAAACCCGTCCTCCCCTAGCCAACTACCCAGCATCTTCGAGTTCGAACCTGAGTATTCTTCTTCTCATATTTTTTTTTTTAAAACTTAGATTAAAAAATTTAAGGTTAAAACTAACGGGAAAAACACCCTCAACTACATCGAGTTTATACTCGAGCTTCCTATCCATATTTCTCGAATCAGCCTTCGAGACAACACACAACCCCAATCACTGACACGACCTTGCTCCTTGTGCACATGCACCGCCGCTGAACCACTTACAACCTACGACGTACCCTCCGTCACATCCCTCTACGATACTACAACCTATAACGATCATCCAAACAAACTCACAATCTCTTGAATCAAATTCGAGCTAATCCACAAACACCTCCAGCAAACTGCTTCGTTCTCAATGCTCCGACCACCGTGTCGACTGCAACTCCGACCACAACTATGTTAATGCTCCAGCTACTATCTCCTTAAATCCTAGAGCACTCGATCACTCAGGGAGAACGTGACGATCAGAATTTTAAGAGCACCCCAAACTAGGTTTAGAAATTTAAAACAATCGCCGCCGTCGCCACGACCATCAGAAACCTTCCCTGACATTTTTGCCAAGCACCCTGATCGTCAACCTAGCTCCAACAGGTACCACGAACTTTCTAGTCACATAGATCGTTAGATATCACCCAAAAACCCATTTACAGTTATTCCCAAAATTCAGCATCAATACTTCATTAAAAATTTTGATTTTCTTTTTAAAGTTCATATCTTCCAGTGACAATTCAGTTTATATAATTGTTTCATCCAATTTCAACATTCGATTTTTAACATTGATGTTAGAATTTCACCACATTATTTGATTTCCAGGTGATTTTCAAACACAAGATACTTAAAACTATTTCTAGTACTTAGATTATAATTAAAGTAATATATTTTGTTTGAATCAAAGTCCTAACGGTTATTTAAATAAAAAGAGCTTGAAGTTTTGATTGTAACTCGAATTCTACAGTAAGGAAAACAGAGAATGTACAGAAGCATATATCCAACATGCACAGACAATACAAGCATGTTCAGCAACTCAACAAACATTTTTAAATGAAAATACGGATATTTAAACCATAAAAGCGAATTCAAGGGTGAGTTTGCTCACCTGACATTGAAGTTTGAACAGAGCAGTGAATTTCCTTTTTCTCTTGACCAGGTTTTAGTTTTGATTTGCTCTTATTTTTTTTCTTCCTGCAGTTGCAACCAGAAAGGATTCTAAAGTTTGATCTTGATTTTTTTTCCTGCAACCGGTTAATTTTATTGATTAGATTCCAATTTTACTATTGATTCACAACATTAAATTCGAAGGTTAAAGTAAATTTACTTGCCTTTACTTTATTTGATAGAATTGCACTGCTCTAATCTTCATTTCCAGATTTGCTTTAGTTGTTTCAGATTTTTTCATTGTTTCACTTGGCTTTAAGTTTCGAAAGATTGTTGTTTTGTTTTAGATTTTCAAATGTTTGAAAAAATGGCCTGATTTTCTTACTAACTTTTATTATGTATCTCTAATTTTAATTAAAAGAAAACTTTAACTTGCCACTTGTTATTTACAAATAAAGATATGATTACACTTGTTAATGGTTTGAGTAAATATTTTTACAAATGTCATTGGAGACAAAATTTTATGTTTATATCCTTGTCTTCAATTAATTTAGAATTTTTATTTTAAACCCTTGTTTTAAATTAATTCATGCATTTGCATTTAAACCTTATTTTATTTACAAATCATGTTTTAATTTAAATTATGAATTTATATCTTCATATGTTTATATATTTATAACTTCTATAACTTTAAATAGCTATTCAAAAATTATTAGCTTCAAAATATAACTTCTAAATGAAAATATCTATTGATAATCTAAAATCTTTTATCTATATAAACAAACAAACATGTATACATATATGTACATTAGAACTTATTCTTTAAATGTCTTTTAGAAATTTAAATTATATTCAATTTAAATCATAATTTCTAAATTAAAATGCCTATTTATTTTCAATACATTTGTATTTGAAATTCAAATTCAAATTCCGAATTTCTAATCTATTGATAAAATATTTACCTTTGGATTGCAAATAGGAATTTTATTAAAAATCAATTTATTGAATTTCTTAAATCAATTCCTTATTTACTATCATTTGATATATATATTTATTCAAATCAAATTCAAATGATCTTGTAAAAATCCATTCATATAAATAGATAAACATACATCTAATTGAATTTGAAAATTCAAACACAATTCTGATTTTTATTCACAATTTAATTTCCAAAATTAAATTAATTATCAAATTATCTTAACTAAATTTACAGGGATGTTACAGTTGGACAACAGAGAAGCATATATGCATATACACAGTAATGCATACCACAATTCATACTTATAAACACATGCATATACATGTTCATCACATTCATTTCCTTAACATCAAATAAACATCAAAACATATCAAAGATTCAATCTTAAATGGGTCAAGCTTGCTCATCTCTGTGTGTTGAAATAGAGGACTGATGAATATTTTTTATGCCTGGAACTGGAATGGTTTGAATTTGAACTTGATGTTTGATTCTGTTTTGCTTTGCTGTTTAAATTCGATCTTACTTTTGTTTTAATGCTCTGATACTTTAGTTTAATTCTAGAACTTGATTGATGTCAAGTTGCCATCTGCATGCTTGAACTTTTGGTTTGCTTATAGGCTTGAAACTTGATCATCTGAAGTTGTTTACAGGTTTTCATTTCTCATCTGTTTTGATCTGAATTTGGTTTCCAGATTTGCTTTAAAAACTTTACTTGATTGTTTGATCTGCTACTTAATGTTTTAGTTGAATCTAGGCTTGATTGCTTCATGTAAAAATGCAAGAGATTGTTTGTAAAGATTGTTTGCCTTGTTTTGTTTCTTCTCTGGTTGAAGTTTTGATATTGAAGAATTTGAACTGAAACTTTATCTAATTTCCAGGTTTTAGATTTGTTTAAATGAAGGAAAGAAATTTGAGAAAATGAAGATGAAGAGAAAGGTTTAACTTTGATCTGAAAATGAATATCCAGTTTTTTTCTTTCTTTAAATTATATTTGTATGATTTAATCTTCAAAAGAAGAAATGATGTTGCCACTTGTTTACTTGCATGATTTCCTAAATTACAAATGTCTAAATCCAATTTTAAAATAACAACACTTGTTATTTTGTAAATTATTAGTGTGACACATGTCATTTAATAATTTAAATTTGTTTTATCATGTTTCCTTAAACCTTATTAAGTCTCATATTAACTTAAACTACTATATTTATTAATAAAAATTATTTTCAAATATATAAGAAAAGCATTTTAAATGTTTAATTAAATCTTACTTATATATTTACAAACCAATTTTATTCATATATATGTTTTCTTACAAATTTCTAAAAGATATGTATACTTTAAGACTTTTATTAAAGCTCATTTTAAATTCAAGTTATTTTTTTAAATGAATAAATTTTTATACTTATACATTTCCTATTATTTAATCTTATATAACTTTTTAAGGAAAATGTTTTAAAACTTAATTTCTATAATAAATCCCATTTATTTATAAATATTTACATTTTTCTATTATTTTATTTTTATACAACTTTTTAAAGAAATGATTTAAAATGTAATTATACATAAATTACAAATTATATATGCATATTTATTAATTCCTTAAGACATAAAGATTTTTTTAACTTCAATTTATAAAACATTTACTTTTGAATCCCAAATCAATATATATTTATACCTATATATACATTATAATATTTGAAAGCAAATTAATTTTAAAATATGGAGTTTTCAAATCCAATTTTTTATTCAAAAGGTTTTTATTCTATTTTTAAATTTCAAATTCAGAAATTAATATACAATCAATTTGTATTTTGTTAACGCTAAAATTGGACGCTAACACCCCAGTGTATGTAGTGAAAATGTGAAAGCACCACCCGTTGGTACGGAAACTAGAGATAAGCAGGAAATAACAGAGAAATAGTAAAGAGACAACAGTTTTTATAGTGGTTCGGCTTATTGTCTAGCCTACGTCCACTTTAATCCTCTTTATTGCTGATTCGATTACAACTTTTACAATGATCTTTGATTACAACACAATCAAGACGAGTAGCTAGAACTTCGATGTAGAAAGGCTCTTCGAATTCATATTGAATTAGTTAGATCTTACCCAAAATTGGTTGAAGCGTCTTCGGTGTTTGAAGTGTTGAAGGAGTTGAGAAAACAGCAAAGTATAGGCGTTCCAGAAATCATCCAAAAGTCCCTCTTCAGTTTGAGCAGGCGAGGTATTTACAGGGAAAACTTGAAGGTAGGTCGTAGGTCGTGAGCGAGCTAGGGGTAGGTCGTAGGTCATGAGCGACCTAGGGAGCACACGTTACGGCTTATCAGGGTTGCATTTGGTCAACTGAGCGGGATAGTAGGTCGTAACGACCTATGGGAGAGTGGTAGGCGACTTTAACATGTCGAGGCATCAAGTGGAGCGACCTAGGCTGGGTTCAGGAGCAGCAGCGACCTAGTGCTAGTTCGACCTATAATCAAGCGACATAAGGACATGAGGCTTGTAGCTTGCTAAGTCATTAATTCACTAGGTCGTTAACTCGCTAGGTCGTGTGGTTTCTTTGTTGCGATGTACTGCTGTCTCGTATTGATTGCTCGGCCGTTAGCTCGTCACAATTTTATGTCACTAGGTCGCTTGAACTTTATCTCGTTAGGTCGCTTGCGCTTTATCTTGTTAGGTCACTAAGTCGCTAGCTGTTACCATGTTAACTCGTTGGAGGCTTTGGATCGTTAGGTCGCTGAAATCCTTAACCCGCTGGATAGCTTGCCTTCCTTGAGTAATTTAGTCGCCGTTCAGAATAAGGTTAACACTTGCCCCTCGAAGTGTACGCCTATGTAATAGGTCGTGTGCTTCGATCTAACTCTTTTAGGTCGTGAGCGACTCAATAAGCTCGCTAACTCGCGTGTCGATACATCTTTTCCTCTTTCTTCTATATAAGCCGTTAGCTCGCTTCATCCTCTTCATTGAACTGTTTACTTCTGCCGCCATTGCTACACCAGAGCTCAGAGACTAACACGAAAATTTTCCTTTTTCATCTCCAATCGTCAATTCCAATAGTGAATTTAGGTAACTTCGAGCATTTATTCACCGCGTTCACCACCGATTCTCCCATAATCATCTCCACACAATTTTTGTTGTTATGTTGAAAAATTGCATTCGGATTTGCCCTTCGATTCTTGCCGAATTGGAAGACTTCTTTTTGGCTGTTTTTTGTCTGCTCGCCCTTATCTGTTTGCCATTTTCTCATCAACGATTCCCTATTATCATTTCCAAGAACATGTTACTTTCTTTTGCAAGTAGTTTGTTTCATCCAAAGCAGTGTACTTCATTGTTAAGTGAGTCCACGGGCAGACGCAAGCTATCTAACCGGATGTCCGTTTGCACAAACGATCGCAATCAGTTAGCAAGGGCCTGGAACCTCCTCATTAAGGAGGTGCCCCTCCGGTGGAATCGCTAACCTTTTGCGTGAAGCACTTCTTACTTGAGATTTGAACCTGGAATTTTTGTGGCTTGACATTTGTTTATTGAGTGATTTTAGGGATCGCTTGGCCTTGTGATAGGTGAGCTTTTTTTTAGTGGCCTGCAATATTAGATCGACATTTTAGCAATACATTTAAAGTATTTACACATCGAAATAAAACAAGCATTTTATAATAGTAGAGAACACAAGATTTATAGTAAAATCAGTGTGAACCAATACAAAAATGATACATCCATAATCATTTTACAAATTTAAGCATTGCTTTTAAGCAAACTATGGACGCAAGTGCTCGTTGTTTCAGGCTCTCGGAATTGGATCTCATTAGTACTTGCTGACAAGACTTTCATAGGGACCAATCCCAATAATTAAGTTTTGCCTGAACTTCAATACTATTTGAGAGAATCCGCCTTTATGTTCTCTTCTCGGGATATATGGCGCTCCCTAGCCTTTGACAAATAAGCAGGCAGATTTCTTCCTTTAGTCTGAAACTCTTTCTTGACTTGGCATACGACAATCCGGGGCATATCTCAAAGCGTGAGCGTATCTTTGCATCTCACCCCAGCTTCTGCCCGCTGGGTGAGGACCCTCTGTGACAACATTAATGATAGGCCTTTCGGACTCCTACGCTGCAGCTCTCTCACCTGAACCGGATTGATAAGCAGGAATTTGTTGCCCCTGAGCAGATGAGGTTGGGTCGTTTCTGTTTCTCTTCACATATTGTTGAAGTTTATTCTGGCTCAACAGCTCCTCAATCAAACTCTTTAGATGGTGGCATTCATTAGTGTCATGGCCGGGTTGATTGTGGAATCGACAGAATCATCCATTATGCGCAACATTTTTCCCAAGCCTCAACTTAGGTGGTTTAGGGTATTCAACAACATCCTTGGTTGCAAAAAAGATATTTTCTAGAGTATCAGTTAAAGGAGGAAAATCTGAAGGTTTAAAGTAGTAAGTTTTCTTTGTATCTTTTTGCTTTTTTCCATCATCATTTTTCCTCTTCTGACCACCAGATTTCTTTTTTTTGGAAGCAACGTTGTTATTCTCAACTTCATTCACGATCACTTTTACGGTACAAGAAGGCTCTCTAAGAGCATAAATTCATCGGCCTTCCTGTAGAATTTCCCAAATTCACTAGATTTGTCGATAGCTCGCATCAAGTAAGTGAGAATCATTCGAGGCTCCCCGTTGTCAACTTCGGCTAAGGCTATATTGAAGCGGTTTAAAAAAGATTTGAGAGGCTCTCCGAGGTTTTGTTTGAGGCTGGATAGTGACATTATATCCTTGGCCTTCGCAGCATATAACCTGAATTGATCTTTGAATTTCCGAGTTAAGTCAGAGAATTGATCCGCAGAACGAACTGGTAGCTTTGTGAACCAAAGCAGAACCACTCCTTCCAAATACACCAGAAAATACCTACACTTGATTTCATCCGATGCTCTGGCACCAGTCATATGCCAGTCGTACTTGCATAAGAATTGGTTAGGATCGCTTGTTCCCCGATAAGCTGGAATAGTGGGAGGAACAAACTTCTTTGGAAATTCGGCCTTCAAGATCCTTTCAGTGAATGGAGTCTTGCTTGGAGCAAACCCCATTCATTCTCGTATTCTTCCCTTTGCATGCTTTCTCTCATAATTTTTTGAATCATTCCCAAGAGGTATTCCTCATCATTCAGAGGCCCCGCGGGACTGACATCAACTACTTTCTCGGAAGCTTGCCTGGGCAAACGTTCACGAAAAGGTGGCTGCGGCCTTGAACCTCCAGCTTGGGGAGGTGACCCTTCGGCGGTGCCAACTGCCCTTTGAGGAACACTTTTCCCTTGGGAATCACGAGCATCTTTCGCAAAGGTTTCTTCATCATTTCTTGGTTGTTGGTTAACTCCAAGTAAAGCGTTTATCCTGTCCAACATTAAAGTGTTCTGGGCTTCCATCTGTTGATACAACCCAGAAATTGCTGCATCCAGTTCGGCCCTTGTAATTCCAACACCAGGAGCCTCTTCATTCGATGCGGGAGAAGTAACAGTGTTGTCATAAGCACTTCCAGATCTAGCAGATTTACCTTTCCTTCCACCAGCCACGATCTCAGATAAACTTCTGGTTCTTAAAGAAAGTCTTTCAACAAATCCATGCAGAGCAATGATGAGAGTTTCCTGAGTTCGATTTTCTTAATGAAAGCACCAAAAATGTTAACGCTAAAATTGGACGCTAACACCCCAGTGTATGTAGTGAAAATGTGAAAGCACCACCCGTTGGTACGGGAACTAGAGATAAGCAGGAAATAATTGAGAAACGGTAAAGAGATAACAGTTTTTATAGTGGTTCGGCTTAATGTCTAGCCTACGTCCACTTTAATCCTCTTTATTGCTGATTCGATTACAACTTTTACAACGATCTTTGATTACAACACAATCAAGACGAGTAGCTAGAACTTCGATGTAGAAAGGCTCTTCGAATTCATATTGAATGAGTTAGATCTTCCCAAAATTCGTTGAAGCGTCTTCGGTGTTTGAAGTGTTGAAGGAGTTGAGAAAACAACAAAGTATAGGCGTTCCAGAAATCATCCAAAAGTCCCCCTTCAGTTTGAGCAGGCGAGGTATTTATAGGGAAAACCTGAAGGTAGATCGTAGGTCGTGAGCGAGCTAGGAGTAGGTCGTAGGTCGTGAGCGATTAGGTAGCACAGGTTACGGATTATCAAGGTTGCATTTGGTCAACTGAGCGGGTTAGTAGGTCATAACAACCTATGGGAGAGTGGTAGGCGACTTTAACATGACGAGGCATCAAGTGGAGTGACCTAGGCTGGGTTCAGGAGCAGCAGCGACCTAGTGCTAGTTCGACCTATAACCAACCGACATAAGGACATGAGGCTTGTAGCTTGCTAAGTCATTAGTTCACTAGGTCGTTAACTCGCTAGGTTGTTAACTCGCTAGGTCATGTGGTTCCTTTGTTGCGATGTACTGCTGTCCCATATTGATTGCTAGGCCGTTAGCTCGTCACGAGTTTAGGTCTTTAGGTCACTAGAACTTTATCTCATTAGGTCGCTTGTGCTTTATCTCGTTAGGTCGCTAAGTCGCTAGCTGTTACCATGTTAACTCGTTGGAGGCTTTGGATCGTTAGGTCGCTGAAATGCTTAACTCACTGGATCGCTTGCCTTCCTTGAGTAATTTAGTCGCCGTTCAGAATAGGGTTAACACTTGCCCCTCGAAGTGTACGCCTATTTAATAGATCGTGTGCTTTGATCTAACTCTGTTAGGTCTTGAGCGACTCAATAAGCTCGCTAACTCGCGTGTCGATACATCTTTTCCTCTTTCCCCTATATAATCCTTTAGCTCGCTTCATCCTCTTCATTGAACTGTTTACTTCTGCTGCCATTTCTACTCCAGAGCTCAGAGACTAACACAAAATTTTTCCTTTTTCATCTCCAATCGTCAATTCCAACAGTGAATTTAGGTAACTTCGAGCATTTATTCACCGCGTTTGCCACCGATTCTCCCATAATCATCTCCATACAATTTTTGTTGTTTTGTTGCAAAATTGCATTCAGATTTGCCATTCGATTCTTGTCGAATTGCTAGCGATTGCCTCAAAGATGGATTGGCCTAATATTTTACAGAGCTTCTTAGCGAGTGCCTTGAATTTGAGGAGTTTAGTGATGGTTTTTGAAGATTCGGAGGAGAATAAGAGGCCTTAAGTGATTGGAGGAGACCAAAGGACCTTTGGTTAACGGGTTAGTGGGTTCTAGGTTGAACCGTGGCGCTCCTGGTGATGCGAGGTGGTGGACGTGTGGCAGCGCGTGAGTGGAGAGCAGGCCTTAGGGTTTGTTGATGGAAGATAGTGTTATACTACCGAGCAACTTTAGGAGCGACCTAATGAATTTGATCAACCTAATAGCCCTTGCGACCTAAGGAAAGCCAAATGACTTAACGAACCAACGACTTAACTTTTTGTGACATAAGCTTAAGGTCGCGAGTGTATTCGAACGACCTAGCACTTAGACAAATATGCATTGCCTTGACCTGAAGCCTTAATCTGCACCATAACCTTTTAACTCATAGGAACATGATACTGTTGAACTTTTTGACTTGAGCAGTGCGACTTAAGGAAGCTTCGACCTATGCTAAGTCGTTTGAGCTTGACTACTTGCAAAAATGTGACAGCACTTAACTTGAATTCTCAACTTGAACTGTCGAGATAACTTGCCTGAACTTGCTGCACTTCTTTACAGATTATATTAACTTTAACGCTAATAATCTGTTAAACACAACATTTGCAAAAAAACGGGACGAATATACTCATCATCGACTGCCTACATTGACTAATGGATTAGGTCAAAGAAATGATATTTCACTTAAGGAAAATAGTATGATTCTGATTACAGATGAAGTGATGCGAATCAACTGATTTAAATGATGCATCAACGCAAAATGCACATAACTATAACTGTTTACTGCTACATATCATCTGCATTGATACTACACTTAACTTTGGTTTAATAACAAGCCTCGAAATTTCCTGAATTGACATGCATTAATCAGTACTATTTCAAGTTTTATTTCATTTACTTATTATTTTAGTAGTTTTGCACAACACTTCACACGCTTTTAGGAAACGTGCACCTTCATATTTGAATGTCCAGTTCCTTGCGTAGAATGACTTCTCAACAAGAAGAGATAGTGGGGCAAGCTGGAGAGGTCTTCCTAATAGCTAACCCCTTGGATAATCCCCCGGAAAGAACTTCAACTACTCTGAATCAACGGGTGTTCGGTCAATTATGTATTCAGTTCGGTATTGCTGAAGCAGACGCTTTTCTTCCTGGGGTAAACGATACTGCTGATAGGCCACCTCTTGGTTTTATCGCAGTTAATCGTCAGATGTGCTTGAGTGGAGCTATTCCTCCCTTTAACGATTTTATTCGACAGCTCCTTCAACAATTAACTATCTCTCCCTTCCAGTTGCATCCCAATGGCTACGCCATCTTGATGGGATTGTTTGTAATGTTCAGGAGGACACTCGACCGTCTTCCAAGCTTTGAAGAGATTTGCTACTTGTGTACATTTGCGAAGAACAAAGGTCATCCTTCTATTACACTTGTGAGGAAATTGTAAATTAATTATCGATCTTCCTAAAAGCGCCCATGGGTTTCTAAACCAATTTTTCTTTGTCCGCTGCCCCCCCCCCGGGGATTTTGCGGTATTTGGCGAGTAGGAAGTAAGATTGCATATCTCCGTTCTTTTCATTTCTGAGCTTTCCAAATTCCGAGTTGTTAAGTGCTAACTTCATTCTTTACTTTTACAGCACTTCCTCCTCTTTCTAAAGATTCCAGCCATAAGCCGACTTTTGAAAGACTAAGTGCTGTGGCGGTTGAGGAGAGAAGCGTTAAATTTTTGCTGAAGGACGAATTTTTGCATCAATTCGGACTTTTTCACCCCTCTCGATTCACTCAACCTCGTGACGCCCTCGGTTCTCAAGCAGAGACGTCAGATGCCCCGGTTTCCGCAAAGGAACTTACACCGAAGGAGCCCGCTGTAAAGGCCTCATTGTTGAAATGTTCTACTCCTATTGACGGTGCGGGGTCATCTGTCAAGCTTACACTTCCCCCGGTTATCGAAGAAGAGGAACTTCCTCAACATTCCGGGAAGACTGCTGATGAGGGAGTAGAGAAAGAGAGTTCCGCTAGGCATGATGGCGATGACATCTTCGGAGGGCTGAACGACCTGGTGGTGACTTCAAATGAGCTCTTCAAAGATGATACCACTGCTTTTAAACTTGCTTCTCCATCAGTCGAAGTGACATCAGTTTTTCAATCAACTCCATCAACTCAAGAGATTACTCTTATGCTGAAGAGTGGTTTGTAGCTTGACGCGCGTAGCTCACACGCCACACACACTTAGGATTTTGGCAATTTTGTGCACTTAGCTTCTTTATTTCGAAGATTTCTAAACTTTGTCTCTTCTTCATTTTCAGATTCTCCAATGGGATGCAGCGGTTCATTCTACGACGACTTTCAGCGCTATGGAAGACGCGACTCTTATGATCCCAAGCGGTATCTTCCTGCCCCTAGGGAGACCAATGAAGAAAGAGCTGCAAGAAAAGCTCGCGAGAGGCGGGCTTATGAGGAGCGCTATGGGAGAAGGGATGAACGACATGATTCTTCCCAGAGAGATGATGATTCCCACAATAGAAAATCTCATGATGACAAAGGGAAAGGTCATATCGCTGAAGAACCAAGCAAGTGGGCCAAGCTTAGTGAATGGCCGGCGTTTGCAATTTCTGAAAAGCCCGCTGCTCCCATCTTTTTGGAAATCCCCTCTAGCTCTCCTGCCCTTCAAAGAGCTGATATTCAAATGATCATCAACAGGCCTCCGTATCAAATTGATAATGCCCCGCCTGCACTCCAAAGCCAGTTTCCAAACTGGTGTTTAAAAGGAGTACGCTTCGACTTGGACTTAATTCCCATTGACAAGCAAGCCATGCTAAGGAATCTTGACGCTGTTGAACTTGACATTTAGAGAGTGTCTGAATGGCAAAAGCTAGTTGATAAGCTTCAAAGGGTGAATCGCTTAAATCTCGAGGCTATGTTAACTATGGAGAGCGATAAGTCCAAGTGGAAGAAAACTCTCGACCAGCACGATGCAGAGATGAAGAACATCACCGCTTACAATGAGAAGCTTGAAGCGGAAATTGAAAAACTCAAAGAAGAGCTTGCCACTTCTTCCACTTCCTATACTCAAAAGGAAGAAGTGCTTCAAAAACGAGTGAGAGATGCCCATGCTGGTCAAAGAGACGTTGAGGCTAGACTCGAGGTACAACAGCAAATTGTAGAAAGCTACCGAACTGATGTTGCTCAGTTGCGAGAAAAAACAGCTCCAGGACATGGAGATTGAAATGTAAGAGCTCGGCTTTCTGAAGTTGAAAAAGAGCGCGATGAAGCTATCACCGGCAAAGCAGCAGCCGAAGAATCTCATGAGGCAACCAAAGCCAACATCAGCTCTAACTTATTTGAGTTTTATTTGCATAGCATCCTGGGGCGTGGTAGCCTTTCGTTTTTGGGCCCGAAGTACGAGATTACCTTGGCCGAAGTGTGGGAGGCCGCAATTGATATGCTTGGAGGCGCTTGCTATACTGAGGCAGATCTTGTGGCGCACTATCTGGATGATGAGGCCCGTGCCGCCCTTGCCGGGGGAAGGAGCAACTTGCTAAAGAGCGAGCCGGAACGGCGGAAGGAGAACATTTAGGGAAGGCACATTTGACCGACCCGACTCTTCCTTCGGTTTCGGCCGACATTGATATCATTGGCTCCAGTTCCCATTCTTTGCCTCCTGCCAAAGTTGACATTGAAATTGTAACTGCTCATACTGGAGAGAGGCTCAATAAAGCACTAAAGCATAAGGCTTTGAAGTTGACATGATAAAGCCAACTTCTCCAGGTAACTTCAACGTTGATCCAGCTCAAGTGGATTACTCGTTTGCTTCAACTGAGCTCAATGAGCTTCTTGCTTATTACTTAAGTTTGACAAGCCACTATCTCCTCTTTTTATGAGGAATACTGATTTTAACTTTTCTTCTTCTGTAGTGAGAACATCAAGTGCTGCACAGACTTCTCCTCTTCCAGCTGTTCCACCTCCATCCCTTCAAGTCACTCCTGCTTCTCAGCCAGGGTCGTAGGAAGAACAAATAGAAGCCCCTCAAGGCTTGGACGACCCGGCCGCTTCACAAGAGTAGAAGGCTGAGGTACTTGAAGAAGGTGAAAGGGCTCCGGAGAAAATTTATGCTGACGACACAAAACTGTCTGAATTTAAAACTCCCGGCAGCGAGTCTTCTTCAAGGAAGAAGGGGAAGCGTGTAACTTCGAAGAAGAAAAAGAAAAGCACTTCTGCTAGTGAAGAGTAAGCGAAAGTAGACCCAGCTGTACTTCTATCTCCTTCTTCCCCGACTTGTTCAGGCCGGCTCCCAAAGTTAACCATTAGGCCAGGCGAGGGCTCTAAAGGTGGCAGGAAGAAGAAATAACGGGTCTTGCTTTACCCTTCTTGTTTTGCTTTTTACTTGTATATAAGGCTTGTATCGACCGGAGATTGTGCGGGTACCGACCCCGCTTTTTGAAACCTGCACATGTATAAATTTTTTATAGTATGGAATAAAATGATTCTTTTTACTTGTACAATCTTTTGACTGTATTTGTGAATGCATTTATTCCTTATTTTCGCATAAGTTTCTTCATTTTCTTCATGTGATATTGCAATAAGTTTGTGGTATGTTGCTTGAGCGTTGCTTTTATTAATGTAACTATATTGTATTGCCTCCATACCATGGCTTATTACAATTTCTTTCATTTGGTAAGACTTTGGAGAACAATTCTTCTGTTTCGAGAAGACCTGTACTCTTAAGTTGGAAAATGATTCTTCCATTTTGAGAAGGCTTGCACTCTTACTTTAGAGAATAATTTTTTCATTTTTGGGGAAATATTACTCTGCTTTAGTAGAGTGTGCTTTGTATTGGAGAAGTCTTCTCTCTCTTCTGTTTGAAGAAGTTTTTACACTTCACTTTCGGAGATAGTCACTTTTATTTTTGACAAGTGGATTCCCCTACGCGGTGAAGTGGGCCTTCGGAAAGGGCTTTGATCTGTTTGTGCCTTCGAAGAGGGCTTTTTGTTTGTGCCTCGAGAGAGGGCTTTTTTGTTTGTGCCTCGGGAGAGGGCTTTTTGTTTGTGCCTTAAGAGAGGGCTTTTTGTTTTTTCCCTGTACGCGGGGAAGCGTGCCTCGAAGAGGGCTTTTGCTCTTCCCCCTTGTGAGGAGAAGAGGGCCTCAAAGAGGGCTTTTGGCTCTTCCCCCTTGTGAGGAGAAGAGGGCCTCCGAAGAGGGCTTTTGGCTCTTCCCCTTGTGAGTAGAAGAGGGCCTCCGAAGAGGGCTTTGGCACTTTAACTCTGGTGAAATGGGCCTCCGAAGAGGGCTTTTGCCTCTGAAGAGGTCTTTATTTGATTGCTTGGAAGTTACTTTCTTACAGTTAAATGGATCCACGGGGCGGACGCAAGTTACTTAATTGGATGTTCGTTTGAACAAACGATCACAACTAGTTAACAAGGGCCCTGTGCCTTCCACTTGGAAAGGTGCCCCTCTGGTGATTCCACCAACCTTATTGGTTGAGAAAAGCACTTTCATTTTTCGACGTGCCTCGTTAGAGGGCTTTATCCTCCGAAGAGTTGTGCCTCCGAAGAGGGCTTGTGCCTCCAAAGAGGGCTTTGGAAGACTCCTTTTTGGCTATTTTTTGTCTGCTCGCCCTTGTCTGTTTGTCATTTGCTCATCAGCGATTCCCTGTTATCACTTCCAAGCATATGTTCCTTTCTTTTGCAAGTAGTTTGTTTCATCCAAAGAAGTGTACTTCATTGTTAAGCAAGTCCACAGGCAGACGCAGGTTATCTAACCGGATGTCCGTTTGCACAAACGATCGCAATCAGTTAGCAAGGGCCTGGAACCTCCACGTTAGGGAGGTGCCCCTCCGGCGGAATCGCTAACCGTTTGCGTGAAGCACTTCTTACTTGAGGTTTGAACCTGGAATTTTTGTGGCTTGACATTTGTTTATTGACTGATTTTAGGGATCACTTGGCCTTGTGATAGGTGAGCTTTGTTTTAATGGCCTGCAATATTAGATCGACATTTTAGCAATACATTTAAGGTATTTACACATCGAAATAAAACAGGCATTTTATAATAGTAGAGAACACAAGATTTATAGTAAAATCAGTGTGAACCAATACAAAAATGATACATCCATAATCATTTTACAAATTTAAGCATTGCTTTTAAGTAAACTATGGACGCAAGTGCTCGTTGTTTCAGGCTCTCGGAATTGGATCTCATTAGTACTTGCTGACAAGACTTTCATAGGGACCAATCCCAATAATTAAGTTTTGCCTGAACTTCAATATTTTTCGAGAGAATCCACCTTTATGTTCTCTTCTCGGGATATATGGCGCTCCCTGGCCTTTGACAAATAAGCAGGCAGATTCTTTCCTTTAGTCTGAAACTCTTTCTTGACTAGGCATAGGACAATCCAGGGCATATCTCAAAGCGTGAGCGTATATTTCCATCTCACCCCAGCTTTTGCCCGCTGGGTGAGGACCCCCTGTGACAACATTAATGATAGCCCTCTCGGACTCCTGCGCTGCAGCTCTCTCACCTGAACCGGATTGATAAGCAGGAATTTGTTGCCCCTGAGCAGATGAGGTTGGGTCGTTTCTGTTTCTCTTCACATATTGTTGAAGTTTATTCTGGCTCAACAGCTCCTCAATCAAACTCTTTAGATGGTGGCATTCATTAGTGTCATGGCCGGGTTGATTGTGGAATCGACAGAATCTTCCATTATGCGCAACATTTTTCCCAAGCCTCAACTTAGGTGGTTTAGGGTATTCAACAACATCCTTGGTTACGAAAAAGATATTTTCTAGAGTATCAGTTAAAGGAGTAAAATCTGAAGGTTTAAAGTAGTGAGTTTTCTTTGTATCTTGTTGCTTTTTTCCATCGTCATTTTTCCTCTTCTGACCACCAGATTTCTTTTTGTTGGAAGCAACGTTGTTATTCTCAACTTCGTTCACGATCACTTTTACCGGCACAGGAAGGCTTTCTAAGCGCATAAATTCATCGGCCTTCTTGTAGAATTTCTCAAGCGAATTTGGCTCTTTCATCTTTAGCCATTTCCCGAATTCACTAGATTTGTCGATAGCTCGCATCAAGTAAGTGAAAATCATTTGAGGCTCCGCATTGTCAACTTCGGCTAAGGCTATATTGAAGCGGTTTAAAAAAGATTTGAGAGGCTCTTCGGGGTTTTGTTCGAGGCTGGATAGTGACATTATATCCTTGGCCTTCGCAGCATATAACCTGAATTGATTTTTAAATTTTCGAGTTAAGTCAAAGAATTGATCTACAGAATGAACTGGTAGCTTCGTGAACCAAAGCAGAGCCACTCCTTCCAAATACACCGAAAAATACCTGCACTTGATTTCATCCGATGCTCTGGCACCAGTCATATGCCAGTCGACTTCTATAAGAATTGGTTAGGATCGCTTGTCCCCCGATAAGCTGGAATAGTGGAAGGAACAAACTTCTTTGGAAATTCGGCCTTCAGGATCCTTTCAGTGAAAGGAGTCTTGCTTGGAGCAAACCCCATTCATTCCCGTCATCTTCCCTTTGCATGCTTTCTCTCGTAATTTTTTGAATCATTCCCGAGAGGTATTCCTCATCGTTCAGAGGCCCACGGGACGGACATCAGCTACTTTCTCGGAAGCTTGCCTGGGAAAACGTTCACGAAAAGTTGGATGCGGTCGTGAACCTCCAGCTTGGAGAGGTGACCCTTCGGCGGTGCCAGCTGCCCTTTGAGGAACACTTTTCCCTTGGGAATCACGAGCATCTTCCGCAAAGGTTTCTTCATCATTTCTGGGTTGTTGGTTAACTCCAAATAAAGCGTTTGTCCAGTCCAACATTAAAGTGTTCTGGGCTTCCATCTGTTGATACAACCCAGAAACTGCTGCGTCCAATTCGGCCCTTGTAATTCCAACACTAGGAGTCACTTCATTCGATGCGGGAGAAGTAACAGTGTTGTCATAAGAACTTCCAGATCTAGCAGATTTACCTTTCCTTCCAGGAGCCATGATCTCAGATAAACTTCTGGTTCTTAAAGAAAGTCTTTCAACAAATCTATTTGGAGCAATGATGAGAGCTTCCTGAGTTCGATTTTCTCAGTGAAAGCACCAAAAATGTTAACGCTAGAATTGGATGCTAACACCCCAGTGTATGTATTGAAAATGTGAAAGCACCACCCGTTGGTACGGGAACTAGAGATAAGCAGAAAATAACAGAGAAACAGTAAAGAGACAACAGTTTTTATAGTGGTTCGGCTTAATGTCTAGCCTACGTCCACTTTAATCCTCTTTATTGCTGATTCGATTTCAAATTTTACAATGATCTTTGATTACAACACAATCAAGACGAGTAGCTTGAACTTCGATGTAGAAAGGCTCTTCGAATTCATATTGAATGAGTTAGATCTTTCCCAAAATTCGTTGAAGCGTCTTCGGTGTTTGAAGTGTTGAAGGAGTTGAGCAAACAGCAAAGTATAGGCATTCCAGAAATCATCCAAAAGTCCCCCTTCAGTTTAAGCAGGCGAGGTATTTATAGGGAAAACCTGAAGGTAGGTCGTAGGTCATGAGCGAGCTAGGGGTAGGTCGTAGGTCGTGAGCGACCAAGGTAGCACAGGTTACGACTTATCAGGGTTGCATTTGGTCAACTGAGCGGGTTAGTAGGTCGTAACGACCTATGGGAGAGTGGTAGGCGACTTTAACATGCTGAGGCATCAAGTGGAGCGACCTAGGCTGGGTTCAGGAGCAGCAGCGACCTAGTGCTAGTTCGACCTATAACCAAGCGACATAAGGACATGAGGCTTGTAGCTTGCTAAGTCATTAATTCACTAGGTCGTTAACTCACTAGGTCGTTAACTCTCTAGGTCGTTAACTCGTTAGGTCGTGTGGTTCCTTTGTTGCGATGTACTGCTGTCCCGTATTGATTGCTAGGACGTTAGCTCGTCACAAGTTTAGGTCGCTAGGTCGCTTGAACTTTATCTTGTTAGGTCGCTTGTGCTTTATCTTGTTAGGTCGCTAAGTTGCTAGCTGTTACCATGTTAACTCACCGGAGGCTTTGGATCGTTAGGTCGCTGAAATGCTTAACCCGCTGGATCGCTTGCCTTCCTTGAGTAATTTAGTCGCCGTTCAGAATAGAGTTCACTTATTTATTAATGAGTAAACAAATATCTTTTAATAAGTATAAATCAAATTCCAATTTATAATTTATTTATTTTCCAAATCAAGTCCTTTGTTCAAAAATCTTATATGTATTTTTATTTCCACATTTTCAATTTAATTTTTTATAATTAATTTCGCAATTTAATCCAAAAATCAAAGTAATTACTGAATTAATTTGGCTTAAAAATCGGGATCGTTACATTTAGCTTGAATTGCATTTACTTTATTTAAAATAATTCAATTATCTTCCAATTAAATTCAAAATTTTAAATTTCTATATAAGTTTCCTAACTTGTTTATATTTCACACTTATTTTAAATTTAACTTCTATCAAGTTAGATTTTATTCTAACAATTTCAAAATTTCAAGTTATCAAACTCAATTATATTCCATAAATATTTTAAATATGGTTCCAGAGTCTTTCCAACATTTAAAATCATTCTCTTGAAATCAATTCAAATTATCCTCTTGAATTTCCAAAACCAAATCCAGTTTTGCAAACAACTTTTATTTAAAACAATTCAGCAGCAATCCCTCTCCTAGAAGCTCAAATATGAACATCGATGATGCTGCAGTCATCGCCGAACTGATTTTCCAACGACCGAAAAGGGTTTAGTGCTTTCACTCCTTTAAAACAGTTTTCAAAAACCCTTGTAAACCATTTCCAAACTAAAAAGGGATTTAAATTTCCCAAATTTCAAATCCTTTCAAAAACATTTTCTAGTATTTCTTTGGAATTTCTTTTTCAAATTATAAATCACATTTACGATTTACATTTACAAATACCATTAGTTATTTGAATTTATTTCTTAGCTGTTTAGTTATGATTTCAATTCCTTATTCAACAATGATAATAGTATAGTATTATCTCTTCCTGACAATCAAGCAATCATATATAGCTATAATAATTTACGGAAAATTATTTATTTTATATACAAAAATAATTTGGGTAAAATTATTTCATTTACTCGATTTTAAAACAATACTGTGTTCGTTTACCTTGTTTAAGAGTTTAGGAACCCCTATCGATACAGTTGGCCAAACTACACCGACCAGAATCTATAAACAATCAATCGATAAGCCAACACAATACAAAACAATTTTATATTCACTAACAAATACGCGCTCATATCTATTATTACACTCAACTCATTCTAAAGTACTACTGACTCTATCTCTAAGGAGTAATGCCCACCGGAGCCAAGGTTATCGCTTAACCAATTGCACTGATACCACTCTGTAACGACCCAATTTTTCGACTTTTGAAAATTGACATCAATACGTCCACTGTATCAAATGCCGGACATTTGAACGTTGAAAAACTGAACTGGTAGGGTTTAAGAAGAAGAAGATAGAAGGAGAAACTAAACAATATCAAAATCTCACATTTCGCAGCGGAAAAATATATAATAGATAAATGAATAATCTTTAAAACAAAGAACTATATGTGTTATTACAATACATCATCAGAGTTTACAACAACACAATACAACCCTGGTGGTCAATATAACTTGTTCACATGAAACTGAACTTGCACCAACCCATATGCAGTGGATAATACATAGTATAAGTAGTACGTCTCGCCATCCAGCTTGCCTTTTGATTTCCACAGCAACTTTTCTGACTTCGCTCCAAAACAATTGATAACCTGACTCTGGGCTGCCCATGTGGAAAATTATGGGCACCCAGAGTTTAGAAAGGGAACAATAAACTCCAAGTCAGTCATGGGACTGGTGTGAGATCTTAAAACTATTATTTGCACAAAGGAAATAAAAAGAAATCCGCTATGCTTTGGGAAAATGAAACTACCATACGGCCTCCCACCACACACAATGTAAACGCACAATTGGAAGAGATTTCTCCTTATGATGGTCAAACATGATTGATATGCAAAAAATCCTTTTTAATATTATTATTAGTGCATAGTGTGGAAAACATTTCGAAAGTATAATATAAATCTTAGCCAGCATACACTTTCCGTAGTATGCCTACTATAGCTACCATGTTCAATAGTAGGTTACCGCCACATTCCATGGCAGGTTATACAACTAAAACCGTACAGGGCTCTTGTTTTTTCTTTGGATTTCCAACAAATGGTCAGGCTAAGGAACTTCCTACACCGAATGGGATGCCTCTGGAGGGACACCCTCGAGAACCTAACCGGATCTTTACCAACACAAGGCCGGGTTACCTCTGTAACTAGGTGACTACTACACGAGTATGCCACCCTCGGTCGTAACTGACCTTTATCCGAGGCGCCTCTCAACCAATAACCACAAAGAAATAGATTTGCGGCAACCACATGAGTTAATTATTTAGGCTCCATACCATGATACCACTTTTTATACAGAAGTAAATAGACATATCCTAAGGGCGCGACCCTTAATAACCTTGCCGCAACTTTCCTGTTTCGATCATTTCCGGGTTATAAGGTTCGACGAAGTCTCGTCCACAAAGCCATGCTTCGATCAACAAATGATCAACAAAACTCAGCATGTCACACTACCAAATTGGGAGTATATAACTAATAACAATCAACTACATAACCTCTGAGCTCGTACGTCTAAGAGAACGGGGTTATGCTAAGAGAATATATTCTCCGCCACCAAAAAAAATGTATTTGAAAGAAATCAGCTTTATATCTCAAAGTGTAATGTCAGACACACATCCACACAAGTCCGTTTCGGGTTCGAACGGAACCGAAGGCACTTCAAAGAAGCCCTTGCAAATCCGGATATTCACTAATCACGTACAGACACCCCATCGAAAAGGGTGATAAAATCTCTATACCGGAGCTACTCAGTGCAGAGACATTCGATGGGTAATCCTTTCGTTTTCGAAAATACCCGGTCTTCAACACCATCTTCAAATGCAACCCCATTTCATCTTATCATTATTCGGAATGGGTTTTATGACACAAATTCCTCTCATGGCTAATCCGAATAACAAGTGCTTATTTTAAAAATAAGTGTTACATTCAGATATCAAGTAAATCACAACAAATTTCCACTTTTATCTTTTAAACAAAAGATCCATCACTAAGATTCGATGTGGTTTTCAAATATCCATTTGGAATCCGACCCCCGGTCGCATCGAAATTCAAATGCCATTTAAAGGCCAATATTGATAGTCAGTTATTTAACTATCAATCAATATTCACAATAATCACCACATTTTAAATAATTTTCCCCCAATTATTTATTTTCAAAATATCTTCGCAAGATATATTTTTAACACTTCAATTCTTTGAAAACAAATTTCAAATCACTTTCCTCACGTGGAATAAATTTCCAAATATTTATTTCTACTGAATATTTACCGAGTTCGAATACTTTAAAAAGTATTTTAAATTACTTATCCAAAGATATATGTATATTAGGAAACACTTGAAAATAAAAACTATTTTTAAACACTTTATTCAAAATATTAGTTATGAAAATATTATACTAATATCTCATATAAACTTCAAGCCCAAACTAATTTTAAAAATAAAATAAAAATATTTGATAGAGTATAACTATTTAAATAACCATTTCCTAAATCAAATATCAATTAAATCTTTAAATAATCATCTATAATCAACTTAATAATATTTATTTTAAAGATTTAAAAACGATTTTCAAAAATAATTTCTCCAACATATTCTTTTTAAAACCAATTCTAGAACTTCTAATTTATATTTTAAAAGCTGCTTTGAAAACATATTTGACTTTCCAGGGAAAATACACTTTTCAATCCAAAATAGTCCATTTAAATCATTAACAAATCCTTCTTGATTTATCTCAAATTTACATTCCAAATTCGTAAATTTCTTTCCACACTTTTAAAAATAAACCAATATTTATTTCTAAAAACAAATTTCCCTTTACTTTATAGATTTCCATTGTGAATTTAAATTTCCAAATATCCAATAATATACGATTTTCAAATCAATTTCCAAATATTCACTTTCTAACCCCAATTCAAATTCCAAATCGATTTTCAAATTTATTTCAAACACCAAATCAAATTCCAAATTGATTTCTAAATTTATTATCTTTTAAAATAAATTTCTTTATTTCTTCCAAACAATTTAAAATCCGAATTTTAAATAATTTCTTCAATATTAAACAATATTACTCAAAATCCATTTATAAAAATCTTTTCCCATATTTTGGAATTGATTCAGTAAGATTTCAAAAATCAATCTTTACCCTTTTAAATTCCTTCTTTTAAATTCACCCAATTCTTTAAAATGAACTTACCTAAAATTTTCTACTTTAACTTCCAAAAATCTAATTTTATATTTTTGGTATCCTACGATACCAAAAATATATTCTGCTAAACCATAGCTTTCAATAAATCCAATCGGCAATATGATCATTCAGAGATTATCAATAATCATATCACAACATGGAAATAAATTCAAATATTGAGGAATCGAGTTGGATCCCTCCAACCTGTTTCCCTGCATCCACATATGTTAGCACAACAATTAAACACCAATTCCACTTCGAGGTGGAATATCGCGGTATATGGGATTATATAATATCATCCGCTATTATGCAGCGCATAAGGTCTCATCCGCTATATAGTGTGGGAAATCAATCACTCCTATATATATGTATATACTACTATATATACTATCGCAATCAGACAATCGATCGAAAACTGAATTTCTAATTTTTTAATTGCGTGAGAAGATATCACCTTTGCTTATGCTGCAATACATTTCCAAACCGGCTTGCTTCTTCATGATTTAAGACCTTGTATAAACATTTGACGATTTAATTAATTATTTGAATTAATCACACAATTTATCATCATCTAACAAACTAATTTCCCTAATACTTTGGTTTTAACCAATAATTTGATTTTAACTTAATTTTTCTTTAAAAACCACATGTGTTATATAAAATAATCTATATAATTTCCAAAATCTAAAATTTATATAACTTTCCAATTTAAAACATTTCAAACCGCTGCCTTCATAAATCTTATATATATATTTATAAAATAAATTATAGACTTCAAAACTCTATTTTCACATAAACATTTTCAAATTCTTATTTTTCTTTTCAAATCTAACCTAAATTTTTTTCTGTTTCCTGTAAATAAATAAATAAATAAATAAATAAATATATATATATATAAATATAAATTAAATTAGGATTAAACATTTTAAATTTACTGTTTTGAATTTAAAATATGTACAAGAGAATATATATATATATATATATATATATATATATATATATATATATAAATTTATTGTATTAAATTAAAATGGAATTATTATACCTTACTAATGAATCGAGCTTCAAACTCGAATGGAACCCCATCGTGTACCCTCTTCCACGCGCGCGCACTTCCTCGCTTCAGCCCCGCTTTCGAATCGCCATGCACGAACCATCACTGTAACAACACGCATATTTAACGATTATATATTTAAATGTTTTATTTCAATATAGCGTCGTTAGTCCGGTTTTTTTTGGGTCCGAAAAGCTACTTTTTGCAAACGGCCGAATTGGGCCTCGAAACCACCTCTATTGAGTCCAAAATGGCATTTGCGATCTTTTTGGCTATAAACTTTGATATGTTTGGAGTAAGTCGAGTTTTGCTACTTTTTCTAATTGGGTTTTGGGTTTGGGTTCAGCCCATTTGCTAGTTTAATAACCTAACTCAGTCCCTCTCTTCCCCATTCACTCATTTTCACTTCTAAACTCTAGCTAAAACTAAAAATAAGGGAAAGGAAGAGGAATTAGAAATTCCAAGCCCTAGTTTACTTTGCAAACTTGAATTCTTGCTCCAAAATCAAAGAGAAGTTAGTGGTAAGCCTCCTCTTCATCTTCTCCAACTCTTTTCTTCTTCAATTTCAGACAGTTTCCTAAACCTAACTTAGGAAATACTTGTTTTGACTTTAGATTAAAGCTTGTTGGGTTGAAGTAGATATTGGTTGGTCTTCTCCTTGTGATTGAGCTCCTTCTTCTTTGATTTTGAGATAAAAAGTGAGATTTTTATCTCACATCTATGATTATAATTATCTTTGGATGTTAGGTATGAATTCCTAAAACTTCTTCATGTGCAATTACTTTCAATTCAGATTAGTTTGGTGAACATTGCAATTTTTGGTGTTTTGGAAGTCTAAAACTCTCAAAATCCTTTTATAGATGTTTGATCATGTGTTTGGTGATGCATCGAAGAGCTTATAGGGCTGGGTCGTCGTTTGGCATAAACCCCTAACGCCCATTGCTCGTTCGGTTGCATTTGCGAAGAGATTGCATCTTCATTTTTAGGCTGGAAATACTGGGAATTCCAGTTCAGTCGACTGAAATATCTGTTCAGTCGACTGAACGTCGAACCCATGAGTTTCCAGGTATGATTCAGTTGACTGAATTCTCTGTTCAATTGACTGAACCTGGAAACAGAAAGTTTTCAGGCATGATTCAGTCGACTGAATTCTCTGTTCAGTCGACTGAACCAGGAAACAGAGAGTTTCCAGGCATAATTCAATTAACTGAAATCTCTGCTCGGTCAACTGAATTTGCTGTTTCAGCCCACTTTGCCTTTTGAGATTGGTTTTCCAAATTTTATCGATTCGTGTTGGTTCCAATTTGTTGTTATTGCATTCTTTGACTTTGATGATTCCTTTTCGATTTCATACATAGGTTTTTTTATAAAACAATTCCTTTAAATCATATTAAAAGCTCACTTCTCCAATTTATAAATTCTATTTAAAACACACACAATTTCACACTTCGAGCGAAGTGGAAAGGAGATTAAATGGTTAGGTAAATCACATACCATGAATCCGTGCGTTTATCTTTCTGATTAATCCTCCACCTATTCGATTGATTGTTTTGACCTTTGGTATGGTTTACCGATGAGATGAGGTAGACTTTGTACTGCTTTGAGTATGAAATTGACTATCGAAAAGAAAACCATTTAGTGCGAACGGCTGGTTATTGGACTCACGTTAATATTTTTTGGGTTCCTTTTCGAGAGTTAGGACACATTCTGCCAGTTAATGGTGTCCAGTACTGGGCCTTCGGACCTTCACCACTACGGTTTGTTGCCTTTGGGATAGTGTCTTCGGACTGTCTCCTTCAGGTTTGTTGCTTCGGGTATGTTGCCTTCGGGTATGTTGCCTTCAGGTTCGTGCCTTCAGGTTTGTTGCCCTAATGTTATCGCTTTTGGAGTTGGTCATTCGTCACTGCTCGAGTGATATTGGGTTTGGAGCCTTCGGGCTTATGGATCCTTGTTTATACAGTACTGAGCTCGAGCAATCTTTTGTTTCATTGATATTTATATTCCCTAGGTATCGCCTTTCGGTGTTGGTCTTTTCGAGCCGCACGATATATAGCGGTTACCTTGCGGAACTTGTATTACATTCTTTGGTATTTGTTATTTGCCTTTTTGGCTTGTTTTGGGACACTCATATCCTTTGTTTATTCGTGTTGCCGATGATATGAGGCTTGTCCTGTTATGATTCATCTTTTGTTAGATGATTGTGCTACCTCTTTTAGAGATATTTGCTACATTTGAACTTTGCCGGTTTATTGTTGTTCAGTTTATCTAACTGATTTGTTTAGCTAGACTGACACGTGTATTTTATACTCGGGTCAGACCGAGATGTTTCAAGTTAGGTGCATTTGGACTTAGCCTATTTTGCTTCCGCATGAACTATTCAGCTTGCTCCTTTTTATCATAGCTTTTTGCGTTGTCCTATTTTGTTGTAACTCTGATATGTATTCTTTTGGATTCTTTTGTATATTATGGTTTGCTATACCACTTGACATGTATCAGTTTGTATACTCTGTTATGTATCAATATATGTGTATATGATGATCTACTGTTCTGTGATGTATATTACATTTGAGTTGTCATATTCTGTTCTGATAGATCCTTCAGCCACCTATGGTTTTGTTTTAAGTATTCATTGATATGTCGATCTGCTTGGTATGGCAATCGTTGATGTATTCAATAGATAGTTAGAGCAAGGCTATAGATGGTCGCTCCTATCCAGCCTTATTCTCCGCGTTAGTTGATGGCGCCACCCCGTAGTGTCCTTGTCTAGAGTGGGTATAGAGGTGTGGCATCACAGCTTGGTATCAGAGCGAGGTTCATAACAAAATATGATAAACACATAATAGAAGCACATATTACGATACATCAAAGTGCAATAAGTGATAAAAATCTTTGAATCATCTTACCTCTATTCCTTCTTGGCCTTTGGTGGTAGATAGAATTTGGGGATACGTCTAGGAATGCATTTCATTCCGTAGTATTCCATAATTGTATTAATGACATCTACCATGTGAATAATCTTGTTCTTATCTTAACCTTCAACGTATGGCTGGAAGAGGCAGGGGACAACGTTCGGATATTGGGCAATCCAGTGGCTCACATCCGGATGGCGTTTATATGTCTGCTGATTAGTTTTTGGAATTGTTTAGGAGCACTTAGTCTCCAGTTCCTCCTCGAGTATCTCCACCTCCCAAGTCTGCCTTTGCACGTCAGTGCAGTGATTTTGCTCATCTTGGAGGAAAGCCATTTAAAGGCTCCGAGTCTGTTCTTGAAGTCCAAGCTTAGCTTCGCACGTGCGAGCGTATCTTCTCTCGTATGGATATTTTTGATCATGATAGAGTTCTTGTAACTTCTAGCTTATTACAAGAGCGCGCCCTTGATTGGTATGAGCTTCTTGTAGTGGAAATTGATGAGTCTACTCTTTCTTGGACTCAGTTTCGGGGACGATTCGAACTCAAATTCATTCCTGAATCTGAAAAAGTTTTATTGACCCGTCGCTTCCTTGAGTTGAAGCAAGGGAAGTCTTCTGTTTCTGAGTATGCTGCATCATTCGAGGCTTTATCTAAGTATGGTCTTGAATTTATTAGCACTTCTTATAAGAAGAATTTGAAGTTGGTCTCTGGTCTTAAGAAATATCTTACGAAGTCTTTACTGCTCTAGCTTAAGTTCTCTTTTGAGGAGTTGGTTGATTTGGCACTTCATCTCGAAGCTGTCGAGAAGGAGTGTGATAGTGGTGAGGATGTTGAGGTTTCCGAGAACCCTAACAAGAAGCAGTTTCCATTTTAGAAGTCTAGGTCTTTTCCTTCCAAGAAGAAGAAGACTGGTGGTTCTAATTCTCAGTCTCAGTCTACAGGAACACCTTTTATTCGGAAGTGTTTCAATTGTGGCTCTCCGGATCATATTATTCGATCTTGTCCTAAACCTCTCTTTTGTTGCTATTGCAAGAAGGAAGGTCATCATGTTTCCACCTACCCAACTGTTCCTGGTGGTGCCAAGTCTGGCAAGCTTAATGCCGCTAAGGCTTCTGAAGGTCCTTCTCAGCCCAAAGGTATATCTCCATCTATTTTGGAAGGCACTATTTTATTTCATGATTATAGTATATTTTATTTCATGATTATAGTATACGAGTTCTTTTCGATACGGGTGCTTCACATTCTTTCGTATCGAAGAAGCTCGTCGATGATTTATCTTTGGATGTTTCTTGTATGATTACTTCATTGAGGATTGCGAATCCAATTGGAAGATCCGCGACCCTTAGTTTGCTTTGTGATGATGTTGAGATTGTTTTGGCTTTTCTTTTCATGCGAATCTGCACGTTATTTCTTGTCTGGGATTTGATATGATTTTGGGAATGGACTTGCTAGTGAGATACGATGCCAGAATTATTTGTTCTGAGAGGATTTTATATCTTGAACATCAAGATTCATTTACTCAGTTATCACTTGTTCTTCGGGATGTGGATAATTTTGAAATTGCTTTATATTCTCTTGATTCTCGAGATGATGATGATATATCTTGTATTCCTATTGCCTGTGACTTTTTAGATGTTTTTGAGCCTGTTTCGGGTTTCCCACCTAAGTGGGCAATTGAGTTCCGCATTGATCTCGTTCCAGGCGCGCAGCCAGTTAGCCGTCCTCCCACGAGGATGTCTACAAAAGAAAATGAGGAACTCAAGAAGCAGCTTTTAGAGCTTGAATTCAAGCAGTTGATTCAGTCCAGTTTTTTTCCATGGGGATCCGCGGTCGTCTTCGCAAAGAAGTCCGATGGAACTCTTAGGCTTTGCATTGACTATCGCAAGCTTAACGAGTTAACCATCAAGAATAGGTATCCATTGTCTAGGAATGATGATATGTTTGATTTATTGAGTGGTGCTAAGGTCTTTTCTCAGCTCGACCTTGCCACGGGTTTTCATCAGTTACGAGTCGCGGAGGATAGCATACCTCTTACTGCTTTTCGCACTCGTTATGGTTCTTTTGAGTGGCTCGTTATGCCGTTTGGTTTGACGAACGCACCTTCTTTCTTTGTTGATCTCATGAATCGAGTATTCCAGGAATATTTCGATAAGTTCGTCCTTGTGTTCATTGATGATATCCTTATTTATTCTAAGTCTGAAGCTGAGCATGCTAATCACTTGAGAATTGTCTTGAGTACTCTCCGTCATCATCAACTTAGAGCCAAATTATCCAAGTGCCATTTTTGGGAGAATAAGGTTAAGTTCTTAGGCCATGTTGTATCTTCCGACGGCATTTCAGTCGATCCCTCAAAGATTGAAGCCATCCAGAATTGGAAGAGGCCTGAGAATGTGCATGAGATTCGTAGTTTCCTTGGATTGGCGGGTTATTACCGTCGGTTCATTAAGGATTTTTCCCGTGTTGTGCTTCCTCTCACCAGCCTTACTCGGAAAGGCATTCGATTTATTTGGTCCGATAAGTATGAACTTCCTTTCTGACATTAAAGGGACTTCTCACTAATGCTCCTATTTTAGTGGTTCCCGAAGGGAATCATGATCTTGTTATCTACACCGATGCTTGTGGTAGTGGTCTCGGTGCTGTTCTTATGCAGAAGGATCAGGTAGTTGCTTATGCTTCTAGGCAACTGCGTCCGAATGAAGTTCGCTATGCCACTCATGATCTTGAGTTAGCCGCCTTGACTTCGCCTTTAAGATTTGGCGACATTATTTATCGGGCGAGCGCTTCATTCTTTATACCGATCATAAATCCTTGAAGTATTTTTTCACTCAGAAGGAACTCAATATGAGACAACAACGTTGGCTCGAGTTTCTTGCCTCATAT
Organism: Allium cepa; assembly: GCA_030765085.1. NCBI lineage: Eukaryota > Viridiplantae > Streptophyta > Magnoliopsida > Asparagales > Amaryllidaceae > Allium > Allium cepa. The sequence goes on from CM060929.1 coordinate 64,255,177, forward strand.
GACTTTGATATCCAGTATACCCCTGGAAACGGTAATCGTGTTGCTGATGCGCTTAGTCGCAAACATTCGGCTGTTGTTTCTATGATGCTTACCGAATGGAATATTCTAGAGACTCTATGTTTTTGTGAAATTCGTGATAGAGGTTCATCTTCTGATTCTCCTATTCTATTATTTAGTTTGGGAGCTCGACCCATTTTGTTGGATCGTATTGCCGATGCTAAGCGGCGTGATCCTGATTTGTTGCATCTTATTCAGCTTTGTGAGTCTGGATCCTGTGATGAGGCGTTGCGGGACTTCAGCATTAATTCTCATGGGTGTCTTCGTAAGAAGAACCATCTTTTTGTGCCTTCTGATTTTGTACTTAGGCATGACATTCTTGATGTCTGTCACCGTTCTAAGTATATTATCCATCCTGGTAGTAGTAAGATGTATGTCGATATGCGTCGCCTTTATTATTGGGAGGGCATGAAGCGCGATGTGGCGAGTTATGTGAGTAATTGCATAAATTGTCAACGAATTAAGGCCGATCATCAGCGTCCTTCGGGTCTTCTTCAGCCTCTAGAGATTCCATTGTGGAAATGGGATCAGATTTCTATGGATCTCATTGACGGCCTACCTCGTTCGAGGTTAGGCCATTCTGGCATCTGGGTTATTGTTGATCGCCTCACTAACTCTGCTCATTTTGTTCCTATTAAGTCTAATAGACTGCTTCGCATTTGGCTAAGTTATACATCATGGAAATCGTGAGACTTCACGGTGTTCCTAGTTCTATGGTGGGCGACCGTGATCCCTTATTCACGAGTCATTTTTGGAAGAGTCTTCAGCAAGCTTTGGGGACAAAACTTAATTTTAGCACAGCTTATCATCCGCGGTCTGATGGACAGATTGAACGGGTGAATCGTATCTTGGAAGATATCCTCCGTATCTGTATTTTTGATTTTGGTGGTAGTTGGGAGGATCACCTACCTCTTGTGGAGTTCTACTACAATAATAGTTTTCAGTCTAGTATCAGTATGGCTCCTTTCGAAGCTTTATTTGGAAGGCCATGTCGATCACCTTCTTGTTGGTTGGAGTCTAGAGAGAAGCTTATTCTTGGCCCAGATTCTGTTCGTGACTCTTCTGAAAAGATTGATCTTATTCGTTTGAGAATGAAAGAGGCACAGAGCCGCCAGAAATCCTACATGGACAACTGTAGGAAGCCTCTCGAATTCTCAGTTGGTTATCTTGTTTTTATTCGTGTTTTTCCTTTGAAAGAGGTGATGCGCTTCAGTACGACTGGAAAATTGGCTCCTCGTTTTATAGGACCATTTTCTATGACTGAACGTATCGGCCCTGTGGCTTATAGAGTTTCACTTCCAGCTCATTTATCTGGCATTCATGACGTGTTTCACGTCTCTCAACTTCGGAAGTGTCTTCGAGAGTCGGATTCTGTTATCGATTCTCCTGATTTGCAAGAGCTTGAGATCTCACCAGACTTATCTATTGTACAGTAGCCTATTCGCATGCTTGACACGGAGGTGCGACACCTTCGAAACAAGGACGTGCCGCTCGTTAAAGTTCAATGGTCCGTTAATCCCGATGATTGTACTTGGGAAACCAGAGAGTTTATCGAGCGATCTTATCCGGGTTTTCTATCTTTGCTTGGCAATGGCGAGAATATCTTTTCATCTCAAGCTTATTTCCTTTTCTTTTTGGATGATGTATGTATGTAGTTGTTAAAAATATCATCTTTGGGAATTGCAAGGACGCAATTTTATAAGGAGGGGAGATCTGTAACAACCCGCATATTTAACAATTATATATTTAAATGTTTTATTTAAATATAGCGTCATTAGTCGGATTTTTTTGGGTCCGAAAAGCTACTTTTTGCAAAAGGCCAAATTTTGCCTCGAAACCACCTCCATTGAGTCCAAAATGGCGTTTGCGATCTTTTTGACTATAAACTTTGATATGTTTGGAGTAAGTCGAGTTTTGCTACCTTTTCTAATTGGGTTATGGGTTTGGGTTCAGCCCATTTGCTAGTTTAATAACCTAACTCAGTCCCTCTCTTCCCCATTCACTCATTTTCACTTCTAAACTCTAGCTAAAACTGAAAATGGGGGAAAGGAAGAGGAATTAGAAATTCCAAGCCCTAGTTTACTTTGCAAACTTGAATTCTTGCTCCAAAATCAAAGAGAAGCTAGTGGTAAGCCTCCTCTTCATCTTCTCCAACTCTTTTCTTCTTCAATTTCAGAAAGTTTCCTAAACCTAACTTAGGAAATACTTGTTTTGACCTTAGATTGAAGCTTTTTGGGTTGAAGTAGAGATTGGTTGGTCTTCTCCTTGTGATTGAGCTCCTTCTTCTTTGTTTTGAGATAAAAAGGTGAAATTTTTATCTCACATCTATGATTATAATTATCTTCGGATGTTAGGTATGAATTCCTAACACTTCTTCATGTGCAATTACTTTCAATTCATATTAGTTTGGTGAACATTGCAATTTTTGGTGTTTTGGAAGTCTAAAACTCTCAAAATCCTTTTATAGATGTTTGATCATGTGTTTGGTGATGCATCGAAGAGCTTATAGGGCTGGGTCGTCGTTTGGCATAAACCCCTAACGCCCATTGCTCGTCCGGTTGCATTTGCGAAGAGATTGCATCTTCATTTTTAGGCTGGAAATACTGGGAATTCCAGTTCAGTCGACTGAAATATCTGTTCAGTCGACTGAAATCTCTGTTCAGTCGACTGAATGTGGAACCCGTGAGTTTCCAGGTATGATTCAGTCGACTGAATTCTATGTTCAGTCGATTGAACCTCGAAACAGGAAGTTTCCAGGCATGATTCAGTCGACTGAATTCTCTGTTCTGTCGAATGAACCTGGAAACAGAGAGTTTCCAAGCATAATTCAGTCAACTGAAATCTCTGTTCAGTCAACTGAATTTGCTGTTTCAGCCCACTTTGCCTTTTGAGAGTGGTTTTCCAAATTTTATCGATTCATGTTGGTTCCAATTTGTTGTTATTGCATTCTTTGACTTTGATGATTCTTTTCTGATTTCATACACGGATTTTTTTTAATAAAAGGATCCCTTCAAATCGTATTAAAATCTCACTTCTCCAATTTGTAATTCTATTTAAAACACACACAATTTCACACTTCGAGCGAAGTGGAAAGGAGATTAAATGGTTAGGTAAAACACAATCCATGAATCCGTGCGTTTATCTTTCCGATTAATCCCCGACCTTTTCGATTGATTGTTTTGACCTTTGGTCTGGTTTACCGATGAGATGAGGTAGACTTTGTACTGCTTTGAGTGTGAAATTGACTATCGAATAGTAAACCGTTAAGTGCGAATGGGTGGTTATGGGACTCACGTTAATATTTTTCGGGTTCCTTTTCGAGAGTTGTGGTACATTCTGCCAGTTAGTGGTGTCCAGTACTGGGCCTTCGGACCTTCACCACTACGGTTTGTTGCCTTTGGGATAGTGTCTTCGGACTGTCTCCTTCAGGTTTGTTGCCTTTGGGTATGTTGCCTTCGGGTATGTTGCCTTCGGGTTTGTACCTTTGGGTTTGTGCCTTTGGGTTTGTTGCCCTAATATTATCGCTTTTGGAGTTGGTCATTCGTCACCGCTCGAGTGATATTGGGTTTGTAGCCTTCGGGCTTATGGATCCTTGTTTATACAGTACTGAGCTCGAGCAATCTTTTGTTTCATTAATATTTATATTCCCTAGGTATCGCCTTCGGTGTTGGTCTTTTTGAGCCGCATGATATATAGCGGTTACCTTGCTAAACTTGTATTACCTTCATTGGTATTTGTTATTTGCCATTTTGGCTTGTTTTTTGGATATTCATATCCTTTGTTTATTGGTGTTGCCGATGATATGAGGCTTGTCCGGTTATGATTCAACTTTTGTTATATGATTGTGCTATCTCTTTTTAGAGATATTTGTTACATTTGAACTTTGTGGGTTTATTGTTGTTCAGTTTATCTAATTTGTTTAGCTAGACTGACCCGTGTATTTTATACTCGGGTCAGACCGAGATGTTTCAGGTTAGGTGCATTTGGACTTAGCCTATTTTGCTTCCGCATGGACTATTCAGCTTGCTCCTTTTTGTCATAGCTTTTTGTGTAGTCCTATTTTGTTGTAACTCTGATATGTATTCTTGTGGATTCTTCTGTACGTTGTGGTTTGCTATACCACTTGACATGTATCAGTTTGTATTCTCTGTTATGTATCAGTATATGTGTATATGATGATCTACTATTCTGTGATGTATATTACATTTGAGTTGTGATATTCTGTTCTGATAGATCCTCCAGCCACCTATGGTTTTGTTTTAAGTATTCATTGATATGTCGATATGCTTGGTATGGCAATCGTCGATGTATTCAATATATAGTTAGAGCAAGGCTATAGATGGTCGCTCCTATCCAGCCTTATTCTCCGCGTTAGTTGATGGCATTACCCCGTAGTGTCCTTGTCTAGCTTTGTTATAGAGGTGGGGAGTACCAATCACCCTAGAGCCGCTCCACCTTCACGAGCATGCACATGGTCACGAACCACCTGCCGCCGACCAATCTCTAGCTTTACCCTAGGTCATCTCGATTAAATCGAGACTGAAACCCTTCACTAAGCTCGATTCGATTTCAATTCGCTTGGCCTCCTTTTTTCTTTTTGCGTTTGATTTTCGAATTTTTTAGTCTGAGATGAAGAGGAACGAACAAAAATAGGCGGAACGATTTCCTTTGTAAAAGAATTCGATTTTTTTCATTTTTTCTTCAAAGAGAAGCTTAACTGTTTCTATTTTCTTTCCAATGCGTGTAAAAATATTCCGAAGGAAGATAACACATGGTTAAACATTTCTCAACATGTCTGCTTGCTAGTAATGAAATTATCTTACTATTATTTATTTTTAAATTTCAAATTCAAATTCAAATAGTCTCGAATTACGCAACTTACAATCTCGATCTTCTATCGAAGCATGCTGCTAGGTGTTCATAAGGTTATACCCCTATTCTCAATGCACTGGAAAAGGTTTCGAGTCCAAATTTGATCGTATGGAGAAGATAGCCTTTTGGACCAGTTATTAAATTAAATTTCGATATAAATGTCAGCGCGTTTGTTAATTGTACAACCAAACGATCACTCCAAATACTACAAAAATTGAAATCCGATAACAATATACTATTACAGATCTAATAGAACTGGTTTCGTCGAAATCTGAGACCGTTTCTCGGAAGGCTATTTTAAAATATCGATTTAAAAGACATAATTTTAAAATCGAACAAAGCATTTTCAATCCAATTCTAAAGCTTCCATTATCTTCACTATTATCAATATAAATTTTCTAAGCCTTGAAAATATTTTTAACAAGCATAAGAATGAAGATTCATGTAAAGACCTGGAATTTTGAGCAATATCAATTTAATAATCTTTGATAATAATTAAATTGATTTGATCATTTTACATTATAATTGACAAGTTAAAATTATTTCAAAGGGTTGATAATAATAATTTGTTAATATCTATCAACAATTTCCTTAACAATATAAAATTTGACAAGGTTAATTCTTTTAAAATTTTATAATATTTTAATTTGGAAATATTTATTTGGTAATTTAAAATTGGTAATATTTATTTTTCAAAAGCTAATCAAAAATATTTTCTATTTATAATCTATATGTATTGATATATATTGGAAATAGGAAGTTTTTAAGTAATAAAAGCTATCTACTCAAATTGTAATATATATGAATGTATATATTATCATTTGGTTTGTGTTTCAAAATCTAATACAATAATTATCAAATATAATGTTAAAATGTTTTCTATTTGAAATATGTATATTTGTATATATATATTTGAAATAGGAATTTTATTAATTTGAACTTAATAAGTATTTTCAAACTTTAATAAATATATAGTTTTGTAACTTGAATAGTTAATTTGATTTAATGTTTTTGGAATGATATTTGAGATTTAAAATTTTAATAACAAAATTTATTTCTTATTTATTATAAATATATACTTTAAGCTTTGGTTTTAAATAAGATTTAAATTAAAGTTTCATTTTTTTTAATAGTCTTTCATTTTAATTTTAACATAAGATAGTATTGTTTTAAAAAAAATTAAATAAAGAATTAAACTAAGTTTCTCAAATTTTTAAACAATGATAAAATTAAATTGATTAAAATATATGTTATTTATAAATGCGTATATGAATTTACTTTTGAAATATTTATTGAAGTCCAAAGTTTATTTTTATAAGATAAAAACATTTTACAATATTACATAACTACATTGTATATAGCTTAAATAGATTATTAAAAAGAAGATGACATTTAAAACATTAGGAAAATACTTTAGTAAATATCAATTTAACATTTTAACACTTGTGAAACATTTAGTAAACATTAAAGAGACTTGTGAATCTTTGAGCTTAGGTGTAAAATGATTAGAGCTTTATAGTGACAAATGTCATCTTTTAATAAAATAAAGTTTAAGTGTAAAATTTAAAGAAAATTTTTATCTTCAGCAAACTTACTTTCTTCTTTCAACAAAAATGTAATTCAAACCCAAGATCAGAAAATGTAATATAAATGCAAATTTGTTTCCAACATCAAACAGTTCAAATCAATTGCAAATATGCAAATATGGAAAGTACAACAGGCAAGAGAACTGATCCATCATCATGCAAAGTTAGAAATTATCAAGCAATGCTGGAACATCAACATGCAAGTCAAATCTAGAAGGATGCAATGAATCAAATCTGAAAAACACTTTCTGTTCTCTGCTCCTTGTTTAAGGTGAGTAAATGGATTTCTTTTTAAAAACAGTTCTTGATTTTTGAATCTTATCTTGATCTTGTGATTGATCAACATGATGTTGATGAATTATTTTGATTTAAATTTGAATGCATGGTTGAATTTTGAATCTTTGATTTGAGTGAGAAGTTAAACTTATGTTTTGTATAATGTAACAAGCTCCAATTGCATATTAAAATCAGTAATCCCATATTGAATTTGTTTTTGCCTTTGATTTGTAAAGAAAAGATGATTGTAATCAAATCGTCTAGCATCAAAAAATAGTTACAGGTTGTTAAATTAAATAATTAACTCAAAATTTTAATAATTACAGTAAATTTATAAATTGGGTCAAAAGTTTTTGAATGCAAACTTAAGTTTTGATTTTATAATCATATTGCAAATAAGAAATCATGATTTTTGAAACTCGAATCACGATTTTTAGATCAGTAACTTGTGTGAATTTGGGATTTGACTGTTTTGGACATTTTGTCCAATCCACGGCGAACTACGGCGAAGTGGTGATTGTGGTTGTCCTCGAAGGGGGAGGGGTCAGCAGTGATCATGGTAAAAATAGGTTGGTGATTTCTTTTTGGATGAGGTGGTCGAATTTGCTCGAGATAGGGTTTATTATCCTTTAAATGTCGTCGAAGTTCCTTGGGTCTGCACGGCATTAGTAGGTAACCGGGAATGATCGCATAGGGTTCTGGGGTTGTGGGGAAGTGAGACGGAGCTATGGTAGAGGCGTGTTGTCTAGTGAGGAGGATGATCGGCGGTGAGTATTTTCGGTAGCAATGGCTGTAGCAATTTTGGGTTGAAGGGTTGAATTTCGATCTTCGATCGAAATTTAGTTTCTGGGTTGCGAAATGGGTAGTAGGGGTTGAGGGCGACTTGTAGGTGGTCTGCATGGAGTACGGCAACGTCCATCGGCGACGTGCACATTTACGTGCACGTTCGTGTGTTACTGCTGGGTTCTGGGAAGTGAAGGGGGGAAACTCGAAGATGGCATCGGGTGATTGAGGCCTTGACTCGAAGCAGGCATATGGTAGGGAAGACTCGGGGTAAAACGTGGGTTTTGCTCGGGTTTGTGTAGGGGATGACTCGGGTTTTAGGTCGAGTAGGTTTTTGGGTATTTGACAACATGTTTTTAAAGGCTTGAAACAAAGAAATTTGATTTTTGTAAATAATTAAAGTTTTAGACAAAAGTTAAACAAGTTTTAACCAATAAAACTGATTTGTTTCAAGTTATAGTTTTAAAATATATATATATATATATATATATATATATATAATTATGGAAGTTTTAAAATAAATAGGTGGATTTTGAAATTAAGTTTGTATTAAATTTTTATTAAAGAACTTTGGAAAGGTTTTAAAGATTTAAAGGTTCAATTTAAAATGTGTTTAACTATAAATTGATTTCTAAAATGTTATATTTTATTTCAAAATAAAGTGAAATGATCAGAATTTGGAAATTCAGTTTAATAAAGATTTACCTTATGTGAATTTAGAATTTTGATTTAAATAAAGCTAAATAAGTTTGAGAAAATAATTAAGATAGTTCAATTTTTATTGGTAATCAACGTATTTTGGTAAATATAAATGATTTAATTTAGAAAATGATTTTTCTTAATTTAGGATTTTTTTAATATAAGAAGTTAAGAATCATTTAATTAAATTTAAATGATTAACTAAATAATTAATTAAGTAATAAATTTGTGATTAATTAAGTTAATCATTTATGGGTTATTTTAATATAATCACTTGATGAAGTAATTAAGTAATTCAGTGGTTAATTGCTAGATGTTATTAAGTAAGAGTTAATTACTTTATTAAAAGTAATTAAGTGGATGTGATTAAGAATTAATCACTTAAGTTATTAATTAAAGAATTAATTAATAAATTTATTAAAGGCTTAAATTATTTAATTAATGGTTAATTAATAAAAGGATTAAGAGTAGTTCATTATGTGATTAATTACTTGATAAGTAATTATTAAAAAGAAATTCAATTAATGAAGTAATCATTAATTAATGAAATTAATTAATTGTTAATTAATAATTTAAGCATAATCAAGTTTTAATTACTAAATGTAATTAAGAAGTATTAATCAAATATGATCAATTAAAAGTAATTAATCAAATATGGTTAATTAAAGGTAATTAATCAAGAGTGTTTTAATTAAAAGTAATTAATTAAGTATAATTAATTAAAAGTAATTAATAAGTTGTGATTAATCAAAAGTGATTAATTAGGTGTGAATAATTATAAAGAATAATTAAGGAATAATTATTAGAATAATTAAAGAATAAATAATCAAGTGTGATTAATTTTAAAGGGTAATTAAGAAGATAATTGCTTGGATAATTAAAGAGTAATTAATCAAGATGATCAATTAATATTTTAATTAATAAATAATTACTTAAAGTAATTAAGAGATAATTAATCAAGAGAGATTAATTAAGGTGAATAATTAAGTGATGTTTATTAATTAATTTGTAATTAATTAATGAATAGTAAAATGGATTGATAATAATCTAAGTGTTTAAGTAAGGAATTAATTTAATTAAGAATTAATTAAATTATTTAAGTTGGAGCAACCTTGCGTATGAGTGATTATTGATTGGTTGATAAGTATCATTGGATGAGTTAATGATATTGGTTGGTATTATATGTCATTGGTTGATATGTGATGATGTGAATGTGATATATCTGAGTTGTGATATATATGCTGCTTTGTGATATGTATGGATGAATGTGATAATAGTAGATTATCTATCTGTGTTGTGAATCATCCATTTATGTTTAAGTGATATTTTTGAGTATCTACTGTTTAAATCCCTTAAGTACAACTTAGACATTTAAAATGGCGTTTGGATTCTGTGAGACCGGGATCGGGTTTCCATATTTGGATATCTGAAAACCACACCGATCCAAAATAAACGTTAGGCCGTGAATCCAAGTGGAGCTTAGTGAAGACTCGAGGTGTAAGAACTATACATCAGTATAACTCTGTGAGTGATTCTGTAATGAGTTTGATGGAATATGCTTATAGATTTGAGATGGTGATTCAGAGTGCAAGGGCTATAGTCGTTGACTCTAAGGGTGATTCCAAAATGAGTGCAACGAAATAGTGCCTTCAGTTTCGTTCGAACCCGGAACGAACTTGTATGGATTGAATGCTTTCAGAACATCGTCAGGTGTACGATGAGCATTCTAAGATAGATGTGTTCTATAAAGGTAATCGCAGCCTCAAGCCTCATCAACCGGGAATGGCTAAAACAGGGGAGGTGCAGCAAGGCTTCGTGGGTAGCTCCCACTGGAGAGCGAGATACATCCCTGTCTAGATGTCCATTTTTATTTAGGCTTTGTGGGAAGTTGGTCTGCAGCCAACTGCGGGGTGGTCTTGTTCGGGACTGTTCAGTAAGGAATGGTCCCGGCCTTGTGTTGCAGGGGAGCTGGCATACTCCTCGATACGGTGATCTAGGCCATGTATTGTGACGGGCGGTACCCCAGTAGCCCTGCCATTGTTGGAAACCCATTCTTTCTACGAGACGCTACATTTTTGTTTGTATTACCTACTTTTGTGGCTAGTAGCTGGAATTTAATCATGTAATAATTTCGGCTATTTCATATTTACTTGAAAACCCTAGACACTATTATAATATCACTGGATTTCCTATCAAATGTTTTGGTTAGCGTAAGCTAAAAACTTTTCCATGTTTATGTGTGGGAAGTCTTACGTGAATACCTTTTCTTTCCAAAGGATTTTTCTAAAGTTAAGCAATCTTAAACCGTTTACTCACACTAGACCCCTGTCTGGCCCAAGTGCTTATTTTCTGTTTTATTAAACTCTTGGGTACTCATATTCTGTATGAGTAGTCAAGTGATTCAGGTTATCTTTGATGAATTCTGGATGAGCTTTGGAGCAGGAGGCTTCAGCGTGTAGATTATAGTTAGAGTTTCCGCTGTGTTGTTATTCTGTATGATGTCTTGTATTGTATTGGACAGAAATGTTATAACTGTCTAAATTGAGATGTATAGTTGTGCACTCTGATGCATATGATACTATGTATATGTTTTATATTATATTTTCAATCGTTCCGCTGTGAGATTCTGATGTGTTGTTTTTCTTTCTTCTCTTTCTTTTCTTCTTCTATCCCTTTCTTTCTTAATTAGTGATGCGATTTTTTAGTGATAGAAAGTCGGGTTGCTACAGTTGGTAATAGAGCATTAGGTTGAGTGAATACCTAGGCTCTGGAGTGGTGTCTATCTTGAGAGATCGTACTTGTAATGTATATATATATATATATATATATATATCTACCTAATCTGTTGGGTGATCTATTCAGATTTTCCAACATAGGTTATAAAGATAGATAAGGTAGGAGTGTGTGGAACAAACTACCACTAATGGTAGAGGCTTATATGTTGTGGTTGGAGGTGTGTCTGTCGAGACTGTAGATCTAATACCGTCTCGAATAAGCTTTGTAGATTGGTGAAAGGATTTCTTTGAGTCCATAGGAAGTATTTCCAAGGATTGGAGTATACTCTTCGAGTGTGAGGCTGATTTGCTCTCCAGTGAGCAGGGATTTCCAAGAGTTGAGTCTGTCAGCTGAGCAGAAGTAGGTGATGGTGTCTTGGTGGCTTCAGGAGGGAATAGTGGTGTGATGGGATGATGTATCCATAGATGGTTCTGAAGATGTTCCTTTAGAGCCAGATTTAGAAGGTATTGAAGGAATAGTTGATGCCTACTACAGGGAAGATTCAGATGTTTAGGGATCTTCTGGATCTCAAGTAAGGATGGTTGTCTTATCTATATTGAAGTATGAGGCTAAGGTCGATGAGTTATCTCATTTCGTACATGGTCTCAATTGTTTTCCTTAAGAAGATAAGTGGTTGGTGTTTGGTTTGGAGCCGAGTTTCTTGAGGAGATGTCTACTCGTCTCAAGGATTTTTAGTGGAATTGGATGATAGTTTTGAGTTTCAGGAAGCTTGTGGTTAAGGATGATCTTTTGGCTTAGCTGTATCGTTGAAGTGAAGTTTGGAAGCAGTAGCATGGATCTGTTTCTTCAACAATTCATGAATCTTTGGGATTCTACTATCGGCAGACCGGGCAGATAGGGAAGACTTATCCTTTTTTTTGGGAAGCTCAGCAGAGTAGAATATTTGTTGGAAGTGTTCTATCAATTTTTCTGGTAGATAAGCCATTCTTGAAGATTGATCTTGTTTAGGAAGGCTGCTCTAGTTAGTGAAGATAGTTCTTTGTAATCTGAACTAAGTAAGATCGCAAAAGTGACTTGCGATTAGTTCGAAAATCTTTGAGTATTCCTTGGTTTGAGATTGAGGAATCTCATATGGAGATAAAAGCCATTAACGTAGTCATAGATTTTCCAGATGTTTAGAGGAAATCAGAAGTTGACCCGAATCGGAGATCGAGTTTTCTTATTGACTTGGATTCTAAGAGAAATATTGATGATTCAACCATAAAATGGGATGACTCTTAGAGCAAGAAGAGTTTGGTGAGGCAGCTCAGGATTCTTTGGAGTGGGATTGACCATCTTATTCTAAGTTGAGATTCTATTGAGATGTTTTGATCAAGTGGAAGGGTCACTAAGATTTTATGAGTCGGATGACTGTGTATGGAGAAAGATTGTGCTTGAGTTCTTCAATAGCATTCTTATCTGCTCTAGATCAGAGTTGTGTAGTGGAAGCGAGATAGCAGTTGTTCTAGAGTGGGAGCAACCGGGAGTTGTAGTTTTCTTGGATTAAAGGATTTCTATAAGGAATTTAAGTATGAAGAAATTTTCTGGATTTGGTAGGCAAGGTTGTCAGGTGCAACTGTTTGGCTATTCCAGATAAGAGATGTAGGTTTGAAGTCCACTGATGTTTGTGGAATAGAGTTGTGTTTTGGATTTCGGCAAATTTTTAGGAGAGCCATTTTGTTGAGTAGGATCAGGTGATTGGTTTGATTTTGGTCATGTTTGTTCTTGAAGCAATCAGCAAGGGTTAAGCTGATCAGGATATTGGAGGTGACTCAGGATCATTGGAAGAAATATGTAGTTAAGTATTGAGGAAATTTGGAATATGAAATTTGAATTTGGATATTGCTTTAGATTTATCCAATCAAAGGAGATATAAGATTTGGCAAAACCGGAGAGATAGCTCCAGAAGTATTTTGAGTCTTTCTGTGTTCTCTGGAGATTAGATTATGATCTACAAGATTGAATTGCCAATTCGGATAACTGGAATTCATTGTATTCGCATATTTCTGAGGAATATGTGTATGATTCTTCGAGTGATAGAATCAACAGTTCAGAAGGATATGGTAGTTGGGATAGTTTTGAGTTTAATCTGATATCTTGTTCAGATGTGTAGATTAGATGAAGGAGTTCTTGGTTGTAGTAGTATAGTTACTTAAGATTCGGTAGAGCGAGTATTCCAGTATAGGTACTTGGAAAACTCTAGATAATGTTAGGAAGTTCTATTCAGAATTTTTCTGGATAGATAAAATTGTTTGTTTGAATTGGTTTCTATGATTGATAGTGTATGGCTGATTGTGTGATTGCTGTTTGAAATTTAAATTCTTAGCTGGATTATTAAATTATCTTTGCTTTTAAAATTTCGGGGACAAAATTCTTTTAAAGGGGGAGGAATGTGACGATCCGGAATTTTGAGCAATATCAATTTAATAATCTTTGATAATAATTAAATTGATTTGATCATTTTACATTATAATTGACAAGTTAAAATTATTTCAAAGGGTTGATAATAATAATTTGTTAATATCTATCAACAATTTTCTTAATACTATAAAATTTGACAAGTTTAATTCTTTTAAAATTTTATAATATTTTAATTTGGAAATATTTATTTTGGCAATTTAAAATTGGTAAGATTTATTTTTCAGACGCTAATCAAAAATAATTTCTATTTATAATATATATGTATTGATATATATTGGAAATATGAAGTTTTTAAGTAATAAAAGCTATATACTCAAATTGTAATATATATGAATGTATATATTATGATTTGGTTTGTGTTTCAAAATTTAATGCAGTAATTATCAAATATAATGTTAAAATGTTTTCTATTTGAAATATGTATATTTGTATATATATATATATTTGAAATAGGAATTTTATTAATTTGAACTTAATAAGTATTTTCGAACTTTAATAAATATATAGTTTTGTAACTTGAAAAGTTAATTTGATTTAATGTTTTTGAAATGATATTTGAGATTTAAAATTTTAATAACAAAATTTATTTCTTATTTATTATAAATATATACTTTAAGCTTTGGTTCTAAATAAGATTTAAATTAAAGTTTCATTTGTTTTAATAGTCTTTCATTTTAATTTTAACATAAGATAGAATAGTTTTAAATTTTTTTAAATAAAGAATTAAACTAAGTTTCTCAAATTTTTAAACAATGATAAAACTAAATTGATAAAATATATGTTATTTATAAATGCATATATGAATTTACTTTTGAAATATATATTGAAGTCCACAGTTTATTTTTGTAAGATAAAAACATTTAATATTACATAAATACATTGTATATAGCTTAAATAAATTATTAAAAAGAAGATAACATTTAAAACATTTATAAAACATTAGGAAAATACTTTAGTAAATATCAATTTGACACTTTAACACTTGTGAAACATTTAGTAAACATTAAAGACACCTGTGAATCTTTGAGCTTAGGTGTAAAATGATTAGAGCTTTATAGTGACAAATGTCATCTTTTAATAAAATAAAATTTAAGTGTAAAATTTAAAGAAAATTTTTATCTTCAGCAAACTTACTTTCTTCTTTCAACAAAAATGTAATTCAAACCCAAGATCAGAAAATGTAATACAAATGCAAATTTGTTTTCAACATCAAACAATTCAAATCAACTGCAAATATGCAAATTTGGAAAGTACAGCAGGCAAGAGAACTAATCCATCATCATGAAAAGTTAGAAATTATCAAGCAATGCTGGAACATCAGCATGCAAGTCAATTCTAGAAGGATGCAGTGAATCAAATCTGAAAAACACTTTCTGTTCTCTGCTCCTTGTTTAAGGTGAGTAAATGGATTTCTTTTAAAAACAGTTCTTTATTTTTTAATCTTATCTTGATCTTGTGATTGATCAACATGATGTTGATGAATTATTTTGATTTAAATTTGAATGCATGGTTGAATTTTGAATCTTTGATTTGCCTGAGAAGTTAAACTTATGTTTTGTATAATGTAACAAGCTCCAATTGCATAAAAAATCAGTAATCCCATATTGAATTTGTTTTTGCCTTTGATTTGTAAAGAAAAGATGATTGTAATCAAATCATCTAGCATCTAAAAATAGTTACAAGTTGTTAAATTAAATAATTTTCTCAAAATTTTAATAATTACAGTAAATTTATAAATTGGGTCAAAAGTTTTTGAATGCAAACTTAAGTTTTGATTTTATAATCATATTGCAAATAAGAAATCATGATTTTTGAAACTCGAATCACGATTTTTAGATCAGTAACTTGTATGAATTTGGGATTTGACTGTTTTGGACATTTTGTCCAATCCACGGCGAACTACGGCGAAGTGGTGATCGTGGTTGTGCTCGAAGGGGGAGGGGTCAGTAGTGATCATGGGAAAAATAGGTTGGTGATTTCTTTTTGGATGAGGTGGTCGAATTTGATCGAGATAGGGTTTATTATCCTATAAATGTCGTCGAAGTTCCTTGGGTCTCCACGGCGTCAGTGGGTAACCGAGAATGATCGCATAGGGTTCTGGGGTTGCGGGCAAGTGAGACGGAGCTATGGTAGAGGAGGCGTGGTGTCTAGTGAGGGGGATGATCGGCGGTGAGTGTTTTCGGTAGCAATGGCTGTAGCAATTTTGGGTTGAAGGGTCAACTTTCGATCTTTGATCGAAATTTAGTTTCTAGTTTGCGAGTTGGGTAGTAGGGGTTGAGGGCGACTTGTAGGTGGTCGGCGTGGAGTACGCCAACGTCCATCGACGACGTGCACATTTACGTGCACGTTCGTGTGTTACTGCTGGGTTCTGGGAAGTGAAGGGGGGAAAACTCGAAGATGGCATCGGGTGATTGAGGCCTTGACTCGAAGCAGGCATAGGGTAGGGAAGACTCGGGGTAGAATGTGGGTTTTGTTCGGGTTTGTGTAGGGGATGGCTCGGATTTTAGGTCGAGTAGGTTTTTGGGTATTTGACAGCATGTTTTTAAAGGCTTGAAACAAAGAAATTTGATTTTTGTAAATAATTAAAGTTTTAAACAAAAGTTAAACAAGTTTTGACCAATAAAACCGATTTGTTTCAAGTTATAGTTTTAAACAAATATATATATATATATATATATATATATATATATATATAATATTATGGAAGTTTTAAAATAAATAAGTTGGATTTTGAAATTAAGTTTGTATTAAATTTTTATTAAAGAACTTTGGAAAGGTTTTAAAGATTTAAAGGTTCAATTTAAGATGTATTTAACTATAAATTGATTTCTAAAATGTTATATTTTATTTCAAAATAAAGTGAAATGACCAGAATTTGAAATTCAGTTTAATAAAGATTTACCTTATGTGAATTTAGAATTTTGATTTAGTTAAAGCTAAATAAGTTTGTGAAAATAATTAAGATAGTTCAATTTTTATTAGTAATCAAAGTATTTTGGTGAATATAAATGATTTAATTTGGAAAATGATTTTTCTTAGTTTGGGATTTTTTTAATATAAGAAGTTAAGAATCATTTAATTAAATTTAAATGATTAATTAAATAATTAATCAAGTAATAAATTTGTGATTAATTAAGTTAATCATTTATGGGTTAATTTAATATAATTACTTGATGAAGTAATTAAGTAATTAAGTGGTTAATTACTAGATGTTAATAAGTAAGAGTTAATTACTTTATTAAAAGTAATTAAGTGGATGTGATTATAGATTAATCACTTGAGTTATTAATTCAAGAATTAATTAATAAATTTATTAAAAGCTTAAAATATTTAATTAATGGTTAATTAATAAAAGGATTAAAAGTAGTTAATTATGTGATTAATTACTTGATAAGTAATTAATTAAAAAGAAATTTAATTAATGAAGTAATCATTAATTAATGAAAATAAATAAATAATTAATTGTTAATTAATAATTTAAGGATAATCAAGTTTTAATTACTAAATGTAATCAAGAAGTAATTAGTCAAATATGATTAATTAAAAGTAATTAATCAAATATGGTTAATTAAAGGTAATTAATCAAGATTGTTTTAATTAAAAGTAATTAATTAAGTATAATTAATTAAAAGTAATTAATCAATTGTGATTAATCAAAAGTGATTAACTAGGTGTGAATAATTATAAAGAATATTAAGGAATAATTATCAAAATAATTAAAGAATAATTAATCAAGTATGATTAATTTTAAAGGGTAATTAAGAAGATAATCGCTTGGATAATTAAAGAGTAATTAATCAAGATGATTAATTAATATTGTAATTAATAAATAATTACTTAAAGTAATTAAGAGATAATTAATCAAGAGAGATTAATTAAGGTGAATAATTGAGTGATGTTTATTAATTAATTTGTAATTAATTAATGAATAGTAAAATGGATTGATGATAATCCAAGTGTTTAAGTAAGGAATTAATTTAATTAAGAATTAATTAAATTATTTAAGTTGGATCAACCTTGTGTATGAGTGATTATTGATTGGTTGATAAGTATCATTGGATGAGTTAATGATATTGGTTGGTATTATATGTCATTGGTTGATATGTGATGATGTGAATGTGATATATCTGAGGTGTGACATATATGCTGCTTTGTGATATGTATGGATGAATGTGATAATAGTAGATTATCTATCTGTGTTGTGAATCATCCATTTTTGTTTAAGTGATATTTCTGAGTATCTACTATTTAAATCCCTTAAGTACAACTTGGACATTTAAAATGGAGTTTGGATTCAGTGAGACCAGGATCGGGTTTCCATATTTGGATATCCGAAAACCACAACGATCCAAAATAAAAGTTACGTCATGAATCCAAGTGGAGCTTAGTGAAGACTCGAGGTGTAATTATACGTCAGTATAACTCTGTGGGTGATTCCCTAATGAGTTTGACGGAATAGTTCTTATAAATTCAAGATGGTGATTCAGAGTGCAAGGGCTATGGTCATTGACTCTAAGGGTGATTCCAAAATGAGTGCAATGAGATAGTGCCTTCGGTTTCGTTCGAACCCAGAACGAACTTGTATGGATTGAATGCTTTCAGAACATCGTCAGGTGGACGATGAGCATTCTAAGATAGACGTGTTCTATAAAAGTAATCACAGCCTCAGGCCTCATCAACCGGGAATGGCTAAAACATGGGAGGTGCAGCAAGGCTTCGTGGGTAGCTCCCACTGGAGAGCGAGATACATCCCTATCTAGATCTCCCTTTTTATTTCGGCTTTGTGGGCAGTTGGTCTGCAGCCAACTGTGGGGTGGTCTTGTTTGGGACTGTTCAGTAAGGAATGGTCCAGGCCTTGTGTTGCAGGGGAGTGGGCGTACTCCTCGCTACGGTGATCTAGGCCACGTACTGTGACGGGCGGTACCCCAGTAGCCCTGCCATTGTTGGAAACCCATTCTTCCTACGAGACGCTACAGTTTTGTTTGTATTACCCACTTTTGTAGCTAGTAGCTGGAATTTAATCATGTAACAATTTCAGCTATTTCATATTTACTTGAAAACCCTAGACACTATTATAATATCACTAGATTTCCTATCAAATGTTTTGGTTAGCATAAGGTAAAAACTTTTCCATGTTTATATGTGGGAAGTCTTACGTGAATACCTTTTCTTTTCAAAGGATTTTTCTAAAGTTAAGCAATCTTAAACGTTTACTCACATCAGACCCCTGTCTGACTCGAGTGTTTATTTTCTGTTTTATCAAACTCTTGGGTACTCATATTCTGTATGAGTAGTCAAGTGATTCAGGTTATCTTTGACGAATTCTGGAGGAGCTTTGGAGCAGGAGGCTTCAGCGTGTAGATTATAGTTTGAGTTTCCGCTGTGTTGTT
Organism: Allium cepa; assembly: GCA_030765085.1. NCBI lineage: Eukaryota > Viridiplantae > Streptophyta > Magnoliopsida > Asparagales > Amaryllidaceae > Allium > Allium cepa. Next base: position 64,274,036 of record CM060929.1, read on the forward strand.
ATTCTGTACGATGTCTTGTATTGTATTGGACATAAATGTTATAACTGTCTAAATTGAGATGTATAGTTGTGTACTCTGATGTATATGATACTATGTATATGTTCTATATTATATTTTCAATCGTTCCACTGTGAGATTCTGATGTGTTGTTTTTCTTTCTTCTCATGCTTTTCTTCTTCTATCCCTTTCTTTCTTAATTAGTGATGCGACTTTTTGGTGATAGAAAGTCGGTTCGCTACAATTCAATATTTTACCCAACTTCAATAAATTAAATTCAATAATTTAATTGCCAAATTCATAGTTGTACTTGAAATTCAAGTTTAAAATAACTTCCAATATTTAAAATCAATTAAATATTTCATTTTCAAATGTTCAAAATTTCCGGGTCGTCACATATGTATCACATATAAACATCAAAATTGATCTCTCAAAATCGATAATTCTCAAATTTGGCTTTCCCAATTCCCAAAAATTTGATTTTTCCCAAAATCAAAAGCCTTTCAAAATCATAGAGTTCCAAAACCCCTTCCAGTTCCATAAAATCATTCTTATTTATATATAAGTTTATTCTTTGAACTTGAATAATTTTCCGATCACTTCATACTTACACAAATTCCTCTTTATATTTCAAATATACTTCAAAGATCTTTTCTTCTGGTTAATAATCTCATTAATGCCAATCAAAGTTTCAAGTTTGATTTCCTTTACAAAGTCATTTATAACATTACTTCTTCTTATAAAGTGAGTTTCAGTTATAATACTATCCAATTTCCACTCTTAATCATCATATATTTCTCAAAATATACTCTTCTATTTCAAATCATTTTTTTGCCTCAATATCCGATTCAGTTCCACTTCAGAATAGTCTCAATTTCCCATTTGGATTAGAACTCCAGTTTAAATCCATGATTTAAATAATTTCCACTCTGACCAGTTTGAATTAACAAAATAGTTTAAAATAGTTAAGTAGTTGTAAAGTAGTTAAATAGTTGTAAAATAGTTGTAAAATAGTTAAATAGTTAATATATGATAGTTTGAGTTTTAAAAAGAAGGTTTGTTTAGTAAATAGCTTGGAAAAATAGATTTAAGACGGTTTATATTAAAACAATTTATCTGAAAATACTTCCAAAGTCAAACTGGTTCAATTTACAAATTTTCAAATGAAATCAATTTTTAATTTCCATTTCCATCTCCATTTAGATGGATTCAATCTAAATTCCAACTTGAATTAGCTTCGATTTCTATTTCAATTCAAATCAATTCCCATTTTGAATTTAAACTATCTACCTTCGATTACAATTCCAATTAATCCAATTCACTTTCAGTTTGAATTAATTCCAATGTCATTCTCAAATTTGAAACCATCTCCATTTATATAAATTCGGATTCGGTTTTCAAATACCGATTCAATCGTTTTAATCAAATTAACTCTCTTAATAATTAATTAAACAACCCAAGTCTTTAATAATACAATTCTGAGTCCAAATTCAAATATTCATTTTAAATTACCTTTTACTTAAGCTTATTTCAAGGTTCAAGTTAGTGTTCAAGTTCTTTTAGAACAAGTAAACCTTAGGAATTCAATTTATTTCCCGACCAACTTCCAACTTTGAAATCCAAGTCTTAAACAGTGTCGGTTAACAAGTTCATTTTTGACATTTCAAACTTAAGCTCAAAATGACTTCATTTCCCTAAATTCAATTTTATTTCTAAGAATCAAAATCATGTAAATAAATTTCATGATACAGTTTTACTTTTATTTAATTTCAAGGATCAATCCACGTATTTATTCGTTCAAAGTAATCCAATTTTCAGTTTTATATATACTATCAATAACAAAAAGGATGATAGCAGGATATGTCAAAGTAAATAAACATCAGAATTATCTAAAACACCAATCAATAACATCCATCACACATTTCCAGAATTTGAAACCTGTTTTTATTTCAAAAGATGTTTGAAATTATCCATACATAATATCCTTTCAATCCATACTTATCTTTTCCATTTTATCTATTTAACTTCCTAAGTTAAAATTTTCACTTTCACATTGAACTTTTCCAATTCAGGTTGTACGTTCAAAACTTATTTAACTTTCCCTAAGTTAAATTTCCTATACGTTCAATCTATTTAACCTACTCAATTTAAATTTTCCACTACGAATTTAAACTTCTAATCAATATCCCTTCCCACTTATAAGTTCAAAAACTTATTTCTCTTTGGGTTATATTCTCATTTCTAGGTGAATTTCAGGATTCAACACTTAGTATTTATTTCAAATCAATTTTGAAATCATGTATATATCTACATATATATTTATCCCATTTACACACCAAGTCATACTTCCAATTTTAACCCATTCTTGGTTTTTAATTCCAAACACATTCCTTTAAATTTTCAATAAAACTCTTGTTTTTAAACAAGATTTCTATATTAAAAAATATTCTAAATAATATTACTTATTATATCCTTAAACACTTTGAAACAACTCAATTTTTTTTCCTGGGCTTAGATTTAAAGCTTCATATTTAAAATTCGCTTTTAATTTATAAGTCACATTTATAAATTTAACTTATATAATTTAACTTCTGTGACCATTGCACCATGTTTCATCATTGTTTATTCAGCAATAAACATTCTTTATTAAGATACATCAACATATTTATGGTAATAACCAAGATTTCCATATCTAGCAGCCAACACAATATATATTACATCATATTTTATTTGAAAAAATATAATCAAGGCAACCTATTTCAAAAACTTTGAAAATTATTTTGAACTTTTCGGGATTTAAATTCCGGTTTTGAATCCATTTTTTTAACTTAACTTATTTGTATAGTTAATCCCTAGCCAAATTTCTATTTGGTTATATATATGTCTTACCACTTAAGTCTTATAACCTTATTTAATTTCAATAACGATAATCAATTACCTTACTGTACTAATAATTAGAGAAATTATTGCTTTATATATCAAATATAAGCTTATATAAAAATCATCTTTAATACCGTTTTTAAAATCATTATATAAGAAAATAACAAGTACGCCCTCATATAATACTCTCAACTCATTCTAGGTACTACCAATCCTACCTCTAATGAGTAATCCCTACTAGAGCCAAGGTTCTCGCTTAACCTTCAGCTCTGATACCACGTGTAATGGCGGGAAAGATTTTCGACCCCAAATGTAACGACCCGCCTTTTTGGACAGTTTAAACCGACGATCAAATACCCATGTCGATTCCAAACCATTCAAGAGGGCAGATAGTTATTGGGGTAAATAAGAGAAGAAAAGAAAGAGGAATAAAGGAAATGAAACAACACAGAATGTCGCAGCGGAACGATAAAATATAATAGTCAAATAAACAGTTCATGAAGCTGTCTACTATACTTTGACAATTATTTATACAACATTTATCAAAGTTATACATATACAACAGAACAATTAAAATAATGCAGCAGATAGCATGATGCAAGGGTGATAATAGTAATAGTATACCAAATCTTCGTCTTCATCCTCCAGAATAGATCTTCAAGAATCTGAAACTCAGGACTGACCCGAGCGTAATGAAAAGACAAAACACTCGAGTCAGGACTAAAATATCCATATGAAAGTTAAATCAATCGTAAATAAATATGGGTGTAACGGCGTCGGAGATGTTTACGGGGTTTGACACCTCCTATCCAGTGTCCACGTGCGTGCAATAACTCAAGAGATGTTACGGGATTTTCCATCTCTCAAGGGTCCGTGAAACTATCTACTATGTAGTAATACACGCTAAGTAGATAATGCCTATCAGTAATATAAAGTATCAAAATAGCGTTAAGGCGTTACCATAATCCCCCTTAACACATTTTTATATTCCCAAAAGCATATACAAGACCGTAGTTTCCCCAAAACCGGAAGTCACCAGAGGGCAATCCATATACTCAAGGTACAAATCAAAATGTAGTGGTCGCGAATAGGATAATCAGTATGACAAGGTACATGAGGCGATACCAACTAGGATACTAGTAGTTGCGTGATCCGGACTAATGTTGGGCATAGCCAGCAGCTACCCCAACACCGTGAAACAACACTCCGAAATCAAGGGGTGCACCCAAATCGCATCACAAATGTAATAGATATTGTATCGAAGAAGTGTGTCCGCTAGAGGTGGCGAACCTCAATGGCCTGGCGCGGCTCCTGTTTTAGTCATGTCAGGGGTCATCCAATAATCGTTCTCTTTCTTCAGTCAACGCGTTCACCAAACCATCCACTTCATTCTGGATCATCACTCCGCGTATAATAGTTATTTAAGTGGTTTTCGGTATCGACAGAGAGTATGTCCATATCCGATCCCGGTCTCTTTAATAACTACGTATTATTACACCGTTGGTTCTTTTACATTTCAAATCGATTCATAATTGATATCAAAATATTATATTCGCTTCAAAAACAAATCCATTTCAAATATCATCGTATCTCTTCAACTGTAAGATTCCGTTTCAAAAATCAATTTTCGCATCAATGTCTCATTTCGATTTCAAAGTCATTTCGAATTTCAATTTAGGTTGCAACTTCATTTAACTCAATTCGTATATTAAATTCAAGATTTAAATATAAACATTCCACTTTATTGACCAGCTTAGAATTTTAGAAAATAGTTTTAAGTAGTTTAAAAGTAGTTTTAAATAATTAAAATAGTTAAAAATACTTAAAATCTTAAAATGGATTTGAAATAGATATATTAGTTTAAAGTAATTTAAATTGGGTTAAGTAGATTTAAAATAGATTAAAATAATTTAAGTATTCAAAAATAGTTTATATAACTGAGTAATTTGGAAAACAAAATAAAATAGCTTCAAACCCAATCCATTTCAATTTTATCTTCCCAATTCAAATCAATTTCAATTTCCATTCTACCGATTTCAATTTCGATTTCAATTCAATTCAACGTCAACTTTGACTTCAAATTTATTCAATTTTATATTCACTTTCAATTAATTCAATTTCAATTTATATCGATTTAGAACTTGGTTTTTCAAAATATCCATTTAGAACACTTACAAAATTATCCATCAATATACGAGTTTAAATCCAAATTTCAAACATGATACGATTCCAAGCTCGAATTCAAATATCGCTTATATCCCACTTTTACTTAATTATCCTTCAATACTCAAATTCAAATCTAAATTTCAAATACGATTCAATTTCAAGCTCATTTCCAAAATATCATTTTTATATTACTTTTACTTAGTAACATTTAAAGCTTGAGTTAAGGTTCAATCTTTAAAACAAATCAAATTTCGAAATTCAATCATATCCTAATTTTAAAATTCCAAAGTCTCCACTTAAATTATTTAACAATTTCTTTAACCAAAATTTATTTCAACATTCCAAACTCACATTTTCGATAAATTCGATTTCTATAAATTCGATTTCTATTTATAACTTTTACATCAAACATTTAATTAAATTTCAAATCAACGATTTTAAAAATTATTAATTTAGCCAATTCGGTGTCCGTATATAATTTTCTATCCTATGGCCAAGTAATTATTTATTTCAATTAAATGTCAGGGATGAATATATATCACTTAAATTAAATCACGGTATCATATGTATGTATAACAGGATATATATAAGCAAATAAACATCCAAACATTTAAATATACCAATAACATCCATCGAAATAAATCATCCAATAGACAATACAATTCATAGTTATCAATGTCAGGTAATTTAATCGCAATTCAATTTCAATTTAACTGTCAATTTAATTTTTCAACGGTTAATTCAAGCGACGATCTATATGACAATTTAAATTCTATCAAACAACGCCAAATAAATTTCATAACACTACATAACGTCAATTTAACTAGCATAAGATATTTAGTACGTTGTGAGCATTATAAAACACACACCTTGATTTTTACGATTTTAAATCAAATCGAACGACGTTCGATTTAAATCAAAATTTTAACGAGCTCCAAACACTCCCGAATCTGCACTGCAACGAAGCCCTTGACTCTGCGATTCCGGCGCCGCCGGTTTTGTCCCATTCCGACCTCGTATGGATGAGATATGAGTTTACAAAGTTCTATACGAATTTTAAATATAAATAATATACAAATCCTTCTTTTATTTACAACCTTTAATCTCCGCCGTTAGATCGCACTGCAACATTAGGGACGCACGCGGCTTCTTCTCCTTCCCTTCAGTTTTTTCTTTACGCACGCGAAACCCATAAACGTTCGATTAGGGTTACATGCCGCCGCCTCCTCGCTACCCGAAACTCCATCACACCATCGCCAAACGAACGACCATCACCAGAGCCACCCACAGCCAGAACGCGGCAGAGCTCGCCCCCCCCTTTGCTCAGAAAGACGTGCGCAACTTCGGCCGAACGTGAGCCAATTGTGGCCTCTCCACAACCCCAATTCGAATCTCCACCGTTGGATTGGTAGTTCGTGATGTGCTCCACACTCTACCAGTTGGAAGGTTTTCGATTCGATGAGCGGATTTGAAGAAATCGAGGGGGAAAGAATCTTGATTTTCGGCCATTGACTGCAGAGAGGCGGCCGGCCATTTTCTAGGGTAAGGTTTTCTTTTTCTTTTTTTTGTGAATAAAGGGTTATTTATAGGAAACGACGAATATTATTTATCCGGCTTTTCCAAACTCCGAATTTCGTGCGGTAACTGACGTTCCTAGGGTTTATCCCGCGTTTCGGACACAATGGAACAAGTTTCGGAAGCTATTTCGATCGTATATGTGAGTTACGGAAATAAACGATCAAATTTAAATTAAACCGATTAAACGAATTTCTAGGCGTTTTGGCTCGCCCCGGACAAACGATAAACCCGATTGACTTGAAATTTGAAATCTTACAATAATATCACATTACGGATCCGATGAAATTTCGTCGAAATCCGAGACTGTTTGAAAAATGACTATTTTAACTCGCCAAATTAATATTTAAAACAATTTCAACGCGTTTCGAGCTGCCACGGTCAAACGACAACTCCGATTTCTACAAAAATTGAAATCCGATAATAACTAACTATTACGGATCCAATGGAACTTGTACGTCCGATTCTGAGACTGTTCAAAATTGGGCAATTTACAGTCGATAATTAAATATTAAAATATTCAATTTTCACAAATTTACTTTTAATTCGATTTTAAAAGTTCTACAACATCATTCTAACTTTAATATGATAAAATAAAATTTTACATATCAGTTTTAATCATATTAAACCCTTATTCAATTTATCCAATAAATTCCAAATTTAAATCTTATTAACTCTATTATAATCCTGATATAACTTACATTCACTTTGGAAACCAATTTGAATCATATTAAATCAAATTTTAATTATTCACTTTATTTTCATATATTAAATTCCAATATCAAATTAATCATATCAAATTCGGAATTTAATTATTCAAACATTCGTAATATTAAATTTAACGAATTTGATTATTCTTAAATCACTATCCTTTGAAATATTGAAATTGAATTTATAAGAATCAACTTTTAAAACCAATTCACAAATTAGAACACTATTTTCATTTTACAGTTAGTCAATTATTCAATAAGTTTTAAATATTTAATTTAAACAATTTACCGGTTCAATATTCAATATTTGATTTTTAAATAGATTTTACTTATCAATTAATTATTCTATTATACCCAATGAATTTCAACATTTATTATCCTATTCAACTATCGATTGCAAAGGGATTCACTAAGTCGCATTCATTTTCATTACTTGATAATTATTGTTGCAATTCGTCCCAGTTATTATTATTCTAAATGAATTATAAATTTTTTTCTAACACCAAATCATGAAATCTTATTAAATTAGCTAATTTAATTATCGAAAATTTACGGGTCGTTACACCAAAAATCAACACTAATACGTTCACTGTATAAAGTGCCGAGCAATCGAGTCCGGAAATACCAGACTGTTTAGGTTTAGAAGGAATAAAGGTAGCATAAGAGTAGAAAACAACAACATAGAATCTCACAATCGTAGCAGAACAAAATATAATATAAAATAATAGCATTTATATAAGGAAAATCTATAACTGTCAATATACATACAAGATATCAGAGTAAAACATCAACAAATATATCTAGACAGTTATAATAACTTGTCCTTAAATATTGTCTATACAACCTATAATACACAACGGAAATAAATTAGCACGTCTTTGCCATCGAGCTCGTCTCCTGAGCTCCAAACGTCCTAACCTAAAAATCTATAATACTCGGTCTGACTCGAGTATTACAATAAAGTAACACCCGAGTCAGGCTGGAAACCAACGTGAGTAAAACCAACTCAATTTGGAATACTTAAGTTATAAAATATTTTGAAACCCAAAGGTAACTCGTATAAAACTACGAGTTTTAATCTGATTATAACCAACACTTATTACACAAATCCATCGATACTGAAATAATGTCTAAGTACTGTTACTTTATTTTTAAAATAGTCATATTTACTTAATTTTTTATTCCCAGCCTATTTGACTCTATAATCAAATCCATAAAGATTTGCAATGATTATTAAATTGACGTGGTTCCGGATAATGCTAATATCCGATCCCTGTTTCTTCGAAAACCCAGCAACATCTTTTTAAAGCAAAGTTGTTTTTAACAAAACAATTCAATTCAGAATACCCGTTCTCATATAAACCCATCACAATATCTATTCAATTTAAATGTTTCACATTTTATATTAAACCGTTCAAATCAGGTTGTTTCATATCCTAGAATAAGTGGAAAGAACATATTAGAGAAAAACAAGGCAATTAAATGTACTAAACCAATTTTAAGCCATCCATAGACTATATTAATTTGTCACACAGTCATCTATTTAATTTAAACAAAATTAATTTCTTTTTCAAATCCTGTTTACTTATCATTAAAATTAATTACAAACTATTTTTTTACTTTAAACAAATTTATTAATCAAAATTAATATATATATACTAACCTCGGGTTTAATTAATTTAAAGTTTAAATCACCTTATTTATACTAGCCATAACTAATTAAATTTTTGGAATCAATAATTTACATGTATAATTAGCCTAAGGTTTTTAATTATTTAAAAGTTTTAAAACATTTTATTTTACCTTAACCATCTACTTAATTACAACTATTTACTTTACCTTAATAAACTTTAGGAATTAATAACTAATTAACATATATATAATTATCCTAAGCTTAATTAATTTAAGTTTATATCATTTTATTTACATTGACCATTTACTATCCTAAGGTTTGAGTTAATTTAAAATTTCTTTATTTATATTAGCCATAAACTAATTTGAAAACTATTTTCAAATTTATTATTAAATAAGATTATTAACATGTGATTAATAGGTTACTTGACTTGGTTCCTATATAAGAAATCAAGGAAATTTTAGTTAAAAAGAAAATAGTTTTAAGGTAATTAAAACCCTTAAGAGTATTTATCCTTTATTATTTTATTTTATTTTGAAAACAATAGGCCCAAAAGCCCAAACCCTGTAACCTAGATCACCCTTCCCTCTACTCTTTCCCTTCTCTTTACTTTATTTCCTCTTCTCTTATCCTTATTCACTTTCCTTCCTACCAACAGCTATTACCTGATACCAAACCACCGTGCGCACGTGCACACGCAACCGGAGGCAAGTCAACCACCACCGGCACCACTCGAAGTCACCAATGCCACTCTCGACCACCCCAGCTACCTAGTTTCCCACGAAAACACTCAAATTCAAATCGAGCACAAAAGCCATCACCAGAAAAAGGGACCAACTCCAAATTCCACCTCACGCCGCCGTCACTGAACACTGGAGCCCTAAGCACCTCGTCTGAAGCTTCGCTTAAATCCTCTCTTCCTTTTCCCCCTCCTCAGAATCACCTCGTCGCCACCACGACGCTGGAATCAAATGAAAAACCACCTCGACCACACACTAGCCTAAAACCCTATATCCTCTCCGATCCGCCACCACGACACTTGTAATGAGTCGGCTTTTTCGCGTTCGAAAATCGACACCCATACTTAACATCGTACTCGAATGCCGTAGATTCGACCGTTCAAATCTGGTTCGCCGGAGCTTATAACACCATTAAGTATAACAACACAGCGGAAGAAAATGAATATCAATATATACAACGTTGATACAATATTCTGATACAACATCTGATACAATGAATGTAAACATACATAAGAGATATGATACTAGATAATAGCAGCGGAAAAGAAAATAGATAACACCAGCAGCGGATAAAATCTCCAAGATGATCTTCGAAAAAAAACTCCAACTCCAAGGTACTAATCCAAAAATAGCTCGAACTCCCAATAACGATGTTCAAAGATAAACAAGTGTAGTCCATATCCAAGGACTGAACTAGCTCCAGATAATCTACTGAACCTGACTATCTGAAAAACCCAACTCTAAACTGCCCATGTGGGAAAATAGTGGGCACCCAGAGTTTAGGAAGGGAAAAATAAACTCCAGGTCAGTCATGGGACTGGTATAAGTAACAAAAACATTTTATATTTAGAATGGATAACAAAAGAATTTGAAATAAATCCGCAATGCTTTTGGAAAATGAAACTACCATAAGTCCTCCCGCCACACACACAATACAAACGCAGAATTGGAGGAGATTTCACCTTATGATAGTCAAAAATGCTTGATACGCGAAAGTCATTTAATATTATTATTAGTGCATAGTGCAGAAAACATTTCGAAAGTAAAGTATTAATCTTAGCCAGCATAGGAATTCCGCACTTTTACCTACTATAGCTACCATGTTCAATAGCAAGTTACCGCCACATTCCATGGCAAGTTATACAACTAAAACCGTACAGCGCGCGTATAGTTTCTTTGGATTTTTCCAACAAATGGTCAGGCTAAGGAACATCCTATTGCCACATGAGAACGCCTCTGGCGGGACGCCCCGAGAACTTACCCAGCTCTCTGCCAAACAAGGCCGGCTACCCCCTTCCTGGGTAGTAAAACCTCAGATATGCCACCCCTGGTTCTTTTGGACCTTTATACGAGGATCCTCTACACCAACATCACACGGTAATAAATATATACTACAGTGCCCACATGAGTAAGTATCTGGGATCCATACCATGATACTACCCTTTTCCAGAAGGAATGGTCATACCCTAGGGGAGCCACCCTTGAAACCTTGCCGCATCTTTCCTGTTTCTACCATTACCGGCTTGTGAGGCTCGATGAGGTCTCGTCAGCAAAGCTACGCCATGCTTTGATCACAAATGATCAACAAATGATCATCAATACACAACAGCACTTAGCATGCCACACTACCAAATTAGGAGTATATCGCTGATAACCTTCAACTACATAACCTCTGAGCACATACGTCTCAGAGAAGGGTGTTAATGCTAAGAGAATAAATTCTCCGCCACCAATAGATATGTATTTGAAAGAAATCTGCTTTATATCTCAAAGTGTAGTGTCAGACATACAACCATACAAGTCTCTTCTGGGCTCGAACAGAACCGAAGGCACTTTCAAAGAAGCCCTTGAAAATTCGGATAATCCCTAATCACGTCCGAACTTCCCATCGCATATGGAGTCTCTATACCGGGGGCTAGTCGATGCAGAGACATTCGACGAGTTATCCATTCGTTTTCGAAAATATCCGATCTTCACCACTGGTCTTCAAATGCTATCCATATCGTCGTATCATTATTCGGAATGGGTTATATGACACAATGTCCTCTCCCGGCTAAACTAAATAATGTGCGCAATATTTAAAAACATATGGATATGGGATTTCAATTAAGTCACAACTTATCACCCAAACCTTTCTTCAAATGGTTTAAACAAATTACCATTTCAAATCTTTAAACACAAAGATTCATTTTACAAAGTTTTCCCCAGTTTCACAAAGATCCATTTATGGATTTCAAAACAATTTCCATTTCAATTGGATTAACTCGTTAAATCTTTAAATTAAAGATTCAACTTATAGCTTTCAAACCGGTTATCAAAGATTTGTTCATTACTTGGAAGACCATTTTCATTTTAGACTTGAAATCCTTTTAACAAAATGGGAAGTTCATTTCTTATATGAACGCTTTTATTACTTGAAAACAAATATTTCAGAAAAATTCAATTATATTTGCACGAGTTAAAACTCTTTAATTAAATTCAAATCCCAAATCAATACCTTTAAAAAGGCGTAACCCATAAATAACTTGTATAACACCTTTAATCCCTAGTTTTCAAAAAAAGAATTCAATTTCAAATTTCAAATTTAAATTTCAAATCAAATTATTTAAACTTCAACTTAATCAAGTTATTCAAAAATAATTTTAATCTTTGAAATTCCATTTCAAAAGCTTTTCACTTTAAACCCAATCCATTTCCAAAACCATTTGGATTCAAATATTCAACTTTTAAACTATTTTGAATTAAATTCAAATATCTGTGACTTAACCGATTTCCTCGTGAAATCCATATTTGTGTGTGTATAAGTGTGGTCCAGGGGTTTAACGCACTAGTGCAACATCATTCAATCATCACAGATTCAAACACAGTAATTATGAACAAGAGGTGTATCTCTATCACGCTTACCTTCCATTCACAGATCCACGGATAAATCACAGATAAATAAATTACATTCGTCACAGATTGAATTAAAAAAATTCATATCACAAGCATCACACAGCAGAGATATCAACAATTCAAAGTAATTCATACAATTCACACATCCATAAGTAAGGTTAATTGATCATCTGATTAATTGAAACCAGATTAATCACTAATCTGGTTAATTAACATTAATGAATTACAATTTATTTAATTATCTTTAATCATAAATTAACCTTTAATTAATAATTAATCATTTGATTAATTAATCTTAATTAATTACAATAATTAATTATTTAATCCTTAATTAATAATCATTCTTTAATCACTTTCATTAATTAATTAACCTTTAATAAGTTAATTGTTCTCAAATTAATTACCTTAATTAATTTATCACATTATCCTTGAATTAAATTTTTGCTTAATCACTTGATTAATCAACTTTAAACCATTAATTAATATCTAATTAATAATCCTTAATTTACAATTAATTATTCCCTACTTAATTAATCTTTAACCCTTAATCAAATAACTAAAACCTTTAATTACTTACTTAATTAATCCAAATCATTAATTAATTAAATAAATAATTTATCCATTTTAATTGACTTAATAATTACAAATCATTGATCTTTATTTATTTTAAGGATCAAACATTTTTCTTATTAATGAATCAAGTTATCATTAACAAGTCACTTAAATAATTTACTTTTATATTTTACTTTTAAAATTTCATTTTAAATTTTAAGATTTAAAATGAAAACAAATTAACTTTGACAAAGTTTAAAACAATTTCAAAACCCTCTTATTTCACTAGTTAAAGAATTATTTATCTTATAATAGAAGTTTAAAAGAATTTAAAACCCAATTTCATTTTAATTTGAAATCAATTTTAAAATACACTTTGACAATCAAAATTGTTTAAATCATTTTATATTTGAAAATTTCCATTTATTTCAAAATTAAAATACATATTAAATTTTGATTCCAGATTAAACTTAGATTTTAAAACTTTACTTACATCAAAAACTTCATTTTTGAAATTCAATTATTTAACCATTTTAAAGTAGTTAAAACGATTGAAATTTAAAACTTTATTTTATATTAAAAACTGAGATTCAAACTCAATTTCCAGATTTAAAACTTAGATTACACTTATTTTAAAACTTTGCTTCACATTTTAAAATTCAGTTTGGAATTTAACATTACAGGTTTGAAAACCTGTAACACCCAAACAAAACAAGCTCCAGATCCAAAACAACATGCACGTGCACGTGTACAGCGGCGGTGATCAACTCCAGGCGACGCTACAACGTCGAGCACGTCGACGATCAGCCACAATCCAATCCCCAACCACCTGAATTCCGATATTCCCTCAAAATCAAAATCAAGCACAAAAATCAAAACCTGGAAATGCCAACTAGCTTCACCACCTAAACCTGGGAACCGCGACGTACTCGAATCCTCGACCATCAAAAATACTAAAACTTCGGCCATCCACTCGCCAACACCCCTTCTACCCTCTCCCAAAGTCACGACGAACTCGATGCACCATAGGCCTCGCGACGACCCAACATCCCAGCACTGCCCAAAACTAGGTTTAGAAAGAAGAACCCATCACCACTGCCACCACCGGGCATTGATCATCCACCGATCAATTTTCCTCCATTCACCAGTCACTCCACGACCTCCAAAGAGAATTCCAGCCTCTCCAATCACTGGGATCACCAGTGAGCACTTAAATACTCATTTCTGGTCAAACCAGAAATGCCCTCAAATCCGACTACTAAAAATAGTGATTTTAGTTTTAAAAATCAAATTTTGGTTTAAGCATTTGATTCGTATACCTGAATCCATCAATCATGACAATTGATTTTTTTTACTTATTTAAGTTTCACTGTTGTTTTATTATTTGCAGAGGCCAAAACAAATTAGCTTAACTTAAACCAATTTTTAAACTTAGATACAACAAACATATTTTGTTCGAAACTTAAGTACTAATAAAGATTAGACTAAGAGCAAGTAAAGTTTGATTAGTAATTGAGCCTGGGAACCAAAATCAGAGGGAAAGAATTCAGATCAACAGCATTGCACACACCAGTATATATATAAACACAAAGATTAAAATATGCTCACAAACATACTTAATTTCAAAGATGAGCATGTAACCATATTAATATACTTAATATTTAAATTAGTGATGTTACCTACTGTGGTCAAGAAATAAACAGAGTCTTCAGTATTTGAAATAGGCTTTGCATTTCCAGTTGCAAGCCTTCTACTTTGATTCTCTGGTTGATCTGAGTTGTATGTTTTGGATTATGGTTAAGTTGAATCTTTGTTTAAGTTGAAATAATATTTACTTTGGATTTGCTCAGCTTTGGATGGAACGAAACTGAGATGAAAGATTGATATATAGGAAAGAATGTACAGGGATTATTACTTGGCTTGTACATCAGGAAGACAATATTTTAGGTTTGTACAAGTATAAAACAGAGATTTTTGGAGGCTGAAAATATTTTAAACAATTCGAATTGACCAATGTTGTGCTAGCATTTAATGCATATGTACCTTATGTCACATACTTATCTCATTTTTATCCATAGATATTTTCTTTTATACTTTGTTTATGTTCTTACTTCTTGCCTTGCATTACTTTAACTCGGCTGAGATGATATAATTTGTGCTGGCATTTATTACTTTGTCCTTTGCTTTAGTTGAATATATGTTTATTTTCTTCTTTATGCTTACCTCTTTTATTTTGAATGATTTGTTTACTTCAGCCATGTACAAACCTTTATTGTCTTCTTTTACAAGCTCAAGATATTTATGTTTTGTTTGAACATATCCGAATGTATTTTGTTTCTTGCTTTGCATACTTATCTATATACATGTTTGGAAACATGAATGTATATTTCTTCCTTTTTCTTTATACTTTGTATTCTAAGTGAATTCTATTTTTTTCTTTAACATGTTATTTAAATTCTTCTAATGTATTCACTTAATATTCCACTTAATATTCTACATAATTTTATTAACATGTTGTTTGACTTTATATTTTATAATTTATCTTATACATATATGTGTGTATATGTATTCCTATTCCAATTTCCAACCTAAATATTTAATTGTCTTATATGTCTTATCCTTATTATTTTATAATATAAATAAATTTCTATTTTATATAAGTATAAATTTGTTTGAAATATTTGTTCGACATAAACACTTATTTGAATTCGGAGAAACTCGAACCTATTTACCGATAAATTTTGCAATTTTATTCAAAAATTAAATTAATTATCAATTTAAACTCAATTAAAATCCGGGATCGTTGCAACACTTGAAAAATCACGCCACTATTTTTCCTATGACCGCTGACCCCTCAGCCTCCCTCGACCTAAACCTAGAAGCCCAAAATTCTCGCTGTCGCCAGAAAACACCCCATGACCGAATTCCTGTCATCTCCCAACATCCCAATAATCACGCCACTAAAAATTATGAAAATTCTACTAAATACCATCATTTCTAATATCGATTCTATTATGTAGGTAGAAACATGAACTAACATGATTGATTTCTGGAAATATTTTATTATCCACTGTAAAAACCCATTTCCAGTGGCATTGCTTGCTAATTTTCCATGTAATTAATTTTAAAAATAAGTATACTCAAATATAAACATATCTCCCTCAAAAATCACAACCTAAAACGATTTAGATTAAGAGAATTTAAATTTTGAAAGGGTTTTAACATGTCAGGGAAGAAAAACAAAGAGATAAAAATGGTACAGGTTTCACATACATCCATATACAACATATATATACATTTATTTCCTACGCAACCACATGTTCAAAAATGTTACTTCTATTTAATCTTTAAACATAACCATATTATAAGGAAGAATTGATTTTTAAAGGAAGTATACTCACAAATTTGGTTAAACAGAAGACATTGGCTCTTGAAAATAGATGCTTGCTTTGTTTTGGTTTGATGATGTTTTATTTAGTTGAGTTTGTTTGCTTTAAGTTGTAAAATGGCAAAAATGTTTGTCTTTGTTTAACTTACCTAGTTTTTCGAATGAATGAAATAAAAGAAAGTGGTGGAGGTATATATAAGGACGTATAAGTTGCAGCTCTGTACATAGTTAATTTGTTTTCACTTTTTCTTAATTTTTATTAAATTTTCATCTAATTTTCTTTGGTCAGCAAACTCTTTTGACTTGATATGATTTTTGAAATAGAAATGATTTATTAAAAAGAAGATTAAATGTTTTATGTGCTTGAGGGGATGGGCATTTATTGTGTGTGTCCCCTCCTGTGTTTACATGCACATATCCATTCTACACACACACATATATATTCATATATATATATTTACCATAGTTATTTTGTAAGTTACTTATGTTACATGCAAAAATATAAATCTCTTATATACATTTATTCCTATTTTAATACATATTTTTTTGATCTTTACCAAAGCTTAAGTATCAACGTCTAAACACATACATATATGCTTATATTTAGTATTATAAAGGTAATATTTTCGAGAGATTTATTTTTAAGTTCCCAAACCATAGTTTCTTTTACCAAATATATATATATATATATATATATATATATATATATATATATATATATATATATAAATAAACAGTCAATAGCGAAAATACAGTATTTATTTCCTATAAGATTTATCATATCCAGAGATTTTATAGTTCAATATTTGTCATAGTTCCCCAAATAAATTTATATATATATATTCCGATATTTTTAATTATCAGAAATTCATTTGTTCGACCAATCAAAATTAATATTCTGATAACTTTAAATCAGTTAATTACCCAATTAACAGAGGTTAAAAATCTAGATCATTACCTAATCAATCTTTCAGCTTCCAAACATTCAAAAAAATAAACATATGTTTACTCCTTTACTAAACTTATTCATTTTTTTCTTTTATTTTGATTTACGCTCCTACTATTAAATCAACCAATACTTATGAAATTATTAACATAGGTTGCTATTTTGTTATCCTCATTTTCTACAATTGATGCCTTTTCTTACATCACCCACAATATTTAATTACATTAAATTCCAATTAATTATATTCTAATTCCTATAAATTGATTTAATTAGTTTTCAATCTTTTTATTCAATCATACATTACTCTATGAACATAGTTAAATTTTTTTTACATCTTATTGCATTAATGTGATATCCCGGAATTTTTGGCAATAGAAATTTAATAATCTGTATTTAAAGTTAAATTGATTAGATAATCTTTGTAATAAAATTTGAGTTTAATTTAATAATCTAATTGAATAAATAATTAACTAGTGAATTTATCTTTTAATAAGCTAATAAATTGTTTTCTATTTATAATGTATATATATTTATATATATTTTAAATAGATGAGTTTGGTTTTAAATTTAAATTTATATAGGATATTTTCTAATTCTAATATTTTGGTAATTGGGAAAATATGATTTATTTAACGTTAAGATTTTCAAAGCTATTTAATAAAGAACTATATGATTTTAAATACATAAAATAAATGTTTAATTGTTTAAAAAGGATTTTTGCATAGTTTAAATAAGATTAATAATTGAGATTTGTTTTATTTCCTTTTTAAAAAAATACTGTTTGATAAATATGATTTGTAATTAAAATATGAAACATTTATTCATATAAATAGTAAGTAATTTACAATCTCTTTTATAAATTTATTTTAAATGATTAAAAATGTTATTTTCAAATAGTAAAGTAACGTGTTGTTTTTATTTTTTGGTTTTGTTTCCATAAATAGCTATAAATATATAACTTGTAATTGCAAATTAATTTAGTTAAACACTTTTATTAACATTTTAATTATAAATGCTAATTACTTTAAAGACATGTGTTGCTTTCTTAAAACCTAATATAACATGTGTTAAGTGAATAAGCAAGGGAATTTACAAGTGTTAGTACTAAAGACAAGTGTCATATTATTTTTATTTCTCTTTGATTTTTAAATAAATCATAAATTTAGTTATATAAACTTGCTTTCTTCCATTCCTTTCCTTTTTCTCATTTTCAATTCTAAACCAAAAAACCTTTCAGCCGAAACCCTTCCACTCTAAAGTAATCTTCATTCTAATGAAATCAGAAACAACTCTTCAAAAACAAAATCTTCAAAACCCAAAATCAGTTTGCAAAACTCTTCAGATAAAAATCTAAATCCCAGTAACCATCTTCAAAACATGTACCTGAAAACTAAAGCAAAACAAACTCCTCAATTTCAAATCTGTAGCCAGCATGCAAATCTGTACATTTTATTATCTGCAATCTGGAATGTTTACTGCATGCAACAATCTGAAGCTAACATGCACATTTCCAAACAAAAGTCTACATTCATTTTTTTTCAAAAATCTGGAAATCAAGCTAAAGCATGCATGTAGATTGAAAATCAGGGAGTAAAAGCTTTTCAAATCCGAAGCCCTGTTCTGCATTTTTAAAATAGATTAGTAACTTTACTTTTAAAAATTTAAGTGGGAAATTTGGTTGCATGCTATTTAATTTTGAAATGAATGCCTGTACGTATATATGATATGCTGTGTATAAATTAAGGATTGTTTAATCTATGTTAATTAATTAAGTAATAAGTAATTTTGAAGTTAATTACTCAATAATAAAGAAGAATTATTAGGGATAATTACTTAATGAAGTAATTAAAGAAATTAATTACTCAGTGTAATTAATTAAGTTATTGTGGATAATTTTAGTTAATTAATTAAGTTTAATTAATTAAATTACTTAGCGATGGATGCATGCCTGAAAATTGATGCAGCGCACCATGATAAGCAACATAGCGAGTTATGTCTTAAGTCGCCTGCCATCTTATGTCGCCTACCTCGACATAGCGAGTCATGTCTTAAGTCGCCTGCCTCGTCATAGCGAATTCTGTCTTAAGTCGCCTGCCATCTTAAGTCGCCTACCTTGTAAGATAACGACTAAAGAAATCAAGCCCACATCTCTATAAGTCGTTCACCTTATGCCGTAGTTCTTAAGTCGCTCATTCTTTAAGTCGCTCACCTTATGCCGCAGTTCTTAAGTCGCTCATTCTATAAGTCGCTCAGTATGCCGCTGTAACGATCCCGAATTTTAATTAATTTTAAATTGATATTTTATTTTAATTTTGAATAAAAATTTGTGAAATTAATTTGGTAATTGATATTTAATAACAGTTAAACTATGAATTTATGGAAAAATGTATTTAAATTTAATTTGAATTGGTATTTACAAATATTGTAAAGTAAAAATATAAATACAATGTAAATACAAGAAGATGAGTATTAAGTTGAAAAATAAAAATTTAAGTTAGAAATAGTAATTAAAATAGATATATAAGATAAATATAAAAAGTAAATGAGACAAAGAAGAAAAAGAAGAAGAAAAAAAAATCAAAGCTTCAACTTAAACACTCAAACTCCAATCAAATCAAAATATCAAAGAAAGGATCAAGTTCTGGAATCAAACAGCAGCAACCAAAACTTGAGAAACAGTTTTGGCAAATAAAAGGAAAAAATATAGGAAAGCTTTAGTTTACAACTAAAACAAGAATCAAAGCCTAAGGCAAAGTTCAAAAGCAAACCTGAAAAACAACTCAACGGTTTAAAACTATCATCATAACAAAAAAAATATAAAGGAATATACTTAAAACCTAGAAACAAGTAAGCTAGGCTAGGCTGGAAATAATAAGAAGACATAAAGGACCTATGCCATTAATGCCATGTCCAGCCACCATAATATTATTATCAGCCAAGTTAAAAAGATATAGGCAAGCATGGGAACAAGTACTCATGCATTTAATGCTAGCATAAGCAAACTGAAAATCACCTTACACAAAACAATATAATTCCCTGTACAAAATAATATCTCCTGCAACTTCCTTTCTATACATATCAGTCTCGTTCATTTTCAAGCTGAGTAAAACCAGAGAAAAGAATGTAAACAATCATCATCAATAAAGAGAAAGAAAAGCTACAACTAGAAAACAACTAACAACAACTAGATCAAAACAATTATCATCAACAAAACAAGAAGGCTCTGTTCAATCTAAGTTCAGGTGAGTAACTTCTTTTTCAAAATGGATCTGTTGCAAGTTAAAGTTTAGATAAGTATGTTTATATACATTTACATTTAAACTCTCTAGGTACTCTTGAATATTGGAAGTAATTATACAGGCTTTTGATCATATGCTCTCTTTTATGTGATCTTTAACATAAGATTTGATCTTAAAAAAAATCATTTCCATTGATTTACTCAGTGTTTAGATGTGGTATTTAAAAAAATATTGATTGTTTTGATATAAGCTTTAATTTAAAAATTTATTTAGGTCAAAATAACTCAGCATTGTGTCTGTAAATCAAGATATATATACCAAACTTCAAATAAGTCAAAATTTAAATTTCTTAATTTACGAATTCAGGTACGTAATTTGAATTCGTATACTTAAACAAGAATTTTAAAGCTAAAATCAAATTTTTTAGATCAAAGAATAAAGAACAGTTTGGGTTTGAGTGTATTGGGCATTTGGGGTTGCCGTGGGTGATCCCATCGACTGGAGGAGTCGAGTTTCCTCCTGGAGGTAGAGGGGTGATGGGTGGAGCTTGGAAAACTGGCGCGGTGGTGGTGGCGGTGAACTTTTTTTGTTCATAGACCTAATTTTTTTTTACGAGGTTGAGTTTCGATTCGTTCATCCTCGTCATTTGATTGAGATACGTGGCATCGCGGGGAAGGATAGAGGCAGAAATGACGAGGTGACGACCAAAGTTTCGTGATCTCGGGTGGACGAGGTGGCGAGTTCGAGACGTTTTCCAGGTTTTGGGTTGTGGTGGTCTTCCTGTTCTAGGTTTTCGAGATTGGCACTCGATTTCGTATTCGAGACAATGACGGAGTTCAGGTGATCGAGAGTTGATCTATGAGCGATCGTCGACTTGCTCAGCGTTACGGCGTCGACTGGAGGTGACGGTCAACGGTGTACACGTGCACGGGGGAGTTGTTATAGTGGTCTCGAAAGTTTTGATGGGTGAACTCGAGATTTTCTCGAGTGACTCGAGTGTTTACTCGAGGTTTTGACGTGTTGGACTCGAAGCAAAATGATTGGGGCTCGGGTCAATGTTGTCCAGGTTTTAGAACAGACATGTTCTGTTTCCTGAATTTTAAAAATCAAATTTTAAAAAAAGCTTAAACAAGTTTTAAAAACAAAAAGTGTAAATATAAACTTAGATTATTTGGAAACTTAGTTGGGAATAAATAAGTTTTTATTTTCAATTTGTTGTATTAATTAAAAGTGTTAATTAATTAAGTAGTTAAGAAAAATTAAATAGTTTGAGGTCAAATGGAAGTTTGAAAAATTGAAAGGAGAGTTTAAGTCAAATTTTTGTAGCCTGGGTTCGAGTTTAAATTTTAATTCCAGATTTTTGAAACGGAAGAAAGTTTATAAATATAAATATTTTTAATAAGTTTAAATATTCTAAATTTAAGAGCATATGATTTAAAAGCCCTTCATAACAAAAGAATTGCTTTGATTTGTAATTTAAAGGTTTTTAAAGTTAGTTTTATAAATTGATTAAAAGATAAATAGATTTCATTTTAAACTTATAATTTAAAAATGAAATTTCAAAAGTAAATTTGAAATAAATGTTTTCAACCATATTTGTAGTGAAATTTAAATCAATAATAAGAATAAGTTTACTTTAAGTAAATGAAGATTAAGGATTTAAATTCATTAACCACTAAGATAATTAGAATGGATAAATTGATGATTTGTATAGATTAAATTAGTAATTATAAGTTTAAATGTATTAATTAACGTTTAAATAATTAATTAAGTAATTAATATGTAATTAAGAACCATAGATTTAATTTTAATTAATTAATGAATCATTAATGGTTAATCAAACTTATAACTAATAATGATTAATGTAATTTAATTACTTTGGAAAAGAAATTAAATGAATGTTAATGAAGGTCATTAAAGATGATTTATAAATGAAGTAATTTGGGTAATTACCTTTGTAATTAATCAAGGGATTAATTAATGGAGATAGTTAATCATGGGATAATTAATTTAGTTAACAAGTAATTTAGAATAACTTAATTAATTAAGGTGATTGATTAATTTATTTATATCAAATGATTTGTGATAAATTATTCAGGATTGGATAATTAATTCATAAGTAGTTAATTTAATTAAAAATAAATTGAATTAATTTGGATTAAACAAATATTTAATCCTACTGGTAAATGACTATTGGATGTTTAACCTTACTTATGAATGATTGTATTGTATGATATGCCTTGAATTGATTGTCCTAACTGATCAGTGATATTTTGTACTGTGGATTGAGCTGTGTATGATTCATTCATTGATTTACATTTGTATATTATCTGTGAATCTGTGAATAGACGATAAGCGTTATAGTTTATATCGCTTATCAACTATATTCTGTGTTTTAATCTGTGATGATTGAATAATGTTGCACTATCGTGTTAAACCCCTGGACCGCACCATACACACACTAATATGGATTTCATGAGGAAATCGATTTAGTTACAGATTTTTTTGAAACGATTTTTTGTAGACAACTTAAATTCAAATGTTTTGGAAATGGATTGGGTTTAAATGAAAAGCAATTGAAATGGAATTTCAAAGATGAAATTATTTTGAATAACTTGATTGGGTTTTGAAATTTAAATGTTTTGATTTAAATTTGAATTCAATATTTAAAATTGAATTCTATGATTTGAAACTAGGGATTAACGATATTATACTAGTTATATATAAGTCAAACCATTTTTAAAGTATTGTTCTTTTGGGAGTTTGATTTAACCCAAAGATTGTAACTTGTATAAATGAAATCGGGTTTTTTCGAAACAAGATTGTTGTTTCTAAATGACAAAAAGCTTTCATAGGAGAAATAAATTTCAAATTGTATTAAAGGGATTTCAAGTTTAAACTGAAATGGTCTTCCAAGTTATAGATGAATATCTGGAAACGAATTTTGAAAGAGAATATTTGGGAACGAACTTTGGAAGATATAAGTTAAATCTTGATTTAAAGATCTAATAAATTAAATCCAATTGAAATGGAATTGTTTTGAAATCCAGGAATGAATCTTTGTGAAACTAGGTGAACTTTATGAAATAAATCTTTTGTTTAAAGATTTGAAAATGGTAATTTGTTTAAACCATGTGAACGAAAGTTTTGAATTATTAAGTTGTGACTTAATTGAAATCCAATATCCATATGTTTTAAATATTGCGCTCACTATTCGGGTTAGCCGGGAAAGGACCTTTGTGTCGTATAACCTATTCCGAATATGTGATTCGTCGTTATGAATAGCGTTTGAAGACCAGTGGTGAAGACCGGGTATTTGCGAGAACAATAGGATGACCTATCGATCATCTCCGCACTGAGTTGCTCCGGTATAGAGATTCCCTAAGTGATGGGAAGTCTGATCGGAATTGTGAATACCCGGATTACAAGGGCTTCTTTGAAAGTGCCTTCGGTTCTGTTAGAACCTAAAACAGACTTGTATGGATTGTATGTCTGACATTACAATTTGAGATATGTTAACGCTAAAATTTGAACGCTAACACCCCGGTGTGTGAAGCGTAGTTGTGAAAGCACCACCCGATAACTCGGGAACAGATTATAAGCAGATAATAGCAGAAAAGTAGTAAACAACAGCAATTTTATAGTGGTTCGGCTTGAGGGTATAGCCTACGTCCACTTTAAGAATTTTTACTGATGATCTCGTTACAAGTTGATACAATTCTTCCCAAGTACAATACACTTTGAATTACAAGACACTTTGAACGAGTAGCTCAAAATTCAATGGAGATGAGAGTCTTCAAATCCATGTTTGATGTATGTGATCTCTTCTTGAAGTTGTTTGTAGCGTTCTTCGTGTCTTGAGAGCTTCGAGTGTTGGATTGGTTTGGAATGCAGCAGAGCATCGGCGCTTGAAGAGAATGAGCCAAAAGTCCCCTTTCTGTTGGAGTTATGGGCGTATTTATAGGCATCTTCGGAGTTAGGTCGTAACTCGTATACGACTCACGATGAGTCGTAACTCGTGTACGACTCATGATGAGTCGTAACTCGTATACGACTCATGGTAGGTCGCGGCTGATTTACTAGGTTCATGGCTTGGCCCAGAGTTATGCACCCATCTGAATGAATGATACAAGTTCTAAGTCGTTCACGAGTTAACCAAATGCAGTTTCCTTTATGCTAGCATGAGTCATACACGACTCATCATAGGTCGTAAGTCGTCAGCGATTCTTCTTACTACAACGTGGTGTTGAACTTGTCTCCAAGTCCTAGGTCGTGAACAACTTATCTTTTGAGCCGTAGACTTCCTGTCGTGCCATCTTCTAACTCGTAAGATTGTTATCTCGTAGACTCTTTAACTTGTGGAGGGCTTAAGCCGTAGATCCTTATCTCGTAGACCTTTTAACTCGTAGAGTCTTTAACTCGTAGTGGCCTTAACTCGTAGATCTTTTAACTCGTAGAGTCTTTAACTCGTAGATCCTTAACTCGTAGGTCGTTCAGCCCTGGAATTGTTAAGCTTATTGAGTCGTTAACCTTATTAAGTCGGCAACCTCGTTATGTCGGCAACCTTATTAAGTCGGCAAGTCGTGCCACTTGTTAGCTCGTTAACCCGCTTCATCAGTTAGGTCGTTGACTTCGAGTAGAAGATAGGTCGCTCCATTCTCTAAGTCGTATACCGTTTTAGGTCGTATACCATTCTTGTTAGCTCTTCGAGTAGAAGATAGGTCGATCACCGTAGCGGTGGCGTTGCCCCCGCACCCCCACCTTGGGGGGTTGGCACCCCCCGGACCCCCCCTCCGTAGGGGATCTTATCTGAAATGCCATTCAACAGAACTTGCCTTGTTGGGATGCTGAGTTGACTATTCTTCGAGACGAACTATCATTGGTTTCTCGGTCGATTTTTGATATCACGGCCATGCTGAAAAAGTGGAGTTAACACTTGCCCCTCGAAGTATTCGCCTAGGGACTAGGTCGTGTGCTTCGATTCTTCTTAACTCGTGCTTTACTGAGCTGCTGAGCTTGTACTTAGGCAACTTTGCTTTGTTTTGACCTGAAGCCTTTTAAACTTGACCAATGCGATTCAATGGAACTTTGACCTGAACTTGTTGCATCTCTTTACAGATTATTTTAACAACCTGTTAAACGCACCATTTGCAAAAAAATAGGGCGAATATACTCATCACCGATTGCCCATATCGAGTGATGGATTAGATCAAAGAACTGGTATTTTAGTATGGTCTTGATGAAGTGTTGCGAATCAATTATCTTGAATGAAGTATCAACACAAAGTTTACACAGTTATAACTGCTATCTGCATTGACACCGCACTTACTTTCAAATAACAAGCCTTGAATTCTTCTGAATTGACATATGCCAACCAGTATTATTTCAAGTATTGCTTTATTTACTTGTTATTTTAGTAGCTTTGCACAACACTTCACACGCTTTTAGAAAACGTGCACCTTTACTTTTGAATATTCAGTTCTTCATATAGAATGTCTTTTCGATAAGAAGAGTAGTGGGGCAAACTGGATCTTCCCATTTCTGGGATTTTCAAAATCTGAGTTGTCCGGTACTAATTTCATTCTTTACTTTTGCAGCACTTCCTTCCTCTTTCCGAATATTCCAGTCAGAAGTCAATTTTTAAAAGACTAAGTGCTGTGACGGTTAAGGAGAGGAGCGTTAAATTTTTTGCTGAAAGATGGATTTTTGCACTAATTCGGACTTTTGCACTCTTTTTGGTTGACTTAGCTTCACGATGCCCCTGGTTTTCAAGAAGAAACTTCAGATGTCCCAGCTTTCGCAAAGGAACTTGCATCAATGGAACCTATTGCGGAAGCCTTATTGGTGTAATGTTTTACTCCGTTTGACGGTGTGGGGTCATCCTTCTTGTTTTGCCTTTTGAAACCCGCACGTGCACAACAAATTTTATAGAAACTTTTGTCTGTATTTGAGAATGTATTTATTCCTCATTTTCATACAAGTTTCTTTATTCTCTTTGGATGATATTGCAGTGAGCTTGTGGTACGTTGCTTGGGTACTGCTTTTATTAATGTAGCAATATTATATTGCCCCCATACCACTACTCATTGTAATATTCTCCATTTCGAGGAGATTTTGGAGAACAATTCTTCTGTTTTTAGAAGACTTGTACTCTTACTTTAGAGAATAACTCTTCCATTTTGAGAAGGCATGCACTCTTTCTTTAGAGAATAATTTTCCATTTTTGAGGAAATATTATTCTTGCTTTAGTAGAGTGTGCCTTGTGTTGGAGAAGCCTTTCTTCTTCTTCTTCTTTTTTTTTTGCGCCACGCTGGAGGGCTTTGATTTGACATTTCAACTCTGGAGAAGTGGGCCTCCACAGAGATTGCACTTCATCTCCGGTGAAATGTGCCCCCGAAGAGGTCTTTATTTGGCATTTCAGTTCTGGAGAAGTGGGCCTCCGAAGAGTTTGCACTTCAGCTCTGGTGAAATGTGCCCCCGAAGAGGTCTTTGTTTGGCATTTCAGTTCTGAGAAGTGGGCCTCCGAAGAGTTTGCACTTCAGCTCTGGTGAAATGTGCCCCGAAGAGGTCTTTATTTGGCATTTTAGCTCTGGAGAAGTGGGCCTCCGAAGAGTTTTCACTTCAGCCTTGGTGAAATGTGCCCCCAAAGAGGTCTTTATTTGGCATTTCAGCTCGGAAGAAGTGGGCCTCCGAAGAGTTTGCACTTCAGCGGTGAAATGTGCCCCCGAAGAGCTCTTTATTTGGCATTTCAGCTCTGGAGAAGTGGGCCTCCGAAGAGTTTGCACTTCAGCTCTGGTGAAATGTGCCCCCGAAGAGGTCTTTATTTGGCATTTCAGCTCTGGAGAAGTGGGCCTCCGAAGAGTTTGCACTTCAGCTCCGGTGAAATGTTCCCCCGAAGAGGTCTTTATTTGGCATTTCAGTTTGGGAGAAGTGGGCCTCCGAAGAGTTTGCACTTCAGCTCTGGTGAAATGTGCCCCCGAAGAGGTCTTTATTTGGCATTTCAGCTTTGGAGAAGTGGGCCTCCGAAGAGTTTGCACTTCAGCTCCGGTGAAATGTTCCCCCGAAGAGCTCTTTATTTGGCATTTCAGTTCTGGAGAAGTGGGCCTCCGAAGTGTTTGCACTTCAGCTCCGGTGAAATGTTCCCCCGAAGAGGTCTTTATTTGGCATTTCAGTTCTGGAGAAGTGGGCCTCCGAAGAGTTTGCACTTCAGCTCTGGTGAAATGTGCCCCCGAAGAGGTCTTTATTTGGCATTTCAGCTCTGGAGAAGTGGGCCTCCGAAGAGTTTGCACTTCAGCTCTGGTGAAATGTGCCCCGAAGAGGTCTTTATTTGGCATTTCAGCTCTGGAGAAGTGGGCCTCCGAAGAGTTTTCACTTCAGCCCTGGTGAAATGTGCC
The DNA here is from genome assembly GCA_030765085.1 of Allium cepa. Taxonomy (NCBI): domain Eukaryota; kingdom Viridiplantae; phylum Streptophyta; class Magnoliopsida; order Asparagales; family Amaryllidaceae; genus Allium; species Allium cepa. The sequence goes on from CM060929.1 coordinate 64,302,151, forward strand.
CCCAAAGAGGTCTTTATTTGGCATTTCAGCTCGGGAGAAGTGGGCCTCCGTAGAGTTTGCACTTCAGCGGTGAAATGTGCCCCCGAAGAGCTCTTTATTTGGCATTTCAGCTCTGGAGAAGTGGGCCTCCGAAGAGTTTGCACTTCAGCTCTGGTGAAATGTGCCCCCGAAGAGGTCTTTATTTGGCATTTCAGCTCTGGAGAAGTCGGCCTCCGAAGAGTTTGCACTTCAGCTCCGGTGAAATGTTCCCCCGAAGAGGTCTTTATTTGGCATTTCAGTTCGGGAGAAGTGGGCCTCCGAAGAGTTTGCACTTCAGCTCTGGTGAAATGTTCCCCCGAAGAGGTCTTTATTTGGCATTTCAGCTTTGGAGAAGTGGGCCTCCGAAGAGTTTGCACTTCAGCTCCGGTGAAATGTTCCCCCGAAGAGCTCTTTATTTGGCATTTCAGTTCTGGAGAAGTGGGCCTCCGAATTGTTTGCACTTCAGCTCCGGTGAAATGTTCCCCCGAAGAGGTTTTTATTTGGCATTTCAGTTCTGGAGAAGTGGGCCTCCGAAGAGTTTGCACTTCAGCTCTGGTGAAATGTGCCCCCGAAGAGGTCTTTATTTGGCATTTCAGCTCTGGAGAAGTGGGCCTCCGAAGAGTTTGCACTTCATCTCCGGTGAAATGTGCCCCCGAAGAGGTCTTTATTTGGCATTTCAGCTCTGGAGAAGTGGGCCTCCGAAGAGTTTGCACTTCAGCTCCGGTGAAATGTGCCCCCGAAGAGGTCTTTATTTGGCATTTCAGCTCTGGAGAAGTGGGCCTCCGAAGAGTTTGCACTTCAGCTCTGGTGAAATGTGCCCCCGAAGAGGTCTTTATTTGGCATTTCAGCTCTGGAGAAGTGGGCCTCCGAAGAGTTTGCACTTCAGCTCCGGTGAAATGTGCCCCTGAAGAGGTCTTTATTTGGCATTTCAGCTCTGGAGAAGTGGGCCTCCGAAGATTTTGCACTTCAGCTCCGGTGAAATGTGCCCCCGAAGAGGTCTTTATTTGGCATTTCAGCTCTGGAGAAGTGGGCCTTCGAAGAGTTTTCACTTCAGCTCTGGTGAAATGTGCCCCCGAAGAGGTCTTTATTTGGCATTTCAGCTCTGGAGAAGTGGGCCTCCGAAGAGTTTGCACTTCAGCTCTGGTGAAATGTGCCCCCAAAGAGGTCTTTATTTGGCATTTCAGCTCTGGAGAAGTGGGCCTCCGAAGAGTTTGCACTTCAGCTCCGGTGAAATGTGCCCCCGAAGAGGTCTTTATTTGGCATTTCAGCTCTGGAGAAGTGGGCCTCCGAAGAGTTTTCACTTCAGCTCTGGTGAAATGTGCCCCCGAAGAGGTCTTTATTTGGCATTTCAGCTCTGGAGAAGTTGGCCTCCGAAGAGTTTGCACTTCAGCTCCGGTGAAATGTGCCCCCGAAGAGGTCTTTATTTGGCATTTCAGCTCTGGGGAAGTGGGCCTCCGAAGAGTTTGCACTTTAGCTCCGGTGAAATGTGCCCCCGAAGAGGTCTTTATTTGGCATTTCAGTTCTGGAGAAGTGGGCCTCCGAAGAGTTTGCACTTCAGCTCTAGTGAAATGTGCCCCCGAAGAGCTCTTTATTTGTTTCCTTCCTGCTCGCCCATGTCTTTTCACCATTTGATCCTCAGTGATTCCCCGTTATCATTTCCAAACCCACATTTCCTTCTTTTGGAAGTAGTTTATTTTATCAAAAGAAGTGTACTTCATTGCTAAGTGAGCTTGGAGGGGCGGACACAAGCTACTTAATCGAATGTTCGTTTGCACAAATGATCTCAATTAGTTTGCAAGGGCCCACCTCCAGTTGAATCACTCACTGTTTGCTTGAAGCACTTCTTTTGTAGGATTTGGGTCTGGAATATTTGTGGCCTGATATTCGCCTGTTGAGCAATTTGTAGGAATCGCTTGGCTTTGTGATGTGTTGACTAGGTGAGCTTTGCTTTGATTGCCTGCAACATTAAATCGACATTTTAGCAATATATTTTAAGATATTTGCATATCGAAATGAAACAAGCATTTTATCGTAATAGAAAGCTCAAGATTTATAGTTTCTATTATTTATTTGCACTGTTTTTACAACGGCATTTTATACAGGAATCATAAATCCAGTATTATTCTATGAATTTTAAGCAAAAGCCATTAAGTGAAATATGGACATTAGGCATCATCTTCCAGAACAAGGATATTCTCTCCCTCCGGGGCTTGTCTCAAAGCACGAGCATATCTTTCCATCTCGTCCCAACTTCTGTCTGCTGGGTGAGGGCCCCCTGTGATAGCATTAATGATAGCCTCTCAGATCCCTGCGTTGCAGTTCTTTCATTTGGGCCGTAATGATAAGTGAGAAGTATTTGCCCCTGAGTGGATGAGGATGGATCATTCCTGTTTCTCCGGACATATTGCTGAAGTTTATTCTCTTTCAATAGCTTCTCAATCAGATCCTTCAAATGGCGACACTCGTCAGTGTCATGGCTAGGTCGATTGTGGAATTTACAGAATCTTTCACTTTGCGTGGCATTTTTCCTAAGTCTCAACTTTTGTGGTTTAGGATATTCAACAATATCCTTTGTTGCTAAGAAAATGTTCTCTGGAGTATCAGTTAAGGGAGTATAATCCGACGGTTCAAAGTGGCGGTTTTTCTTTGGATTTCCCTGCTTTTTCCCATCATCATTCTTCCTTTTCTGTCCTCCAGATTCTCCTTTATTAGAAGTAACATTGACATTCTGAATTTCGGTCACGACTGCTTTTGTTGGCACAGGAAAGCTTTCCAAGCGCATAAACTCGTCGGCCTTCTTATAGAATTTCTCAAGTGAGTTTGGCTCCTTCATTTTTAGCCATTTGCCAAATTCACTCGATTTATCGATAGCCCGCATCAGGTAAGTCAAAACCATCTGTGGCTCTGCGTTATCAACCTCGGCCAAGGCTATATTGAAGCGGTTTAAGAACGATCTGATAGACTCCTCGGGATTTTGTTCTAGACTAGAGAGTGACATTATATCCTTGGCCTTTGTAGCATATAGCCTGAACTGATCTTTGAACTTTCGTGTTAAGTCGGAAAATTGATCCACGGATCTAACTGGTAGCTTTGTGAACCAAAGTAAGGCCACTCCCTCTAAGTATATCGGAAATTATCGGCACTTGATTTCATCTGTTGCTCTTGCCCCGGTCATATGCCAATCGTACTTGTACAGGAACTGATTAGGGTCACTTGTGCCTCGATAGGCCGGGATAGTAGGAGGTACAAATTTCCTTGGAGACTCTGCCTTCAAGATCTTTTCGGTGAACGGTGTCTTACTTGGAGTAAACCCCCAATCATTTTCATCCTCTTGCCTCTGCATGCTCTCTTTCATAATGGAGCGAATCATCCCTGATAGGTACTCCTTATCGTTCAGAGGCTTTGCCGGGCAGAAGTCAGCTGCTCTTTCAGAAGTTTGCCTGGGCAAATGTTCGCGAAAAGTTGGCTGCGGCCTTGAACCTTCAGCTTGAGAAGGTGCCCCTGCGGCGGTGCCAACTTCTCTTTGAAGGATACCTTTCTCTTGGGAATCATGGGCATCATCTGCAAAGGTCTCTTCATTATTTTCTTTTTGACGGTTGCCCCCAAGTAAAGCATTCATTCTTTCCAGCATTAGAGCGTTCTGGGCTTCCATTTGCTGATATAACCCAGAAACTGCAGCATCAAACACCTCTTGTGTAATTCCAACACTCGGAGCTGCTTCATTTGGAGTAAGAGAAGTGGTAGTATTCTCATGAGCATCACCGGATCTATCAGATCTGAGCTGTCTTCCAGTAGCCATTATCTCGGATAAACTTCTGGTCTTTAGAGAGATTCTTTCAACAAACTTTCGCGAAGCAATGGTGAAAGTATTCCTGAGTTGGGTTCTCAGTGAAAGCACCAAAAATGTTAACGCTAAAATTTGAACGCTAACACCCCGGTGTGTGAAGTGTAGTTGTGAAAGCACCACCCGATAACTCGGGAACAGATTATAAGCAGATAATAGCAGAAAAGCAGTGAACAACAGCAATTTTATAGTGGTTCGGCTTGAGGGTATAGCCTACGTCCACTTTAAGTATTTTTACTGATGATCTCGTTACAAGCTGATACAATTCTTCCCAAGTACAATACACTTTGAATTACAAGACACTTTGAACGAGTAGCTCAAACTTCAATGGAGATGAGAGTCTTCAAATCCATGTTGGATGTATGTGATCTCTTCTTGAAGTTGTTTGTAGCGTTCTTCGTGTCTTGAGAGCTTCGAGTGTTGGATTGGTTTGGAATGCAGCAGAGTATCGGCGCTTGAAGAGAATGAGCAAAAGTCCCCTTTCTGTTGGAGTTATGGGCGTATTTATAGGCATCTTCGGAGTTAGGTCGTAACGCGTATACGACTCACGATGAGTCGTAACTCGTGTACGACTCATGATGAGTCGTAACTCGTATACGACTCATGGTAGGTCGCGGCTGATTTACTGGGTTCATGGCTTGGCCCAGAGTTATGCACCCATCTGAATGAATGATACAAGTTCTAAGTCGTTCACGAGTTAACCAAATGTAGTTTCCTTTATGCTAGCATGAGTTGTACACGACTCATCATAGGTCGTAAGTCGTCAGCGATTCTTCTTACTACAGCGTGGTGTTGAACTTGTCTCCAAGTCTTAGGTCGCGAACAACTTATCTTTTGAGCCGTAGACTTCCTGTCGCGCCATCTTCTAACTCGTAAGATTGTTATCTCGTAGACTCTTTAACTCGTGGAGGGCTTAAGCCGTAGATCCTTATCTCGTAGACCTTTTAACTCGTAGAGTCTTTAACTCGTAGTGGCCTTAACTCGTAGATCTTTTAACTCGTAGAGTCTTTAACTCGTAGATCCTTAACTCGTAGATCGTTCAGCCCTTGAATTGTTAAGCTTATTGAGTCGTTAACCTTATTAAGTCGGCAACCTTGTTAAGTCGGCAACCTTATTAAGTCGGCAAGTCGTGCCACTTGTTAGCTCGTTAACCCGCTTCATCAGTTAGGTCGTTGACTTCGAGTAGAAGATAGGTCGCTCCATTCTCTAAGTCGTATACCGTTTTAGGTCGTATACCGTTCTTGTTAGCTCTTCGAGTAGAAGATAGGTCGATCACCGTAGCGGTGGCGTTGCCCCCGCACCCCCATCTTGGGGGGTTGGCACCCCCCCTGGACCCCCCCTCCGTAGGGGATCTTATCTGAAAAGCCATTCAACAGAACTTGCCTTGTTGGGATGCTGAGTTGACTATTCTTCGAGACGAACTATCATTGGTTTCTCGGTCGATTTTTGATATCACGGCCATGCTGAAAAAGTGGAGTTAACAAGATATAAAGCAGATTTCTTTCAAATACATTTCCGTTGGTGGCGGAGAATTTATTCTCTTAGCTTAACACCCTTAGAGGTTAAGTAGTTGAAGGTTATCAGCAATATATTCCCAACTTGGTAATGTGACATGCTGAGTGCTGCTGATCATTTGTTGATCAAAGCGTGGCTTTTGTAAAAAGCGTAGCTTTGTGGACGAGACTTCGTCAAACCTCACAACCCGGAAATGGTCGAAACAGGAAAAATGCAGCAAGGTTTTCAGGGATCGCGTCCCTAGGATATGTCCAGTATCATGGTATGGAGCCCAGATACTTACTCATGTGGATACACTATATCTATTACTATGTGGTGTTGTTGGTACCGAGCGCTCGGATAATGGTTGGTTACGACCGAGGATGGAATATCTGAGGTTCATACTCCGGGGCAAGGAGTACACCGGATTTGTGTTGGCAGAGATCCATTTGGGATGCTCAGGGACGTCGTTCCAGAGGCATTCCATTTCGGTATGGAAAGTTCCTTTGCCCGACCATTTGTTGGAAATCCATTCATCCAATACGAGCTTTTATGATTGCAATTGTATAACCTGCCATGGAATGTGGCGGTAACCTACTATTGAACATGGTAGCTATAGTAGGCATAAGTGCAGAATGTCTATGCTGGCAAAGATTTATATTATACTTTCGAAATGCTTTTCTGAACTTTGCACTTATAGTAATAATATCAAAGAAATTCATGTATCAAGCATATTTAACTATCATAAGGAGAAATCTCCTTCGATTCTGCGTTTGCATTGTGTGTGTATGCGGGAGGCCTTATGGTAGTTTCATTTTCTATAAGCATTGCGAATTGACTTTAAAATTCTCTTGTTGTTTGTTTTAAAGATAAACTGTTTTTGTTGCTCACACCAGTCCCCTGGCTGATTCGGAGTTTATTGTTTCTTTCCTAAACTCTAGGTGCTCAAAGTTTTTCTACACGAGCAGTCTAGAGTTGGGTTTTTCAGATAGTCGGGTTTAGTAGATTATCTGGAGCTAGTTCAGTCTTTGGATATGGACTGCACTTTCTTATCTTGTGTATCGTTATTGGGAGTTCGTGCTGCTGCTGGAGTTCTTCCTTGAAGGCTATCTAAGAATTATTTGTTCCGCTGCTGGTGTTATCTATTTTCTTTTCCGCTGCTATTCTATTGTATCACATCTCTGATGTATATTGATATCTATTGTATCAGATATTGTATCAATGCTATATATCAATGTATTTAATTTTTAATCCGCTGTGTTGTTTACTTAATTGTGTTATAAGCTCCGACGACTCGGATTTAGACGGTCGAATCTACAGCATTCGAGTACGATGTGAAGTATGGATGTCGATTTTTGAGCGCGAAAAATCCGTGACGTTACATTTGGTATCAGAGCTAAGGTTAAACTTTAGCTCAGGAGTATAACACGTTAAGATGACTCATTAGAGATATGGTGAAGTATACCCTAGAATGAGTACAACCAGTGGAACCAAAACCCAAATTTCTCAATCTATTCTCTTTATATGTTGTTATTCTCTAAGATATTTCGTCCGAATGCCTAATCAGATTTCTTACTATTACAAATAGTAAGAATGAATGGAAGAAGAGGACGAAATAGGAGACGGGAAAGTACACTTCATCTGGTAAAAGCCCTGCAACGACAGATATTCCCATTCAATCTCAACCAAATTTGGTTGATTTATATTGAAGTTTTTCTAGACTTGGTGGAAAGCCATTCACTGGCAAGGAAATTGTTATCGAAGCACAAGCCCGGATTCGATTATGCGAAAGGATTTTCAAGGGATTAAAGTTAAAAGATGATCAGATGCGACTGATAACTTCTTGGCAACTCCAGGAAGAGGCTTTAGTTTGGTGGGAAACGCTTACCATAGATGAGCCGGTGGATAAATTTACTTGGAATCGTTTCAAAGAAGTATTCGAACAGCGATATATGCCGTCTGCTGGTATCTCTAGAGTGTGTCAGGAGTTTATGGATTTGAAGCAAGGAAGTTTATCGTTTGAAGAGTACTTAAACAAATTTAATGAGTTATCTCGATTTGGTCCATAATTGGTGAATACACCAATGAAGAAGAATGAAAAGTTTATTCGGAGAATGAACCAGGAGTTTCAGGAAAGGATGACTATTATGTGAAGGAATCATTTTTTGAATTAATTGATACGGGCTATCGATACGATACTCTGGAAAAGCAAAAAGATTCGGAGGAGAATAGAGGTATAACTAATCTGAATTGGAGGAAAAAGAAGTTTGGTGGAAGGAAACTGAGAAAGGATAAAGGAAAGAAGGATATACAGCAGCAAAAGGTGAAAGATGTTACTTGTTTCAACTACTCCGAGAAAGGTCATTACTTGAACAAATGTAAGAATCCCAGAAAGCAAGGGCTGAGAGAGCCATTTATGAAGCCAGAACAGGAATGTAGAAAATGTTGTTACTGCCACAAGCCGAGGCATAGGATTATGAATTGCTCAACACTGAAGCAAGTTCAAGCAGCGAGGGCCTGTGAAATCAAAGGTGATTCTTTAAACTCAAAAGTTAATTAAGGAAATGAAATTTTATAAGGTAACTATCTCGTTTATGATTAAAATTGTTCGAAATTTGTTCGGCATGAGAACTACCCTTAGTTTTATTTCTCAGCAAATCGTAAATGAGTTAAATCTTGAATCTGAAATCATAATCAAATCTATTTCTGTCTATTTCATTGGGTTTCGATATAATCTACGAACGGTTAGTTATCCCTTCGAACTGACCAATACCTCTGTATAATTCGTAGATCAGGTAACCCAATTGTTTCGTAATAGATTGAGTTTGTTCTTCTATTTATTGTTGATATTCTGATTTGGTGAGCCAAATGCAGAATTGGTATCCAGCTTGATCTGAAAAGATATTTCTCTATTTTTCATCTATCTTCGTTATCTCTCTGGCAAATTTCGAGGACGAAATTCCTTTTAAGGGGGGGGAAGTCTGTAACGATCCCAAATTTTAATTAATTTTAAATTGGTAATTTATTTTAATTTTGAATAAAAATTTGTGAAATTAATTTGGTAATTGATATTTAATATCAGTTAAACTATGAATTTCTAGAAAAATGTATTTAAATTTAATTTGAATTGGGATTTACAAATATTATAAAGTAAAAATATAAATACAATGTAAATACAAGACGATGATATTAAGTTGAAAAATAAAAATTTAAGTTAGAAATATAAATTAAAATAGATATATAAGATAAATATAAAAATTAAATGAGACAAAGAAGAAAAAAGAAGAAAAAAAAAATCAAAGCTTCAACTTAAACACTCAAACTCCAATCAAATCAAAATATCAAAGCAAGGATCAAGTTCTGGAATCAAATAGCAGCAACCAAAACTTGAGAAACAGTTTTGGCAAATAAAAGGAAAAAAGATAGGAAAGCTTCAGTTTACAAATAAAACAAGAATCAAAGCCTGAGGCAAAGTTCAAAAGAAAACCCAAAAAACAACTCAACAGTTTAAAACTATCGTCATAACAAAAACAAAATAAAGTAATATACTTAAAACCTGGAAACAAGTAAGCTAGGCTAGGCTGGAAATAATAAGAAGACATAAAGGATCTATGCAATTTATGCCATGTCCAGCCACCATAATATTATTATCAGCCAAGTTAAAAAGATATAGGCAAGCATGGGAACAAGTACTCATGCATTTAATGCTACCATAAGCAAACTGAAAATCACCTTAGACAAAACAATATAATTCCCTGTACAAAATAATATCTCCTGCAACTTCCTTTCTATACATATCAGTCTCGTTCATTTTCAAGCTGAGTAAAACCAGAGAAAAGAATGTAAACAATCATCATCAATAAAGAGGAAGAAAAGAAAAGCTACAACTAGAAAACAACTAATAGCCACTAGATCAAAACAATTATCATCAACAAAACAAGAAGGCTCTGTTCAATCTAAGTTCAGGTGAGTAACTTCTTTTTTAAAATGGATCTGTTGCAAGTTAAAGTTTAGATAAGTATGTTTATATACATTTACATTTAAACTCCTTTGGTACTCTTGAATACTGGAAGTAATTATACAAGCTGTTGATCATATGCTCTCTGTTCTGTGATCTTTAACATAAGCTTTGATCTTAAAAAAAAAATCATTTCCATTGATTTACTCAGTGTTTAAATTTGGTATTTAAACAAATATTGATTGTTTTGATATAAGCTTTAATTTAAAAATTTATTTAGGTCAAAATATCTTAGTATTGTGTCTGGAAATCAAGATATATGAACCAAACTTCAAATAAGTCAAAATTTAAATTTCTTAATTTACGAATTCAGGTACGTTATTTGAATTCGTATGCTTAAACAAGAATTTTAAAGCTGAAATCAAATTTTTTAGATTAAAGAATACAGAACAGTTTGGGTTTGAGTGTATTGGGCATTTGGGGTTGCCGTGGGTGATCCCGTCGACTGGAGGAGTCGAATTTCCTCCTGGAGGTGGAGGGGTGATGGGTGGAGCTCGGAAAAATGGCGCAGTGGTGGTGGTGGCGGCGAACTTTTTTTGTTTGTAGACCTAATTTTTTTTACGAGGTTGAGTTTCGATTCGTTCATCCTCGTCATTTGATCGAGCTGCGTAGCATCATGGGGGGAGGATATAGGCTGAAGTGACGAGGTGGCGGCCAAAGTTTCGTGATCTCCGGTGGACAAGGCGGCGAGTTGGAGACGTTTTCCAGGTTTTGGGTTACGGTGGTCTTCCTGTTACAGGTTTTCGAGATTGGTACTCGATTTCGTATTCTAGACAATGATGGAGTTCAGGTGATCGAGAGTTGATCTATGAGCGATCGTCGACTTGCTCTGCGTTACGGCGTCGACTGGAGGTGACGGTCAACGGTGTACACGTGCACGGGGGAGTTGTTATAGTGGTCTGGAAATTTTTGATGGGTGAACTCGAGATTTTCTCGAGTGACTCGAGCGTTTACTCGAGGTTTTGACGTGTTGGACTCGAAGCAAAATGATAGGGGCTCGGGTCAATGTTGTCCAGGTTATAGAACAGACCTGTTTTGTTTCCTGAATTTTAAAAATCAAATTTTTAAACAAGCTTAAACAAGTTTTAAAAACAGAAAGTTTAAATATAAACTCAGATTAGTTTGGAAACTTAGTTTGGAACAAATAAGTTTTTATTTTCAAAATGTTGTATTAATTAAAAGTGTTAATTAATTAAGTAGTTAAGAAAAAATAAATAGTTTGAGGTCAAATGGAAGTTTGAAAAATTGAAAGGAGAGTTTATGTCAAATTTTTGTAGCCTGGGTTTGAGTTTAAATTTTAATTCCAGATTTTTGAAATGGAAGCAAGTTTATAAATTTAAATATTTTAAATAAGTTTAAAAATTCTAAATTTAAGAGAACATGATTTAAAAGCCCTTCATAACGAAAGAATTGTTTTAATTTGTAATTTAAAGGTTTTTAAAGTTAGTTTTATAAATTGATTAAAAGATAAATAGATTTCATTTTAAACTTATAATTTAAAAAAGAAATTTCAAAAGTAAATTTGAAATAAATGTTTTCAACCATATTTGTTGTGAAATTTAAATCGATAATAAGAATAAGTTTACTTTAAGTAAATGAAGATTAAGGATTTAAATTCATTAACCATTAAGATAATTAAAATGGATAAATTGATGATTTGTATAGATTAAATTAGTAATTATAAGTTTAAATGTATTAATTAAAGTTTAAATAATGAATTAAGTAATCAATATGTAGTTAAGAACCATAGATTTAATTGTAATTAATTAATGAATCATTAATGGTTAATCAAACTTATAATTAATAATGGTTAATGTTATTTAATTACTTTCGAAAAGAAATTAAATGAATGTTAATGAAGGTCATTAAAGATGATTTGTAAATGAAGTAATTTGGGTAATTACCTTTGTAATTAATCAAGGGATTAATTAATGGAGATAGTTAATCATGGGATAATTAATTTAGTTAACAAGTAATTTAGAATAATTTAATTAATTAAGGTGATTGATTAATTTATTTATATCAAATGATTTGTGATAAATTAATCAGGATCGGATAATTAATTCATAAGTAGTTAATTTAATTGAAAATAAATTGAATTAATTAGGATTAAACAAATAATTAATCCTACTGGTAAATGACTATTGGATGTTTGACCTTACTTATGAATGATTGTATTGTATGATATGCCTTGAATAGATTGTCCTAACTGATCAGTGATATTTTGTACTGTGGATTGAGCTGTGTATGATTCATTCATTGATTTACATTTGTATATTATCTATGCATCTGTGAATAGACGATAAGCGTTATAGTTTATATCGCTTATCAACTATATTCTGTGTTTTAATATGTGATGATTGAATAATGTTGCACTATCGTGTTAAACCCCTGGACCACACCATACACACACCAATATGGATTTCACGAGGAAATCGATTTAGTCACAGATTTTTTTGAAACGATTTTTAATAGACAACCTGAATTCAAATGTTTTGGAAATGGATTGGGTTTAAAGTGAAAAGCAATTGAAATGGAATTTCAAAAATAAAATTATTTTGAATAACTTGATTGGGTTTTGAAATTTAAATATTTTGATTTAAATTTGAATTCAATATTTAAAACTGAATTCTATGATTTGAAACTAGGGATTAACGATATTATACTAGTTATATATAAGTCAAACCATTTTTAAAGTATTGTTCTTTTGGGAATTTGATTTAACCCAAAGATTGTAACTTGTATAAATGAAATCGGGTTTTTCCGAAATAAGGTTGTTGTTTCTAAATGATAAAAAGCTTTCATATGAGAAATAAATTTCAAATTGTATTAAAGGGATTTCAAGTTTAAACTGAAATGGTCTTCCAAGTTATAGATGAATATCTGGAAACGAATTTTGAAAGAGAATATTTAGGAACGAACTTTGAAAGATATAAGTTAAATCTTGATTTAAAGATTTAATGAATTAAATCCAATTGAAATGGAATTGTTTTGAAATCCAGGAATGCATCTTTGTGAAACTAGGTGAACTTTATGAAATAAATCTTTTGTTTAAAGATTTGGAAATGGTAATTTGTTTAAACCATGTGAAAGAAAGTTTTGAATTATTAAGTTGTGACTTAATTGAAATCCAATATCCATATGTTTTAAATATTGTGCTCACTATTCGGGTTAGGTGGGAAAGGACCTTTGTGTCGTATAACCCATTCCGAATATGTGATTCGTCGTTATGAATAGCGTTTGAAGACCGGTGGTGAAGACCGGGTATTTGCGAGAACGATTGGATGACCTATCGATTGTTTCTGCATTGAGTTGCTCCGGTATAGAGATTCCCTAAGTGATGGGAAGTCCGATCGAAATTGTGAATACCCGGATTGCAAGGGCTTCGTCGGAAGTGCCTTCGGTTCTGTTCGAACCCAGAACAGACTTCTATGGATTGTATGTCTGACATTACAATTTGAGATATAAAGCATATTTCTTTCAAATACATTTCCGTTGGTGGCGGAGAATTTATTCTCTTAGCTTAACACCCTTAGAGGTTATGTAGTTAAAGGTTATTAGCAATATATTCCCAACTTGGTAATGTGGCATGCTGAGTGCTGCTGATCATTTGTTGATCAAAGCGTGGCTTTTGTAAAAAGCGTAGCTTTGTGGACGAGACTTCGTCAAACCTCACAACCCGAAAAATGGTCGAAATAGGAAAGATGCAGCAAGGTTTTCAGGGATCGCGTCCCTAGGATATGTCCATTTCTTCTGGATAGGGGTAGTATCATGGTATGGAGCCCAGATACTTACTCATGTTGATACACTATATCTATTACTGTGTGGTGTTGTTGGTACCGAGCGCTCGGATAAAGGTTGGTTACGACTGGGGATGGAATATCTGAGGTTCATACTCCTGTGCATGGAGTACACCGGCTTTGTGTTGGCAGAGATCCATTTGGGATGCTCGAGGACGTCCTTCCAGAGGCGTTCCATTTCAGTATGGGAAGTTCCTTTGCCCGACCATTTGTTGGAAATCCATTCATCCAATACGAGCATTTACGATTGCAATTGTATAACCTGCCATGGAATGCTTGCTATTGAACATGGTAGCTATAGTAGGCATAAGTGCGGAATGTCTATGCTGGCTAAGATTTATATTGTACTTTCGAAATGCTTTTCTGCACTTTGCAATTATAGTAATAATATCAAAGAAATTCACGTATCAAGCAAATTTAACTATCATAAGGAGAAATCTCCTCCGATTCTGCGTTTGCATTGTGTGTGTGTGCGGGAGGACTTATGGTAGTTTCATTTTCTAAAAGCATTGCGAATTGACTTTAAAATTCTCTTGTTGTTTGTTTTAAAGATAAACTATTTTTGTTGCTCACACCAGTCCTTTGACTGATCCGGAGTTTATTGTTTCTTTCCTAAACTCTAGGTGCTCAAAATTTATCTACACGAGCAGTCTATAGTTGGGTTTTTCAGATAGTCGGGTTTAGTAGATTATCTGGAGCTAGTTCAGTCTTTGGATATGGACTGCACTTGCTTATCTTGTGTATCGTTATTGGGAGTTCGTGCTGCTGCTGGAGTTCTTCCTTGAAGGCTATCTTAGAATTATTTGTTCCGCTGCTGGTGTTATCTATTTTCTTTTCCACTGCTATTCTATTGTATCACATCTCTGATGTATATTAATATCTGTTGTATCATCTGTTGTAACAGATATTGTACCAATGCTGTATATCAATGTATTATTAATTTTTATTCCGCTGTGTTGTTTACTTAATTGTGTTATAAGCTCCGGCGACTCGGATTTGAATGGTCGAATCTACGGCATTCGAGTACGATGTGAAGTATGGATGTCGATTTTCGAGCGCGAAAAACCCATGACGTTATTGCCGCATTGTTGTCTTATGTCGCATGAAGCTGTGCTATCTTCTTAAGTCGTACATTGTTATGTTGCATGGTGTTGTATTGTTAAGTCGTGTGATGTGTAACTCGTACGTGTTGAGTCGTATGTGTGTGTTGTAACTTCCTATAAATAGGGGTGTGTTGTCATTTGTAAAAAGGAGTTGATTTTTGAAATAAATTTGTGTGTGCTCTTTGGCCACCATTGTTGGAAGTTGAGTGCGATCTCCTTCTACTTTCCATCTTCGGGTTATTCGTGAGCGAATCAACGAAGTTGAAGCCAATTCTCGGTATCACTTACGAGTGATCAACGATCGAATTGTAGATCTTTCAATACGGTATCTTGCGAGATCAATGGGTTGGAGATAGCTAGATTCCGGCATCACGATCAACGGAATTGAGCATTTATCGTTCTATCGGTTTATTTGACATGAAATCAACATTTCGTGAGGAAGATCCTGGATAGGTTGCGACAGTTTGGTATCTAAACTGTTCAAGCCTAGTCTAAGCTGCGTCAATTGGTATCAGAGCCAGTTCAGAGATGGAAGCGAGATTGTTTAATGATCATGCCTCCGAGATGTTCTATCGCTATCATAATGTTGAAGATTTGTATAGAAGACAAGAAGCTGAGCAGATGGAGCAGTGTATTAATGAAAAGTTCAATGAGGGTATTGAAAAATTGGAGAAATTGATGAACGACATAAATCAAAATGAAAGGAGAACGTCACCAGTTTCGAGCCAGGGTGGAAACAGGGTTTCACCATCGGTCTCGAAAGAAAGGAGGGTGTCACCCCAGTCTTATCGGAGATAGGAGAGAATCATCAGTTTCAATGATGCGAGACCACCATGGGTACCGAAATGAAGAGGGAAGAACTCAATGTGGGTTCGACAATGAACCATATCATGATGCTGAAAGACAGGGTAGAAGGGACATGCGTGGTCGTAGGGACGCAGATGGTCAGGATCGATATCGAAATACATCTGAATTTGAGGAAGATAGTGATGGAGGTAGTATTCATAATGGAAATAGAGGCCAAGTGCGAAATCAATATCTGGATTCAGAAAATGATCGTAAATGGGAGTCAGGTATGAGGATGGAAATTCCAGAATTCAAAGGTGGTATGCAAGCAGAAGACTTTCTTGATTGGTTGTCGAATGTTGAAGAAATTTTGGAATTCAAGGATGTGCCTGAGAGTCGCAGAGTCCAATTAATTGCTACAAAACTATGGGGAAGAGCTATGGCTTGGTGGAAACAAACTAAACTAACTCGAGAGAGAATGGGAAAATCAAAAGTTGTCACTTGGGAGAGGATGAGAAAGATGATGAAAGCGACTTTCTTGCTGTACAACTACCAATCTCTTATGTATCAACGTTTGTAGAATTTGAGACAAGGGACGAAGACAGTGAATGACTATGTAGATGAATTCTATCAATTGATTGCAAGGAATGATATTATGGAAACCAAGGAACAACTAATGGCTAGATATGTTAGAGGGTTATGAATGCAAATTCAAGACATGGTTAATATGTTAATCCAATGTCTATTGCGGAAGCACATCAGAAAGCTCTAGCTTGGGAGAAACAAGGAAGAAGAGGAATTGGTGTGTTTACGGGTTCTAAAAACCAGAATAAGGGTGCTAGTAGCAGTGCTAATGTTTCCAAGGCAGTCAATAAACCAATTGTCAATGAAGCCGCTAAAGCAAGGGTCAATAACAGTATCAAGTGCTATCATTGTCCGGAGTTTGGCCATAAGAGTAATGAATGTATAAAGCCAAAGAAGGGAGCATTAGTTGCAGAGGAATGTGAGTATGAGGATGTGGAAGCTGAAATTGATTATTCTCAACCATCGAAGTTTGATGAAGATGAGAAGTTGTGTCAGGAGACGAAGGGTGTAACTTGATGATAATGAGGTCTTTTTTAGTGCCAAAGCATGAGAATGATTCTAGTTGGCTGAGAAGCAATATCTTTCAGTCTACATGTATTATCTTGGGAAAGGTTTGTCGATTTGTTATTGATGCGGGAAGCTGCGATAACATTATTTCTGAAGAAGCCGTCAAGAAGTTAGGGTTGAAGACTGAAAAACACCCTAGACCTTATAAACTGGCATGGCTAAAGAAAGGTGGAGAAGTGATAGTGGGAAGACGAGCATTTGTTACATTTTCTATTGGGAAGAAGTACAAAGATGATATATGGTGTGATGTTGTCGATATGGATGTGTGTCATCTACTATTGGGAAGGCCATGGCAATATGATAGAGCTGTCCAACATAATGGTCTCACCAACAACTACAGTTTCATGTTCAAAGGTACCCAAGTTACCTTAGTTCCTAAGAAGCGTTAACAAAGTGAAAGCAAGTCAGAGAAGAAAGTGGAATCAACTAGTCTATTATCTACGAGAGAATTTGTTAAAGAAGTGAAAGATAGTGCCAAATTGTTTATATTGATTGGGTATGAAACAAGTGAAGACGTTGAAATTCCTGCGGAGGTTAGACCGGTGTTAAATGAATTTGAAGATGTCTTTCCTACGGAATTACCCGAGGAATTACCGCCACTAAGGGATATAGAACATCAAATTGATCTAGTGCCAGGTGTTGTTTTACCGCATAGGTCGCATTATCGTATGAGTCCAAAAGATCATGAAGAGTTGAGGAGACAGGTTGAGGAGTTGCTTAAGCAAGGGCATGTTCGAGAAAGTCTCAGTCCTTGTGCTGTACCAGCTCTGTTGGTACCAAAGAAAGATGGTTCATAGAGAATGTGTACAGACAGCAGGGCACTCAACAAAATAACTGTCAGATACAGATTTCCTATGCCAAGACTTTATGATCTATTTGATCAGCTCAGTGGGTCTGTAATCTTTTCTAAGATCGACCTTAAAAGTGGTTATCATCAGATTCGCATAAGACCAGGTGATGAATGGAAGACAACATTCAAGACTTGGGAAGGATTATATGAATGGTTGGTCATGCCATTTGGTCTATCTAATGCACCAAGCACATTTATGAGGGTGATGAATCAAATTTTCAGACCTTACATCGGGAAGTTTGTTGTAGTCTACTTTGATGATATCTTGATATATAGTGCTAGCATAGAGGAGCACATTCAACACTTGCGAAAGGTGTTAACTATTCTTCGTCAAGAACAGTTCTATGCAACGACAAATAAATGCGTATTCATGACGCCAAGTGTTTTATTTCTGGGTTATGTCGTGTCCAAGGAAGGGATACAAGTGGACCAGAGTAAAGTAGCCGCAATCAGAATTTGGCCCCAGCCCAAAACTATAATCGAAATCAGAAGTTTCCATGGGTTAGCTTCATTTTATCGAAGATTTATACCGCACTTTAGTAGTGTAATGGCTCCTGTTACTGATTGTATGAAAGGAAAACAGTTTTCATGGACGAAAGAGGAAGAATCTGCTTTTGAACAAATCAAGGACCTTTTAACCTCAGCACCGATTCTAGTGTTGCCAAATTTTCAGTTACTATTTGAGTTACATACAGATGAGTCCAAAGTTGGATCGGAGGAGCGTTGAGGCAGAAGGGACGTCCAATTGCCTATTTCAGTGAAATACTTTCTGGGGCAAAAGTGAGCTACAGTACTTATGATGTGGAGTTTTATGCTATTGTGCAGGCCATGAAGCATTGGAGACATTACTTGTTCCCCAAAGAATTTGTTTTGTATATAGATCATGAAGCATTGAAACATTTACAAGGGCAGAATAAAATTGCAGCTAGGCATGCATCGTGGATAGCTTATTTGCAGCAATTTACATTCGTCATAAAGCACAAGTCTGGAGTAACTAATCGGGTTGCAGATGCATTGAGTCGGAGGAATAATTTACTAACAACCATGCAAGTAGAGGTGATGGGTTTTGACGCACTTCCAGATTTACTTATTTCAGATTTATATTTTTCCAAGATCCTAAAAAAAGTCAAGCAGGGAAACATGGAAGGATATATACTGGTTGAAGGTTTTCTATTCAAAGGAAATCAGTTGTGTATTCCAGATTGCAGTCTACGAATGAAAATCATCAAAGAATTACATGAAGAAGGACACGTGGGCCGCGACCGTACTATGCAGTTGATCTCAAAGTCTTATTTTTGGCCATCAATGAGGAAGGAAGTTGAAAAGTTCGTTCAGATGTGCTACATTTGTCAAGTTTCAAAGGGAACCACAACAAATGCAGGTTTATATATGCCGTTGCCTATACCTACTAAACCATGGGTGGATGTTAGTATGGACTTTGTATTGGGCTTGCCGAGGACGCAACGTGGAAATGATTCTATCTACGTGGTGGTTGATCGGTTTTCAAAAATGGTACATTTTATCGCATGCAAGAAGACTGCAGATGGAGTTAATGTCGCACAGTTATACTTTAGAGAGGTCTATCGTCTACACGGGTTTCCTGAATCTATTGTATCGGATAGAGACGCTCGTTTTATGAGTCATTTTTGGATGAGTCTATGGAGAATGGTCGGGACAAAGCCGAAATTTAGTAGTTCTTATCATCCATAGACGGATGGATAGACAGAAGTTGTGAATAGATCCTTAGGTAATCTATTGAGATGCCTCGTGAATGTCAATTTGAAGGGTTGGGATTCCAAGCTATGTCAAGTTGAGTTTGCATACAACCATGCAGTTAATCATAGCACTGGGTTCAGTCCATTCCAGGTCGTTTACTCAACAATCCCTAAGGGGCCATTAGATTTATCTATAGTACCACAGCAGAAAGGAGTGATCAAACGAGCTAGTGATTTTGTGAATGAATTGCAAGAGCGCCACAAGGTTGTGCAGGAACGATTTCTTAAGGCGAATGAGAAACATAAGCAATCCGCAGATATTAAACGACGAAACGTTGAGTTCAAAGAAGGATATTTTGTATATGCAGTATTGACTAAGGATCGATTTCCTATTGGTACTTACAACAAACTAGCTGCTAGAAAGATTGGTCCTTTGGAAATCGTAAAGAAGATTAATGAGAATGCTTGTCAGTTAAGACTGCCAGATCATATCCATATTGCTGACGTTTTCAACGTCAAACACTTGATCCCATATCATGAGAATAAGTATGTCGAAGAAGAGGAAAGTGTAAATTCGGGGTCGAATTCTTTTCAACCAGGGGAGGATGATGCAGCGCACCATGATAAGCGACATAGCGAGTTATGTCTTAAGTCGCCTGCCATCTTATGTTGCCTGCCTCGATATAGCGAGTCATGTCTTAAGTCGCCTGCCTCGACATAGCGAGTTATGTCTTAAGTCGCCAGCCATCTTAAGTCGCCTACCTTGTAAGATAACGACTCAAGGAATCAAGCCCGCATCTCTATAATTCGTTCACCTTATGCCGCAATTCTTAAGTCGCTCATTCTTTAAGTCGCTCACCTTATGCCGCAGTTCTTAAGTCACTCATTCTATAAGTCGCTCAGTATGCCGCATTGTTGTCTTATGTCGTATGAAGCTGTGCTATCTTCTTAAGTCATATGTTGTTATGTCGCATGGTGTTGTATTGTTAAGTCATGTGATGTGTAACTCGTATGTGTTGAGTCGTATGTGTGTGTTGTAATTTCCTATAAATAAGGGTGCGTTGTCATTTGTAAAATGGAGTTGATTTTTGAAATAAATTTGTGTGTGCGCTTTGGCCACCATTGTTGGAAGTTGAGTGCGATCTCCTTCTACTTTCCATCTTCGGGTTATTCGTGAGCGAATCAACGAAGTTGAAGCCAATTCTCGGTATCACTTACGAGTGATCAACGATCGAATTGTATATCTTTCAACACGGTATCTTGCGAGATCAATGGGTTGGAGATAGCTAGATTCCGGCATCATCAAGATCAACGGAATTGAGCATTTATCGTTTTATCGGTTTATTTGACACAAAATCATCATTTCGTGAGGAAGAACCTGGATAGGTTGCGACAGTTTGGTATCTAAACTGTTCGAGCCTAGTCTAGGTTGCGTCAAAAATGATGATCATGTCTCTTTTAATATTTTGGTAAATAAACACTGGACTTAAACCAGTTTTGAAAATATGTGGATATGTTTATATATTGGTGATAATGTTCGAAAGAAAAAAAATATATGGTTTATATGATGTTTATACATGAGAATGTATATATATTTTTGCCTATTCAAAACCGAGTGTATAAAATTTGCTCTCTGTTTATATATACAGGCTTCTAAATTTAAAGAAGAAAATTCATATCTCTCTAGATATTTGGTGATAGGCTAAAATGTATGAACAGAAAATGTTTGTAAGGGATATAAACTAAATTTTAAAAATAGATTCACTTATATATATGAACTGTTATTTTATAAATATATAAATTTACAGGTCTGATCAATTTATAGGCAAAAATAAAATGTCAGGAATTAATGACTCAATTATATAACCTTATTCTAATTTATAATTCATGAATTTAGAAATAGAAATTGTGATTTTTAGATTGGAAATGGATGAGGTATCGTGGAGTGATGGTTTTCGAGATTTTTGTCGAATTTTGATAGTCAGCGTCGAGATGAGCGGCGAGTCTTGGACTGGAGGTAGTCAATGGATAGAGGATCACGAGAAAAATGGAGGTGTATTTTTCTGGTGATCATAGTTGATGGGCGAAGGTTAAGTAGGGTTACAGATTGTTTTGGGGATTAAGGTGTTCGCGAAGCGTTCTCAACGGCCATGAGTGATCGGAGACGATCGCGTGATGATGGTTAGGAGCATGGCGACGTGATGAAGGTCTGGTGTGGTCAGCGATGAAGGACGTGGTCGAGGTCGTCGGTGATAGTTGATTTTTTGATGAGTCCTTTCTTCCTTTGATTTGATCGAGTGGCAGTTTTTCGATCTGGGCTTCGATTTCAAATACTGGGTTATCGCGAGGTAGGACGGTGTCGTGGGTGAGGCTTTGGGACCGGAGGCGATGATCAGAGATGGCCGTGGTTGTCGTGCACGTGCACGATGCACTTTTGGGTATCTAGAAGAGTTCGTTTAGGGACGAGGCTGGAATCTCGGGTTGGTACTTGAGAATATGGCTTGCTGTCTCTAGTTTTTTGTTCCTGGCTTTAAAATGAAAACAGAAACCTGTTTCTGTTTTAAAAATTTAAAGTAAAGTTTAAATATAAACTGGAATTTAAAACTAATATTTAAAACCTGAATTGAATCCGAATTCTAATAGTTTGAATCTTGGTTTTTAAATGATTTAAATTTTGAAAATTAATTTGGTTTTAAAATTTTTAAGTATAAAAGTATATTGATTTAGAATTTAAATTGTAAGTTTTAAATTGTAAAATAGAAATTTAAAATAAGTTTAAATTCTAGTTTTAAAATCTGGAAATTTGGGTTGAGTTTTAGTTTTTAAAGTAAAGTAAAGTTTTAAATTTAAATTGTTTAACTATTTTAAAAAAAATTGTTAAAAAATTAGAAATTTCAAATGGAATTTAAAATGTAAGTAAGCTTTGAATAAGTAATCTGGAATCAAACTAAATTTGTATTCCAGTTTGAAAATAAATATAATTTTTTAAATTTAAAATGACTTAAACAATCTGGTTTGTTTAAGTGTATTTTTAAAAATAAATTTTGAATTTTTAAAAATGAATTGGGTTTTAAATTTCTTTTAAACTTCTTTATAAATGGTTATATCTTTATCTTGTGAGATAAAAAGATTTTAAATTGTTTTAAATCTTGTTTAGATAAAATTGTATTCATTTTAAAATCTTAAATTTTAAAATGAAATTTAAGGTAAATTTGAAAACAAATTGTTTTAAATACTTTGATTAAGTAAGAAATGTTTATCTTAAAGATAAATAAAATTTAATAATTTGGATTCATTAAATTATTAAGTTGGATAATTAATTATTTAATTAGTATCATGGATGATTAATTAAGTAACTAAGAGTTTTTTAATTAATTAATTAATGATTGAGATTAATTAATTAAGGATAATTAATTTATAATTAAGGATTATTAATTAGATTTTAATTAATGATTAAAGATTAATTAATCAAGCAATTAAGGATTAATAAAGTTGCAGTTAACACTTAATTAATTAAATAATTAGAGATTAATTAATTGGTAATTAAATATTAGTTAATTTGTAATTAATAATGGTTAATCTAAGTTAATTTCTTAAGAAAGAAATTAAAGAATTGTTAATGAAGGTCATTAACTTAGATTATTTAACAATTAATTCATGTGATTAATTTTAATAATTAATTAAATTAATTAATTTAAAGATAATCAATTGTGAAGTTGTTCAAGTGTAATTACTTAATGAAGTAATTCAGAAATTAATTACTTAATGTAATTAATTGGGTTTAATGTGATTAGATTAAGTTTAATTAATTTAAATAATCACTGGATGATTTGATAATAATTACTTTCTGTAATTAGTGGAATTGCCATTACTTAAGGAAGAACTTAATGGTAATTACTGGATGTAATTAGTGGAAGATGATTTAATAATGGAAGTAATTTGGATTAAATTACTTTGAAATTAATCAAGGGATTAATTGAGCTAATTAATTAAAGGTAATTAATTTTTGAAATGAAGTAATTAAGGGTAGTTAATTACTAGATGTTATTGATCAAGGGTGATTAATATATGTGGTTTAATTAAAGATTAATTACTTAATGTAATTAGTTGAAATAGATAGATTAACTAAAAATGTAATTAGAAATCATTAATTAATAAAATTAATGATGTAAATTTAGAATTGATTAATTAAGGAATAATTAAAAAATGGAGTAATTAATTAACAAAGGATTAATGTAATTAATTTTAGTTAATTAATTGATTAAGTAACTAAAAGTTAATTATTGTAAAGGGTTAAGTATAATTAACTTGTGTAATTAAATTAAAGGCTAATTAGTTATTGTAATTAGAAAATTGTTGATCAAGAATGATTAATTGAAATGAATAATGAGATGGCGATTAATTAATTGATTTGTAATTAATTAAATAATTAAGTAATTAAAGATTAATTACTGTAATTGTTTGAGGATAATTAATTTGTGAAATTAATTTAAGGATAATCACTTGAATGTAATTAAGGAATAATTAATCAAGGGTGATTAATTAAGGTAATTAATTAGAAGATGATTAATTAATTGATTTATAATTAATTAATGGACATGTAAGCAAGATTTATATGATGAAGTAATTAATTTAATTTACTTTAAATTAATTGAAGATTGAAGTAATTAATTTAATTCATTTTAAATTAATTATAGATGGTGTGATCATTAAATCATTGCTTATGTATGGATGAATAATACTTATTTGCCTTGAATGGTTTGTAATCTCAGTTATGCGATGAGTAATGCTGTGTGTTATGGATGATTTGGTTGCATTGGAATGATAATATAGATTATCTGGTTATAATGATGATATGGATTACCTGTTTATGATGATAATGATGATTATCTATTGTGCTGTTGTGAATTATCTATCTGTGTGTATATAGATAATGAATTGAAATTGTTTTAAACTTTAAAACAACTTGGCCTTAAAAGATACGTTTTGGATTCAGTGAGACCAGGATCGGGTTTCCATATTTGGATATCCGAAAACCACATCAATCCAAATTAAAGATAGGTCGTGAATTTAAAGTGAAGATGAAGATTCAAAGTGCAAGGGTTATCGTCGTTAATTCTGAGGGTGATTCCAAAATGAGTGTAACGAGATAATGCCTTCGTTTTCATTTGAACCCGAAACGAACTTGTATGGATTGAATGCTTTCAGAACATCGTCAGGTGGACGATGAGCATTCTAAGAGATGTGTTTTATAAAGGTAATCGTAGCCTCAAGTCTCATCAACCGGGAATGGATAAAACAGGGGAGATGCAGCAAGGCTAAGCGGGTCATGCCCAAGTAAGACGAGATTTACCCCTATCTAGATGTCCCTTTTATTTCGTGTGTGTGGTGCGGTTGCTGATCACAACCGCGGGGTAGTCTTGTTCAGAACTATTCAGTAAGGAATGGTTCCGGCCTTGTGTTGCAGGGGATTGGGAGTAATCCTCGGTACGATGATCTAGGCCACGTACTGTGACGGGCGGTACCCCGGTAGCCCTGCCTTTGTATGGAATCCAAAATCCAATAAGCGCCATCGGTTTTGATTGTGTTACCCACTTTTGTAGCTAGTAGCTGGAATTTAATGAATGTAACAATTTCGGCTATTTTCTATTTACTTGAAAACCCTAGACCTATTATAATATCACTGGATTTCCTTTCAAATGTTTTGGTCAGCGTAAGGTAAAAACTTTTCCATGTTTATGTGTGGGAAGTCTTACGTAATACCTTTTGTTTTCAAAGGTTTTTCAAAAGTTAAGCAACTTTAACCTGTTACTCATACCAGACCCATGTCTGACCCGGAGTTTATTTCTGTTTTTCTTAAACTCTTGGGTACTCAAATTTTTACGAGTAGCCAAGGGATTCAGGTTAGCTTTGATGAATTGTGGAGGAGCAATTGAGGAGGAGGCTTCTGTGTTGTAGTTATATAGTTTTCCGCTGTGTTGGTATCTCTGAGTGGTTTATCTGTATTGTGTTTTGAGTTGTAATAACTAGACAGGTTTTTTTAAATGTCTAGTATGTGATGTATAATCTGTGTAACTCTGATGGCTGTATACTATGTAATACTTATGTTATTAATATAATTTATTCGTTCCGCTGTTGAGATTCTGATGCTGTTTTCTTCTTCTCTTCTTTTTTTTCTCTTTTCTATCCCTTTCTTTCTTAAAGATGATGCGACTTTCTGGTCGTTGAAAGTTGGGTCGTCACAGGTGGTATCAGAGCGCTAGGTTGAGCGAATACCTAGACTCTGGAGTGGTGTCTATCTTGAGTGAGCGTATTTGTAATTTTAATATATATAAATGTATTTACTTATTCTACCTATCTGTTGGGTTACCTGTTCGGGTTTTCCTATATAAGTTATAAAGGTAGATAAGGTAGTGGTGTGTGTAACACAACTACCAATGGTTGGAGTTTGAATGTTTGAGGTTGGAAGTGTATCTGTTGAGACTGTAGACCTAATACCGTCTCGAGTGAGCTTTGCAGCTTGGTGTAAGGATTTCATCGATCTCTGAAGGAAACCTGTTAAGGTTCGGAGTTCATCTTTGAAGTGTAGAGTTGGAAGAGTAAAGTTTGGATCTATCGGTAAGATAGAAGTGAGTGATGGTGTCTTAATACCGTAGGAAGTAGAAGATGCATGATGTGATGCAGTGACTATGGATATTTTCAAAGATGTTTCTTTAGAACAAGAGTAAGGAAGTGTGTCTGTTTCGGTGTTGTGGCTGAGATCAGTAGGGTATTTCTGTTTGCTTTTGGGTCCGAGTTTCTCGAAGAGCTTTGGATTAGAAATCTTTGGCATCTGTTGAAGCAGTGCAGCTCGAAGTTCTATGTTGGCAAGGAAGTCATCTGGCTGAGTTGTTTTTCTGGAAGTAGAGTTCAGAAGCAGTAGAGTGGATCCATTTCTTCGGTGAACTGGCTAGACCAGCGTAAGCTGTTCTGATTGGTAAAGAGAGAACAATTTTCTTTGGATTAGGCTGGGTTGATCGCAAAAGCGACTTGAGGTAGTTTGAGTGTTCTCTTGGGTTATTGGAGATTTTTTGGATGTCTGCAGAGAAGTCAGAGGTTTGTCCGCTTCTAGAGTTTGAGTTTTCTTATCGACTAGTATTCCAGGAGTGGCACCGATGATTCAGTTTTGTTGAAGGATGGTTCCTTGAGATAGAGTTTGGTGAAGCAGCTTAGGGTTTCGGAGGGATTTTTGAGTTTTCTTTATGGATTTGTTGAACCATATTTCTAAGATGTGTTGTCTAGTCGGTGCTTGTGTTCTTCATCATCATTTTCTTCTATTCCAGATCAGAGTTGTGCAGCGGAAGCAGTTTGGGAGTGCATCTGTTTTATCTTTTCCGAATAAGGAGAAGTAAATTCAGTCTTTTTTTGTTCGTGGAGTAGAGTTGTGTTCCTGATTTTGGATTGATCTTGAGGAGATCATTGTGTTGGGTTGTTTTGGTCCAGTCTGTTTCTAGTGGAATCAACAAGGGATGAGCTGATCAGGAAGGATGTTGATAGCCTAGGATCGTCCGAAGAATTTTGTGCATAAGAGGTGGAGGTATTTGGATTCCGGAATTGAAGATTTGTTTTGGGATAAGTTTTTCTCCGATCCAAGGAGCTATAAGTTTTGGTAAGTCTGGGAAGCTAGCTCCGAGGTGTTTTGGATTTCTTTTGTGTTTTGGTAAGATAAGTGCTTAGGTTTTCAAGAGTTGAATTGCCAGTTTGGATAACTAATATTCAGTATGTTTCATGTATCTCTGGGGGAGTACGTATATGATCTATTTTTGGTTGTAGAACCAGTAGTTCAGGGGATTTGGTTGTTGAGTCAGACTCGTCTGTAGTCTGATATCCGACTTAGTTTTATAGATCTAGATATGATAAGAGCTTTGTAGCTTAGTAGTATTGATTGTTTGGATTCTGTTGAGCGAGTATCCCGATATTTATACCAGGGAAACTCGAGGAAGTTATATCTAGAATTTTTTCTGGATAATTAGATTTGTTTTGATTGAATGAATTGGTTGCTTTGATTGTTAGCATATTATTAATATATGCTATGATTTAAAATTAAATCTTTAATGAGATTATTAAATTACCTTTGTTTTAAATTTCGGGGACGAAATACTTTTAAGTGGGAGGATTGTGATATCCCGGAATTTTTGGCAATATAAATTTAATAATCTGCATTTAAAATTAAATTGATTTGATAATCTTTGTAATAAAATTTGAATTTAATTTAATAATCTAATTGCATAAATAATTAATTAGTGAATTTATCTTTTAATAAGCTAATAAATTAGTTTCTATTTATAGTGTATATACATATTAAATAGATGAGTTTGGTTTTAAATTTAAATTTATATAGCATATTTTCTAATTCTAATATTTTGGCAATTGGGAAATTATAATTTATTTAATGTTAAGCCTTTCAAAGCTATTTAATAAAGAATATATGATTTTAAATACATAAAATAAATGTTTAATTGTTTAAAAAGGATTTTGCTTAAAGTTTGAATAAGATTAATAATTGAGATTTGTTTTATTTCCTTTTAAAAAAATATTGTTTGATAAATATGATTTGTAATTAAAATATGAAACATTTATTCATATAAATAATAAGTAATTTACAATCTCTTTTATAAATTTATTTTAAATGATTAAAAATGTTATTTTCAAATAATAAAGTAATGTATTGTTTTTATTTTTTGGTTTTATTTCCTTAAAGAAAATTAGTTATAAATATATAACTTGTAATTGCAAATTAATTTAGTCAACTACTTTTATTAACATTTTAATTATAAATACTGATTACTTTAGAGACATGTGTTGCTTCCTTAGAACCTAATATAACATGTGTTAAGTGAATAAGCAAGGGAATTTACAAGTGTTAATACTAAAGACAAGTGTCATATTATTTTTATTTCTCTCTGATTTTCAAATAAATCATAAATTTAGTTATATAAACTTGCTTTCTTCCATTCCTTTCCTTTTTCTCATTTTCAATTCTAAACCAAGAAACGTTTCAGCTGAATCCCTTCCACTCTATAGTAATCTTCATTCTAATGAAATTAGAAACAACTCCTCAAAAACAAAATCTTCAAAACCCAAAATCAGTTTGCAAAACTCTTCAGATAAAAATCTAAATCCCGATAACCATCTTCAAAACATGTACCTGAAAACTAAAGCAAAACAAACTCCTTAATTTCAAATCTATAGCCAGCATGCAAATCTGTACATTTTATTATCTGCAATCTGGAATGGTTACTGCATGCAACAATCTGAAGCTAACATGCACATTTCCAAACAAAAGTTTGCATTCATTTTTTTTCAAAAATCTGGAAATCAAGCTAAAGCATGCATGTAGATTGAAAATCACGGAGCAAAAGCTTTTCAAATATGAAGCCCTGTTCTGCATTTTTAAAATAGGTGAGTAACTTTACTTTTAAAATTTTAAGTAGGAAATTTGGTTGCATGCTAGTTAATTTTGAAATGAATGCATGTATGTATGTATGATATGCTGTGTATAAATGGATGCATGCCTGAAAATGATGATCATCTCTCTTTTAATATTTTGGTAAATAAACACTGGACTTAAACCAGTTTTGTAAATTTATGGATATGTTTATATATTGGTGATAATGTTTTAAAGGAAAAAAAATATGGTTTATATAATGTTTATACGTGAGAATGTATATATATTTTTGCCTGTTCAAAACTGAGTGTATAAAATTTTCTCTCTGTTTATATATACAGGCTTCTAAATTTAAAGAAGAAAATTCATATCTCTCTAGATATTTGGTGATAGGCTAAAATGTATGAACAGAAAATGTTTGTAAGGGGTATAAACTAAATTTTAAAAATAGATTCACTTATATATACGAGCTGATAAATATATGAATTTACAGGTCTGATCAATTTATACGCAAAAATAAAATGTCAGGAATTAATGACTCAACTATATAACCTAATTCTAATTTGTAATTCATGAATTTAGAAATAGAAATTGTGATTTTTAGATTGGAAATGGATGAGGTATCGTGGAGTGATGGTTTTCGATATTTTTGTCGAATTCTGATGGTCAGCGTCGAGATGAGTGGCGAGTCTTGGACTGAAGGTAGTCAGTGGATAGAGGATCACGAGAAAAATGGAGGTGTATTTTTCTGGTGATCATAATTGATGGGCGAAGGTTAAGTAGGGTTACAGAATGTTTTGGGGATGAAGGTGTTTGCGAGGCATTCGCAACGGCCATGAGTGATCGGAGACGATCGCGTGATGAAGGTTAGAAGCATGGCGACGTGATGAAGGTCTGGTGTGGTCGGCGATGAAGGACGTGGTTGAGGTCGTCGGTGATAGTTGATTTTCTGATGAGTCCTTTCTTACTTTGATTCGATCGAGTGGAAGTTTTTCGATCTGGACTTCGATTTAAAAATACTGGGTTGTCGTGAGGTTGGACGGTATCGTGGGTGATGCTTTGGGACCGGAGGCGATGATCGAAGATGGCATGGTTGTCGTGCACATGCACGATGCACTTTTAGGTATCTGGAAGAGTTTGTTTAGGGACGAGGCTGGAATCTCGGGTTGAAACTCGATAATATGGCTTGCTGTCTCGAGTTTTTTGGTGGAAGTGAGGAACTCGGGTGATGGCTTGGGTTTTTGTTTTGGTAGCTCGAGCAAACATTTGTTTCAGGTATTAAAATGAAAACAGAAACATGTTTCTGTTTTAAAAATTTAAAGTAAAGTTTAAATATAAACTGGAGTTTAAAACTAAGATTTAAAACCTGAATTGAATCTGAATT
Source organism: Allium cepa (assembly GCA_030765085.1). NCBI lineage: Eukaryota > Viridiplantae > Streptophyta > Magnoliopsida > Asparagales > Amaryllidaceae > Allium > Allium cepa. The sequence goes on from CM060929.1 coordinate 64,331,742, forward strand.
CTAATAGTTTGAATCTTGGTTTTTGAAATGATTTAAAATTTGAAAATTAATTTGGTTTTGAAAACTTTTTAGTATAAAAGTATATTGATCTAGAATTTAAACTGTAAGTTTTAAATTGTAAAATAGAAATTTAAAATAAGTTTAAATTCTAGTTTTAAAATCTGGAAATTTGGGTTGAGTTTCAGTTTTTAAAGTAAAGTTTTAAATTTAAATTGTTTAACTACTTTAAAAAAAAGGTTCAAAGATTAGAAATTTCAAATGGAATTTAAAGTGTAAGTAAGCTTTGAATAAGTAATCTAGAATCAAACTAAATTTGTATTCTAGTTTGAAAATAAATATATTTTTTCTAAAAATTTAAAATGACTTAAACAATCAGGTTTATTTAAGTGTATTTTTAAAAATAAATTTTGAATTTTTAAAAATGAATTGGGTTTTAAATTTCTTTTAAACTTCTTTATAAATGGTTATATCTTTATATTATGAGGTAAAAAGATTTTAAATTGTTTTAAACCTTGTTTAGATAAATTTGTATTCATTTTAAAATCTTAGATTTTAAAATGAAATTTAAGGTAAATTTGAAAACAAATTGTTTTAAATACTTTGATTAAGTAAGAAACGTTTACCTAAAGATAAATAAAATTTAATAATTTAGATTCATTAAATTATTAAGTTGGATAATTAATTATTTAATTAATATCATGGATGATTAATTAAGTAATTAAGAGTTTTTAAATTAATTAATTAATGAATGAGATTAATTAATTAAGGATAATTAATTTGTAATAAAGGATTATTAATAAGATTTCAATAAATGATTAAAGATTAATTAATCAAGTAATTAAGGATTAATTAAGTTGTAGTTAACACTTAATTAATTAAATAATTAGAGATTAATAAATTGGTAATTAAATATTAAATAATAATGGTTAATCTAAGTTAATTTCTTAAGAAACAAATTAAAGAATTGTTAGTGAAGGTCAATAACTAAGATTATTTAACAATTAATAAATATGATTAATTTTAATAATTAATTAGATTAATTAATTTAAAGATAATCAATTGTGAAGTTGTTTAAGTGTAATTACTTAATGAAGTAATTTATAAATTAATTACTTAATGTAATTAATTGGGTTTAATGTGATTAGATTAAGTTAATTAATTAAGTTTAATTAATTTAAATAATCACTAGATGATTTAATAATAATTACTTTATGTAATTAATGGAATTGTAATTACTTAAGGAAGAAATCAGTGGTAATTACTGGATGTAATTAGTGGAAGATGATTTAATAATGGAAGTAATCTGGATTAAATTACTTTTAAATTAATCAAGGGATTAATCGAGCTAATTAATTAAGGGTAACTAATTTTTGAAATGAAGTAATTAAGGGTAGTTAATTACTGGATGTTATTAATCAAGGGTGATTAATATATGTGGTTTAATTAAAGATTAATTACTTAATGTAATTAATTGAAATAGAGAGATTAATTAAAAATGTCATTAGAAATCGTTAGTTGATAAAATTAATGACGTAAATTTAGAATGATTAATTAAGGAATAATTAATAAATGAAGTAATTAATTAATAAAGGATTAATGTAATTAATTTTAGTTAATTAATTGACTAAGTAATTAAAAGTTAATTATTGTAAAGGGTTAGGTATAATTAACTTGTGTAATTAAATTAAAGGCTAATTACTTATTGTAATTAGAAAATTGTTAATCAGGAATGATTAATTGAAATGAATAATGAGATGGTGATTAATTAATTGATTTGTAATTAATTAAATAATTAACTAATTAAAGATTAATTACTGTAATTGTTGAGGATAATTAATTTGTGAAATTAATTAAAGGATAATTACTTGAATGTAATTAAGGAATAATTAATCAAGGGTGATTAATTAAGGTGATTAATTGGAAGATGATTAATTAATTGATTTCTAATTAATTAATGGATATGTAAGCAAGATTATACGATGAAGTAATTAATTTAATTTACTTTGAATTAATTGAAGATGGAAGTAATTAATTTAATTCATTTTAAATTAATTATAGATGGTGTGATCATTAAATCATTGCTTATGTATGGATGAATAATACTTATTTGCCTTGAATGATTTGTAATCTCAGCTATGAGATGAGTAATGTTGTGTGTTATGGATGCTTTGGTTGCATTGGAATGATAATATAGATTATCTGTTTATAATGATGATATGGATTACCTGTTTATGATGATAATGATGATTATCTATTGTGTTGTTGTGAATTATCTATCTGTGTGTATATAGATAATGAATTGAAATTGTTTTAAACTTTAAAACAACTTGGCCTTAAAAGATACGTTTTGGATTCGGTGAGACCGGGATCGGGTTTCCATATTTGGATATCCGAAAACCACATCGATCCAAATTAAAGATATGTCGTCAATCTGAAGTGAAGATGAAGATTCAAAGTGCAAGGGTTATCGTCGTTAACTCCGAGGGTGATTCCAAAATAAGTGTAACGAGATAATGCCTTCATTTTCATTCGAACCTGGAACGAACTTGTATGGATTGAATGCTTTCAGAACATCGTTAGGTGGACGATGAGCATTCTAAGAGATGTGTTCTATAAAGGTAATCGTAGCCTCAAGCCTCATCAACCGGGAATGGCTAAAACAGGGGAGGTGCAGCAAGGCTAAGTGGGTCATGCCCAAGTAGGACGAGATTTACCCCTGTCTAGATGTCCCTTTTATTTCGGCTGTGTGGTGCAGTTGCTGATCACAACTGCGGGGTGGTCTTGTTCGGAACTGTTCAGTAAGGAATGGTTCCGGCCTTGTGTTGCAGGGGATTGGGATTAATCCTCGGTACGGTGGTCTAGGCCACGAACTGTGACGGGCGGTACCCCGGTAGCTCTGCCATTGTATGGAATCCAAAATCCAATAATCGCCATCGGTTTTGATTGTATTACCCACTTTTGTGGCTAGTAGCTGGAATTTAATGAATGTAAGAATTTCGACTATTTTCTATTTACTTGAAAACCCTAGACCTATTATAATATCACTGGATTTCCTTTCAAATGTTTTGGTTAGCGTAAGGCAAAAACTTTTCCATGTTTATGTGTGGGAAGTCTTACGTGATACCTTTTCTTTTCAAAGGGTTTTCAAAAGTTAATCAACTTTAACCTGTTACTCACACCAGACCCATGTCTGACCCGGAGTTTATTTCTGTTTTTCTTAAACTCTTGGGTACTCAAATTTTTACGAGTAGCCAAGGGATTCAAGATAGCTTTGACGAATTGTGGAGAAGCAATGGAGCAGGAGGCTTCCACGTTGTAGTTATATAGTGTTCCGCTGTGTCGGTATCTCTGAGTGGTTTATCTGTATTGTGTTTTGAGTTGTAATAACTAGATAGGTGTTTATAACTGTCTAGTATATGATGTATAATCCGTGTAACTCTGATAATGGTTGTATACTATGTAATACTTATGTTATTAATATAATTTTTTCGTTCCGCTGTTGAGATTCTGATGTTGTTTTCTTCTTCTCTTCTTTCTTTTCTCCTTTCTATCCCTTTCTTTCTTAAAGATGACGCGACTTTCTAGTTGTTGAAAGTCGGGTCGTCACAATTAATATTCTATAGTTATCATATTTTGCTATATTAGTTGCAATATTTCAATTATATTTAATTTTTGTCGATTTTCACATTAATTATAATTTAAATTCCCAATAAATTCATTTATCTTAGTTTCACTCTTTTTATTAAATAAATTATTGCCTTAAGAATAGAATTGACATTTCTATACATTTTATTACCTTCACATTTGATAGTTATCGTCTTAACTCATATTAACATAATGTTTAATTACATTAATTGCAATTGATTTCCAACATAATTCAACATATTAAATAAATTAGTAAGAAATAATAGTTGTTACCTTTTCTTAATTTACTCACATTTATAAGTTTGTTATCTACACACAAATGTTATAACTGCTAACACAATACAAACTTTATCCATTTTCAATTTATTACATATTATTTCATCAATTAATATAACATTTAAATTTATTTCCATATTTTAAATTTATAAACAATTATAACTTACAATTAATACAATTACTTAAGATTACATTCAAATAGTCATCTATTACATTAATTTACATTATTAAGCTTCATTCTAGTTAGTTTTCTCATTCCTACATCATAAATTTTATTTTCTTCCGATATTAAATTACAAAATCTTGTTTAATTCAATATTTTAAGTATCAGAAAAAATATGGGTCTTACACTCTCCTTCACTCAAAACTTTTCGTCTTCGAAAAGGGAAAAGAAGGGATAAGGAATTAATATATCTTATTCAAAATATTAAATTAATATAAATAAAATATACCAATTTAATATAATTAAATCCTTTTATATTCTAGTTAACAAAAGTTTTGAAAATATTTCACATAATTTTTCTAAGTTCAAAATTCATAGAAAATTTCGACAGAGTCTTCTTTGTACGGAGAGGTCTGGGAGAAATAATAATATCAATAATAATATATATCATATATTTCAAAATGAATTATCCCAAACCACGGGAAAACAATATAATATCGCTATAAAACCGTAACCCGGAAACATACCTATTTGTCGGGCAAACAACACTTATTTACGAAACCAAAAGCAGTAGCTATTACTTCCATAAACCTGTATTTTACTTATATAATCCAAAGAGGTTAATAATAAAGTAAAAGAGAATATTTATGTTGTTTCAACTTGTAACAACAAATCAACACAATATAACAATAGCACTTGCAAAAAAAAAAAACCATCAAATCATCTCATGCAAATCAAAGAAATCAACCATCCATTCATAGCAAACAAAACTAATGGTTTATTCGGGTTCAGAATTTTTAACCGTGTAGAATGATAAATAAACTAATAAGTATACCATACACTCAACAGTCTTAGATTACTTAATAGATTATTTATACAGTTTAAACAATTAAAAGTATCGCTCACCAACGTCCCATAAGCCAAAACAAACAAAGAATTCAATACATATTTGAAGTTTATTCTATTAATCTTTTTATTCACATCATTAGTTGTCCACTTTTTTTCTTTTTCCTTTTTTTCCATACAATGATTTTTCTTTAATTCAGGTTCATTACTTACAAAATTTTAATTCTCATTCATTCACATAAGGATTATTTCATTAATTTACATTCCTTACTTACATAAGTTATATCCATTTCAATTACTTGGATCATAAATGAATTCATTATTGCAGTACTATATCATTTTATTTCAGTTTACTTCACATTTACTATTTAGTTTGATTTCCCTTTTTATACAAATATTCATTTGTGAAACAACTTATACTTATAAAAGATTTTCACCTTTCACTTTTATTTCTTTCACATATAGTATCCTCTTTTACTATTTACTCTAAATATAATTAGCTTCAAGCATTACCTGAGTTTATAATTGTAACAACTCGGGGTTTTGCACCGGTTAATTATCGTCATTAGACGATTAAAATTGCTAGCTAATTGCTATAATGAATTTTTAATCGGGTTGAAATTCTTTTAAAAATTTGTCAAGGGTTATGTGGGCTTAATATGCAATCTTGGCCCAAGTTTTATTTTATACTTGTTGGTGCCGTGTTATCAAAGCGAATACCGTTCCTCCCTTCATTCATTTTTTCCAAGCCCTAACAAAATAAACGAAAATAAAGAATGTCGGCTCTTGTGTTCGTTCCTCTTCCTTTAAAAATTAGGATTTTCATAATTTCGAAGAGACCGACTTCAAATACTCGATTGAATTTGATTTCCTTGCTCCGTTGGTTGATTGCCTCTTGAGATGCTTGCGGCTTCTTGATTGAGTTCATCTTTGCTTCGATTCGGGTGAGTGATTTTTACTCACATCTTAATTCATTCTTAATATAGTGCTTCGACCGTTGGATTTTGTCTAGTTGTTGATGATTTCACTGACTTTATCGATTTCGTATAATTTGATGAATTTCTGGCTTGATGATTATGCTTGTGACAATTTTGGTTTTGTTTGACTTTGGCTATATTGTTCACCGCCTCTGGTAGCACTTTCGTCCTTGTTCGATTTTACTTGCTACTTTATGGCTTTGGCCATTTTTATTTGAAGTGTAAAGCCTTCCACTTAACTCTATTTTGTTGACATTGGCATGACTGCTACTTCCTGTTGTTGCAGTTCCTATCTGATTCATTGTAATCTGATTTTGGGCTGTACTGTCTTGAATCTTGTACATGTATCATTAACTTTCCCTTGTGACTTGTTTGGCTTGTTGGATCCATGGTTACTGATATGATTCGTAGCCTTGCCTCACTTGTATTGTTGAGTTTGTTTCTTTGTGTTTTTTGTACATATGAACTTGGTTCATTATATGATAAGCATTGCTTCTCAGTGAAATTTGCTTGCATTCATATCCTTCAATGTTTCAACTGTTGCTGGGTGTTTGTTGTAGTCTAGTTTGCATTGTATTCATATACACGGCTGCTTCCCGCATCTGTTGCACTAAAACTATTGAGGCAGTGACATTGATATTTGAATCATCATTTTCTCTTCATTATTGAGGCTAACTTTTGTGTGCTGCATTTTGTAGTTGCTTTTAGCTTTGAGTTTCACTGACCACACATGTATGGTTGTATCGACTTGTACTACGAGTCATGTTGAACCCTGTTTGCCTCTGTTGCAGTTGAGTTTGAGTTGCTTGTATAACTTGAGCTTGATCTCGAGTTGATGCCATTTGCTTTTGATTCATTGAGCTTTTGTGTATTTCATCACTTTAGTGGCGAGGCAGTGCACGTGAGCATGTACTGCAGCCAAACAGAATTGACTTTTTAATTGATATTTCAATTGCTTGAATTGTTACGTGTGTCCAATTCAATATTTTGAAGTTGTATTTTGATTTGGTTTAATTTGATTATTTTGTTGCTATCTAATTACCTACTAGATAGTTAGATATGTGTTTTCTAATTATCGTATCGATAATTAGATTTTGTTGTTAATTGCTGTTTAGGAAATTCTGTGGTTTTCAAATTATCTTCATTGATAATCCTTTTATTTATCTTTGTTAATGATTTGGATTTGCTGATTCACTGTTTAATGCTATTACGTGTTATATTTACCGTTATCTGATTTCCTTATTAAAGGATTGGATAGGTGAGATTTATTGTGACCGTCGTCTATCTTATTTAATTATTATTGCTTCCGTGCATTAATAACTGAGTTTGAATTAGACTGACCCGCATATTATTTTCTTTTGAATTAATACTCGGGTCAGACCGAGTTATTACAGGCTGTTGATATCTTGCTTTGGGTTGCTGCTTGAGCTATGAAGTCTCTTTATATCTTTTGGAGTAGTCGTTGTCATTTTATAGGATGATATGTATTCATGTATGTTATTTGCAATAATGTACTTGTATATGTAACTTCCAATGTCGACAGTTGTAGTTGTATCACATGTATTGTAACTGACTTCAGTTATATATATGAGATTTTATATTATCTATGTTCTGTGTTTAGCTTATCTGTGTTATTATTATATATGTTGTCCTAAACTATTATGAACCATCGTAGTTCGTTTTATACTGGAATTGAATATGTCGATGGGAGTAAGTAAACAAAGATAAAAGAAAAGAATATATACCACTCCTATCGAGATAATCATTACTAGTGTAAGGCCTAACTACGGATGACCGCTCCTATCTAGCCTTATCCTTCGTAATAACAGACATTGTAAATTCCTTTCTGAATGGCGACTCAACTACTCAAGAGAAGCAAGCGACCTAACGAGTTAAGAAGCAAGCAACCTAACGAGTTAAGAAGCAAGCGACCTAACGAGTTAAGAAGCAAGCGACCTAATGATCTAAGCATTCAGCGAGCTAGCATAAGAGCAACTCAGTGACTTAACGACCTAACGATCTAAGCAGATCAACGACATAACATAACAGTGGAATGAGCACTGCAGCGACGTAGCGACCTAGCAAGTTAACGACCTTGCGACCTAGCGAGTCACAAGCCTCATATCCTTATGTCGCTTGGTTATAGGACGAACCAACATTAGATCGGTAAAACCTACTAGCAGAAGCAGTTGATCAAGCACAACCATTTTAAGCCATAGCGTGTGTCCCTTAGGTCGCTCACGACCTACGACCTAACCTTATGTCGTCCACGACCTACGACCTACGACCTACTTCCAGATTTTCACTATAAATACCCTGCCTACTTCACTTGGAAAAGGACTTTTGGATCATTTCTGGAATGCCAATACTTCGATGTTTTCTCGACTCCTTCGACACTTCAAACACCGAAGACGCTTCAACGAACTTTGAGAAAGATCTAACTCATTCAATATGAATTCAAAGAGCTTTTCTACATCGAAGTTCTAGCTAGTCGTCTTAATCTTGTTGTAATTGAAGAATCATTGAAAAAGTTGTAATCAAATCAGCAATAAAAGAGATTAAGTGGACGCAGGCTTGACTTTAAGCCGTACCACTATAAAAACTGTTGTCTCTTTAATATTTCTCTGTTTTTTTCTGCTTATTTTCAGTTCCCGTACCAACGGTTGGTGCTTTCACTATACTACAACTTACACCGGGGTGTTAACGTACATTTTTAGCGTTAACATTTTTGGCGCTTTCACTGAGAATTGAACTCAGGGTGCTCTCATCATTGCCCCGCAAAGATTTTTTGAAAAACTCTCTCTAAAAACCAGAAGTCTATCCGAGATTATGGCTCCTGGAAGAAAAGGTAGATTTACTAGATCTGGAAGTGGTTATGAGAATATCGCCACTTCCCCCGCGTCAGATCAGACGGCTCCTAGTGTTGGGATTACAAGGGACGAATTGGACGCTGCAGTGTCTGGGTTGTATCAACAGATGGAAGCCCAGAACACTTTGATGTTGGACAGGATAAATGCTTTACTTGGAGTTAACCGTCAACCAGAAAACAATGAAGAAACCTTTACCGAAGATGTTCATGATTCCCAAGGGAAAAGTATTCCTCAAAGGGCAGGTAGCACCGCCGAAGGGGAACCTCCCTAAGCCGGAGATTCAAGGCCGCAGCCAACTCTTCGTGAACGTTTGTCTATTCAAATTTTCGAAAAAGTAGCCAACGTCTGTCCCGCGGGGCCTCTAAATGATGAGGAATACCTCTCGGTAATGATTCGACAAATTATGAAAGAAAGCATGCAAAGGGAAAAAGATGAAAGTGACTGGGGGTTTGCTCCAAGCAAGTCTTCTTTTACTGAAAGAGTTCTAAAGGATGAATTTCTGAAGAAGTTTGTTCCACCCACTATTCCAGCTTATCGGGGGACAAGTGATCCTAACCAGTTCTTGTACAAGTATGACTGGCATATGACAGGTGCCAGAGCATCAGATGAGATCAAGTGCAGATACTTTCTGGTGTATTTGGAAGGAGTGGCCCTGCTTTGGTTCACAAAGCTACCAGTTCGATCTGTGGATAAGTTCTCCGACTTAACTCAGAAATTCAAAGATCAATTCAGGTTATATGCTTCGAAGACCAAGGATATAATGTCACTATCCAGCCTCGAACAAGGTCCTGGAGAGCCTCTCAAATCTTTCTTAAACCGCTTTAATATAGCATTATCCGAAGTTGATAATGCAGAGCCTCGAATGATTCTGACCTACTTGATGCGAGCTATTACAAATCAAGCGAATTTGGGAAATGGCTAAAGATGAAAGAGCCAAATTCACTTGAGAAATTCTACAAGAAGGCCGATGAATTTATGCTCTTAGAAAGCCTTCCTGTGCCAGCAAAAGTAGCCATGACTGAAGTTGAGAATAACAACGTTGCTCCTAACAAAAAGGAATCTAGTGGCCAGAAGAGGGAGAATGACAGTAGAAAAAAGCAAAAAGATGCGAAGAAAACTCGCCACTTTAGACCTTCAGATTTTACTCCCTTAACTGATTCTACAGAGAATATCTTTTTTGCAACCAAGGATGTTGTTGAATACCCTAAACCACCTAAGTTGAGGCTTGGGAAAAATGTTGCGCATAATGGAAGATTCTGTCGATTCCACAATCAACACGGCCATGACACTAATGAATGTTGCTATTTAAAGAGTTTGATTGAGGAGCAGTTGAGACAGAATATACTTCAACAATATGTGAAGAGAAACAGAAACGACCCAACCTCATCTACTCAGGGGCAACAAGTTCCTGCTTATGAATCCGGCTTAGGTGAGAGGGCTGCAACGCAGGAATCCGAGAGGCCTATCATTAATGTTGTCATAGGGGGTCCTCACCTAGCGGCCAGAAGTTGGGGTGAGATGGAAAGATATGCTCACGCTTTGAGATATGCCCCGGCTTGTTATATGCCAAGTCAAGAAAGAGATTCAGACTAAAGGAGGAAATCTGCCTGCTTACTTGTCAAAGGCCTGGGAGCTTCTTGATGATTTTGATCATTATTCAATAAGTCATATATCCCAGGAAGAGAACATAAAGGAAGATTCTCTCGCAAAGTATTCAAGCTCAGGCAAAGCTCAATTATTGGGATCGGTCCCTATGAAAGTCTGGTCAGCTCCAAATACTGATGAGATCCAATTCCGAGAGCCTGAAACAGCGAGCACTTGCGTCCATATTTTACTTAAAAGCAATGCTTAAATTTGTAAAATGATTATGGATGTATCGTTTTTGTATTGATTCACACTGATTTTACTATAAATCTTGCGTTCTTTACTACTATAAAATGCCTGTCTCATTTCGATGTGCATGTATCTTGAATATATTGTTAAAATGTTGATTTAGTAGCGCAGGCTATCAAAGCAAAGCTTGCCTATTCAACACCTCACAAGGCCAAGCGGTTCCTACAAATCACTCAACAATCAAATATCAAGCCACAAAAATTCCACATTCAATTCCTATATCAAAAAGTACTTCTCACAAATAATTGGTGATTTCACCAGAGGGGCACCTTCCCAACGTGAAGGTTCCAGGCCCTTGCTAACTAATTGCGATCGTTTGTGCAAACGGACATCCGTCAAGTAGCTTGCGTCTGCCCCATGGATTCACTTAATAATGAAATGCACTTCTTTAGAAAAAAGCAAACAACTTGCAAAGGAAGGGAACATGTGCTTGGAAACGATAACGAGGAATCGCTGAGAGGCAGATGATGGAAAGACATGGGCAAGCAGACAAAGAACAGCCAAAATGGAATCTTGTACCTCAACCAAAAAGGTTAATGGAACCACCGAAGGGGCACCTTCCCAAAGTGAAGGTTCCAGGCCCTTGCTAGTTAATTGCGATCGTTTGTGCATACAAACATCCAGTTAGGTAGCTTGCGTCTGCTCTGTGGATCCACTTAACTGTGAGATGCAACCCTCCAGGCGAACAACAAAGCCCTCTTCGTAGGCAAAAGCCCTCTCCGGAGGCCCTCTTCTCCTCTCAAGGGGGGAAGAGCCAAAAAGCCCTCTTCGGAGGCCCTCTTCTCCTCTCAAAGGGGGAAGAGCCAAAAAGCCCTCTTCGGAGGCCCTCTTCTCCGCTCAAGGGGTGAAGAGCCAAAAAGCCCTCTTCGGAGGCCCACTTCACCAAGTTGAAGTGACAAAGCCCTCTTCGGAGGCACGCTTCCCCGCATGCAGGGAAAAAACAAAAAGCCCTCTCCCGAGGCACAAACAAAAAAGCCCTCTCCAGAGGCACAAACAAAAAGCCCTCTTCGGAGGCACAAACAAAAAGCCCTCTTCGAAGGCACAAACAAATCAAAGCCCTTTTCGGAGACCCACTTCGCCGCATAGGGGAATCCACTTGTCAAAAATAAAAGTGACCATCTCCGAAAATGAAGTGTAAAAAACTTTTTCAAACAAAAGAGAAAGAAAACTTCTCTAATACAAAGCACACTCTACTATATTTCCACAAAATGGAAGAAGTATTCTCCAAAGTAAGATTACAAGTCTTCTCAAAGTGGAAAAATTGTTCTCCAGAGTAAGAGTACAAGTTTTCTCAAAATGGAGAAGATTGCAATAAGCCGTGGTATGGGGGCAATATAATATAGCTACATTAATAAAAACAACGCTCAAGCAACATACCACGAGCTCACTGCAATATCGTACAAGGAAAATAAAGAAACTTGTGTGATAAAAAGGAATAAATGCATTTATAAATATAGACAAAAGTTTATACAAGTAAAAAGAATCATTTTATTCCATACTATAAAAATCTGTATACATGTGCAGGTTTCAAAAAGCTGGGGCCAGTACCCGCACAATCTCCGGTCATTACAAGCAAAAAAGAAAAACAAGAAGGATAAAGCCGGACCCATCACTTCTTCTTCCCCCCACCTTTGGAGCGTTCGCCCGGCCTAATGGTTAACTTCTTAAGTCGGCTTGAACGAGTCGGGGAAAGAGGAGAAAGAGGCGCAATTAGGTCCTCTCCTGCCTTCTCATCACCAGCGGAAGTCTCCTTCCTTTTCTTCGAAACTCCACGCTTGCCCCTCTTCTTTGTAGAAGATTCGCTTCCTAGAGCAATAAGATCAATCAACTTTGTATCATCGACAGTGAATTCCTTTGGGGTCCTCTCACCCTCCTCCAGCTCTTCAGTTTTCTGCTCTTGCGAAGCGGCTGGGTCATGCAAGCCTTGAAGAGCTTCTATCTGTTCTTCTTGAGACCCCGTTTGAGAAGCAAGAGAAGGAGTAACTTGAAGATATGAAGGAGCAACAGCTGGAGGAGGCGAAGCTTGTGCAGTACTTGTTGTTTTCATTACAGAAGAAGAAGAATTAAACGTCAGTATTTCCCGCAAAAAGAGGAGATAGTGGCACGTCAAGGTTTAAGTAATAATCAAGAAGTTCATCAAACTCATATGAAGCAAACAAGTAGTCCACTTGAGCTAGATCAGTGTTGAAGTTACTTGGAGGAGTTGGCTTTATCACGTCAATTTCAAACTCGTGGACTTCGATGTCTTCCTGGGCCTCGGTGTGGGCAGTTGTAATTTCGGTCTCGACTTTGGCAGGAGGCGGAGAGTAAGAACTAGAGCCAATAATATCGACGTCAACCGAAGCCGGAGGATGAGTCGAGTCGGTCAAAGGTGCCTTCCCTAAATGCTCTCCTCCCGCCGCTTTGGCTCGTTCTTTGGCGAGTTGGTATTTTCCTCTGGCAAGGGCGGCTTGACCTTCATCGTCCAAAAAATGAGCTTCAAGACCCTCCTCAGCGTAGCCGGCATCTTTAAGCATTTCAACCGCCGCCTCCCACACTTCTGCTAGAGTAATTTCATACTTTGGGCCCAAAAATGAGAGACTGCCATGCCCCAAGATGCTGTGAATGTAAAACTCAAATAAAGTAGAACTGACATTGGCCTTCGTCTCCTCATGAGACTGTTCAGCTGCTGCTTTTCCAGCAATGGCCTCGTTGTGCTCTTTTTCAACTTTAGAAAGCTGAGCTTTTAACATTTCAATCTTCGTGTCCTGGGAGCTAGTCTTTTCCCGCAACTGAGCAACATCAGTGCGGTAGCTTTCCACAATTCTCTACTGTGCCTCAAGTCTAGCCTCATCATCTCATTTACTAGCACGGGCATCTCTTACTTGCTTTTGAAGCACCTCTTCCTTTTGAGTATAAGAAGTGGAAGAGGTAGCAAGGTCATCTTTAAGTTGCTTGATTTCAGCCTCGAGTTTCTCATTATATGCGGTGATGTTCTTCATCTCCGTGTCGTGATGATCAAGAACTTTTTGCCATTCAGATTTATCACTTTCCGTGGTTAGCGTAGCTTCGAGATTTATACGGTTCACTCGTTGAAGCTCATCGACTAGCTTTTACCACCTGGACATTCTTTCAATGTCAAGCCTAACAACATCAAGATTTCTTAGCATAGCCTGTTTGTCAATGGGGACCAAGTCCAAATCAAAGCGTACTCCTTTTAAACACCAGTTTGGAAACCGGCTTTGGAGTGCTTCTCAACTTGATATGAAGGCCTATTAATGATGGTTTGAATCTCAGCTCTTTTGTGGGCAGGGGAACTAGAAGGGATGTTCAGAGAAATAGAAGAAGCAGACACTTGGAAATTTCAGATGAAGATTTTTCGCTAGGCTTGGCCCGCTTGCTGTACCCTTCAGCTTGAAAACTCTTCCCCTTGTCATTGTGAGACTTTCTTTTATGGGAGTCATCATCCCTTTGGTGAGAGTCATGGCGGTCATCTCTTCTTTCATACCACTCCTCATAAGCCTGCCTCTCGCGAGCTTTTCTGGCAGCTCTTTCCTCATCGGATTCTCTGGGGGCAGGAAAATAACGCCTGGGGTCGTAAGAATCGCGCCTCCCATAGCGTTGAAAGTCGTCGTAATACGAACCACTGCGTCCCATTGGAGAACCTGAAAGTGAAGAAGAGACAAGTTTAGAAATCTTCGAAACAAAAAAGTTAAGTGTACATAATTTCCAAAATCCTAAGTGTGTGTGGGGTGTGAACTACGCGCGTCAAGCTACAAACCACTCTTTGCTTAGGAGTCAATTCTTGGATTGTTAGAGTTGACCGCCAAACAGACGTCGCTTCAATTGATGGAGAAATGAGCTTAGAGGTGATGGTGTCGTCTTTAAAAAGCTCTTGGGAAGTCACCATAAGGTCACTCAGTCCTCCAAAGACATCATCACCATCATGCCCAATGGGATGAGTCATGCCCTCTTCGACACACTTTGCACTCTTTATAACGAGACTTTCTTTCTCGATTCCAGGTTCTCCAATAGCTTTCCCAGAACGTTGAGGAAGTTCCTCTTCTTCAATAACTGGGAGAAGTTCAGATTTGCCAAATAATCCCGCACCGTCAACGGAACTTGAGCATTTCACTAACGAAGCCTCAACAATAGATTCCTTTGGTGCGGATTCCTTCACGGAGACTGGGGAATCTAACACTTCTGCCTAAGAACTGGGGGCATCACGGGGTTGAGTAGACCAGAAGAATGCAAAAGTTCGAATTGGTGCAAAAGCTCGTCCTTCAGCAGAAATTTAATACTTCTCTCCTCAGCAGCTGCAGCACTCAATCTATCAAAAGTCGGTTTATGGCTAGAATCTCTTGATGAAGGAGGAATTGCTGCAAAAGTAAAGAATGAAGTTAGCACTTGACGACTTGAATTTTGAAAGGCTCACAAATCAAGTAAACGGGGATAGGTAGTCATACTTCCTACTCTGCAGATGCCGTAGAATCCAGGGGGCAGCGAACAAAGAAGAATTGATTCAAAAACCCGTGGACACTTTCAGGAAGATCGGTAATCAGTTGGCAGTTTCTTGCGCCCCTCACAAGTGTAATAGAAGGATGATCTTTTTTCTTCACAAATGTGCACAAATAGCAAATCTCTTCAAAGCTCGGAAGACGGTCGAGCGTCCTCCTGAACAATATCCACAATCCCATCAAAATGGCGTAGCCATTAGGGTGTAACTGGAAAGGAGAGATAGTTAAATGAAGAAGGAGCATTTAAAGAAAATCGTTGAAAGGGGGAATAGCTCCGTTCAGGCACATTTGACGATTAACTGCAATAAAACCAGGAGGTGGTCTGTCAGCAGTGTGATTTACCCCAGGAAGCAGGGCGTCCGCTTCAGCAATGCCGAACTGAATGCATAACTGACTGAAAAACCGTTGATTCAGAGTGGTTGAAGCTCTTTCCGAGGGACTCTCTAAGGGGTTAGCTATTGGGAAAACCCCTTCGGCTCGCCCTACCATCTCTTCTTGTGCTTGTTGAGAAGTCATTCTACACAAGGAATTGGATATTCAAATATGAAGGTGCACGTTTCCTAAAAGCGTGTGAAGTGTTGTGCAAAGCTACTGAAATAACAAGTAAATAAAGTAAAACTTGAAATAATACTGGTTGGCATATGTCAATTCAGGAAGTTTCGAGGCTTATTATTGAGTTAAAACTAAGTGTAGTATCAATGCAGATAATATTCAGCAATAAGCAGTTATAACTGTGTGAATTTTGTGTTGATACTTCATTTAAGCCAGTTGATTCACAACACTTCATCTTTAATCAAATTCATATTATTTTACTTAAGTAAAATGTTGTCTCTTTGATCTAATCCATCACTCGATGTGGGCAGTCGATGATGAGTATATCCATCCTATTTTTTCTACAAATGTTGTGTTTGATAGGTTGTTAGCTTAAAAGTTAATTCAATCTGTGGGAAAATGCAACATGTTCAAGCAGTTTATCCTGGGCAGTTCAAATTGAAAATTCAATTAAGTGTTGTCAAATTTTACAAGTGATCGAGTTCAAACGGCTTAGCATAGGTCGAAGCTTCCTTAAGTCGCTTCGTGCGAGTCATGGAGTTTATTATTCATGCTCCTATGAGTTAAAGTTACGCTACGGGCTATGGCATAAGGCTTTAAGTCAAGACAAAGCATATTTGTTTAAGTGTTAGCTCGTTCGAATACACCAGCGACCTAAAGGTTATGACGCAAGAAGTTAAGTCGCCCAGATCGCAGTGCGACCCAATAATAGGTCGTTAAGAGGGTTATCCCGTCCAAAGAAGTATGCTATGCAAGTTAAGTCGCAAGTTCGAAAGTCGTTCAGCTTCCTTTAAGTCACAAGGCTCTTAGATCGTTCGATTCATTAGGTCGCTCTTGATGTAGCTCGGAAATACCAAACTTTCGCCCATCAAAAAACCCTAAGGCCTACTCTCCACTCACACATTGCCACACATCCACCGCCCTTGCATCACCAGTAGCACCACGGCTTAACCTAAAATCCACCAACCCGTTAACCAAATATCCCTTCGTCTCTTCCAAGCACCTAAAGCCTCATCATGTCTTCCAAATTTCCAAAAAACATCGTTAAACTCCACAAATTCAAAACACTCGCCAAATAACTCCATGAGATCCTAAGCTGATTCATTGTTAAGGCAATTGCCACCGGTTCGACGGTAAATAGAGGGCAAATCGGAGTATAATCTTACAATAAGGTAACATAAATTGTGTAAAACCAATCATGGGAGAATCGATGGGAGATAGGACGGACATATGATCGATTTACCTAAATTTGCTGTTTGGAATGACGATCGAAAGCAACGAGGAAGGGAATTTCGCTTTGAAGTTCTTGAGCTTAAGTACGGCAATGGCGGCAAAGTGCAAGAAATAAAGTGAAGAGGATGAAGCGGTTTAACAGCTTATATAGGAGAAAGAGGAGAAAACGAATAGGCGCACGAGTTAACGAGCTACTTGAGTCGCTCATGACCTAGCAGAGTTAGATCGAAGCACACGACCTATAACCTAGGCATGTACTTCGAGGGGCAAGTGTTAATTCCTTTCTGAATGGCGACTCAACTACTCAGGAGAAGCAAGCGACCTAACAAGTTAAGAAGCAAGTGACTTAACGAGTTAAGAAGCAAGTGACCTAACGAGTTAAGAAGCAAGCGACCTAATGATCTAAGCATTCAGCGAGCTAGCATAAGAGAAACTCAGTGACTTAACGGCCTAACGATCTAAGAAGATCAACGACATAACATAACAGTGGAATGAGCACTGCAGTGACCTAGCGACCTAGCAAGTTAACGACCTTGCGACCTAGCGAGTCACAAGCCTCATATCCTTATGTCGCTTGGTTATAGGTCGAACCAACATTAGATCGCTACAACCTACCAGCAGAAGCAGTCGATCAAGCACAACCATTTTAAGCCATAGCCTGTGTCTCTTAGGTCGCTCATGCCTACGACCTAACCTAATGTCGTCCACGACCTACGACCTACTTCCAGATTTTCACGATAAATACCCTGCCTACTTCACCTGGAAAAGGACTTTCGGATCATTTCTGGAACACCAATACTTTGCTGTTTTCTCGACTCCTTCAACACTTCAAACACCGAAGACGCTTCAACAAACTTTGAGAAAGATCTAACTCATTCAACATGAATTCAAAGAGCTTTTCTACATCGAAGTTCTAGCAACTCGTCTTAATCATGTTGTAATTAAAGAATCATTGAAAAAGTCGTAATCAAATCAGCAATAAAAGAGATTAAGTGGACGTAGGCTTGACTTTAAGCCGAACCACTATAAAAACTATTGTCTCTTTACTATTTCTCTGCTATTTTCTGCTTATTTTCAGTTCCCGTACCAACGGGTGGTGCTTTCACTATACTACAACTTACACCGGGGTGATAGCGTACATTTTTAGCGCTAACAGACAGTATTTCCTTTTTAATACTCTTTGTTATTGTGAGCATAGAGGTGGGGCGTCACAATTGGTATCAGAGCGAGGGGTTTCTGGACATAATATATAACATAACTTAGATGGAACATGTGTTACAACTATTTGTTGATGTTTTATTTGTGCCTTGAGTCAAAACTAAAGTTTTGAAATTATGATGAAATTTTTAAATATCTTTATTTAAAAATAAAAGTGAAATTGCGTTTTGATGATTGATTAATTTGTGTTCTGTTTATCAGAGTGCGCAGCGAAAACAGTGAGACTGCCTTCGCTGAGTACAGATGATAACCCTTTTGATTTAAAAATCAAAATATGAAAATGAAATTAATTTCATTGTGTTGTTACATAGATGTGTTTATTTTTGTTTTCTTTGAAAATTTCGAATCTGATTTGAGGATCCGAAGCGGTTGTAGTATGTGATTTTATTGAGATTTTTGCTGTTTTAAATTATCTTCATTGAAGATATAATCGAGTGATTTCTTTGTTCATCTTGTAGTGTGCGTGCAAATATGAATTGCACGTCACTGCATTAATTTTACGTTGAACCGGTGTTTGGTTTTAAAACGTATTTTGTTGCCGTTATTTTTATAACGGGATTTTTACACCGGTATTATATTTTGATGCGAATTATTTTGATGAGATTTTGATGTATAAAAATTACTGTTGCTTTGACTTCAGTAACTGTCAAATATAAAGTGGATTTTCAAGGTCTTATACCGCAACGCTGATTTGATACCCCTTTTTACAGTGTTTTGTGAAGAGCAATTTCCTTATCGAAATTGCTACAGATGTTGCTGTTTTAATCACTGCTTTAAAAGTCATTTTAAAATAAAATTGTTTTCAAAATTTTTATAGTTTGCGCTTTCAAAAGAATGAAGATGCGATTTAAACGATTCAACAAAATTGAGGGCTATGAACCCTTACTTTTACCGATTCGCTTAATTCCGGACTTGCCCATTTGAGAACGTAAAATGTTATTTATTTAAAATACACAATTTTGCACTTTCAAGGAAACGATGAAGTGATTTAAACGATTTAGAAAAAGTGCGGAGTATGGAACCACACTTTTACTATTTCGGTTAATTTCGGACATGTTAATTGAAACATCTGCTGTTTGATGATTTTGATGATTTTGTGTGCTTTCGAGCCACTATGATGGACATTCGGGTCATATGATGGACCTTCGAGTCAAATACCAGCACTAGACCTTCGGGTCATATGTTGGACCTTCGGGTCATTTCTTGGGCGCCAAAATTATGACGACAGTACTTGGTAGGCTTCGGCCATATGTCGATGCATGTGCGGCGTAGCTTAGACTCGCCATATGATGGGATCGATCCACCTATTATGTTGATTTTCTGGATTATCTTAATTGATTTCTAGATATTTGTTGTTTCTAATTATCTGCAGTAATTAGATATTTGCTAATTTGAGTTCTAATTATCTTTGTTGATAATTAGATATTTGTCGATTTGAGTTCTAATTATCTTTGTTGATAATTAGATATTTGCTGATTTGAGTTCTAATTATCTTTGTTGATAATTAGATATTTGTTGATTTGAGTTCTAATTAACTTTGTTGGTAATTAGATATTTGCTGATTTGAGTTCTAATTAACTTTGTTGATAATTAGATATTTTTTGATTTGACTTCTAATTATCAGTGTTGATAATTAGATATTTGCTGATTTGATTTCTGATTATCGTTTTTGATAGTTAGATATTTGTGTTTTCTAATTATCGTTTTGATAATTAGATATTTGATGTTTTCTGATTATCGTTTTTGATAATTAGATATTTGTTGTTTTCTGATTATCATTTTCGATAATTAGATATTTGTGTTTTCTTGTTTTCTGATTATCATTTATGATAATTAGATATTTGTTGTTTTTTGATTATCGTTTTTGATAATTAGATATTTGTGTTTTCTGATCGTTTTGTTAATTAGATGTTTGATGTTTTTTGATTATCGTTATTGATAATTAGATATTTGTTGTCTTCTGATTATCATTTTTGATAATTAGATATTTGTTTTTTCTGATTATCGTTTTTGATAATTAGATATTTGTTGTTTTCTGATTATCGTTTTTGATAATTAGATATTTGTTGTTTTCTGATTATCTTTTTTGATAGTTAGATATTTGTGTTTTTTATTATCGTTTTTGATAACTGGATATTTGTTTATTTTTTTATTATCGTTTTTTATAATTGGATATTTGTTGTTTTCTGATTATCCATTTTATAATTAGATTTTGTGAGAATTTGTGAATTTCTTTTATGAAATTATAAGATTTCTTTGGCGTTTATATTCTTGACCTTTATTTTTCTAGCTTAAGCAGTTTATGTTAGAAAAATAATTGTTATTGACGACTTTAATTATGAAAATTGCGGGGACACAAATTTTATAAGGAGGGGAGTCTGTAACAACCCAGGGTTTTGCACCGGTTAATTATCGTCATTAGATGATTAAAATTGCTAGCTAATTGCTATTGAGAATTTTTTTATCGGGTTGAAATTCTTTTAAAAATTTGTTAAGGGTTATGTGGGCTTAATATGCAATCTTAGCCCACGTTTTCTTTTATACTTGTTGGTGTCGTGTTATCAAAGCGAATACCGTTCCACCCTTCATTCATTTTTCACAAGCCCTAACAAAATAAACGAAAAAAAAAGAATGGCAGCTCTTGTGTTCGTTCCTCTTCCTTCAAAAATTAGGGTTTTCATAATTTCGAGGAGACCGACTTCAAATACTCGATTGAATTTGATTTCCTTGCTCTGTTGGTTGATCGTCTCTTGAGATGCTTGCGGCTGCTTGATTGAGTTCGTCTTTGCTTCAATTCGGGTGAGTGATTTTCACTCACATCTTAATTCATTCTTAATATAGTGCTTCGGCCGTTCAATTTTGTCTAGTTGTTGATGATTTCACCGACTTTATCGATTTCTTATAATTTGATGAATTTCTGGCTTGATGATTATGCTTGTGACGATTTTGGTTTTGTTTGACTTTGGCTATATTGTTCACCGCCTCTGGTAGCACTTTCGTCCTTGTTCGATTTTACTTGCTACTTTATGACTTCGGCCATTTTCATTTGAAGTGTAAAGCCTTCCTCTTAACTCTATTTTTTTGACATTGGCATGACCGCTACTTCCTGTTGTTGCAGTTCTTATCCGATTCATGGTAATCTGATTTTGGGTTGTACTGTCTTGAATCTGGTACATGTATCATTAACTTGCCCTTGTAACTAGTTTGGCTTGTTGGATTCATGGTTACTGATATGATTCGTAGCCTTGCCTCACTTGTATTGCTGAGTTTGTTTCTTTGTGTTTGTTGTACATATGAACTTGGTTTATATGTATGCCAAGCAATGCTTCTCAATGACATTTTCTTGCATTCATATCCTTCAATGTTTTAACTATTGCTGGGTGTTTGTTGTAGTCTGGTTTGCATTGTGTTCATATACACGACTTGCTTCCCACATCTGTTGCACTATAACTGTTGAGGCGGTGGCATTGATATTTGAATCTTCATTTTCTCTTCGTTATTGAGGCTATACTTTTTTTTTGCTGCATTTTGTAGTTGCTGTTAGCTTTGGGTTTCACTGACCACACATGTATGGTTGTATTGACTTGTGCTACGAGTCATGTTGAACCCTGTTTGCCTCTGTTGCAGTTGAGTTTGAGTTGCTTGTATAACTTGAGCTTGATCTCGAGTTGGTGCCGTTTTCTTTTGATTCATTGAGCTTTTGTGTATTTCATCACTGTAGTGGCGAGGCAGTGCACGTAATCGTGTACTACAGCCAAACAGAATTGACTTTTTAATTGATATTTCAATTGCTTGAATTGTTATGTGTGTGCAATTCAATATTTTGAAATTGTATTTTGATTTGGTTTAATTTGATTATTTTGTTGCTATCTAATTAATCTACTAGATAATTAGATTATGTGTTTTCTAATTATCGTATCGATAATTAGATTTTGTTGTTAATTGCTGTTTAGGCAATTCTGTGGTTTTCAAATTATCTTCATTGATAATCCTTTATTTATCTTTGTTGCTGATTTGGATTTGCTGATTCACTGTTTAATGCTGTTACGTGTTATATTTACCGTTATTCGATTTCCTTATTAAAGGATTGGATAGAGGAGAATTATTGTGACCGTCGTCTATCTGATTATTTAATTATTATTGCTTCCGTGCATTAATAACTGAGTTTGAATTAGACTGACCCGCATATTATTTTCTTTTGAATTAATACTCGGGTCAGACCGAGTTATTACAGGCTGTTGATATCTTGCTTTGGGTTGCTGCTTGAGCTATGAAGTCTCTTTATATCTTTTGGAGTATTCGTTGTCATTTTATAGGATGATACGTATTCATGTATATTATTTGCAATAATGTACTTGTATATGTAACTTCCACTGTCGACAGTTGTAGTTGTATCACATGTATTGTAACTGACTTCAGTTATATATATATGAGAGTTTATATTATCTGTGTTCCGTGTTTAGCTTATCTGTGTTATTATTATATATGTTGTCCTAAACTATTATGAACCATCGTAGTTCGTTTTATACTGGAATTGAATTTGTCGATGGGAGTAACTAAAACAAGATAAAAGAAAAGAATATATACCACTCCTATCGAGATAATCAATACTAGTGTAAGGCCAAACTACGGATGGCCGCTCATATCCAGCCTTATTCTTCGTAATAACAGACAATTTTTTTTTAATACTCTTTGTTATTGTGAGCATAGAGGTGGGGCGTCACAATAATCATTTACTTACAGTATTCCTCCTTTTTATTAAATTACAACTGCTAGCATTTTCAAATTATTAACTTAAGTTCGTAAAATTTTTATACACCTTAATGCTTCACTTATAAGCATAATTCCATTGAACACTTCATTTCCTAAGTTTGCTTGTATAATATTCTATTGTATATTTTTATTAAACATTTCAAATTTTAATATTTGGTAAGTTATACATTATGTCTTTTATAATGTAATTGAATGTTACACAAGTTTCTCTTACTTATTTAAGCTAACAAAATGTTCAATAGTTACATTTCTTAATTTCCCTGTCCTTTGATTTACATATCATAATTTCCTAACTCATATATATTGCATTAATTATTTAGCTTCCAATTTTTTATTTTCCTCATTTCAGAAGTTTCCAATTACCAATATAGTCAAGATTTCATTTATTGCAATAATTGAAAGCTATTAATTATAAAAGTGTTTTAAGAACTAAATCCTAGATTCATTTCAGTCATTTAGAAAATAATATATATATATATATATATATATATATATATATATATATATATGTGTGTGTGTGTGTGTGTGTGTGTGTATTACGACGACCCGAAATCCGTCCTTCGAAAATCGGCATCCAATACATCACCCGTATTCAAATGCCAGAGATTCAAACGTTGTAGTCCGGTTCGCTGGAGCTATAACACATTAGATGAAAACAACACAGCAGAAACAAAAAATGATTTTCATATATACACCAAATGGATACAGCATAGATAACAACTGTAACAACCCATAATTTTGTGAGTATTTTAAATTAAAATTTTATTTGAAATTTTGAATTTTAAATCATTTAAAAGTGAATTTTTAGAAATTTTCCAATGTAAGTTTGAAATTTATTTTCCAAATGCAATGAATAAACGATTTCTAAAAATTTTATATTTTGGTCAAAATTTGATTTTTCAGTTTAATTTTTTAAAAAATTTGAATTTTTAAATTTTAATCTTTTTCTTTGAATCAAAATATATTTATGATATCAGTTATGCTTTTCGTTTCGTTAAATTCCGAGTTATACCTTTTAAATTAGATAAATTACAGCGTTTTACACGCAGTTATTTTCTGTATTTCAATTTTAGTTTTTCTATGTTCATTTCTCTATTTTTATTTTCTACGCTTTTTATTTTATTTTTTTATGTTGTTTATCTAAACATTATTTATTGGATTTTACTTGTGTGTATATCTTTTCATAAAAGGCTTGGAAGAAATCAAGGAGACATGCGTTACATTTCTTTAATGCTTGCCTTTTTATTTACTACCCTCTTTATTACTTACCCTAACCATTCATCATTCATAGCCGTGAATTGAACTTATTAATCACGTACATACATCTCAAAATATCCTCTTTTCAATTGCATTTAATAATATATACATATACATACATACATACATACATACATATATATATATATATATATATATATATGTTTCTTTCTCCTTATTTCTTGCCTTTTTTTCCTAGCCTTTTTGTTTTTCTATCATTTACTCCTCTTTAGCCGTTCAAATCTTTTCTTGCCACCTACTCCACTTCATAATTCACATACACATTTACTTCACATTTCATTTCTAGAAAGAAATGTATGCAAATAAATGGCTTAGAGAAATTTAAGAGGCATACGTTTCATTGGTTAAACTCTTGCCTTTTTCATTTGCATGGCATTTATTATTTTCTAGCCGTTTCCTCCTCATTCCTAGCCATGAATTACTCTACTCATAGCCTTGCATATCAAGTTGAAAATTCACGTAGAAAATTTATTTCCCATTATGTTCTCATATTTCATTTGCATTTAGGAATAAAATATGTATAAGTTTTTTTCTCTTTAATTCTTGTCTCTTTGTTTTCCTAGCGTTTACTCTATCAAATCACATAAAAATCTTCTCAATATCTCACATCCTCATTTGCCTCTTCTGATTGAAATATTTTACAGTAAGTTTCTTTTATTAAATAGGAAATAAATCCCATTCATTCACTAGCCTTTTTATTTTCTAGCCTTTCATTTTCTAAACCCTACATCTTAGCCGTTCAAATCTCTTGAAACCCTAGCCGCCTTCTTTTTATTTCTTATTCGCGTACAAGTTCTCACCCTCTCATTTTGATTTGCGTGAAGAAAATACAACAATCTTTAGGTTATTTCCATGGCTTCTTCTTCCTCTTCTTTCTCTTCTTTCTTCTTTTTTTTTCTTTTTCTTTCTTTGTATTCCTTCAAGCTAGGCTTGGCCTCCATCTTCTCCTAGCACACCTCTAACCATCATGACCAGGCAACACAAGGTGATGGTTGAACCCATAAGTGGTGTAGCCAAGCCATTGATTGATTTAGGCAAGTTATGCCACTTTGATTCGTTTATTTTTTCCATTGTCTTAACCTCTATTCTTTTGTATTGAATCATATTCTTATGTACGTAATATTTGTTTGCATACAAGATTTGGATCTGACTCCTCATCCACTCAAGTTTGCATTGTGGTTTGTCGTGCTTTTTCATGCTTTGTGGAGTTTGGATTTTTATTCTGAATTTGTCAATTCTAGCTTTTAAAAGGTGAGTTTTATCACTCTAGACATGTGTACTTATATTATTATGGAATAATGACAAGTGGATCTGTATAAATTGATATGTCATTCATACATGCCTGTGATATGTTATAGGATATTAAATGCTGTTTATATATTTGTTACATCATCTAATATGTATTTATATGATATACTATTCATTTTATGTGCTGTATCTCACACTGCAAGTTCCCTATCACTATGGGCTGAAATGATAGGCTGAAATGATTTTTATTGCATTTATTTTACTTGGGATTGCGGGTTTCAAATGATAGAACCCATATTTTTCTTTTTAAATTACGGATTGAAATGATACATATCCGTATCACCTGATCTAGGTTAGAAAATTTTATATAGGCCCATGGATAAAAATTTATTATAGTTTTCTAAAATTATTAAGTATTTTGAATTTATAAATATATGGAAATTTAAATAAAAATTTGATTTAAAGATTTAGAATGTAAAGAGTTATTGGTTTTCTATAAGTTAAAATTTTATAAGCTGATTGTGGTTTTTAATCGTAATGGAAAAAAAATCTTTATTTGGTTTTAAATTTGTAATTTAAAGATTTGGAATATAATAAAAAACTTAATAATGAAATTTTATTTAAAGTGGAATTCTAAATCTAGCCTAGAAGTTGGAATGAATTTTATTCCATGAAGCGGATATGTTTGTATAAATAGGTTTACAGTGATTTTCTATAGATTAAGTTGTATAAGTTAATGTATAAAATGTAAATTATATATAACTTAACTTGATGATTGGAAATTGGTTTCCAAATGGAGATTTCAAGTTAAGAAAATAAGGTTTTTTAAATTGAAGAAACATGTGAAGTTTTAATTAATGAAGGAAACATGTAAAGTTTCAATTAATGCAAGAACAATGTAAAGTTTTAATTAATGCAAGAAATAAGTAAAGTTTTAATTAATGCAAGAAACATGTAAAGTTTTAATTAATGAAAGAAACGTGTAAATTTTTAATTAATGAAAGAAATGTGTAAAGTTTTAATTAATGAAAGAAACGTGTAAAGTTTTAATTAATGCAAGAAACATGTAAAGTTTTAATTAATGAAAGAAACGTGTAAAGTTTTAATTAATACAAGAAACATGTAAAGTTTTAATTAAAGAAAGAAACGTGTAATGTTCTAATTAATGAAAGAAACATGTAAAGTTTTAATTAATGAAAGAAATGTGTAAAGTTTTAATTAATGCAAGAAACATGTAAAGTTTTAATTAATGAAGGAAACGTGTAAAATTCTAATTAATGAAAGAAACATGTAAAGTTTAAATTATTGAAAGAAACATGTAAAGTTTTAATTAATGTAATATTGATTAAAATGATAAATGCTCTTTATTGTAATAAAAATGTAAGTTAAAAACATACATGTGACATGTAAAGTTTTAATTAATGTAATATTGGTTAAAATGATAAATGCTCTTTACTGTAATAAAACTGTAAATTAAAACGTACATTTGATAATGTATGTTTTAATTAGTGTAATATTGATTAAATGATAAATGCTCTTTACTGTAATAGAAATACAAATTAAAACATACATTTGATAATGTAAGTTTTAGTTAGTGTAATATTGATTAAAATGATAAATGCTCTTTATTGTAATAAATGTAAGTTAAAACATACATTTGACATGTAAGTTTTAATTAATGTAATGGTGTATTTTAAATGATTAAAATAATAAGGTTTCTTTATTGCAGTAATAATGTAAGTTAATAAGGTACTTTTAACTTAACATAAGAATTTCAGCTTTAAATTGGATATTACAATAACAAAGTTTATTTAACTATAAGGCTATGATAAAATGACCCTGTTAAATTTGTAAGTATATAAATACTTTGATTATATAAAATGTTAAAGTGGAAAGTATTACATTCCAAAAATTCTATAACTCTTTAAGGTTACATTTCCAAAATGCTATGATAATTTAAATAAATATTTCAAGTTTAATAAATTGAAGGAAATACTCAGTGATTTGGAAATTTGGGTTTTATTTATATGGTATATTATTGAATTAGTTTGAAATGGAAATGATACTATTGTGATATGGTTTTGAAATGAGTATGATATTTTGGTTTTGAAAGTATTACTATTTTGAAAGAAATGATATGATTTTGAAACGGATATGCTAGTTTGGTTTTGAAAGTATAAATGATTTTGAAATAAATATCCATGGGTTATAATAAGGTTTGGTTGTTGAAGAGACCGGGATCGGAAGTTGTCATACTCTCTGCAAAGGCGGAAAACCACTTTAACAACCGTGTACGCAGTGGAGACTCCAGAATGAAGTAGGTTAGTGGCGACGTTTCCTTTAAGGTAAATACGTGGACCCGACTCCCGTGAGTTGGCATAAGGTGGCTAAAACATAAGCGATTGACGGTTTAACGAGGTAGCTCCTTTGATCGGACACATCCCTTCGATATTATACTTTGACTTTTGGAGTTATTCGATGGCCACTTTTGATTTCTTTGATTTGGGGGTGTGGCTCAAGGTGGGCGGTAGCTGCGGCTATGTGTTTCCACCGACCTGGAAGCGCAATTGGTATATCTACCCTGGCATTGCCTAGTTGTACCGTGTCACCTACCCTATCGCGCCTTATACCATTTTGGTTTTGTACCATACCTATAGAGTGCCCTCTGACGACACCTAGTGCGGGGGAGATTACGGTATTGTATAGACTATGGGAATATATAAATGTTTTAAGGTGGAAAATATAAAGCCTTAACGCTATTTAAAAGTAAGTTTATTTTACAATTAGACACTATTATAATAGCGAAATATACTACATAGTAAATAGTTTAATGGATCCTTAGAGGATGGGCGGTCCCAAGCATCCTTTAAGTTACTTGTACCTTATATTACAGTTCACTTGAGTTGGTTTACATTGTATAAGTATGTACATCCTGACTCGAGTGTTTTGTGTTTTGCTTTACGCTCGGGTCAGACTGAGTGATACAACATTAGAGACTCACCTTCGGAGTTGGACCTTTGCTTGAAGATCCAGCTATCTATTTCAATTCTGGTTATTCAGTTGATCCCAATGATGTATTCAGCTTTGCACTTGATTATTGTATTAAACTCCTATTGTATCTTGTTTAACTCAAATGTTTTATATAGTAGCTTCATGAACTACTATTTCTTTACTTTCGCTGCATTATATTACTCTGTGTCTGTGATCTGTGATTTATTTGTTTACTGTATATTCTGAGTTTTGCTAAGTTTATATTTACAATTCGGTATTTTGAGCAATTCAAATCCGGCATGTTTGGATGCGAATGGTTGAAAATATTGGGTCGTTACAACAACATTCTACAACAACTGCCCAACATCATCAGAGCAATATATACAACACAACAACAGAAAAAATGACAGCGGAAAGATAATATCAGCATGATCTTCAAAGAGAGAGAGAGAGATTCCGACAATACTGCATCTTCATCCAAATCTCCAAAGACTACCAAAAATGTGACGGTCTAGGCATTGCAACCAAAGGCTTCCAAATCCACATCTACCTGTGACTTAGCTTCAAAACCTACTGATAACCTAACTCTAGGCTGCCCGTATGGAAAATTATAGGCACCCAGAGTTTAGATAAGGGAACAATAAACTCTGATCAATCATGGAACTAGTGTGAGCAAACATAAAACAAGTTATTTGAACAAAAAGAAATAAAAAGAAATTCATTCATGCTTTTTGGGAAATGAAATTACCATAAGCTCTCTCGGCACACACACATTGCCATCGCACACTTGAGGGAGGTTTCTCCTAATAGTAGTCAAACATGGTTGATACGTGAAAATCCTTTTGATATTATTATTAGTGCATAGTGTGGAAAAACATTTCGAAAGTATAATGTTAATCTTAGCCAGCATACGTACCATTATAGTATGCCTACTATATCTACCAAGTTAAATGGCAGGTTCTACAACTAAAACCGTAAAGGGCTGGTATTGATTGTTTGGATTTCCAACAAATGGTCAAGGCTTAGGAACTTCCTTTATCCGAATGGGTACGCCTCTGGAGGGACGTCCTGAGAACCTAACCGGATCTCTACCAACACAAGGCCGTTACCTCTATAACAAGGTAACTAACTGTCACGAGTATGCCATCCCTCGGTCGTAACCGACCTTTACCGAGGCGCCACACAACAAACTCCAATAACCACATAAGTAAAATATCTGGGCTTTATACCATGATACCACTTTTTATCCAGAAGGAAATTCATATACCTTGAGGGGCACGACCCCCTTAACCTTGCTACATCCTTCTCTATTTTGACCATTTCCGGGGTGTGTGGTTCGATGAAGTCTCGTCCCATAAAGCTACGCTTTACACAAAAGCCATGCTTCGATCAACCAATCCTCAGCACTTAGCATGCTACATTACCAAATTGGGAATATATCACTAATAACCATCAACTACATAACCTCTGAGCTCGTACGTCTCAGAGAAGGGTGTTAAGCTAAGAGAATAAATTCTCCGCCATCAAACAGAAATGTATTTCTTAGAAACCAGCTTTATATCTCAAAGTGTATTGTCAAACATACATCCATACAAGTCCATCCTGGGTCTGAATGGAATTGAAGGTACTTCGTCGAATTAAGGAAAGAAGTCCTTGTAAATCCAGATATCCCCTAATCACGTCCGGACTCCCCATCACATAGGGTAATCTATATACCGGAGCAACTCGGTGCAGAAACAATCAACAGGCAACCCTTTCATTTACGAAAATACCCAACCTTCAACCACCGTCTTCAAATGCAATCCCATTACGTCGTATCGTTATTCGGAATGGATTTTATGACTTAATGTCCTCCCCCGGCTTTTTCGAAAAATGAGCGCTTATTTTAAAACACGTGGATATTCCCATTTTTTATCTTTTAAACAAAGATCCACCTTTAAGATTCGATGTGGCTTTTGGATAACCATTTGGAATCTGATTCCCAGTCTCATCGAAATTTAAATGCCGTTTTAAATGCCAAGTTGTTTAAGTACACAATTCAATTCAATTTAGAAGTTCACATTCACACAGCAATAACTCACAGATAAATAACTTACATTTATCACAGCTCAATCCAAAGCAATTCATACCACAAAACATCACATATCAGAGATATCAAACAATTCAAGGCATTCAATATAATCCAATCATCCATAAGCAAGATTAATTTATCACCAAATTTTATAGTTAATTTAATTAACCCAAAATAAATTAATTACTTATGAATTAACTATCTAATCCTTCTTGATTAACATTAATTAATTACAAACCATTTGTTATAAATTAAATTAATGAAAATTAATTAATCATCCTTAATTATCCATCTTAATTAATTATCCTTAACTACTTACATTAATTAATTATCCCTTAATTAATTACATTAATAAATTAATCCTTTAATTAATCACACTAACAAATTAACCCTTTAATTACTTACACTAAGTAATTATACTATAATTACTTAAGTTAATTAATTAACCCATAATTACTTAAGTTTTTTTAATTAATATAAGATAACCCATTATTTTAATTACTTACTTAATTAAATCATTTAAATCTTATTTAAATCAAAGGTTTGAAGTTAATCATCAACATACAAAATCACCTGAGACCTTTGATTAATAAAAATTTAATACCTTCCTCTTTATTACTTCCTTAACTACATCGCTTTATTTTTTTGAAAACAATCAGGGATTTAATTACACAATTATCGTAATATATAATTTATTTAAAACCAAATCAATTAATCTTAAAAACAATTTAACTTTAAAATTTTAAACTTTGGAATAAATTTATTATTAACTCATAAATTAACGTAGACCTTTAAGTCAATTAACATTTTATCTTCTTAATTATACTATTGAATTTTTGTTAAAAATAAACTTAAGAATTAACTTAATTAATTTTAAGTTAAAATAAATTATACAACATTTATTAACCAAATACTTAAATAAACATTTATTATATAAAAGAAATTGTTTTAAGAATATAGTTTAAAACTTGTTTTATTTTACACTTTAAAAACTTGTTTTATTTAAAGTTTTAAAACTTGGTTGATACTCAAATACCCGAGACTAACCTTGAATCAACCCAGGCCAAATGCAGATCTACTCGAGTACAAACCCGAGCCACTTCCCTTTCTTTTTTATTTTATATTTTTTTGGTTTAAGTTTTAAAAACCGTGTAAAATGTTACTCTCGCGTATCAACCAGATATAATAGTCGAGCCATTTCATCATCTTCCCGAGTCCTTCTTCGAGTACACGATCCCACCTTAGCCTACTGAAACAACAGAAAATCATCAGTGCACTTTACACGTGCACACGAGCTCTGACCTATTCTGATCCATGCTCCGACCTACTCCGATCCATGCTCCGACCTCCGACACGTCGGCGACGACCTCACTGACGAACCCGACCACCCAGCTCCTTTGATTTCGCCAGAAATCATAATCGAGCTATTCGACCCCTCACTGAAACCAAAACAATCGACTAAATCCTCCTCGCGTCACCGCCTACGATCATTAGACACCCCGCGTCACGTCCAGACTTCCGCCGTTGTCCCACGCCTCGACTCCACCACCACTGATCAGCTCCGGATCACCCACGATGACGAAATCACCTCGCAAACCTCACCGACTAGAACAAGCCTTAAACCCTAAAATACCGACGACCAACCACACCGTTGATCTAAAAATCCTCCAGCCATTGTTTGATGATCTCCAGACTTCCAGCCACCTCCAGCTTCAATCGCAAGACCTATCACTTTGTCGATCGCCAGAAATTGCCAAAAACTCCTTTCCCGTTCAACTCGCAAGTTCTCACGATCTACTAAACTAAAAATATTGATCTAACTATTAAAAATCATGGATTTCGAAAGCAATTTAGATGATGTAGGTGAAACTTGAAATCACGACATTCGAATTTGACATGCTTTTGAATTTTTACCACATTTCTCTAATTTCCAGAAAAACTCAAATTAATTTTACTAAAAAATATTTTTAAAATTTAGATCATGTCAGTTTAAACACATTTTGTTTAAACATCATCAACAATTGGAGATTAGAAGAAGAGGATTTGAGTTTTTTTATCTAATCTAAGTCTGTATATTAGAACATGTTTTATTTGCCTGTATACAAACATGTATACACAAAATTTTCACATATCAAGGCATGCAGTCACATTTACACAACCATACAAGCATATATCACATCATAACATCATATGTATCAGGCTATCGAACAATTTAGCTTTTAAAAAGAAGTGTTTACTCACATGTTAGAGAACCAGAGCCTGGAAATGAATTTGAAAACATAGAAATGCTTTGTTGTTTGATTTGAATCATCTTGAAACTGATGTTTGAGTGAAATCCAATTTGAAACTTTTATCTGATCTTAATGTTTGAGTTGAATCTTTGCTTGATCTTTGAAAATTCTAAAATTGTTTTGATCTTGAAGTTGAAACTGGAAATTGTTTTGAATTTCTGATCTTTGAAATGCTTTCAGGTTTTAAGTTTTTTTAGTTTTGAATGTATGAAAGAAAAGATGAAAAGAGATGGATATAGATGTATATATATAGCTTGTTTTCATTTTTTATAAAAATAAAAGAAAATTAAAAACATGGCACTTTTATTTATATGATAAAATTATGTTAACTCATGCTAATATCAACTTACAAATGTTTAGTTTCATGTTAAAATAGTTTCATTTATCAATTTGCATGTTATTAATGTTTTTATATAATTTATATAATATATTATACTTAGTTTAATATTTATATATGTTTATCTCATTAATTTTAAAAGATGTATTAATATTTTTAGTTATATATATATATATATATATATATGTTTTGTTACATTCCTTCTTATATTAACATACGTTATATATATATTCAAACTATATTTATACCATGTTTAAATTTAAAAGAAAGTATTTTAAAATATTTATTTATATTTATATAATATTAAAGAAAATGATTTTAAAACTAATTATATATTAATAAACAAGCACACACATACACAAATATATATATTATAATTAGAAAACAAATTTTAATTAGTTTTTTAAAATATAGAGTTCTAAAATCAAATTTATTTTTAAGATATTTAATTTTAAATTTCAAATCAAAATTCTATTTACAATCTATATATATATATATACACACACACACATATATACGCAAACACATATCTTATTTGTTTTTGGAAAATATCCAAATTAGTTCATCCAAATTAATTCATCCAAATTAATTCACAAATTAATCCAAAAATTTATATTAATTACTAAACTAAATTTGGCTTAAAAACGGGATTGTTACAAATTCCTCCCTTAGGAAAATTTCGTCCTCGAAATTTGAAAGCAAAAGATAACCCCAAAGTTTTTTATTTTAAACAATCCAAGCATACATATCAGCCATATACTAACAACCAAAGCAAACAATTCATTCAAACAAACATTCCTAACTATCCTAACACAAATCTGGAAAGGCTTTCTTAATACTATATAGAATTTTCCCAGGTACAATCTTCCGCAATTCTCAACTGATGAAATCCTTGGGCTAGGTCCATCTTGGAAAAGAATTGAGCACCATGCAATTGATCGAACAGGTCGTCGATTAGGGGTAAAGGAAATTTATTCTTAAGGGTTAACTCGTTAAGATCACAATAATCTATATGCAATCTTAAAGATCCATCGGCCTTGGCTACAAATACTACAGCTGAACCCCAACCGGAACGACAATGTCGTATAAATCCTTTCTCTAGTAAATCTTGAGTTTGCTCAACTAGCTCTACTCTTGGTGCCATCCTACGACTTGCATGCATAACTAGAAGGGCATTGGAAACCAAGTTGATTCTAAATTCAATTTCCTTATACGGAGGTAAAGACTTGACTTCTATAAATACGCCACGAAATTCTCGAACAATAGGTATGGATTCCAAACTCGACTTTAGGAAATTCTCGGGTCAAAATACCCTAAAGTATACATTAGCTTGTCCCTCTTCGGACTTGGATCCTCACAAGAAATTACGACAAAATTCCCAAACTTGGTTTTGATTGAAATCGTTCTACTGATACAATCTAATTTAGCTTCATATTTTATTAACCAATTCATTCTAAGTAAAATCTTAAATTCATTAAAGTCAAAAATGAAAAGGCCGATAGGAAACTGATGATGAGAATATGAAATAGGAAACTTTCTACAACGTAAACAATGATTCGCAGGGCCTCCTACTGGGTTCTTCACACAAATAGGTTCGTCTACGAATTCGGGTTCAAGATTTAACTCTTCCATGGTTCGCTGGGAAATAAAACTATGCATTGCTCCAGTATTGAATAGAACTTTAACAATTTTATCATAATAAGAAACAAGGTAATCTTCTTGATACATCCTAGAAATACTAGCGGAAGGCATATAACACTGCTCAAATACTTGCTTGAATCTATCCCATGTAAACACATCCTCCGATTCAGCCAAAGTAATTGTCTCCCACCATACCAAAATTTTTTCCTGGAGCTGCTAGGAAGCCATCAGTCCTCTCACAAGATTAAATCCAAGCTTGCGCTTCTATAATAGTCTCCGTACCTTCGAATGGTTTTCCCTCCAAGTCTTGAGGAATTTTGATATAACTCTGCCAGATTAGGCTAGGGTTGGATGTGAAAAACCGCTCCTTCCATTACTGTTGTTGCAGGGTCTTGACCATTTGTAGTGTTACTCTCCCTTCCCCTACCTTGTCATCTTCATGCACTAAATTGACTTAGGCATGCATATAAGATATCTTAGGGATACTCGTTCTAGGGCATTTCTGACCCTATCTCTAATGAGTCACCTAATGAGTTATACACCAAAGCTAAAGTTCTTACTCAACCTTTACCTCTGTACCACATGTGATGACCCCGAATCCGACCTTCGAAAATCGGCATCAAATACATCACCCGTATTCAAATGCCGGAGATTCAAACGTTGGAGTCTGGTTCGCTGGAGCTATAACACATTAGATGAAAACAACATAGCGGAAACAAAAAATGATTTTCATTGATACACCAAATGGATACAACATAGATAACAACATTCTACAACAACTGCCCAACATCATCAGAGCCAAATATACAACACAACCGCGGAAAAAATGACAGCGGAAAGATAATATCAACATGATCTTCAAAGAGAGAGAGAGAGAGATTCCAACAATACTGCATCTTCATCCAAAGCTCCAAAGGTTACCAAAAATGTGATGTTCTAGGCCTTGCAACCAAAGTCTTCCAAATCTACATCTACCTCTGACTTAGCTTCAAAACCTACTGATAACCTGACTTTATGCTTATGAGCACCCAGAGTTTAGATAAGGAAACAATAAACTCCGAGTCAGTCATGGGGCTGGTGTGAACAAACATAAAAACAGTTATTTTAATACAAAGAAATTAGAAGAAATTCGTTCATGCTTTTTGGAAAATGAAACTACCATAAGGTCGCCTGGGGCACACACAATGCATTCACATACTTAGGGGTGGTTTCTCCTTATAGTAGTCAAACATGCTTGATACGTGAAAATCCTTTCGATATTATTATTAGCGCATAGTTTAAAAAAACATTTCGAAAGTATAATATTAATCTTAGCCAACATACGTACCACTATAGTATGCCTACTATAGCTACCATGTTAAATCGCAGGTTCTACAACTAAAACCGTAAAGGGCTCGTATTGATAGTTTGGATTTCCAACAAATGGTCAAGGCTAAGGAATTTCCTTTATTCGAATAGGTACGCCTCTGGAGGGACATCTCGAGAACCTAATCGAATCTCTGCCAACACAAGGCCGGGTTACCCCTATAACTAGGTAACTAACTATCACGGGTATGCCATCCCTCGGTTGTAACCGAGCTTTACCAAAGCGCCACACAACAAATTCCAACAACCACATAAGTAAAATATTTAGGCTCCATACCATGATACTACTTTTTATCCAGAAGGAAATGCACATTCCCTTTTGAGGGCGACCCCCATAACCTTGCTGCATCCTTTCCTGTTTTGACCATTTCTGGGGTGTGAGGTTCGATGAAGTCTCATCCTACAAAGCTACGGTTTACACAAAAGCCATGCTTCGATCAACCAATGCTCAGCACTTAGCATGCCACATCACCAAATTGAGAATATATCGCTAATAACCATCAACTACATAACCTCTGAGCTCGTACGTATCAGAGAAGAGCGTCAAGCTAAGAGAATAAATTCTCCACCACTAAACATAAATGTATCTGATACAAACCAGCTTTATATCTCAAAGTGTAATGTCAGACATGAATCCATACAAATCCATGCTGGGTCTGAATGGAACCGAAGGCACTTCATCCACTTAAGGAAAGAAGTCCTTGCAAATCCGAAGATCCCCTAATCACGTCTGGACTCCCCATCACATAGGGTAATCACTATACCGCAACAACTCAGTGCAGAGACAATCAACTGACAATCCTTTCATTTTCGAAAATACTCGGTCTTCAACCATAGTCTTCAAATGCAATCCCATTTCATTGTATCATTATTCGGAATGAGTTTTATGACTTAATGTCCTCCCCCGGCTTTTTTGGAAAATGAATGCTTATTTTAAAACATGAGGATAAAAATTTCCATTTTTTTGTCTTTTAAACAAAAATCCACCTTTAAGATTCGACGTGGTTTTCAGATAACCACTTGGAATCTGATTCCCGGTCTGATCGAAATTCAAATGTAGTTTTAAAGGTCAAGTTGCTTGTGTGCATAATTCAATTCAATTCAGAAGTTCACATTCACATAACAATACATCACAGATAAATAACTTACATTTATCACATCTCAATCCAAAGCAATTCATATCACAAAACGTCACATATCAGAGATATCAAACAATTCAAGGCATTCAATATAATCCAATCATCCATAAGCAAGATTAATTTATCACAAAATTTTATAATTAATTTAATTAACTCAAAAAAAGTTAATTACTTATGAATTAACTATCTAATCCTGCTTGATTAACATTAATTAATTACAAATCATTTGTTATAAATTAAATTAATGAAAATTAATTAATCATCCTTAATTTTCCATCTTAATTAATTATCCTTAATTACTTACATTAAGTAATTATCCCATAATTAATTACATTAATTGATTAATCCTTTAATTAATTACATTAACAAATTAACCCTTTAATTACAAACATTGAGTAATTATATATAATTAGTTAAGTTAATTAATTAATCCATAATTACTTGTGTTTTCTTAATTAATCTAAGATAACCCATTATCTTAATTAATTACTTAATTAAATCATTTAAATCTTATTTAAATCAAAGGTTTGAAGTTAATCATCAACATACAAAATCATTTGAGACCTTTGATTAATAAAAATTTAATACCTTCATCTTTATTACTTCCTTAATTGCGTCACTTTATTTTTTTTCTTGAAAACACTCAGGGATTTGATTACATAATTATCCAAATATATAATTTATTTAAAACCAAATCAATTAATCTTATAAATAATTTAACTTTAATATTTCAACCTTTGAATTAAACTTATTATTAACTCATAAATTAACTTAGACTTTTAAGTCAATTAACATTTTATCTTCTTAATTAACTTCTTAATTATACTATTGAATTTTTATTAAAAATAAACATAAGAATTAACTTAATTAATTTTAAGTTAAAATAAATTATACAACTTTTTATTTACCAAATACTTAAATAAACATTTATTATATAAAAAAATTGTTTTAAGAATATAGTTTAAAACTTGTTTTATTTAAAGTTTTAAAACTTGGTTGATACTGAAATACCAGAGACTAACCCTAAATCAACCCGAACCAAATGCAGAACTACCCGAGCACAAACCCGAGCCACCTCCCTTTCTTTTTTATTTTTTATTTTTTTGGTTTAGGTTTTAAAAACTGTGTAACATGTTACTCTTGCATACCAACCCGATATAATAGTCGAGCCATTTCATCATCTTCCCGAGTCCTTCTTCGAGTACACGATCCCACCTTAGCTTACTGAAGAAAAAAAATCATCAGTGCACCATGCACGTGCACACAAGCTCTGACCAACTCCGATCCACGCTCCGACCTCCGACACGTCGGCGACGACTTCGATGACGAACCCGACCACCCAGCTCCTTTGATTTCCCCAGAAATCAGAATCAAGCTGTAACGGTCCTGAATTTTGAACAATTTAATTTGTGAATATTTAATTTATTTTAAATATTTAAATGATGATTTGACGTGAATTTCAAATTATCAGCATAAATTGGCGATTAAATTTAAGAATTTAATCTAGTGAAAAGTTGAATAGAATTTGAATTTAGCTTTGAAATTGAATATTGAATTGGTATTTAAAATTTGAACAAATGACTAGGAATAATAATTTGGATTTGAGAATTATTTTTATGTAAATTTATAAATTGATATTGATAGTTGAACTGTAAAACGTTTATATATTTACTATAGAAAATTTATACAAAACAATTGAATTTAAAATAAGAAAAGAAAAAAAAAATAAAGAAAAATAAATAAATATAAAATAAGTATACATTACCTTACCCCTGTCAGCCAAATTCACGCCTAAACCCACGCCTTCAAACACGCTAAAATCACGTCTTCCCTATTCTTTTATACCCTACCCCTTTACCCCATTCAATCGAAACCCTTCAGTAATCAAACGAAAGAAAAAAAAATTAATGGCGGCCGTCCTCGTTCCTCTTCGTTCTTCGATTCCGTGCTTCAACAATTAGGGCTTCAGCTTTAATCTTCGTTCAACTTGGCTCATTACTCTTCGGCCATTTCGATTCGGTGAAAGGTGAGTTCTTTGCTCACGATAAATTTTGATTCAAGTTTTTAAATTTGTTTGAATTGGTTGCTTGGTTGCATGCTATGATTTGGGTGTTATTTGTTATCATTTGCTCGGTTACTTTAATCTAAACTGTTAAGAACAGATGCTATATGATATTTTTTTTTAATCTGATGAGAACAGATTGTATTTAATATTTTGTTTTAAAATTGTTAAGAACAGATGCTATTTAATATTTTGTTTTAAATTGTTAAGAACAGATGCTATTTAATATTTTGTTTTAAACTGTTAAGAACAGATGCTATACCAAAAACTTGACTTGCTTTGTGTTGCTGCATGTGATGGATCTTTGAATCTGGTTGTGGAAAATTGTGTTTATATGTGCTTGGTTGAACCTCTGTTCATATGTGATGTACATATGTGTCTGTAAACCCCCCCTATGGTTTGATGGTTTGATGTGTATCATGCTTGCATGCCTATATATGAATGATCTCAGTTATAAAGGTCTGTGAACAACTTATAATCTGAAAATAACAAAATTGACAAGTTTAAAACAATTGTTTGATGAAAATGATGCATGTTAAAATTCTTGGAACCATTATGTGAAGCTTGAATGTTTGTTTAAGTATGGAATTAAAAGTATGTATGTGAATATGTATTTTTGCATATACATGTCATTGTGAGTAAACATACCTGATTTAAAAAAAGTTTTTAAAAATCTGTTAAACCCCTGTTGCATGTAGAAACTTAAGCTTAAATAGGCAAAAAAAAAATGGTTTGCATGTTGTAATTAAATGATTTCGTGTATATGTATATATATGCCACCTCTGTTATGAGTAAAGTCTAACTTGTTTTCACTAGAAAAATTATAATACTGTGAGTAAAGTCTAACTTGTTTCACTAGAATCTGGTTGCATGACTTGAAGCTCGATGATAAATATGTTTGCATGTTGTTGAACTAAGTATAATTGTTTAAAATCTGCTTGCATGTGAATGAAATATCAAAATGTTTCTCTGTTATGAAAATGTGTAGAGTACAGGTAGAGAAGGAAAATTCATTTTCTTTTGGTTTGATCCTTGTTTGGCTATGATTCTTAAACAAAATATGTTTGTTAAGTTTAAACCAAAATTTGAAAATATTTCTAAGTTTAAAAGAAAAAAAAATCAAAGCCTCTTGAATTAAAAAGCTCTGTCCATTGCAAATCACCGTGAGTAACACTACTTTAAAATAATTTGAAAAGTATAAAATCTGTTGTATACATGTCTATGAATAAGTATGTAAGCATCTCTGTTCATCAAATTTTGCAAGTGAGCAAACCCACTTTCATGTGCCTATACTCTTTGATTTGATATATATGCTTAACGGATGATCTGGAATGTTGTTGAATATGCCTGAATGTTGAATGTATCAGTGCATACATGTTTTTGAATGTTTGTATATCTGTGTATATGCCTCTGTTTAAACAATATAGGCTAAACCTATTTTTCTTTGAAATTTAAATCCTCCTTATAAAATTGATGTTATGCTTAAACCCGTTGAAAAAGATGCTTGTTAGTAATTTCTTACTTGGAACTTTGTCCATGCTTTGCTGTGTGCTCGTATGTCCTACTTGATGCTGCACACTTGTGCTTTGCCTTGATCACTTCTGCTGTTGTCATTTTGTGTTGTTGTCTTGCATTTGCCAAGTCCATGTGTAAGTTCCCATACATCCATCTGAGTTTGTTATTTCCAGTTGCACTTGATTTGTGATTTTGTTGGGCCTTGTTCTTGTGCACTGACCATATGGTCTTTGCTTATCTGTAGCTTGTATCACTTGTTTCCCCTGCCTGTAACTTTTTTTTGTTACAGTAATGATTCAAAATCCCTATCCTTCAATTCTTTTGGAAAGAAGAAAAAAAATGGAAGTGTGAGGTTCAATTATGTGCTTTAATTATTCCTCTAATACCCTGTTGCATTTAGTTTATTTTGTTGCACTCATTTGTAGTCTGCACCACCATATGCTTTTGTAGCCTAAT
This sequence comes from Allium cepa, assembly GCA_030765085.1. NCBI lineage: Eukaryota > Viridiplantae > Streptophyta > Magnoliopsida > Asparagales > Amaryllidaceae > Allium > Allium cepa. The sequence goes on from CM060929.1 coordinate 64,373,078, forward strand.
CTTTGTTGAACATGTGTTTTGCTATACTGTTCACTTGAGTTTGAATTTGTTGTCTCATTTGAAAACAGTGCAGTCCCTTTGTTTTGAGATATATGCATGTTGACTAGTTCACTTGCTCATATATGTTGATTCACTGATGCATTTCTTATGGTCTATTTCTTTGTTGTTATGAGCTTAATGAGTTGTGCTCATTTTGGTCTGCACTCTGTAAACTTTGAGTTGTATTTGTGAACCTTTCGTTGCTTCATGTCTTTGGCATTTCTGAGTCTCTGCCTTTGATTTCCTGCTTTGACATTGCTGTTTGTATTGCTTTGTCTGATGCCTTCTTGGCTCTTTTATCTATGCATTGGCCTTGAGTTGAACCCAGATTTGAAACTTGGGTTTGACCTTGTTTTGATCTGATATCTGTGCTTTTGTTTGGTGCACACGTGTTGGCGAGGCAGTGCTCATGTGTGTAAATATACGTGTGTACTGCAGCCACACAGGATTGATAGATTTTAAAAATTGAAGTTGTTAATGTGAAAAATCCATAATATATTTAAATTGATTCATGTGATTCGTCATCTCTGTTACCATTTTATTCAGTTCATTACAAATTTAATTACTTGAATAAAGATTAATCCTGACTCGAGTGTTTTTGCGTTTTGCAATTAATGCTCGGGTCAGACCGAGTATTTTTACAGCTTGAAGATTTTCAGGCCGCGAAGTTAGAGAGAGAGGGGAAAGCACTTCACTAAAGTTTTCTGGAAAAATTTTCTTGTACTTAAGAATCAAAGATATATTCCGCTATAAAAAAAAAATTAATGCATTGTACAAACTCTGATATATGTATGTAAGAAAAATTCATTTATGAATAATATTATGATTATTCTGTGATTCTATGGCTGATTCTGTTTAAACTCTATAAACTGAACAACAATCCGTCATTTTGAACGTTTCGAGTCGGTTTAATTACCGACTGGGGGCGGTCAGGGCGGCGGGTCGTTACAAAAGTGGTATCAGAGCTTTGGTTTACTCAAAGCTCAGTTTATGATGTTTAATATGAATAGTTACTAGGATCACTTTGAAGAAAGTGTTTTTCAAATTTAAAGAAGTATGAAATTGTTTCTTTGAAAAACAAAAGGGTATTTTGAAAATTCAAATCTTTTCTAAAATTCAAATCTTTTCGAAAATTCCCCTCTCTAAATTTATGATTGCGATAGTTTCTCATTCGAAAATCCATTATCGAATTATTGAAACTTATGGTAAATAAAATATAAGTGAAGTGAATTAATGAATTGGTTTAAATCGAATATTGTGAATATCTCCGAAATAACTGTGAAATAAAATGATATGTTGATTTGGTTATAGCAAAGAGGATAATTAAACTATAACTTGGGAATTTGATTCTGAATTCTTTTGAAAATTGATTTCAAACGTTGTGAAGAACGATTTAGTAAATAAATGGATTATAAGTATTTAACTTATAATATGAACTTTTGGTATATAACTGAGTTATATAAATTGAATTGAATTGATAAAGAAGATTTATAAATCGAAGTTTTATAAATAGAAAAGGAATTTATGAAGATTGTTTATAAATTCGAAATCAATTGAATTTGATAAATGAAACATAGAAATTATTTATTAAAGGAGATATATTCGTGATTTTGGACAGCGAATTATCCTTTATGTTAGATATTGTGATAGTAAATGTTGGTTGGGAATTTTATTCATGATTTTGGACAGTGAATATATTATTGAATAAAACAGATATGTTTTATGGAAGTGATATTATGAAATGAGGTTAATGTGGAAATATGAATTTAATGGAACTAAGTTGATGAATGGCTTACTAAAGAACTAGTTGATTATTTTTGGAATAGAAAAGCAAATGCAAAGTTCAAATGAGATTTAGGTTTCAAATTTGAAGTTGTCAACATGATAATCCATAATAGGTTTAATAAATTCAGTGATGAATTTGAAGTTAAACGTGCGGAAAATTAAATTAAGTGAAAAACTTAATATTGAAAAGTTTGAAATCGATTGAAAATTTATATTGTGAAAAGTATGAAGAATTCAAACTATGAATTAAGTTGAAGTTGAAAAAGTTAATAGTTTTAAAGATGTTTTAAAATGCATTAACTATCGAATACATAGATTTCAACATTCAATTGTTGAAATAGACGTTTTCGAGAAAAATAAGGAAATGGTGGACTATAACACTATTGTTATAGTAAATGGTTTCCGGAAGGAAATGTTGTTTATAGTATTGGGATTTATATATCTATTTTAAATCCGAATCCCTATACTAGTGATTTTGAGTTGTCGTAACGATGTTTTACGCAACATTCGTTTTAACTCAAATAAATGTGTTTAAAAGAATGATTTCCTTAAAGAATGGAATATATACTTAATTTTGATTCAAGTATATTGAATATTTTCCAAGTGTTGAAAATAAATGAACTTGTGAATTACTTATTATTGAATAAGTATGGAAATGTTTTCCAATATGAAATGATAGGTTTGAAATTTTATCTTTTAAAGATAAATTGAAAAAAAATGAATATTTGAAATTGGTTTCAAATGGTTAAGTGTGAAAATTATATATCTTGTAAAGATATTATTTTGAGAAATGTGAACAATTAGTTCAACTTGGAAATTTTTCAAAAAAAAAAAGATTGAATCTTGAGTTAAATTGAGTTTAACTTTGACATCAAAACAATATAAGTTGAGCTTTGAATTTTGGATAGTCGATTGGGATTGTATGTCTAACATTGTGAATTGATGACATATCAATTGATCTCTATTAAATATATATCTGTTGGTGGCGAAGAATTTATTCTTTTAGCTTAACACCCTTCTCTGAGATGTACGAGCTCAGAGGTTATATATCGGTAGACATCAATTATGTGTTGAGAATTGACGATGTAACGTGAAATCCAAATCGAATGTGAAGTCGATAATGAATTGGATTATGAATGTGAATTAGGTTTGAGATAACCTTAAATTTTCAAATCGATTTAGAGGAAAATTTTAAGTGAAATGGAAAATTTTGGAATCCTCTATTTGTTATGATGTGAATTGAGTTTTCGTAACTTATATATGTGAATATAATAATTCGAAAACCATCAGTTTGGAAAGTCATTATTATGAAAAGTCCTATGCAAGTTTACATAGGTATGATATGTACGAAATGTGAAATGAAGTACTATATGTATATGACATATGTTTTCTAAAACTGAGGATATGGAAATGTACCTTCCATTTATTATTTGTGAAGGTGATTGGAACTCGGTGGAGTGTCCATTGGAAATCGTAGCTACGTAGAATTTCCATTAGTGGAATGTCCATTGGGACTGACTGAAATCCCCCACGATGGATCATCGTGTTTGGGATTATGTGAATTGATGCTGGCGTAATTCGTGGGGCGTGATGCCTACAGTTACAAGCGATTCCACTGGGATAGTGGCGCAACCGCCGTGTAAACTGCGATCTAGAAACCAAAGCGTAATTCGAGGGGCGTGATGCCTACGGCCACGAGCGATTCCACTGGGATAGTAGCGTAACCGCCGTGTGGACCGCGATCTAAGGCGACAACCATGGCGAAATTCAAGAGAGATGAGAAATCTAAGGTTACAAGCGATTCTACTGGGATAGTAGCGTAACCGCCGGGTAAATTGTGATCCATGGGGGAACGTGCTTTCCATATCCATTTTTAAAAAACAATATTTAAAAAGTATTTTCACTGGGAGTTGAAGCAAGTATATTTAGTACTTGGAGATTTTTAATCTTGCGCCTGGCCAGCGTATGCCTAATGTCTGTAAGAATGACGGTGGACTTGTTAAACTTCGAGTTAGCAAGTATTTTCAAACTTTGAATAGAAAATCAATAATCTGAAATTAGAATTACATAATTCTAACTTAATGAATTAAGGAAGAAGATTTTTTTTTAAAAATATCTTGAAAGCACACAACTTTGGAAAAGATGTAATATGCAAATATTTAGCATGAAAGATTTAAAGTTTAAAAATCTGAGTTTTGTAAGTCAAAAATTTGGTAAAAGACTTTTGTGTCATGATTATTGAAATCGATGAACAAAACTGCTGAGACAAAATAAATGGAATGAATCCTATATTTATTTATAAGTTTAGAACTTAGTAAAATTGAGTAGGGTATAAATATTGGTGAGATTTTAGCAATCGTTTTTCCTAACTTATAATTTCGGGACGAAATTCTTTTAAGTAGGGGAGATTGTAACGGTCCTGAATTTTGAACAATTTAATTTGTGAATATTTAATTTATTTTAAATATTTAAATGATGATTTGACGTGAATTTCAAATTATCAGCATAAATTGGCGATTAAATTTTAGAATTTAATCTAGTGAAAAGTTGAATAGAATTTGAATTTAGCTTTGAAATTGAATATTGAATTGGTATTTAAAATTTGAACAAATGACTAGGAATAATAATTTGGATTTGAGAATTATTTTTATGTAAATTTATAAATTGATATTGATAGTTGAACTGCAAAACGTTTATATATTTACTAAAGAAAATTTATACAAAACAATTGAATTTAAAATAAGAAAACAAAAAAAAAATAAAAAAAATAAAAAAATAAAAAAATAAATATAAAATAAGTATACATTACCTTACCCCTGTCAGCCAAATTCATGCCTAAACCCACGCCTTCAAACACGCTAAAATCACGTCTTCCCTATTCTTTGATACCCTACCCCTTTACCCCATTCAATCGAAACCCTTCAGTAATCAAACGAAAGAAAAAAAAATTAATGGCGGCCGTCCTCGTTCCTCTTCGTTCTTCGATTCCGTGCTTCAACAATTAGAGCTTCAGCTTCAATCTTCGTTCAACTTGGCTCATTACTCTTCGGCCATTTCGATTCGGTGAAAGGTGAGTTCTTTGCTCACGATAAATTTTGATTCAAGTTTTTAAATTTGTTTGAATTGGTTGCTTGGTTGCATGCTATGATTTGGGTGTTATCTGTTATCATTTGCTCGGTTACTTTAATCTAAACTGTTAAGAACAGATGCTATATGATATTTTTTTTTAATCTGATGAGAACAGATGCTATTTAATATTTTGTTTTAAAATTGTTAAGAACAGATGCTATTTAATATTTTGTTTTAAATTGTTAAGAACAGATGCTATTTAATATTTTGTTTTAAACTGTTAAGAACAGATGCTATACCAAAAACTTGACTTGCTTTGTGTTGCTGCATGTGATGGATCTTTGAATCTGGTTGTGGAAAATTGTGTTTATATGTGCTTGGTTGAACCTCTGTTCATATGTGATGTACATATGTGTCTGTAAACCCCCCCTATGGTTTGATGGTTTGGTGTGTATCATGCTTGCATGCCTATATATGAATGATCTCAGTTATAAAGGTCTGTGAACAACTTATAATCTGAAAATAACAAAATTGACAAGTTTAAAATAATTGTTTGATGAAAATGATGCATGCTAAAATTCTTGGAACCATTATGTGAAGCTTGAATGTTTGTTTAAGTATGGAATTAAAAGTATGTATGTGAATATGTATTTTTGCATATACATGTCACTGTGAGTAAACATACCTGATTTAAAAAAAGTTTTTAAAAATCTGTTAAACCCCTGTTGCATGCAGAAACTTAAGCTTAAATAGGCAAAAAAAAAAATGGTTTGCATGTTGTAATTAAATTATTTCGTGTATATGTATATATATGCCACCTCTGTTATGAGTAAAGTCTAACTTGTTTTCACTAGAAAAATTATAATACTGTGAGTAAAGTCTAACTTGTTTCACTAGAATCTGGTTGCATGACTTGAAGCTCGGTGATAAATATGTTTGCATGTTGTTGAACTAAGTATACTTGTTTAAAATCTGCTTGCATGTGAATGAAATATCAAAATGTTTCTCTGTTATGAAAATGTGTAGAGTACAGGTAGAGAAGGAAAATTCATTTTCTTTTGGTTTGATCCTTGTTTGGCTATGATTCTTAAACAAAATATGTTTGTTAATTTTAAACCAAAATTTGAAAATATTTCTAAGTTTAAAAGAAAAAAAATATCAAAGCCTGTTTAGTTAAAATGCTCTGTCCATTGCAAATCACTGCGAGTAACACTACTTTAAAATAATTTGAAAAGTATAAAATCTGTTGTATACATGTCTATGAATAAGTATGTAAGCATCTCTGTTCATCAAATTTTGCAAGTGAGCAAACCCACTTTCATGTGCCTATACTCTTTGATTTGATATATATGCTTAAAGGGTGATCTGGAATGTTGTTGAATATGCCTGAATGTTGAATGTATCAGTGCATACATGTTTTTGAATGTTTGTATATCTGTGTATATGCCTCTGTTTAAACAGTATAGGCTAAACCTATTTTTCTTTGAAATTTAAATCCTCCTTATAAAATTGATGTTATGCTTAAACCTGTTGAAAAAGATGCTTGTTAGTAATTTCTTACTTGGAACTTGTCCATGCTTTGCTGTGTGCTCGTATGTCCTACTTGATGCTGCACACTTGTGCTTTGCCTTGATCACTTCTGCTGTTGTCATTTTGTGTTGTTGTCTTGCATTTGCCAAGTCCATGTGTAAGTTCCCATACATCCATCTGAGTTTGTTATTTCCAGTTGCACTTGGTTTGTGATTTTGTTGGGCCTTGTTCTTGTGCACTGACCATATGGTCTTTGCTTATTTGTAGCTTGTATCACTTGTTTCCCCTGCCTGTAACTTTTTTTTGTTACAGTAATGATTCAAAATCCCTATCCTTCAATTCTTTTGGAAAGAAGGAAAAAAAATGGAAGTGTGAGGTTCAATTCTGTGCTTTAATTATTCCTCTAATACCCTGTTGCATTTAGTTTATTTTGTTGCACTCATTTGTAGTCTGCACCACCATATGCTTTTGTAGCCTGATCTTTGTTGAACATGTGTTTTGCTATACTGTTCACTTGAGTTTGAATTTGTTGTCTCATTTGAAAACAGTGCAGTCCCTTTGTTTTGAGATATATGCATGTTGACTAGTTCACTTGCTCATATATGTTGATTCACTGATGCATTTCTTATGGTCTATTTCTTTGTTTTTATGAGCTTAATGAGTTGTGCTCATTTTGGTCTGCACTCTGTAAACTTTGAGTTGTATTTGTGAACCTTTCGTTGCTTCATGTCTTTGGCATTTCTGAGTCTCTGCCTTTGATTTCCTGCTTTGACATTGCTGTTTGTATTGCTTTGTCTGATGCCTTCTTGACTCTTTTATCTGTGCATTGGCCTTGAGTTGAACCCAGTTTTGAAACTTGGGTTTGACCTTGTTTTGATCTGATATCTGTGCTTTTGTTTGGTGCACACGTGTTGGCGAGGCAGATCACATGTGTGTAAATATACGTGTGTACTGCAGCCACACAGGATTGACAGATTTTAAAAATTGAAGTTGTTAATGTGAAAAATCCATAATAGATTTAAATTGATTCATGTGATTCGTCATCTCTGTTACCATTTTATTCAGTTCATTACAAATTTAATTACTTGAATAAAGATTAATCCTGATTCGAGTGTTTTTGCGTTTTGCAATTAATGCTCGGGTCAGACCGAGTATTTTTACAGCTTGAAGATTTTCAGGCCGCGAAGTTAGAGAGAGAGGGGAAAGCACTTCACTAAAGTTTTCTGGAAAATTTTTCTTGTACTTAAGAATCAAAGATATATTCCGCTGTAAAAAAAATTAATGCATTGTACAAACTCTGATATATGTATGTAAGAAAAATTCATTTATGAATAATATTATGATTATTCTGTGATTCTGTGGCTGATTCTGTTTAAACTCTATAAACTGAACAACAATCCGTCATTTTGAACGTTTCGAGTTGGTTTAATTACCGACTGGGGGCGGTCAGGGCGGCGGGTCGTTACACAAGCTATTCGACCCCTCACTGAAACCAAAACAATCATCTAAATCCTCCTCGCGCCGCCGCTTATGATAACCAGACACCTCGCGATCACGTGCAGACTTCCACTGTAGTCCCATGCCTCGTTTCCACCACCATTAATCAACTCCATATCACCCACGATGACAAACTCACCTCGCAAACCTCGCCGATTCGGAAAGGGCCTTAAACCCTAAAACGCCCACAACCACCGATGATCTAAAAATCCTCCAGCTATTTTTTCGGTGATCTCTAGACTTCCAACCACCTCCTACTTCAACCCCGAGACCTTTCACTTTGCCGATCGTCAAAAATTGCCGAAATCTCCTTTACCATTCAACTCGCAAGTTCTCACTATTTACTAAACTAAAAATCATGATCTAACTTTTAAAAATCATGGATTTCGAAAGCGATTTAGATGATGTAAGTGGAACTTGAAATCATGACATTCGTATTTGACATGCTTTTGAATTTTTACTGTATTTCTCTAATTTCCAAAAAAACTCAAATTAATTTTCTAAAAATATTTTTAAAATTTAGATCATGTCAATTTAAACACCTTTTGTTTATACATCATCAGCAATAGGAGATTAGAAGAAGAGATTTGAATTTTTTATCTAATCTAAGTCTGTATATTCGAACAGGTTATATTTGCATGTATACAGACATGCATACACAAAATTTTCACATATTCAGGCATGCAATTACATTTACACAACCATACAAGCATTAATCACATCATAATTTCATATGTATCAGGCTATCAAACAATTTAGCTTTTAGAAAGAAGTGTTTACTCACAGGTTAGAGAAGCAGAGGTTGGAAATGAATTTGAAAATCTGGAAATACTTTGTTGTTTGATTTGAATACTCTTGAAATTGATGTTTGTGTGGAGTCTTAATTGCAACTTTGATCTGATCCAAATGTCTGAGTTGAATCTTTGCTTAATCTTTGAAAATTCCGAAATTGTTTTGATCTTGAAGTTGAAAATGGAAATTATTTTGAATTTTTGATCTTTGAACCACTTTAAGGCTTTAAGATTTTTTTAGTTTTGAATGTATGAAAGAAAAGACGAGAAGAGAGGGATATATACGTATATATAGCTTGTTTTCATTTCTTATAAAAATAAAAGAAAATTAAAAACATGACACATGTATTTGTATGATAGAATTATGTTATCACTTGTATTTTGCATGCTAATATCAACGTACAAATGTTTAGTTTCATGTTAAAATAGTTACATTTGTCAATTTTCATGTTATTAATGTTTTTATATAATTTATATATTATATTATATTGTACTTAGTTTTATATTTATATATGTTTATCTCATTAATTTCAAAAGATGTATTAACATTTTTAGCTTTATAAATATGTGTTTTAATACATTCCTTTTTATATTAACATATGTTTTTATATATATATATATATATATGTATTCAAACTATATTTATATCATGTATAAATTTAAAAGAAAGTATTTTAAACCTTTTAATTATATTTATATAATCTTAAAGAAAATGATTTTAAAACTAATTATACATTAATAAACAAACAAACATATATATATATATATATATATATTACAATTAGAAAACAAATTTTTATTAGTTTATTAAAATATAGAGTTTTTAAATCCAATTTATTTTTAAGATATTTATTTTTGAATTTCAAATCAAAATTCTATTTATAATCTATTTATAAATATATATGCATATAAAGAAAACACATATCTTATTTGCTTTTGGAAAAATCCAAATTAATTCACAAATTAATACAATAATTTATATTAATTACTAAATCAAATTTGGCTTAAAAACGAGATCGTTACAAATTCCCCCTTAAGAAAATTTCGTCCTTGAAATTTGAAAGCAAAAGATAACCCCAAAGTTTTTTATTTCAAACAATCCAAGCATACATATAAGCCATATACTAACAACCAAAGTAAACAATTCATTCAAACAAACATTCCTAACTACCCTGACACAAATCCGGATAGGCTTTCCTAATACTATCTGGAGTTTTGGCAGGTACAATCTTCGCAATTCTCAGCTGATGAAATCCTTGGGCTCGGTCCATCTTGGAAAAGAATTGAGCACCATGCAATTGAACGAACAAGTCGTCGATTCGGTGGAAAGTAAATTTATTCTTAAGGGTTAACTCATTAAGATCACAATCATCTACACACAATCTCAAAGATCCATCGGTCTTGGCTACAAATACTACAGCAAAACCCCAACTGGAACGACTAGGTCGTATAAATCCTTTCTTTAGTAAATCTTGAGTTTGCTTAACTAGCTCTACTCCTGGTGCCATCCTACGACTTGCATGAATAACTAGACGGGCATTGGAAACCAAGTTGATTCTAAATTCGATTTCCCTATGCGGAGGTAAAGACTTGACTTCTACAAATACGCCAGGAAATTCTCTAACAATAGGTATGGATTCCAAACTCGACTTTAGGAAATTCCTGGGTCAGAATACCCTAAAGTATACATTAGCTTGTCCCTCTTCGGACTTGGATCCTCACAAGAAATTACGACAAAATTCCAAATTTTGTTTTGATTGAAATACTTCTATTGATACAATTGAATTTTGGCTTTATATTTTGTTAACCAATTCATTCCAAGAAAATCTCAAATTCGTTAAAGTCAAAAACGAAAAGGCAGATAGGAAACTGATGATGAGAATATGAAATAGGAACCTTTCTACAACGTAGACAAAGATTCGTAGGGCCTCCTACCGGGTTCTTCACACAAATAGGTTCGTCTACGAATTCAGGTTCAAGATTTAACTCTTCGATGGTTTCCTGGGAAATAAAACTATGCGTGGCTCCAGTGTTGAATAGAACTCTAACAATTTTATCATAATAAGAAACATGGTAATCTTCTTGATACATCCTAGAAATACGAGCGGAAGGCATATAGCGCTGCACAAATACATGCTTGAATCTATCACATGTAAACTCATCCTCCGATTCGGCCAAAGTAATTGTCTCCCACCATACAAAAACTTCTTCCTGGAGCTGCCAAGAAGCAGTCAATCCTCTCACAAGATTGAATCCAAGCTTGCGCTTCTATAGTAGTTCCGAACCTTCGAATGGTTTTCCCTCCAAGTCTTGAGAAATTTTGATATAACTCTTCCAGATTAGGCCGGGGTTGGATGTGAAAAACTGCTCCTTCCATTACTGTTGTTGCAGGGTCTTTACCATTTGCAGTGGTACTCTCCCTTCCCCTACCTCGTCCTCTTTATGCACTAAATTGACTTAGGCATACATATAAGATATCTCAAGGATACTCATTCTAGGGAATTTCTGAACCTATCTTTAATGAGTCACCTAATGAGTTATACTCCAAAGCTAAAGTTCTTACTCAACCTTTAGCTCTGATACCACATGTGATGACCAGGAATCCGACCTTCGAAAATCGACATCCAATACATCACCCATATTCAAATGCCGAAGATTCAAACGTTGGAGTCTGGTTCACTGGAGCTATAACACATTAGATGAAAACAACACAGCGGAAACAAAAAATGTTTTTCATTGATACACCAAATGGATACAACATAGATAACAACATTCTACAAGAACTGCCCAACATCATCAGAGCCAAATATACAACACAACAGCGGGAAAAAATGACAGCAGAAAGATAATATCAACATGATCTTCAAAGAGAGAGGGAGAGAGAGATTCCAACAATATTGCATCTTCATCCAAAGCTCCTAAGGCTACCAAAAATGTGATGGTCTAGGCTTTGCAAACAAAGGTTTCCAAATCTACATCTACCTCTGACTTAGCTTCAAAACCTACTAATAACCTGACTCTAGGCAGCCCGTGTGGAAAATTATAAACACCCAAAGTTTAGATAAGTGAACAATAAACTCCGAGTCAGTCATGAGAGTGGTGTGAGCAAACATAAAAACAGTTATTTGAATGAAAAGAAATAAAAATAAATAAATTCATTCATGCTTTTTGGAAAATGAAACTACCATAAGGTCTCCCGGCACACATACAATGCAATCGCACACTTGGGGTAGGTTTCTCCTTATAGTAGTCAAACATGCTTGATACATGAAAATCCTTTTGATATTATTATTAGTGCATAGTATGGAAAAAAATTTCGAAAGTAGAATATTAATCTTAGCCAGCATACGTACCATTATAGTATGTCTACTATAGCTACCATGTTAAATGGAAGGTTTTACAACTAAAACCGTAAAGGGCTCGTATTGATTGTTTGGATTTCCAACAAATGGTCAAGACCAAGGAACTTCCTTTATCCGAATGGGTACACCTTTGGAGGGACGTCCCGAGAACCTAATCGGATCTCTGCCCAAACAAGGCCGTGTTACCTCTGTAACTAGGTAACAAACTATCACAAATATGCCATCCCCCGGTCATAACCGACCTTTACCGAGGCGCCACGCAATAAATTCCAACAACCACATAAGTTAAATATCTGGGCTCCATACTATGATACCACTTTTTATCTAGAAAGAAATGAACATACCCTGACGGGAGCGACCCCCATAACCTTGCTGCATTCTTTCCTGTTTTGACCATTTCCGAGGAGTGAGTTTCGATGAAGTCTCATCCCAAAAAGCTACGCTTTACACAAAATCCATGCTTGGATCAACCAATGCTCAGAACTCAGCATCCCACATTACCAAATTGGGAGTATATCTCTAATAATCATCAACCACATAACCTCTGAGCTCGTACATCTCAGAGTAAGGAGTTAAGCTAAGAGGATAATTCTCTGCCACCAAACCGAAATGTATTTGGTAGAAACATCTTTATATCTCAAAGTGTAATGCCATACATACATCCATACAAATCCATCCTGAGTCTGAATGGAACCGAAGGCACTTTGTCCAATTAAGGAAATAAGTCCTTGCAAATCCGGATATCCCCTAATCACGTCCGGACTTCCCATCATATATGATAATCTCTATACTGGAGCAACTCGGTGCAGAGACACTCAACATGCAATCATTTCGTTTTCGAAAATACTCGGTCTTCAACCACCGTCTTCAAATGCAATCTCATTTCATCCTATCATTATCTAGAATGGGTTTTATGACTTAATGTCCTCCCTCGGCTTTTTTGAAAAACGAGCGCTTATTTTAAAACATGCGGATAGAAATTTCCATTTTTTCCTCTTTTAAACAAAGATCCACCTTTAAGGTTTGATGTGGTTTTCGGATAACCATTTGGAATCTGATTCCCGATCTCATCGAAATTCAAATGCCGTTTTAAAGGCCAAGTTGTTTAAGTACACAATTCAATTCAACTTAGAAGTTTACATTCACACAACAATACCTCATAGATAAATAACTTACATTTATCACAGCTCAACCCAAAGCAATTCATATCACAAAACATCACATATCAGAGATATCAAACAATTCAAGGCATTCGATATAATCCAATCATCCATAAGCAAGATTAATTTATCACCAAATTTTGTAGTTAATTTAATTAATCCAAAATAAATTAATTACTTATGAATTAATCATCAAATTTTATAGTTAATCCAATCACCCGGGCTCGGACAAAATTCATCGATATCCATAGCGAAGCAGTGTATAACCAATCTCTGAGACGAACTGTCTTTTGTTTTCGATCAATCTTTTGGTATCACGGCTTTGCGAAAAAGCAGGATAACATTTGCCCTCCAAAATATGCCTTGCGGTAGGAAGGCGTGTTTTGTAATGCTATGTGTTGGATGTTCATATCCTGTTGATGTCCTGCAAAGGAATTTATAGTTTTATGTGACCTCAAATGACGACCATTCGGGATCGAGATATTTGAGATGAAGTGCGACCGTTCATGGTCAAGCGTCTAACTTCAAATGACGATCGTTCGAGATCGAGCCATTTGAGGTGAAGTGCGACCGTGCGCGGTCAAGTGGCGGACCTCAAATGATGACCGTTCATGATCGAGCCATTTGAGGTGAGGTGAGTTGTGCCGTTCGGGGCGAGTTGTGCCATTTGAGGCGAGTTGTGCCGTTCGAGGCAAGTTGTGACCGTTGAGGTCTTGTGCCGTTCGAGGCGAATTGTAACTGTTCGAGGTCGGGTGTCGTTCGAGGCGAGAAAGTGTGCCCGGGAGGGCTTGGTATTATCGATGATAGGGTCACGTCCGGGTGAGTTCCTGGATCGTTTGTGTGCCTATTGTAGGCGAATAAGTGTGCCGGGGGGGCTTGGTATTGTTGATACCAGGTTCACGTTCGAGTGGATCCCTGGATCATTTGTCAGGGCGGTTTATCGCCATCTCAGAGCATGCCTAAGGACCGTTCGCGACCCCGTACATGTGTAAGTGGCTTAGCCATTTCAGAATTATCAAAACCAAATATCTATTCATAAAATGAGTATTAAAATAGAAATGTCCAAACAAACCAAGTCTAAATGTCCAAATCAAAATGAAACAAAAGCAAAGCAAGAATGTCAAAGTGTAAGTTCCCACTACGAAACGGTCAATGATCATTCAGAGCATGCTGGGGGATCGTTCGTGATCTCGTGCATGTGTAAATGATTTAATTGTGTTAGTAGGAAGCTTACGACTTGTCCATCGTTATTTCAGTCAATTGATAATCAAACGGTGCCTTGATTCATGGTCGCCTCTAGCTGATGTAGACGGTGGTCGCTCTGGTTCCACTACTGGAGTTCGCCTCCTCACATACTGAAGGAGCATACCGTTCCTGATATGCCCTTCCACCTTGTAACAACCCTGAGATTGCAATTACCGAATGATAAATTAAAAATTATGATTTTAAGTTGAAAAGGGAGCTAAACAAATTTTTGGGAATTTAAATTTGCAATTTGATTTGCAAATAAAATATTTTGGGGTTTAAAATGGGGAATTTTTAAATGTGATTATAGGTTTAATTGGACAAATGAGACTATTACATGGTTTTAATTAAAACTAAGTTGCTACTTAGGATTTTGTTCACATGATAACCTTAGAAAAATAAACTAAGTCCTAAAGGGTTTTAAAACCTCCTAACATGGCCCATTAGCCTATCCACTTCTATATAATATCTTAAACCCATTCCATAAACCCTAACCCTCCTCTTCATAATTCCTAAACCTAGATCCAAACATAACTAATGGCCTCCCTTAGTAGAAGATCCACCTCCTCCTCTTCATAACTAAACTAATTTAATCTTTGAAAAAGGTAATGCAATCTCCCCTATTCTCTAATTCTTCTTAATCCCTATTTTATCTCCACCATCTTGTTGTAATCTTTGTTTTGTTTTTTTTGATTTTTGGGTCGTTGAAGTCTCTTGATCTTTTGCTTTGGGGTTGAGGATTTTGGCTTGCTTGATATTGTGCACACAAACTATTTGATCCTTTGCTTATGTGAGGTAATTAGTATTGATTAGTGATTATTGCTAGTTGTAATGTTGGTGAAAATTTGATGCAAAAAACTGAAAAAAACACTCCAAAACCATCAAAAACTGCAAAATCAGTTGGTTGGAAATGTGCAGGCTGAAAACAGGCCAAAACAGATCAAAAAAGGGCTCTGGGTGCACCAGTAAAGGCCTGGGTTGCACCCAGGCACCAGTCCGGGCGCAGCCCGGACGCGCACAGGCCCCCAGCCCGCCCGGGCTGGGGGCGGGCCACAGACCCCAGCCCGCAATGGGATGGGGCGGCCCCTTTCCCCCCAGCCCGCAAGGGCTGGGGCGGGCCCTTTTTCCCCAGCCCGCTTGGTGCTGGGGCGGCCCACATTCCCCAGCCCGCAAGGGGCTGGGGCGGGCCCAAGTCCCCAGCCCGCAGCGGGCTGGGGCGGCCCACATCCCCCAGCCCTCAAGGGGCTGGGGCGGGTCTCCAGACCCCAGCCCGCGTGGGCTGGGGCGGGGCTCAAGATCCCAGCCCGTGTGGGCTGGGGCGGCCCACATCCCCCAACCCGCAAGGGGCTGGGGCGGGTCTCCAGATCTCAGCCCGCGTGAGCTGGGGCGGGGCCCAAAACCCCAGCCTTTGTGGGCTGGGGCGGCCTACATCCCCCCAGCCTGCAACGGGCTGGGGCGGGCCGAAGTTCCCCCAGCCCGCGCGGGCTGGGGGCGGCCCCAAGTCCCCCAGCCCGCGCGGGCTGGGGGCGGGCCCCAAGTACCCCCAGCCCACGCGGGCTGGGGGCCCAAGAAGGAAAAATAAAATAAAATGATGAAAGCATTTTTTTTCTTTTCTGGTGGCAGTTTTGGGACTGAACTTTGTGACATCGCGACAGTCACATCCGTGTTCGAAATCCAACGTTTTTGGACTCGTTGGAAAGCTGGAGTTTCGAACTCCATATCTAGAAAGTTTGATCAGTATCCGAGTTCATTTGACCCTTCGAAATTGCTGTCGAAGAGGGACCCGGATCTCAGCCTGAAACAGTGTATTCACTGTTTCCGGGTCCGATTTTGAAGCGTCGCTGCGACTTAGTTTCAAGTCGGAATCGAGTAATTCTTTTTTTGTTTTGAAGTAGGAATGTCAGACTACATTCCTACCAATTTTTATGCCATTCAGATTCATTTTGCTGGTCCGAATAATTTTCCGAACTTGGGTTCGCGTCAGTTTTAGACTATTTTCCAACACTTGGAATATTTTCAGTGATTTTTTGGTTTTATCGATTTCTTTGAGATTTGTCTCTGGATTTCGTACTTGGGTTTTTATGAACTATTTTAAAAGGATTTTTCACTCCAAAATGGATTTTGAAATTATTATATAATATTATTTTAATTATTAAATTAATTACTCCATAATAGGAGAGTTTTCAAAAATCTCACTCTCACTTTTTAGCACGTCAAGCGAAGTGAAAAGGTGCTTAAACGGTTAGGAAATCTCCGGCCTATGGAACCGTGTGTATTTTCTTTCCGGTTAATCCCCGACCTATTCGGTTGATCGTTTTGACCTTTGGGTCTAGTTTACCGATGATACGAGGTGGACTTTTTATTGTTTGGAGTGTGAGCTTGCTATTGGTTAGTAAACCGTTTAGTGCGAACGTGGGGTATGGGACTCACTGTTAACACTTTACGGGTTCCTCTCCAAGAAGTTAGTGACACATTAGCCTCTGGGCGGCCAGTACTGGACCTCTGGGTCACCACGCCTCTAGGCAACCGTCTCTGGGCACCTGCTCTATGGAGCAGTTTATTTTTCGGCGTGTGCCTCTGGGCCTTTATCCTTCTGGGAAGGATCTCTCCATCTCGCGCGTTCCGCATCTGTGCGAGTGATCGATCACAACTCTACAGTACTTGGCAACAACGACTCTGGTCGGTGCATGTGCAATATTTGTATTATCTGATGATTTTATATCCATTCGAGTATCGCCATTCGGTGTTGGTTCTATGGAACCATACGATGTAAGTGCGATTACCTTGTGGATTCACAGTGTCTCTGGACACTGCTTTTCAGTGTTTGGTTTCATTGACTTTTCAGTATATCCCTATTGGTCTTTGGAGCATCGATCTTTGCTTGGGCATTGATTACTGACTCTAGTCACTCTTGGGATTATTGCCTATGGGCAACTTTATATAGCTTTGGCTACGCCGATGATATGAGGCGATTTTATTTATTAAACACTTTGGTGTTTGTATTCTCTTTGGAGATTTTTACTATTTATTGATAATTAGGGATCGTCATTATATTCATGTAGTCCATATTACTCTTCTCTTTGGAGAAGTACTATTTTATTTATGTGCTGCATTATTATATATATCTCAGTTATTACTGATTGTTTAGCTAGCCTGACCCGAGTGTTTTCGCTCGGGTCAGACCGAGTTGTTTCCGGTTAGGTCTCTGGACTTAGCTTTCTGTGCTTCCGCTTGGACATTATCTGCTATGCTGATAGATAGCTCTTTTATTTTTCCACTATTTAGCTACTCTGTTATTTCAGACTCTTATGTACATAATTTTGACTCACATGTGTGAGCGGTGGCTTTGTACCCACCTTTCTGATACTTGGATCTGGATTGACGATATATTGTACCTATGTTCTGTGACTGTTATGTGACTGTTCTGTGATGATGATGTTATCATTTAGTATTATGTTTGTTCTGAACCTATTTTCCTTAGCCATTGTAATTTCGTTATAAATATCTATTGGATATGTCGAACCACTTGAGAAAAGAATACCACCTATTCGACGTATTCAGTATTTAGTTATAGCTTGATTACACATGGTCGCTTCCATTATACTCTATTCTCCGTTCTAGTAGACGGTATTACTCCGTAATACTCTTTACTAGAGTGGGTCTCGGAGTGGGGCATTACATTTTGGTATCAGAGCTAAGGTTCAGAATTAAGCATAACAAACACAGAACAGACACGTAGTACAATACGTTATAATACGATCCAAATTGAACATATCTCGTATTCCTGCTGTTCGGAATTTCCCCGATATATTCGAGCCAGTATCAGGCCTGCCGCCAAAGCAGGCCATTGAGTTCCGCATTGATCTCATTCCAGGCTCCAACCCAGTTGGGCGTCCTCCCACGAGGATGTATACTAAAGAGAATGAGGAACTCAGGAAGCAGTTGGTTGAGCTTGAGGCGAAGCAGTTCATTCGGTCCAGTTTTTCGCCATGGAGTGCTGTCGTTAAGAAGCCCGATGGCTCTCTTAGGATTTGCATCGACTACCGCAAGCTTAATGAGTTGACCATCAGAAATCGTTATCCATTGCCACGGATAGACGATATGTTTGATCAGTTGAGCGATGCGAAGGTCTTTTCACAGCTCGACCTTGCCACCGGATTTCATCAGCTCCGAGTTGCGGAAGATAGCATTCCTCTTACCACTTTCCGTACTCGTTATGGTTCTTTTGAGTTGTTGGTCATGCCATTCGGCTTGACGAGCGCACCGGCTTTCTTCTCGATCTTATGAATCGAGTATTCCGGGAATACATCGATAGATTCGTTCTGGTTTTCATCGACGATATTCTTATTTATTCTAGATCCGAGGCAGAGCATGCTCATCATTTGCGGATCGTCTTGGGTACTCTTCGTCAGCATCAGCTTAAGGCCAAGCTCTCCAAGTGCCATTTTTGGGAGAGCAAGGTCAAGTTCTTGGGCCATATCGTATCATCTGAGGGTGTTTCTGTCGATCCTGCCAAGATCGAAGCTATTCAGAATTGGAAGAAGCCATAGAACGTTTATGATATTCGCAGCTTCCTTGGTCTGGCGGGTTATTACCGTCGGTTTGTCATGGATTTCTCTCGAGTTGCACTTCCCCTTACGACGCTGACTCGTAAGGGTGTTCGCTTTATTTGGTCTGATAAGTGTGAAGCCTCTTTTCAGCGATTGAAGGAACTTCTCACTCATGCTCCTATTCTTGTGGTTCCTGAGAGTAATCAGGATCTTGTTGTTTACACCGACGCTTGTCGTAGCGGGCTCGGTGCTGTGCTTATGCAGAAGGATCGGGTAGTTGCTTATGCTTCCAGGCAACTGCGTCCGAATGAGGTTCGCTATCCGACTCATGATCTTGACTTGGCAGCTATCATATGTGCTTTGAAGACGTGGCGTCACTTTATATTAGGCGAACGCTTCATTCTTTATACCGATCACAAGTCGCTGAAGTATCTATTCAGTCAGAGGGATCTCAATATGAGGCAGCAGAGATGGCTTGAGTTTCTCGCCTCATATGATTTAGATATTCAGTATACCCCTGGCAAGGGTAATCGTGTTGCAGATGCGCTCAGTCGCAAGCACTCGGCGGCAGTTTCTATGATGATTGCCGAGTGGATATTCTTGAGACTCTATCCTTATGTGATATTATAGATCGAGCTCCATCTTCTGATTCTCCGGTCTTATTACTAAGCTTGGAAGCTCGTCCTATCTTATTGGATCGCATTGCACATGCTCAGCGGCAGGATCCAGACTTATTGCATCTTATTCATCTTCTTGAGTCGGGATCCAGTGATGAGACATTGCTGAATTATTCTCTTGATTTTCATCGGTGTCTTCGTAGGAAGAACCGTATTGTTGTACCATCTGATTTATCACTTAGGCGTGACATTCTGGACGAGTGCCATCGCACTAAGTACACTATTCATCCCGGGTCGGGTAAGATGTATGCCGACATGTGTCGCCTATATTATTGGGAGGGTTTGAAGTGAGATGTGGCAAGTTATGTGAGCGGTTGCATGACTTGTCAACAGATCAAGGTCGAGCATCAGCGTCCATCTGGTCTTCTTCAGTCGCTAGAGATTCCATTGTGGAAATGGGATCATATATCCATGGATTTTATTGACGGTCTGCCTCGATCGAGGTCAGGCCATACTTCTATCTGGGTTATTGTTGATCGCTTGACCAAAGCGGCTCATTTCATTCCTATTAAGTCCACTCGGACTGCTCCTCAGCTGGCCAAGCTATATGTGAAGGAAGTCGTTTGACTTCATGGCATTCCTAGCTCTATCGTCTGTGATCGAGACACTATCTTTACTAGTCACTTCTGGAAGTGCCTACAGTCAGCTTTGGGCACAAAGCTGAATCTCTCGACTGCTTATCATCCTCAGACCGACGGTCAGACGGAGAGGGTGAATCGGGTTTTGGAGGATCTTTTGCGCTGTTGTATTCTGGATTTCGGAGGTAGTTGGGAGGATCACTTACCGCTCGTAGAGTTCTCCTACAACAACATCTTTCAGTCTAGTATCGGCATGGCACCTTTCGAGGCTCTCTACAGAAGGCCATGTCGCTCTCCTGCATGTTGGTTAGAATCTGGCGAGAAGCTTATTCTTGGTCTAGATTCAGTTCGCGAATCTTCTGAAAAGATTGTTCTTATCCGTCAGAGAATGAAAGAGGCACAAGACCGCCAGAAGTCCTACGCGGACAACCATAGGAAGCCTCTTGAGTTCTCCATTGGTGATTTTGTCTTTTTTCGGATTTCTCCTATGAAGGGGGTTGTGCGTTTCAGCTCTACAGGGAAGTTGGCTCCTCGCTATGTTGGACCATTTCCTATTACGGAACGCATCGGCCCCGTTGTTTATCGTGTGGCTCTACCTGCTCATTTTTCCGGAATGCATGACGTGTTCCATGTTTCTCAGCTTCGCAAGTGTGTTCGCGATCCTGATTCTATCATTGAGCCGCAGGTCGTGCCTGATTTAGAGATCTTACCCGATTTATCTTTGGAGCAGCAACCACTTCGTGTGCTTGATTCAGAGATCAGACGTATTCGAAACAAAGAGGTTCCGCTTGTGAAGATTCAATGGTTGTCTAATCCTAAGGACTGCACTTGGGAGACCAGAGAATTTATCGAGCGTACTTATCCTGGTTTTCATTCCTCTTCCGGCACGGGTGAGCATCTATAATCTATCTTCTGTATTCCTTTTGTGGATTAGATATTATAGACGACTTCTATATTTAAGGAATTGCGGGGATGCAATTTTCTTAAGGGAGGGAGTCTGTAACAACCCTGAGATTGCAATTACCAAATGATAAATTAAAAATTATGATTTTATGTTGAAAAGGGAGCTAAACAAATTTTTGGGAATTTAAATTTGCAATTTGATTTGCAAATTAAAATATTTTGGAGTTTAAAATGGGGAATTTTTAAATGTGATTATAGGTTTAATTGGCCAAATGAGGCTATTACATGGTTTTAATTAAAACTAGGTTGCTACTTAGGATTTTGTTCACATGATAACCTTAGAAAAATAAACTAAGTCCTAAAGGGTTTTAAAACCTCCTAACATGGCCCATTAGCCTATCCACTTCTATATAATATCTTAAACCCATTCCATAAACCCTAACCCTCCTCTTCATAATTCCTAAACCTAGATCTAAACATAACTAATGGCCTCCCTTGATAGAAGATCCACCTCCTTCTCTTCATAACTAAACTAATTTAATCTTTGAGAAAGGTAATGCAGTCTCCCCTATTCTCTAATCCTTCTTAGTCCCTATTTTATCTCCACCATCTTGTTGTAATCTTTGTTTTGTTTTTTTGATTTTTGGGTCTTCGAAGTCTCTTGATCTTTTGCTTTGGCGTTGAGGATTTTGGCTTGCCTGATATTGTGCACACAAACTATTTGATCCTTTGCTTATGTGAGGTAATTACTATTGATTAGTGATTATTGCTAGTTGTAATGTTGGTGAAAATTTGATGCAAAAAAATGAAAAAAACACTCCAAAACCATCAAAAACTGCAAAATCAGTTGGCTGGAAATGTGCAGGCTGAAAACATGCCAAAACAGACCAAAAAAGGGCTCTGGGTGCACCAGGACAGGCTGGGTTGCACCCAGGCCCCAGCCCGGGCGCAGCCCAGACGCGCACAGGCCCCCAGCCCGCCCGGCCTGGGGGCGGGCCACAGACCCCAGCCCGCAAGGGGCTGGAGCGGCCCCTTTTCCCCTCAGCCCGCAAGGGTGGCGGCGGCCCCCTTTTCCCCAGCCCGCTTGGGCTGGGGCGGCCCACATTCCCCAGCCCGCAAGGGGCTGGGGCGGGCCCAAGTCCCCAGCCCGCAGCGGGCTGGGGCGGCTCTTTTCCCCCAGCCCGCAGCGGGTTGGGGCGGCCCACATCCCCCAGCCCGCAAGGGGCTGGGGCGGGTCTCTAGATCCCAGCCCGCGTGGGCCGGGGCGGGGCCCAAGACCCCAGCCTGTGTGGGCTGGGGCAGCCCACATCCCCTAGCCCGCAAGGGGCTGGGGCGGGTCTCCAGATCCCAACGTGCGTGGGCTGGGGCGGAGCCCAAGACCCCAGCCCGTGTGGGCTGGGGCGGCCTACATCCCCCCAACCCGCAACGGGCTGGGGCGGGCCGAAGTTCCCCCAGCCCGCGCGGGTTGGGGGCGGCCCCAAGTCCCCCAGCCCACGCGGGCTGGGGGCGGGACCCAAGTACCCCCAGTCCACGCGGTCTGGGGGCCCAAGAAGGGAAAAAAAATGATGAAAGCATTTTTTTTCTTTTTTGGTGGCAGTTTTGGTACCGAAATTTGTGACATCGCCACGGTCACATCCGTGGTCGAAATCCAACGCTTTTGGACTCGTTGGAAAGCTGGAGTTTCGAACTCCATCTGTAGAAAGTTTGATCAGTATCCGAGTTCATTTGACCCTTCAAAATTGCTGTCGAAGAGGGACCCGGATCTCAGCCTGAAACAGTGTATTCACTGTTTCCGGGTCAGACTTTGAAGCGTCGCTGTGACTTCGTTTCAAGTCGGAATCGAGTAATTCTTTTTGTGTTTTGAAGTAGGAATGTCATACTACATTCCTACCAATTTTCATGCCATTCGGATTCATTTTGCTGGTCCGAATAATTTTCCGAACTTGGCTTCGCGTCAGTTTTAGACTATTTTCCAACACTTGGAATATTTTCAGTGATTTTTTGGTTTTATCGATTTCTTTGAGATTTGTCTCTGGATTTCGTACACGGGTTTTTATGAACTATTTTAAAAGGATTTTTCACTCCAAAATGGCTTTCGAAATTATTATATAATAGTATTTTAATTATTAAATTAATTAATCCATAATAGGAGAGTTTTCAAAAGCCGTTTTAAAGTGATTTCAAAATCAATTAAAATCTGTTTCGCACCATTATTTTCTATAATAAAAATCTCACACTCATATTTTAGCATGTCAAGCGAAGTGGAAATGTGCTTAAACGGTTAGGAAATCTCCGGCCTATGGAACCGTGTGTATTTTCTTTCCGGTTAATCCCAGACCTATTCGGTTGATCGTTTTGACCTTTGGGTCTAGTTTACCGATGATACGAGGTGGACTTTTTATTGTTTGGAGTGTGAGCTTGCTATTGTTAGTAAACCGTTTAGTGCAAACGTGGGGTATGGGACTCATTGTTAACACTTTACGGGTTCCTCTCCAAGAAGTTAGTGACACATTAGCCTCTGGGCGGCCAGTACTGGACCTCTGGGTCACCACGCCTCTGGGCAACCGTCTCTGGACACCTGCTCTATGGAGCAGTTTATTTTTCGGCGTGTGCCTCTGGGCCTTTATCCTTCTGAGAAGGATCTCGCCATCTCGCGCGTTCCGCATCTGTGCGAGTGATCGATCACAACTCTACAGTACTTGGCAACAACGACTCTGGTCGGTGCACGTGCAATATTTGTATTATCTGATGATTTTATATCCATTCGAGTATCGCCATTCGGTGTTGGTTCTATGGAACCATACGATGTAAGTGCGATTACCTTGTACATTCACAGTGTCTCTAGACACTGCTTTTCAGTGTTTGATTTCATTGGCTTTTCAGTATATCCCTATTGCTCTTTGGAGCATCGATCTTTGCTTGGGCATTGATTACTGACTCTGGTCACTCTTGGGATTATTGCCTATGGGCAACTTTATATAGCTTTGGCTACGCCGATGATATGAGGCGATTTTATTTATTAAACACTTTGGTGTTTGTATTCTCTTTGGAGATTTTTACTGTTTATTGATGATTAGGGATCGTCATTATATTCATGTAGTCCATATTACTCTTCTCTTTGGAGAAGTACTGTTTTATTTATGTACTGCATTATTATATATATTTCAGTTATTACTGATTGTTTAGCTAGCCTGACCCGAGTGTTTTCGCTCGGGTCAGACCGAGTTGTTTCAGGTTAGGTCTCTGGACTTAGCTTTCTGTGCTTCCGCTTGGACATTATCTGCAATGCTGATAGATAGCTCTTTTGTTTGTCCACTATTCAGCTACTCTGTTATTTCAGACTCTTATGTACATATTTTTGACTCACATGTGTGAGCGGTGGCTTTGTACCCACCTTTCTGATACTTGGATCTGTATTGACGATATATTGTACCTATGTTCTGTGACTGTTATGTGACTGTTCTGTGATGATGATGTTATCATTTAGTATTATGTTTGTTCTGAACCTATTTTCCTTAGCCATTGTAATTTCGTTATAAATATCTATTGGATATGTTGTACCACTTGAGAAAAGAATACCACCTATTCGACGTATTTAGTATTTAGTTATAGCTTGATTACACATGGTCGCTTCCATTATACTCTATTCTCCGTTCTAGTAGACGGTATTACTCCGTAATACTCTTTACTAGAGTGGGTCTCGGAGTGGGGCGTTACACACCTCGTCCTTCAAATGCCTACAATCATTAGTTTTATGACCGTCCAATTCATGAAATACACGAAACTTATCTGATTTTCTTTCGTCAGAAGTTGGATCTCTTCGCATCGGTCTACGATACGGAATCTGCTCTTTAGTATCCTGATAAATTCGTTCCAGACTCTCATTCAGCTCAGAGTAAGTGGTGAATCGCGGCTCCCTCCGTTGCCGCTTTGACCTGTCCCCGTCATTCTCAGTCTTTCTTTTACCTCTACTAGTTTCCGCGCCTTTCTCAGGGGGATTTCCTCCTTTGATCGCGTAAATATCAATTCCTTCTCCTTCTTCTCTTTCGGCGTTTGCATCATCTAATTGTAAAAACTTTTCAGCCTTGTCGTAGAATTCCCCTAGATCCACAGGTGGATCTTTAGTCAATGAATTTTTGAACTCTGTGCCGTCAGCTACTCTAGACACAGCTGCCATCACAACCATAGATGGATCTGCTCGATCCACCGAAGCTGCTGCTGCATTGAATCGCATTAGATAACTCCTCAAAGTCTCTCCGGCTTTCTGCTTTTGGGTTGCCAAAGTCATCACATTCTTGGGTCTTGTAATGTGAACCCTGAATTGCCTCATAAATCTCTCAGTTAAATCATTGCATGTTCCGATAGATCCACTCTCTAGTTGTCTAAACCATAACGCTGCAATATCCGCCAAGTACAATGGAAAGCACCGGGCCACAACCTCCTCTGATGCCCCCAGCACTTCCATATGCCTCATATACTTTGTCAGATGAACCATGGGGTCCGTTCTCCCGTTATACATGTCCAACGATGGTAACTTGAAATCCGGTGGGTTCTTAGCTTGTCTGATTGCTGGAGTAAAAGGACTCTATTAACATCATCCAAATCTTTGTTTACCAAACCGCTTCTCATAGCCCTTCTAATCATCTCTGCCAATCTGTCATTGTCTCCGAGATGCAATCTTCGTTCACCACTTTCAACCTGCCCCCCGAGTTCACGAGGGAACTCTGGGATCTGCCCCCTTGACTGAGCGTTCACTCTTCTGCTACTCCCAGGTTGCGCATATGCTCCTCTTTCTCTCTCCGAGAATGGATCAACATTCAGAACTCAATCTCCAATGTGGGCAAAATCTATAACTTACCTGAAGATATATCCAGAAAAATCTTCAGCAATCCCATAACTCTCACATCCTCTAGATATGCCACAAATCCATGCAAAGACTATCTAAGATAATTACCAAACCATCACAAGTCGCTTTTGCGATCAACCAATCCAATATCCAAGATACTGTTCTCTCTCCACTAATCCGAACGGTTTATCCTTGATCAACTAATCCATCGAAGAAACAGATCCTCACAACTGCTTCTGAATTCCACTTCCAGGAAATACTAAGCCAAAAAGATCTTCCTGCTGGAACACAGAACATCCCGAGCTGCACTGCTAACACAGATGCCAAAGACTTCTTATCCAAAGTTCTTTGAGAAACTCGGACCTCCCAACTATACACATGCATCCTGCTGAACTCAACTACAACACCTGAAACAGACAACACCTGAAATAGTCACTGCATCTCATCATGCAGCTACTACTTCCTGAGGTATCAAAATACCATCACTTACTCGCTTCTGCCCAACCGACAGATCCAAATTCTCAAAAATCCGCTCACACGAGCGCAATCAAACTTACACTTCAAAGATGAACTCCGAACCTTAACAGGTTTCCTTCAGAGATCAATGAAATTCTTACACCAAACTACAAAGATTACTTGAGACAGTATTAGGTCTACAGTCTCGACAAATACACTTCCAACCTCAAACATTCAAACTCCAAACATTGGTAGTCGTGTTACACACACCACTACCCCATCTACCTTTATAACTTATATTGGAAAACCTGAACAGGTAACCCAACAGATTGGTAGAAATATATATATATATATATATATATATATATATATATATATATAAATTACAAGTACGCTCTCTCAAGAAAGACACCACTACAGAGCCTAGGTATTCACTCAACCTCGCTCTGATGCCAAATGTGACGACCCGACTTTCTACTACCAGAAAATCACATCATCTTTAAGAAAGAAAGGGATAGAAAAGAGAAAAGATAGAGAAGAAGAAAGAAACAACATCAGAATCTAAACAGCGGAACGAATAAATGATATTAATCACATAATACTTTACATAGTATCATATACATCAGAGATACACAACTTAATCAACTCATACTAGACAGTTATAGACACCTGTCTAGTTATACAACTCCAAACAACATCTCAGAGAACACACAGCGGAATACTCTATAGCTATACGCAGAAGCCTCCTGCTCCATTGCTCCTCCAGAATTCGTCAAGCCAACCTAAAATCCTAACCTGAATCCCTTGGCTACTCGTAAAAATTTGAGTACCCAAGAGTTTAAGAAAAACAGAATAAACTCCGAGTCAGACATGGGTCTGGTGTGAGTAAACGGTTAAAGTTGCTTAACTTTAAAAACCTTTTGAAAGAAAAGATATCATGTAAGACTTCCCATACATAAACATGGAAAAGTTTTTACCTTACGCTAACCAGAACATTTGATAGGAAATCCGATGATATTATAATAGTGTCTAGGGTTTTCAAGTAAATAAGAAATAGCCGAAATTGTTACATCTATTAAATTCCAGCTACTAGCCACAAAAGTGGGTAATACAATAAAAACCGTTGGCACTTATTGGATTTTGGATTCCATACAATGGAAGGGCTACTGGGGTACCGCCCGTCACAGTACGTGGCCTAGATCACCGTACCGAGGAGCCACCCTAACTCCCCTGCAACACAAAGCCGGACCCGTTTCTTACTGAACAGTTCCAAATAAGACAACCCCGACGGTTGTAGCTATTCAACCGTCCATATAGCTGAAATAAAAGGGACCTCTAGACAGGGGTAAATCTTACTCTCCAGTGGGTGCGACCCATGAAGCCTTGTTGCACCTCCCCTGTTTTAGCCATTCCCGGTTGATGAGGCTTGAGCTTACGATTACCTTTATAGGACACATCACTTAGAATGCTCATCGTCCACCTGACGATGTTCTGAAAGCATTCAATCCATACAAGTTCGTTCCGGGTTCGAACGAAACCGAAGGCATTATCTCGTTACACTCATTTTGGAATCACCCTTAGAGTTAACGACAATAACCCTTGCACTCTAAATCTCCATCTCGAACCTATAAGTGCTATTCCGTCAAACTCATTACAGAATCACCCACAGAGTTATACTGATGTATAGCCCTTACACCTCGAGCCTTCACAAAGCTACATTTTGATTCACGACCTAACGTTATTTGGAATCGATGTGTTTTCGGATATCCAAATATGGAAATCTGATCCCAGTCTCCTCGAAATCCAAAGCGTGTCTTTTAAGTTCAAGTTGTTTTAAAGGTTTTAAAACAATTCAATACAGTATCTATATACACACAGATAGATAACTCACAGAACAATAATTGATAATCAGCATTATAAAATAACAGGTAATCCATATTATCAATATCATAATAGATAATTCATATATCAACATCCCAATTGATAATCTATGTAATCATTACAATGCAACCAAGCATTCATATCACACAACCATACTTATCTCATTACTGAGATCACAAAGCATTCAATACAATCAATGTCATCCAATTATTCATAAGCAACGATTCACTCATACCACAATATAATTAATTTAAAATGAATTAAATTAACTATCTCTATCTCTAATTAATTCAAAGTGAATTAAATTAATTACTTCATCTCTTAATTAATTTTAAATAAATTAAATTAATTACTTCATCCAAATATATCTTGCTTACTTATTCTTTGATTAAATAAATTAATTAATCATTATCCTAATCAATCAACCTTGATTAATTAACTCTTAATATAATAATTAATCCTTAATAATTCTCGTTAATCATATCAATTAATGAACCTTAATTTATTACTTCCATTGATAAATTAACTTTAATTAATTACATTAATTAATCATGCTTAAATTAATTGCTTTTAATTAATCAACTTAAATACAGTAATTAATTATTCTTAATTACTTCTTAATTACTTTATAAATCCTTTGATTTATTACCCAAGTAATAAACCTTTAATTACTTTAACAATTAATTACCCATTTAAAATTACTTTCCAATCAGTAATTTACCTAACTCAATTACCTCTGTAATTAATCAATTACTTATCTTAAGTAATTAGCCTTACCAAAACTTATTAAGTAACATACTTAATCATTTATCAAGTGATTATATTTAATCAATTAACAAATTAATTAAATTACTTGATTTCAATCATCTCATAAAACAAAATTGAGTAATTCATCCCTAAATACTCATTAACCCAAAATAATCTTTAATTAACAGATTAATTATGTTCAAATATTAATTAATAAATCTTAATTATTAATCAATCCTTTAATAAAAAGTAACTAATCACTAATTACTTTTATAATTAATTAATTAACCTTAATTAGCTAATTAATCAACTCTTAAACATTAATTAATAAACTTAATTATTAATTAACAATCTTAATTACGAATTAATTAATCCATAAATATAATTAATTAATCCATAATTAAAATTAATTAACCTTAAATAAAAATAGTTATTAATTTTTAATTAAGTAGCATTAAATTTAATAATCCTTTAATTGTTAATTAAGAAACCCAATTAAAACTTAATAAAACCCTTATTAATTAATTACTATTTTAATTAACCCTTAATTACTTAATTAATAAGTAATTACAATTTAATTAATCATTAGACATTAATTAGATTATCATCTTAATTAATAGTTAATTAAATAAATAATTATACTTAATTAATTACTTAATTAACCCACTTTAAAATAATAATTAAATAAATTAACTTAAAATTCCTTAATTAACTAACTAATTACAAGTTATTAATACATAATTAATTATTTTAAGATAAAACATTATCTTAAATAAATCATGAAATCTTTATTTAACTTAATTCATTAATTAAATTAAATAATAAAGAAATCATTAATTAATTTCCTTTAATCATTAAGTTAACAATTCCTAATTCAAGTTAATAAATTATCGTAAACTTTAATTGTAAACTTATAAATCATTTCCACTAATCAATTTAAATAAAACTTTTACTTAAATTCTCTTTATATTCCAAAATAAGATTTGAAATAATATTAAGATTTTAACTTTAAGATATTTAAAACATTATACAAGTTTATTTATAAAAACAATTCAATTTCAAAATCAAAAACTTTAAATTTAACTTAAAATTTTCTTAAAGTTTAAAACTTATTTTATTTTTAAACCAAATTTTAGGTTGAACATAAATTTGGGTTCAACCCATATATATTTGAATTCGTGTAAGAGTGCAATTTCCTTTTGGAACAATCTGCTTTTCTTTTTCTTTTTTAGAAAAAAAACTGCTTTAAATTTTAAAATTTAAAACTGTTAAATCAAACAGTTTAACCCTGCAACTTAAACCATTGTGTCCACGCGAGTAATACCCCGAGCCACATCCAAATGTACTCGAGCTATTCCCCGAGTCTCCTCCCTTATTACCCTAGCTACACTCCAGTACCCAAACCCAAGAGAAAACCCAAAACAACAGATATCACCCACCTCCACCGTGCAACTTGCACCAGTGTCGGCTTCCCTCTGGCCAACGTCGAACCCAGCGCCGAGTCATACAAGCCCCCTACATCCACCTACGACCCACAGATCGCCACTTCATGCTTCGAATCAAAATCGAGTACATCAGGTTGAACCGAACCCAAA
Organism: Allium cepa; assembly: GCA_030765085.1. Taxonomy (NCBI): domain Eukaryota; kingdom Viridiplantae; phylum Streptophyta; class Magnoliopsida; order Asparagales; family Amaryllidaceae; genus Allium; species Allium cepa. The sequence continues at coordinate 64,403,789 of CM060929.1, forward strand.
ACCCATCATCAGAAAACCCCAAAATCGTTGCCGCCGATCATCATTAATCGCCACCACTTCGGCCGAAGCTTGCTAACTCATCGCGCATCCTTCCCTCAAACCCCCTTTAAGCTTGATGCAGAGAGGAAGACACAGTGGTTCATCTTACAGTAGAAACAAAACTACGTTTTAAATTAATCCTTGGCAAAAATTAAACTCCACATAGATTTATAAATACTACAACTATTTTTGCCGCAATCCACCAACATGATTCTTGCTTAAATCAAAAACCCGAACAACCCAGACCCATGAATCCACTGAATTTGACCAAAATCCCAATTTCCAGTTGAACCAATTTTCTAGCTTAATACAAATTTAAAAATTGTGAATTTCCTTTAAAAATTCAAAATTTTCAAAGGCACTTAAGTTTCCATAATCATTTTAACCAAATTTAATCCTTGGTATCAAACATTGATGTTAAGTTTTACTGCATTCTTGGTTTCCAGATAAACTTCAAAATCCAGAAACTTTGATCCTTTTTTTTCTTTCTGTTTATACTTGAGCTAACTTGTTTTAGTTTGAATCTAAGACTTAACAACTTTTGAATAAGATTGTTTTGAAAATTTAAACTTTGTCTCAGATTATATAGTAAAATACAGAGAAGGAAAAAGAATTGAAAATCAACCTGCACAGTTTTAACTAAACAAACCTACTGCATAATCATATATCTACTCAGAGGCATCTCATATACACCATCACTACTTAATTGCAACTGATAATTACTATTTTATATTTTAATAAAAAGTTTACTCACCTCAACCTAGTGCAGAGTTTTAAAGATGACTGGAATAAGAAGTTTGCAAAAGAATTGAACTTGAAGCCTTAAAACAGAAATGCCCACAGCCCCTTTTTAAAAATTGCCTTCCAGATTGCATTTTGAAAACTTAGAAACATTTGAGCTTGAAGCTTTAGAAACTAAAGCCTTGAGACTTGCATGCACTTGAAGTTTGAGGTAGATACTTGAGTTTGAGGAATTTAAATGCAGATTTTATTTTGAGGAAAACTGCAGGTATGCAGCTTTGAAAGTATTTCCAGGTTTTAAGAAAATGTTTTACATGTTTGAGCATTGATCTGAAAACAATGTTTACATGCATTGAATTGTAAACAGAATGGTTTCAGGCTTTTATGATAGGAAATAGTGTTTGAGATTGAGAATTTTCAGATTGCATTTGAACTTGAAAGGTTTACATGATATTGGTTTGAACAGGGGATAAGTTTCAGGTTTTAGATTTAAATTTTGAAGATTTTTTTTCTGAATTCTTGAAGAATGAAAATTTGGCATGGATAATCAAGTTTCTCTTTTTAGACATGAACACAAATTTTTAAAGAAAAGAAAGTGAAGAGATAAGATGATTATACAAGAAAATTTTCAGATTTTACAAACTAAAAAGAAAATTAGAAATAAAAATGGACACTTGTCTCTTTACTTACACAAATGTTTTACACTTGTTATCGTAATATTTAAGAAATGAACATTTGTCAATATTAATTTCTATTCTAATTTTAAAGAAATTTAAAAGCATTTTAAAATTATTTTTCCTAACTACTAATGTGTTTTCTAAATTTTAAAAATGCTTTTCTTATTAAATATCAAATAAACAAATATACTTACACATTTATAAATGTATGTTTAATTTATAAAATACAATCTTTTAAAAAGAAATGAAACCAAATAAAATTTAAATAAAATTATATATAACATTTCAAACTTATTTTAAATGCTATTTCAAAAGCCTTCCATTCATTTTATTAAATAAAAACAAATAATATTTTCATAAAAAGAAAAATAGAACAAAATCTTATTTCTAATTGAAAACATTCCCTATTTAATTTAAAACCCAACCATATTATCATTTATTTAAATATGAATGTATATTTTAAATTCAAATTTATATTACTTTTCAAAGTCAAAAAAAATCTAAATAAATTTAAATAAGTATAAACAACTATTTTAAAATAAGCTCATTATTATTTACAAATAATTTATCCTATTTTAAAATCATTTTAAAATGCACAGATTTAAATACACAGATATAAATGCATTTTAAACATACTTATAAATTTTGAAAACAATATACCAATTTAGAATTTATTTACATAAATAAAATAATTAATCTTAATATAAAACCAATTTATAACCAAAATTAAAACATTACTTGGTTAATTATATTTTAAAAATAACAATTTATTAATTCAAATAAATTAAATTAAAAGATTATCAACATTTTAAACTCCTGGAAATTCCGGGATATTACAATCCTCCCCCCTTAACAGATTTTCGTCCTCGAAATTTAAAACAAAGATAATCCAAAAATTTATTTTATTTCAACCAATTCAAACATTCATAACAGCCATACACTATCAATCAAACAAACAATTTCATCCAAATAACCAATTCAGTCAAACAACACTAGCTATCCGGACACATATCCAGATAAACTTCCTAAAATTGTCTCGAGTCTCCCCAGTACAGACACAGATACTCGCTCTACTAAACCCGAACTAGCTATACATAAAAGCTACTACTGAGTTCCTATTCAGCTAGATCTATAATCTACCTAAGATACCAGACCAAAGACAAGTCTGATCAACAACTAAAACCTTCACAGAACTACTGGTCTCAATACCAGTAATGACCAAACACGTACTCTCTCAGAGACACGTGAAATAATTTGAATTTCAGTCTTCCAAACTGGCAATATAACTCCTCAATCCAAAACACTGATCCTACAAAACTTAGAAAAATCCAATATACTTCGGAGCTCACCTCAAATCTCATTGCTCCCTTTACTAGAGAAAACCTTAACAACATCGAAGTCTCTAACTTCAAATTCCAAATTCTTCCGTTACTTAGCCTCAAAACTTCCCGGATGATCCGGGCTGCCTACAGATCCTTCCTGATCTGCTCAACCTTCACTGATGCTTCTACAAACAAACTGGATCAACTCACAAACTGATCCTCACAAGATCAATCCAAAAATCAAAACCAAGCTCTATTATCAACATTAGAAAACAACTTCTCCTATCCGGGAAAGACAGAACAGAATCACTCGCCAACATGCCTCAACTTCTGAAAAATAAATTTAGAAGAAAATCTCTAATCCAAAATACTGCAATTCCCAGTTGCTTCTACTCAAGAACAACTGCCACCTTGCTTCCGCTGCACAACTCTGATCTGGAGCAGATGAAAATGCCATAGAAGAACACAGGCACAGACTATACATCACATCTCGGAAATAAGATTGAACAGAAATTCCAAGAAATACAGAGCTGCTACATCAAACAACCAACCTAGGAAACAACCTTCTATCCAGCTGAATCACCATTATCACTTCTGACATCAAGTCGATTCAGAACTCAATCTCCAATGTGGGCAAAATCTATAACTTACCTGAAGATATATTCAGAAAAATCTTCAGCAATCCCATAACTCTCACATCCTCTAGATATGCCACAAATCCATGCAAATACTATCTAAGATAATTACCAAACCATCACAAGTCACTTTTGCGATCAACCAATCCAATATCCAAGATACTGTTCTCTATCCACTAATCCGAACGGTTTATCCTTGATCAACTAATCCATCGAAGAAACAGATCCTCACTGCTGCTTCTGAATTCCACTTCCAGGAAATGCTAAGCCAAAAAGATCTTCCAGCTGGAACACAGAACATCCCGAGCTGCACTGCTAACACAGATGCCAAAGACTTCTTATCCAAAGTTCTTTGAGAAACTCGGACCTCCCAACTAAACACATGCATCCTGCTGAACTCAGCTACAACACCTGAAACAGACAACACCTGAAATAGTCACTGCATCTCATCATGTAGCTACTACTTCCTGAGGTATCAAAATACCATCACTTACTCGCTTCTGCCCAACCGACAGATCCAAATTCTCAAAAATCCGCTCACATAAGCGCAATCAAACTTACACTTCAAAGATGAACTCCGAACCTTAACAGGTTTCCTTCAGAGATCAATAAAATTGTTACACCAAACTACAAAGATTACTTGAGACAGTATTAGGTCTACAGTCTCGACAAATACACTTCCAACCTCAAACATTCAAGCTCCAAACATTGGTAGTCATGTTACACACACCACTACCCCATCTACCTTTATAACTTATATTGGAATACCTGAACAAGTAACCCAACAGATTGGTAGAAATACATACATACAAACATACATACATACATACATACATATATATATATATATAAATTACAAGTACTCTCTCTCAAGAAAGACACCACTACAGAGCCTAGGTATTCACTCAACCTCGCTCTGATGCCAAATGTGACGACCCGACTTTCTACTACCAGAAAATCACATCATCTTTAAGAAAGAAAGGGATAGAAAAGAGAAAAGATAGAGAAGAAGAAAGAAACAACATCAGAATCTAAACAGCGGAAGGAATAAATGATATTAATCACATAATACTTTACATAGTATCATATACATCAGAGATACACAGCTTAATCAATTCATACTAGACAGTTATAGACACCTGTCTAGTTATACAACTCCAAACAACATCTCAGAGAACACACAGCGGAATACTCTATAGCTATATGCAGAAGCCTCCTTCTCCATTGCTCCTCCAGAATTCGTCAAGCCAACCTAAAATCCTAACCTGAATCCCTTGGCTACTCGTAAAAATTTGAGTACCCAAGAGTTTAAGAAAATCAGAATAAACTCCGGGTCAGACATGGGTCTGGTGTGAGTAAACGGTTAAAGTTGCTTAACTTTAAAAACCTTTTGAAAGAAAAGGTATCACGTAAGACTTCCCACACATAAACATGGAAAAGTTTTTACCTTACGCTAACCAGACATTTGATAGGAAATCCGTTGATATTATAATAGTGTATAGGGTTTTCAAGTAAATAAGAAATAGCCGAAATTGTTACATCTATTAAATTCCAGCTACTAGCCACAAAAGTGGGTAATACAATCAAAACCGTTGGCACTTATTGGATTTTGGATTCCATACAATGGCAGGGCTACTGGGGTAACGCCCGTCACAGTACGTGGCCTAGATCACCGTACCGAGGAGCCACCCAAACTCCCCTGCAACACAATGCCGGACCCGTTTCTTACTGAACAGTTCCAAATAAGACAACCCCGACGGTTGTAGCTATTCAACCGTCCATACAGCCGAAATAAAAGGGACCTCTAGACAGGGGTAAATCTTACTCTCCAGTGGGTGCGACCCACGAAGCCTTGTTGCACCTCCCCTGTTTTAGCCATTCCCGGTTGATGAGGCTTGAGCTTATGATTACCTTTATAGGACACATCACTTAGAATGCTCATCGTCCACCTGACGATGTTATGAAAGCATTCAATCCATACAAGTTCGTTCCGGGTTCGAACGAAACCGAAGGCATTATCTCATTACACTCATTTTGGAATCACCCTCAGAGTTAACGACAATAACCCTTGCACTCTAAATCTCCATCTCGAACCTATAAGTGCTATTCCGTCAAACTCATTACGGAATCACCCATAGAGTTATACTGATGTATAGCCCTTACACCTCGAGCCTTCACAAAGCTACATTTTGATTCACGACCTAACGTTATTTGGAATCGATGTGTTTTCGGATATCCAAATATGTAAATCTGATCCCAGTCTCATCGAAATCCAAAGCGTGTCTTTTAAGTTCAAGTTGTTTTAAAGGTTTTAAAACAATTCAATACAGTATCTATATACACACAGATAGATAACTCACAGAACAATAATTGATAATCAGCATTATAAAATAACAGGTAATCCATATTATCAATATCATAATAGATAATTCATATATCAACATCCCAATTGATAATCTATGTAATCATTACAATGCAAACAAGCATTCATATCACACAACCATACTTATCTCATTATTGAGATCACAAAGCATTCAATACAATCAATGTCATCCAATTATTCATAAGCAATGATTCACTCATACCACAATATAATTAATTTAAAATGAATTAAATTAACTATCTCTATCTCTAATTAATTCAAAGTGAATTATATTAATTACCTCATCTCTTAATTAATTTAAAATAAATTAAATTAATTACTTCATCCAAATATATCTTGCTTACCTATTCTTTGATTAAATAAATTAATTAATCATTATCCTAATCAATCAACCTTGATTAATTAACTCTTAATATAATAATTAATCCTTAATAATTCTCGTTAATCATATCAATTAATGATCCTTAATTTATTACTTCCATTGATAAATTAACTTTAATTGATTACATTTTTTCTTGATTAATTACATTAATTAATCATGCTAAATTAATTTCTTTTAATTAAACAACTTAAATACAGTAATTAATTATTCTTAATTACTTCTTAATTACTTTATAAATCCTTTGATTTATTACCCAAGTAATAAACCTTTAATTACTTTAACAAGTAATTACCCATTTAAAATTACTTTCCAATCAGTAATTTAACTAACTCAATTACCTCTGTAATTAATCAATTACTTATCTTAAGTAATTAGCCTTACCAAAACTTATTAAGTAACATACTTAATCATTTATCAAGTGATTATATTTAATCAATTAACAAATTAATTAACTTACTTGATTTCAATCATCTCATAAAACAAAATTGAGTAATTTATCCCTAATTACTCATTAACCCAAATTATTCTTCAATTAACAGATTAATTTCTTCAAATATTAATTAATAAATCTTAATTATTAATCAATCCTTTAATAAAAAGTAATTAATCACTAATTACTTTTATAATTAATTAATTAACCTTAATTAACTAATTAATCAACTCTTAAACATTAATTAATAAACTTAATTATTAATTAACAATCTTAATTACGAATTAATTAATCCATAAATATAATTAATTAATCCTTAATTAAAATTAATTAACCATAAATAAAAATAGTTAATTAATTTTTAATTAACTAGCATTAAATTTAATAATCCTTTAATTATTAATTAAGAAACCCAATTAAAACTTAATAAAACCCTTATTAATTAATTACTATTTTAATTATCCCTTAATTAATTAATTAATAAGTAATTACAATTTAATTAATCATTAGACATTAATTAGATTATCATCTTAATTAATAGTTAATTAAATAAATAGTTACACTTAATTAATTACTTAATTAACCCACTTTAAAATAATAATTAAATAAATTAACTTAAAATTCCTTAATTAACTAACTAATTACAAGTTATTAATACATAATTAATTATTTTAAGATAAAACATTATCTTAAATAAATCTTGAAATCTTTATTTAACTTAATTCATTAATTAAATTAAATAATAAAGAAATCATTAATTAATTTCCTTTAATCATTAAGTTAACAATTCCTAATTCAAGTTAATAAATTATCGTAAACTTTAATTGTAAACTTATAAATCATTTCCACTAATCAATTTAAATAAAACCTTTACTTAAATTCTCTTTATATTCCAAAATAAGATTTGAAATAATATTAAGATTTTAACTTTAAGATATTTAAAACATTATACAAGTTTATTTATAAAAACAATTCAATTTCAAAATCAAAAACTTTAAATTTAACTTAAAATTTTCTTAAAGTTTAAAACTTATTTTATTTTTAAACCAAATTTTAGGTTGAACATAAATTTGGGTTCAACCCATATATATTTGAATTCGTGTAAGAGTGAAATTTCCTTTTGAAACAATCTGCTTTTCTTTTTTTCTTTTTCTTTTTAAAAAACTGCTTTAAATTTTAAAATTTAAAACTGTTAAATCAAACAGTTTAACCTTGTAACTTAAACCACTGTGTCCACGCGAGTAATACCCCGAGCAACATCTAAATGTACTCGAGCTATTCCCCGAGTCTCCTCCCTTATTACCCTAGCCACACTCCAGTACCCAAACCCAAGACAAAACCCAAAACAACAGATATCACCCACCTCCACCGTACAACCTGCACCAGTGCCGGCTTCCCACTGGCCAATGTCGAATCCACCGCCGAGTCATCCAAGCCCCCTACATCCACCTACGAACCACAGAACGACACTTCATGCTTCGAATCAAAATCGAGTACATCGGGTTGAACTGAACCCAAAACCCATCATCGGAAAATCCCAAAATCGTTGCCGCCGATCATCATTAATCGCTACCACTTCGGCCGAAGCTTGCTAACTCATCGCGCATCCTTCCCTCAAACCCCCTTCAAGCTCGATGCAGAGAGGAAGACACGGTAGTTCATTTTACAGTAGAACCAAAACTAGGTTTTAAACTAATCCCTGGCAAAAATTAAACTCCACATTGATTTATAAATACTACAACTATTTTTGCCGCAATCCACCAACATGATTCTTGCTTAAATCAATAACCCGAACAACCCAGACCCATGAATCCACTGAATTTGACCAAAATCCCAATTTCCAGTTAAACCATTTTTCTAGCTTAAAACAAATTTAAAAATTGTGAATTTCCTTTCAAAATTCAAAATTTTCAAAGACACTTAAGTTTCCATAATCATTTTAACCAAATTTAATCCTTGGCATCAAACATTGATGTTAAGTTTTACTGCATTCTTGGTTTCCAGATAAACTTCGAAATCCAGAAATTTTGATCCTTTTTTTTTCTTTCTGTTTATACTTGAGCTAACTTGTTTTAGTTTGAATCTAAGACTTAACAACTTTTGAATAAGTTGTTTTGAAAATTTAAACTTTTTCTCAGATTATATAGTAAAATACAGAGAGGAAAAAAGAATTGAAAATCAACCTGCACAGTTTTAACTAAACAAACCTACTGCATAATCATATATCTACTCAGAGGCATCTCATATACACCATCACTACTTAATTGCAACAGATAATTACTATTTTAAATTTTAATAAAAATTTTACTCACCTCAACCTAGTGCAGAGTTTTAAAGATGACTGGAACAAGAAGCTTGCAAAAGAATTGAAATTGAAGCCTTAAAACAGAAATGCCCACAGCCCCTTTTTAAAAATTGCCATCCAGATTGCATTTTGAAAACTTAGAAACATTTGAGCTTGAAGCTTTAGAATTGAAGCCTTGAGACTTGCATGCACTTGAAGTTTGTGGCAGATACTTGAGTTTGAGGAATTTAAATGCAGATTTTGTTTTGAGGACAACTGCAGGTATGCAGTTTTGAAAGTATTTCCAAGTTTTAAGAAATTTTTTTACATGTTTGAGCATTGATCTGAAAACAATGTTTACATGCATTGATTTGTAAACAGAATGGTTTCAGGCTTTTGTGATAGGAAGTAGTGTTTGAGATTGAGAAATTTCAGATTGCATTTGAACTTGAAAGGTTTACATGATATTGGTTTGAATAGAGGATGAGTTTCAGGTTTTAGATTTAAATTTTGAGGATTTTTTTTCTGAATTTTTGAAGAATGAAAATTTGGCATGGATAATCAAGTTTCTCTTTTTAGACATGAACACAAATGTTTAAAGAAAAGAAAGTGAAGAGATAAGATGATTATATAAGCAAATTTTCAGATTTTACAAACTAAAAAGAAAATTAGAAATAAAAATGGACACTTGTCTCTTTACTTACACAAATGTTTTACACTTGTTATCATAATGTTTAAGAAATGAACATTTGTCAATATTAATTTCTATTCTAATTTGAAAGAAATTTAAAAGCATTTTAAAATTATTTTTCCTAACTACTAATGTGTTTTCTAAATTTTAAAAATTCTTTTCTTATTAAATATCAAATAAACAAATATACTTACACATTTATAAATGTATGTTTAATTTATAAAATACAATCTTTTAAAAAGAAATGAAACCAAATAAAATTTAAATAAAATTATATATAACATTTCAAACTTATTTTAAATGCTATTTCAAAAGCCTTACATTCATTTTATTAAATAAAAACAAATAATATTTTCATAAAAAGAAAATAGAACAAAATCTTATTTCTAATTGAAAACATTCCCTGTGTAATTTAAAACCCAACCATATTATCATTTATTTAAATATGAATGTATACCTTTAAATTCAAATTTATATTCCTTTTCAAAGTCAAAACAAATCAAAATAAATTTAAATAAATATAAACAACTATTTTAAAATAAGCTCATTATTATTTACAAATAATTTATCTTATTTTAAAATCAATTTAAAATACACAGATTTAAATACACAGATATAAATGCATTTTAAACATACTTATAAATTTTGAAAACAATATACCAATTTAGAATTTATTTACATAAATAAAATAATTAATCTTAATATAAAACCAATTTATAACCAAAATTAAAACATTACTTGGTTAATTATATTTTAAAAATAACAATTTATTAATTCAAATAAATTAAATTTAAAGATTATCAACATTTTAAACTCCTGGAAATTCCGGGATATTACAATCCTCCCCCCTTAACAGAATTTCGTCCTCGAAATTTAAAACAAAGATAATCCAAAAATTTATTTTATTTCAACCAATTCAAACATTCATAACAGCCACACACTATCAATCAAACAAACAATTTCATCCAAATAACCAATTCAATCAAACAACACTAGCTATCCCGACACATATCCAGATAAACTTCCTAAAATTATCTCGAGTCTCCCCAGTACAGACACAGGTATACTCGCTCTACTAAACCCAAACTAGCTATACATAAAAGCTACTACTGAGTTCCTATTTAGCTAGATCTATAATCTACCTAAGATACCAGACCAAAGACAAGTCTGATCAACAACTAAAACCTTCACAGAACTACTGGTCTCAAAACCAGGTATGACCAAACACGTACTCTCTCAGAGACACGTGAAATAATTTGAATTTCAGTCTTCCAAACTGGCAATATAACTCCTCAATCCAAAACACTGATCCTACAAAACTCAGAAAAATCCAATATACTTCGGAGCTCAGCTCAAATCTCATTGCTCCCTTTACCAGAGAAAACCTCAACAACATCGAAGTTTCCAACTTTGAATTCCAAATTCTTCCGTTACTTAGCCTCAAAACTTCCTGGATGATCCGGGCTGCCTACAGATCCTTCCTGATCAGCTCAACCTTCGCTGATGCTTCTACAAACAAACTGGATCAACTCACAAACTGATCCTCACAAGATCAATCCAAAAATCAAAACCAAGTTCTACTATCGACAGTAGAAAACAACTTCTCCTATCCGGGAAAGACAGAACAGAATCACTCGCCAACATGCCTCAACTTCTGAAAAATAAATTCAGAAGAAACTCTCTAATCCAAAATACTGCAATTCCCAGTTGCTTCTACTCAAGAACAACTGCCACCTTGCTTCCGCCGCACAACTCTGATCTGGAGCAGATGAAAATGCCATAGAAGAACACAGGCACAGACTAAAAATCACATCTCGGAAATAAGATTCAACAGAAATTCCAAGAAATACAGAGCTGCTACATCAAACAACAAACCTAGGAAACAACCTTCTATCCAGCTGAATCACCATTATCACTTCTGACATCAAGTCGATTCAGAACTCAATCTCCAATGCGGGCAAAATCTATAACTTACCTGAAGATATATGCAGAAAAATCCTCAGCAATCCCATAACTCTCACATCCTCTAGATATGCCACCAATCCAAGCAAAGACTATCTAAGATAATTACCAAACCATCACAAGTTACTTTTGCGATCAACCAATCCAATATCCAAGATACTGTTCTCTCTCTACTAATCCGTACGGTTTATCCTTGATCAACTAATCCATCGAAGAAACAGATCCTCACTGCTGCTTCTGAATTCCACTTCCAGGAAATGCTAAGCCAAAAAGATCTTCCTGCTGGAACACAGAACATCCCGAGCTGCACTGCTAACACAGATACCAAAGACTTCTTATCCAAAGTTCTTTGAGAAACTCGGACCTCCCAACTAAACGCATGCATCCTGCTGAACTCAGCTACAACACCTGAAACAGACAACACCTGAAACAGTCACTGCATCTCATCATGCAGCTACTACTTCCTGAGGTATCAAAATACCATCACTTACTCGCTTCTACCCTACCGACAGATCCAAATTCTCGAAAATTCGCTCACACGAGCGCAATCAAACTTACACTTCAAAGATGAACTCCGAACCTTAACATGTTTCCTTCAGAGATCAATGAAATTCTTACACCAAACTACAAAGATTACTTGAGACAGTATTAGGTCTACAGTCTCGACAAATACACTTCCAACCTCAAACATTCAAACTCCAAACATTGGTAGTCATGTTACACACACCACTACCCCATCTACCTTTATAACTTATATTGGAAAACCTGAACAGGTAACCCAACATATTGGTAGAAATATATATATATATATATATATATATATAAATATAAATTACAAGTACGCTCTCTCAAGAAAGACACCACTACAGAGCCTAGGTATTCACTCAACCTCGCTCTGATGCCAAATGTGACGACCCGACTTTCTACTACCAGAAAATCGCATCATCTTTAAGAAAGAAAGGGATAGAAAAGGGAAAAGATAGAGAAGAAGAAAGAAACAACATCAGAATCTAAACAGCGGAACGAATAAATGATATTAATCACATAATACTTTACATAGTATCATATACATCAAAGATACACAACTTAATCAACTCATACTAGACAGTTATAGACACCTGTCTAGTTATACAACTCCAAACAACATCTCAGAGAACACACAGCGGAATACTCTATAGCTATACGCAGAAGCCTCCTGCTCCATTGCTCCTTCAGAATTCGTCAAGCCAACCTAAAATCCTAACCTGAATCCCTTGGCTACTCGTAAAAATTTGAGTACCCAAGAGTTTAAGAAAAACAGAATAAACTCCGGGTCAGACATAGGTCTGGTGTGAGTAAACGGTTAAAGTTGCTTAACTTTAAAAACCTTTTGAAAGAAAAGGTATCACGTAAGACTCCCCGCACATAAACATGGAAAAGTTTTTACCTTACGCTAACCAGACATTTGATAGGAAATCCGATGATATTATAATAGTGTCTAGGGTTTTCAAGTAAATAAGAAGTAGCCGAAATTGTTACATCTATTAAATTCCAGCTATTAGCCACAAAGGTGGGTAATACAATCAAAACCGTTGGCACTTATTGGATTTTGGATTCCATACAATGGCAGGGCTACTAGGGTACCGCCCGTCATAGTACGTGGCCTAGATCACCGTACCGAGGAGCCATCCTAACTACCCTGCAACACAAAGCCGGACCCGTTCCTTACCGAACAGTTCCAAATAAGACAACCCATATGGTTGTAGCTATTCAACCATCCACACAGCCGAAATAAAAGGGACCTCTAGACAGGGGTAAATCTTACTCTCCAGTGGGTGCGACCCACGAAGCCTTGCTGCACCTCCCCTGTTTTAGCCATTCCCGGTTGATGAGGCGTGAGGTTACGATTACCTTTATAGGACACATCACTTAGAATGCTCAATGTCCACCTGACAATGTTCTAAAAGCATTCAATCCGTACAAGTTCGTTCCGGGTTCGAACGAAACCGAAGGCATTATCTCGTTACACTCATTTTGGAATCACCCTCAGAGTTAAAGACAATAACCCTTGCACTCTAAATCTCCATCTCGAACCTATAAGTGCTATTCCGTCAAACTCATTACGGAATCACCCATAGAGTTATACTGATTTATAGCCCTTACACCTCGAGTCTTCACAAAGCTCCATTTTGATTCACGACCTAATGTTATTTGGAATCGATGTGGTTTTCAGATATCCAAATATGGGAACCCGATCCCGGTCTCATCGAAATCCAAAGCATGTCTTTTAAGTTCAATTTGTTTTAAAGGTTTTAAAACAATTCAATACAGTATCTATATACACACAGATAGATAACTCACAGAACAATAATGGATAATCAGCATTATAAAATAACAGGTAATCCATATTATCAATATCATAATAGATAATTCATATATCAACATCCCAATTGATAATCTATGTAATCATTACAATGCAACCAAGCATTCATATCACACAATCATACTTATCTCATTACTGAGATCACAAAGCATTCAATACAATCAATGTCATCCAATCATTCATAAGCAATGATTCACTCATACCACAATATAATTAATTTAAAATGAATTAAATTAACTATCTCTATCTCTAATTAATTCAAAGTGAAATAAATTAATTACTTCATCTCTTAATTAATTTAAAATAAATTAAATCAATTACTTCATCCAAATATATCTTGCTTACCTATTCTTTGATTAAATAAATTAATTAATCATTATCCTAATCAATCAACCTTGATTAATTAACTCTTAATATAATAATTAATCCTTAATAATTCTCGTTAATCATATCAATTAGTGAACCTTAATTTATTACTTCCATTGATAAATTAACTTTAATTGATTACATTTTTTCTTGATTAATTACATTAATTAATCATGCTTAAATTAATTGCTTTTAATTAATCAACTTAAATACAGTAATTAATTATTCTTAATTACTTCTTAATTACTTTATAAATCATTTGATTATTACCCAAGTAATAAACCTTTAATTACTTTGACAAGTAATTACCCATTTAAAATTACTTTCCAATCAGTAATTTACCTAACTCAATTACCTCTGTAATTAATCAATTACTTATCTTAAGTAATTAGCCTTACCAAAACTTATTAAGTAACATACTTAATCATTTATCAAGTGATTATATTTAATCAATTAACAAATTAATTAACTTACTTGATTTCAATCATCTCATAAAACAAAATTGAGTAATTCATCCCTAATTACTTATTAACCCAAATTATTCTTCAATTAACAGATTAATTATGTTCAAATATTAATTAATAAATCTTAATTATTAATAAATCCTTTAATAAAAAGTAATTAATCACTAATTACTTTTATAATTAATTAATTACCCTTAAATAACTAACTAATCAACTCTTAAACATTAATTAATAAACTTAATTATTAATTAACAATCTTAATTACGAATTAATTAATCCATAATATAATTAATTAATCCTTAATTAAAATTAATTAACCTTAAATAAAAATAGTTAATTAATTTTTAATTAACTAGCATTAAATTTAATAATCCTTTAATTATTAATTAAGAAACCCAATTAAAACTTAATAAAATCATTATTAATTAATTATTATTTTAATTAACCCTTAATTACTTAATTAATAAGTAATTACAATTTAATTAATCATTAGACATTAATTAGATTATCATCTTAATTAATAGTTAATTAAATAAATAGTTATACTTAATTAATTACTTAATTAACCCACTTTAAAATAATAATTAAATAAATTAACTTAAAATTCCTTAATTAACTAACTAATTACAAGTTATTAATACATAATTAATTATTTTAAGATAAAACATTATCTTAAATAAATCTTGAAATCTTTATTTAACTTAATTCATTAATTAAATTAAATAATAAAGAAATCATTAATTAATTTCCTTTAATCATTAAGTTAACAATTCCTAATTCAAGTTAATAAATTATCGTAAACTTTAATTGTAAACTTATAAATCATTTCCACTAATCAATTTAAATAAACCTTTACTTAAATTCTCTTTATATTCCAAAATAAGATTTGAAATAATATTAAGATTTTAACTTTAAGATATTTAAAACATTATACAAGTTTATTTATAAAAACAATTCAATTTCAAAATCAAAAACTTTAAATTTAACTTAAAATTTTCTTAAAGTTTAAAACTTATTTTATTTTTAAACCAAATTTTAGGTTGAACATAAATTTGGGTTCAACCCATATATATTTGAATTCGTGTAAGAGTGAAATTTCCTTTTGAAACAATCTGCTTTTCTTTTTTTCTTTTTCTTTTTAAAAAACTGCTTTAAATTTTAAAATTTAAAACTGTTAAATCAAACAGTTTAACCCTGTAACTTAAACCACTGTGTCCACGCGAGTAATACCCCGAGCAACATCTAAATGTACTCGAGCTATTCCCCGAGTCTCCTCCCTTATTACCCTAGCCACACTCCAGTACCCAAACCCAAGACAAAACCCAAAACAACAGATATCACCCACCTCCACCGTACAACCTGCACCAGTGCCGGCTTCCCACTGGCCAACGTCGAACCCACCGCCGAGTCATCCAAGCCCCCTACATCCACCTACGACCCACAGAACGACACTTCATGCTTCGAATCAAAATCGAGTACATCGGGTTGAACTGAACCCAAAACCCATCATCGGAAAATCCCAAAATCGTTGCCGCCGATCATCATTAATCGCCACCACTTCGGCCGAAGCTTGCTAACTCATCGCGCATCCTTCCCTCAAACCCCCTTCAAGCTCGATGCAGAGAGGAAGACACGGTGGTTCATTTTACAGTAGAACCAAAACTAGGTTTTAAACTAATCCCTGGCAAAAATTAAACTCCACATTGATTTATAAATACTACAACTATTTTTGCCGCAATCCACCAACATGATTCTTGCTTAAATCAATAACACGAACAACCCAGACCCATGAATCCACTGAATTTGACCAAAATCCCAATTTCCAGTTAAACCATTTTTCTAGCTTAAAACAAATTTAAAAATTGTGAATTTCCTTTCAAAATTCAAAATTTTCAAAGACACTTAAGTTTCCATAATCATTTTAACCAAATTTAATCCTTGTCATCAAACATTGATGTTAAGTTTTACTGCATTCTTGGTTTCCAGATAAACTTCGAAATCCAGAAATTTTGATCCTTTTTTTTTTCTTTCTGTTTATACTTGAGCTAACTTGTTTTAGTTTGAATCTAAGACTTAACAACTTTTGAATAAGTTGTTTTGAAAATTTAAACTTTTTCTCAGATTATATAGTAAAATACAGAGAGGAAAAAAGAATTGAAAATCAACCTGCACAGTTTTAACTAAACAAACCTACTGCATAATCATATATCTACTCAGAGGCATCTCATATACACCATCACTACTTAATTGCAACAGATAATTACTATTTTAAATTTTAATAAAAAGTTTACTCACCTCAACCTAGTGCAGAGTTTTAAAGATGACTGGAACGAGAAGCTTGCAAAAGAATTGAAATTGAAGCCTTAAAACAGAAATGCCCACAGCCCCTTTTTAAAAATTGCCTTCCAGATTGCATTTTGAAAACTTAGAAACATTTGAGCTTGAAGCTTTAGAATTGAAGCCTTGAGACTTGCATGCACTTGAAGTTTGTGGCAGATACTTGAGTTTGAGGAATTTAAATGCAGATTTTGTTTTGAGGAAAACTGCAGGTATGCAGTTTTGAAAGTATTTCCAAGTTTTAAGAAAATGTTTTACATGTTTGAGCATTGATCTGAAAACAATGTTTACATGCATTGATTTGTAAACAGAATGGTTTCCGGCTTTTGTGATAGGAAGTAGTGTTTGAGATTGAGAAATTTCAGATTGCATTTGAACTTGAAAGGTTTACATGATATTGGTTTGAATAGAGGATGAGTTTCAGGTTTTAGATTTAAATTTTGAGGATTTTTTTTCTGAATTTTTGAAGAATGAAAATTTGGCATGGATAATCAAGTTTCTCTTTTTAGACATGAACACAAATGTCTAAAGAAAAGAAAGTGAAGAGATAAGATGATTATATAAGCAAATTTTCAGATTTTACAAACTAAAAAGAAAATTAGAAATAAAAATGGACACTTGTCTCTCTACTTACACAAATGTTTTACACTTATTATCATAATGTTTAAGAAATGAACATTTGTCAATATTAATTCTATTCTAATTTGAAAGAAATTTAAAAGCATTTTAAAATTATTTTTCCTAACTACTAATGTGTTTTCTAAATTTTAAAAATTCTTTTCTTATTAAATATCAAATAAACAAATATACTTACACATTTATAAATGTATGTTTAATTTATAAAATACAATCTTTTAAAAAGAAATGAAACCAAATAAAATTATATATAACATTTCAAACTTATTTTAAATGCTATTTCAAAAGCCTTACATTCATTTTATTAAATAAAAACAAATAATATTTTCATAAAAAGAAAATAGAACAAAATCTTATTTCTAATTGAAAACATTCCCTATGTAATTTAAAACCCAACCATATTATCATTTATTTAAATATGAATGTATACCTTTAAATTCAAATTTATATTCCTTTTCAAAGTCAAAACAAATCTAAATAAATTTAAATAAATATAAACAATTATTTTAAAATAAGCTCATTATTATTTACAAATAATTTATCTTATTTTAAAATCAATTTAAAATACACAGATTTAAATACACAGATATAAATGCATTTCAAACATACTTATAAATTTTGAAAACAATATACCAATTTGGAATTTATTTACATAAATAAAATAATTAATCTTAATATAAAACCAATTTATAACCAAAATTAAAACATTACTTGGTTAATTATATTTTAAAAATAACAATTTATTAATTCAAATAAATTAAATTTAAAGATTATCAACATTTTAAACTCCTGGAAATTCCGGGATATTACAATCCTCCCCCCTTAACAGAATTTCGTCCTCGAAATTTAAAACAAAGATAATCCAAAAATTTATTTTATTTCAACCAATTCAAACATTCATAACAGCCACACACTATCAATCAAACAAACAATTTCATCCAAATAACCAATTCAATCAAACAACACTAGCTATCCCGACACATATCCAGATAAACTTCCTAAAATTATCTCGAGTCTCCCCAGTACAGACACAGGTATACTCGCTATACTAAACCCAAACTAGCTATACATAAAAGCTACTACTGAGTTCCTATTTAGCTAGATCTATAATCTACCTAAGATACCAGACCAAAGACAAGTCTGATCAACAACTAAAACCTTCACAGAACTACTGGTCTCAAAACTAGGTATGACCAAACACGTACTCTCTCAGAGACACGTGAAATAATTTGAATTTCAGTCTTCCAAACTGGCAATATAACTCCTCAATCCAAAACACTGATCCTACAAAACTCAGAAAAATCCAATATACTTCGGAGCTCACCTCAAATCTCATTGCTCCCTTTACCAGAGAAAACCTCAACAACATCGAAGTTTCCAACTTTGAATTCCAAATTCTTCCGTTACTTAGCCTCAAAACTTCCTGGATGATCCGGGCTGCCTACAGATCCTTCCTGATCAGCTCAACCTTCGCTGATGCTTCTACAAACAAACTGGATCAACTCACAAACTGATCCCCACAAGATCAATCCAAAAATCAAAACCAAGTTCTACTATCGACAGTAGAAAACAACTTCTCCTATCCGGGAAAGAAAGAACAGAATCACTCGCCAACATGCCTCAACTTCTGAAAAATAAATTCAGAAGAAACTCTCTAATCCAAAATACTACAATTCCCAGTTGCTTCTACTCAAGAACAACTGCCACCTTGCTTCCGCTGCACAACTCTGATCTGGAGCAGATGAAAATGCCATAGAAGAACACAGGCACAGACTAAAAATCACATCTCGGAAATAAGATTCAACAGAAATTCCAAGAAATACAGAGCTGCTACATCAAACAACCAACCTAGGAAACAACCTTCTATCCAGCTGAATCACCATTATCACTTCTGACATCAAGTCGATTCAGAACTCAATCTCCAATGCGGGCAAAATCTATAACTTACCTGAAGATATATGCAGAAAAATCCTCAGCAATCCCATAACTCTCACATCCTCTAGATATGCCACCAATCCAAGCAAAGACTATCTAAGATAATTACCAAACCATCACAAGTTACTTTTGCGATCAACCAATCCAATATCCAAGATACTGTTCTCTCTCTACTAATCCGTACGGTTTATCCTTGATCAACTAATCCATCGAAGAAACAGATCCTCACTGCTGCTTCTGAATTCCACTTCCAGGAAATGCTAAGCCAAAAAGATCTTCCTGCTGGAACACAGAACATCCCGAGCTGCACTGCTAACACAGATACCAAAGACTTCTTATCCAAAGTTCTTTGAGAAACTCGGACCTCCCAACTAAACACATGCATCCTGCTGATCTCAGCTACAACACCTGAAACAGACAACACCTGAAATAGTCACTGCATCTCATCATGCAGCTACTACTTCCTGAGGTATCAAAATACCATCACTTACTCGCTTCTACCCTACCGACAGATCCAAATTCTCGAAAATTCGCTCACACGAGCGCAATCAAACTTACACTTCAAAGATGAACTCCGAACCTTAACATGTTTCCTTCAGAGATCAATGAAATTCTTACATCAAACTACAAAGATTACTTGAGACAGTATTAGGTCTACAGTCTCGACAAATACACTTCCAACCTCAAACATTCAAACTCCAAACATTGGTAGTCATGTTACACACACCACTACCCCATCTACCTTTATAACTTATATTGGAAAACCTGAACAGGTAACCCAACATATTGGTAGAAATATATATATATATATATATATATATATTACTAGTACGCTCTCTCAAGAAAGACACCACTATAGAGCGTAGGTATTCACTCAACCTCGCTCTGATGCCAAATGTGACGACCCGACTTTCTACTACCAGAAAATCGCATCATCTTTAAGAAAGAAAGGGATAGAAAAGGGAAAAGATAGAGAAGAAGAAAGAAACAACATCAGAATCTAAACAGCGGAACGAATAAATGATATTAATCACATAATACTTTACATAGTATCATATACATCAAAGATACACAACTTAATCAACTCATACTAGACAGTTATAGACACCTGTCTAGTTATACAACTCCAAACAACATCTCAGAGAACACACAGCGGAATACTCTATAGCTATACGCAGAAGCCTCCTGCTCCATTGCTCCTTCAGAATTCGTCAAGCCAACCTAAAATCCTAACCTGAATCCCTTGGCTACTCGTAAAAATTTGAGTGCCCAAGAGTTTAAGAAAAACAGAATAAACTCCGGGTCAGACATGGGTCTGGTGTGAGTAAACGGTTAAAGTTGCTTAACTTTAAAAACCTTTTGAAAGAAAAGGTATCACGTAAGACTCCCCGCACATAAACATGGAAAAGTTTTTACCTTACGCTAACCAGACATTTGATAGGAAATCCGATGATATTATAATAGTGTCTAGGGTTTTCAAGTAAATAAGAAGTAGCCGAAATTGTTACATCTATTAAATTCCAGCTATTAGCCACAAAAGTGGGTAATACAATCAAAACCGTTGGCACTTATTGGATTTTGGATTCCATACAATGGCAGGGCTACTGGGGTACCGCCCGTCACAGTACGTGGCCTAGATCACCGTACCGAGGAGCCATCCTAACTCCCCTGCAACACAAAGCCAGACCCGTTCCTTACCGAACAGTTCCAAATAAGACAACCCATACGGTTGTAGCTATTCAACCATCCACACAGCCGAAATAAAAGGGACCTCTAGACAGGGGTAAATCTTACTCTCCAGTGGGTGCGACCCACGAAGCCTTGCTGCACCTCCCATGTTTTAGCCATTCCCGGTTGATGAGGCGTGAGGTTACGATTACCTTTATAGGACACATCACTTAGAATGCTCATTGTCCACCTGACAATGTTCTGAAAGCATTCAATCCATACAAGTTCGTTCCGGGTTCGAACGAAACCGAAGGCATTATCTCGTTACACTCATTTTGGAATCACCCTCAGAGTTAAAGACAATAACCCTTGCACTCTAAATCTCCATCTCGAACCTATAAGTGCTTCAAACTCATTACGGAATCACCCACAGAGTTATATTGATTTATAGCCCTTACACCTCGAGTCTTCACAAAGCTCCATTTTGATTCACGACCTAATGTTATTTGGAATCGATGTGGTTTTCAGATATCCAAATATGGGAACCCGATCCCGGTCTCATCGAAATCCAAAGCATGTCTTTTAAGCTCAAGTTGTTTTAAAGGTTTTAAAACAATTCAATACAGTATCTATATACACACAGATAGATAACTCACAGAACAATAATTGATAATCAGCATTATAAAATAACAGGTAATCCATATTATCAATATCATAATAGATAATTCATATATCAACATCCCAATTGATAATCTATGTAATCATTACAATGCAACCAAGCATTCATATCACACAATCATACTTATCTCATTACTGAGATCACAAAGCATTCAATACAATCAATGTCATCCAATCATTCATAAGCAATGATTCACTCATACCACAATATAATTAATTTAAAATGAATTAAATTAACTATCTCTATCTCTAATTAATTCAAAGTGAAATAAATTAATTACTTCATCTCTTAATTAATTTAAAATAAATTAAATCAATTACTTCATCCAAATATATCTTGCTTACCTATTCTTTGATTAAATAAATTAATTAATCATTATCCTAATCAATCAACCTTGATTAATTAACTCTTAATATAATAATTAATCCTTAATAATTCTCGTTAATCATATCAATTAGTGAACCTTAATTTATTACTTCCATTGATAAATTAACTTTAATTGATTACATTTTTTCTTGATTAATTACATTAATTAATCATGCTTAAATTAATTGCTTTTAATTAATCAACTTAAATACAGTAATTAATTATTCTTAATTACTTCTTAATTACTTTATAAATCATTTGATTATTACCCAAGTAATAAACCTTTAATTACTTTGACAAGTAATTACCCATTTAAAATTACTTTCCAATCAGTAATTTACCTAACTCAATTACCTCTGTAATTAATCAATTACTTATCTTAAGTAATTAGCCTTACCAAAACTTATTAAGTAACATACTTAATCATTTATCAAGTGATTATATTTAATCAATTAACAAATTAATTAACTTACTTGATTTCAATCATCTCATAAAACAAAATTGAGTAATTCATCCCTAATTACTTATTAACCCAAATTATTCTTCAATTAACAGATTAATTATGTTCAAATATTAATTAATAAATCTTAATTATTAATAAATCCTTTAATAAAAAGTAATTAATCACTAATTACTTTTATAATTAATTAATTACCCTTAAATAACTAACTAATCAACTCTTAAACATTAATTAATAAACTTAATTATTAATTAACAATCTTAATTACGAATTAATTAATCCATAATATAATTAATTAATCCTTAATTAAAATTAATTAACCTTAAATAAAAATAGTTAATTAATTTTTAATTAACTAGCATTAAATTTAATAATCCTTTAATTATTAATTAAGAAACCCAATTAAAACTTAATAAAACCATTATTAATTAATTATTATTTTAATTAACCCTTAATTACTTAATTAATAAGTAATTACAATTTAATTAATCATTAGACATTAATTAGATTATCATCTTAATTAATAGTTAATTAAATAAATAATTATACTTAATTAATTGCTTAATTAACCCACTTTAAAATAATAATTAAATAAATTAACTTAAAATTCCTTAATTAACTAACTAATTACAAGTTATTAATACATAATTAATTATTTTAAGATAAAACATTATCTTAAATAAATCTTGAAATCTTTATTTAACTTAATTCATTAATTAAATTAAATAGTAAAGTAATCATTAATTAATTTCCTTTAATCATTAATTTAACAATTCCTAATTCAAGTTAATAAATTATCTTAAACTTTAATTGTAAACTTATAAATCATTTCCACTAATCAATTTAAATAAAACCTTTACATAAATTCTCTTTATATTCCAAAATAAGATTTGAAATAATATTAAGATTTTAACTTTAAGATATTTAAAACATTATACAAGTTTATTTATAAAAACAATTCAATTTCAAAATCAAAAACTTTAAATTTAACTCAAAATTTTCTTAAAGTTTGAAACTTATTTTATTTTTAAACCAAATTTTAGGTTGAACATAAATTTGGGTTCAACCCATATAAATTTGAATTCGTGTTAGAGTGCAATTTCCTTTTGAAACAATCTGCTTTTCTTTTTTTCTTTTGTTTTTAAAAAAAACTACTTTAAATTTTAAAATTTAAAACTGTTAAATCAAACAGCTTAACCCTACAACTTAAAGCACTGTGTCCACGCGAGTAATACCCCGAGCCACATCCAAATGTACTCGAGCTATTCCCCGAGTCTCCTCCCTTATTACCCTAGCTACACTCCAGTACCCAAACCCAAGACAAAACCTAAAACAACAAATATCACCCACCTCCACCGTGCAACCTACACCAGTGCAGGCTTCCCTCTGGCCAATGTCGAACCCACCGCCGAGTCATCCAAGCCCCCTACATCCACCTACGAGCCACAGAACGACACTTCATGCTTTGAATCAAAAAACGAGTACATCAGGTTGAACTGAACCCAAAACCCATCATCGAAAAACCCCAAAATCGTTGCCGCCGATCATCACTAATCGCCACCACTTCGGTTGAAGCTTGCTAACTCATCGCGCATCCTTCCCTCAAACCCCCTTCAAGCTCGATGCAGAGAGGAAGACACAGTGGTTCATTTTACAGTAAAATCAAAACTAGGTTTTAAACTAATCCCTGGCAAAAATTAAACTCCACATTGATTTATAAATACTACAACTATTTTTGCCGCAATCCACCAACATGATTCTTGCTTAAATCAAAAACCCGAAAAACCCAGACCCATGAATCCACTGAATTTCACCAAAATCCCAATTTCCAGTTGAACCAATTTTCTAGCTTAATACAAATTTGAAAATTGTGAATTTCCTTTCAAAATTCAAAATTTTCAAAGACACTTAAGTTTCCATAATCATTTTAAACAAATTTAATCCTTGGTATCAAACATTGGTGTTAAGTTTTACTGCATTCTTGGTTTCCAGATAAACTTCAAAATCCAGAAACTTTGATCCTTTTTTTTCTTTCTGTTTATACTTGAGCTAACTTGTTTTAGTTTGAATCTAAGACTTAACAACTTTTGAATAAGTTGTTTTGAAAATTTAAACTTTGTGTCAGATTATATAGTAAAATACAGAGAGGGAAAAGGAATTGAAAATCAACCTGCACAGTTTAACTAAACAAACCTACTGCATAATCATATATCTACTCAGAGGCATCTCATATACACCATCCCTACTTAATTGCAACAGATAATTACTATTTTAAATTTTAATAAAAAGTTTACTCACCTCAAACTAGTGCAGAGTTTTAAAGATGACTGGAACAAGAAGCTTGCAAAAGAATTAAACTTGAAGCCTTAAGACTGAAATGCCCACAGCCCCTTTTTAAAAATTGCCTTCCAGATTGCATCTTGAAAACTTAGAAACATTTGAGCGTGAAGCTTTAGAAACTAAAGCCTTGAGACTTGCATGCACTTGAAGTTTGTGGCAGATACTTGAGTTTGAGGAATTTAAATGCAGAATTTGTTTTGAGGAAAACTGCAGGTATGCAGTTTTGAAAGCATTTCTAGGTTTTAAGAAAATGTTTTACATGTTTGAGCATTGATCTGAAAACAATGTTTACATGCATTGATTTGTAAATAGAATGGTTTCAGGCTTTTGTGATAGGAAGTAGTGTTTGAGATTGAGAAATTTCAGATTGCATTTGAACTTGAAAGGTTTACATGATATTGGTTTGAATAGAGGTTGAGTTTCAGGTTTTAGATTTAAATTTTGAGGATTTTTTTTTTTGAATTTTTGAAGAATGAAAATTTGGCATGGATAATCAAGTTTCTCCTTTTAGACATGAACACAAATGTTTAAAGAAAAGAAAGTGAAGAGATAAGATGATTATATAAGCAAATTTTCAGATTTTACAAACTAAAAAGAAAATTAGAAATAAAAATGGACACTTGTCTCTTTACTTACACAAATGTTTTACACTTGTTATCATAATGTTTAAGAAATGAACATTTGTCAATATTAATTTCTATTCTAATTTTAAAGAAATTTAAAAGCATTTTAAAATTATTTTTCCTAATTACTAATGTGTTTTCTAAATTTTAAAAATGCTTTTCTTATTAAATATCAAATAAACAAATATACTTACACATTTATAAATGTAGGTTTAATTTATAAAATACAATCTTTTAAAAAGAAATGAAACCAAATAAAATTTAAATAAAATTATATATAACATTTCAAACTTATTTTAAATGCTATTTCAAAAGCCTTACATTCATTTTATTAAATAAACATAAATAATATTTTCATAAAAAGAAAAATAGAACAAAATCTTATTTCTAATTGAAAACATTACCTATGCAATTTAAAACCCAACCATATTATCATTTATTTAAATATGAATATATACCTTTAAATTCAAATTTATATTCCTTTTCAAAGTCAAAATAAATCTAAATAAATTTAAATAAATATAAACAACTATTTTAAAATAAGCTCATTATTATTTACAAATAATTTATCCTATTTTAAAATCAATTTAAAATACACAGATATAAATGCATTTTAAACATACTTATAAATTGAAAACAATATACCAATTTAGAATTTATTTACACAAATAAAATAATTAATCTTAATACAAAATCAATTTATAACCAAAATTAAAACACTACTTAGTTAATTATATTTTGAAAATAACAATTTATTAATTCAAATAAATTAAATTAAAAGATTATCAACATTTTAAACTACTGGAAATTCCTGGATATTACAGTTGAGTTTTGAATTTTCCTTGGAGTGTGATGTGAAACCCGAAGTAAAGCAAGTTTTAAACTTAAGTGGGAAGGTTATTAATATGAAGTTTAAAATTTGAGTGGGAATTCAAATTGTGTAAATTGACTGGATTAAGTAAATTGAATTTAACTTTAGGAAAGTTAAATAATTTAATGGACAACCTGATTTGGAAATTTCAATATGAAATTGGGATTTAATATGGAAAGTTAAATGGTTAATTTGAATTGGGAGTTTGTGTGATCTCAAAATGGGTTTGAGATCTGTAAATTGAAATGGATGAATATTTTAAAATAATTGGATAATATTACCTTATTATTAATAATCTTTAAACTGTGAGTTGGATTTGTTTAAAGAAATGGGGTGTGGTAATATATCCATTATTAAGATAAAATGGAATCATTTTGGACTTAAGAATTAAATGTTTAAGATAAAATTGTTTTGAATTCTTATTTGAACTTTGAAATAAGAAAGTAAAGATAATTTAAAATAGAATTTTGAGAATTGGACTCTGAATTAAACTGTTTAAAGATTTGGATTATCGATTTAAAAAAAAAAAGGTTAATCTGATTTAAGGGGTTAAATCAACACTTCGGAATTTAACTCGAATTTATATAATTCGAGATGGGTTAAAGTTGAGATATAGATTTTATTAGTTCAAATTGAATTTAGTTTGAATTAATTAGAATTGAAGATGGATAAGTACAAAATTTAAATGGAAAATTTGAATTGGATTAATTTGAAATAAAATCAAAGATTGAATGAGTTCAAATTCAAACGAGAATTGGGACTAATTCATAGAAATTGAAATGATTTGAAATTGAAGTGGATTCAATTTGAAATTAGTCTAAATCAATTTGAGTAATTTGGAATTGTAGTTAAAATTGAATATGTAAAAATCAAATGGAATTTGATTTGAAGTTGGAAAGAAATCAAGATTAATTCAAGTTGAATTGGGGATAAATCAAGTTCAAGGGAATTTGAAGTTATTCAAATTGGAATTGAGTCAATTTAAATGGACGTGGAAATTTAAATTGAATTGATTGGAAATGGAGGTTGGGAATTGAACAGTTTTGACCATGGACTATTTTCAAAATAAATTGTTTTAATATAAATCTATTTTTTCCAAACTATTTACTATACAACTTTTCTTTTTAAATTCCAAAACTATCTTATATTTGCTTAACAACTACTTTCGAAACTATTACTATTTTACAACTATTTTATAAATTAATTACTACTTTCCAACTACTTCATAACTAGTTACTATTTTACCACTAATTTGCAATTATTTTACTATTTTTTCAACTATTTTACAATTACTTAACTATTTTACAGCTATTTTACAAACTAATAATTATTTTTCAACTACTTGTCTATTTTTAAAATTTTCAAGCTATTTGCTAATTATAAATTGGTCGGAGTTCAAACTGTTATTGATTAATACCCAACTGAGGTAAGAACTGAGGTAAGAATTCAAGTGATAATCCAAATAGGGATTAAAGGCAAATGTGAATAAGTGAATAAAATTAAAGTGAGGATGAATAGAAAGGGAATTTATTTGGCTAATAATCAATGAAGTTAATACATAGGATGTACGTATATTATTCTATTCGCATAGTGATTTGATCTAGATTCGAGTACATAATTTCGAGATAGTTTTGTCGATCCGAGTTGGGATTTTTCACTCGATTTTCAACGGCGAACCTGGATATGGATTGTTGATTGGTTCTGGATATTCTCTATCATAGTTATGGCCATGCAAGGAGAATGACGGTTTCTGATCAAGAAACCAGATCTGAGTCCGCACTAGGAAGTCGGATGGACGATACTAGTTCGGAAGTGAAATTGTGTGATCGAGTGAGTGATCAGATTGATATAGCGTACAGATTTGAATAAAATTGATACTGGGAATTTGTGAATAAGAAATGTGAAAGGGTTTTTGAAATGGAAGGAATATTTTATGAAATATACAATGAATAAAGGTGGAAATTGGATATTTCTATGGTAAAAATTTACTTTATGGAAGTGAGTAAATTTCGTAAGTGGCTTTATAAAAGAGTGATCAAATTTGAGTATTTGATTTAGAGTAAACAAAGTTATACGTCTTTGTTATATAACATAAAACTCCCTTTGTTGAATCTGTAGCCAGAAGGAAATTGTTTTAGAAAGTATTTAAAGTATAAAAAGGGTTTTATACATGTTTGAAATGATCCAAAGATTTTTATCAAGGATTATATATATATATATATATATATACACATATATATATTTATATATAAAGGATCTTATGAGAATTTCGGATAAAGGTTTTGGGAACCTTTGGATTGGAAATGCTTTTTATTTTTGGGTAAAATCAATATTAGAATTTGGAAAGCCTAGTTTGAGAATTATCGATTTTGGGATAATCAATTTTATGTAAAGGAGCTTTATATGAGATTCATACTAGATGTATGATTTGGAAGATGTTGTATGTGTATAGTATAAAGTGTTTTGAAAATGGCTCTGGGGAAAAAGGCGCTCCCTTGGAATGAACTTCCCAGGAGTACCACAAGGTGGTACTGCCTTGAACCCTAAGAGGGGTTCTAAAGTTGATCCTGTGAGGAGTCCGGACAAAACTAGTTCCTGAGAATTATGTGTAGTGTGTAGCAGAAGTCGAGGGTGCTGATGCCTATAAAGGCATTTGGGTTATGCTATGACGAAAGTGTAACTCGATGTCACTACGATCTACTACAGAACATAGCGAAAGTCTGTTTGCCGCTGAGAGCCAACAGTCTACGTTTGATTTTAAATCGGTAGGCTGCGACCTATGGTAACATAGCAAAAGTCGTGTGTGCTGCTGAGAGCCAACAGTCCGCATTTGATTTTACATCAGTAGACTGCGACCTATGTGGGGTTGGAGAAGTTTCATTTTGACAGCGAAAATCGAGAGCGCTGATGCCTACAGTTACATGCACTTTTGTTGTGATGGCAACGTAACCCTGGAATGTAACTGCGATCTGTTGTGGGTTCCATGGCGTAATCGAGGGGTGCAGAGTGCCTACACTTACATGGACTTTTGCTGCGATGGCAACGTAACCCAGGATGTAACTGCGACCATGGATGGGGGTAATGATTTCCAGAGCATTCTCACCAAGGATATTTTCTCTATTTTCAAAAACTATATTCTATATTTTTAATAAAATTATTTTTTAAAGTATTTTCACTGGATGTTGAAAACGGGACTGCCAAGCACTTATTGATTTTCAGTCGTACGCCTGATTAACGTGTGACCGAATTTCTATGAGAACAAGGATGGACTTGTTGAGACATCGAGTTATAAAAGTATTTTATAAAAACTATTTTAGTAATATTATATAGATTTTTAAAGCATTTAAAAAATGATCAAAGAAAATTTATCTGAATTTAAGCATTTTAATAATTTTGGCTTCGTTCCTTTTTTAGGACGAAAATATTCAAGGGGGAAGGAATGTGACGACCTGGGTTTTTGACGGCGGTTAATTGGGTAATTAGCTATTTTATTATTATTGAGATATTAATTTATTAAGTCGAACAAGTAAATTTCTGATATTAAAATGTCTGAATATATATAAATTAATTTAAAAACTATATTAAATGTGTATGAATTCCCAGATATGATGAGTCCTATAAAAAATATATTTTATATACACTTCACCATTTAAATTCAAGATAAAATATCCACAAATACATCTACAAATATAGACAAATTTTATGATGTTTAGAGATAAATATATAAGTACATAAATGAGGATTAAAGGTATATAAGTATGTGTGTGTGTGTATATATATATAATGGTTAGATGAAAGAGTGGACAGGTAAATGAACATGTTGAGAAACATTGTATATAAAAGTTACGAAGGGATATGTATGCACATATCAATTCATACATATGTACATGTAAACAAAAGAGGGAACATAACAATTAATGCAAGCACCCATTTAATCAAATTAGCATGAAAACAAATAAAATCACTAGAAATGAGGAAATCTAATCAAGTCAAAAGGGAAATCAGGATAAGATTATAAAGTAAGACAAGGAAGTAAAATAAAAATGTAAATATTTGAAAGCCTGTACAGCTACACCCATTCTTCATATATAAAGGCCCTGCCTTTGCCCATACCGTTGTCATTCGAGCAAGATAACAAAAAACAAAAGTAATACAAGCTGCCATTAAGAATTAGAGAAACACGAAACCAAAAACACTCAAGCTTAAAGCAAAAGAAGATCAAAGAAAAAAAAGAAGCATAACCAAGCAATAGAGTTTCTTTCTCAAAGAACCGTGAGTAATCTAACCCAATCTCCTCTGTTTTTTTTAGAAATGCCTATGAGCAAACAATTAAATTAAACTTAAGTAACAAATATCTCTTGCATGTGAATTACTATGTTGATGGTTGCTTAGCATGTATGTTTGAAAATGTGTATGCATGTTTGTTTTAAGTTCTGAAACATGTTTATATGAATGAAGATTGTTTGCATATGTATGCTCTTTGTATATTTGTATTTGTTGAATGTGCACATCTATGTTTCTCTGTTTCCAGGATACAGAGTTAAGATAAAATCAAAAATCCAATCTCTTTTTAATAAATCACCGTTAGGATTTGAATTTCAAACAAAATAGTTTAGTTAAACCATAATCAAGTACTACAAATACATACAAGTATATTAGTTGAAAATATGCTTGCATCTGGGATAAATACAGTAGCAATCTAAATATTATGATAAAATCAAATGTGGAATTTTATTGGTTCAAGTATGTATCTTGAATTGTCTTTGAAATTTAGGATTTTTAAAACAAAAATCATGATTTTTAGTTGGAAATTCTGTGAATGTCGGGGCTTTGGTTGAGGCAAGGATGATAATCAGGGATATTGGCAAAAATAGTCAAGTGGTGTCTGGATCGTTGTGGTGAATGGGCGATGCCGATCTAGGGTTTAGATTGTGGTTGAATTTCTCGAATCGAATGCGATATTGATGTTGAATCGAGTTAGATAGGAAGATGGTGTAGTGGAGTGTAGGGCTCTGGTGATGGTGAGGGTTCAAGGGTGTAACGACCCGAAATTTTCAAACCCGAAAATTCCATATAGTTATGAAAAGAAAAAAGAGATAGAAGAAGAAGAAGAAGAACAGAACACCAAACATCTCACATTCGCAGCGGATAAAATATAATAATAAATAATAACAGTTTACAAAAGGATACTACATCTCCCGATTACATTTAATATACATCAGAGTTTCACAGATATACAGTCACTGAATATATACAATTATCATGTACTCAGATTAACAATAATATATGTACAGCGGGAATACTCTATACGCTATTGCCATCCAGCTCGCCTCCTGAGCTCCAGAACGTCCTTACCTGAAAATCTGTAATACTCAGTCTGACCCGAGCATTACATCAAAGTAACACCCGGGTCAAGCTGGAAACCAGCCTGAGTAAACCCATCTAACAAGGAATACAAAAGTATACAACTCATATAAAACCCGGGTAACTCGAACCAATTCACAAGCTCACAATCTGTTATGGACATCACTTATTTCACACATAAGTTTTCTAATTTCCGAATTCAAATTAATTGCCCAATTCAATTAAATCATTTCATTCCAGCCAAAAGAATTTACATGTCAATCTATAAACTTTCGAAGTGGTTTCAGGTATTTCCTAATACCTGACCTCGGTCTCTTCGAGTCTCAGGTCATCCTAACTCATGTTATCCAAATGAAATACATGACATTTCATATCAGAGATATCAACTCATTCATAGCATCCAATACCATTCAATCATTCATAAGAAAAGCTTAATCCCATACAAATCAATTCAATTGATTCTAATTGAATTTCGAACCTCAATCACTTAGAATAATTCTAATTCAATTAATTAATCAATCAATCCTAATTCATCTCAATTAATCACCCTGGATTAATTATCTTTCAATTATATTTAAGTAATTATCTTTAATTAATTTCACGATATTAATTATTCTTAACCAAATCAATAAGTAATCTTAATTACTTATAAATTAATTAACTATATTAATTACATTAATCCTTAATTATTTATATTAATTAATTTCTCATAAGTCGTTTATTATTGATTAATTAATCTTAATCAGTCAGACTTTAATCACATCATTGATTATACAATTAATGATTTCTAATTACATTTCAATTTATCCTAATATAAATTAATTTCATTAAATAATTAATCATTAATTAAACCGCAAATATTAATCACTCTTGATTTACCTCATCCTGTACTTATCTGCCTTTTTTATTTACTTCATTAAATTAATCAATTACATCAAGTAATTTTCCTTATATCAATTTCATCCAGAAATTTATCCATTAATTACTTTACTAAGTAATTACACTTATCAATCTCATTAGGTAATTATACTTAATCAATTACCAAGCGACTATCTTTAATCTATTTATAACCGGGTAGTTCATCCCTAAATTATTCTATAAACCAATTAATTAATAAACCTTAATTACCAATTAATCTTCTTCAATAAAAGGTAATCAATCCTTAATTACTTTTATAGTTAATTAATTTACCTTTAATTAACTGATAAATTATCCATTATCTATTGATTAATAACCTTAATTATTAATCTATATTTCATAATACAAATTAATAAGTTCATAATCACTTTTATAATAGTTCAACCAAATTTAAATTTAAATTTTAAAACTAGCTTTCATAAAACCTTTTTAAAACGTTCCTATCCTTGCTTCGGGTTTAGCCCGTTACTGACTCGAGCATTGACATGAGTTTCTCTTCTTCATCCTTCCTTATTGTTATTTCATCTTTATTTAAGTTGAGTTATGTTTTAGGTAAAAACAAAAAAAGGAAGGTTGAACTCACACGAACTCTGGTTCCAACCTGACATACCCTTCTTCCAACTCAAGAAACCCCTCACGTTGCTCTCGAAAACAAAAACCCAAACACGAAGCTACACCGTACACGTGCATAATCCATCAACGGCACTGCCACCTTCAGCCACTCGCTCAACCTCACGACGTCGAATCCCCCTGATCAATTCCGATACTCGAACGGCTGTTGCAAAACCCAAAACGGAAATGAGTCTTCCAGTTGAAAACGGAAACTCACCACCATCGTAAAAAACTCCTCGATCCACCACCTCCGATCACCGGGCCCTCCGAGACTTTGCCAACAACCCCACAAGACTCCAC
This sequence comes from Allium cepa, assembly GCA_030765085.1. Taxonomy (NCBI): domain Eukaryota; kingdom Viridiplantae; phylum Streptophyta; class Magnoliopsida; order Asparagales; family Amaryllidaceae; genus Allium; species Allium cepa. Next base: position 64,437,636 of record CM060929.1, read on the forward strand.
GTAGCTCTTTCCCAATCCATGTGCAACTCGATGCATCATAGGGAACACAACGACAAATTTTCCCAGCCTCGAAAGGACTAGGGTTAAAATCTCAACTTGCCAATCGCCGACGCCACGGCAACCATTTCCGCCTCCGACCATTTTTCCCAACCTCGCCGTACCTTCCCCTATCTCCAGACCAAACCCTGCCCACACAGCAACAGTCGATCACCAAAAACACTCAAAAACTCACATTCCAGTAAACACTGAATTTCACTCTCAAAACCCATTAAAAAAATTTGATTTTTATTTTAAAATTCCTCATTTTCGATATGGATTCAAGTTATAAACCTGAATCAAAAATCCATGATGATGGATTTCATCATACTTTTAAACTTTCTTCTGTTCTAACTTGTTCCATGTATATTTCCAACTTATTTTGCTTGAAACAAAAATTTAGGCTTTAGATTAGGAATAAACAAAACATAAGTCATTTGAATCTCCAATCCTAATAAAGATCAGTGGAGTAGGTTGGGCTTTTGATCAAAATTTTAAATTTGCAGAACCATGAACAAACATGATTCAATATAATAGACATACACACTCACCAGTATTCATACCACAGAGATACTCATATATATGCACGACCAAGCATTATTCCCTTTAACTTCACAGACAAACAGAATTTTTTTTACTTAGATTTAAATAAATTTTTTTTAGAAAATGTTTGCTCACCTGCTTATGAAGGGAACAGAGAGCTTTTTGGAAACCGTTTTTTTTAAGATTGAAGACTTGAATAGCTTGAATTTGAAACTGGAAAACTTCGGTTGCTTTAAAACTGGAACTACTCGATCTAGTTGAATTGAATCCATATACTAGTTTGCTTGTTGATCGGCTTGCTTCTAGGCTTCCAGGTTTCACAATTTGAACAGAGTATTGTTTTGACAAAATAGGCTGCTTGTTTTTGCTTAATCCTCCTGACTTGAATTGTGTTTTTTTTTTAGTTTGTAAAATGGAAGAAGTGTTTATTTCGTTTTACTTACTTAGCTTTCAAATGGATCCAATAAAAGAAGGTAGTGGAGGTATATAAGAAAGTGGGTTGCATTGTAGTACACAGCAAGCTTGTTCTTTTGATTTTTGATCAGAGATTTTTTTTGTTTAAATGTCCGCTTGATACAGACTTTGCATGCTGACTTGATTTCATATTTTGTATGCAAGGCCTAAAACTTGTCTCCTCTTTTGTTTACATACATTTATGTTAATTGATGTATGTATGCATATCCATTTGTGTTGTTTGTATATAACATCATTCCATATCTATCACTTGTGTACATTTTTTTTTATATATATATTTTTTTGTAACATACATACAAATATTATTACTTACTTATATTTGTCCTCATGTTCTTGTATTTACATTCATACACATGGCTTTACTTTATATATTTATTCACATTCATACCACTTTCCTATATTTGTATATTTATACACTTATGCTTTATTTTATTTTATACTTTGTTCTTGCAATTTTCCAGTTTATGTTGCAAGCATACACTAACAACTTAATTCTTGCTTTGATTTATATTCCTATTTGTATTTTAACTATCAATATTTAAATTAGATTCTTGAGTTTACTTATTAAAGTAATATCGCCAAAATTCCGGGTCATCACATTCCTCCCCCCTTCGAATCTTTTCGTCCCCGAAAAGGTACGAAGCCAAATTGCATTAAATACTTAAAATCAGATAAATTTTCTTTGATCAATTTTAAACTACTTCAAATTAATTCGCCTCATAACTTAAGTCCACCTTGATAATCCAATTCCAATTAAAACTTTGATTTAATTTTCATTCAATCAGACTTCATCCATTTATTATTTAATTCAATTAACCCATTTATTCACCCCATTTTAGATTTTGAATTCATATACTTAATTCATTTCCAAATTTATTATATTTATACAAAACCATTCTCATTTTATTTCTACTCACCTGGGTTTTGTTTGCAACTCATACCATTCCTATTATTATTCACTTTCATTTCATATGACAACACTTCTCTTATATCCAATTTACATGAAAATTACTTTAAATATTACTTATAATACACTTGAATTTTATTTGTAATTCAATCCATCACTATTTCGATCCAACTATATTTTATTTCTACAACCTCTCTTCTTATTTAATTCATTAGCAAATCCAAGTCGAATTCTGTTTATAAATTCGAGTTCATTTCCAAACTCCATTATTAACTTACAATCCATTTATTTAACCGGGTTAAATTTTATTAACATACTCTATCAAATAATTATTTATTAGCTTACTTCCAAAATTACTTCATTAAATTTTTCCTGAGTTCAAATTTGTTTTTATAATTCCAGTTTGGATTCCCCTTTATTTTAAAATTTAGAAATGCCTTTAAATTCAGATAATACAATTACAATAGCTTTTTATAAAAATATTTCTTATAACTCGATGTCTCAACCAGTCCATCCTTGTTCTCACAGAAATTCAGTCATACGTTGATCAGACGTAGAACTAAAAATCTATAAGTACTTAGCAGACCCATTTTCAACATCTAGTGAAAATACTTGGAAAATAATTTCATTGAAAATATAGAAAATTGCTTTTGAAAATAGAGGAAATATCTTTGGTGAGAATGCTCTGGAAATCATCACCCCCATCCATGGTAACAGTTACATCCAGGCTTACGTTGCCATCGCAGCAAAAGTCCATGTAACTGCAGGCACTCCGTGGCCTCTCAATTACGCCATGGATCCCACACAACAGATCACAGTTACATCCCAGGGTTACGTTGCCGTCACAGCAAAAGTCCATGTAACTGTAGGCTCTCCGCGACCTTTGATTTCGCTATCGAAATGAAACCTCTCCACTCCTACATAGGTCGCAGTCTACCGATATAAAATCAAAAGCAGACTGTTGGCTCTCAGCGGCACACACGACTTCTGCTAAGTTATACCATAGGTCGCAGTCTACCGATATAAAATCAAACGCAGACTGTTGGTTCTCAGCGGCACACACGACTTCCGCTATGGTATACACTACTCATAATCCCCAGGAACTAGTTTTGTCCAGACTCCTCACAGGATCAACTTTAGAACCTCCCTTGGGCTCAAGGCAGCACCACCCTGTGGCACTCCTGAGAAGTTCATTTCAAGGGAGCGCCTTTTTCCCCAGAGCCATCATCAAAACATTTTATACTATACATATAGTATCTTCAAATCATACACCTAGTATGATATCGTACAAAGCTCCTTTACACAAAATTGATTATCCCAAAATCGATAATTCTCAAACTAGGCTTTGCAAATTAAATATGGATTTTACCCAAAAATCAAAAGCCTTTCCAAATCCAAAGGTTCTCAAAACCTTTTCCAAATTCCTTATAAGATCCTTTATATATATATATATTCACAAATATATATAATTTTTAAAACTTTAGATCATTTCAAACTTGTATAAAATGCCTTTATACTTCAAAGATTTCAAAACATTTTTCTTCCAGAAATAAATTCAACAAGGGAAGATTTACCCTATACAACAAAGATATACAACTTTATTTATTCAAAACCAAATATCACAATTTGATTACACTTTTCAATATCAATTTCATCTAAATCCCTACGATGTACATTTATCATCCGTACGCTATACAATCTGATCGCTCGCTGGATCACACAATTTCACTTCCGAACTAGTATCGTCCACCCGACTTCCTAGTGCGGACACAGATCTGGTTTCTTGAGCAGAAACCATCATTCTCCTTTCATAGCCATAACTATGATAGAAAATATCCAGAATGAATCAACAATCCATATCCAGGTTCGCTGTCGAAAATCGAGGGAAAAATCCCGACTCGGATCGATATAACTATCTCGAAATTCTGTGCTCGAATCTGGATCAAATCACTATGTGTATAGAATAATATACGTACATCTTACGTATTTAACTTCATTGATTATTACCCAAATCAATTTCTTTTCCATTCACATCCACTTTAGTTTTCATTCACTTATTTACAATTGCCTTAATTCCCATTTGGATTGTCACTTCAATCCTTATCTCCGTTGGGTATTAAATCAATAACAGTTTGAACTCCGACTAGTTTATATTTAGAAAATAGCTTGAAAATTTTAAAATAGATAAGTAGTTGAAAAATAATTAATAGTTTGCAAAATAGCTATAAAATAGTTGGAAAATATTTAAATGGTTTCAAAACTTTTAAATAATTGCAAAATAGTTGTAAATTAGTAATCAATTTGTAACATAGTTGAAAAATAGTAATTATTTTAGAAATAGTTGAAAAAATGGTTAATTAGCTTCAAAGTAATTATTAAACAAGTATAAAATAGTTTGGCTTTAAGAAAGAAAGGTTGTATATATTTAATAGCTTGGAAAAATGAGTTTATATCCAAAACAATTTATATTGAAAATAGTCCAGAGTCAAAACTGTTCACTTCCCCAACATTTCGATTCAAATTTCCACTCCCATTTAAATTGGCCCAATTCCAATTTAAATAACTCCAATTTCCATTGGACTTGATTTCTTCCCAATTCAAGTTGAATTAATTCTCACTTCTTTCCAATTTCAAATCAAATTCCACTTGATTTAACCAATTCCGCTTAAATTATAATTCCAAATTATTCCGATCAATTTGGACTAATATCAATTGAACCCACTTCAATATCAAATTATTTCAATTTAATCCAATTTTCCATTTAAATTTTTAAACTTATACGCCTTCAATTCCAAATCTAGTCAATTCAAATCAAATTCAATTTGAACTAATTCAATTTCAATCTCAATTTTAAACCATCTCGAATTATATAAATTCGAGTTGAATTCTCTAAGGTTGTTTTAACCCTTTAAACTAAGTTAACCTTTATTAAAAGCTTTTGAACAATTTAATTTCTGAGCTCAAATTCTAGAATTCCATTTTAAATTATCTTTACTTATGTATTTCAAGGTTCAAATAAGCGTTCAATACAATTTTATTTTAAAATTTTAATTTATTACCCAATTTTATCTTCTAGTTTGAAATCAATTCTTAAACAAGTTTAATTTACAAATTTAACTATTCAAATTTCAGCTCAAAATGATCCCTTATCCTTAATTTCAAATTAACATTTGATTTTTCTTTTATCTCAATAATGGATATATTACCACACTTTATTTCTCATTCTTTTAAACCAATCCGATTTACTTTTAAAGATTTTTAACAATAATAGGATGCTATCATCTAATTCCTTTAAAAACATCCATCCATTTTCAATTTCTAGGTCTTAGACTCATTTTACAAACTTCCAATTCCAATCAATTCATTTAACTTCCAAAGTTAAATTCCAATTTCATCTTAAAAATTGCAATTCAAGTTGTTCATTCAAACTTATTTAACTTCTCCCAAGTTAAATTCAATTTACTTAATCCAGCCAACCTTACCCAAATTTGAATTCCCATTAAATTTTTAAACTTCACATTAATAATCTTCCCACTTATTAAGTTCAAAAATTTATCACTTTGGGTATCACATCACATTTCAAATTTTTAACTCAACATTTAGAGTTTATTCAAAATATTTTTGATTTATATATATTCCCCATATATACATATTATCTCCTTTACACACTAAGTCATCCTTAAATTTTAAACCACCCTTGGTTTTAAATTCAAACAAATTCTTTTAAAATTTCAAACAATACTTGTTTGAAATGTGACCCCTTAATTTAAATACATTTATTTTTTCTTTTTTTTTCTAATCACTTCAAAACAAATTTCAAATTTATGGACCTAGATTTAAAATTTCACAATTTGGGTATTTTCAATTTTATAGGTCATACTTTACTTAAATGTTTACTTCTTTAGAACATTTCATTAATACACATCTTATTATTAAACACACAACAATCATTTATGATAATAACCAAGATCATCATATCTAAAACCATCCATTATCATCTTATTCTGAAATACTTCTCTAATTCAAGATTCCAATTTTAGTTTGAATCCATTTCGAACTTAGCTTTATTTAATTTCAGTTTGGTTGTATTATATTACTTCTTGATTTAATTCTAATAATTTAACAACCAATTACCTTAATATTTATTAGAAAGAAATATTGCTTTATATATCAAAATATATATTTTATATAAAATCATTTAAAATCTTTATATAAGAAATAACAAGTACGCGCTCATATATATATATATATATATATATATATATATATATATTCTTAACTCATTCTAGAGTACTACAGACTCTATTAAATGAGTAATCCCTACCAGAGCCAAGGTTCTCGCTTAACCTTTCAGCTCTGATACCAAATGTAACGACCCGAAATTTTCGAACCCGAAAATTCCAGATAGTTATGAAAAGAAGAAAGAGACAGAAAAAGAAGAAGAACAGAACACCAAACATCTCACATTCGCAGCAGATAAAATATAATAATAAATAATAACAGTTTACAAAAGGATACTATATCTGTCGATTACATTTAATATACATCAGAGTTTCACAGATGTACAGTCACTGAATATATACAATTATCATGTACTCAGATTAACAATAATATATGTACAGCGGGAATACTCTATACGCTATTGCCATCCAGCTCGCCGCCTGAGCTCCAGAACGTCCTTACCTGAAAATCTGTAATACTCGGTCTGACCCGAGCATTACATCAAAGTAACACCCGGGTCAGGCTGGAAACCAGCGTGAGTAAACCCATCTAACAAGGAATACAAAAGTATACAACTCATATAAAACCCGGGTAACTCGAATCAATTCACAAGCTCACAATCTGTTATGGACATCACTTATTTCACACATAAGTTTTCTAATTTCCGAATTCAAATTAATAGCCCAATTCACTTAAATCATTTCATCCAGCCAAAAGAATTTACATGTCAATCTATAAACTTTCGAAGTGGTTTCAAGTATTTCCTAATACCCGACCCCGATCTCTTCGAGTCTCAGGTCATCCTAACTCATGTTATCCAAATGAAATACATAACATTTCATATCAGACATATCAATTCATCCATAGCATCCAATACCATTCAATCATTCATAAGCAAAGCTTAATACTATACAAATCAATTCAATTGATTCTAATTGAATTTCAAACCTCAATCACTTAGATTAATTCCAATTCAATTAATTAATCAATCAATCCTAATTCATCTCAATTAATCACCCTGGATTAATTATCTTTCAATTATATTTAAGTAATTATCTTTAATTAATTTCACGATATTAATCATTCTTAACCAAATCAATAAGTAATCTTAATTACTTATAAATTAATTAACTATATTAATTACATTAATCCTTAATTATTTATATTAATTAATTTCTCATAAGTCGTTTATTATTGATTAATTAATCTTAATCAGTTAGACTTTAATCACATCATTGATTATACAATTAATGATTTCTAATTACATTTCAATTTATCCTAATCTAAATTAATTTCATTAAATAATTAATCATTAATTAAACCGCAAATATTAATCACTCTTGATTTACCTCTTCCTGTACTTATCTACCCTTTTTATTTACTTCATTAAATTAATTAATTACATCAAGTAATTTTCCTTATATCAATTTCATCCAGAAATTTATCCATTAATTACTTTACTAAGTAATTACACTTATCAATCTCATTAGGTAACTATACTTAATCAATTACCAAGCGACTATCTTTAATCTATTTATAACCAGGTAATTCATCCCTAAATTATTCTATAAACCAATTAATTAATAAACCTTAATTACCAATTAATCTTCTTCAATACAAGGTAATCAATCCTTAATTACTTTTATAATTAATTAATTTACCATTAATTAACTGATAAATTATCCATTATCTATTGATTAATAACCATAATTATTAATCGATATTTCATAATACAAATTAATAAGTTCATAATCACTTTTATAATAGTTCAACCAAATTTTAATTTTAATTTTAAAACTAGCTTTCATAAAACCTTTTTAAAACGTTCCTATCCTTGCTTCGGGTTTAGCCCGTTACTGACTCGAGCATTGACATGAGTTTCTCTTCATTGTGACGCCCCACCTCTATACCCACGCTAGGCAAGAACACTACGATGTAGTGCTGTCAACTAGCACAGAGAATAAGGCTGTTGAGGAGCGACCATCCATGTAACTTGATTGTGCGAGCACCGATATGTCAGATAGTATAGCATGCATTTCATTTAAGGAGGAAGTCCGACATTCCGATACAAACTCAAAGCTATCACACGGTGGCTATAAATAATCTTTGGAAACAAACATAGAAATAAGCATAACGCCAATCAGTCACAGACATCCATATCACAAAGGCGGAAGAAGATATGAATATATAACTAACACATGAAAGTGTACATCAGAGTAGTGGTCAAAAAGATCGACAATAATACAAAAGAATAGCAACACGTGCTATACAAAAGAATACATCTATGAGTCTATATCTCAAGTGTATACAACAAAAACTGCTAATCTAAATAGTTAGCCAAAAGTCAGAGTAGCAAATCCCGGGATGAAGTCGAGCAGAAGCACCTGTGACATCTCGGTCTGACCCGAGTATTATTTAAGAAAATAATAAACGGATCAGCCTAGCTATAAATATCAGATGACATGATGTAAAATAAAAGATATGGCATAAACATAAAATATCCATACTGACATACTACTATAAGTATGCAAATGATGATCAACAGAAGATCAATCAATAAGAGGTAAATCAATATCACAAGAATCTTCTCAAAGATCCAAAGAGGGCATCCTACCCTAAACTTGTACTCATAACAAGTCAATGACATAAATTCCAGAAATCAACACAAGAAATCTAGAAATCATAAAAAGGGAAAGAGGCCTATCACATGGCGGTCCGAAGACCATGGGGAGCTACCCCATATGGATGAGTCAGAATCACCCAGATGAGGTCTAGGCTAACCAAAAAGCAAAAAGGTATGTGTGAATGGAATCACACAAATGGTGTCTAGCCTGACCTCGCAACAAAAAGGTATGTGTGAGTGGAATCACACAAATGGTGTCTAGGCTAACCAAGAAGCAAACAAAGAGACATCGCACAATTGCTAGCCTAAATCACAAAATGATCGTCATGATCAACGAGAAGTGTCAATTACACTAAGCTAGTAAATATAAAAGTTTAGCTTCATGTCCCATAACCACTTGCTTAACTCAAATATTTACGAACAAATTGTAGATCTTCACTAGAAAATTGTCGCAAAAAGGTTCAATCGAACAAATCCAAGAGTTAACTGACGAAGCAAACGCAAGCGTTTCACACCACTTGTTTTACTAAGCCGTTTAATTCAATTTCTCATAAGAGTAAGGTAAAGGTTTGTATATACTAGTAGATTGAAAAACGGTTTAAGAAAAGAGCTTTGTTATTGAAAATAGAGTTGAAATCATTTTGTTGAAAGAGTATTGATATTTACTACTAGTATTGAAACCTTCATATTTTAAAGTGACAAATCATAGAAGTGATTGTAGAAACAATCAATCATAAAAATTCACATACGTAGACGTGAATAAAATCCAAAGAAACCGATAAAGAATCCATCGAAATAGACATTCAAAAATCCATAAAATCGACCGAGAAGCCCAAGATAGTTTGTCTCGAAGAATGGTCAACTCAACATCTCAACAAGCAAGTTCTATTGAATGTTCTTCAGATAAGATTCCCTACGGAGGGGGGGTCCAGGGGGTGGCAACCCCCCAAGGTGGGGGCGCGGGGGCAACGCCCCTACTACGGGGTTCGACCTGACCGGTCAGGTCGCGGGGGTCCAGGGGGCAGCGCCCCGTCCAAAAACCGTACGACCTAGTGATTAAAGGGGCACGACCTAGAGGTCCAGTGACCTAATGGGTAACATGCGACCTAAAATGGGTTCGCGACCTAACACTCAAACGACCTAAAGAAAATAAGGGGCCGAGCGACCTATAAGAACCAGCGACTTAAATAGAATCGAGGTCCAATGACCTACGGGTTAGGTCATGCGAGTTAAGGAGGTCAACGACCTAACAGAGACACGCGACCTAATAAAGGAATGCGACCTAAAGGCACGCGACCTAGCGACCTAAGTAGAAAACGCGACCTATGAGGGACAAGCGACTTAAGTGGGTCAACGACCTACGGAACATAGGTCACGCAACCTAACGGTTTACAAGGTCTTGCGACCTAACTGGAAACTTGGTCTAGCGACCTAGTGGTTTAAAGAAGAAGGGTCACGCGACCTAAGAAGATAAGGCCTAGCGACCTACGAGCTAAAGGTTCAACGACCTAACATGATGTAGGTCCAACGACCCAACAGGAAAGAAGATCACACGACCTAAATGCCATAGGACCTAATGACCTAAGGTCATACGACCTAGCGGCCTAAAGCCATACAACCTAACGACCTAAGGTCATACAACCTAGCGACCTAAAGTCATACGACCTAGCGACCTCAGGTCCAAACGACCTAACTCCGAAGACGTTACAAACGTCCAGAATGACCTACGACCTAAGGTCCATACGACCTAACTCCGAAGACGTTACAAATGGCCAGAACGACCTACGACCTAAGGTCCATACGACCTACGACCTAAGGTCCATTCGACCTAAAGCCAAACGACCTAGCGACCTAAAACCAAACGACCTACGACCTAATTCCGAGCGCCGAGCGCCCTAACGTTGTAGGCCATTTTATGGTCGGAAACGAGCTATTTTGAGGCCGAGACTTTTCCACGCGAACGACCTAGCATAGGCAGAACGACTTAAGTGCAGTTTTTCACCAAAAACACTAAAATTTGGGGTTTTTCGCCAATCCAATCCAAACCAAATGCAAATGTACATGCTAAAGTGATGGGGAATCATTCCCAACAGTCCAATATAGTTGTAGACTAGAACTATGAGATAAAAATCTCACCTTTTCACTAAAATGGATGAAGATGAAGCTTGAAATGCTATGCAAGGATCAACCACTAGCTTGAATCAATGTCTTCACTTGAGTTTTGGAGTTGATGTTGGATTAGCAATGAAGACTTAGCTTTTGGAATTTTAATTTCTCTTTCCACTCACCATTAATGCAAAATTTTGAGTTGGTAGGAATTTATGAAGAGTGAAGAGAAGGAGGGGGTTGGGCTTGAGTTATAATGGCTAACCCAAAGTCCAAAGCGGGAAAAGTTAGTGAAATTCCACTAACTCCAAACCTATCAATGTTTATACTTAAAAAGTTGTAAACGACATTTCAAACTCAATGGAAGTGGTCTCGAGTCCTAATTTAACCGTTTGCAAAAATTAGCTTTTCGGACCAAAATCCGATTAACGATAAAATATTTAAATAAAATATATTAAATATAAAATCGACAAATATGCGGGTTGTTACATTGATCATCCTTCCTTATTATTATTTCATCTTTATTTAAGTTAAGTTAAGTTTTAGTTAAAAACAAAACAGGGAAGGTTGCACTCACACGAACTCGGGTTCCAACCCGACATACCCTTCTTCCAACTCAAGAAGCCCCTCACGTTGCTCTCGAAAAAAAAAACCCAAACACGAAGCTACACCGTACACGTGCACAATCCATCAACGGCACTGCCACCTTCGGCGACTCACTCAACCTCACGACGTCGAATCCCCCTGATCAATTCCGATACTCGAACGGCTATCGCAAATCCCAAAATGGAAACGAGTCTTCCAGTTGAAAACTAGAAACTCACCACCATCGTAAAAAACTCCTCGATCCACCAACGTCGATAACCGGGCCCTCCGAGACTTTGCCAACAACCCCACAAGACTCCACGCCAGCTCTTTCCCAATCCATGTGCAACTCGATGCATCATAGGGAACACAACAACAAATTTTCCCAGCCTTGGCAGGACTAGGGTTAAAATATCAACTTGCCAATCGCCGACGCTACGGCAACCATTTCCGCCTCCGACCATTTTTCCCAACCTCGTTGTACCTTCCCCTATCTCCAGACCAAACCCTGACCACACAGCAACAGTCGATCACCAAAAACACTCAAAAAATCACATTCCAGTAAACACTGAATTTCACTCTCAAAACCCATTAAAAAAATTTGATTTTTATTTTAAAATTCCTCATTTTCGATATGGATTCAAGTTATAAACCTGAATCAAAAATCCATGATGATGGATTTCATCATACTTTTAAACTTTCTTCTATTCTAACTTGTTCCATGTATGTTTCCAACTTATTTTGCTTGAAACAAAAATTTAGGCTTTAGATTAGGAATAAACAAAACATAAGTCGTTTGAATCTCCAGTCTTAATAAAGATCAGTGGAGTAGGTTGGGCTTTTGATCAAAATTAAATTTGCAGAACCATGAACAGACATTATTCAATATAATAGACATACCCACTCACCAGTATTCATATCACAGAGATACTCATATATATGCGCAACCAAGTATTATTCCCTTTAACTTCAGAGACAAACAGAATTTTTTTTACTTAGATTTAAATAAAAAAAATTAAAAATGTTTGCTCACCTGCTTATGAAGGGAACAGAGAGCTTTTTGGAAACCGTTTTTTTGAAGATTGAAGACTTGAATAGCTTGAATTTGAAACTGGAAAACTTTGGTTGCTTTAAAACTGGAACTACTCGATCTAGTTGAATTGAATCCATATACTAGTTTGCTTGTTGATCGGCTTGCTTTTAGGCTTCCAGGTTTCAAAATTTGAACAGAGTATTGTTTTGACAAAATAGGCTACTTGTTTTTGCTTAATCCTCCTGACTTGAGTTGTGTTTGGTTTTTTTTTTTTGTTTGTAAAATGGAAGAAGTGTTTATTTCGTTTTACTTACTTAGATTTCAAATGGATCCAATAAAAGAAGGTAGGGGAGGTATATAAGAAAGTGGGTTGCATTGTAGTACACAGCAAGCTTGTTCTTTTGATTTTTGATCAGAGATTTTTTTTGTTTAAATGTCGGCTTGATACAGACTTTGCATGCTGACTTGATTTCATATTTTGTATGCAAGGCCTAAAACTTGTCTCCTCTTTTGTTTACATACATTTATGTGAATTGGTGTATGTATGCATATCCATTTGTGTTGTTTGTATATAACATCTTTCCATATCTATCACTTGTGTACATTTTTTATATTTTTTTTTGTAACATACATACAAATATTATTACTTACTTATATTTGTCCTCATGTTCTTGTATTTAGATTCATACACATTGCTTTACTTTATATATTTATTCACATTCATACCACTTTCCTATATTTGTGTATTTATACACTTATGCTTTATTTTATTCTATACTTTGTTCTTACAATTTTCCAGTTTATGTTGCAAGCATACACTAACAACTTAATTCTTGCTTTGATTTATATTCCTATTTGTATTTTAACTATCAATATTTAAATTAGATTCATGAGTTTACTTATTAAAGTAATATCGTCAAAATTCGGGGTCTTCATAAAGGGCGAGGCTTAATATGGTCAGAGATTACGGCCAACATTGATTTTGCAATCGGTTATGGGTTCCCGTTTTCATCGAGTTGCTCAATTTGGTCTGGGTATCGATTCCGAGGTTCTGAAGGGTGGGTTTGTTTGTCGTGGTCATGGGTAGCTGGTTGAAGGCCTGATGGATGCTCGGCGTTGATTTTTTCCATTGTGCACATGCACGGTGGAATCGTGCATTTTGTTGTAGCAGGTGGAATTAGAACCGAGGGAAGAAAGAGCAGGGATGTTGGGCCAAAGAAGAAGTGAGGCAAGGATTTTCGTGGGCCATGGTTTTTTTTTTAAATTTTAATTTATTTTAAGTAAAGGGGAAACATAAAGAAAATGTAAACCAGGTTTTAATCTAAGTATTAGCAAGATTAAACAAGTTTCTAAAGTTATAAAGGCTTCCAAATTGTTGTACTTAGATGATTATATAATGGGTTAAACCCTATATGTTTCAAAGGAAAATTAAATGATGAATTTAATTAAGTATAAATTATTTAATATATTAGGAACGTTTAAATTGATTAATGGAATCAGTTAAGTAAATTCTTAAGATAATTAATAAAGGTTAATTGATTTGTAATCAATTTAAAGGATTGATTTATTAATTTAAAAGATGATTAATTTATTAAAGGTTAATTACTTAATGAAATTAATTAGGGGGAATTATGAAAGTAATTACTTAATGTCATTAATTAAGGAGGGTAATTAATGGATAACTATTAAATGTGATTTCTAAATGTTTCTAATGATGTTAAATGAGGTAATTAAGTTAAAGTTAATTGAAGAATTCATTTTTAATTAATTAGAATTATGAATGACTAAAGTTTAATAATTTGGAAAATTAATTTAAAGGTTAATTATGTAAATGGTTAAAGATAATTAATTTGTGTAATTAATTAAGAGTTAATTACTTAATATAATTAATAATTTATTAATTAATGTAAGTAATTAAGGAATAGTTAAGTATTGCATGAGATTAATTAAGGTTAATCAATGAATGTGATTTATTTAAAGATTACTTGATAAATGTAATTAATTAAAGGAATAATTAATTACTAGAAATGATTAGAGGATCATTAATGAATGTAAATAATTAATTAAGGAGATTAATCAAAAGTTAACTAATATGGATGGATAAGGCTAATTAATTTGTGTGGTAATCAAAGGTTAATTACTTAATATAATTAAAGAATAATTAATCAAGGATGATTAATTAGGATGGATGATTAAAGAATAATTAATTAATTAATTAGTTTGTAATTAATTAATGATTTAGTGAGCAGGATTTAAAGGTGGTTGAGGTAACTAATTTAATTTATTTAAATTAATTAGAAATGGAGAGTCTATATAAATCTTGCTTATGGATGATTGGATTTTTGGAAATGCCCTAAATTGGTTAATATTTCTGATATGAAATGTTTGTGAAAGGATATGTTTGTCTCGAACAGAGATAATGTGGTTATCTATCGATGATGAATTGCTGGGTAAAAGTGACATCTTGTATTTTAAGGATGAATTGTATTCACTTGGATAAAGAAGTTAAGATGGTATGGAATTCGAAGAGATCAGAGTTGGGTATTAGTAAATACCCGGAACCACTTCGATTCTTTATAGATTGATATATGAAATCAATAGGACGGAATGAAATGATTTAAGTAAATTGGTCCATTTAATCTAAGTTCTGGTACTTAGAAATTGATGTGTGAAATAAGTGATGTCTATAACTAATTGTGAATTTGTAAATTGATACGAGTTACCCGGGTTTTATGTAAGTTTTATGTTGTTATATTGTTACGCCCCACTTCTATACCCTCGCTAGCCAAGGACACTACGGTGTAATGTCGTCAAATAGTACGGAGAGTAAGGCTGTTGAGGAGCGACCATCCGCGTAATTGCTTTGTGCGAGCACTGATATGTCAGATAGTTTAAGATGCATTTCATTTCAAGAGGAAATCCAACATGCCGATACAAACTCAAAGCTACTACAAACAGTGGCTATATAATCTTCGGAAACAAATATAGAAATAAACATAAAACAAATCAGTCACGGATATCCATATCACAAAGGCAGAAATAGATATGAATATACAACACTTAAAAGTGTTCATCAGAATAGTGGCCTAACAAGATCCACAATATCTCAAAAGAATGGTTACAATTGCTACACAATAGAATAAGTATACATCATGGAGTCTCTATCTCAAATGTATACAACAAAATAAACTACAACCTATGTAGTTAGCCAAAAGTCAGAATAGTAACCCCCGAAGTGGAGTCAAGTGGAAGCACCTATAACATCTCGGTCTAACCCGAGTATTATTTAATAAGAAAATAATAAACGGATCAGTCTAACTATAAATATCAGATGAAATGATATAGGATATGAGATATGACAAAACGTATAATAATCACAATGCCATACTGTGATAAATATGTAATTGAAAATCAACAAGAGATTAATCAATATCACAAGAATCTTCTCAAAGATAAAAAGGAATGTCGTTCTCTATATTTCCTTCACCAAACCATAAATATTGACCATTATATCAATGCCAATCACAAAAGTCAATGACACACAAATTCACCAATGCACAAATATTGATAGAACTTATCAATGAAACCACAAAAATTGGTGAAACACAAATTCTAAAAATCGTCGATGGAAATCCAGAAATCACAAAAATGGGGAGGCCTATCACAAAAAGGGAGCGTGAAAGCTCGTCAACACGTGTATCAGAAAACGGAACGCTATTCCGTGGTTGCTAACCATTAATTTTGAGCCGAAGCTCCACAAAACGGTCCGAAGACCATGAGTCGCTACCCCACCAAATTGAGCCAAAGCTCCACAAAAACAGGGTTTAGTCTCCCTCGCAGACAAAGAGACATCACTCATTGCTAGTCTAAATCACAAAAATGATCATCATCGATCATCAAGAAGTCTCAATTACAATAAGCTAGTAAATATATGAGTTTAGCATCATGTCCCATAACCACTAGCTTAACTTAAATATTTGCGAACAAATTATAGATCTCCACTAGAAAATTGTCATAAGAGATTCAATCGAACAAGTCCAAGAATTAACCGACGAAGTAAACGCAAGCGTTTCATACCACTCGTTTTACTAAGTCGTTTAATTAGATTTCTCATACGAGTGAGGTAAAGTTTTGTGTATACTAATAGATTGGAAAACGGTTTAAGAAAAACGAGCTTTGTAAATAAATAGTGTTGAAATCGTTTAGAAGAAAGAGTTTTAATATTTACTACTAGTATTAAAACCTTTATATTTTTAAAGTGACAAATCACAAAAATGATTGTAGAAATAATCAATCATCAAATTTCACATACGAAGACATGTATCAAATCCAAAGAAACCGATATCGAGTCCATCAAAGTGGATATACCCAAAAATTCCTAAAATAGAAGTTATCAAAGTCGACCAAGGTGATAACAACTAATCGGAGAAGGAGAATTGATTAAAGATTGGAAAACAAAGCATCTAGCTAAATAGGCAAAACAAGCAAAACAGGAGTAGGTCAGTCGACTGAATTCCCTGAGTCAGTCGACTGAACACATACCTGAGAAATTTTGGGGCTTCAGCTCAGTCGACTGACTTAGAGGATTCAGTCGACTGAACATGAATTCCTGCATTTTCAACCCTATTTTAAATGAAGTGCAAACTCACTCAATTTGCAATCGGACAAGCACGGATGCTAGAGGTTTATGCCAATTGGCAACCCGGCCCTATTGGCTCCTCGATGCATCACCAAAACATGACCAAAACATCAAAGTTAGGATTTTTAAAGATTTAAACCCAAAAACACTAAAAATTGGAATATTCACCAATTCAATCCAAACTAAAAGCAAATTCACATGAATAAGTGTTAGGAAATCATACCCAACATTTGAAGATAGTTATAGACATAGATGTGAGATACAAATCTCACCTTTAAACCCAAAAAACTAGAAGAATAAGCTATAGAGCAATGGCAAGGACAACCACTCTTCAATTCCAACCCAAAGAGCTTGAATCTAAGCTTAAAAGAGAAACATTTCCTAAGTTAGGTTCAAGAATTTCTGAAATTGGTAAGAGAATGAGTTGGAGAAGAAGAAGAGGAGGCTTACCAAAGCTTCTTCTATTAGTTTGGAGCTAGAACTTGATTTCCAAAAGAAAACTAGGGCTTGGAGTTTTAATTCCCATTCCTCTCTCCATTGATGATAAAGCTTGAGTATTAGGAATTAGAAATGAAGTAATGAAGAGGAGAGGGGTTAAGCTTGGGTCTAATGGGCTGAAACAAAACCAAAGCCCTAAGTGAAAAAGTAGCAAAATTCAACTAACTCCAAATATATCGAAGTTTATACTCAAAAAGATCGCAAACGTCATTTTCAACTCAATGGGATGGTCTCGAGTCCCAATTTGACCGTTTGCAAAAAGTAGCTTTTCGGACTAAAATCCGACTAACGATGAAATATTTAAATAAAATATTTAAATACACCATCGTAAAATGTGCGGGTTGTTACATATATTCCATGTTAGATGGGTTTACTCACGCTGGTTTCCAGCCTGACCCGGGTGTTACTTTGATGTAATGCTTGGGTCAGACCGAGTATTACAGATTTTCAGGGAAGGACGTTCAGGATGTAACGACCCGGAAATTTCGAACCCGAAATTTCCAGATAGTTATGAAAAATAAGAAAGAGATAGAAGAAGAAGAAGAAGAACAACAACAACACCAAACATCTCACATTCGCAGCGGATAAAACATAATAAATAATAATAGTTTACAAAAGAATACTATATCTATTGATTACATTTAATATACATCAGAGTTTACATATTCACAGTCACTGAATATACACTATTATCATGTCTCAAATACATAATAATATACTACAGCGGAAATACTCTATACGTTCTCGCCATCCAGCTCGCCTCCTGAGATCCAGTACGTCCTACCTGAAAATCTGTAATACTCGGTCTGACCCGAGCATTACACCAACGTAACACCCGGGTCAGGCTGGAAACCAGCGTGAGTAATCTCAATTTAACATAGAATACCAAAGCAAACAACTTATATAAACCCGGGTATCTTATATCAATTTAACCAATTCACAATTTGCTATAGACAATGCTTATTTCATATATAAATTTCTAAGTACCAAACTTAGATAAAATAATTCAATTCACTTAAATCAATTCATTCCATCCTATTGATTTCACAAATCAATTTATAAAAAAATTCGAAGTGGTTTCGGGTATTTCCCAATACCTGACCCTGGTCTCTTCGAAATTCATGTTATCCTATCCCAAGTTATTCAAATGAAATACACAACATTCATATCAGAGATATCAACACATTCAAAACATCCAATACCCATCACATACAAATCAATTCAATTGATTCAATTGAATTTCAAACCTTAGTCACCTATATCCCTTCATTCAACGTTAATTAAATTCCAAATAAATTAATTGGTCAACCCATCATTATTCATCTTAATTAATCACCCTAGATTAATTATCTTTCAATTACATTCCAGTAATTATCTTTAATTAACTTCACGATATTAATTATTCTTAACCAAAGTCAATAAGTAACCTTAATTACTTCATGAATTAATTAACTATTTCAATTACATTAATCCTTAATTACTTATTAATTAACTTCATAAGTCACTTATTATAGATTAATCAATCTTAATTAATCAATATTTGATTATATCATTAATTATATAAATTAAGGATTTCCAATTATATTTTAATTTATCCCAATCAAATTTGATTATATTAATGAAACCACAGTATTAATCATCTTCGATTAGTCCCAAACTGTAATTAACTATCTTTCATTTTACTTTATTCATAAATTTATTACTTCTTACTTAACTATCTTTATTTATCTCTTGATTAATTTCACAAAGTAATTATATTTTATTTATTACATTAAGTAATTTCCTTTTCTCACACCATCAAATGATTATTCTGAATTACTTGTACTTAGTTAATTAACTTACCACTTAATTTATTATTTATTCAAATCTTTAATTCTTAAGTTAAATAACCCAAATCATTTATTAATTGGATTAATTAATTATCCATTTTAATTACTCTACTAATTTAATTTATTCCAAACCATTAAGCCTTTAGTAACTTTTATAACGGAAACATTTTCTTACTTATGTTTTAAGTTGAAAACAAATTAAAATTCCCAATACTTCGAGTTAAGCAACAATTAACTCGAGAACCATCCAAAATCACAATCACCAGATCATCAATTCACAGAGCATATCAAATCAATCATTCAACTAAATATTCAAATTTAATCACTTAAATTTAAATAAAATTCCAACAGAGTGAGATTTACTCACCTTTGCTTTCGATTTGCAAATCCGATCCAATCTCGGCTTGGCTTCATGGTTTCGACCTTGTATAAACATTTTATAATTTATTAATATTTTGATCTAATTCGACAATTTATTTTTAACATTAAATAAATTTTGATTAACTAGTTTTAAATAATGGTTCTCATTTTCGAAATGAAATCTGTTGGGATAATAAAATTCTAAATTTAGCTTTACTATTAGATTTTAATAAACAATTAATTTACAAGTTTACACCAATTTTCAATAAACTTTTGAATGGCATAAAAAAAAATTTTTTTTTACCTTACTAGAACAAGAACGATCCAAAGTCACTCACGAAAACACAACCAGAAACATGGCCTCAAACACAGCCATCACCAGTGAATAACTGCCACCTCGACCTAATATGATCTCCACAATACTTCAATTGCAATCACTTCCCTCAAACAACATCGAACCCACCATCACCATAGACCGTTCTTCGATTCGACAACCAGTTCAGCCAAGTACCTTCAACCCAAACGCGACTGGCTCCAAATGATCGAAACCCTAACCTGGGTCGCGCTGTCGTCATGACCCCCAACATCACCACGCGACCCTCCACGGGCACGCCGCTCAACTCATTTCCCCTATATCTGAATTCGAACGCCCCCCTCGATTCGTTCGCTGATTGTTGCCAGAAGCTCGCTCAGAACTCCGAGTCCATGCCACGAAACCCTAATTCGAACACGCGCTAAATCGTCGCCCCTTCCTCTCACGTTTCTAATCGAACATGGCTTCCGCCTTTTTTTTTAAATCGAGTTCGTTTACCTGCTTCAGAATAGAAAAAGGGGAACGAGAATAAGGTATAGGATTTAAGAAGCTTCTAGCGTACGCGTGAATATTTAAATAATTGAATATTTGAAAATATCTCGTTGCAAAACGCGAAATCCCGAAACCCAAATAAAACATGCCGACATACGTCATAAGGTTTTACCCGCGTTCCGAACACAATGGAACATGTTTCGGAGGCTAATTTGAACGTATGTGCGAGTTACGGAATTAAACGATCGATATTAATTTAAATCGATTAAAATAAATCTAAGCGTTTCGAGCTGATTGTTACGAAAATTGAAATCCGATAATAACTAACTATTACGGATCCAATGGAACTGGTTTCGTCGAATTCCGAGACTGTGCCTCGGGAGGCTAATTTTAAGTTCAATTTAAACAATATAATTTCAAAACTGAACAAATTATCTTTGAATTAAATTCCAATTATCCAATTACCTTCAGTATCATTATTATAAATTTTATAAGCCTTCAAATTATTTAAACAGGCTTAGAAATATTAGATTCAACAATTTACCCAATTTTCAATTATTAAAATCAATATTTAAACTATACAATTTCAATGATTTCATTATCAAGTAAATATTCATATCTTGAATTCAAGTTAGAACTAACTTTTAAATATTTTAAAATCAATTAATTATTCCAATTTAAATTGTTAGAAATTCCGGGTCGTCACACAGGAGCTCAGGAGACAAGCTTTATGGCAGGAACGTATGGAGTGTTTCCGCTGTGATATATTGTTGTATATCTAGGACATATTGTTTTAAACTGTCCAGTTTTGTGTAATGGTTGCAACTCTGATGTATAAAAATGTAAGTGTACTGATACAGTTCTTCTTTGTAAAACTGTTATTTATGTGATATTATATTTTGATCTCCGCTGCGAATGTGAGGTTTCTGTGACTTGTTTCTGTTTCTTCTTCTTTCTCTTTTCTTCTTTTCCCTAACTATCTGGAATTTTCGAGATCGAAATTTCCGGGTCGTTACATTTGGTATCGGTGCAAGGTTAAGCGAGAACCTTGGCTCTGGTGGGATTACTCATTAAGGATAGGGTCAATAGTATCCTAGAATGAGCTGAGTGTATGTAACGACCCAGAACTTCTGTCATTGGAAATACGTATATTTATATAATTTTAAATATTCACGAATGAATTTTATAAGCTAAGTGAATTAAATTTTGAATATCTAGATTTAATTGGATAACTAAATCGATAATTTAATATTTGAAATTACAATCATAATTGGAAATTTGGTTTAATGTGATTAAAATTGATTTATAAAGTTGAATTTAATCATATTGGAGCTAGAATAATGTTACAGAACTTTTAAAATCGAATTAAAAGTTAATTTGCAGAAATTGAATATTTTAATATTTAATTGACGAGTTAAAATAGCCATTTTTCAAACTGTCTCGGATTTCGACGAAACCAGTTTCATCGGATCCGTAATGTTATATTATTGTATGGTTTCAAAACTCGTGTCAATCGGACTTACGGTTTGTCCGGGGTAAGCTAAAACGCGTAGAAATCGGTTTGAGTGAATTTTAAATTTAAATAGTCGCTTCGAAAACCTATCTTTCAAATTTGATCGAATTGGCTCCCGATATATATTCCATTGCGTTTGAAATTGAGGTAAAACATTATAAATGCCAGGCGGCACGCTTCGTTTCGAGTTGGGAAAATTTTTGGGTGAATAGTGCGTGAATATTTTCTATTAAAGGACCTCACATCTTCTAATTTGCAAAGCAATTAGGGTTTTAGCCCTAGCCGCCAGTCCTATATTCAATGGCCGATAGTTTTTGTTTCTTCTCCTCTTAATCTCTTCTAATCCGCACATCAATTCGAGAAACTTTCAACTAGAAAAAGATAGAGCTTCGCGAGATCTTTACATCCATACGGCTTTGATCATCATCGGAGTGACGTGGTGGTGGAATTTTTATCGTGAAGGCCGGCCGTTCGCACGCGTTGTTCGACGAGAGGGTGGCACCGAGTTGACCATGATGGCGGATGTGGGTGTGTGTTGACTCGAGCATCCAAATGGTGTAATCTGATCGTGGCCTTGATGTTTGTGATGGGCTCGGCAATCTAGGGTTTATCGTGTAAATGGGTTAGCTAGCGTTCGTATCACCTGGGTTTCAAAACGAAGGAGAAGCATCATCTTGCGGCCGAGATTTGAGTTTGAAAATCAACGGCCCAAATAGGAAGAAAGTTTATAAATAGAAAGAAAGTGTAAATTATTTTATATTATAAATTTGTACGATGTTTAAAATATCATATCTTGTTCATACGAGGTTGGAAAATGACGAAACGAATTGCGTTAGGTTCGTATTGACGAATACTATGCAACGGAGCGGGATTGGAAGCGATTGAAGCTAGTGAAAATTTTAGGTAAAATTAAACGCACGTTTAATTTTATTCGAAATAAAACACTGCAACTATTATTGGAAGCAAGGTGAGAACTTCTCACTCAATCGAAATTGTGTCGATTTAAATTTTAAATAGTTAAATTTAAAATTGCTTGATTGTGTTGAATGTACGCTTGGATGATAAATAATTATCTATTGTATTGAAATAGACCCTATATGCCGTATATTAAGCAGAGGTTATTTATTAAACACATATACCGCGATATTTCACCGTGAAGTGGAATTGGTATTATATATGTATTTGGAGTTGATTTCCCACATTATATAGCGGATAAGACCCTATTGCACAGCATAATAGTTGATAATATTTTATAAAACCCAAATACCACGATATCCCGTAATGCAACGGGATTGTTATTGTGCTAACATCTGTGGATGCAGGGAAACAGGTTGGAGGGATCCAACTGGATTCCTCACCCTTATTGATTTACTTACAGATATTGTGATATATTCTGTTATCATATGATGTATGATGTTTTGGATGCCGTGATTGTTATATTTAGTGCTTTTGCAGCATTGGGACTATTTTCAAAAAATTAAAAGTGTTGAAGTGATGATTTTCAAATTTGAAAGGATTTTAAAGTGATTTTTGAAGGTATACGTTTTATTAAATTTTGGAATTGATTCATTTTAAATAAATAAACGTCATAATATTAATGTTATAAAAATTATGATTTTTGAGAAATATAACTGAAAATTGATTTTTGAAATATGGAGTTAATGATTTTATAAAATAGTTTAAATAGAGATTTTTGAATTTATATTAAAAGCTTTATATATAAGATTTTTAAAATTGGATTTTTATAATTCAAAGTGATGGAATTATAAAGGAGTTTTGAAAACGTTTCAAAATAATGTTATAAATGGATTTTTATAAAAGAATAGAATCTTCGATTTGTGAAGTTATAAAGTGAATGAATTTGTAAATAGAGAATTATAAGTAATTTGCTTATAATTTGAATTTTGGCGTGTAAGTGGAAGTGATTTTATAAGTTGAAGTTGTTATAAAATATAAATGGAAATTATAAACATTGTTTTATAAATCCAAGAACGACTAATTTTGATAAGTTAATTATTATAGCTTATTAAAGGAGATATATCCATGATTTTGGCCAGTGGTTAATCCTTTAAATAAAATGTGTAGAAATGTTGAATTTGGTTAACGAAGTATATTCGTGATTTTGGACAGTGAATTATATATTAAAGAAATGTTTTGGGGAAATGATATTTTAAATAGAATTAAAACGATTTAAAGATGTTTTAAAATGTATTAAGTATTGAAACCATAGATTTCGACATTCATTGTTGAAATAGACGTTTTCGAGAAATAAAAGGAAACGGTAGACTATAACACTATTGTTATAGTAAGTGATTTTCGAAAGAAATGTTTAATATAGTATTAGGATTTATATATCTATCTTAATTTCGAATCCATATACTAGTGATTTTGGGTTGTCGTAACAATGATTTACGCAACATTCGTTTTGACTCAAATAAATGTGTTTAAGAGAATGTTTTCCTTAAAGAATAAAATATATACTTAATTGTGATTTAAGTATATTGAATATTTTCCAAATGTTGAAAATAAATAGATTTGTGAATTACTTACTATTAAATAAGTATGGCAATGTTTTTCCATTATGAAGTGAAATGTTTTTGAGATTTTATCTTTTAAAGATAAATTGAAAAGTGATTTGAAATTTGTTTTCAAACGGTTGAAGTGTGGGAAAAAAATTATATCTTGTAAAGATATTTTAAAAAAATAAATAATTTAGAAAATTATTTGGAATCTGGTGATGTTGTGCATATCTATTGATAGTTAAATAACTGACTATCAATATTTAGCTTTAATTAGGTATTTGTGTGATTTGTTTGAATTTGAATGCTACACTTATTTTAAAAATAGGCGCTCGTTATTCGGTTTAGCCGGGAGAGGACCTTTGTGTCATAAATCCCATTCTTAATAGTGATATGTCATAATGGATAGCATTTGAAGACTGGTTATGAAGACCGGGTATTTGCGAGAACGATAGGATGACCTATCGATTGTCTCTGCACTGAGTTGCTCCGGTATAGAGATTCCTTAAGTGATGGGAAGTCCGGTCGGGATTGTGAATACCCAAATTTGCAAGGACTTCTTTGGAAGTGCCTTCTGTTCTGTTCGAACCCAGAACAAACTTGCATGGATTGTGTGTCTGACATTACATTTTAAGATATAAAGCATATTTCTTTCAAATACATTTTTGTTGGTGGCGGAGAATTTATTCTCTTAGCTTAACACCCTTATCTAAGACGTATGAGCTAAGAGGTTATGTAGTTGATGGTTATCAGTGATATACTCCCAACTTGGTAATGTGGCATGCTGAGTGCTGCTCATCATTTGTTGATCAAAGCGCGGCTTTTGTGAAAAGCGTAGCTTTATGGACGAGATTTCGTCAAACCTCACAACCCGGTTATGGTCGAAATAGGAATAGTGGCAGCAAGGTTATTTGAGGATAGCGCCCTCTGAGGGCATGTCATTTCCTTCTAGATTATAAGTGGTATCATGGTATGGAGTCCAGATATTTACTTCTTGGTTGCTGCATATTTATTGATTTGTGGTTGTTGGATGAGAGGATCCTCGGATAAAGGTCGCAAACGACCGGGGGATGACATGCTCGTGTCAGTTGTTACCCAGTCAGAGGTAACACGACCTTGTGTAGCAGAGATCTGGTTAGGATCCGGGGACGTCACTCTAGAGGCGTTCCATTTTATTTGGGAAGTTCCTTTGCCCGACCATTTGTTAGAAATCAAACAATGAAATACGAGATCTTTACGGTTTTAGTTGTATAACCTTCCATGGAATGTGGCGGTAACCAGCTATTGAACATAGTAGCTATAGTAGGCGTAAGTGCGAAATATCTATGCTGGCTAAGATTTATATTATACTTTCGAAATGTTTTTCTGCACTTTGCACTTATAGTAATAATATCAAAGAAATTTGCGTATCAAGCATATTTAACTATCATAAGGAGAAATCTCCTCCGATTCTGCGTTTGCATTGTGTGTGCGTGTGCGTAAGGCCTTATGTTAGTTACCTTTTCTAAAAGCATTGCGGATCTATTTTAAAATATTTCTTTGTTGGTTTTTAAAGATAAACTGTTTTAACGTTCTCACACCAGTCACATGACTGACTTGGAGTTTATTGTTCCCTTCCTAAACTCTGGATGCCCACCAATTTCCACGCAGGCAGTCAAGAGTCAGGTTATCAAGATATTCTGGAATTCAGGAGTTGCTATAGAGAGCTGGATGGCAGGCGTATCAACTATATAGTATTTCTTTTCTGTCGTTTGTTGTTGTAAACTTTGATAATGTAATGTGATGTAATAACTGATATAGTCCTTTGTTTTAAAGATATTGATTTATCTATTATATGTTGTTCTGCTGCGATTGTGAGATTCCGATATTGTTCTATTGCTTCTTCTTTCTTACTTCTTCTATCTTTTCTTCTTCTTAAACCCTAAGGGTTCGGTTTTTCGGCATTCGATTGCTCAATAGTTGATACAGTGGACGTAGAAATGTCGATTTTCAAGCGCCGAAAATCATGTTCCTGACATTTGGTATCAGAGCATATGGTTAAGAGACAACCTTAGCTCTATTGGGTGTTACTCATTAGAGATTGAGTCAGTAGTGCTCTAGAATGAGTTTGAGTGTAATGATAGCTATGAGACCGTACTTGTTAGTGAATGTGAATTGTTTATATTGTGATGATTGGTTTGTTGAGTGGTATATGGATTCTGGTCAATACGAGTAATTAACGTTGTTAATAGGGATCTCTAAACACTTGTATAAAACAAATTTGGCATGATATTGTTTTAAAATAGGGTAAATGAAATAATTTTACCTCGATTTTATTTTATATATAAAGGAATAATTTTTCAGAAAATATTAAAGTGTATATAAATTGATTGTTTGGTCGTTGAAAATGTAAGAATACATATAAGTTAATTAAAGGATGTTTGAATAATCTAAATAAAAACAATTGTAAAACAATAAATGTATGAGCGAAGAATTATAAGTATGTAATTATAATTAATATGATTTACAATTGTGAAATGATCTTATATAAGTAAGGAGAAAATAGTTAAATTATATAAGTAAAATATTTGTAAATGTGATTTATGAACAAAATGAAATTTTTTGAAAGTATATAAAGCACTGAATTCACTACTGTCACTGGGAAATAGTAAGGGTGACGACTGCAGCATCATCAGTATCATTTTCGAGTTTCTGTGTGATGGAATTGTTACCATAGTAAATTGAAAATCGATGTTTGGTTGTGATAAACAAATTTGAAATTAAAAATCCAAGTTGTAATTGTTGAATATAAGTGAAACGAGTTTTGAACTTATAATATGAGATAATAAATTTGGATTGGATAAGTTAATGGATTTGGAAGTTTAAATATATAAGTTGTATAACTTATTAAATGTAAAAATGTAAGTGAAACCAAATGATAAAATGGTTAAACAATTTTGTTAAGCAAAACGTGATATGAATTTGAATAAGTGATGAAATTTGACTTCGGTAAAAGTTAAATAGAATTTACCTTAGAATTGGAATCTGAATTGGATTTAGAAGTGGAAATTTAAGTTAAGTTAAACAAAGATATTTAAAATGGAATAACTTAAGTGATGTTGAATGAAGTTGATTTTGATATCGAAATAAAATAATAAAGTGAATTAAATGGATGTGAACTTGAGTTATGTAATGAAATTCAACTTTTGTAGTTAAATGAATTAGCAATTAAATTGAACTAATGAATTGAATATTAATCAATCGAATGTAAAAGAATTGATATAGAACGATGAAAGTAAGTGTTAATTCATTAGAAGCTAATGAAGTTGAAAAAAATTAATTAATTGGAAGAAAAGTCAATTAGATATCAACCAATTGGAACTAAAAGTGTTAAACCAAATTGAATGTAAAATTAATAATTTGGTTATGTTGGTTATTATTTTGTTGTTAGATGATGGTTAGTTGATTGTATAGAAATCCATACGAAATTGAATTAGTGAAATTGAGACTAAAGTAATTGAAATCAAATTGGAAGTTAAGTGAATCTTAAATAAAATTGAATTTGATTTGGAAGTGAACCAACTTGAATAAATTAGTGAATGTAAACTAATTGAATATGAATAAATGAATGTTAGTAAAGTCCAATGTTAACGAATCAAATGTGATTTAAATTGGAAAACCAATTCATTGAATATTAATGAGAAGTGAAAGTGTACTGATTCGGTTATGGATGTTAGTTGTATGCTAGTTGGTTGATGGTTAGATTTGTTGCTTTGGTTGCATTTGCTATATTGGCACATAGTTGTTGGTAAATGTTGTATATTGATATTACTTTCATATATGCATGTTTCTCATTTATTTGTTGAGTGTACAGCAGGTGCGGATTGCGCTTGCTTCGCATTTGGAGCTCGCTTTCGAGCTATATTAGCCATATATGCTCGCTAATAATATATAAGGTACATATCTCGGATTACATATCTTACTTTTACACTTTTCCCCTACGGGATGCCTCATGACTTGATGAGATGTATGTTTGTGATATATATATATATATATATATATATTATATATTGCCATTTTTTTCGGATCGAACCGCACAAAGGAGACTATGGCGAAATTTTCTAAAAATTTAAAGCGTTAGAATATTTTTGAGAAAATTGGAAAATTTTGAAAACTATAACTTTGATATTGGAGTGAAAAGTTAAACGATATAGTTGGTTTTGAAAGGATAGCTAAGTATGATTTGAAAACTTAGTAACGTTATTATAAGAAGTTTAACTATGGATTTTGGAAAAGTTAAAAATGTTTAAGTGAATTTGAAATTTAATTTGAATAGTTTTGAAAAGTTAATGGATTCTGTAACTTTTTCTCACTTGGTAATTTCGAGGACGAAATTCTTTTAGGGGGGGAAGATTATAACCGGCCAAAGCTTCTGTTATTTGAAATTCGTATATTTAATTAATTTTAAGTATTCACAAATGAATTTTATAAGCTAAGTGAATTAAATTTTGAATATCTAGATTTAATTGGATAATTAAATCGATAATTTAATACTTGAAATTATGGAAATAATAGGAAATTTGGTTTAATGTGATTAAAATTGATTTATAAAGTTGAATTTAATCATATTGGAGTTAGAATGATGTTGTAGAACTTTTAAAATCGAATTAAAAGTTAATTTGCAGAAATTGAATATTTTAATATTTAATTGACGAGTTAAAATAGCCATTTTTCAAACAGTCTCAGATTTCGACGAAACCAGTTTCATCGGATCCATAATGTTATATTATTGTATGGTTTCAAATTTCGTGTCAATCGGACTTACGGTTTATCCGGGGAAAACTAAAACGCGTAGAAATCGGTTTGAGTGAATTTTAAATTTAAATAGTCGATTCGAAAACCTACCTTTCAAATTTGATCGTGGCTCCCGTTATATATTCCATTGCGTTCGGAATGGGGGTAAAACATTGTAAACGCCAGGTGGCATGCTTCGTTTCGAGTTCGGAAAAATTTCGGGTTAATAGTGCGCGAATATTTTTTATAAAAGGACCTCACATTTTCTAATTTGCAAAGCAATTAAGGTTTTAGCCCTAGCCGCCAGTCCTATATTCAATGGCCGATAGTTTTCGTTTCTTCTCCTCTTAATCTCTTCTAATCCGCACATTAATTCGAGAAACTTTCAACTAGAAAAAGATAGAGCTTAGCGAGATATTTACATCCATACGGCTTTGATCATCATCGGAGTGATGTTGTGGTGGAATTTTTATCGTGGAGGTCGGCCGTTCACACGCGTCGTTCGACGAGAGGGTGGCGCCGAGTTCAGCGTGGTGGCGGTCGTGGGTGCGTGTCGACTCGAGCGTTCGAATGGTGTAATGTGACGACCCGGCCTTCTACGCCCAGAAAACCGTTTCGTCTTGAAGATAGAAAGGGATGAGAAAATAGAAAAGATACAGAAGAAAGAACAATAACATCAGAATCTCACAGCGGAACGAATAAATTATATTAATCACATAAGTAATTACATAATATACAACATTAATCAGAGTTATACAGATAATGCATCACATACTAGACAGTTATAGACACCTGTCTAGTTGATACATACACGATACAACTCAAACAATACGACTCAGAGATACCACACAACGGAACTATATATATATCTACAACGCTGAAGCCTCCTGCTCCATTGCTCCTCCAGAATTCGTCAAAGCTAACCTGAATCCCTTGACTACCCGTAAAAAAAATATGGGTACCCGAGAGTTTATGAAAAACAAAAATAAACTCCGGGTCAGACATGGGTCTGGTATGAGTAACAGGTTAAAGTTGCTTAATTTTTAAAAATCTTTTTGAATCAATGGTATCACGTAAGACTCCCCATACATAAACATGGGTAAATTTTTACCTTATGCTAACCAAAACGTTTGATAGGAAATTCTATGAAATTATAATAGGTCTAGGGTTTTCAAGTAAATAGAAAATAGCCGAAATTGTTACAATCATTAAATTCCAGCACTAGCCACAAAAGTGGGTAATACAACCAAAACCGTTGGCACTTATTGGATTGTGGATTCCATACAATGGCAGGGCTACTGGGGTACCGCCCGTCACAGTACGTGGCCTAGATCAACGTACGAGGATCACACCCGACCCCCTGCAACACAAGGCCGGAACCATTACTTACTGAACAGTCCCGAACAAGATAAACCACGGCAGTTGTTGCAATCAACCGCCCACACAGCCGAAAATATGGGACATCTGGACAGGGGAATATCCTTGTCCTGTTTGGGCATGACCCACCTAACCTTGGTGCATCTCCCCTGTTTTAGCCATTCCCGGTTGATGAGGCTTGAGGCTACGATTACCTTTAGAGAATACATTTCTTAGAATGCTCATCGCCCGCCTGACGATGTGTTGAAAGCATTCAATCCATACAAGTTCGTTCCGGGTTCGAACGAAACCGAAGGCATTATCTCATTACACTCATTTTGGAATCACCCTCAGAGTTAACGACAATAACCCTTGCATTCTGAATCTTAATCTTCATTTCAGATTCACGACCTAACGTTAATTTGGAATCGATGTGGTTTTCGGATGTTCCAAATAAGGAAAACTGATCCTGGACTCATCGAAATCCAAAACGTGTCTTTTAAGGCCAAGTTGTCCATTTAGTCTTAACATTTTAATTCAATATAATCAATACACATAGATAGATAATTCATAATATCACAATAGATAATCACATCATCATCATAAACAGATAATCAAAATTATCATCCAAACAGATAATTAAATATTATCATACTTAAACCATACATCCATATCACATAGATATTACTCATATCTGAATTCTCAATCATCAAATAAAATATCGATAACATTCATCCATAAGCAATGATAATCATACCACAATTAATTTTAAATGAATTAAATTAACTACTTCTATCTCTGATTAATTTAAAGTAAATTAACTTAATTACTTCATCTATAAATCCTGCTTATACAACCATTAATTAATTATAAATCAAATTAATTAATGTCTAAATATTCATCTTGATTAAACACCTTTGATTAATTCATTTTCTGATTACAATAAGTAATTAGTCTTTAATTAATTTTACAAATTAATTATCCTAATTATTTATAGTAATTAACATTTAATTACTTCATTTATAATTGATTACATTTATTCTTAATTAATTACAACAATTAATTACCCCATTATTGATTATTTCTTAATTAATCCATCATTAATTATATTAATTAATGATCTTTAATTTAGTTTTAAATAAATTACTTTATTTAATTAATTACATTAAATGATTAATCTTTAGTTTAACTCAATTATAATCACCCTTGATTAGTAACATTCCAGTAATTAATTATCGTTAATTACTTATATTAATACATTAATTATTCGATAATTAATTATCTCCATTAATTAATCCTTTGATTAATTACAAAAGTAATTATCCAAATTACTTCATTAACACATCATTTCACTAATTACATTCAATAATTAACATTAATTGCTTTCCCAAGTAATTATGCTCCATTAAATACACTAAGTAATTACACTTATCAATTTATCAAATGATTTTCTTAAATTAATTAAACTAAATTAATTAACTTACATAATTATCATTTTATCAAAATTAATTACAATAAGTAATTAATCTCTTCATTACTTTTATCAAGTAATTACACTTAACCATTTTAAATAGATTATCTAATTATTCTGATTAATTATCAAAATTAATCACATTAATTAATTAGTAATCTTTAGTTAATTATCTTTATTAACCAATATCATCTCTTAATTTACTTCTTAATTTATCTTTATTTATAAATTAATCTAAATTATTAATTTATAAATTTAATAAATACACCATTCCTTTATTATCTTATTAATTAATCATTTAATGCCTTAGTTATTCTTAAGATAATTTATGTCTTATTTAATAACTTAATTAATATAAATGTGTATTAGAACATTACACTTTTTAAATTTAGATTCAAATTCCATTCTGAATTCAAGATTCAAAAAGATTTTTGTTTAAACATTTACCAAATTTAAATTCTATTTGAAAACAAATTTACTTTTCAAAACTATTTTATTTAAACTGGTTTTATATATTTAAATTTAAAAACTGATTCAAATGTCAGATTTGAATTCGAGAAAACTTGAACTCATTGATTTAACCTTAAATTTAAAACTTCGGTTTTAACTTGCTTTTGAAAAACTTGGTTTCAAAATCTTGATTTAAAACTCAAATTCATTTTCTTTTTACCTTAGATTCAAAAGTCTATTTGAACCTATACTTTAAACTTTGAATTTAAACCTCTGTTTAAATTTCTGTTTTCAAATTTTAAATTAAATTTAAAAAAAAAATGAAAACTGTCAGGTTTGTAAACCTGAAATCCCCATTTAAATATTTTAAAATCTTTATCTCATTTAAGATTTGAATTCAAAAATAAGTTTGAATTCACATTCCAACTGATTTAAACTTTGTTTGAACTTAGTTGACAAACTTAAATTCATTTGAATTTAATATTACACTAGTTTTAATTTTGGTTACAACTAGCTTACACTCTAATTTGCTTTAAATCTGGTTTAAATTTAACCTCAGGCAGTTCTGCAACCTGTTAGCAAAACAACACAGCCGAGACCAAAGCAGGTATGCTTCGTGTCCTCCACTCCCCTTCTTCGAGTCATATACTCGAACGACTCGAGTATGTCCCGAGTTTTTTTTCCAGCTCAAAAAAAACTGCGCACAGAAAAAAAAACCCAATCACTTTAATGGCACGATGCACGTGCACCGTGGCCCCAACCAACTCCGGCCTCCCACCTGAGCTTCAACATGACCCCTACCATCACCTGAAATGAGCAAGATCACCAGAATCCACCACAGTAGCTCAAATCAGAATCGAGCTTGCTACCCAACCTGGAAACGAAATCAGGTCTTCCCCCTCAAACCTGGAAAATTCGCCGCTCCTCAAACTCCGAACTCCATATTATCAGAGACTCCGGCCATAGCTTCATCAATGCTTCGACAACCATTTCCCAAACCCCCATGACACTCGATGCTCCAGAGAAGTCAAACAGATCCAATCCTACCACCAGTCAAAAATTAGGTTTAGCAACTATAACTCACGACCATTGCCTCCACCTGTCTCTGATCATCCACCACCCATTTTTGTCAAACACTCCTGTCACCCATCTACCTCCAGAATGATTTCCAGCCTTCCAAATACACAAGGTCAAAAGAGAAAATCCAAAAACACATAGCAGTGCAATTTCAAATTGCACCCTACATTCTTAACACAAAAGTGATATTTTGCTTTCTAAAATCATTATTTAGTACAGGGATTTAATTAATGTTACTGAATTGTTAAATTAACAGATTTGAATTTTTCACAAATTCAAACCTCCCTGCTCTTTTTTTTTTTTGGTTCCCAGAACAAGTTTAAAGATATTTTAACTTAATTAAATTTTAAAACTTAACTTTATAATCATGCAAACATATCTTGTTTAGGTCCTAAGTCATAACAACAAGTAGATAAAGCAGAGTTGAATTTTGAAGTAAGGTATGAACTTGAGATGTACCAACAGGATGTCTTACAGAGTTTCCAATATGCAGATATTCAATCTCACAACACACAGAGAAATGATCATATAAAGCTTTACACAAATATCTTAAAGCATTCAAATATTAACATGCAACATGTTTAGATCTTAGGTTATTAAAAAATGTTACTCACCAGAAATTTGAAGAACAGAGCCTTCTTTTGTTTGAAACAACTTGAACTTTAAAAACTGGAAAGTAGTTTGTTTTGATTTCCTTAATCTTCTTTCTTATCTTCAGTTGTAAATATTACTTGAGTTTGTATAGATGGAAGTGTTTGTTATTACTTCTTTGGTTCAGGTTTAATATGTTTTGAACGAACTAAAAATAATATGTATATAAAGAAGTTCAGGGGAAGGTGGCATCTGAGACAAGCAACTTTTTTTTCTTTGTACCATAATTTGTTTTATCAGGCAAGATATTTTAAATAGGAGGCTGAGTTGATGTTAAAAAATTTGAAATGATTTTTATTAGCTGCTAAGAGGTGAAAGCATTTATTATTTGAGTACTTTATGTCTCCTACTATCCTTATTTTATGTATAGATATTTTAACATTTACTTTGCTTATACTTTGCTCCTTAGCATTGCATTCTTTTTATTTTTCTTGCCTGCCTCTTATATTTACTTGCCTTTGTTTATACTTTACATTTTAAAAAAAACCCTACAGGCTACAAATTTGCTAATTTGCAGGCCTAGCTTGCTTTATGCCCCATGTGTATATATTTTACTTTAGTACTTTTCTTTGCATTTTCTTTGGCCTGCATATTATCTTACAACATATTTCTCTTACTTTGTTTATTTTTGCTTTGCTTTAAGTACTTTGTTTCAATATTTGTTGTGAATTTTTAACTTATGTACTTATGTTTAATCCTAACACATGTGCTTATTATCCCTTTTTTTTATTTTAAAACTTATACTATCAAATGTTAAATTTATTTATTATTTTTATACTTGTGTTAATATTAATAAGGTTTATTTTAATTTTAAACATTTTTAAAAGACTTACTTTTAATCTTTCAAATTATAGCTATTTATATAAATAAATTTGAAATAACAATTTCTATTTAATAACCATTTGTAAAGACATTTTGATTAATAAAAATCATTATTAAATTAAGAAATTTACCTCTTTATTACTTATTTTATCAAGTTAAATTTAAGAAGAAACCAAAACAAACCTTTTTGTTAATCTTATTTAAATTCAAACCTAAGCTTAAATAAATTTAAAACAATCAATATTTAACTTAAGTATTTTAAACCATATAGTTATTTATTAAATAGCTTTTAAAAAGATATATATATATATATATTAAATCAAATTATAATTACCAAAAATATTGAAATAAAAAATATGTTTTTACTTGTTAAATTAAAAACAAAGCTTACCTATTTACAATATATAAAATTGTATACATTATAAATAGATAACAACTAAATTAGCTTTTAAAAGGAAAATTATTAGTTAAATATTTATTTAAAAGAAGATTATTAAATCAATTCAAATCAATTTAATTTTTAATGTAGATTATTAAATTGATATTGCCCTAAATTTCCGGGATGTCACATTCCTCCCCCCTTAAAAGAATTTCGTCCTCGAAATTTAAACCAAAGGTAATTTAATAATCTAGTTAAGATTTAAATTTTAAACACAAGCATATATCAACCATAAGCTAATAATCATAGCAACCAATTCATCCAAACAAACAAATCTAACTATCCAGACAAAATTCCGAATAGAATTTTCTCGAGTTTCCCCAAGTATAAATATCGGGACACTCGCTCCATAAAATCCAAACAATCAATACTACTAAGCTATAGAGCTTCCACTCATCTAGATCTATAAAACAAGACAGAATATCAGACTATAGGCAAGTCTGAATCACAACCAAAACTCCCTGAACTGCTGGTTCAATAACCAGAGATAAATCTTACACGTACTCCCTCAGAGACACGTGAAACACAACGAATTCCAGTTATCCAAACTGACAATTCGACCCTGAAGACTAAACACTTATCCATAATCAAATCTCCGACTTCAAAAATCCAAATTTCTCCGTCTCTTATCCACAAAACTCTCTGACGATCCTGTGCTGCCTATATCTTCCCTGATCAGCTCAACCCTTGCTGATGCTTCTAGAAATAAACTGGACCAAAAACAATCTAACAAAATGATCTTTCCAAGATCGACCAAAACTCAGAACACAAACTCAATTCCAAAACAAAAAACAGAACTCACTTCTCTTATCCGGAAGAGATAAAACAGGTGCACTCCAAACTGGCCTCAGATTCTGAAAAATTTCCTGTAGAACTCTCCAATCCAAACACTGCAACCTCCAATTGCTTCCAAACTAAAACAGCTGCCACCATGCTTCCACTGCGCAACTCTGACTGAACAGATGAAAATGCTGAAGATGAACTCAAACATAGACTGGACAACACATTCCAAAAATAAAGTTCACATATCCAAAAATAAAACACAGAAGTTTCCCCCAAAATCTGAGCTATCCAACTCGATAACCATCCAATTACTAATCTGATCCATCAGTACCATTCCTGGAAATCCAGTCGATACCAAACTCAATCTCCAAATGTTAGCAAATCTTTGACTCCTTGAAGACATCCAGAAAATGTCTCTGAA
Source organism: Allium cepa (assembly GCA_030765085.1). Classification (NCBI taxonomy): domain Eukaryota; kingdom Viridiplantae; phylum Streptophyta; class Magnoliopsida; order Asparagales; family Amaryllidaceae; genus Allium; species Allium cepa. The sequence continues at coordinate 64,474,570 of CM060929.1, forward strand.
ACACAAGAGAACACTCAAATTATCGCAAGTCACTTTTGCGATCAATCCAGCCTAATTCCAAAGATACTGCTCTCTCTTTACCAAACAGAATGGCTTACACCTATGTGGCCAATCCATCGAAGAAATGGAACTACTCTGCTGCTTCTGAAGTTACCCCAAGAAAACTGCTAAGCCAGAAGACTTCCTAACCCAAAGCTCTTCGAGAAACTCGGACCTCAAAGCAAACAGAAACACCCAGCTGAACACAGGCACAACACCGAGCAGACACTCTTCTTACTTGTTCCAAAGAAACATCTTCGGAGACATCCATAGTCACCGTGTCTCATCACACAGCTACTACTCCTTGATATATCAAGATATCATGACTTACTTCAGTCCAATCGACAGATCAAAACTCTAGCTCAACCAAATTACACTTCAAAAAGAACTCCGAGCCTTAACAGGTTTCCTTTAGAGATCAATGAAATCCTTACACCATCCAAAGTTTACTCGAGACGGTACTAGGACTACAGTCTCGACAATTACACTTCCAACCTCAATCATGAAACTCCAACCATCGGTAGTTGTGTTACACACACCACTACCTAATCTACCTTTAAAGCTTATTTGGAAAACTCGAACAGGTAACCCAACAATAGGTAGAAATATATATATATATATATATATATATATATATATATATATGTAATATATAAAAAATAAAAATACACTCTCTCAAGAAAGAAATCACTCAAGAGCCTAGGTACTCACTCAACCTAGCGCTCTAATACCAACTGTGACGACCCGGCCTTCTACGCCCAAAAAATCGTTTCGTCTTGAAGAAAGAAAGGGATGAGAAAATAGAAAAGATGCAGAAGAAAGAACAACAACATCAGAATCTCACAGCGGAACGAATGAATTATAATCACATAAATAATTACATAATATACAACATTAATCAGAGTTATGCAGATAATACATCACATACTAGACAGTTATAGACACCTGTCTAGTTGATACAACACGATACAACTCAAACAATACGACTCAGAGATACCAACACAACGAAACTATATATATATCTACAACGCTGAAGCCTCCTGCTCCATTGCTCCTCCAGAATTCGTCAAAGCTAACCTGAATCCCTTGACTACCCGTAAAAAAAATTTGGGTACCCGAGAGTTTATGAAAAACAAAAATAAACTCCGGGTCAGACATGGGTCTGGTATGAGTAACAGGTTAAAGTTGCTTAATTTTTAAAAATCTTTTTGAAATAAAGATATCACGTAAGACTCCCCACACATAAACATGGGTAAATTTTTACCTTACGCCAACCAAAAATTTTGATAGGAAATTCTATGATATTATAATAGGTCTAGGGTTTTCAAGTAAATAGAAAATAGCCGAAATTGTTACATTCATTGAATTCTAGCACTAGCCACAAAAGTGGGTAATACAACCAAAACCGTTGGCACTTATTAGATTGTGGATTCCATACAATGGCAGGGCTACTGGGGTACCGCCTGTCACAGTATGTGGCCTAGATCAACGTACCGAGGATCACTCCCGACCCCGTGCAACACAAGGCCGGAACCATTCCTTACTGAACAGTCCCGAACAAGATAAACCCCGGCAGTTGTTGCAATCAACCGCCCATGCAGCCGAAAATAAGGGACATCTTGATAGGGGAATATCCTTGTCCTGTTTGGGCATGACCCACACAACCTTGTTGCATCTCCCCTGTTTTAGCCATTCCCGGTTGATGAGGCTTGAGGCTACGATTACCTTTAGAGAATACATTTCTTAGAATGCTCATCGCCCGCCTGACGATGTGTTGAAAGCATTCAATCCATACAAGTTCGTTCCGGGTTCGAACAAAACCGAAGGCATTATCTCATTACACTCATTTTGGAGTCACCCTTAGAGTTAACGACGATAACCCTTGCATTCTGAATCTTCATCTTCATTTCAGATTCACGACCTAACGTTAGTTTGGAATTGATGTGGTTTTCGGATGTTCCAAATAAGGAAAACTGATCCCGGACTCATCGAAATCCAAAACGTGTCTTTTAAGACCAAGTTGTCTATTTAGTCTTAACAGTTTAATTCAATATAATCAATACACACAGATAGATAATTCATAATATCACAATAGATAATCACATCATCATCATAAACAGATAATCAAAATTATCATCCAAACAAATAATTAAATATTATCATACTTAAACCATACATCCATATCACATAGATATTACTCATATCTGAATTCTCAATCATCAAATAAAATATCAATAACATTCATCCATAAGCAATGATTTATAATCATACTGCAATTAATTTAAAATGAATTAAATTAACTACTTCTATCTCTGATTAATTTAAAGTAAATTAACTTAATTACTTCATCTATAAATCCTGCTTATACAACCATTAATTAATTATAAATCAAATTAATTAATGTCTAAATATTCATCTTGATTAAACACCTTCGATTAATTCATTTTCTGATTACAATAAGTAATCAGTCTTTAATTAATTTTACAAATTAATTATCCTAATTATTTATAGTAATTAACATTTAATTACTTCATTTATAATTGATTACATTTATTCTTAATTAATTACATCAATTAATCACCCCATTATTGATTATTTCTTAATTAATCCATCATTAATTATATTAATTAATGATCTTTAATTTAGTTTTAAATAAATTACTTTATTTAGTTAATTACATTAAATGATTAATCTTTAGTTTAACTCAATTATTAATCACCCTTGATTAATAACATTCCAGTAATTAATTATCATTAACTACTTATATTAATACATTAATTATTCCATAATTAATTATCTCCATTAATTAACCCTTTGATTAATTACAAAAGTAATTATCCAAATTACTTCATTAACACATCATTTCACTAATTACATTCAATAATTAACATTAATTGCTTTCCCAAGTAATTATGCTCCATTGAATACACTAAGTAATTACACTTATCAATTTATCAAATGATTTTCTTAAATTAATTAAACTAAATTAATTAACTTAAATTAATCATTTTATCAAAATTAATTACAATAAGTAATTAATCTCTTCATTACTTTTATCAAGTAATTACACTTAACCATTTTAAATAGATTATCTAATTATTCTGATTAATTATCAAAATTAATCACATTAATTAATTAGTAATCTTTAGTTAATTATCTTTATTAACTAATACCATCTCTTAATTTACTTCTTAATTTATCTTTATTTATAAATTAATCTAAATTATTAATTTATAAATTTAATAAATACACCATTCCTTTATTATCTTATTAATTAATCATTTAATGCCTTAATTATTCTTAAGATAATTTATGTCTTATTTAATAACTTAATTAATATAAATGTGTATTAGAACATTACACTTTTTAAATTTAGATTCAAATTCCATTCTGAATTCAAGATTCAAAAAGATTTTTGTTTAAACATTTACCAAATTTAAATTCTATTTGAAAACAAATTTACTTTTCAAAACTATTTTATTTAAACTGGTTTTATATATTTAAATTTAAAAACTGATTCAAATGTCAGATTTGAATTCGAGAAAACTTGAACTCATTGATTTAACCTTAAATTTAAAACTTTGGTTTTAACTTGCTTTTGAAAAACTTGGTTTTAAAACCTTGATTTAAAATTCATATTCATTTTCTTTTTACCTTAGATTCAAAAGTCTATTTGAACCTATACTTTAAACTTTGAATTTAAACCTCTGTTTAAATTTCTGTTTTCAAATTTTAAATTAAATTTAAAAAAAAAACTGAAAACTGTCAGGTTTGTAAACCTGAAATCCCCATTTAAATATTTTAAAATCTTTATCTCATTTAAGATTTGAATTCAAAAATAAGTTTGAATTCACATTCCAACTGATTTAAACTTTGTTTAAACTTGTTGACAAACTTAAATTCATTTGAATTTAATATCACACTAGTTTTAATTTTGGTTATAGCTAGCTTACACTCTAATTTGCTTTAAATCTGGTTTAAATTTAACCTCAGGCAGTTCTGCAACCTGTTAGCAAAACAACACAGCCGAGACCAAAGCAGGTATGCTTCGAGTCCTCCACTCCCCTTCTTCGAGTCATATACTCGAACGACTCGAGTATGTCCCGAGTTTTTTTTCCAGCTCAAAAAAAACTGTGCACAGAAAAAAAACCCAATCACTTCAATGGCACGATGCACGTGAACCGTGGCCCCAACCAACTCCGGCCTCCCACCTGAGCTTCAACATGACCCTTACCATCACCAGAAATGAGCACGATCATCAGAATCCACCACAGTAGCTCAAATCAGAATCGAGCTTGCTACCCAACCTGGAAACGAAATCAGGTCTTCCCCCTCAAACCTGGAAAATTCGCCGCTCCTCAAACTCCGAACGCCATATTATCAGAGACTCCGGCCATAGCTTCATCAATGCTTCGACAACCATTTCCCAAACCCCCATGACACTCGATGCTCCAGAGAAGTCAAACAGATCCAATCCTACCACCTGTCAAAAATTAGGTTTAGCAACTATAACTCACGACCATTGCCTCCACCTGTCTCTGATCATCCACCACCCATTTTTGTCAAACACTCCTGTCACCCATCTACCTCCAGAATGATTTCCAGCCTTCCAAATACACAAGGTCAAAAGAGAAAATCCAAAAACACATAGGAGTGCAATTTCAAATTGCACCCTCCATTCTTAACACAAAAGTGATATTTTGCTTTCTACAATCATTATTTAGTACAGGGATTTAATTAATGTTACTGAATTGTTAAATTAACAGATTTGAATTTTTCACAAATTCAAACCTCCCTGCTCTTTTTTTTTGGTTCCCAGAACAAGTTTAAAGATATTTTAACTTAATTAAATTTTAAAACTTAACTTTATAATCATGCAAACATATCTTGTTTAGGTCCTAAGTCATAACAACAAGTAGATCAAGCAAAGTTGAATTTTGAAGTAAGGTATGAACTTGAGATGTACCAACAGGATGTCTTACAGAGTTTCCAATATGCAGATATTCAATCTCACAACACACAGAGAAATGATCATATAAAGCTTTACACAAATATCTTAAAGCATTCAAATATTAACATGCAACATGTTTAGATCTTAGGTTATTAAAAAATGTTACTCACCAGAAATTTGAAGAACAGAGCCTTCTTTTGTTTGAAACAACTTGAACTTTAAAAACTGGAAAGTAGTTTGTTTTGATTTCCTTAATCTTCTTTCTTATCTTCAGTTGTAAATATTACTTGAGTTTGTATAGATGGAAGTGTTTGTTATTACTTCTTTGGTTCAGGTTTAATATGTTTTGAACGAACTAAAAATAATATGTATATAAAGAAGTTCAGGGGAAGGTGGCATCTGAGACAAGCAACTTTTTTTTCTTTGTACCATAATTTGTTTTATCAGGCAAGATATTTTAAATAGGAGGCTGAGTTGATGTTAAAAAATTTGAAATGATTTTTATTAGCTGCTAAGAGGTGAAACCATTTATTATTTGAGTACTTTATGTCTCCTACTATCCTTATTTTATGTATAGATATTTTTACATTTACTTTGCTTATACTTTGCTCCTTAGCTTTGCATTCTTTTTATTTTTCTTGCCTGCCTCTTATATTTACTTGCCTTTTTTTATACTTTGCATTTTTTAAAAAACCATACAGGCTACAAATTTGCTAATTTTCAGGCCTAGCTTACTTTATACCCCATGTGTATATATTTTACTTTAGTACTTTTCTTTGCATTTTCTTTGGCCTGCATATTATCTTACAACATATTTATCTTACTTTGTTTATTTTTGCTTTGCTTTAAGTACTTTGTTTCAATATTTGTTGTGAATTTTTAACTTATGTACTTATGTTTAATCCTAACACATGTGCTTATTATCCCTTTTTTTTATTTTAAAACTTATACTATCAAATGTTAAATTTATTTATTATTTTTATACTTGTGCTAATATAAATAAGGTTTATCTTAATTTTAAACATTTTTAAAAGACTTACTTTTAATCTTTCAAATTATAGCTATTTATATAAATAAATTTGAAATAACAATTTCTATTTAAAAACCATTTGTAAAGACATTATGATTAATACAAGTCATTATTAAATTAAGAAATTTACCTCTTTATTACTTATTTTATCAAGTTAAATTTAAGAAGAAACCAGAACAAACCTTTTTGTTAATCTTATTTAAATTCAAACCTAAGCTTAAATAAATTTAAAACAATCAATATTTATCTTAAGTATTTTAAACCATACAGTTATTTATTAAATAGCTTTTAAAAAGATATATATATTAAATCAAATTATAATTACCAAAAATATTGAAATAAGAAAATGTGTTTTTACTTGTTAAATTAAAAACAAAGCTTACCTATTTACAATATATACAATTATATACATTATAAATAGATAACAACTAAATTAGCTTTCAAAAGATAAATTATTAGTTAAATATTTATTTAAAAGAAGATTATTAAATCCATTCAAATCAATTTAATTTTTAATGTAGATTATTAAATTGATATTGCCCCAAATTTTCGGGATGTCACATGTAATCTGATCGTGGCCTTGATGTTTGTGAGGGGCTCGACAATCTAGGGTTTATCGTGTAAATGGGTTAGCTTGCGTTCGTATTACCTGGGTTTCGAAACGAAGGAGAAGCATCATCTTGCGGCCGAGATTTGAGTTTGAAAATCAACGGCCCGGATAGGAAGATGGTTTAAAAATAGAAAGAAAGTGTAAATTATTTTATATTATAAATTTGTACGATGTTTAAAATGTCATATCTTGTTCATACGAGGTCGGAAAATGACGAAACAAATTGCGTTAGGTTCGCATTGACGAATACTATGTGATGGAGCTGGGTAGGAATCGATTGGAGCTAGTGAAAATTTTGGGTAAAATTAAACGCGCGTTTAATTTTATTCGAAATAAAACACTGCAACTATTATTGGAAGCAAGGTGAGAACTTCTCACTCAATCGAAATTGTTTCGATTTAAATTTTAAATAGTTAAATTTAAAATTGCTTGATTGTGTTGATTGTACACTTGGATGTTAAATAATTATCTGCTGTATTGAAATAGACCCTATACGCCGTATATTAAGCGGAGGTTATTTATTAAACACATATACCACGATATTTCACCGTGAAGAGGAATTGGTATTATATATGTATTTGGAGTTGATTTCCCGCATTATAAAACGGATGAGACCCTATTGCGCCGCATAATAGCGGATAATATTTTATAAAACCCATATACCGCGATATCCCGTATTGGAACGGGATTGGTATTGTGCTAACATCTGTGGATGCAGGGAAACAGGTTGGATGGATCCAACTGGATTCCTCACCCGTATTGATTTATTTACAAATATTCTGATATATTCTGTTATCATATGATGTATGATGTTTTTGATGCCGTGATTGTTATATTTAGTGCTGTGCAGCATTGGGCCTATTTTGAAAAATTAAAAGTGTTAAAGTGATGATTTTCAAATTTAAAAGGATTTTAAAGTGATTTTTGAAAGTATACGTTTTATTAAATTTTGGAATTGATTCATTTTAAATAAATAAACGTTATAATTTTAATGTTATAAAAATTATGATTTTTAAGAAATATAGTTGAAAATTGATTTTTGAAATATGGAGTTAATGATTTTATAAAATAGTTTAATTAGAGATTTTTGAATTTATATTAAAAGCTTTATATATAAGATTTTTAAAATTGGATTTTTATAAATCAAAGTGATGGAATTATAAAGGAGTTTTGAATACGTTTCAAAATAATGTTATAAATGGATTTTTATAAAAGAATAGAATCTACGATTTGTGAAGTTATAAAATGAATGAATTTGTAAATAGAGAATTATAAGTAATTTGCTTATAATTTGAATTTTGGCGTGTAAATGGGATATGGATAGAATTTGTTAATAAAGTGATTTTATAAGTTGAAGTTGTTATAATATATAAATGGAATCAAAAACATTGTTTTATAAATCCGAAAACGACTTATTTTGATAAGTTAATAGCTTATTAAAGGAGATATATCCACGATTTTGGACAGTGGATAAACCTTTAAATAAAATGTGTAGAAATGTTGAATTTGGTTAACGAAGTGTATTCGCGATTTTGGACAGTGAATTATATATTAAAAAATGTTTTGGGGAGGTGATATTTTAAATAGAATTAAAACGATTTAAAGATGTTTAGAATGTATTATGTATCAAAACCATAGATTTCAACATGCATTGTTGAAATAGACGTTTTCGAGAAATAAAAGGAAACGGTGGACTATAACACTGCTGTTATAGTAAATAATTTTTGAAAGGAAATATTTTATATAGCATTGGGATTTATATGTCTATCTTAATTTCGAATCCATATACTAGTGATTTTGGGTTGTCGTAACGATGTTTTACGCAATATTCGTTTTGACTCAAATAAATGTGTTTAAGAGAATGTTTTCCTTAAATAATAAAATATGTACTTAATTGTGATTTAAGTATATTGAATATTTTCCAAATGATGAAAATAAATAGATTTGTGAATTACTTATTATTAAATAAGTATGACAATGTTTTTCCAATATGAAGTGAAATGTTTTTCGAATTTTATCTTTTAAAAATTAATTGAAAAGTGATTTGAAATTTGTTTTCAAACGGTTGAAGTGTGGGAAAAAATATATATCTAGTAAAGGTATTTTTGGGAAATAAATAATTTGGAAAATTATTTGGAATCTGGTGATGTTGTGCATATCTATTGATAGTTAAATAACCGACTATCAATATTTACCTTTAATTGGGTATTTGTATGATCTGCTTGAATTTGAATGCTACACTTATTTTGAAAATAAGCGCTCGTTATTCGGTTTAGCTTGGAGAGGATCTTTGTGTCATAAGTCCCATTTCGAATAGTGATATGTCGTCATGGATAGCATTTGAAGACCGGTGATGAAGACCGGGTATTTGCGAGAATGATAGGATGACCTATCGATTGTCTCTGCACCGAGTTGCTCTGGTATAGAGATTCCCTAAGTGATGGGAAGTCCGATCGGGATTGTGAATACCTGGATTTGCAAGGACTTCTTTGGAAGTGCCTTCGGTTCTGTTCGAACCCAGAATAGGCTGGCATGAATTCTGTGTCTGACATTACATTTTGAGATATAAAGCAAATTTCTTTCAAATACATTTCTGTTGGTGGCGGAGAATTTATTCTCTTAGCTTAACACCCTTCTCTGAGACGTACGAGCTCAGAGGTTATGTAGTGGATGGTTATCAGTAATATACTCCCAACTTGGTAATGTTGCATGCTGAGTTCTACTGATCATTTGTTGATCAAAGCATGGCTTTTGTGAAAAGCATAGCTTTGTGGACGAGATATCGTCAAACCTCACAACCCGGTTGTTAACCCCACTGAAGCTTGGGCCGACTCATCAGATAAAGCATTAAGCGACTCAGAAGATTTACGACTCACCATGAGTCGTTAGCGGTTCAAGTGTGCAAATCAGAAAGCCAAGTACAATTAACTCGCGTACGACTCAATGACCGAAGAGGGAACTCACCGACTCATATGATCTAGGTCCGACTCATCAAAGACCGACTCAGCTAGTCTCCGACTCAACTGTTGTGCGACTTATGGAAGTTCATGACTCAGCGACTCATGACTCAACGACTCATGACTCAACGACTCATGGTTCAACAACTCAAGAGGTTCGCGACTCATCCTAAGGAATGACCTAAGGAATGTCACGACTTATGGATACCTACGACTTATGATAAGTCGAGTACGACACATGCTAATATGAGAGGAGTTATGACAAGTTGACTCGGGAACGACTTATCTCTTGGGACCAAGCCAGCAGTTCGACCTTGAGTTAACATGGGGCGACTCACCATGACTCGTCCACGACTCAAAATCGTTGAGTCGTAACCCATCGCCACAATGCCTAGGAAAATTGACTCGGACACGACTCAAGACTTGTCATGAAATCCAGCAGAGGAATAAGCCATGAAGAGGGGAAAGGTTGGTTTTATAAGTCAACCACGACTTAGCCTGACTCGGGGACGACTTAGCTTGAGTCGGTCACGACTCAGGACTTATGCGCTGAATTCATGTCCAAGCTTGCCTATAAATACATAGCCACCTCCAACATTCAAAGGACTTTTGGCACATTCTCTTGAGAGACCGTTACCTTGCTGCATTGAGAACTCCATCAACACTTAGAGCTTTCGAGATCAAAGGAATACTTCGAAGAACTTCACGAAGAAACTACACATCTTCAACTTGAATTCAAGGACTTTAATCGACATAGAAGCTTGAGCTACTTGTTCCAAATCTCTTGTAACTTGAAATATATTGTACTTGAGAAGAATTGTATCAGCTTGTAACGAGATCATTAATAAAAGTACTTAAAGTGGACGTAGGCTATACCCTTAAGCCGAACCACTATAAAATTGTTGTCGTTTGCTGCTTTTCTACTGTTTTCTGCTTATAATCTGTTCCCGAGCTTTCGGGTGGTGCTTTCACAACTATAACTCATACACCGGGGTGTTAGCGTTCAAATTTTAGCGTTAACATTTTTGGTGCTTTCACTGAGAACCCAACTCAGGAAAACTGTCATCATTGCTTCACAGAGATTTGTAGAAAGAATTTCCTTAAAAACCAGAAGTCTATCTGAGATTATGGCTCCTGGAAGGAAAAGTAGATCTGTCAGATCTGGAAACATTCAAGAGGGAACCTCCGCTTCCCCTGTACCTAATCAATCCACTCCGTCTGTTGGAGTTACGAAAGCGGAGTTGGATGCTGTGATTCTAGGGCTAAACCAACAGATAAACGCCCAAAATGCACAATTAGAGGCTCAAAGTGCCCAGAATGCTCTGATTCTGAATAAGTTAAATGACTTACTTGGGGCAAACAATCAACCGGCTGGTAATGAAAGGAACTATGCTGGCAACGTTCATGATGTTAATGAAAGGAATGCTCCTGAAAGGGCTACTAGTCCCTTTGAGCAGGCAGTTCCTGAGGCTGGTGGATCTAGAACTCGGCATGATGAGGAATATCTTTCTGGAATGGTCCGGCAGATCATGAAAGAAAGTATGCAAAGGGTTGAAGATGAGAAGGAATGGGGTTTCGCCCCAAGTAAAACTTCGTTTACTGAAAAAATCTTGAAGGCGGAATTTCCAAGGAAGTTTGTCCCTCCGACTATTCCAGCTTACAAAGGGACAAGTGATCCGAATGAATTCTTGTATAAATATGATTGGCACATGACAGGTGCCAGAGCCTCTGACGAAATAAAGTGTCGATATTTCCCCGTATACCTGGAAGGTGTGGCTCTACTATGGTTCACCAAGTTGCCAGTCCGATCTATCGATCAGTTTTCAGACTTGACCAGAAAATTCAAGGAGCAGTTTAGACTATATGCTTCGAAGGCCAAGGACATTATGTCACTGTCGAGTTTAGAGAAGAATCCTGGTGAGTCTATCAGATCCTTCTTGAACCGCTTTAATATAGCGCTGGCTGAGGTGGACAATGCTGAACCACGAATGATATTGACTTATCTGATGAGGGCTATTGATAAGTCAAGCGAATTTGGGAAATGGTTAAATATGAAGGAGCCAACCTCTCTCGAAAAGTTCTACAAAAAAGCAGATGAATTCATTCGCTTGGAAAGCCGTCCTTTACCAGTAAAGACAGTGTTGGAGAAAGCAGAAGACAACACCGTCGCTCCACGCAAGAATGAATCGGTGGGGCAAAAAAGGGAGAATAATAATGGGAAGAAACAGGGTAATCTGAAGAAGCCCCGATCCTTCAAGCCATCAGAATATACTCCATTATCACATACGTCGGAGCACATCTACCTTGCCACTAAAGATTCCGTCGATTTCCCTAAACCTATCCCTTTGAGAACCGGGAAAAAAGCCATACAGAGTGGGAAATTCTGCCGCTTCCACAATCAACCCGGTCATGAGACTGATGAGTGCCGCCAGTTGAAAAATCTGATTGAAGAGTTGCTAAGAGAAAACAAACTGCAGCACTTTGTGAAGAAGAATAGCAACAATCCTGCATCGTCAAGTCAGGGGCAACAGGTTCCTGTTCATCAGCCTAGGACAGGTGAGAAAGCTACGGGACATGAATCTGGAAGGCCCGTTATCAATGTCATTACAGGAGGGCCTCACCCAGCTGGCAAGAGCTAGGGTGAGATGGAGAGATATTCCAGGGCTTTGAAATATGCTCCAGCCGAAGAAGACGTCTTTGTTTTAGAAGACACTACGCCTCTGAAACAACAGAAAACTTTCAGCGATGATATTGTTTTCAGAGCTAGAGATTCCACAGGTATAGAAGCTCCTACCCTAGATCCCTTGGTCATCTCGGCTGGTATTGGACCGGCCATTGTCAGAAGAGTCCTCATCGACTGCGGGGCATCATGTAATATCCTCTTCAAGAAGACATTTTACCACATGAAAATCCCTATGATCGATGTACAAGCCTCATCACAGAAGATCGCTGGCTTCACTGTGGAGCCAAAGCAACCAATCGGGACCATCGATCTGCTTGTGGAACTTGGGGAAGCAGAAAGGAAAGTGGTCCGCAAGCAAACATTTGTGATTGTCGATGAGTTTTCTGCTTATAATGCTTTTCTTGGCCGTCCAACACTCGCAGCATTCAAAGCTATCCTAGCCCCGTGGTGCCTCACTATTAAATTCCCTACTGACAATGGAGTAGGAGTTATAAAAGGGGATCAAAATGCTGCGCGAGAGTGCTATTTGACAGAGCTGCGAGAGTCAAGAAAAAGAGAAATGGGAAAGGATGCGGCAACCCCAGTCCGCATCAAGGAACCAGCCTTGTAGCAATTACGGGGCGGACCCTGCACTGGAGAGCATAGCGGGGCACGGAAAGAAATGGATCCCAGAAAAGCCAGTGCAGGGGAGAATAGAGTGGTACCGGTGGAAACGATAGTTCCGGTACCTGTTGACCCGAAGGACCCAAATAAGGTGTTGAATGTGGGTTCACTGCTTAATGTGTCAATTCAGAATATCTTGATATCTTTCCTGAAAGCAAATCTGGATGTCTTTGCTTGGACTCATGCCGATATGTGTGGAATATCTCCAGAAGTTGCAGTACACGCTCTGAATATTGACCCAAAGTTTACGCCAGTTAAACAGAAAAGAAGAACCCAAGGTCCAGAAAGGTCAGCAGCATTAAAAGAAGAAGTTGATCGACTCATGGAAAATAACTTCATCAAAGAATCTACATATCCGAATTGGGTTTCAAATCCTGTGCTGGTCAAGAAAGCCAATGGAAAATGGAGAGTATGCATCGATTTTTCTGATCTAAACAAGGCTTGCCCCAAAGATTGCTTCCCATTACCCAGGATCGATCAACTGGTAGACGGAACTACGGGACATGAATTGTTATCTTTCATGGATGCCTACTCCGGTTATAACCAAATCATGATGCACGAGCTGGATCAGGAGGATACAAGCTTTATCACAGATGTTGGACTATATTGCTACAAAGTTATGCCCTTCGGATTGAAAAATGCAGGGGCAACCTACCAAAGACTTGTTAATGCTATGTTCAAACCGCAATTGGGCAAAACTATGGAAGTCTACGTCGACGATATGTTAGTGAAGTCCAGGAAAGCAGCAGATCACATTGAACACTTAGCAGAAATGTTCGCAGTCCTTCGGAAATACAGAATGAAACTTAACCCTCTGAAATGTACATTTGGGGTCGAGTCCGGAAAGTTCTTAGGTTTCATCGTCAGTGCTAGGGGCATTGAGGCTAGTCCAGCTCAAATTACTGCCTTGAAAGAAGTTAAAGCTCCTAGAACGAAGAAGGAATTGCAGAGTCTCAACGGAAAGGTCGCCGCCCTGAGTCGGTTCATTTCCAAAGCCACTGATAAATGCATCCCATTCTTTGACGCCCTGAAGAAAGGAAAGAAGAATTTTGAATGGACTTCCGAATGCCAAAAAGCCTTCGATGAGTTGATCCGTCATATGGAAACGCCTCCAATACTTTCTAGGCCAGGCAATGGTGAGGATCTTCTTATATACTTGGCAGTATCATCTCATGCTCTAAGTGCAGCGCTGATACGGGAAGACAAAAGGATTCAACATCCGGTTTACTATATCAGCAAAAGACTCACTGGGGCAGAGCTGAATTACTCCAAGTTGGAAAAACTCGCCTATTGCCTACTAGTTGCCTCAAGGAAACTGAGGCAATATTTCTAAGCTCATCCTATCAAAGTACTCACTGATCAACCTCTAAAGCAAGTCCTATTTCGCCCTGAAACTTCGGGTCGCCTTCTAAAATGGAACATTGAACTCAGTCAATATGACATCACTTATCATCCCCGAAAAGCAATCAATGGACAAGCTTTAGCTGATTTCATTGCAGAATTCACAGAGAAAGATAATGGTGAGGAAGAAGCGATCAATGATTCCCCAATCCAGTGGAAGATGTATGTTGATGGCGCAAGAAATGACTACTGTTCTGGAGCCGGAGTGGTACATGAAACTCCTGAAGGTCGATCATTATGTTATGCACTAAAACTGGAATTTCCTTCAACAAACAATGAAGCAGAATATGAAGCTCTTATTGCAGGTCTGAAAATCGCTAAAGAGCTAAACATTCGAGCATTACAAATCTTCAGTGATTCTCAGCTTATTGTATGCCAAGTCAAGAAGGAATTTCAAACAAAAGGTGGAAACTTGCCTTCCTACTTGTCAAAGGCTTGGGAACTCCTATGTGAACTCGATCATTATTCAATAAGCCATATTCCCCGGGAAGAGAATACGAAGGCAGATTCCCTCGCAAAGTATTCAAGTTCTGGTGAAGCTCAACTATTGGGATTGGTTCCCGTAGAAGTCCTCTCAGCACCAAGTATAGACGAGATGGATATAGATTGGATTATGAATGTATCTCAAGAACAAGAGTCGTGGATGACTCCAATATTAGATTACCTACTCAATGGTTCTTTGCCAGAAAATTCAAGAGAGAGACAGAAGCTACTAAGGAAAGCCTCTCGCTATGTAATTCAGGATGGCCGATTGTACAGACGGGGATTCTTAATGCCTTTACTTCGATGTGTATCCAGGGAAGAATCCAAAACGATCCTAGCCGAGGTACATGGAGGCGAATGTGGTGATCATTCAGGTGGCCAAACATTGGCAAAGAAAATTCTCCGATACGGATATTTTTGGCCGAAAATTAATCGAGATGCTGCAGATTACTCCCGAAAATGTGACAGATGTCAAAGATTTGCCAAAATTCCTAGAGCACCTTCTACCGAACTCACACAGATGGTCAGTCCATGGCCGTTTGCGATTTGGGGAATGGATCTCATTGGGCCGCTACCAACTGCCAAGTCAGGGATTAAATATGCTATTGTTGCAGTTGACTACTTTACTAAATGGGCTGAAGCTGAACCATTGGCTACTATCACTTCTAAGAAAATGATAAGCTTTGTGACCAAGAATATCATTTGCAGATACGGTGTGCCTCAGAAAATAATCACAGACAATGGTACTCAGTTTGAAAGCGAGGAATTCCAGGATTTTTGCAAACGATTCAAAATCCAGAAAAGCTTTTCGGCAGTGGCTCATCCGCAGGCAAACGGGCAGGTGGAAGCAGTGAACAAGATCATCAAATCAACCATCAAAAAGCAACTCGAAAGAGCAAAAGGTGGTTGGGTCGATAAACTACCACTTGCACTATGGGCATACAGAACTACTCACAAAACTGCGACTGGGCATACTCCTTTTTCGTTAGCATACGGATCGGAAGCAATGATCCCGGTTGAAACAGAGGTCCCTTCACACAGAAGAATCCATTTCAATCAAGCAGAAAATGAAAAGCTACAACTTGAAGCGCTAGATCTCCTTGATGAAAAAAGGGATGAGGCTAGTCTCAGAATTGCAGCTCATCAGCAAAGGATAGCCAGACATTTCAATTCCAAAGTTCGTCAACGAAGCTTTGAAATCGGAGATCTAGTCCTGAAAAGAATTATGACAGCGACAGGTGTGTTTAGGCCAAATTGGGAAGGACCATATGTCATAAGTCAGAAGCTTCTTGACGGCACATTCAAACTCACTGCTATTGAAGGAGATCAAATTCCAAGGGCATGGAACAGCAATCACTTGCGTCCATACTTTACTTGAAAATTTTGTTGAAATATAGTAAAAAGAATTGTGAATGTATGATTCTTGTAATTGAAAGCAATTGTAAAACTGATGCAAGTGATTAATGAAAGAATATAAAGTGGATGTAGGCCCAAATTCTTGGCCGAACCACTATAAATCTTGTGTTCCTTATTTTTATTACATGTTTGCTTTATTTTCGATATAAAAGTACATAAAATGTATTGCTGAAATGTCGATTTAAATTTTTGCAGACAATGGAAATAAAACTTGCGCATAATAAGACCGAGCGATTCTCACCATCATTCAACAAACAAATTTCAAGTCACAAAGACCCCGAATTCAAATCCTAGATAGGAAATACTTCAATTGAACGGCTAATGATTTCGATAGAAACGAGCCCTTGCTGATAAATTGAGATTGTTTGAACAAACAAACATCCAATTAGGAAGCTAGTTCCCGTTCTCACGAACTTGCCTGACAATGAAGTACACTTCCTTGGATTAAACAAGCTACTTGCAAGAAAAGGGGAATGAAAACTTGAAAAGAGAAAAAAAAAGAGGATCGGTGAAAAGGCATAAGCAAGAAGACAAGGAAACAACCAAAATCCATCATCGGCAGCACAAATCCTCTTCAGAGGCACAACTCTTCGGAGGATAAAAGACCTCTAATGGGTCATATGCCACAAAAAAGAAAGTTCTCTACTCAACAAAAAAGATTAGAGGAGTCATGACCCTCCAACCATGAGAGAGTAACTTCCAGGCAATGAAAACCCTTTCTGAGGCACATTTCACCAGGAGTTGAAGTGTTATGACCACTCTTCGGATTTCACTTCACCAGAGTTGAAATGCAAACAAAATAAAAGCCCTCTTCGGAGGCCCATTTCACCAGGAGTTGAAGTGTTATGACCGCTCTTCGGATTTCACTTCACCAGAGTTGAAACACAAACAAAATAAAAGCCCTCTTCGGAGGCCCATTTCACCAGGAGTTGAAGTGTTATGACCGCTCTTCGGATTTCACTTCACCAGAGTTGAAATGCAAACAAAATAAAAGCCCTCTTCGGAGGCCCATTTCACCAGGAGTTGAAGTGTTATGACCGCTCTTCGGATTTCACTTCACCAGAGTTGAAATGCAAACAAAATAAAAGCCCTCTTCGGAGGCACATTTCGCCAGGAATTGAAGTGTAACAACCGCCCTTCGGAATTTCACTTCACCAAAGTTGAAATACAAAACAAGATAAAGACCTTCCTGGAAGCCCATGTTTCACCGAGATTGAAATAAAACTTCCAAGTGTCGAAACGTGAAAAGGCTTTCCTCGAAGGCACAACTCTTTGGAGGTACACGTTTCACCAAGATTGAAATAAAACTTCCAAGTGTTGAAACGTGAGAAATCCCTCCTCAGAGGTACAACCCCCTCCCGGGGACACAATTAAGAAGAAAGACCTCTTCGGAAACCTACGTTTCACCGAGATTGAAATAAAACTTCCAAGTGTTGAAACGTGAAAAGGATTTCTAAGGCATAACTCTTTGGAGGTACACGTTTCACCGAGATTGAAATAAAACTTCCAAGTGTTGAAATGTGAAAAATCCCTCCTCAGAGGTACAACTTTCTATATATATAAAAAAAAAATCCTCATCAAGAGCATACTTTAACTTCCAAAGGAAGAGTAATTTACCTATTATGGAGAATGATCTTCCTCAAAAAAAAAAGGGGGTTAAAGTACATTCAGAGGTCCGCTTTGCCACATAGAAGAATTCACTTGGCAAAATATATACATACGCAAAAGGAGAAAGTGATTTCTTCAAAGGACAAAGCGCAGAAACTTATACGAAGGGGGTTGTACTCTGCAAAAATTTTATTTAAAGAATAAAATAATTATTCTTTAGCAAATATGAGTGCAAGTCCCCTCGAAGTATAGAATATTGCAACAAACTTATGGAATGGGGGCAATATAGTATAATTACACACAATATGGTATAGCCAAACCAGCAAAAGGTAACGCTCAAGTAACATGCCATAAGCTCGCTGCAATATCGTGTAAATAAACTTGTGCAAAAAATAAATAGTAAATGCATTCTCAAATTCAAAAAGAAATTTGTACAAACGAAGAATCATTTTATTCAACTATAATGCAGATACAGGTTTCAAAATAAAAGCGGGGGCCGGTACCCGCACAACTCTCGGCCAGTTCATACAAAAGACAAAAAGCTAAAGTCTTCACTTCTTTTTACTGCCTTTGGACCCTTTACCCGGCCGAATGACCAGCTTTTCAGGTCGGCCAGTGGGTATAAGGGAGGAAGGAGAGGTAGGCGCAGCTGGCCCAACTTCTGGCTCCTCTTCAGTGGCAGTGATTATCTTCCCTCTCCTCCTTGATGCTCCTTGCTTCTTTGACGCAGCGGATTAATCAAACAAAACTTCAATCGATGGAATGTAGCAATCGGTGAGTTGAAGATACCAAAATGCCCATGTTCGTTGATCCAAAGATACCGAACTCTAGCTATCTCAAACACGTTGATAGCGCACTATACCGTGTTCAAAGATCTACGAATCTTCGCACGTTGATCTAGCGCACTAGATTCCGTGAATCGGCTTCTACGATCGTTGAATCGAGCGCACTCGATTAACCAAAAGAGGAGATAGGAGATTACACTCAACTACCAATTGGTATGAAAGCACAAAGATAACAAAAGAGAATTTTATTCAAAAATCAACCTCCTCAAAATGTACAACACACGCGTATTTATAGGGTTTTCACAACACAGCCCTTGAGTCGTGACCGACTCATACCTTACGACTCATCTAAGTCGTTGCCGACTCATCTAAGTCGCTGCCGACTCAACAGACGCTTCATACTGTTACTACAACACTTCATACGCAACCGACTCAAGCAGGCACGACTCACGACTTACTACCTCAACCACAACTCACCCGACTCAACACGTTACGACTCACAGACAATACAAACGACTCAAACACGACCGACTCATATATTACATACATGACCCAACTTATGTCGTGAACGACTCACGACTCATCAAACACACAAGGTACACGACTCAACAAGCCAAGCGACTCAACTCCTTGCCGTCCTAACTCCCTCCGACTCAAGGCCTTCACTAGCTGGGGCTTTCCCTTGCTTCATGCTAAGTCGTAGACGACTCATGTAGATATCATTAGGTCGGTACTTCTTCTCCTGAGCTTGGTTAAGTCGCAAACGACTTATGGATAGACTTGAGTCGTGGACGACTCAACTCCGATGCCTTGTTATCTCGGCCTGATTTCTCCCATGGTTTGTTAGGTCGTGGACCTCCTTCCCTAGCTCGGAAACGACTCAAACCTTCATTGAGTTGTGGACGACTCATCATACTACACTGCGTGAGACTCCTGCTTAAAAATTGTACAACTTCTTCTCTGACCTTAGCTGCATCATTCTTTCTCCTCTTTGAGGAAGACTCACTTCCTGGAGTGACAAGTTTAGATAGAGTTATGTCGTCAGAAGGAGTCCGCTCCGGAGATATGTCGCCTCCCTCAAGTCTCTCATCTTTCTGCTCTTGCGAAGCAATGGGATCATCCAGGCCATGGAGAGCCTCTATTTGTTCCTCCTGTGATCCAGGCTGCGAAGCAGAAGGAGGAGCCACCTGAAGAGATGGAGGAGGGATTACCGGAGAAGTAGAGATTTGAGCAGTGCTTGATACTTTCTCTACAGAAGAAAAGAGGTTAAAGTCAGTAAAGAGAGGAGATGAAGGTTCACCAATAAAGTCAGTAAAGAGAGGAGATGAAGGCTCATCAAGGTTGAGAAAATAGCCAAGGAGCTCATGAAACTCATGCGAAATAAATGAGTAACCCGCTTGAGCAGAATTGACAGTAGCAAGATTAACACTGAAGTTACCTGGAGAAGCTGGTTTCCTGATATCGACTTCATAAGCTTGCGCATCAGCGCTCTCATCACCCTCGTCTCCACCTTGTATGCTTGTAATCTCAGTGGTAACTTTGGTGGGAGATGCAAGATGGGAACTGGAACCAATAATGTCGACTTCAGACGAAGAAGGTGGCTGGATTAGAGTAGTTGAAGTGGTTTTTCCCGGCTGGTCCCCTTCCATCACTTCAGTTCTTAATTTGGCAAGTTGTTCCTTTCCCTTGGAAAGGGCAGCGCGAGCGTCATCATCAAAATAATGCCTTTCCAGGGCTGATTCGTCATAACCAGCACCTTCAGCACCAAGCATATCAAGGGCAGCCTCCCACACTTCAGCTAAAGTGATTTCATACTTGGGGCCAAGAAAAGCGAGGCTTCCACGCCCCAAGACGCTATGCAAGTAGAAGTCGAATAATGTTGAGCCGAAGCTGTTTTTGGTCGCCTCATGAGATTCTTCAGCTGCGATTTTGCCGGCGACAGCCTCATCACGCTCCCTCTCAGTTTTGGAAAGCTGAAGCTTAAGCATTTGTATCTCCGCCTCTTGGGACTTGTTTTTATTTTGAAGCTCAGCAATATCAGAAACATAGCCTTCGCTGATTCTTTTTTGTGCTTCGAGCCTGTCTTCGGCATCCCTTTGGCTAGCGTGAGCGTCTCTCACTTGTTTCAGGAGCACTTCTTCTTTTTGAGAATATGAAGTAGAGGAAGCAGCAAGCTCATGTTTCAAATTCTCAACCCTTGCTTCGAGCTCCTCATTGTAGGAAGCAATGCTCCTCATTTCGGTATCATGTTGCTCAAGGACCTTTTGCCATTCAGCCTTATCGTTTTCCATGGTGAGCATGGCCTCTAAGTTGGCGCGGTTAACTCTTTGAAGCTCATCGACAAGCTTCTGCCAGTTTGACATCCTCTCGATATCAAGTTTGACGACGTCGAGATTTCGTAGCATGGCAGGCTTGTCAATAGGGACTAGGTCAAGGTCGAACCTCACACCCTTTAAGCACCACTGTGGAAAACGACTTTGTAAAGTGGCTGGGCCCGGTCCCACTTGAAATTTGGGCCTGCTTATTATTGTCTGGATGTCCACCTTCCCGAGAGCAGGAGAGTCGGAAGGAATGTCAAGAGGGGCAGGGGCAGTAGCCTTTTCGGGAGTAGTGGAAGCATGTCTCTCACCATATCGGGCTCGTTTGCCTGAATCTTCGGCTACATGACCTTTTCCTCGGTCATCGTGAGATTTCCTTTTGTGAGAGTCGTCGCCTCTCTGCAAAGAATCGTGGTGCTCATCCCTATCCCTTCTGTCATAACGCTCTTCTTCATCCCTCCTTTCACGAGCTTTTCGAGCAGCCCTCTCTTCGTCAGACTCTCTATAGGAGGTGAAGTAGCGCCCATAATTATATTGACCACGCCCCCCGTAGCGTTGGAAATCCTGATAATATGATCCGCCGCGTGTCATTGAAGGATCTGAAATAAGAAAAGATAAGCTTTAGAAATCTTTAAAGTATGAGAAGATAAGTGCATAAATGTGCTGGAAAATCCTTAGTTGTGTGTGAAGTGCAAACTACTCGCGTTGGACTAACGAACCACTCCTCAGTTGGGGGGAAGTAATAGGTCCCACTGTCGGTGACAATTCTTGGGATAAAGGAGTTGGAGTCTGTTGGAGGGCAGATGTCGCTTCAATCATCGGGGGTACAATTTTACCACAGGCAGGGTCATCTTTAAAGAGATCTTGGGAAGTGACGATTATGTCACTTAAATCCCCAAAGACGTCATCACCATCATGCCCAACCTGATTCCCTCCATCAGCTCCTTTGTCGACACTCTTCCTGGTTTGGGAAAGGGGCTCCTCTTCTTCTTCAATTATGGGAGCAAGTGCGGGCTTTTCGGAGGGTCCCGCATCATCTCTTGGAGTAGAGCACTTTACTAGTAAGGTTTCTGTAGAAATTTCTCCTCGCATGTGCTCTTTAGTGGAGATCGGAAGATCAGGAGTTTTCACCGGAGAATCAGGAACCTCCGTTGGAGCTTCATGAGGCTGAGTAAAGCGAGAGGGATGGAGGAGTCCGTATTGATGTAAAAATTCATCGTTTAGCAGAAACTTTATGCTCCTCTCTTCTACCGGCACGGCATTTAATCTTTCAAAAATTTGCTTAAGACTTGGGTCCCTAGTAGGGGGTGGAAGTGCTAAAACAGGAAAAGAATGAAATTAGCAACTGAGAGTTCAGATCTCGAGAAAGTTTCAAAACGGAAAAAGTAAAGACAGGAAATCTTACTTCCCACTCTCCAGATGGCATAAAACCCTAGAGGGCAGCGAACAAAGAAAAACTGATTCAAAAATCCGTGAGCGCTTTCGGAGAGATCAGTAATAAGTTTGCGGTTTCGAGCGCTTCTTATAACCACGATGGAGGGATGGTCTTTAATTTTCGTGAATGAGCAAAAATAGCAGATCTCCCCGAAGCTTGGTAATCGATCCAAAACTCTCCTAAATAGAACACATAACCCCATCAGAATGGCGTAGCCATTGGGGTGTAATTGGAATGGAGAGATAGACAACCGAAGCAGGAACTGTTGAAGAAAGTCATTAAAAGGAGGAATAGCGCCGTTCAAGCACATTTGGCGATTAACAGCAACAAAGCCAAGAGGGGGCCTATCCGCGGTGTCATTTGGCCCCGGAAGTAAGACGTCAGCATCATCAATGCCAAACTGGACGCCCAGTTGGTTAAACACCCGCTGATTCAAAGTTGTGGATGTTCTCTCCGGAGGGTTATCTACAGGGATAGCTATTGGGAAGACATCTTCAGCCTGGCCCATCGGCTCTTCTTGATGAGAGGTCATTCTACACAAGCAACTGGATGTTCAAATGCGAAGGTGCGCGTTTCCTAAAAAGTGTGAAGTGTTGTGCAAGACTAATAAAAAGTGACAAGTATATTTAACTGGAATTATAATGATCGATGCTTGATCGATTGTAAACATTTCAGAACTTGTTAATCTAAAGCTCAAGCATAATATTAGTGCAAGCGGGTCGATTTCAATTGACTATTTTAGCATTGCTTTGGTATTTTGTTTGAAATTGATAAGTTAAAGGCACTTCATACACACAATTTATTCAAGTTAATCATCTATTGTTAACTAATCTGTCATTCGATGTGGGCAGTCAATGACAAGTATATTCGTCCCAGTTTTCTGTGAATGTTGAATTGAACAGGTTATTAGCCTGCAAGTCAAAATAACCTGTGAATGAGTGCAATAAAATTCAATAGTTCGAAGTTAATGCAATGGTCCAATGTTCAAACAGAATTTACACAAGTCATAACCCATCAACGGTTCAAAAGTTCTGAGTCGGCAGTGCCCTAAGCCATGAGTCGTGGAGATAAGGAGATTATCTCCATGTCTTATCTCGGCAACGACTCAAGGCTAAGTCTTATCTCGGCAACGACTCAGGGCTTAGGTCGTGGAGTATGTTAAAGGAGCTCTGGGTCAAAATAATAAGGAAATCTCTAAGTTTTATCTCGGCCGCGACTCAAAGGTTTTATCTCGGCCACAATTCAGGGGTTCTGTCTCGGTCGCGACTCAAGGCTCAAGTCGAGGAGCATGATGAGCCGTACCATGATTAAATCGTGAGGGTCACTGGGTCATACGAAAGGAGCCGAGTCAAACCTACAGCAGCATTCGAATCAACCATCTGACCCATTAACCCAATAAACCCTCATTCTACAACCCTAGTCTTATCGTGTCAAGTAGATCGCCTCGAGTCGCAGATCATTGGATCAGACAATCCTCAATCCATCAATGATTAGGGCAACCTAACTCGCAAAGCTCAAGGGGATAAATTGAAGATAAGGACGGTGCGCACAGGGAAATGATGATCGACAATCAGAAAGGAGGCGAAATTGCTTACGTGGTGTGATGTCAGAGATGATCGGAGGAGATTTTGAGTTGAAATTGCTTTTGGGAGCTTGGAGATGTGTTAATGGCGGAAAATGACTCACGAGATTGGTAAAAGAAGAAGAAGATAAGAATGACGATTCATGCTATTTATATACCAAGGTAGTAGGATATGAGTCGGCACACGCGGGGTAAGATAAGTCGAAGCACGCGACCTACGACTTAGGCGTGTGCTTCGAGGGGCAAATGTTAACCCCACTGAAGCTTGGGCCGACTCATCAGATAAAGCATTAAGCGACTCAGAAGATTTACGACTCACCATGAGTCGTTAGCGGTTCAAGTGTGCAAATCAGAAAGCCAAGTACAATTAACTCGCGTACGACTCAATGACCGAAGAGGGAACTCACCGACTCATATGATCTAGGTCCGACTCATCAAAGACCGACTCAGCTAGTCTCCGACTCAACTGTTGTGCGACTTATGGAAGTTCATGACTCAGCGACTCATGACTCAACGACTCATGACTCAACGACTCATGGTTCAACGACTCAACAGGTTCGCGACTCATCCTAAGGAACGACCTAAGGAATGTCACGACTTATGGATACCTACGACTTATGATAAGTCGAGTACGACACATGCTAATATGAGAGGAGTTATGATAAGTTGACTCGGGAACGACTTATCTCTTGGGACCAAGCCAGCAGTTCGACCTTGAGTTAACATGGGGCGACTCACCATGACTCGTCCACGACTCAAAATCGTTGAGTCGTAACCCATCGCCACAATGCCTAGGAAAATTGACTCGGACACGACTCAAGACTTGTCATGAAATCCAGCAGAGGAATAAGCCATGAAGAGGGGAAAGGTTGGTTTTATAAGTCAACCACGACTTAGCCTGACTCGGGGACGACTTAGCTTGAGTCGGTCACGACTCAGGACTTATGCGCAGAATTCATGTCCAAGCTTGCCTATAAATACATAGCCACCTCCAACATTCAAAGGACTTTTGGCACATTCTCTTGAGAGTCCGTTACCTTGCTGCATTGAGAACTCCATCAACACTTAGAGCTTTCGAGATCAAAGTAATACTTCGAAGAACTTCACGAAGAAACTACACATCTTCAACTTGAATTCAAGGACTTTAATCGACATAGAAGCTTGAGCTACTTGTTCCAAATCTCTTGTAACTTGAAATATATTGTACTTGAGAAGAATTGTATCAGCTTGTAACGAGATCATTAATAAAAGTACTTAAAGTGGACGTAGGCTATACCCTTAAGCCGAACCACTATAAAATTGTTGTCGTTTGCTGCTTTTCTACTGTTTTCTGCTTATAATCTGTTCCCGAGCTTTCGGGTGGTGCTTTCACAACTATAACTCATACACCGGGGTGTTAGCGTTCAAATTTTAGCGTTAACACCGGTTATGGTCGAAACAGGAATCGTGGCAGCAAGGTTATTTGAGGACAACGCCTTCTAAGGACATGTCATTTCCTTTTGGATTATAAGTGGTATCATGGTATGGAGCCCAGATGTTTACTTCGTGGTTGCTGCATATTTATTGATTTGTGGTTGTTGGATGAGAGAATCCTCGGATAAAAGGTCGCCAACGACCGGGGGATGACATGCTCGTGTCAGTTGTTACCCAGTTAGAGGTAACCCGACCTTGTGTAGCAGAGATCCGGTTAGTTTCCGGGGACTACACTCCAGAGGCGTTCCATTTTATTTGGGAAGTTCCTTTTCTCGACCATTTGTTGGAAATCCAGACAATCAAATACGAGCTCTTTACGGTTTTAGTTGTATAACCTGCCATGGAATGCGGCGGTAACCTGCTATTGAACATGGTAGCTATAGTAGGCATAAGTGCGAAATGTCTATGCTGGCTAAGATTTATATTATACTTTCGAAATGTTTTTTCTGCACTTTGCACTTATAGTAATAATATCAAAGAAATTTGCGTATCGAGCATATTTAACTATCATAAGGAGAAATCTTCTCCGATTCTGCATTTGCATTGTGTGTGTGTGTGGGAGGCCTTATGGTAGTTACATTTTCTAAAAGCATTGCGGACCTATTTTAAAATATTTCTTTGTTGGTCTTTAAAGATAAACTTTTTTAAAGTTCTCACACCAGTCACATGACTGACTTGGAGTTTATTGTTCCCTTCCTAAACTCTGGATGCCAACCAATTTCCACGCGAGCAGTCAAGAGTCAGGTTATCAGGATATTCTGGAATTCAGGAGTTGCTGTAGAGAGCTGGATGGCATGGCGTATCAACTAGTATATAGTATTTCTTTTCCGCTGTTTGTTGTTGTAAACTATGATAATGTAATGTTATTTAACATAATAACTAATATAGTCCTTTGTTTTAAAGATATTCATTAACCTATTATATGTTGTTCTGCTGTGGTTGTGAGATTCCGATATTGTTCTGTTGCTTCTTCTTTCTTACTTCTTCTATATTTTTCTTCTTCTTAAACCCTAAGGGTTTGGTTTTCCGCCATTCGATTGCTCGGCAGATGATAAAGTGGACGTATAAATGTCGATTTTCGAGCGTCGAAAATCCCGTTCCTGACATTGTATATATATATATATATGAGGGTGTACTTGTTATTTTCTTATATAAAGATTATAAATGATTTTATACAAGAATATATTTTGATATATAAAGCAATATTTCCTTCTAATAAATATTAAGGTGATTGGTTGTTAAATTATTGGAATTAAATTAAGAAGTAATATAATACAACCAAACTGAAATTGAATAAAGATAAGTTTGAAATGCATTCAAACTGAAATTGAAATCTTGAATTGAGGAAGAGTTTCAGAATAAGATGATAATGAATGGTTGCAGATATGATAATCTTGGTTATTATCATAAATGATTGTTGTGTTTAATAATTAATGAGTAAGCAAAATAAAATATTTTAAAGAAGTAAAACATTTAGGCAAGTATGACTTATAAATTGGAACTGAAGTTGATCTGAATTGTGAAGTTTTAAATCTGGGTCCAGAATTTGAAAATTTTGTTTCAAAGTGTTAAAGAAAATAACAAATAATATAATTCAGATTATTTTGAATATAGTCTTATTTTAAAATAAGAAATGTTTGGAAGATTTTTAAAGGATTTGTGTAATAACCCGGATTTCCAGGCATTGTAATTAATAATATAATTGGGTTAATTAATAGAATACAGATTTATAGATTAAACAAATAAATTTGATATGATTCATATCTATACATATGTATTTGTGTTAAATTGAATTTAAATTAGAAATTCAAAGGATGAATATCTCAAGTTATTTTGAAATTTTGTTTTATGATTTTATATGATTGGTTTTACATTATTCTCTTTAAAAGATATATTTATAAAATTAAGATAATGTATTTACTTAACGGAAATATATATATATATATATATATATATATATAGGTTTTATAAAAAAAAATCATTTAAGGATTCATTAATTCATGGGATTTCAAATATAAATTGAATGTTTACACGATTACAAATGGAAGAATAAGAATGTATCTAGCTAAGTGTAGACAAATATAATACATATGTTAATTTAAAAAAAATGGTTTATGAAATTGAAAAAAAAATAAACACATGGAAAAGATACAAGTGTGAATGTATGAAATAATGTTAATAACAAGTGTATGACTTGTAGTAAAATTTTTACAAGTGTCATTTACCATTCTTCATTTTAGTTTTTAATATAAAAAAATCCTACTATCTCCTATTCCCATCTTTTCTTCATTTTTCATTTTACACTCCTCAAATTTTCAAAACAAGAAACTTGAAGAACAAAAGCTGTAAACAAACTTGAAACTTCATCTCTAAAAACCAGATCAGACCTGAAAGTTTTCCTCAAATCAAAATTTTAATTCTATAAAACCGTTTATCCTCAAGCATATTTTTTTCCCTTTAAAAATGAAAGGCCTGGAAATGAATTAAATCAAGTAAATCAAGACTGGGAAACTGATTTGAGAAGTTAAATCAACACTGTATCAAGCTAAGCAAGGGTTCAACTCTGATTCATCATGCAAGATCAACTCAATATGATCATCTCAGTCTCCCCTGTTATAAATTACAGTGAGTAATCTTCTACATGTTTCTTTCTATGCTTGAATCTGTTTGAATTTATTTTTTTATATGAGCAGCCCTTTTCTTTGAAAACTTAAATTAGATCTAAATCTATGCATGTGATGGTAGATTGTATCTGTGTTATGCACACGTATGTATAGGTAGGAATCTCTGAATATTGGTGATTGTATCGATCTGTGCAAGATTTTTAAGAGCATGTTCTCCTCTGTTTTGAAAAGTGTAACGACCCAGGATTTTTATTAATTAAAATTTGAATATTTAATTAATTTTAAATATTAATAAGTGAATTTATAAGTCGAATAAATTTTTATTTGAATTATTGGATTTAATTGGATAATTAAATCGATAATTTAATACGTTAAAATTATAGAAATAATTGAAAATTGGGTTAAATATGATTGAAAATGATTTGTAAAATTTTATTTTATCATATGGAAGTTAGAACGATATTTTAGAACTTTTAGAATCGAATTAAAAGTTAATTTGTGAAAATTGAATATTTTAATATTATAATCGACTAGTGAAATTAGTCAATTTTTGAACAGTCTCAGAATTGAACGAAACCAGTTCCATTGGATCCGTAATAGTTAGTTATTACCGGATTTCAATTTTCGTGTCAATCGGAGCTATCGTTTGATCGTGGCAGCTCGAAACGCATCGATTTATTTTTAATTTAAATTTGACGAGTGAAAATAGCCATTTTTCAAAAAGTCTCGGATTTCGACGAAACCAGTTCCATCGGATCCGTAACGTGATATTATTGTAAGGTTTCAAATTTCAAGTCAATTGGATTTACGGTTTGTCCGGTACAAATTAAAACGCCTAGAAAATCGTTTAAATCGGTTTAATTTAAATTGAGCGTTTACAGCCATAACTCGCACAGATGTCCGAATTAGCTTTCGAAACCTGTTCCATTGTGTCCGGAACGCGGGGTAAACCCTAGAAACGCTGGTTACGGCGCGTAAATCGGAGTTCGAAATTTCCGGATGAATAGTGTTCGATTTTTCTTTATAAATAGCACCCACCTCCTTCATAAATTAAAAAAAAAAAAAAAATGAAAACCCTAGCCGGCCCTAGAAATTCGATGGCCAGAATTACACCATCCCTCTTCCACTAATCTTGTCCAATCCACTCGCTTTCATCAAAAATGACCAACTACAAAGTTGTAGATCTCATCGAGACGAGTAGATCCGTACGGTGGAGTTCGTTATTATCGACCATAGGCCGAGATATTGGGCCGCGTCCTCCATGGCCTGCGCACGCAACACGAGGAGGAGGGGACAACCGAGTTCTATGGCCTTCAGGCCGAACATGGAGGGGAGTGAGGCGCACGTATTCATGCTTCCTGATCGAATTCTAGTTGAGTGATGGAGGTGAAAAAATTAACCCTAGTTTTCTAATATGGGTTCGGCCTTGGATAATTTTGTACTGGAGATTAGCGTGAGAAGGAAGATGATAAGGAACGGCCAGATTTGCATGTGTGATGGATCAAGGGCTATGATTGATTATGGGTATAAAATTAGTTAGTTTATGATGTAAAAAGTTTATATAAATCGTGTACAATCTTTAAAAATTCATAACTTTTTCGTACGAGGTCGAAAACGCGCGAAACCAGTTGCGTCGGAATCGTATGGACGAGAACTACGCGATGAAATTGGATTGGAGTCGTTTGGAGTTAGTGAGAATTTTGGGTAAAATTAAACGTCCGTTTAATTTTATTCGAAATAAATCGCTAAAACGGAATTAAAATCAAGGTGAGAACTTCTCACTCAATCGAATCAGTTTCGATTTTATTTTAAATAGTTAGATTTAAAATATTTGAATGCATGTTTGAATGATGATTGATATCTATTGATTGTTAAAATAGACATTATACGCCGTTAGTAAGGGGATGTTATTTATTAAAAACATATACCGCGAATATTTCATAAACAGCGAAATTGGTATTATATATAATAGCAATATATATATATTGGCATATGTATATATTGGAGTTATTGATTCCCCGCATTTTTTAGCGGATGAGACACTATTGCGCCGTTATTAAGCGGATAATATTTTAAATCGCATATACCGCGATAATTTCGTACTGGAGCGAAATTGGTATTGTGCTAATGTTTGTGGATGCAGGAAAACAGGTTGGAGGGATCCAACTGGATTCCTCAACAATATTTATTTTTGGTTTCAGATATTTTGATATTTGATGGACTATCATATCGATATATGATGTCGTTGTTGTCGTGATTGACTATTTGGTATGTAGCATCATTGGACCAAGTTTTGGAATTTTAAAGTGATTTCAAAGTGATTTTTTTTTTGAAAGTATACGTTTATAAAATATTTTTGTAATTGATTTATTTTAAATAAATAAACGTTATAATTTTTATGTTATAAAAATTATGATTTTTGAGAAATGTAGTTAAAAACTGATTTTTGAGAATATGATGCTAATGATTTTATAAAATAGTTTAATCGGGATTTTAGAATTTATTGTGAAAAGTTTAAATATAGGATTTATAAAATTTGATTATTTTATAAATCAAAATGATGAAATTATAAAGGAGTTTAAAAACGTTTTTAAAATATTAATATGAATTGACTTATATTAAGAGATTTATAAATGGATATTCATAAATTGGAATATTGACATTATAAATGAATTTTTATAAGTGTTTGAATGAAGTGAAAATGAATTTTGTAAATGAATGGAATTTATAAAATTATAAATGGTGAAGTTATAAATGAAATTTATAAATAGTAAGATTTATAAATTTTGTGAAATTATTAAAGAATATATTTGAATGAATAATTGAATCTTATAAGTTATAAGATTTATAATTATGAAGTTCAAAGAAACGATTTTGTAAAATAATCGTTTTATAAGCATTTAACTTATAATATGAACTTTTAGTTTATAATTGAGTTATGAACTGGAATAGATTAATAAAGGAATTTATAAAAGGAAGTTGTTATAAATAAATAGAAATAGAATTTATAAACGTTGTTTTATAAATTCACAAACGACTTATTTTGATAAGTAAATTGTTATGGTTTATTTATGGAGTTATATTCACGTTTTGATTGTGAATAATCCTTTAAATAAAATGAATAAAAGGATGAAAATTATTAACGTAGTATATTCACATTTTTGAATAGTGAATAATATGTTAAAGAAATTGTTTTGAATGTGATATTTCAAATAGAATTAAAACGATCTAATGATGTTTTAAGATATGTTGAGATTCGAAGCCATAGATTTCAACATTCATTGTTGAAATAGACGTTTTCGAGAAATGAAAAGGAAATAGTAGACTATAACACTGTTGGTATAGTAAATGATTTCCGAAAGGAAATGTTTTGTATAGTATTGGGATTTATATATCTATCTTAATTTCAAATCCCTATACTAGTGATTTTGGGTTGTCGTAACGATGTTTCACGCAACATTCGTTTTGGCCCAAATAAATATGTTAAAGTGAATGATTTTCTTAAAAGAATGAAATATATACTTAATTTCGATTGAAGTATATTGAATATTTTCTAAGTGTTGAAAATAAATAAAATTTGTGAATTACTTATGAATAAATAAGTATGAAAATATTTTTCCAATATAAAGTGAAACTTTGAGAATTTATCTTTTTTGAAGATAAATTGAAATGAATAATTGAAATCGAATATTCATTGATATTTTGGATTATAAATTCACTATGGAATTTATGAATGAAAAAAGAGAATTGGTTTAAAAATAAATATTGATTTATTTTTGAAGTGTGAAAATTATATATCTTGTAAAGATATTTTGGAAAGTAAATAATTGGAAAATTATTTGGAAACTGGTGATGTGTGCATATCCAGTGATAGTTCAATAACCGACTATCAATATTTCCCTTTGAATGGGTATTTGATGTGATTTGTTTGAATGTGAATGCTACACTTATTTTTGAATAAGCGCTCACTATTCGGGTTAACCGGGAAAGGACCATGGGGTCGTATAACCCATTTCGAATATGTGATACGTCGTTATAATTGCATTGAAGATCGGTGTTGAAGACCCGGTATTTGCGAGAGCGATAGGATGACCTGTCGATTTACTCTGCACCGAGTTGTTCCGGTATAGAGTTCTCCATATGTGATGGTGAATCCGATCAGGATTGTGAATATCCGGATTGCAAGGACTTCTTTGTAAGTGCCTTCGGTTTTGTTCGAGCCCGAAACAGACTTGTATGGATTGTGTGTCTGACATTACAAGTTGAGATATAAAGCCGATTTCATTCAAATATATTTCTGTTGGTGGCGGAGAATTTATTCTTTTAGCTTAACACCCTTCTCTGAGACGTACGAGCTCAGAGGTTATATAGTTGAAGTTATCAGCGATATATTCCCAATTTGGTAATGTGACATGCTGAGTGTTGCCGAAATGATCATTGTGTTGATTATTGTGATAGGATCGTTCATTTGATCGTCTATCTTGGTGATCATTATGTTGATCATTTGTTGACCCGAAGCATGGCTTTTGTATAAAGTATGTTTTTGTGGACGTGACTTCGTCGAACCTCACACCCCGGAAATGGTCAAAACAGGAGAGATGCGGCAAGGTTATGAGGGGTAGCTCCCTTTAGGGTATGTGCATTTCCTTCTGGATAGAGGTGGTATCATGGTATGGAGCCCAGATATTTAACTTATGTGGTTACTACGAATTTATTACTTTGTGGTTGTTGGTTTTCGGGATCCCGTGAGAAAGGTAGTTTACGATCGGGGATTGGCGTGCTCGTGTCAGTAGTTACCCAGTTAGGGGTAACCCGGCCTTGTGTTGGCAGAGTTCCGGTTTGGTTCTCGGGGATGTCTTTCCAGAGGCATTCTCGTGTGGCAATGGGAAGTTCCTTGGCCTGACCATTTGTTGGAAATCCAAAGAAACAATACGAAACTTGTACGGTTTTAGTTGTAGAACCTATCATTCACTTATGGTGTCGCAACACTGTTTGGATGGTAGCTATAGTAGGCATAGTTCGAAATGTCTATGTTGGCTAAGATTTATATTCTACTTTCGAAATAATTTTCTACACTATACACTAATAATAATATCAAATGTCTTTTTAAATGCGTATCAAGCATCTTTGGCTATCATAAGGAGAAATCTCCTCCGATTCTGCGTTTGCATGTGTGTGTGTGCGGGAGGCCTTATGGTAGTCTCATTTTTAAAAGCATTGCGAATTGAATTTAAAAATATTCCTCTATTTTGATTTCAAAGATAAATAAACTGTTTTGAGTTCTCACACCAGTCACATGACTGACTTGGAGTTTATTGTTTTCCTTCCTAAACTCTGGGTGCCCACCAATTTCTACACGGGCAGTCAAGAGTTAAGGTTTATCAGGATATTCAGGAGTTGCTGGAGGCAAGCTGGATGGCATGGCGTATTACTAGCTATATAGTATTTCTTTTTCCGCTGCACTGTTTGTTGTTGTTGTTGTACACTCTGATGATATGATGTAAAGTAATGTATAAAATGTAATAACTGATAGTTCTTTGTTTAAAGATTTTTCATTTATTATTATATGTTGTTCCGCTGCGAATTGTGAGATTCTGATATTGTTCTGTTGTTTTCTGTTCTGTTTCCGTTCTATTCTCTTTTCTTTCTATTTTAAAATGATCTATTTTCTTTCTGTTCTATTTTCTATTCTATTCTCCTATTTTCTTTTCCCTCCATATTCTACCTTATCTATTATCTTCTTTTCTTCTCTTCTTTTTCTCTCTTCTCTTTTCTTAAATTCTTTTTAAAAAAAACCCTTAGTGTTCGGTTTTCCGTCGTTCGATTCCTCGGCAGTCGATAAAGTGAGTGTCGATGTCGAATTTTCGGAAGACGAAGAATCGTGTCCTGACAATGTGGTATCAGAGCTTATGGTTAAGCGACAACCATGGTTCTGTTGGGTATTACTCATTAGAGATAGAGTCAGCAGTGCTCTAGAATGAGTTGAGTGTAATAATAGCTATGAGAGCGTATTTGTTAGTGAATATAAAATTTGTTTTGTATTGTGTTGACTTATCGGTTGATTGTTTATAGATTCCAGTCGATGTAGTCTAGCTAACTATCGTAGATAGGGGTTTCTAAACTCTTAAACAAGATAAACCGACACAGTATTGTTTTAAAATTGGGTAAATGAAATAATTTTACCTTGATTATATTTTATATATAAAGGAATAATTTTTCAAAATTATTAAAGTGTATATAAATTGATTGTTTAGTTGTTTGAATAATCTAAACAAAAGAATAAATTGTATAAGCAAAAGAATTATAAGAGTTAAATTATAATTAATGTGATTTACAATTGTGAAATAAACTTATATATAAGAAGTGAAACTATATGAATATAACTTAAGTGATATGGAATGAAGTTGATATTAGTATCAAAGTAAATTAATAAAATTAAGTGATAGATATGAACTTGAGTTATATAAATGAAATTCAACTTTTGTAACAGAATTGAATGAATGGATTGAATATTAATCAATTAAATGTGAATTAAGTTGATATGAAATAATGAATATAAGTGTAATTCATTAAAATCTAATGTCATTAGAAGTTAAAAAAATTGAATGAAAAATCAATTAAATTAAACCAATTGTAAGCAAAGGAATTTGGTTGCAATTAATATACATTGGTTGTTGTATGGTTGTTAGTTGATTGTATATAATTCATTAAGAATTAATGAAATTGGAAGCTAAAGTAATTGAAATTCAATTGGAAGTTAAGTGAAACTTAAATAGAATTGAATTTGATTTGGAAGTGAACCAACTTGAATATGAATTAGTGAATATAAACTAATTTAAAATGAATGTTAATAAGAACATCCACTGTATATGAATCAAATGTGATTAAATTGAAAACTAATTCTTTGAATATTAATGAGAATATGAATGAATATTTATTTGTTATGGATGATAGTTGGTTGATGGTTGAATATATTGCTTTTCATACATTTGCTATGTTGGCATATATAGTTATTATGTTGCTATATGTTGTATATTGAGATTATTGTCATATATGCATGTTCTCATGTTGTTTGTTGAGTGATTAGTAGGTGCGGATCGCGTTTGCTTCGCATTTGGAGCTCGCTTTCGTGCTATATTAGCCGTATATGCTTGCTAATAAAATATAAGGTACATATCTCGGATTAAATATCGTACTTTTACACTTTTTTCCCTTCGGGATGCCTCATTACTTGATGAGATGTATATTTGTGATATATATACTGTCATTTTTTTTTCGGATCGAGCCGCGTAAAGGAGACTATGGCGAATTTTTTCGAAAATTTAAGGCGTTAGAAAATTTTTGAGAAAATTGGAAAATTTTGGAAACTATAACTTTGATTTGGAATTGAAAGTTAAACAATAGTAGTTGTTTTGAAAAATATAACTAAGTATGATTTTGAAAACTTAGTAAGTATTATAAGAAGTTTAACTATGAATTTTGGGAAAATTAATAAATTCTGTAATTTTTCTTACTTGTAATTTCGAGGACGAAATTCTTTTAAGGGGGGAAGATTGTAACGACCCAGGATTTTTATTAATTAAAATTTGAATATTTAATTAATTTTAAATATTAATAAGTGAATTTATAAGTCAAATAAATTTTTATTTGAATTATTGGATTTAATTGGATAATTAAATCGATAATTTAATACGTTAAAATTATAGAAATAATTGAAAATTGGGTTAAATATGATTGAAAATGATTTGTAAAATTTTATTTTATCATATGGAAGTTAGAACGATATTTTAGAACTTTTAGAATCGAATTAAAAGTTAATTTGTGAAAATTGAATATTTTAATATTATAATCGACTAGTGAAATTAGTCAATTTTTGAAAGTCTCAGAATTGAACGAAACCAGTTCCATTGGATCCATAATAGTTAGTTATTACCGGATTTCAATTTTAGTGTCAATCGGAGCTATCGTTTGATCGTGGCAGCTCGAAACGCATCGATTTATTTTTAATTTTAATTTGACGAGTGAAAATAGCCATTTTTCAAAAGTCTCGGATTTCGACGAAACCAGTTCCATCGGATCCGTAATGTGATATTATTGTAAGGTTTCAAATTTCAAGTCAATTGGATTTACGGTTTGTCCGGTACAAATTAAAACGCCTAGAAAATCGTTTAAATCGGTTTAATTTAAATTGAGCGTTTACAGCCATAACTCGCACAGATGTCCGAATTAGCTTTCGAAACCTGTTCCATTGTGTCCGGAACGCGGGGTAAACCCTAGAAACGCTGGTTACGGCGCGTAAATCGGAGTTCGGAATTTCCGGATGAATAGTGTTCGATTTTTCTTTATAAATAGCACCCACCTCCCTCATAAATTAAAAAAAAAAAAAATGAAAACCCTAGCCGGCCCTAGAAATACGATGGCCAGAATTACACCATCCCTCTTCCACTAATCTTGTCCAATCCACTCGCTTTCATCAAAAATGACCAACAACAAAGTTGTAGATCTCATCGAGACGAGTAGATCCGTACGGTGGAGTTCGTTATTATCGACCATAGGCCGAGATATTGGGCCGCGTCCTCCATGGCCTGCGCACGCAACACGAGGAGGAGGGGACAACCGAGTTCTATGGCCTTCAGGCCGAACATGGAGGGGAGTGAGGCGCACGTATTCATGCTTCCTGATCGAATTCTAGTTGAGTGATGGAGGTGAAAAAATTAACCCTAGTTTTCTAATATGGGTTCGGCCTTGGATAATTTCGTACTGGAGATTAGCGTGAGAAGGAAGATGATAAGGAACGGCCAGATTTGCATGTGTGATGGATCAAGGGCTATGATTGATTATGGGTATAAAATTAGTTAGTTTATGTTGTAAAAAGTTTATATAAATCGTGTACAATCTTTAAAAATTCATAACTTTTTCATACGAGGTCGAAAACACGCGAAACCAGTTGCGTTGGAATTGTATGGACGAGCACTACGCTATGAAATTGGATTGGAGTCGTTTGGAGTTAGTGAGAATTTTGGGTAAAATTAAACGTCCGTTTAATTTTATTCGAAATAAATCGCTAAAACGGAATTAAAATCAAGGTGAGAACTTCTCACTCAATCGAATCAGTTTCGATTTTATTTTAAATAGTTAGATTTAAAATATTTGAATGCATGTTTGAATGATGATTGATATCTATTGATTGTTAAAATAGACATTATACGCCGTTAGTAAGCGGATGTTATTTATTAAAAACATATACCGCGAATATTTCATAAACAGTGAAATTGGTATTATATATAATAGCAATATATATATATATATATTGGCATATGTATATATTGGAGTTATTGATTCCCCGCATTTTTTAGCGGATGAGACCCTATTGCACCGTTATTAAGCGGATAATATTTTAAATCCCATATACCGCGATAATTTCGTACTGGAGCGAAATTGGTATTGTGCTAATGTTTGTGGATGTAGGAAAACAGGTTGGAGGGATCCAACTGGATTCCTCAACAGTATTTATTTTTGGTTTCAGATATTTTGATATTTGATGGACTATCATATCGATATATGATGTCGTTGTTGTCGTGATTGACTATTTGGTATGTAGCATCATTGGACCAAGTTTTGGAATTTTAAAGTGATTTCAAAGTGATTTTTTTTTGAAAGTATACGTTTATAAAATATTTTTGGAATTGATTTATTTTAAATAAATAAACGTTATAATTTTTATGTTATAAAAATTATGATTTTTGAGAAATGTAGTTAAAAATTGATTTTTGAGAATATGATGCTAATGATTTTATAAAATAGTTTAATCGGGATTTTAGAATTTATTGTGAAAAGTTTAAATATAGGATTTATAAAATTTGATTATTTTATAAATCAAAATGATGAAATTATAAAGGAGTTTAAAAACGTTTTTAAAATATTAATATGAATTGACTTATATTAAGAGATTTATAAATGGATATTCATAAATTGGAATATTGACATTATAAATGAATTTTTATAAGTGTTTGAATGAAGTGAAAATGAATTTTGTAAATGAATGGAATTTATAAAATTATAAATGGTGAAGTTATAAATGAAATTTATAAATAGTAAGATTTATAAATTTTGTGAAATTATTAAAGAATATATTTGGATGAATAATTGAATCTTATAAGTTATAAGATTTATAATTATGAAGTTCAAAGAAACGATTTTGTAAAATAATCGTTTTATAAGCATTTAACTTATAATATGAACTTTTAGTTTATAATTGAGTTATGAACTGGAATAGATTAATAAAGGAATTTATAAAAGGAAGTTGTTATAAATAAATAGAAATAGAATTTATAAACGTTGTTTTATAAATTCACAAACGACTTATTTTGATAAGTAAATTGTTATGATTTATTTATGGAGTTATATTCACGTTTTGATTGTGAATAATCCTTTAAATAAAATGAATAAAAGGATGAAAATTATTAACGTAGTATATTCACGTTTTTGAATAGTGAATAATATGTTAAAGAAATTGTTTTGAATGTGATATTTCAAATAGAATTAAAACGATCTAATGATGTTTTAAGATATGTTGAGATTCGAAACCATAGATTTCAACATTCATTGTTGAAATAGACGTTTTCGAGAAATGAAAAGGAAATAGTAGACTATAACACTGTTGTTATAGTAAATGATTTCCGAAAGGAAATGTTTTGTATAGTATTGGGATTTATATATCTATCTTAATTTCAAATCCCTATACTAGTGATTTTGGGTTGTCGTAACGATGTTTTACGCAACATTCGTTTTGGCCCAAATAAATATGTTAAAGTGAATGATTTTCTTAAAAGAATGAAATATATACTTAATTTCGATTGAAGTATATTGAATATTTTCTAAGTGTTGAAAATAAATAAAATTTGTGAATTACTTATGAATAAATAAGTATGAAAATATTTTTCCAATATAAAGTGAATACTTTGAGAATTTATCTTTTTTGAAGATAAATTGAAATGAATAATTGAAATCGAATATTCATGGATATTTTGGATTATAAATTCACTATGGAATTTATGAATGAAAAAAGAGAATTGGTTTAAAAATAAATATTGATTTATTTTTGAAGTGTGAAAATTATATATCTTGTAAAGATATTTTGGAAAGTAAATAATTGGAAAATTATTTGGAAACTGGTGATGTGTGCATATCCAGTGATAGTTCAATAACCGACTATCAATATTTCCCTTTGAATGGGTATTTGATGTGATTTGTTTGAATGTGAATGCTACACTTATTTTTGAATAAGCGCTCACTATTCGGGTTAACCGGGAAAGGACCATGGGGTCGTATAACCCATTCCGAATATGTGATACGTCGTTATAATTGCATTGAAGATCGGTGTTGAAGACCCGGTATTTGCGAGAGCGATAGGATGACCTGTCGATTTACTCTGCACCGAGTTGCTCCGGTATAGAGTTCTCCATATTTGATGGTGAATCCGATCAGGATTGTGAATATCCGGATTGCAAGGACTTCTTTGTAAGTGCCTTCGGTTTTGTTCGAGCCCGAAACAGACTTGTATGGATTGTGTGTTTGACATTACAAGTTGAGATATAAAGCCGATTTCATTCAAATATATTTCTGTTGGTGGCGGAGAATTTATTCTTTTAGCTTAACACCCTTCTCTGAGACGTACGAGCTCAGAGGTTATATAGTTGAAGTTATCAGCGATATATTCCCAATTTGGTAATGTGACATGCTGAGTGTTGCCGAAATGATCATTGTGTTGATTATTGTGATAGGATCGTTCATTTGATCGTCTATCTTGGTGATCATTATGTTGATCATTTGTTGACCCGAAGCATGGCTTTTGTATAAAGTATGTTTTTGTGGACGTGACTTCGTCGAACCTCACACCCCGGAAATGGTCAAAACAGGAGAGATGCGGCAAGGTTATGAGGGGTAGCTCCCTTTAGGGTATGTGCATTTCCTTCTGGATAGAGGTGGTATCATGGTATGGAGCCCAGATATTTAACCTATGTGGTTACTACGAATTTATTACTTTGTGGTTGTTGGTTTTCGGGATCCCGTGAGAAAGGTCGTTTACGATCGGGGATTGGCGTGCTCGTGTCAGTAGTTACCCAGTTAGGGGTAACCCGGCCTTGTGTTGGCAGAGTTCCGGTTTGGTTCTCGGGGATGTCTTTCCAGAGGCATTCTCATGTGGCAATGGGAAGTTCCTTGGCCTGACCATTTGTTGGAAATCCAAAGAAACAATACGAAACTTGTACGGTTTTAGTTGTAGAACCTATCATTCACTTATGGTGTCGCAACACTGTTTGGATGGTAGCTATAGTAGGCATAGTTCGAAATGTCTATGTTGGCTAAGATTTATATTCTACTTTCGAAATAATTTTCTACACTATACACTAATAATAATATCAAATGTCTTTTTAAATGCGTATCAAGCATCTTTGGCTATCATAAGGAGAAATCTCCTCCGATTCTGCGTTTGCATGTGTGTGTGTGCGGGAGGCCTTATGGTAGTCTCATTTTTAAAAGAATTGCGAATTGAATTTAAAAATATTCCTCTATTTTGATTTCAAAGATAAATAAACTGTTTTGAGTTCTCACACCAGTCACATGACTGACTTGGAGTTTATTGTTTTCCTTCCTAAACTCTGGGTGCCCACCAATTTCTACACGGGCAGTCAAGAGTTAAGGTTTATCAGGATATTCAGGAGTTGCTGGAGGCAAGCTGGATGGCATGGCGTATTACTAGCTATATAGTATTTCTTTTTCCGCTGCACTGTTTGTTGTTGTTGTTGTTTTACACTCTGATGATATGATGTAATGTAATGTATAAAATGTAATAACTGATAGTTCTTTGTTTAAAGATTTTTCATTTATTATTATATGTTGTTCCGCTGCGAATTGTGAGATTCTGATATTGTTCTGTTGTTTTCTGTTCTGTTTCCGTTCTATTCTCTTTTCTTTCTATTTTAAAATGATCTATTTTCTTTCTGTTCTATTTTCTATTCTATTCTCCTATTTTCTTTTCCCTCCATCTTCTACCTTATCTATTATCTTCTTTTCTTCTCTTCTTTTTCTCTCTTCCCTTTTCTTAAATTCTTTTTAAAAAAACCCTTAGTGTTCGGTTTTCCGTCGTTCGATTCCTCG
Organism: Allium cepa; assembly: GCA_030765085.1. Classification (NCBI taxonomy): domain Eukaryota; kingdom Viridiplantae; phylum Streptophyta; class Magnoliopsida; order Asparagales; family Amaryllidaceae; genus Allium; species Allium cepa. Next base: position 64,515,786 of record CM060929.1, read on the forward strand.
GCAGTCGATAAAGTGAGTGTCGATGTCGAATTTTCGGAAGACGAAGAATCGTGTCCTGACAAAAAGAAAGATTTTTTTTACAGAGTTTAACATTTCAGGAAATTAAAAAAAAAACTTCTTACCTAAATTGTTATTAGATTTAGAATTTAAAACAATATGAGTTTGAGAAATCTTAATTTAAGTTTTAAAACTTGTTGAAGTATTTTTGACTTGCAAATATTCTGTAACTATGTAAATATTGTAAGAGTTTAGCAAAAATGTTAAAAACCAAATAAATTGTTTTATGAATTCAAGCACAAAACTTAAATCAACACGTGGAAACTCGAATTTTAAAACTAAAATTATGAGTTTTAATTAGGTATTGGGTTAGTATTTAGGAATGATAATATTATGGGATTGGGGGCTTCCCTGATGATCGGAGTGAAGGGGAAGAGAAGTGGTTGTTTCAGGAGGTAGCATGAAGGTCAGAGAACTCAGGAAAAATGTATGATGATTTTTCTGATCATCGTGGTGATCGGTAGGGAAAGGAGTAGGGTTTTGGTTTCATGTTTTGAAGGCAACGCGGCTGTGGGTTTCGCGGTGTCGTGGATGGATCGGAATCGATATCGTGGCTTGCGAGAGTTGCTGGAGGTTGTGGCGAAGGGATTGTGTGGGTGGCGAGGTTAATCGAAGCGGAGGCGTTAGTAATGAGGAAGGTTACTGGCCATGGTGGTTCCAGTAGGGTCGAGTTTTGGCTCGATTGTGTTTCGTGGGTTTTTCGTTCGATCTGAGTTGTGGGGAAGGTCGCCGAGATCGTGCGTGGTTGGTCGGCGACAAGAAAGATGATTGGAGAAGCGTGTTTTGGATGCGCACGTACACATGTGTACAGTGTGCACTGGGAAATGGATTTGGGAACAGGGAAGTTTGGATTGGGGAAGACGAGGATTGGCTCGTGTTTGGCCTCGTGCAAACCTATGTTTGTCTCGAAGCAATTTGTGTTTGTGGTTGCCCCGAAGTTTTCTCGGGTTTAACCCGAGGCGTCCTCTTGTGCAAGTTTAATACTTAAGTTTTTATAAAAGGAAACAAATATACTAGGTTAAAACTTGTTGTTTGGAATAAAAGTTAATCAAGCCTTTAAAAGTATTAAATTGAGCTTATTTTAAACTTAAATTGTTTAAAGATGATTTCTTTTATAAATAAATACCTTAATTAAATTTTGAATTTCAAGTTAAAAAAAAAGAAGAAGAAAAGTGTTTTGAATATAAGTAATAAATCGAAGTTTTGAAGTAAATTTTAAGTAATGATTTAAAAACTAAGTTTTAATTTTTTATTGAAGATAAATAAAATTTAAATTAGATAATTAAAGTATTTTAAATTTCAAACTAATTTCTAAATGCTTTAATTTCAAATAAAAGTTATAATTTTGGAAACCAAATTGAATAATTTGTCTTTAAGGTTATTAAAATTTGATTAATTTCAAGTAATTAATTTATGAAGATAAATATGGTTAATTTATCTTTGTTATGAACTTAAGAAAACATTTATCTTAATTAAACTCACTTGTTAACAAAGTATATTTAATTAATTAATTTTAGAGAAATTAATTAATTAAAGAATTAAGAATTATTAATTGATGGGATTAATTATTGGTTAAGGTAATTAATTAAGAGAGTAATCATCTAATGATGTAATTAGGGGATAATTACTTGTTAAGTGATTAAGGGTAAATTACGTAGATAATTTTAGTTAACTAATTAATAATTAATTATATTATTTAATTGATAATAATCAATTGAAAAATTGTTTAAATTTAATCACTTAATAAAAGTAATTAAGAAATTAATTACTTACTGTAATTAATTGGGTTTAAGGTGATTAGTTTAGATTAATTAATTAAGTTTGATTAATTTAAACACTTGATGATTGATCAATAATTACTTAATGTAATTAATGGAAGTGTAATTACTTAAGAAAGTAATTAACGGTAATTACTGGATGTAATTTAAGAGGTTGATGATGAAAGTAATTTGGATTAAAATTCCTATGTAAATTAATCAGGGGATTAGTTGAGATAATTAATTAAGGGTAATTAATTTTTGAAATAAAGTAATTTAAGGATAGTTGATTATTGAATAAGGATTAATCAAGGGATTAATTAGAGAGTAAATTAAGGATTGATTTATTCAATGAAGTAATTAAGGGTAGTTTATTACTGTATGTCATTAATCAAGCATGATTAATAGTTATGATTAATAATTATGAATGAGCTAGTTAAAGGTTAATTACTGTATTTGGTTAAGGATAAATTGATTTGTGAAATTAATTAAGGGATAAATAGAATGATATTGGAAGCCTTTGATTAATTGTTATCCTTAATATGTGGTTCGTGATGCTACGTGATAAGATATGTTTGATTTAAACTGCGATGATGTGGTTTTCTAGTGATGGTGAATTACTGTGACATCCTGTATTTAAAATTGAATTATATTTCACTTGGATAATTTAAGTTGAGATGATATTGGTTTCGAAGAGACCAGAGTCGGGTATATTGAATACTCGAAACCACTTCGATTCCTTATAAATTGATATGTGGAATCAGTATGCTGATATGGAATGATTTAAGTAAGTTGGACCATTTAATCTAAGTTTGGCACTTAGAAAATGATGTGTGAAATAAGTGATTTCTATAACAAATTGTGAAGTTTAAATTGATATAAGTTACCCCAGGTTTATATATGTTGGTATGCTTTCATATTCCATATTAGACGGGTTTACTCACGCTGGTTTCCAACCTGACTCGGGTGTTACTTTGATGTAATGGTCGGGTCAGACCGAGTATTATAGATTTTCAGGTAAGGATGTTCTGGAACTCAGGAGGAGAGCTAGATGGCAGGAGCGTATGGAGTGAATTCTGATATAGTATTGTTGTTATCTGGACAAGTTGTTAAACTATCCAATGTTGTATGGGATACTGTAACTTTGATGTATATAAATGTAAATTGACAGATACGGTTTTCTTTGTATAACTGATATTATTTTTTGCTATTATATTTTATCCGCTGCGAATGTGAGATTCTGAGTTTGAGTTTCTGTTTCTTCTTCTTTCTCTTTCTTCTTTTCACTAACTATATAGAAATTTCGGGATCGAAATTTTCGGGACGTTACAATTTGTTTTGAAATTAAAACCAATGGTAGTTTAAAATTTAAAAGTAGCCTGGTATGTAAAGGAAATAAATATGAAATAAACTCTAAGGTTGAGTTTTGAATTTTCCTTGGAATGTGATGTGAAACACAAAGTAAAGCAAGTTTTAAACTTAAGTGGGAAGGTTATTAGTCTGAAGTTTAAAATTTGAATGGGAATTCAAATTGTGTAAATCGACTGGATTAAGTAAATTGAATTTAACTTTGGGAAATTTAAATAATTTAATGGACAACTTGATTTGGAAATTTCAATATGAAATTGAGATTTAATTTGGAAAGTTAAATGGTTAATTTGAATTGGGAGTTTGTGTGATCTCAAAATGGGTTTGAGATCTGTAAATTGAAATGGATGAATATTTTAAAATAATTGGATAATACTACCTTATTATTAATAATCTTTAAACTGTGAATTGGATTTGTTTAAAGAAATGGGGTGTGGTCATATATCCATTATTAAGATAAAATGGAATAATTTTGGACTTAAGAATTAAATGTTTAAGATAAAATTGTTTTGAATTCTTATTTGAACTTTGAAATAAGTAAGTAAAGATAATTTAAAATGGAATTTTGAGAATTGGACTCAGAATTAAATTGTTTAAAGATTTGGATTATTGATTTTAAAAAAAATAAGGTTAATTTGATTTAAGGGGTTAAATCAACACTTTGGAACTTAACTCGAATTTATATAATTCGAGATGGGTTAAAGTTGAGATATAGATTTTATTAGTTCAAATTGAATTTAATTTGAGTTAATTAGAATTGAAGATGGATGAGTATAAAATTTAAATGGAAAATTTGAATAGGATTAATTTGAAATAAAATCGAAGATTGAATGAGTTCAAATTCAAACGGGAATTGGGACTAATTCATAGAAATTGAAATGATTTGAAATTGAAGTGGATTCAATTTGAAATTAGTCTAAATCAATTTGAGTAATTTGGAATTGTAGTTAAAGTTGAATAAGTAAAAATCAAATGGAATTTGATTTGAAGTTGGAAAGAAATCAAGATTAATTCAACTTGAATTGGGGATAAATCAAGTTCAAGGGAAATTGAAGTTATTCAAATTGGAATTGAGTCAATTTAAATGGATGTGGAAATTTAAATTGAATTGATTGGAAATGGAGGTTGGGAATTGAACAGTTTTGACCCTGGACTATTTTCAAAATAAATTGTTTTAATATAAATCTATTTTTTCCAAACTATTTACTATACAACTTTCCTTTTTAAACTCCAAAACTATCTTATATTTACTTAACAACTACTTTCAAAACTATTTAACTATTTTACAACTATTTTATAAATTAATTACTATTTTTCCAACTACTTCATAACTAGTTACTATTTTACCACTTATTTGCAATTATTTTACTATTTTTCAACTATTTTACAATTACTCAACTATTTTACAGCTATTTCACAAACTAATAATTATTTTTCAACTACTTGTCTATTTTCAAAATTTTCAAGCTATTTGCTAAATATAAATTGGTCGGAGTTCAAACTGTTATTGATTAATACCTAACTGAGGTAAGAATTGAAGTGATAATCCAAATAGGGATTGAGGCAAATGTGAATAAGTGAATAAATTAAAGTGAGGATGAATAGAAAGGGAATTGATTTGGCTAATAATCAATGAAGTTAAATACATAGGATGTACGTATATTATTCTATTCGCATAGTGATTTGATTCAGATTCGAGCACATAATTTCGTGATAGTTTTATCGATCCGAGTTGGGATTTTTCACTCGATTTTCAATGGCGAACCTGGATATGGATTGTTGATTGGTTCTGGATATTCTCTATCATAGTTATGGTTATGCAAGGAGAATGACGGTTTTTGATCAAGAAACCAGATTTGAGTCCGCACTAGGAAGTCGGGTGGACGATACTAGTTCGAGAGTGAAATTGTGTGATCGAGTGAGTGATCAGATTAATATAGCGTACGAATTTGAATAAAAATACTGGGAATTTGTGAATAAGAAATGTGAAAGGTTTTTGAAATGGAAGGAATATTTTGTGAAATATACAATGAACAAATGTGGAAATTGGATATTTCTATGGTAAAAATTTACTTTATGGAAGTGAGTAAATTTGTTAAGTGGCTTTATAAAAGAGTGATCAAATTTGAATATTTGATTTAGAATAAACAAAGTTATACATCTTTTTTATATAAGATAAAACTCCCTTTGTTGAATCTGTAGCTAGAAGGAAATGGTTTTAGAAAGTATTTGAAGTATAAAAAGGGTTTTATACATGTTTGAAATGATTCAAAGATTTTTATCAAGGATTATATATATCTATATATATAAAGGATCTTATGAGGATTTTGGAAAAAGGTTTTGGGAACCTTTGGATTGGAAAGGCATTTTATTTTTGGGTAAAATCAATATTGGAATTTGGAAAGCCTAGTTTGAGAATTATCGATTTTGGGATAATCAATTTTGTGTAAAGGAGCTTTATATGAGATTCATACTAGGTGTATGATTTGGAAGATACTGTATGTGTATAGTATAAAGTGTTTTGAAAATGGCTCCGGGGAAAAAGGCGCTCTCTTGAAATGAACTTCTCAGGAGTACCACAGGGTGGTATTGCCTTGAACCCTAAGGGGGGGTTCTAAAGTTGATCCTGTGAGGAGTCCGGAAAAAACTAGTTCCTGAGAATTATGTGTAGTGTGTAGCAGAAGTCGAGGGCGCTGATGCCTATAAAGGCATTTGGGTTATACTGTGACGATAGTGTAACTCGATGTCACTACGATCTACTACAGAACATAGCGAAAGTCGTGTGTACCGCTGAGAGCCAAAGTATACGTTTGATTTTATATCGGTAGGCTGCGACCTATGGTAACATAGCGAAAGTCGTGTGTGCTGCTGAGATCCAACAGTATGCGTTTGATTTTACATCGGTAGACTGCGACCTATGTGGGAGTGGAGAAGTTCCATTTTGACAGCGAAAATCGAGGGCGCTGATGCCTACAGTTACATGGACTTTTGTTGTGATGGCAACGTAACGCTAGAATGTAACTGTGATCTGTTGTGGGTTCCATGACGCAATCGAGGGGCGCAAAGTACCTACACTTACATGAACTTTTGCTACGATGGCAACGTTACCCAGGATGTAACTGCGACCATGGATGGGGGTGATGATTTCCAGAGCATTCTCACCAAGGATATTTCCTCTATTTTCAAAAACTACTTTCTATATTTTTAATAAAATTATTTTTTAAATTATTTTCATTGGATGTTGAAAACGGGACTGCCAAGCACTTATAAATTTTCAGTCGTACGCCTGATCAACGTATGACCGAATTTCTATGAGAACAAGGATGGACTTGTTGAGACATCGAGTTATAAAAGCATTTTTATAAAAACTATTTTTTTTTGAATACGGGTTCAAACTTTCTATTAGAAACCAAAATCAAAAGAATGTACAAGAGCTTATAACATACCTAAACCTAAACCATTCATAAAACAGGCCTAACAACTTTAAGGCCCGGATCAAATCAAACTAAGTCATTCACCAGCCCATACTCTAGAAGCAACGAGACAACTCTAAAGTAAACCAAGAAAAAAAGGCAACCGACACTTGAAACTCACTTCATTTATTCCTCTCGAAAGAAAAAATGAAAAAACTCATTAATGGCGGCAGTAGAGGAATGAAGACCGATGATTGTCGACTTCTATTACTGATTCAAAACAAAACAATCTGCATCCAGTGATCTTCTCTTCCTATAGTGAGAGGAACGAGTGACATCTTATATTCAAAATCAGTAAGTTTTAGCAGTTTCTACCCTTAGATCTGATAGATCTATACCTGATATGAATCTAACTTCCACAAAGAAGGAATTTTTATACAATAATCCCTTAATTTTTCTTTTGCAGTGCTAAAAGCTTTACCAGTAAGAAGTAAAGAAAGAGGCGATCAAAGATATCATATTCTACAGCCAGATCTGAGAGACTAAAGGCTGCTCGCATCACTTGGCTCCAGAAGAAGATATATTTGATATCACAAGTTGCTTTGTCTGACGAGGTTCAGGAAACCATGTTTTCCTCCAAGAAATAAAGAAGCAGAGTTCGAAAGCTAAGTCTTTGACTCCCAAATAAATTCTTATTAACTTTTTGAATGAGAAAGCTAACTCAATTTGTGATGATGCAGGTCAAAATTTGTAAAACAGGGGAGCAGCAAACTTCAAAACATATCTGAGGCAAGCACCAGGATAACAAGACGACAGCAGAGAGAGGAATGATACATATGATCTAGCCGATGATCCCCATTTCAGCATTGGGAGGTATATCCCCATTTTTTTGCTATAATATCATTCGTGCTAGTGATGCTCTTGAAATGTTTAGATTTTACCATTCTGATTTGCATTGTCTGAAAAAATTTTGGGCATAACTGTGTAGTATCAGAAAATCTGTTTTGAAAAATTCTGTCATTCCATTCTTTCCATATGTGCCAAATACAGACAGAAAGCGATAGTTGAAACAAGTCTGAATTAAGACTGTTTGCTCTAGATATTAAAACAAATTTCTGTAAATCTTCCCCTAGAATAAAGGAGAATTTATCTTTTGGCGAGTTAAAAAAATTTTTACAGCTCCAATTCCAGACTTTTTCCGTAAAATTACATTGAAAAAATAGATGATCTATATTTTCAATGTGATTATTACAAAAGATACATAATGGATCCACATATATTTGTTTCTGCGTTAGCCTCTCTTTGGTTAATAGATAGTCGTTAACGGCTTTAAAAGGGCATACCGCCATTTTTGGAACGTGGATTTTATTCCAGACTAATGACGACCAGTTTTTTATTTCGTAGCTAGTTTTGACCGAGTTCCAAACTTTTTTAAACTGGTATTGACCGTCTTTAGAACATTTCCATGACCAGAAGTCATGCTCTCTGTTCTTGTGAATCTTGACACCTTCGATTTCCTCATGAATTATAAATAAGAAACTAAAAGTGTCCCACTTCCACTCGCCATTTTTGACAATCCAGTTAAGGGACAAATTTTCCGTACCTGTTCTAAAAGCTGTGTCTCTGCCAATTAGATCCATTATGGAACTTCCATTTAACCATGGATCATACCAGAGAGACGTAGTTTTTCCGTCAGTGATATTAAGAGAAAGACATTTCAAAGTTTCTTGCCTGTTCTTCAAAATGTATTTCCACACTCCCAAATCGTCTGTGCTCAGATTGATTTCCCAAAAACTTTTATTACCAATATACTTACTTTGCATGAAATCTGAAAGTGCGGTGTGTATACAATTATATGTGCTAATATAGTATACACGGATCGTGTAATATGGATTACAATACAAATGCAGAAATAGATGATAATAGCATTGTAAATAGAAAATAGAAAAATCACACCAGAGATTTTTATACTGGTTCGGAGCACCGTCCTACGTCCAGTCCCAGACTTCTATCTGGATTTTCACTATTAACTACCTCGCTTCACCCGGAGGAACAGGTTTACAATACCCGAACAGCCGAACGGGATTTCACGCCTCTAATACACTGAGGACTTCAACACTTGCCTCTTACAACACCGAGGACTTCAACACTTGCCTCTTACAACACGAGGACTTCAACAAAAACAAATACAATTGTTGTTGACAACTTGTGTTCTTGAAAACACGGATTTGTCACTAGTAGTACACCCTTCCTATAATCTTATCCTCAAAGAATATGAATGATGTTTTGTAAAGATTAAAGAAGGTATTTACTTATTGAATCAAAAGATATGAAATAATTTCAATGATTCAATAAGCTAAATTAATTTTTAGAATGCAGGAGTGTTAGAGATTAGATTAGAGAGCATATATGATCGTGTAAAAACTTGTATTTGAATCAATGATTTAGATGAGTATATATAGAGAAAAATAGTTGTAACTCTTTGTGAACAGTTGCCATTAAGAGTTATGATCATTGATGAAAGATAGGAGATGCAACCTTTGGAGAAGAGGAGTGTCTTTTGGAAAAGTTGCTTTCTGTTTAAAAACGTTCGACAGGTCAAAAATGGACCGGTAGACAGGAATTCAAATATATATACGTTATGTGCATGTGTGCATGTTATCTGTGCATTCTGGGCAAAAACGGTCGACCACCTTATTTTCAACCGGTCGACCGGTTTAGTCCAATTTGCACAGTTAATGTGCATATGTATATATATTGAAAGATTGAAGTTATATGATTATTTGAGGATAGATTTTAACATAAATTACTAACATACCAAATAATCAACCTCTAATATATGGAGCTCTTTGTGTTTCTTAAATGAATAACTTCTTTTTGTCGATCACGGCTTATTCCTTTGTCAGAAATCAAAACTCTATAAAAATCTTGACTCAACATTCTCCCCCTTTTTGATTGATGACAACATATATCTGAAGTTCTAAATCTCCCCCTGAATATGTGATCTCCCCCTGAGATTTTGTCTTATATATATATTCCTGCAAATAATTGTTAGCACTTTCTCCCCCTTTGTCATCGACAAAAAGGAATAATAGATAATGGAATAATATAGGAGTATATCAGCCAGAATATCCATTTTCCTCTTTTCTTAAGTAGGACCTGCAAAAAATAGAATTAAGTCCATGGTACCCACTTTTTATAGGGTCCTAAGAGTTAGGTCTTAGGAGTCCAAACCCATATGGGTCCGGTATCCCCTTTATATATATAATTATTATTAAGATGCACAGTATTCATGAATTGCTGAATGTATTTGTTCCTAATCAAATTGTTATTTGTTTTAGGAACCCATATTTTGATAGTCTTGACATCTTTCTTTTGAAATTTCACAACTGGTTTTGGTTTGGAATATAATAAACTAAGATTTTTCTTAGCTTCGGTTTTTTGTACTTTCTTCTTCCTTTTATTTCCAAGATGTTTCTTGGTTTCTTGTTTGTTATATCCCAAACCTTGTTTGTCTGATATAGATTGTGAACTTCCAATGATTTTTGTCAAATTTTCTCGACCTTTGTTAAAGTTAGAAACATTTTGAGTAATGTCATCAAACTTTGTTTGTAAACTAGCTTTTTCTAGGTCTAGAATTTTGACTTTTGCTTTAAGCTCATGATTTTCAGTAGTGAGAGCATTATTTTTCTCTTTTTGAGCTTCTATTTCTTGACTCAAAAGAGATATTTGAGAGTCAACATTAGATGATGATTCTTGAATATTTTCAAGTTCTTCTTCTAATATTTTCTTCTCATCTTTTAACATATCTCGTTCAAACTCTGCTCTACTTAAATCTGCTTTGACTACTTTTAATTGACGTTTTAAGTCTTTATATTTGACTATCAATTCAGCATTAATATCAAGTAATTCATCAAATGTAGGAATTTGTACCTCATCTTCTGTTGCCATAAAACAAACATTAGCTTGTTCATTCTCCGAATCACTTTCACTTTCTGATGAAGATGACTCTGAATCATCCCATGTTACTGAGAAGGCTCGTTTCTTTGATTTGTCCTTCTTATATTTGAATTTGTCATTTTCTGACTTTTTATTTTGTTCTGGACAATCCTTCTGCATGTGTCCCTTTTTATGGCAGTTGAAACATTCTATTGCAGATGAAGATGGTTTATTTGATCCAGGTTTCCTTTTATTGTAGCGACTGGCTTTTCGATATTTTAGGAATTTTTTGAAACCTTTAGCAATGAACGCCAAATCTTCATCTTCAGAATCTGATTCATTTTCATCTTTCTCAACATGAAATGCTACATTTTTCTTTTCTTCTTTCTGTTCTTTTCTAGCCTGCAAATTTGCTTCATAGGACATTAAATTTCCTATCAATTCATCTGGCTTCATGACGGAAAGATCATTAGCTTCTTCAATTGCTAATACTTTTCCTTCCCATTCATTAGTCAGAGAATGTAGGACTGTTGAAACAACATCAAAATCAGAATACTTTTGTCCTAACCCAATAAGTGCATGGTGAATAGTTTGAAACCGTGAATACATGTCATTGATTGTTTCATTTGGTTTCATTTTGAAATTTTGAAATTGACTTTTCAGCATGGCTATTTTGGCTTGTTTAACCTTATTAGTACCTTCATGAGTGATTTTTAGCGTTTGCCAAATTTGATATGCAGTAGTGCAGATACTAACACGGTTATATTCATTTTGGTCTAATGCACAGAACAACATATTTATTGCTCTTGCATTTACGGCTGCTGCCGTTTTCTCAGCCACAGTCCATTCTGAATAATCAGTTGTTGGATTTACTATTTCTCTTTGAGTAGCATTCCAAGCATCATAGCTACTTGATTGCATAAAGAATGACATACGTGTTGCCCAATAACTGTAGTTAAGACCATTGAAAAATGGAGGTCTTTGTGTCGATTGCCCTTCTGTGTAAGTGGTGTTTTGAGTGCTAGTACTTGCGTTATTTGCCATATTACAAGAATATATCAAATAACTGTGTTACGGTTATATGATGACCGTGCTCTGATACCAATTGTTAGTGCGGTGTGTATACAATTATATGTGCTAATATAGTATACACGGATCGTGTAATATGGATTACAATACAAATGCAGAAATAGATGATAATAGCATTGTAAATAGAAAATAGAAAAATCACACCAGAGATTTTTATACCGGTTCGGAGCACCGTCCTACGTCCAGTCCCAGACTTCTATCTGGATTTTCACTATTAACTACCTCGCTTCACCCGGAGGAACAGGTTTACAATACCCGAACAGCCGAACGGGATTTCACGCCTCTAATACACTGAGGACTTCAACACTTGCCTCTTACAACACCGAGGACTTCAACACTTGCCTCTTACAACACGAGGACTTCAACAAAAACAAATACAATTGTTGTTGACAACTTGTGTTCTTGAAAACACGGATTTGTCACTAGTAGTACACCCTTCCTATAATCTTATCCTCAAAGAATATGAATGATGTTTTGTAAAGATTAAAGAAGGTATTTACTTATTGAATCAAAAGATATGAAATAATTTCAATGATTCAATAAGCTAAATTAATTTTTAGAATGCAGGAGTGTTAGAGATTAGATTAGAGAGCATATATGATCGTGTAAAAACTTGTATTTGAATCAATGATTTAGATGAGTATATATAGAGAAAAATAGTTGTAACTCTTTGTGAACAGTTGCCATTAAGAGTTATGATCATTGATGAAAGATAGGAGATGCAACCTTTGGAGAAGAGGAGTGTCTTTTGGAAAAGTTGCTTTCTGTTTAAAAACGCTCGACAGGTCAAAAATGGACCGGTAGACAGGAATTCAAATATATATACGTTATGTGCATGTGTGCATGTTATCTGTGCATTCTGGGCAAAAACGGTCGACCACCTTATTTTCAACCGGTCGACCGGTTTAGTCCAATTTGCACAGTTAATGTGCATATGTATATATATTGAAAGATTGAAGTTATATGATTATTTGAGGATAGATTTTAACATAAATTACTAACATACCAAATAATCAACCTCTAATATATGGAGCTCTTTGTGTTTCTTAAATGAATAACTTCTTTTTGTCGATCACGGCTTATTCCTTTGTCAGAAATCAAAATTCTATAAAAATCTTGACTCAACAAAATCCACCCAAATTCCTTCTGCGTTGATGATTTTCCATATCAATTTAACGTATAACGCTCTATTCATCTCTTCTAAGTTTCTCAAACCCATTCCTCCTTCTTCTTTTTGCTTGCACAAGGTTTCCCAGGGGATTTTACTACTTCGACTTTTCCAAAGGAAATTAAGAATTAAATGTTTTATTTTGAGTAGCGTAGGTTTTGGAAGATGAAAGCATTGCATCCAGAAATGAATGATGGGGTAAATGGTAGACTTGATGAGTTCAAGTCTCCCAGCTAAGCTAAGCATTCTAGTTTCCCATCCTGTTACCCTAAGCTTGATCTTCTCTATCAGAGGAGAACAATCCTTATCTCTCAGATTAATACTAGACAGAGGTATGCCCAAATACCTTATAGGGAGATCCATTTGTTGAATATTAAGAATATTGCTAATATCATTGCAATTGACTACCCCTTTACCAAAGAAAACATTAGATTTCTCACAACTTAGTTCCAATCCAGTATCTCTCTTCATAATTCGAAAAACGTCTCGAATGGCAGTTGCATTTTGAACGCTTGCTTTAGTAAAAATAATAATATCATCAGCGTAAATGAGATGAGTTAACTTATTGTCAAAATCTTTGATAGGGGACATAAGGCCTTCCCTAACTTTACCGTCCATCAATAATGTAAAGTATTCCATAACCAATGTGAATAAAATCGGGGAAAGTGGGTCGCCTTGTCTAAGGCCATTTGTACTTTTAAAATAACCATGTGATTCCCCATTTGCAACAATGGAGAACACAGGAGTGGTTATGATATCTTCAATAATTCTTACCCATTTGTCTGGGAAACCCAGACTTCTTAGCATGTGTATCACGAAAGCCCGATTGACCGAGTCGTAAGCTTTCTTCAAATCTATTTTAATGCACATGTATTTATTATCCTTTCTTCTAAGACCCCTAATAATTTCATGAGAAAACAAAATGCCGTCCCCTATGGATCTACCTTTTATAAAAGCCGTCTGATTAGGGGACACTAACTTGTCCAAAAATGGAGCCAGCCTATTGCACAGAATCTTAGTGAAAACCTTAAATAAAGAGTTACAACAAGCAATGGGTCTATAATCTTGAATTCTGATAGAGTGAGCCTTTTTAGGAATCAAGTGCAAGAAAGTATGGTTCCATTCTTTTATAATTAGTCCCTTTTGAAAAATATCATTAAAAGCTTTGAAAATTAGGTCTTTAGAAAGGTTCCAATGAGTTTTAAAAAACTTGGAGTTGAAACCATCTGGGCCTGGAGAGGAATTATCATTAATATCCCACAGAGCAAATTTTATTTCTTCCAAAGATATGCCATCATTCAGAAAGTTCGCTCCATATTCAGAAATTATCGATTTACAGACAACTTCTGGGAATTGGTCGCATAAGGGAAGGTTAAATGCTTGTTTATAGAAATCAATGGCAGATTCAACAAATTGTTCTTGCTAAACCTCCTTGTCGTCTACTCTAATGGTAGTCAAGCACTTAGTACTTCTTCTGCTAGACATTTTAGCATAAAAGAAGGCAGAAGCCTCATCCCCCATCATCAACCAATCACATTTAGCCTTTTGTTTGGTGTCTAGAAATTCTTTTCTTACTGCCATTTCCAATTTAATCTTGGCATTATGAAATTCCGTGACTAGATTGAGATCTTTTGATTTTTCCAATAGTTTCTGAAGTCTTGAACAATTCTCCCTTTGGACATTAACCTCTTGTTTGGTATTTCGTATTTTAGCGCTCCAAGTCTTAAGCTCTTTCTTAATGTTTTTGAGAATATATAATATTTGAAAGAGGGGGCGGTCATCCTGCCTAGAAATCCATAATTTCTCAACCAGAGGGAAGTATTGATCACAAAGAGGCCAGTGATTCATAAACCTGAATGGTCTGTTTTTGACTCTTTGTTTAGATGTAAGAGAGACAGGTATAACATTGTGATCGCTCACCGATGGAGGCAAGTATTCTGCTGTTAAATCTTGATATAAATTGATCCAATCTAGGTTAGCGAAAACCCTGTCTATTTTAGAGAATATGTTTCGACTGGGACCAGACCACCAAGAAAATTTGAAACCTTTAATGTCGATTTCTTTTAGGCCTGTGTCATTGGACATATCATTTAGCTCAAATAAGCTTCCAAATGGCACTGGGTTACCCCCCATTCTTTCTGAAGGATTACGAATACAGTTGAAGTCTCCTAACACCAGCCAAGGTCTGTAAATATTAATCGCATCTTCCTGTAAATTCGACCACATTCTTTTCCTGAGATTAATAAAGTTTTGAGCGTAGACAAAAGTTATATTACACTTGAATTTCAGTTTGTTGATCAATTCTATAGAGATGTGTTGGTCGCTCATGCTAATATAATTGAAATCCCAAGAGTTTCCGTCAATAAGGACGATTATTCTACATTTATAATAACAAGAGACATTGCTTATTACTTTCCATGCGTCTTCTAAACCTTTTTCTAAACCATTTATTTCCGAAAATAACAACTTATTTTCCAGAACACCAAAACAGCTAATTTTAAACTTATCAATGAGTCTTCTTATTTCTTTCATTCTGTTGGGGTTATGAAACCCTCTAACATTCCAACATGCAAACGACATTAAGAGGACTTGTTATTTTGAGTCCTCTACAACCTACTACTAGAGGACTCCCCTTTATCTTCCTCGGGGATGCCTAGCATCTGGACCCATTTGGGGTTTTTACGAACAAGCTTATCCCTCTGAATGTTATTGAATTCGATATCCTGGGGCTTGAGAATATCCTGCACCTCCTGGGCTAGATTGGCTTTATCATATGTATTCTGTACCTCTACTGCTACTGCTGTACCTGAGTCATGACTCTGGTTGTCCTGTACCTGCAAATCACTACATGGTTCAGTACCTCTCCAAGAATTAACATTATTAAAAGAACAATTTTCAATACAAATATCATTAGAAAGTAAAGTATTAGAAATAGAATGAGAAGCCAATGCTGCTGTAGGGCGTTTGAGAATTGATTTGAAAGTTGTAGGAGACTTCAGTTTTGATGGTTCTCTGTCTCCGGGGGTAGGTGATCTCTCAGGGATAATCGACTCTCTATTTCCCAAATTAGAGAGGTCTTCCGTCTCCGATACGTTAGAATTTCTATCCTGAGACCCGTCCTTAGGGGAGCAGATTGCCTTCTCTTGTGCTCCACTAGAAGCCTCCCCCTCTTTATTACTATTGTTTCCAGCAGATAAATGTTCTTCATTCGTAGTCTCAGAGTCTAGTATTTCAGTGGGGTTTCCTTGAATCATTTGATTGCCCGAAACATGAAAAATGTCGGTTCCACCTTCCTCCCCTACTATTTCCATACAGCCATCATAAGTTTGATCTATTGGGGCTTCTGACTCAGGGTCAACTGCTTGGGTCTGTTTAGGAACCCATGTCTTAGTCATTGGGCATTCGTCATTAACGTGCCCAAAACAAACACACTTGTCACATATGGGAGGAGGATTTTCGTATTCCACCGCCTAAATGAAGTTTCTTCCATTTTCGTCAATACCTTCGATGGAGTTGGGCATACCATAGGAAGCATTGACCTCTATCAAGACTCTAGCGAATGCTAACCTAGATTTGGTTTTCGTGGCCTCGTCCATCTTAATAGGGATTCCTATAGTGCTTGTTAATGCACTGATTGCCTTATTGCCCCACAATTTAAAGCTTAAACAAGGAAGTCTGACCCACATAGGTAAAGATGTAAGTAAATCCCTATCTTTGTTCATGTCTGGAGACAAATGTTTCATGATAATCAGGTTCCGGTCCGTAAACCAAGGACCTGATTTCAAAATCTTATTACAATCCTCTTCAGAACTGAATCTCACCACAAAGAAGCCATTATTCCTTGAATGAACAGAAAATGGCTTCTGTGTTGACCATACTCTGTTGGCATAACCTTCAAATGTTTTAAGCCAAGGTTTATACCCTACCACGTACAATAAAATACATAGGTCCCATCCACCCTCCGCTTCCTGGATCGCTTCAGATGTAAGTAAACCTATCCTCTTACCATCTGCAATTTTAGGCTCATTATATTCAAGATCTAGGTTTCCTAGATCTCCAACTGCTCCTATTTTTACTGCCTCCCTATAAGAGAATTTTTTTTGCGTTCTAAGATACCGTGAATTTGATTTTTGCAGTGTTTCCAGATTGAATGGCAGTCTGCTTTGATGATTTCGAAAATCTGGTTGCTGTTCGTCCCTCTTTAACTTTCTGAATATTTTTGTTAGATCTGGGACCTCCTAAATTAAGTCGAGCATCAGGTCCTGAAGAAACTTGAGCCTTGCCCCTCTTCCTTCTCACCTCTTCCCATCCTTCTTCATCCCGTAGAGTACCCATGAAGCAATGGCGCCTAAGTTTTGAGGAGTAAGAGTTGAAGACAAACGAGGAAGATAAGAACTCGAGAAATTTGAAGGATTGAAGTAAAAAGAAAAGGAGAAAAGGGAAACCCTAATCTCCAGATCTGGCCCCCATGAGAAGATTGAGGAGAATTTGGGGGAACACTATGAAGCTGCTCAAGATCGAACTGGAGACCTTTTGCGTGTAAAGCAAACGTGATAACCACTACACCATAGCTCCTTTTCTTATAAAAACTATTTTAGTAATATTATATAGATTTTTAAAGCATTTTAAAAATGATCAAAGAAAATTTATCTGATTTTAAGCATTTTAATAATTTTGGCTTCGTCCCTTTTCGAGGAAGAAAAGATTCAAAGGGGGGAGGAATGTGACGACCTGGGTTTTTAACGGCAGTTAATTGGGTAATTAGCTGTTTTATTATTATTGAGATATTAATTTATTAATTCGAACAAGTAAATTTATGACATTAAAATGTTTGAATATATATAAATTGATTTAAAAACTATATTAAATGTTGGAGTATGAATTCCCGGATATGATGAGTCCTATAAAAAATATATATTATATATACTTCACTATTTAAATTCAAGATAAAATATCCACAAATACATCTACATATATAGACAAGTTTTATGATTTTTAGAGATAAATATATAAGTACATAAATGAGGATTAAAGGTATATAAGTATGGGTGTGTGTGTGTGTATATATATAATGGTTAGATGAAAGAGTGGATAGGTAAATGAACATGTTGAGAAACATTGTATATAAAAGTTACGAAGGGATATGTATGCCCATATCAATTCATACATATGTACATGTAAACAAAAGAGGGAACATGGCAATTAATGCAAGCACCCATTTAATCAAATCAGCATGAAAAAAATAAAATCACTAGAAATGAGGAAATCTAATCAAATCAAAAGGGAAATCAGGATAAGATTATAAAGTAAGACAAGGAAGTAAAATAAAAATGTAAGAAAGCCTGTACAGCTACAACCATTCTTCATATATAAAGGCCCCGCCTTTGCCCATACTGTTGTCATTCGAGCAGGATAGCCAAAAACAAAAGTAATATTGGCTGCCATTAAGAATTAGAGAAACTTGAAACCAAAACACTCAAGCTTAAAGCAAAAGAAGATCAAAGGAAAAAAAGAAGAAGCATAACTAAGAAACAGAGTTTCTTTCTCAAATAACCGTGAGTAATCTAACCGAGACTCCTCTATTTTTTTTAGAAATGCCCGTGAGTAAACATTTAAATTAAAATTAAATAACAAATTTCTCTTGCATGTGAATCACTGTGTTGATGGTTGCTTAGCATGTATGTTTGAAAATGTGTATGCATGTTTGTTTTAAGTTCTGAAACATGTTTATATGAATGAAGATTGTTTGCATATGTATGATCTTTGTATATTTGTATTTGTTGAATGTGCATATCTATGTTTCTCTGTTTCCAGGTTACAGAGTTAAGATAAAATCAAAAATCCAATCTCTTTTTAATAAATCACTGTTAGGATTTTAATTTCAAACAAAATAGTTTAGTTAAACCATAATCAAGTACTATAAATACATACAAGTATATTAGTTGAAAATATGCTTGCATCTGGGAAAAATACAGTAGCAATCTAAATATTATGATAAAATCAAATGTGGAATTTTATCGATTCAAGTATGTATCTTGAATTGTCTCTGAAATTTAGGATTTTTAGAACAAAAATTATGATTTTTAGTTGGAAATTCTATGAATGTCGGGGCTTTGGTTGTGGCAGGGATGATGATTTGGGATATTAGCAAAAATAGTCAAGTGGTGTCTGGATCGTTGTGGTGAGCGGGCGATGGCGATCTAGGGTTTAGATTGTGGTTGAGTTGTGGTCGATTCTTGAATCGAATGCGATATAAATGTTGAATCGAGTTGGATCGGATGATGGTGTAGTGGAGCGTAGGGCTCTGGTGATGGTGAGGGTTCAATGGCGAGGCTTAATATGGTCAGAGATGTGACGCCCCACCTCTATGCTCACAATAACAAAGAGTATTAAAGGAAATACTTTCTGTTGTTACGAAGAATAAGGCTGGATAGGAGCAGCCATCCGTAATTAGGCCTTACACTAGTATTGGTTATCTCAATAGGAGTGATATATATTTTTATTTTTCATCTCTTATTTACTTACTCCCATCGACATACCCAATTCCAGTATAAAACGAACTACGATGGTTCATAATAGTTTTGGACAATATATATAATACTAACACAGATAATCTAAATGCGGAACATAGATAATATAAAATCTCATATATATATATATATATATATATATATATATATATATAACTGAAGTCATTTACAATACATGTGATACAATACATATGATACAACTACAACTGTCGACTCAGGAAGTTATATAGACAAGTACATTATTGACAATAATATACATGAATACATATCATCCTATACTATGACAACAACTACTCCAAAAGATATGAAGAGACTTTTTAGCTTAAGCAGCAACCCAAAGCAAGATATCAACAGCCTGTAAATAACTCGATCTGACCCGAGTATTAAATTCAAAAGAAAATAATACATGGGTCAGTCTAATTCAAACTCAGTTATTATTGCACGGAAGTAATAATAATTAAATAATTAAATAGATGACAGCCAAAATAAATCCATCTATCCAATCCTTTAACAAGGAAATCAGATAACGTTAAATATAATGCTTAACAGCATTAACAACGAATCAGCAAAGCCAAATCATCAACAAAGGCAAATAAAATGATTATCAATGAAGATAATTTAGAAAATAATAGAATTTCCTAAACGGAAATTAACAACAAAATCTAATTATTAAATAAATAATTAGAAACTCATAATCTAATTATCAAATAGATAATTGGACAACAACAAAAGGATCAAATCAAAACAAATCAAATTACAATTTCAAAATATTGAATTGGACAAAACAATTCAAGTAATTGAAATATCACTTAAAAACATCAATTCTGGTAGAGCTGCAGCACACACACGCATGTACTGCCTCGCCACTACAGCATGAAGTACACGAAAGATCAATGAACCAAAATCAAATGGCATCAACTCAAATCAAATGAAAAGTGACATGTACTAGTAATGTACACATCTATGCTACAGTCTGAACAATGAAACTCAGATGCAACTAGCTACACGAATGCACAAAGGAAAAACATGCATATACATGAACTAGAGCAATAAGTCTCAGCATGGCAAACACCAAAATGAAACTGCAGCCACCACATGAATACAAGGGCAAAACTGCAACAAAAACTGCAGTCACCTCAAGATCACAAGGGCAAGACTGCAACAATAACTCAGTAAACAAAGTAGTCCAGACTTGATGCTATCAAGTGAAACAAGTACAAACTCAAATGAGTGAGTGCACCGGAAATATGGAACCACAGCAACAAAGGCCAGGCTGCAAGCATTCATGAAACAAAAGTGCTCACTGACTCAAATATCACAAAATACAACAAACAAAAATGGATGCAACTGATGTATGGAAAAATGCACGGCATACATAAGGTTCCAGTATAGCAACAATGCAGAAGGTATTCGAGTTCGAAGCAAAACAGATGTCAGTTGAACATCAAAATGCACAAGTATGGCTGAGGCACAGTGGAGCAGCTGCATCAGTGCCACAGTGAAAACAAATATATAGTGTCAACAGTCAGTGGTCCGTGACAATATTAGGCAAAATGAGCATATGTACAACTCGACATAGTGAAGTCACAATTCAAGCTGTAGTTCAAATCAAGTACACAGAGCAACACTGTGAACACAGTTAAGGCAGCAAGCAATATAAATGCAAGAATGTGTAACAACCCTGTATTTTGTAATTATTTTATTGTATATTTTAATTATTTTTAATGTAAGATTTTGATTTAAAAACTTATTTTACTTGTTTGAAATGATTAAATTTATTATTTAAATATAATCTTGATTTCTGTATGAGTTATAATTCCAAACTTGTGTAAGTTGAATATTTGCCTGAAATGCTGATATTGGTCAAAATAGTTAAACTGTGATTTTCAACTTAAAATTTTAAAAGTTTAAAATTTTAATTTTTTATTTTATTATGAAAGTACATAAAATTCTAAGAACACCACTTGTTGTTTCGTTGAAATCGGATGTAAATTGTGAAAGTTATACCCTTTACAATATTGTGCGTATATAGGGTTATTTAACAATGACTATTTTAAATTGTATAAATTACTTCTTCTTTGTTATATTTTATTTTAATATGTGATAATATGTTATATTATGTATATTTTGACTTTTAAGTATTTTTAAAATGATAATATAATTTTTCTAAAGTTTATTTGAATTTATTTCAATTTATAAAGCCTAGTTTGGTATTTACTGCATTTTCTTTATTTAAAATTCTATTTAATAAAAATTAAATTATTATTTTACCTTGAAAATGTTTTAAAACCATTTTTAATTCAAATTTTGTCTTTTAATATTTTTTTTATGAAGTAATAAATTTTCCAAAGTCATTGGAGTTCTTCTTGTAATTTTTATGTCAGGGTTGCTATTTTTAAGCAATTTCTTATTTCCTTTTTCTATTTTACTTAAAATAAATTATTTATTTTATTTTATTCTTACTTATTTTCGGTTTTAAATAACATTTCTGAGTTTATTTTGTTTTTATAAAATTAAAACGAAAAGGAAATGCAAAAGGTTTAGAAAGTCAAGAGATCTTAAAAGCCTGAAACGTAAAGACGTTTTATCCGTTTCTTTTTGCAATTAATACATCAATTTATCTTAGCCATTCCATTCCTCGTCCTTTGCAGCCGACTCCCTCATATTATTCACGAATTTTCAAGCTCTAAAACCCTAAAAATCACGGCCTCCATCTTGAGAAAAAAATCTGGTAATGGCTACATCTTTTTTTCTACCTTTTTCTTCTCATTTTCTATGTATTTTGCCTAGTTTCTATGCTTTCTGGATTGGCCTCTACCACCCACCATCACCACCATACTCTCCACCATGCCCTACCACTCTTCCTTGGCATAATCTCTAGCCATCATTTCAGATCCGTCCATGGCCACACCTCCCTTGGTGACAAAACTCCACAAAATTGCAAATAATGTCCAAAACAATGCACTAGCCACCACTATTACTTCACCACCTTCATACTTCACCATGGCCACCACCTCTAGCCACGACCACCACCTTGCTACCACCACTACACTTCATCTTATCCTCTGTCCAGATCTAAAATTGACATGGCCAAGACTCCATGAACCAAAACTCCACAAAAACAATGCATAAAGCCTTGAAATATTCATGATAGCCACCATATCACTTCATATCTTCATCCACCACCTTGGCCACCACCATAGGCCGCCACTACCACCTTTTCCAGACCTCCGCACACCCCTCCATCTACTGTCCAAACCTGTACAAGTATGGCCAAGCCCCACTTGACCCAAGGCCGAGCCTTGTTGTGCTCAAAAACTTCATATATGTTGCCTTGACCAATTGTATACTTCATGTTACAACCCTACCACTCCATACTCCTTCTAGCCGTGAGTTATGGTGCCAAAGTTGAGATATATCATCATCATGGCTGAACCCAAGAACCTCCTAGGCCAAGCATTTGAATGTTAAAGCAAGGTCAAGTAATCTATTCCTTTGTTGCTTCGTATTTTCATTGTTTCAACATTGTTTTGCGTTGAATATTTATGTGTGTATTGTCTTGTTTTGGTTATTGTTTACAAGACAAATATCAAGGCTCTCCATTCATTCATGTCAAAAGTCGTGTTGTATCGTGCTTGTCATACTTTTGGAACCGCTCTTGTGTTTGTTGTTTTGGTCTTCAGCTTGAAACAGTGAGTCTTTCTCACTCTGACATTTATACTTATGAAAAGTGAATTGATGACAGGTGTTTAGTAATAAAAAATGTTTATGCAAGTTAATGATGATCATATCATATGCTATGCCATGTTATTACCATATTATTACCATGTTAAAACTGTTAATTTTCACCTAACATCTGATATATGACTGTATATTGTGATATTGACTTTGTTTATATTATTTCTGTATATGATCACATTGCAAGTTCCCTGTTAGAAAAAATGTTATGGGCTGAAATGATAGGCCTAAATGGTTTTAAATTTTTCGTTTTGACTTGGGATTGCGGGTTTGAAATGATAAAACCCGGATTTTCTTTGTAAATTATGGGTTGAAATGATATATTACCTGTATCACTTTACCTAGCGTAGAAAATTATATACAGGCCCGTAGTTAAAATATGTTTTTCTAAAATTTAAAATATTTTAGAAATTTAATTATTATAATATTTTGATTTTTAAATTTAATAAAAAAAAGGATTTTTGTAAATTATTATTGATTTTCTGAATAATTGTAGGTGAAACGAATTAATGAAAATTTTGAACGTAAGTTATTTTGGAAAATTTGATTTAATTATAATTGGAAATTAAATTGAATATGAAATTATGATAAATTTATGATAATTTGAATTTAAATGAATTAAAAGTGATTTTATATCATATTAATGATTTTTTTAACAAAGTTGAAATGTGAAATGAATGAATATTTTAAGTTGAAATTTTGAATATTACTAATATGTAATTGACTTAAAAGTGAACTTTTAGTTAAGTAAATAAAAATAAATTAAGTATATTTGAGAATTTGAACTTAAGTGTTAAGTTGAAATTTAATGTAATGGATTTAAAATTCAACATTGCATTTTAATAAGTGAATTATTATTAAATCTAGATTTTTGAATGGAAATTTAACTTTATAAAATCATGAACTTGAGGAAAATTAAATGATGTTATAAATGTGAAAATGTATGATTTTATAAGTTAAAAATGTTTTTAATAAAAATATAATTGGTTGAGAAATTTTATTGAATATTTGAAGTTAATTGACTGCATTTTTGAAATGCTATTAATTACAATGTAAATGATATTACAACATTTGTAAACGCTGTAGTTGATGATAATGAACTAAAAAGATAAGTTGAATTAAAAGCTATTATAGCAATCTTTGTAAGTGCTATAATTTTTGAATTTAACTAGGTTATTCGAATTTAAGTAAACCTATTATAACATTTTAAAATGCTGTCTTTTGTTAAATTGAACTATTTTGAATGTAACTTTCCGTATAAGTTTTCTAAATAATGCGAAAAGTGAATTTTCACGGTTTTGATAAACTTAAGTGAATAAATAAACTTTTGAAGTTGAAATTTTTGGAAATTTAATAATTTAATTATTAAACACAATAACTTCGTTGAAATGATAAAAAAAAAATTTTGGAATATAAACTGTTTTGAATATGAATTGAAATGGTATTTTAGATTGAATAAAATGAATAATGATTTGAAATGAATGAAGTTTGAAAAGATACGATATTTTGATATATTAAAATGATTTGAAATGAAGTTTTGAAAGGATATGATATTTTGATATATTAACATGATTTAAAAAGAAGTTCTGAAAGATATGATATTTTGGAACTGAAGCTTTGAAAGGTTATGATATTTTGATATATTAAAATGATTTGAAAGGTAGTGTTGAAAGGGTATGAAAATTTAATATATTGAAATGGTTAGAAATGACTTGATATTTATTTTGATGAATATTTGAATTGAAAGATATTTTACGATGATATATTGAAATGGTTTTGGAAATGATTTAATCTTTATTTTGATAAAGATTTGGATTGAAAAGGATATTTTATTTTGAAGTATAAAATATTGTTTTAAAGTTATAACTACGGGTTATAATAACGATTGGTTGTTAACAAGACCGGGATCGGATATTGTCTTATAGCCGGCCAATACCGAAAACCACTTTAACAACTGTGTATGCGGTGGAGATTCCAGAATGAAGTAGGATGGTGGCGACGTTCTCGAGGTATATTACGTGGACCCAACTCCCGTGAGTTGGCATATATGAATAAAACGGGAGCTATACCGGGCTTCACAAAGGGTCGCACCCTTTCATCGAGCATGCTCCATCGGAAACCATTCTATTATTGTTGTGATTCGATTCGGTGGCGCCACTTTGATTCGGGGGTATTGTTCGAGGTGGGCGGAAGCTGCTGGCTTGCCGTCACCACCGGTCCGGGAGTGCAAACGGTGTATCCACCCTGGCATTGCCTCGCGTGCCGTGTCATATCCTTATATCGAGCCCACTACGATTTTGGTTTTAAAGATCCGACCGCGTTAAGGTTCACCATCCCCTTAACGCTATTTTCTATATGATTATACTTTACTGATTAGACACTACCATATATAGCGTATATTACTACATAGTAAATAGTTTAACGGATCCTTAGAGGATGGGCGGTCCCAAGCATCCTTTAAGTTACTGATGCATTTTGTTACTATTCGCTTGAGTTGATTTACAATTTATAAGTATTTATGTCCTGACTCGAGGGTTTTGTGTTTTGCTTTACGCTCGGGTCAGATTGATTGAGTTAGCATTCAAGATTCACCTTCGGCATTGGAGCTTTCCTTGAAGATGCAGCCATCTATTTTGTTTCAGCATCCAGTTGTTCAGTGATGTATCTGATTTGTACCTGATGTATCCCGTTACTCTTCTGTTGTATCTTATTTAACTCTGATGTATCTTATATTTTATATAGTAGCTTCATGAACTACTATCTCTTTTTCTTCCGCTGCATTATTATATACTCTGTGTCTGTGATCTGTGATTTTTATTTACTGTATATTCTGAGGTTTGCCAAAAATTTATTTACAACATGGTATTTTGAGCAATTCAATTCCGGCATGAGTGTCTACCTATGCACTTATAATGGATGCAAATGGTTGAAAATACCGAGTCGTCACAGTTGGTATCAGAGCTTTGGTAGCTCTTGGCAAAACTCAGCATATGGAGTGAATGTATATACAGAATCACTTTCATTGGAGTTTGAATCTCTCTCTTTTGACTCGATTCCTTTGTATTTTGGAACGTTCCCTACGGTTCCAAAATCCATTCGTATCCCTCACTATTCATCTTCTTTTGACTCTGGAGTATTCCATAACTCCGCTTCGAATGATCTTTCTAGTGAGTCGACGGTCACGCCAATTTCAAATTGAATTGAAAAAGGGGGAAAACTCTTTTACAATTAGCATCGATTCACCATAGATTTATATCCATCCTTGGTTTAGATGCTAATATCTTTTGTTATTTCAAACTCTAACTCTTGAGATCGAATGTAGATTTACCCCAGAAAAATCCACATTTGATCTTATTCTTTAAGCCATGGTTGACCCGGTAAATGTTGCCCGTGATTTATTTAAGCTTATCCACCTCCCTATTTTGTTATTTAATCATCTTGTCTTTTGTTTCCAACCTATCATCAAACACTGTGAATTATACTTGTAAATATATGTTTTTTTATATATTGTGTTGTTTGAGTTGTTGATGTTGAGTTGGGTTTCTGATCGATACGTCTGATCAGCGCTATCGATAGGATTTCTAAAACACTTTGACAGAACAAACGGACACAATATATTTTAAAAAAACATTTGGTTGATGAAATAAATTTTGATATATAAGTAAATTTATGAAACTTAATAAACTGATTTAGATTGATTATTTGAAAATGAAAATACTTAATTTACCATTTATTGTTCTATAAATGAATTTATAGATAGTTATAAATTGATTTGGGAACTGAAAAGAATTTAGAACAAGAAATTTGAGAATTTAATTTCTGATGGTTTCAAACTTTGTGTTTAAAGTTTTAAAAAGGGGATATATTATTTAAAGTATTTTCAAATAGAATTTGTTTCCAAAGAATTTTATAGTGCTCTTCTCTTTGTCGCTGGAAAATAACTTCAGTGATGATCGCGACATCATCGACGTTCATTTTCGAGTTTCGAAGTTAAGAGATTGTTCTGTAGTCTTGCAACAGCTTTGTTTTGGGGAATTTAATTTGGTTTGAATTATCTGAAATATGACTTGATTTATAATATATATGTATATATATAGATATATAGTTGAAATTTGATTTGACATATTATGTATATATTATTAGTTATCTCTAAATGGTTTGAAGAAATCAAGAATTTAGTTCCTAAAATTTTATTTTTTAAAAAATAATTTCAATTATAAAAAAGAAAATCAAAATTTTTTAATAAATGATTTAAGCTTGAAATGATTGAAGTGGAAAGTTTTATTTGTATAATACAAATGCATTCAAATATAACTTACCTTAATTTCAGAAGTTAACAATGTAATTTGGATAATATACAATATAAAAGATTTTATAAATGAAATTTGAGTGGTTATAATAAATGTTATACACTTAAATTTTAATTATAAAATGATTAACATGGGTAAATATAATAAAGGGTAATTGAATAACTTACAATAAATTAATTTTAAAAGAACTAAGA
Organism: Allium cepa; assembly: GCA_030765085.1. Taxonomy (NCBI): domain Eukaryota; kingdom Viridiplantae; phylum Streptophyta; class Magnoliopsida; order Asparagales; family Amaryllidaceae; genus Allium; species Allium cepa. The sequence goes on from CM060929.1 coordinate 64,543,349, forward strand.
ATAAAAGAAAGTAGTTATAATAAGTGTAAGTATGTTTAACATAAGTGATAAATATATTGAGAGGAATAAATTTAATTTTAATTAGGAATAAAGAAGAATAAAATTTATTAAGTACAATGTGAGTGCAATAAATGATTATTTTTCAAACCCATGGTTTTTTAAAATGGTTAATTTTAGATGATTGGATAATAAGATAATGAAATTTGAGATAGTTAAGATTTATTTAACTTGTGTAAAGATTTATTCTCTGTTTAAGTTGAAATCTCCATGCTTTCAAATTCATTTCCTTATTTTGTTTTTCAAACTATCTTTTGGTTGTCCTTATCATCCTTATCTTGCTATAGACCGGTATAGGCATCTTTCTATAATCTTTCTGTTTAGAAATCTTTCTATAATCTTTGATAGACCTTTGGTAATCATTTTGAATCCACCTTTTTCGTGCTTGTGTTCTTGATTCTGGAGGATCTTGGAAAGATCACCTCCACCTTGTAAAACTTACCTATAACAACAGTTATCAGGTATAACTTCAATCTTCTTGTCATCCTATCTTAATCCTATTTCACTCTATCTTTTCTGTGCCCTTCCATACCTCATTCCTTTTCGGGGACGAAAAGTTTTGAGTGGGGGAGAGTGTAACAACCCTGTATTTTGTAATTATTTTATTGTATATTTTAATTATTTTTAATGTAAGATTTTGATTTAAAAACTTATTTTACTTATTTGAAATTATTAAATTTATTATTTAAATATAATCTTGATTTTTATATGAGTTATAATTCCAAACTTGTGTAAGTTGAATATTTGCCTGAAATGCTGATTTTGGTAAAAATAGTTAAACTGTGACTTTCAACTTAAAATTTTAAAAGTTTAAAATTTTAATTTTTTCTTTTATTATGAAAGTACATAAAATTCTAAGAACACCACTTTTCGTTTCGTTGAAATCGGATGTAAATTGTGAAAGTTATACCCTTTACAATATTGTGCGTATATAGGGTTATTTAACAATGACTATTTTAAATTGTATAAATTTCTTATTCTTTGTTATATTTTATTTTAATATGTGATAATATGTTATATTATGTATATTTTTACTTTTAAGTATTTTTAAAATGATAATATAATCTTTCTAAAGTTTATTTGAATTTATTTCAATTTATAAAGCCTAGTTTGGTATATACTGCATTTTTCTTTATTTAAAATTCTATTTAATAAAAATTAAATTATTATTTTACCTTGAAAATGTTTTAAAACCATTTTTAATTCAAATTTTGTGTTTTAATATTTTTTTATGAAGTAATAAATTTTCCAAAGTCATTGGAGATCTTCTTGTAATTTTTTATGTCAGGGTTGCTATTTTTAAGCAATTTCTTATTTCCTTTTTCTATTTTACTTAAAATAAATTATTTATTTTATTTTATTATTACTTATTTTCGGTTTTAAATAACATATCTGAGTTTTTTTTTATAAAATTAAAACGAAAAGGAAATGCAAATGGTTTAGAAAGTTAAGAGATCTTAAAAGCCTGAAACGTAAAGATGTTTTATCCGTTTCTTTTTGCAATTAATACATCAATTTATCTTAGTCATTCCTTTCCTCATCCTTTGCAGCCGACTCCCTCGTATTATTCATGATTTTTCAAGCTCCAAAACCCTAAAAATCATGGCCTCCATCTTGAGAAAAAAAATCTGGTAATGGCTACATCTTTTTTCTACCTTTTTCTTCTCATTTTCTATGTATTTTGCCTAGTTTCTATGCTTTCTGGATTGGCCTCTACCACCCACCATCACCACCATACTCTCCACCATCCCCTACCACTCTTCCTTGGCATCATCTCCAGCCATCGTTTCAGATCCTTCCATGGCCACACCTCCCTTGGTGACAAAACTCCACAAAATTGCAAATAATGTCCAAAACAATGCACTAGCCACCACTATTACTTCACCACCTTCATACTTCACCATGGCCACCACCTCTAACCACGACCACCACCTTGCTACCACCACTACACTTCATCTTAGCCTCTGTCCAGATATGAAATTGACATGGCCAAGACTCCATGAACCAAAACTCCACAAAAACAATGCATAAAGCCTTGAAACATTCATGATAGCCACCCTATCACTTCATATCTTCATCCACCACCTTGGCCACCACCATAGGCCGCCACCACCACCTTTTCCAGACCTCCCCACACCACTCCATCTACTGTCCAAACCTGTACAAGTATGGCCAAGCCCCACTTGACCCAAGGCCGAGCCTTGTTGTGCTCAAAAACTTCATATATGTTGCCTTGACCAATTGTATACTTCATGTTACAACCCTACCACTCCATACTCCTTCTAGCCGTGAGTTATGGTGCCAAACCTGAGCTATAACATCATCATGGCTGAACCCAAAAACCTCCTAAACCAAGCATTTGAATGGTTAAAGCAAGGTCAAGTAATTTATTCCTTTGTTGCTTCGCATTTTCATTGTTTCAACATTGTTTTGCGTTGAATATTTATGTGTGTATTGTCTTGTTTTGGTTATTGTTTACAAGACAAATATCAAGGTTCTCCATTCATTCAAGTCAAAAGTCGTGTTGTATCTTGCTTGTCATACTTTTGGAACCGCTCTTGTGTTTGTTGTTTTGGTCTTCAGCTTGAAACAGTGAGTCTTTCTCACTCTGACATTTATACTTATGAAAAGTGAATTGATGGCAGGTGTTTAGTAATAAAAAATGTTTATGCAAGTTAATGATGATCATATGATATGCTATGCCATGTTATTACCATATTATTACCATGTTAAAACTGTTAATTTTCACCTGACATCTGATATATAACTGTATATTGTGATATTGACATTGTTTATATTATTTCTGTATATGATCACACTGCAAGTTCCCTGTTAGAAAAAATGTTATGGGCTGAAATGATAGGCCTGAATTGTTTTAAAGTTTTCATTTTGACTTGGAATTGCGGGTTTGAAATGATAAAACATGGATTTTCTTTGTAAATTACGGGTTGAAATGATATATTACCTGTATCACTTTACCTAGCGTAGAAAATTAAATACAGGCCCGTAGTTAAAATATGTTTTTCTAAAATTTAAAATATTTTAGAAATTTAATTATTATAATATTTTGATTTTTAAATTTAAGAAAAAAAGGATTTTTGTAAATTATTATTGATTTTCTGAATAATTGTAAGTGAAATGAATTAATGAAAATTTTGAACGTAAGTTATTTTGGAAAATTTGATTTAATTATAATTGGAAATTAAATTGAATATGAAATTATGATAAATTTATGATAATTTGAATTTAAATGAATTAAAAGTGATTTTATATCATATTAATGATTTTTTTAACAAAGTTGAAGTGTGAAATGAATGAATATTTTAAGTTGAAATTTTGAATATAACTAAAATTGGAAATTTATGAAATTGACTTAAAAGTGAACTTTTAGTTAAGTAAATAAAAATAAATTAAGTTATATTTGAGAATTTGAACTTAAGTGTTAAGTTGAAATTTAATGTAATGGATTTAAAATTCAACATTGCATTTTAATAAGTGAATTATTATTAAATCTAGATTTTTGAATGGAAATTTAACTTTATAAAATCATGAACTTGAGGAAAATTAAATGATGTTATAAATGTGAAAATGTATGATTTTATAAGTTAAAAATGTTTTTAATAAAAATATAATTGGTTGAGAAATTTTATTGAATATTTGAAGTTAATTGACTGCATTTTTGAAATGCTATAATTACAATGTAAATGATATTACAGCATTTGTAAACGCTGTAGTTAATGATAATGAACTAAAAAGCTAAGTTGAATTAAAAGCTATTATAGCAATCTTTGTAAGTGCTATAATTTTTGAATTTAACCAAGTTATTCGAATTTAAGTAAACCTATTATAACATTTCAAAATGCTGTCTTTTGTTAAATTGAACTGTTTTGAATCTAACTTTCCGTATAAGTTTTCTAAATAATGCGAAAAGTGAATTTTCACGGTTTTGATAAACTTAAGTGAATAAATAAACTTTGGAAGTTGAAATTTTTGGAAATTTAATAATTTAATTATTAAACATAATAACTTCATTGAAATGATAAAAAAGAATTTTTGGAATATAAACTGTTTTGAAATATGAATTGAAATGGTATTTTAGATTGAATAAAATGAATAATGATTTGAAATGAATGAAGTTTGAAAAGATACGATATTTTGATATATTAAAATGATTTGAAACGAAGTTTTGAAAGGATATGATATTTTGATATATTAAAATGATTTGAAACGAAGTTTTGAAAGATATGATATTTTTGATATTAAATGATTTGAAAACGGAGTTTGAAAGATAGGACATTTTGATATTAACATGATTTAAAAAGAAGTTCTGAAAGATATGATATTTTGGAATTGAAGCTTTGAAAGGTTATGATATTTTGATATATTAAAATGATTTGAAAGGTAGTTTTGAAAGGGTATGAAAATTTAATATATTGAAATGGTTAGAAATGACTTGATATTTATTTTGATAAATATTTGAATTGAAAGATATTTTACGATGATATATTGAAATGGTTTTGGAAATGATTTAATCTTTATTTTGATAAATATTTGGTTTGAAAAGGATATTTTATTTTGAAGTATAAAATATTGTTTTAAAGTTATAACTACGGGTTATAATAACGATTGGTTGTTAAAGAGACCGCGATCGGATATTGTCTTATAGCCGGCCAATACCGAAAACCACTTTAACAACTGTGTACGTGGTGGAGATTCCAGAATGAAGTAGGATGGCGGCGACGTTCTCGAGGTATATTACGTGGACCCAACTCCCGTGAGTTGGCATATATGACTAAAACAGGAGCTATACCGGGCTACACAAAGGGTCGCACCCTTTCATCGAGCATGCTCCATCTGAAACCATTCTATTATTGTTGTGATTCGATTCGGTGGCGCCACTTTGATTCAGGGGTATTGTTCGAGGTGGGCGGAAGTTGCTGGCTTGCCGTCACCACCGGTCCGGGAGTACAAACGGTGTATCCACCCTGGCATTGCCTCGCATGCCGTGTCATATCCTTATATCGAGCCCACTACGATTTTGGTTTTAAAGATCCGACCGCGTTAAGGTTCACCATCCCCTTAACGCTATTTTCTATATGATTATACTTTACTGATTAGACACTACCGTATATAGCGTATATTACTACATAGTAAATAGTTTAACGGATCCTTAGAGGATGGGCGGTCCCAAGCATCCTTTAAGTTACTGATGCATTTTGTTACAATTCACTTGAGTTGATTTACAGTTTATAAGTATTTATGTCCTGACTCGAGGGTTTTGTGTTTTGCTTTACGCTCGGGTCAGATTGATTGAGTTAGCATTCAAGATTCACCTTCGGCGTTGGAGCATTCCTTGAAGATCCAGCCATCTATTTTGTTTCAGTATCCAGTGGTTCAGTGATGTATCTAATTTGTACCTGATGTATCCTGTTACTCTTCTGTTGTATCTTATTTAACTCTGATGTATCTTATATTCTATATAGTAGCTTCATGAAATACTATCTCTTTTTCTTCCGCTGCATTTTTATATACTCTGTGTCTGTGATCTGTGATTTTTATTTACTGTATATTCTGAGGTTTGCCAAAATTTTATTTACAACACGGTATTTTGAGCAATTCAATTCCGGCATGAGTGTCTGCCTATGCACTTATAATGGATGCAAATGGTTGAAAATACCGAGTCGTCACAGAATGCATGTATTCATATATATATATGAATACACATACATGTCTATATCAAAATGAAAAAAAACACCAGCATAAGCAAGTGACATAGGTAGTTCGAACAAAGCCATCAAGACAGTGTCAAATCCTATTTCATTTTTACAAAATCACCTTTATCAAGTCCAAATGCCAAAATGAAGTCACCGAAGTTTTAAATCAAGCAAGACAGTGGCTCACTTCAAAGACCACATTCAAAAACAGAAGAACGTAGTTTGAGTTAAAATGTCCAAAAATAATATCTGTACAATGGTGATAATACAGGGTCATAGAATCGCATACCCAAAATCAAGTGACCGAAGTCAGATATGTCACAAGAGAAGCTCTTGGACCAAGGCTACAATGTGCATAGAAATGCAACAAATGTATAGGGCCGAAGCCAAAAAGGAAGATGAGAAACAGTCGAACAAATTCATGTCAACAACGAAAAAGACAAACAAACTAAAGTCACAGTAGAAGTTCACATAGCAACATCAATTACCAACATCGAACGAAAACAAATGGCCGAGATAAAACAACATCGAAGCAAAATCGAATTGTAGAAGCACCATACTAAGAATGAACAAGATGTGAGTAAATAGAATTACCCACCTTTGATTCGACGAGCACGAATCCGAAGAATCGAGCGAAGCCAGAGACGAATTCAATCGAGTAGCCGAAGTCCTCCTCTTTTCCCCCTTCAGATCGCCGTAGCACGCAAACCCTAATTTTGATCGAACAAAGAAAATGAACAGAGCCTCCATTTCCTTTTTTTCTTTTGTTTTTTTTAATTAGGGCTAGAGAAAATTGAATGGAGGGAAAAGGGACGAGCACCGGCCTTATTTAGTTATCACAGCAACACAAAACTTGGGCCAAGATTCAAAGCACACAAACCCTTAACAAATTTCAAAAGAATTTCAACTTGAATTTAAAATCGCCCAACAGCAATTAGCCATTAGATATCATCATTAATTGTTTAGTGACGATAATTAATTGGTATAAAACCCTGGGTTGTTACAAGAGATGACGGCCAACGTTGATTTTGCAATCGGTTATGGGTTCTCATTTTGATCGAGTTGCTCGATTTGGTCTGGGCATCGATTCCGTGGTTCTAAAGGGTGGGTTTGTTTGTCATGGTCATGGGTAGCTGGGTGAAGGCCAAAGGGATGGTCGACGTTGAGTTTTTCCGTTGTGCACATGCACGGGTGGAATCGTGCATTTTGTTGTAGCAGGTGGAATTAGAACTAAGGAAAGAAAGAGCAGGGATGTTAGGCCGAAGAAGAAGTGGGGCCAGGATTTTCGTGGGCCGTGGTTTTTTTAAATTTTAATTTATTTTAAATAAAGGGGAAACGTAAAGAAAATGTAAACCAGGTTTTAATCTAAGTATTAGCAAGATTAAACAGGTTTCTAAAGTTATAAAGGTTTCCAAATTGTTGTACTTAGATAATTATATAATGGGTTAAACCCTATATGTTTCAACGAAAAATTAAATGATGAATTTAATTAATTATAAATTATTTAATATATTACGAATGTTTAAATTGATTAATGGAATCCGTTAAGTAATTTCTTAAGATAATTAATAAAAGTTAATTGGTTTGTAATCAATTTAAAGGATTGATTTATTAATTTAAAAGATGATTAATTTATTAAAGGTGAATTACTTAACGAAATTAATTAGGTGGAATTATGAAATTAATTACTTAATGTCATTAATTAAGGAGGGTAATTAATGGATAACTATTAAATGTGATTTCAAAATGTTTCTAGTGATGTTAAATGAGGTATGAAGTTAAAGTTAATTGAAGAATTCATTTTTAATTAATTAGAATTATGAATGGTTAAAGTTTAATAATGTGGAAAATTAATTTAAAGTTTAATTACTATAAATGGTCAAAGATAATTAATTTGTGTAATTAATTAAGAGTTAATTACTTAATGTAATAAATAATTTATTAATTAGTGTAAGTAATTAAGGAATAGTTAAGTACTGCATGAGATTACTTAAGGTTAATCAATGAATGTGGATTTAAAGACTACTTGATAAATGTAATTAATTAAAGGAATAATTAATTACTAGAAATGATTAGAGGATCATTAATGAATGTAAATAATTAATTAAGGAGATTAATTAAAAGTTAACTAATGTGGATGCATAAGGCTAATTAATTTGTGTGGTAGTCAAAGGTTAATTACTTAATATAATTAAAGAATAATTAATCAAGGATGATTGATTAGGATGGATTATTAAAGAATAATTAATTAATCAATTGGGTTGTAATTAATTAATGATTTAGTGAGTAGGATTTAAAGGTGGTTAAGGTAATTAATTTAATTTATTTAAATTAATTAGAAATCGTGAGTCTAATTAAATCTTGCTTATGGATGATTGGATTTTTGGAAATGCCTTAAATTGGTTAATATTTCTGATATGAAATGTTTGTGAAAGGATATGTTTGTCTCGAACAAAGATAATGTGGTTATCTATCGATGATGAATTACTGGGTAAAAGTGACATCTTGTATTTTAAGGATGAATTGTATTCACTTAAATAAAGAAGTTAAGATGGTATGGAATTCGAAGAGACCGGAGTTGGGTATTAGTAAATACCCGAAAGCACTTCGATTCTTTATAGATTGATGTGTGAAATCAATAGGCTGGAATGGAATGATTTAAGTAAATTGGGCCATTTAATCTAAGTTTTGGTACTTAGAAATTGATGTGTGAAATAAGTGATGTCTATAACTAAATGTGAATTTGCAAATTGATATGAGTTACCTGGGTTTTATGTAAGTTTTATGTTGTTATATTCCGTGCTAGATGGGTTTACTCATGTTGGTTTCCTGCCTGACCTGGGTGTTACTTTGATGTAATGCTCAGGTCAGACCGAGCATTACAGATTTTCAGGTAAGGACGTTTTGGAGCTCAGGAGACGAGCTGGATGGCAGGAACGTATGGAGTGTTTCCGCTGTGATATATTGTTGTACATCTAGGACATGTTATTTTAAACCGTCCAGTTTTGTTTAATGGTTGTAACTCTGATGTATAAAAATGTAAGTGTATTGATGCAGTTCTTCTTTGTAAAACTGCTATTTATGTGATATTATATTTTGATCCACCGCGAATACATGGTTTCTGTGACTTGTTTCTGTTTCTTCTTCTTTCTTTTTTCTTCTTTTCCCTAACTATCTTGATTTTTCGGGATCGAAATTTCTGGGTCGTTATAGTTAGTATCAAAGCGAGGTTAAGCTAGAACCTTGGCTCTGGTGGGATTACTCATTAAGAATAGGGTCAATAGTACCCTAGAATGAGTTGAGTGTGTATATATATATGAGGGCGTACTTGTTATTTTCTTATATAAAGATTTTAAATGATTTTATATAAGAATAAATTTGGATATATAAAGCAATATTTCCTTCTAATAAATATAAAGGTGATTGGTTGTTAAATTATTGGAATTAAATTAAGAAGTAATATAATACAACCAAACTGAAATTGAATAAAGATAAGTCTAAAATGGGTTCAAACTGAAATTGAAATCTTGAATTGGGAAGAGTTTCAAAATAAGATGATAATGGATGGTTTCAGATATGATAATCTTGGTTATTGTCATAAATGATTGTTGTGTTTAATAATTAATGAGTAAGCAAAATGAAATGTTTTAAAGTAGTAAAAATTTAGGCAAGTATGACTTATAAATTGGAACTGAAGTTGATCTGAATTGTGGAATTTTAAATCTGGGTGCAGAATTTGAAAATTTTGCTTCAAAATGTTAAAGAAAATAACAAATAATATAATTCAGACTATTTTGAATATAGTCTTATTTTAAAATAAGAAATGTTTGGAAGATTTTTAAGGGATTTGTTTTGAAATTAAAACCAAGGGTAGCTTAAAATTTAAAAGTAGCCTGGTGTGTAAAGGAAATAAATATGAAATAAACTCTAAGGTTGAGTTTTGAATTTTCCTTGGAATGTGATGTGAAACCCAAAGTGAAGCAAGTTTTAAACTTAAGTGGGAAGGTTATTAATCCGAAGTTTAAAATTTGAATGGGAATTCAAATTGTGTAAATTGACTGGATTAAGTAAATTGAATTTAAATTTGGGAAATTAAATAATTTAGTGGACAACCTGATTTGGACATTTCAATATGAAATTGGGATTTAATTTGGAAAGTTAAATGGTTAATTTGAATTGGGAGTTTGTATGATCTCAAAATGGGTTTGAGATCTGTAAATTGAAATGGATGAATGTTTTGAAATAATTGGATAATATTACCTTATTAATAATCTTTAAACTGTGAATTGGATTTGTTCAAAGAAATGGGGTATGGTAATATATCCATTATTAAGATAAAATGGAATCATTTATGACGTAAGACTTAAATGTTTATGTTAAAATTGTTTTGAATTATTATTTGAACTTTGAAATAAGTAAGTAAAGATAATTTAAAATGGAATTTTGAGAATTGGACAGAGAATTAAATTGTTTAAAGATTTGGATTATTGATTTAAAAAAATAAGGTTAATTTGATTTAAGGGGTTAAATCAACACTTGGGAATTTAACTCGAATTTATATAATTCGAGATGGGTTAAAGTTGAGATTTTGATTTCATTAGTTCAAATTGAATTTAGTTTGAATCAATTAGAATTGAAGATGGATAAGTATAAAATTTAAATGGAAATTTGAATTGGATTAATTGTAATAAAATCGAAGATTGAATGAGTTCAAATTCAAACGGGAATTGGGACTAACTCATAGAAATTGAGATGATTTTAAATTGAAGTGGATTCAATTTGAAATTAGTCTTAATAAATTTGAGTAATTTGGAATTGTAGTTAAAGTTGAATAAGTAAAATTCAAATGGAATTTGATTTGAAGTTGGAAAGAAATCAAGATTAATTCAACTTGAATTGGGGATAAATCAAGTTCAAGGGAAACTGAAATTATTCAAATTGGATTTGAGTCAATTTAAATGGATGTGGAAATTTAAATTGAATTGATTGGAAATAGAGGTTGGGAATTGAATAGTTTTGATCCCTGCTAAGAAGTCAAGTGGAAGCGCTCGAAACACCACGGTCTGACCCGAGTATGATTTAAGAAGAAAAATAATAAACGTATCAGTCTAGCTATAAATACCATATAAGATGTGATAGGATAGGAAATATGACAAAAATATATGATAACAATAATGCCATATTGTGACAAGTATATATTTGATAATAATAAAAATCATACAATATCTCAAATCTCCTCAAATACCCAAAAAGAATATCATATTCTTTATCTTATTCACCAAACCTCAAATATTGACAAAACATATCAATGCAAATCGAATCAATTGGTGTAGCATAAATTCCAAAAATCCACAAAAATAAAAGGGGGAGGCCTATCACCACGGAAGCACGAAAACTTACCAACACGTGTATCATAAATGGGACGCTATCCCATAGGTTTCTTACCTATGAAAATATGAGGTACAGTCCCCCCTTGGGGATGAATAAGCCAAACATCAACGCACCCTAAACGATACGCCTCATGCACATACACTGTCGAGATACAATCCCCTCTTGAGGACGAATGAGCCGAATATTGACGCACCTTAAAAGATACTCCTCTTGCACAGACTCATTAAACTGATTTCTCTTCGAACGGTCAAAAGACCATAGGTCGCTACCTCACCAAATTGAGCCGAAACTCTACAGAATGGGGTATAATCTCCCAGGTGGACAAAGAGACATTGCATATCGCTAGTCTAAACCACAAAATGATCATCGCTGATCAATAAGTTTAAATTACACTAAGTTAGTAAATAAATGAGTTTAGCTTAATGTCCCATAACCACTAGCTTAACTTAAATATTTATGAACGGATTGTAGATATCCACTCGAAAATAAGTGTAAATTACACTAAGCTTGTAAATAAATAAGTTTAGCTTCATGTCCCATAACCACTAGCTTATCTTAATACTTACGAAAAGATTGTAGATTTCCACTTGAAAATTGTCACGAGATTTCAATCGATCAAGTCCAAGAATTAATCGATGAAGTAAACACAAGCATTTTATACCACTAGTTTTTCTATGTCGTTTAATTGGATTTATCATACGAATGAATTAATGGTTTGTATATACCAATAGATTGGAAAACAGTTTTAAAAACGAGCTTTGTATTAAAAGTAATGCTAAAATCATTTTTTGTGAAAGAGTTTGAGTATTTACTACTAGTGTAGAAACATTTGTATTTTAAAGTGACAAATCATAGAAATGATTGTATAAACAATCTATCACCAAAAACCACATTTCAATAACGTGAAACAAAAGCATGGAAATCGATATCAAGTCCATCAAATGGAAACACCAAAAAACAGTAAAGAAGTCATCAAAGTCGGTATTGATTGACAATAGCTATTTGGATCGTCCAAGATCGATAAAAATTGGAAATCCATTCAAAAATAGGCAAATAGTCCAAATTTAACTGCACTAGATGTCTAACCCTAGGCTCTACCATTTTTTCTATGTTCTTTGTTTTTTTTCTCTTAGAGACGTCAACTAGACGTCTGGAAATTTCAACCGGACGTTTGGTTGCCTAGGCCTAGGCAGAATTTGCCTAGGCCAATGATCGCCAAATCAATTCGAGGCGATCGGACGAGCGATAGAGGCTAGGGATTTATACCAAGGACAAACCAGCCCTATAGGCTCTTCGATACACCCCAATTAACATGTTCAAACATTCAAGGTAGGATCTTTATAAATTTTGACTTCAAAACCAAAATAGGAAAATACACCAAACCAATTCAAATCAAAAGAAACTGAACATTAAATAGATGTTAGGAATTCATACCTAACAACAATGAAAGTTATAGGCATAGATGTGAGTTCAAGAACTCACCTTTAAATTAAAAAACAAGAAATAAGAAGCTCTAAAACAAGCTTAGACCAATTCCTCTTCGCCACACCTTTAGAATCTTCCATCTATTATCAAATGTAAAAATTTTCCTAAGTTAGATTATAGGAAAAATCAAGAATTGAAGAGGGATTGAGATGGGGAAGATGAAGAGGATGCTTACCTAAGCATCTCCTTGATTTTAGAACTTGAATTACCTAAGAGAACTAGGGGTTAGGAATTTAGTTTCCTCTTACCACCATTTTTCCTAGGGATTGAGTGAATTAGGAAATTATAAATAGAATGAATGAAGAGGAGCGGAGTGGGAGGTATTTGGTAGAAGTTTTGGGTTCTTTTATTGGGTCAATGGGCTAGAACACAACACAAAGTCCAAATGAAGATACCAAAATCCTAATCAACTCCAAACATAGCAATGTTTATACTCAAACATGTTGTAAACGCCATTTTGAACTCAATGAAAGTGGTCTCAAGTCCGGATTCGACTGTTTACGGAAAGTCACATTTCAAAATTTAATCCAACTTATGATGTTATATTTAGACAAAACATTTAAATATTTAATCATAAAATATGCTGGTTGTTAGAAATACCATAGTTTATAAAGTTTGAATTTACAAACAAAATTTTTGAATTTTTGTTTAGTAGGACTTAAATCCCGTGCTTTTGAAAAAAAAATTGAAGGAAATTATGAAAGAAATAATAAAAATATTGTTTTGAGAAAAAATATTGATGAAGTGTTATTATTTCAGAACGTTTGAAAAGAAAATATTTTGAAGTGATTTTTCAATGTTTTTGTTATGACTAAATTTAGGCAATTGTGGGTTTTCTAGTTTGGAAGACTCGCCAGGTATTTTTTTTACTCTAGTTGTTGGTTTAGGAGGAATCAGAATACCACTGGATGCTTCATGTTGTTTTGATTCCAGAGTTGCACCATGCTTCGGTAGGGAGGCCCTCTCCTTGTCATAATTGATTTTGATTTTGATTTAATTCTCTTCAAAGTAAATTTGGAAATATATTCTGAATATAAAATTTGGGCATTTAGTTCTAAAAGTTTCTGTTGGAAAGATTGGATGTTTAGTTTTAATTTCAGCGTATTCTCTATATTTTGTTGCATACGGTTGATACATTGCTTTTTGGTTGCATGCAGCTATATTTCATACAAGTGTTGTATATAGATTTATACTGTAACAACCGTGATTTTTGATTACCGTCCAAAATAAAAATATAAAATAGAAATTTTAATTTAAGATTTGGAAAAAAAATTATGCAATGCAATTCATTTGCAAAGTCAATAAATGCTTCAAAGTGATGCACGTTGAAATGCATTACATATAGTTTCACGTGTAAGTATGGGTCAAGTTATAAACCAAAATATGTGAACATTTTTGCATTGCTATCACTAAAAGTTGTATTCTCTTCGTTTTTCCTTCATGTGCGTGTAATGAATGGTCCATTTCAAAAGCAAAGTGAACGCCTTGCTGTCACATTATTTATAAAACCAAAGTTTGAAAACTTTGCTTTGCCAACATCATTTCTATGCAGTGTGTCCTTTTTCTTTCCATTTGCACGTTTCCTTTAATGCAAATGTACCTCAAATGTTTGCCAGCACATACTTTATTTGACTTGTGCATAATTTTGGTGAAAGAAAAGTATGCCTGCATTCTTTCTTTGCTCATTTTTCTTCAATTGCTCGGTAACAAATTATTAATGGCGGTTCCAAATTCTTGCTCTCTTGTGGATTTTGTCGCTAACTGATTTGGGAATGAATTTGAGGCGAGTGCAAACCCACGCTTCTAATTAAAATATGTTGCCTATTTTGATATGTTGTTTTGTTTTCAGATTATAATGGTTTGCAACTTTTTGTGGTTAAGTTGTTTATATATTTTCATGCGTGCACGTATTGATTTCTAGGCCCTCTTCAGTTTCAATTTATATTTTTCGTGTATGCAAATTGATGAATTGAAAACAAGTCCCGGATCAATTTGTTTCACATTTTTCTTGCGTACAGAGGAGTTTCCAAACAGTCTTTAACAAAAAATTGTGTTCAGACTTTGGTTTCATTGTGTGCACACATTTTGTACGTGCGTTAATGCGTGCGTGAAATTCATTGGCCAGGTTATTATATTTGTTGAAATCGTTAAGTGTATTCTTGTACACATGAAAACTAGGTGCCCAAATATTTTCGTGTTTCACTCAGTGCGTGCGAATTTTGTTGCCAGGTACTTTGGTTAATTCACGTGTACGTGTAACTTTGTTAGGAAAATTCTTTTTCTTCTTCATGCAAACAGTTTTTGCATCAACATTTTGAAATATTACCAGGTTACTTTATTTTTGTAATTCATTTCATGCACATAATATACGGATGTAGCACTCAGGCTTGCATTTTATTTGTGCGTAGGGTAGCATGCACGCGTGAAATGTGAAAAGGTATTGGACGGAAAAAAATGTGTTTTAAAACTTTGTATTCGTGCTTGCATATTTTTTTATTAAGATCATTCAAATACATTTTTATTAATACCATTCTTTTAAAAAAAAATGGATATAAGAGTGCAAGTATTTATTTGCGTGTAAAGATGTATAGTGCAAACCTTCATTTTATTTTGTATGTGCTTGAAGTACGCATGAGAATAAAGTCCAATTTCATACAAGTAGGTCCAGGTCATTTGCTGCATTCACAAAAAAAAAAAAAATTGTGTACAGGTCACGTTGTTTATATTTACTTCATTCTTGCATGGGGGTAGATGTGGCACAAGTTGCATTATATTGTATATCTCGTTTTTGTAAGGCAGTGCCATATTTTGACACATATATAGCTTTGCTATTTTGTTCCTTCCATGCGTGTAGTCATATTATCCAGACCATATTATTTCGTGCGTGCGTGCAATCACAGGTACTTTAAATTTATTTTCGTATTACATGTGCAATATGTTGTCTACAAAAATTAAGTCCTGGTCACATATTACTTTTCCATTTTGATGTCTCCACATATTACAGTGTGCATGCATGTATATCCTTTTGCATGTGTATATTGCCAGGCAGTGCAATAATTTGTTGAATATATTGGTTGTGCAGTCCAATGTTTTAATTTACTTTGAACCGGTGTTTGGTTATAAAACGTATTTTGTTGCCGTTATTTTTATAACGGATTTTTACTCCGGTGTTATATTTTTGAAGCGTGTTGTTTTAATGAGATTTTTGACGAATAAAAATTACTGTTGTTTTGACTTCAGTAACCGTCAATTTAAAGTGAATTCTAAAGCGGCTATCCCGCAACGCTGATTTGATATCCATTTTTACGGTGTTTTGTGAAGCGCAATTTCCTTGTCGAAATTGCTATAGATGTTGCTGTTTTATTCACGTGTTTTCAAATCGTTTTAAAATAAAATTGTTTCCAAAATTTTTACAAGTTACGCTTTCAAAAGAATGAGGAATCGATTTAAACGTTTCAAAAAAATTAAGGACTATGAAAACTTACTTTTACTTTGTCCGTTTGAGAACGTAAAATGTTATTTTTATAAAATACACAATTTTGTACTTTCAAGGAAACGATGAAGAGATTTAAACGATTTAGCAAAAGTGCAGAGTATAGAACCACACTTTTACTAATTCGGTTAATTCCGGACACGTTAATTGAAATATTTGATGAAGATTTGTTGTTTGATGATTTTAATGATTTTGTTGGGCTTTCGAGCCACTATGCTGGACCTTCCGGTCATATGTTGGACCTTCGGGTCAATTACCAGTACTAGACCTTCGGGTCATATGTTGGACCTTCGGGTCATTTGTTGTGCGCCAAAATTATGATGACAGTACTTGGTAGGCTTCGGCCATATGATGATGCACGTGCGGCATAGCTTAGACTCGCCATATGCTAAGATCGATCCACTTTTATGTTGATTTTCTAGTTATCTTATATTGATTTATAGATTTTTTGAATGCTGATTTTCTAGTTATCTTATATTGATTTCTAGATTTTATGAATGCTGATTTTCTAGTTATCTTATTTTGATTTCTAGATTTTGGGGTATTGCTGTTTTGAATTCAATTATGAATTTGGAAGTTGATTTTGATGATGTTTAATGAGATTTCTTCCTTTAAACTATGCTGATTACTTATGTTGTATAGTCTCATCCGAGATTATAATTTTTGTATAGTCTCATTCGAGATTATAATTTTGTGTATAGTCTCAGTCAAAATTATAATTTTGTGTATAGTCTCATCCGAGATTATAATTTTGTGTATTGCTGTTTTGAATTCAATTATGAATTTGAGAGTTGATTTTGATGAAGTTTAATGAGATTTATTCATTTAAACTATGCTGATTATTTATGTTGAATAGTCTCATTCGAGATTATCATTATCTTGCTTTAGTGTTGTTTATGTTGCAACTCATTTCTAAGTTTAAATTAGACTGATCCGTTTATTATTTTCTTTTAAATAATACTCGGGTCAGACCGAGTTATTTCAGGATAATAGTTATCTCTAATTCTGTTGCTGCTTCAGCTTTTGGGATTTCACCTCATCTTTTGTTTAGGCTTCGAGGTGTTGCTTTTGGTGTACTGACTCTCGTCTCATGTATGTTGATGTATATGTACATGTATATTTGGTTCTTATGAACCATCGAGTGTTGTAACATGTATCCAGACTTGTCTTCCGCTATATCTGATATTTATGTTTTGATGTGATTATACTTATCTATGTTGTTGTTATTATGAATTGTTCTGAATTTTTCTTAAGCCACCGTAGTTTCGTTTTAGATTTGGATTGAATATATATCGTTAGGAGTAATTTACACAACTCCTATCGATGTAATCAATACTCGTCTAAGGCATAACTTATGGATGGTCACTTCTAACAAGCCTTATTCTTCACGATAGCAGACTTTATTCCTTATAATAACCTTTGTTATTCTGTGTATAGAGGTGGGGCATCACAGCTTGTTATCAGAGCAGAGATTCAGAACAAATTATAATAAACACAGAACAGAAGCAGAATGGAACATGTGTTACAACTATTCGAGGGTTTTATTCGTGTCATTCTAATCTATTCCTTCGTTGTTCTTAAACTTTTGTCCTCTCCAACAAGTTGGAATATGTCTAGGAATATATCTTATATTTCCGTAGTATTCCATTTGTTAAGTTCCATATCAATCTTGTATTATTTTAACTGCTCCTAAGGGTTACAAATTTAGGAAGCTTAATGTTGCTAAAGCTTCTGGTGATTCTTCTCAGCCCAAAGGTATTCTTCCTTCTATTTTGGAAGGTTTTATTTTATTTCATGGCCGTTCTATTAGAGTTCTTTTCGATATGGGTGCATCACATACATTCGTGCCAAAGGAGCTTGTTGGTGATATTCCTTTGGATTTTATTAGTCTTTGCGACCTTTTAAGGATTGTAAATCCTATTGATGGATCCACTACTCTTGGTTTTGATATGATTTTGGGAATGGATTGGCTCGTCCGTTATGAAGTTCAAATCATATGTCCCGAAAGAACTTTATATCTCAAGCATCCCGATGCTATCGAGTGGTTATCTATTATATTTCGAAGCATGGACCATACTCCGAATGCTTTCATTTCTTCCTTCAAATCGGAAGATGTCATAGCTAATATTCTGGTTGTTTGTGATTTTTTTGATGTCTTTGAGCCTTTTTCGTGTTTGCCGTCGAAGAGGGAAATTGAGTTCTGTATTGATATTATCTTTGGTGCCCATCCTATCAGTCGTCCTCCCACGAGGATGTCTGCTAAGGAAAATAAGGAACTCAAGCAATAATTATCTGAATTGGAAGCCAAGCAATTTATTTGTTCTAGCTCATCTCCTTAGGGCGCCGCCGTTGTCTTTGTTAAGAAGGCAGATGGTACTCTTAGGCTTTGCATTGATAATCGCAAGCTTAATGAGCTTACTATCAAAAATAGGTATCCATTACCTAGGATCGACGACATGTTCGACCAATTAAGTGGCGCTAAGCTTTTCTCCCAACTCGATCTTGCTACCGGTTTTCATCAGTTACGAGTTGCGGAAGATAGTATTCCTCTTACCGCATTTCTTTCTCGTTATGGTTCTTACGAATAGCTTGTTATGCCGTTCGATTTGACGAACGCTCCGGCGTATTTTGTTGATCTTATGAATTGGATATTCCAAGAATATCTTGATAAGTTCGTCTTGGTTTTCATTGATGATATTCTTATTTATTGCAAATCTAAAGACGATCATATTTAGCATTTGGAGATTGTTTTGAGCACTCTTCGTCAGCATCAGCTTTATGCCAAATTCTCCAAGTGTCACTTCTAGGAGAATAAGGTGAAGTTTCTTGGTCATATTGTTTCTTCCGATGGTATCTTTATCGATCCTTCCAATATCGAATCAATTCAGAATTGGAAGAGGCCCGAGACCGTTACTGAGATCTGTAGTTTCCTTGGATTGGTGGGTTATTATCGCCAGTTTATTAAGGACTTTTCTCGTATTGCTTTAGCGCTTACCACTCTCATGAGAAAAGTTTTTCCTTTTTTTTGTTCGGATAAGTGTGAGACTTCTTTCTTAAAGTTAAAAGATCTCCTTACTCATGCTCCTATTTTAGTGATTCCCGAAGGGAATCATGATCTCGTTGTGTATACCGATGCCAGTGGTTATGGACTCGGTGCTGTTCTCATGCAAAAGGATAGAGTAGTTGCCTATGCTTCTTGACAACTAAAGCCTAACGAGATTCGTTATGCTACCCATGATTTGGAGTTAGCCGCTATAGTCTTTGCTCTAAAGATTTGGCAACATTATTTATTGGGCGAGCATTTTGTTCTCTTCACTGATCGCAAGTCTCTGAAATATCTATTAACTCAGAAGGAACTTAATATGAGGCAACAACGTTGGCTTGAATTTCTTGCTTCATATGATTTCGATATTCATTATACCCATGGTAAGGGTAATCGAGTTGCTGATACACTTAGTCGCAAGCAGCAAGTTGTTGTTTCCATGATGCTAGCAGAGTGGAATATATTGGAAGCTTTATCTCTTTGTGATATTAGAGACCGTCCTTCAGTTTCTGATTCTCCCATGCTTTTATTTAGCATGGAAGCTCGTCCTAGTTTGTTGGATCGTGTTGCTGATGCCAAGAAACAAGATTCAGATCTTGCTTATCTTATTCAGAGTTGTAAATCGTAATCCCGAAGTGATGATCTAAAGGATTTCGATATTGATATTCATGGTTGTATTCGGAAGAAGGGAAGGTTGATCGTGCGTAATGTTCCTAATCTTAGAAACGACATTCTTGAGGACTGTCATAGTTCTAAGTATACTATTCATCCGGGCAGTGGTAAGATGTATGCTGATATGAAACACTTATACTTTTGGGAGGGTATGAAGCGTGATGTTGCAAGTTATGTGAGTCGTTGCATGACTTGTCAACTTGTTAAAGTAGAACACCAATGTCCTAGTGGTCTTTTGCAACATCTTGTGATTCCATTATGGAAATGGGATCAAATTTCTATGGACTTCATTGATGGTCTACCTCGTTCGAGATCGGGCCATACTTGTGTTTGGGTGGTTGTTGACCGATTGACCAAATCAGCCCATTTTATTCCTATCAAGTCCAATCGGACTGCTCCTTTGTTGGCTAAGCTTTTTATTAAAGAAGTCGTTTGACTTCATGGAGTTCCTAGTTTCATTGTTAGTGACAGAGATCCGCATTTTACTAGTGGTTTCTGGCTGAGCCTTCAGAAAGCTTTGGGCACTAAGCTCTATCTCGGTACAGCTTATCATTCACATTCTGATGGTCAGACTGAAAGGGCGAATCAAGTTTTGGAAGATCTCCTTCGCGCTTGTATTCTTGACTTTGGTGGTAGTTGGGAAGGCCACTTATCTCTTGTTGAATTTTCTTATAACAACAGTTTCCAATCTAGTATCGGTATGGCTCCTTTCGAAGCTCTTTACGGAAGACCGTGTCGATCACCATCTTGTTGGTTGGAATCTGGGGAAAAGTTAGTTCTCGGCCCTGATTATATTCGTGAATCTTCTGAGAAGATTGATATTATCAGACAGAGAATGAAAGAGGCTCAGAATAGGCAGAAATCTTATGCCGATCATTGTAGGAAGCCTTTGGAATTTTCTGTTGGCGATCGCGTTTTCATTCGTGTTTCTCCGATGAAGGGTGTAGTGCGTTTTAGTAGCTTCGGGAAATTGGCTCCTTGATATGTTGGACAATTTCCTATTATGGAACGCATTGGCCCTGTTGCTTATCGTGTACCGCTACCTATTCAGTTTTCGAAAATTCATGATGTATTTCATGTATCCTAGCTTCGTCGATGCCTTCAAAATTCGGATTCTATTATTGATCCCCATATGTTGCAAGATCTTGAGATCTCACCCGACTTGTCTGTAGTGCAAAAACCTTTCGTGTGCTAGCTTCGAAGGTTAAACGCCTTTGGGATAATGAAGTCCCGCTTGTGAAAATTCAATGGTCCGCAAAATCCAAAGATTGCACTTTGGAAACCAAAGAATTCATCGAGCGTTCTTATCCTGGTTTTCCCTCCTCGTCGGGTGGGGGTGAGCATTCTTATTCATCTTTTCTATTTTAATCTTTGTTATGATGAATGATTTGTGTTATAAACAACTTCTAGTATGAAAATTGTGGGGACGCAATTTTCATAAGGGGGAGTTTGTAACAACCGTGATTTTTGATTACCGTCGAAATAAAAATTTAAAATAGAAATTTTAATTTAAGATTTGAAAAAATAATTATGCAATGTAATTCATTTGCAAAGTTAGTAAATGCTTCAAAGTGATGCACGCTGAAATGCATTACATATAGTTTCACGTGTAAATATGGGTCAAGTTATAAACCAAAATATGTGAACATTTTTGCATTGCTGTCACCAAAAGTTGCATGCTCTTTTTTTTTCCTTCACGTGCGTGTAATGAATGGTCCATTTCAAAAGCAAAGTGAACGCCTTGCTGTCACATTATTTATAAAACAAAGTTTGAAAACTTTGCTTTGCCAGCATCATTTCTATACAGTATGCCTTTTTCTTTCCATATGCACGTTTCCTTTAATGCAAATATACCTCAAATGTTTGCCAGCACATACTTTATTTGAATTGTTCATAATTTTTGTGAAAGAAAAGTACGCCTGCATTCTTTCTTTGCACATTGTTCTTCAGTTGCTCGGTAACAAATTATTAATGGGGGTTCCAAATTCTTGCTCTCTTGTGGATTGTTGCTAACTGATTTGGGAATGAATTTGAGGTGAGTGCAAACGCACGCTTCTAATTAAACTATGTTGCCTATTTTGATATGCTGTTTTTGTAGATTATAATGGTTTGCAACTTTTTGTGGTTAAGTTGTTTATATATTCTCATGTGTGCATGTATTGATTTCTAGGCCCTCTTCAGTTTCAATTTATATTTTTCGTGTATGCAAGTTGATGAATTGAAAACAAGACCCAGATCAATTTGTTTTACATTATTTTTGCGTACAGAGGAGTGTCCAAATAGTCTTTAACAAAAAATTGTGTTCAGACTCTAGTTTCATTGTGTGCACACATTTTGTACGTGCGTCAATGCGTGCGTGAAAATTCATTGGCTAGGTTATTATATTTGTTGAAATTCTTTAAGTGTATTCTTGTACACATGAAAACTAGGTGCCCAAATATTTCGTATTTCACTCAATGCGTGTGAATTTTGTTGCTAGGTACTTTGGTTAATTCACGTGTACGTGTAACTTTGTTAGGAATTTTGTTGGGTACTTCGGTTAATTCACGTGTTGCTAGGAATTTTGTTACTAGGTGCCAAAATGGATATAAGAGAGCAAGTATTTATTTACTTGCGTGTGAAGATGTACAGTGCAAACCTTCATTTGATTTTGTACGTGCTTGAAGTATGCATGAGAATAAAGTCCAATTAGGTCACTTGTTGCATTCATAAAAAAAAATTGTGTACAGGTCACGTTCTTCATATTTACTTCATTCTTGCATGGGGGTATACGTGGCACAAGTTGCATTAAATTGTATATCTCATTTTTGTATAGGCAGTGCCATATTTTGACACATATATAGCTTTGCTATTTTGTTCCTTCCATGCGTGTAGTCATATTTTCCAGACCATCTTTTTTCGTGTGTGCGTGCAATCACAGGTACTTTAAATTTATTTTCATATTGCATGTGCAATATGTTGTCTACAAAAATTAAGTCCTAGTCGCATATTACTTTTGCATTTGTATGTGTCTGCAAATTACAGTGTGCGTGCATGTATATCGTTTTGCACGTGTATATTGCCAGGCATTGCAATAATTTGTTGAATATATTGGTTGTGCAGTGCAATGTTTAATTTACTTTGAACTGGTGTTTGATTTTAAAACGTATTTTGTTGCCGTTATTTTTATAATGGATTTTTACTCCGGTGTTATATTTTTGAAGCGTGTTGTTTTGATGAGATTTTTGATGAATAAAAATTACTGTTGTTTTGACTTCAGTAACCGCCAATTTAAAGTGAATTTTCAAACAGCTATCCCGCAACGCTGATTTGATATCCGGTTTTTACGGTGTTTTGTGAAGCGCAATTTCCTTGTCGAAATTTCTATAGATGTTGCTGTTTTAATCACGTGTTTTCAAGTCGTTTTAAAATAAAATTGTTTTCAAAAAATTTACATTTTACGCTTTCAAAAGATGAGGAATCGATTTAAATGCTTCAGCAAAATTAAGGACTGTGAACCATTACTTTTACTGATTTGGTGAATTTCGAACTTGTCTGTGAAGACCCGATTTCTCGGCGCTCGAAAGTCGACATAAATACGTCCACTGTATCTAATGCCGAACAGTCGAATGCCAGAAAACCAAACCTTTAGGGTTCAAAGAAGAAGAAGATAGAAGAAGAAACAGACACAGTAACAGAATCTCACAATTCGCAGTGGAACAAATATAATAGATAAATGAATATCTTTAAACAAAATCACTATACCAGTTATTGCATTACATCAAATTACATTTTCAAAGTGTACAAAAAAATAGCGGAAAGAAATATTACATATATAAGTGATACGCCTCGCCATCTTGCTCCAACTCTTGATTTCCATAGCAACTTCTTGACTTTGCTCCCGAATAATAATAACCCGACTCTAGGCTGCTCGTGTGGAAAATTGTGGGCACCTAGAGTTTAGAAAGGGAACAATAAACTCCAGGTCAGTCGTGGGACTAATGTAAGATCTAAATATGACCGTTATTTTCACAAAGAAAATAAAAAGAAATCCGCTATGCTTTTGGAAAATGAAACTACCATAAGGCCTCTCGAACACACATAATGCAAAAGCAGAATTGAAGGAGATTTCTCCTCATGATAGTCAAACATGCTTAATACGCAAAATTCTTTTGATATTATTATTAGTGCATAGTGTAGAAAACATTTCGAAAGTATAATATTAATCTTAGCCAGCATACAACCATTATTGTATGCCTACTATAGCTACCATGTTCAATAGAAGGTTACCGCCACACTCCATGGCAGGTTATACAATAAAACCGTACAGGGCGCGTATTGTTTCTTTGGATTACCAACAAATGGTCAGGCTAAGGAACTTCCTACTGCCAATGGGTACGCCTTTAGAGGGACGTCCAGAGAACTTAACCAGCTCTCTGCCAACACCAGGTCGGGTTACCTCTGTAACAAGGTAACTACTACACGAGTATGCCATCTGCTGGTCCTTTGGGACCTTCATACGAGGATCCTCCACACCAACAACCAAAAAGAAAAGTATTTGCAGTAACCACAAAGATTAAATATCAGGGCTCCATACCTAACACCATCCTTTTCCTGAAGGAAATGACATACCCTAAAGGGCGCGACCCTCCTAACCTTGCCGCATCTTTCCTGGTTTGACCATTTCCTGGGTCTGAGGTCCGACGAAGTCTCGTCCACAAAGCTACACTTTTTCAGAAAGTCATGCTTTGATCAACAAATGATCAACAGCACTTCGTATATCACATTACCAGTTTGGGAATATATCACTAGTAACCATCAACTACATAACCTCTAAGCTCGTACGTCTCAGAGAAGGGTGTTAAGCTAAGAGAATAAATTCTCCGCACAACAGAAATGTATTTGATAGAAACCAGCTTTACATCTCAAAGTGTAATGTCAGACACACATCCATACAAGTCCGTTCCGGGATCGAACGGAACCGAAGGCACTTCAAAGAAGCCCTTGCAAATCCGGGTATTCACAAATCACGTCCGGAATCCCTATCACAAAGGTGATAAAATCTCTATACCGGAGCAACCCGGTGAAGAGACATTCAACAGGTAATCCTTTCATTTTCGAAAATACCCAGTCATCAACACTGTCTTCAAATTCAATCCCATTTCTTCGTATCATTATTCAGAATGGGTTTTATGACACAAAGTCCTCTCCCGGCTAATCCGAATAATGAGCGCTTATTTTTTTAAAATAATTGTTCGATCAGATTTCGAACAAATCACAACAGAATTTCCAATTTGATCTTTTAAATAAAAGATCCATCACAATCACAAAGGTTCAATGTGGTGTTCGGATATCCACTTGGAATCCGACCCCCGGTCGCATCGAAATTCAAATGTCGTTTAAAAGAAAATATTGATAGTCGGTTATTTAATTATCAATCAACATTCACAACAATTGCCGGATTTAAATACATTTCCCAAATTATTTATTTTCAAAATATTTTGCAAGATATATTTCACATTTCAACCATTTGAAGACAAATTTCAAATTACTTTCCACATTTCAACACTTTGAAAAAACAAATTTCAAATCACTTTTCCTTACGCGGAATACATTTCCAATATTTATTCATTTCGGCCGAAAATCTGCCGAGTTCAAATACTTTAAAATAATTAAATTTACTTACCCAAACATACAAACTTGGATATATTTAAAATAAAAACTATTTCTAAACACATATTTGAATATTAGTTATGAAAACATCATACCGATATTTAATATAAAACTTCAAGTCCAAACTAATTTTAAAAAAAAATTAGTAGATAAGTATAAATATTTAAATATCCATTTTCTAAAAAAATATCAATTAAAACTTTGAATAATCACTTCTATAATAAATTAAAATAAATCTTTACTTTAAAGATTTTCAAAATACCCCAAGTAAATAAATTTTCCCAAACATTCTATCTTTAAAACCATCTTTACGACTTCAATCTATATTTATAAACTATATTGAAAACATTCTCGGCTTTCCAGGGAAAGCACACCTTCCATTCTAAAATGGTTCATTCAAATCAATTTGTAAATCCTTCTGGATTTATTTTAAATTTACGTTCCAAATCCGTAAATTTCCTTTCACACCTTTGAAAATAAACCAACATTTATTTTTAAATCAAAATACCCTTTCCTTATAAAATTTCCATCGTGAATTCAAATTCCTAAATATCCACTAATATACGGTTTCCAAATCAATTTCCAACTATTCATTTATCGGCACCGAATTAAATTCTCAATTGATTTCCAGATTTATTTTCAAATACCAAATCAATTTCCAAAATTGATTTCTAAATTTATTTCAACACCAAATTTATTATCTTTTAAAACAAATTCCTTCTATAAATTTGTTCAATTTTCTAAAATCAATTTACTATAAATTTTCTACTAATTTGAAAAATCAAATTTTTATTAATTTATGGTATCCTATGATGCCAAAAATATATTTGGCTAAATTTTTAGCCTTCAACAGATTCAATCACAAATGGTCACACAAAGAATATAAATATTCAACACACAATATTCGAAACAAATTAAATATTTGAGGAATTCAGTTGGATCCCTTCAACCTGTATTCCCTGCATCCACAGATGTTCGCACAACAATTAAATACCAATTCCACTTCGAGGTGGAATATCGCGGTATATGGGATTTATAAAATATCATCTGCTATTATGCGGCGCATAGGGTCTCATCGGCTATATATTACGGGAAATCAACTCCAAATACATATATAATACCAATTCCACTTCAAGGTGGAATATCGCGGTATATGGGTTTAAATATAATATCATCCGCTATTATGCGGCGCGTAGGGTCTAAACTAATATAACTGATAATAAATCAATCATCCAAGAACATAGTCAACGATTAAATTTAGCTATCACAATTTAACCATCAATCAATAACTGAAATTTTCAGTTATTTTTTTGAGTGAGAAGATCTCACCTTTTATTTTACTGTTTGCAATCCATTCCAGACCGGCTTGTTTCTTTCCAGATTTTGACCTTGAATAAACATTTATATGGTTTATTAATCTTTGAATTAATCAACAATTGATTACCATTTTAATAACTTAATTAACTAACCATTTAATTTAAACTGATTTTCCCTTGACAATTTTAGCAACTAAAATAATTTAATAAGTTAATTTTGAATGAGCTAGTCACCATAATATACTATTTTTATAAGATAATCTATATAAACCAAAAGTCCAATTTTAATATAACTGTTCAAATCAAAATGTTTTAAAATTCCTGTTTCAACCCTGTATAGTTTCGAGTAAATAAATTTTCTGGTTTTAACTTACACATTAAATTCAAATAAATAAAATTCTTTTAACCCAAATAAAAGTACATATTAATTTTAAACAGAATTGTTTTTAATAACTTATTGTAAAATTTTCTTCTTTCTGCTTCTGTATATATATATCTCTGTCTACAAAAAGGTTTTCTATTTTAAACTTTATATAAATTTGATTACTTTTATCTACACATATATTCTTTAAATCAAAATTGTAACCGAAGAGTAAAAATAAATATCAAAATTACTTAATACCTTACTTAAGCGACAAATACTGAAGGCTTGACGACCTTGGCCATGAATGATAGTCGTTCCCTCATCCCCGTGGAGTCAAAGACCACGACAACTCCCCTCGAGTACCAACAGGCCCCATATCCTCTCGTACACAGTAGGCCGAGCCATCCAAACTCGCGATGCGTGCGCCGCCGATCGAACGAGATGACTTCGTTCCCTCATCTTGTGACTCAACGGCGCCTTCAAATTGAACTCACATGATTCGATTCGACTTCGACAAAAATTTAGGGCCGGCTCGAGGAACGAAAACAGAAGCGGCCATTGATTTGATTTTTGAATCGCTTTGAACGATAGAAGAAAAGGAAGCTCGGTTGAATTAGAAAGAGGAGACATGGATTTGCGATTTTATTTTTTTACTTCAGCCTTTTTTTCTTTTCGCCATGATTTTGATTTCTTTTGAACGAGATAGGTATATTTTAAAGAAAGAACAGAGGGAACAGGAAAAATGTTTGCATGCTTCAACAAGTTCGCTACAACGACTGAAATGAAGTGTAAAAAGCGTTGGTGTGACATTATTTCGGCTGAAGGCAGACTATTATAAATATTCAACACTCAAACCGTTCGATAAATGCAACTTAAAAACTTGAGCTCCTATCGAGGCGTGCCGCCCGGCGTCTATAATGTTATAACCCTATTCCGAACGCAATGGAAAAGGATCCAAGTCCATATTTAATCGTATGGAGAAGATAGTTTTTTAGACCAGTTAAAATATCGAATTTTCAATTTAAATTTCAGCACATTTGCTTATCGTATGGCCACACGATCACTCTAAACACTACGAAAATTGAAATCCGATAATAATATAATATTACGGATCCAATGGAACTAGTTTCGTTGAATTCCGAGACTGTGCCTCGGAAGGCTATTTTTAAATGTCGTTTTAAACGATAAAATTTCAAAACTGAACAAATCACTTTCAAATTCAATTCTAAAGCTTCCATTATCTTTAGTACTATCAATATGAATTTTCTAAGCCTTGGATAATATTTTTAACAAGCTTATAACTGAAGATTCAAATTTTTACCCAACTTCAATAAATTAAATTCAATATTTAATCGCCAAATTCATAGTTATATTTGAAATTCAAGCTAAACCATCATTCAAATATTTAAATTTAATTAAATTTTCAAATTTCAATTGTCCAAAATTCAGGGTCGTCACATCCTTCCCCCTTAAATAAATTTCGTCCCCGAAATTACTAGTTAAGAAAAACGATCCTTAACCATTTGCTATCTTCCAAAACTAAACAGTTTTATCAGCTTACCAAACAAATCCCTTTTTATTATCAACCCATTATCACTTCAGCTAACTTTCCAAAATTAATCATAGATTCCAAACAACATTGTTTTCTTAACAATTCAAATTTAAATTTAAATTCAAATTTTAAACTTTCAAAATTATCACTTTTTTTTTAACTCCCTAAATTTTTGGGAAATTTCGCCAGTGTCTCCTTTGCACGGCTAGCTCGGTACGACTATAAAATGGCACCATGGGCCCTCATATCCAAAAAGGAAACGAAAAGCCAAGCGGTTAGACAAGAAAATCATCATATTTCATATAGAAATTTAATTAGCATTTTGCGCAATCAAATCCAGCCCAACGACTTTCCTATACCTGTATTTACTCAATTTAAACGCATAAGTGACATATATAGGAAATTCATTTACATTTCACTCATTTTCAATAGTAAATGCATAGTTTTCACAAGCAAAATATTCAAAATTATTTCCATTAGCAATTTACATGGTTTCGATACAATTTTAGTGGCTTACAACTAAATCACACATCATTTCCATTCAATTTCAATGGTTTACAACACAATTTCTTTCATTCAATTCGTTTTTTAACCGAAAACTCATATCCATTTCAATTGAATCAAAAATCAATTTTACTGGCTTTCATTAACTCATAGAATTTTATGCAATCTCGTTTGCGTCAAACAACAACCATTTCTATGCAAATTCGACGATATTCGCTGAATAGAATATCCAATATAGTCTATAACTAATTTAAATTAATACCAACTCAATTTACTCTTTATTCTATTTCATTTCCTATTGGTTCCGTTCAATTCATTTTGCATTCCATATTCACATTCATTTTGATGCATTAATATACAAAAACTTTGCTTAGCATCCATTTTATAAACCTTATTTATGTATTCAACAAACAAAGTATGCATTCACTATGAAATTATAGCTTACAAAACAACTATACCTGGCATCAATTTTTCGAAATCAAGTTTTTCTTTTTTTATTGACATTCAAATTCACATCATATTAATTCAATAGTTCATTGTCAATATTTATACTTGCATTTTTAGTTCTAATCCATTCATTTGCATTTAATTAATGAAACAAGTTTCATTCAAACCCATTCCATAAAACATGACAACAACGACTTCACATTTTTACTTAAGTCGAGCTTTTATCCAATATTTACTTAAGTTATTTATTTTCTTCAAGTTATTTCAATTCAAAACTCAAATTTATTTTTCCTTGTAACACTTCCCAATTTAAATCCCTGATTTGATTTTCATTTAACAAATCCATTCCATTTACTAATTTAATTCAATTAGTTTATTCACTTATCCATTTTAAATTTCAAATTTTCATTCTCAATTTATCTCGAATTCATTTTATCAATAACAAGGAAATTTTCAATTTATTTCTACTTACTTGAATTTATTTGCAAATTCAAACCATTTTTATTTAACTCACAATTCAAGTTTTAATTTAACTAATTCAACTTTCCTATTTCATGAATTAATTAATTATCATATTAGTTTACTTGGATTCAATCCATTTTATTTTTTTCATATTTTTTCCAAATTTTTTTAAATTTCAAACCCCACCAGATTACATATCCAACTCAAAAATACTTCTCGAATAATTATTTTCCATACTTTTGAAAACCATTTTCAAATTAAAGAAATTTAATCTTTTGAAATTTCAATCCAATTCCTTTAATCCGTATTCCAAAAATTGCTCTGGCATTTCATTTCAATTTATAAAACTCATTTATAAATTCACATTACCAATTTCAGTCCATTAATGAATTTTATTTCAAATCATAAATCACGCTTATAATTTACATTTACAAATATCATTTGTATATGAATTCATTCCCTTATCCTTTCAATTCACAATTATAAATTCCATTTGTTAAATGAATTTATCTCCAAATCTTTGGTTATACCATTATTTCTTATTAAATTTCCATACAATAATGAGGATAATTCAATATCATCACATCCTAACAGCCAAGCAACCATATACCATAAAAATTTACAGAAAATCATTTCTTTTATATACAAAAAATAGTTTTGGGTAAAATTATTTCATTTACCCTATTTTAAAACAATACTATGTCGGTTTATCTTGTTTAAAAGTATAGAAACCCCTATCGATACAGTTGGCCAGACTGCACTGACCAGAATCTATAAACAATCAACGAATAAGTCAACACAATATAACTTTTTTTTATATTCACTAACAAATACACGCTCATATCTATTATTACACTTAAACTCATTCTAGAGTACAACTGACTCTATCTCTAATGAGTAACACCCAACAGAGCCAAGATTATCGCTTAACCAAATGCTCTGATACCACTTGTAAAGGTCTAGGCTTTTCAACCATCGACAGCGGCCAATCTCGACTGGTAGGCTTTTCAACCATCCCAGCCCCGCCGTGGCTTACAATGGTACCCTGCCCTTGCTTTTACGGTGACTGTCACGCCTTACGGCTAACCAACCCCGTAAAGAGGACGTGTGGGGGCAAGTGAAACGACCCAAACTCGACCTTCGAAAATCGGCACCGAATACGACACTCGTATTCAAATGCCGCATATCCAAACGTGGAATCCGGTTCGCCGGAGCTTATAACACATCAAGTATAACAACACAGTGGAAGGAAAAGAAATGAATATCATTGATATACAACATTTGATACAACAATGATACAATATGAATCAATGTCAGAGATACAAGATAACAATGCTATAGCGGAATAACAATATGAAATAGCAGCGGAAAACAAATAGCCAAGAGATAACTCCAGTGCTCCAAAGAAAGAACTCCAAGCCAGTAACTCGAACCACCATCACGTTTCACCAAGATGAGCAAGTCCGTCATGAATCCGAAAGACGCCAAAGGATTCCAAAAAAATGCTGAAGGGTATCTCGATATCTACTATCTGACTATCTGAAAAACCCAACTCTAGACTACACGATGGAAAATTATTGGCACCCAGAGTTTAGGAAAGGAAAAATATTCTCCGGGCTAGTCATGGGACTGGTATGAGCAAAAAAAACAGTTTGTTCTTTTAAAAACAATGAAAAGAATTTAAATTTGAAATCTGCAATGCTTTAAGGAAAATGAAACCACCATAAGGCCTCCCGGCACATACACAATGCGATCGCACACTTGGGGGAGATTTCTCCTTATGGTAGTCAAAAATGCTTAGTACGCAAAATCCATTTTGATATTATTATTAGTGCATAGTGGAAAACATTTCGAAAGTATAATATTAATCTTAGCCAGCATACGTACCATTATAGTATGCCTACTATAGCTACCATGTTAGATTGCAGGATCTATAACTAAAACCGTACAAGGCGCGTACTGGATGATTGGATTTCTGACAAATGGTCAGGCCAAGGAACTTCCCATTGCCACGTGGGTACGCCTTTGGAGGGACGCCCCGAGAGCCTAACCGGATCTCTGCCAACACAAGGCCAGGCTACCTCTATAACTAGGTAACTACTACACGAGTATGCCATCCCCCGGTCGTAACAAACCTTTATTCGGGGATTCACCAACAACCACAAAGTAATAAATTTGCAGCAACCACATAGGTTAAGTATCTGGGCTCCATACAATGATACCACCTCTATCTAGAAGGAAATGAACATACCCTCAGGGGGCGCTACCCCCAAATAACGTTGCTGCATCTTTCCTCTATCGACCATTCCGAGTTGTGAGGTTCGACGAAGTTTCGTCCACAAAGCTACGCTTTTCACAAAAGCTATGATTTAATCAACAAATGATCAGCAGCACTTCGTATGCAACATTACCAAATTGGGAATGTATCACTAGTAACCATCAACTACATAACCTCTGACCTCGTACGTCTCAGAGAAGAGTGTTAAGCTAAGACAATAAATCTCCGCCACCAAAAAAAATGTATTTGATAGAAACTGGTTTTACATCTCAAAGTGAATGTCAGACACACATCCATACAAGTCTGTTCCGGGTTCGAACAGAACCGAAGGCACTTCCGAAGAAGTCCTTGCAAATCCAGATAATCCCTAATCAAGTTCAGACTCCCCATCACAAAGGGTGCTCAAATCACTATACGGGGGACCAGTCGGTGCACAGACATTTGACGGGTTATCCTTTCATTTTTTAAAGTATCCGGTCTTCACCACCGGTCTTCAAATGCTATCCATATCGTCGTATCATTTTTCGGAATGGGTTATATGACACAAGGTCCTCTCCCGGCTAAACCGAATAATGATCGCAATATTTAAAAAACATATGGATAATGGGATTTCAGTTAAGTCACAACTTTAAAACCCAAAACTTTTCTTTCAAATGGTTAAATAAATTACCATTTACAAATATTTTAAACAAAAAGATTCATTTCAAAAACCTTCAATGGTTTAAACAATTTCCACATTTAAATCTTTTAAACAAAAGATTTGTCTTAAAGATCCTCTTTCAATTTTAAACAAGGTTTACCAATCTTTGACAAAGATTCATTTATAACCTTTCAAAACAATTCTATTTTTCAAGTTGGATTAACTCATTCGGGCTTTAAATTAAAGATTCATCTCATAGCTTCCAAAACAATTCCCAAAGATTCATTAATAACTTCCAAAACAATTCCTGTTTTCAAATCTTTTATATATAAAAGATACACCATTTAAAATCTTCTTCAATTTCAAATTAGCGTTCAACTATCTTTTATAAAATTCAATTATAGCTTTTCTAAAACGATTTCTCTTTCAAAACTTTTTTTCACTTTAAACCCAATTCATTTCCGAAATCATTTAAATTCAAAATTCAATTTTAAAACCATTTTAAAAATCTGTGACTTAACCGATTTCCTCGTGAAATCCATATTTGTGTGTGTATAGCATGGTCCAAGGGTTTACACACAATAGTGGAACAATAATCGTCACATCATAGATTTAAGTGCAGCAATATCGATAAGCGGTATAAGCTATAACGCTTATCTTCATTCACATATTCATAGACAAAGTAAATTTATCGATAACAAGGATTCACAAATATGATTCGATGTTGGTTTCGGATAACCAACTGGATTCCGACTCCCTGTCGCATCGAATTTCAAACTCCGTTTTACAACCAAGGGTATTTACACCGAAAACATATCACAGATATCACAGATCAATATACAACATATTTCACATCACAGAATATTACAGTCTAGAGATAACAATCAATGCAAGGCAATGCAATCATTCATAAGCAAGCATATCTCTAATCCAAATTTTAATTAATTTAATTAATTCAAATTAAATCAATTACTTAAGAATGAATCACTTTACTTTGCTTAACCAATCATTAATTAATTTATCACAATCATTAAATTAATTTATCACCTCTTAATCAACCTCATTATCGATTAATTAATCTTTAATTAATTAATTAATTACCCTTTAACTATTAATTAATAACTCTAATTATTCATTATTAAAACTTGATTAAAATTTTATCATTCCTTAATTAATTACTAATTAACCCTTAATTTACAATTAATTAATCTTAATTAATTTCTTAATTAATTCCAAATTAGAAATTAATTTATCTTAATTACTTAATTAATTATAATTAATTAACCTAAATTATTTAATTAATTAATCCTTAATCATTAATTAATTAACTACTAATTATAAATTAAATAATGTTTAATTACTTAACGAATTAACTCTAATCATTTAATTAATCAAGTTAACTAATTATTCCTTAATTACCTCATTAATTTAATTAATTTCAAATCATTAAATCTTAATTAAATTTTAAGATAAAAACATTTCTTAATTATGATTAAATTGTCATTAACAAATTTATTTGAAAACAAATTTACTTTTGAATTTACTTTAAAATTTTCATTTCAAATATGAGATTTAAAATGAAATCAAACTTATCTTAACAAAGTTTTTTTTTAAAAACATTTAAAAACTCTTTAAAACTTATGCTAAGAATTTCTTATTTTATAAAAGATGTTTAAAGGAATTTTAACCCAATTTAATTTAAAATACAAATCATATTTTAAATTACCTTAAACATTCAAAGTTGTTTTAAAACAATTTAAATTTAAAAACTTCCTTTATTTCAAAACTATGATTCAAATTTGGATTTGAATACAGATTTAAATCAAAGTTAAATCTCTACTTTTCTTTTAAAGCTTTACTTTAAATTAAACTATTTAAAACCTTTTAAAGCTGTTTTAAAACATTTTAATTTATAAAATTTAATTAAATTTAAAAACCAGGATTCAAACTTGGTTTTGAATCCACACTTTTAAATTTAGGTTTTAAATTCTGATTTAAAACTTGCTTTCAGAATTTAAAATTAAATAGAATTTGGAAAGAAACAGGCTTCCCGAAATAACTGTAAACACCCATGTACCCAAACCCTCCTTCCATTTACTCCGACAAAAACCCTGCACCACTTCGGGCAAAAATTCAAATTACTCGAGTAAAACTCGGGTCCAAATAAATTCTGCAACCCCAACAACTTCGCCTGACACAATTCCTTGCACCGTGCATATGCGCGGTGGTTCTGGCCACCTCCGACCACCATTAAGACATCGAGCACGTTGACGTTCAACCTTGAATCACATCACGACTATCATAAACTCACCATGCATTCGAAATCACATTCGAGTACCCCAAATCAGAAACCTGGAAACAGTATTGCAACCAGATTCCCAAACCTATCAACGGCTCGCACTCACCTCTCCGATCACCAGAGAACCATCACCACCGACCATGGCTTCTCCTATACTCCAGCTTCCTTTCCCCAGATTCTTGTCAAACTCGATCGTCTAGGGACATTGCACCGACTTCATAAATCTAAGCGACACAAAAATATGTTCAAACCCTAAATCAAGCTCGTTATTCCTCCACGACGATCAAAATAATTATCAACCATTTTTCTGATCACCACGAAACCCCCA
This sequence comes from Allium cepa, assembly GCA_030765085.1. Classification (NCBI taxonomy): domain Eukaryota; kingdom Viridiplantae; phylum Streptophyta; class Magnoliopsida; order Asparagales; family Amaryllidaceae; genus Allium; species Allium cepa. The sequence continues at coordinate 64,579,046 of CM060929.1, forward strand.
GCCTCCTTCATACTAAGTCACCAGGCCTGATTCGCCGTTGGTCACCAGAAAATGAGCGAAAGGTGTAAACCGTTCAACTGCCGATATCTCTTTCAATCATAAACAAAAATTAACGATTTAACTTTTAAAATTCATGAATTTAAATAGTGATTCAGAATATATAAGTGGATTATAAGATTTCGATGCTTAAATTTCAACATGTTATACATTTTTACTGTTCTTCTTGCCTTTCAGATTGCATATGAACAATATTATACCCATCACTATTTTTATATTAAAAATCTTTCATTTTTAAACAATATTGGTTTAATCAGTAAAGTCTATCAGGAATTCGAAGATGAGATCTTGATTTTTTTAAAAGGTTTGGAAACCTGTTAATCAAGAACAGAAAGCACCTTCATCCTGATGTTAACGCTAAAATTGAATGCTAACACCTCGGTGTCAAGTAGAGATAAAGCGAAAGCACCACCCGTCAATACGGGAATTAGAAGTAAGTAGAAAAGTCACAGAAAAACAGAAAAGAGACAACAGTTTTATAGTGGTTTGGCTTCAAGTTAAGCCTACATCCACTTTAATCTCCTTTATTGCTGATTCAATTACAACTTATACAACAATCTCCGATTAAAACATCACTTAGACAAATAGCTTAAACTCCGATGTTGGAGAATTCTTCAAATTCATGTTGAAGGTATTAGATTTCTTCTTGAAATTCGTTGAAGTGTCTTTCGTGTTTGAAGTGTCAGATAAGTCGAGAAATCGGCAGAGTATAGGCGTTCCAGAAATGAGCCAAAAGTCCCCCCTTTGGTGGAGTAGGCATGGTATTTATAGGAGATTTCTGGAGTAAGTCGTAGGTCGTGGGCGACCTAGGGGTAGGTCGTAGGTCGTGAGCGACCTAGGGGTCAGATTGGCCATGTTCTAGGTCGTGGGTGACCTAGGTAGTAGCAGGAGAGGGAGTGGTGACCTAAGGCACTACGGCATAAAGAGGGTTGCCTTGGTCTGCTTAGGTCGTGCGCGACCTAACGGAGGATGAGGGATGTACCTTAGGTCGGGGGCGACCTAACGGAAGAGGTCATGTTTGCTAGTAGAAGGTACTAGGTCGCAACTTATTAAGTCGCTAACTCATTAGCTCGTTGACTCACTTCATGCTTTAGGTCGATAGCTCGCTTCATGCTTTAGGTTGCAAGGTCGCTTAATGCTTTAGGTCGCTAGGTCGCTTAATGCTTTAGGTCGCTAGGTCGCTTAATGTTTTAGGTCGCTAGGTCGTCATTTGCTGTAGGTCGTTGAGTCCTGTTCCCTTAGGTCGCTGGGTTGTTTAAACTGTTAGGTCGCTAAGTCATGGAAAAATAGAGTTAACACTTGCCCCTCGAAGCATACGCCTAGAGACTAGGTCGTGTGCTTCGATACTTCTTAACTCGTTCCTTACTAAGTTGTTAGGTCGTGCGTGACCTACTGAAGAAGTTATGTCGTATGCACCGATTTAGATTCCATTTCCCAGTATATAGGTCACGCACTGCCCCTTCCTCTCTTTACTTGCTCCAACGCTCAAAACCGCCATTGACGAACCTTTTGAGCTTTCAAAGGCGAACTCGAACTTAACCGATCACATATCATCTTTATCATCAAATCACGTAATTGGATCCACTCGTTATCCAATCTCTGATCACCATCGTATCTCGAATCCCCCATCTGCCGTCCCTAAACCAATTTATATGCTTCGATTTACCATGAATCGTGTTATAATCGATCCTTGATTGCCTTTGGTCATTGTAATTTTCGAAAATGCGGTAGCGTATTGAATCCGTGATGGATTTGAGATGATTTGAATCAGTTTTGTGTGATTTTTGATGACGCGAAGAGGAGATGATGGGTTATAGTGTCTCAAGTTGAATAGGATTGCGAGTTTGGAGGAGATCCTTAACGGGTTAATGGGTTTTAGGTTTAGTCATGATGCTTCAAGCGACGCAATGGTTGGTGGACATGTGGCAGAGTGTAATGGGAGAGCAGGGTATAGCAGTTTTAATGGGAGATGGCTGCGTTACTTCAGAAACGACCTAGTGAACCTGAGCGACCTAAAGACCTTCACGACCTAACAAATTTGGCCGACCTAATTACCTTTGTGACCTAACTTATCATGGAATTACCCTTTGCGACTTAACTCTTAGCGACTTAATCTTTAGGTCGCGTAAGCGACTTAGTACTTAAGCAACTTTTCACTGCCGAGTTGCTTCTTGCGACCTAAACCGTTTTCGACCTAACTTTTTAGGTCGCGAGCGACCTAGGACTTCGCCAGATTCACACTGCCTTGACCTGAAGCTTTAACCTATGTCATAACATACTGCTGAACTTCTTGACTTGAACAATGCGACTTAAGAAAGCTTTTATGTTAAGCCACTTGAACTTGACACCTTGTAAAAATATGACAGCATTTAACTTGAATCCTCAACATGAACTGTCGAGATAACTTGCTTGAACTCATTGCATTTCTTTAAAGATTATATTAACTCTAACGCTAATAACCTGTTAAACACAACGTTTGCAGAAAAATGGGACGAATATACTCATCATCGACCGCCCACATCGAGTGATGGATTAGAATAAAGAACTCTTTATTTTACTTAAGTAAAATAGTACGAAACTGGCTAAAGATGAAATGATGTGAATCAACTGATTAAATGAAGCATCGATGCAAAATGCACACAGTTATAACTGCATTTGTTAAACATCATCTACATTGATACTACATTTAACTTTTGATTTAATAACAAGCCTCGAAACTTTCTGAATTGACATGCGTCAATCAGTTTTATTTCAAGTTTTATTTTATTCACTTGTTATTTCAGTAGCTTTGCACAATACTTCACACTCTTTTAGGAAACGTGCACCTTCATATTTGAATATCCAGTTCCTTGTGTAGAATGACTTCTCAACAAGAAGAAATAGTAGGGCAAGCTGGAGAGGTCTTCCGGATAGCCAATCCATTAGATAATCCCCCGGAAAGAACTTCAACTACCCTGAATCAATGGGCGTTCAACCAACTACTCATTCAGTTTTGTATTGCTGAAGCAGATGCTTTACTTCCTGGGCCAAACGATACTGCCGACAGGCCTCCTCTCGGTTTTGTCGCGGTTAATCGTCAGATGTGCCTGTGTGGTGCTATTCCTCCTTTTAATGATTTTCTTCAACGACTCCTTCTCCGATTAACTATCTCTCCCTTCCAGTTGCATTCCAATGGCTATGCCATCCTAGTGGGACCGTGTGTGCTGTTCAGGAGGACACTTGATCGTCTTCCGAGCTTTGAAGAAATTTGTTACTTGTGCACATTTGCAAAGAATAAAGATCATCCTTCTATAATACTTGTGAGAAGTGCCAGGAACCGTAAACTGGTCACTGATCTTTCTGAAAGTGCTTACGGGTTTTTGAACCAGTTTTTCTTCGTTCGTTCCCTTCGGGATTTTATGGCATATGGAGAGTAGGAAGCAAGATTGCTTACCTCCGTTCTTTCCATTTTTGAGCTTTTTCGAGATCCGAGTTGTCATGTGCTAACTTCATTGTTTACTTTTTCAGCACTTCCTCCTCTTTTTAAAGACTCTAGCCACAAGCCAACTTTTGAAAGATTAAGTGCCGTGGAGGTTGGTGAAAGAAGTATTAAATTTATGCTAAAAGACGAGTTTCTGCACCAATTCGGACTTCTGCACTCTTCTCGTTCTACCCAGCCTCATGAAGTCCCTGATTCTCCAGTAGAGACATCAGATGCCCCAGTTTCTGCAGAAAAAATCACATTGAAAGAACCTGCTGTAGAAGCCTCATTAGTGAAATGTTCCACTCCTACTGATATCGTGGAGTCATCTGGAAAGCTTACGCTTTTTCTGGTTATTGAAGAAGAGGAACCTCCGCAATACTCCGGGAAGGCTACTGATGAAGGAGCCGAGAGAAAGAGTCCTGCTAAGCGCGGTGGTGACAATATTTTTGAGGGATTGAGCGACCTGATGGTTACTTCACAGGAGCTCTTTAAAGACGATACCACTACTTCCTAAGTAGTTTCTCCAGCAGTTGAAGTGACATCTGTCTTGCAACAATCTTCGTCAGCTCAAGAATTGATACCTTCTGTAAAATCCGCCACCACCCCTCAACCAAAGATCGGTACGTAGCTTCATGCACGTAGTTCACACGCCACACACACTTAGGGTTTTTGGCAATTTTGTGCAATTAACTTCTTCACTTTGAAGATTTTTGAACTTTGTTTCTTCTTCATTTTCAGGTTCTCCAATGGGACGTAGCGGCTCTTATTATGATGATTTTCAACGTTATGGGAGACGCGACTCTTGTGATGCAACAACCCGAATATTTATCGATTTTATATTTAAATATTTTATTTAAATATTTTATCCACGGCTCGGAATTTTGTCCGAAAAACTACTTTTTGCATACGATCGAATAGGACTTGAGACCACTTCCATTGAGTTCAAAACACTGTTTGCAACGTTTTTGAGTATAAGCTTCGATATGTTTGGAGTAAGTTGAATTTTGCTACCTTTTCACTTAGGGCTTTGGGTTGGGTTTAGCCCACTAGCCAACTTAATACCCCAAACTGAACCACTCCTCTTCATTCACTCCCTCTTCCTCTACTTTTCAGTTCTAAAGAGATTAATGGTGAGTGGAATGGGAATTTAAAATTCCAAACCCTAGTTTTCTTTTGCAAATAAAACTCTTGCTCCAAACTAATAGAAGAAACTTTGGTAGACCTCTCTTCTTCTTCTCCAACTCATTCTTTTATCAATTTCAGAAATTCCTAAACCTAACTTTGGGAATGTTCTTCTTTTTGAGCATAGATTCAAGTTTATTTGGGTTGTGTGGAAGAGTGGTTGATTCTCCCTTTTTCTTTCAAGCTTCTTCTTCATTGTTTTTGAGAAAAGGTGAGCTTTTTATCTCACATCTATGACTATAATTATCTTTGGTTGTTAGGTATGAATTCCTAACACTATTTCATGTGCATTTGCTTTTGGTTTGGGTTGAATTGGTGAATATTCCAATTTTTAGTGTTTTAGGTTCAAATCTTTGAAATCCTAACTTTGATGTTTTGATCATGTTTTGGTGATGCATCGAGGAGCATATAGGGCCAGGTTGCCTATTGGCATAAACACTTAGAGCCAATGTTCATCCGGTTGCATTTTGGAAGAGTTTGCTCTTCATTTGTATAGGCTGAAAACAACCCAGGCAAGATTCAGTCGACTGAAAAGTCTGTTCATTCGACTGAACCTGGAACCTGAAAGTTTCCAGGCATGATTCAGTCGATTGAATCCTCTGTTCAGTCGACTGAACCTGGAATTAGAAAGTTTCCTGAACCTGGAAAATTTCCACGTATAGGGTCAGTCGACTGAAAACTCTGTTCAGTCGACTGAACCTGCTATTTCAGTCCAGTTTGCCTTTTTGGATTGAATTTCCAATTTAAATCGATTCGTGATGATCCTGTTTATTGTTATCATTTATTATGACTTTGATGACTCCTTTTAGGGATTTTTGAATATCCATTTCGAGGGATTCTTTATCGATTTGTTTTGAATTTATTCACGTCTTCGTATGTGAATTTTGATGATCGATGGTTCTACTATCATCTTTGTGATTTGTCACTGCAAAATATATAAATGTTTCAATACTAGTAGTAAATATCAAAACTCTTTCTTCAAATGATTTCAACACTATTTTATTACAAAGCTCGTTTCCTCAAACTGATTTCCAATCTATTAGTATATACAAACCTTTACCTCACTCGTATGAGAAATCTAATTAAATGACTTAGTAAAACAAGTGGTATGAAATGCTTGCGTTTACTTCGTTGGTTAATTCTTGGACTTGTTCGATTGAATCTTTTGTGATAATTTTCTAGTGGAGATCTAAAATTAGTTCGTAAATATTTAAGTTAAGCTAGTGGTTATGGGATATGAAGCTAAGCTCGTATATTTACTAGCTTACTGTAATTGACACTTCTTGATGATCAATGATGATCATTTTTGTGATTTAGACTAGCAATTGTGCGATGTCTCTTTGTCTGCGAGGGAGACTAGACCCCGTTTCAGTGTGATTTCGACCCACACATGTGGGGTAGCAACCCATGGTCTTCGGGCCGTTTGTGTGTCAAAAATTAATGGCTAGCTACCATGAGATAGCATCTCGTTCGTGTGATACATATGTTGGTGAGTTTTCATGCTCCCGTTCGTGTGATAGGCCTCCCCCTTTTTATGATTTCTGGATTTTGTGTGTTGATTTCTGGAAATTTTATGCTTCACCAATTTTAGTGATTTTCATTGATTTGATTTATCAATTTTTGTGCGGTGGTGAATTCGTGTGTCATTGACTTGTTGTGAATACAAGTTTTGGGTATGAAACCCTTTTTGGATCTTTGTGAAGATTCTTGTGATATGGATTAACCTCATGTTGATTTTCAATTATTTACTTATAGTAGTATGCCATTATGGTTATCATATGTTTATGCCATATCTCTTATTCTATATCATGTCATCTGTTATTTATAGCTCGACTGATCTGTTTATTATTTTCTTATGAAATAATACTCGGGTCAGACCGAGATGTTACAGGTGCTTCTGCTTGACTTCTCCCCAGGTATTCATTACTCTGACTTTTGGCAAACTACTTAGATTAGTAGTTTTTGTTGTAAACATTTGAGATATAGACTCTATGATGTATACTTATTCTTTTGTATAACACATGTTGCTATTCTTTTGGGTTATTGTGGATCTTTCTGACCACTACTCTGATGAACACTTTTATGTGTTATATATATTCGTATCTATTTCCGCCTTTGTGATATGAATTATCTGTGACTGATTTATGTTATGTTTATTTCTATATTTGTTTCCGAAGACTCTATAGCCACTGTGTAGTAGCTTTGACTTTGTGTCGGTATGTCGGATTTCCTCTTGAAAGGAATGCAAGTTATTTTAGCTGGCATATCGGTACTCGCACAAAGCAATTATATAGATGGTCGCTCCTCAACAGCCTTATTCTCCACGCTAGTTGACGGCATTACTCCATAGTGTCCTTGGCTAGCGTGGGTATAGAGGTGGGGCGTCACATCTTGGCATCAGAGCCAAATTTCGGAACAATGTAGAATAACTTAACAAAGATCATCGTCCTAAGTCCATCTTAGGAGTCGTGCCTTGGGATTTAATTCGTGTCTTCGTACCGTTCTATCCTATTTTCTTTTATGATTCCTTGTTTTATTTATCAAGGTTGCTTGATATTCATTGGGTGAATAACCTTTCTCTTCTTCTTTCTTTCTTTCTTTCTTTCTTAAGGAAGGGAAATGGTTAGACCAGGCCGTCCCAGCGCTGGTCAGTCTAGTGCTACTCCCCAAGATGGAGTTTTTATGTCTGCACAGCAGCTTCTTGATTTAGTTAAGAATGCTCAAGCAGCTGGTTCTAATTCGGAACCTACTCGTCCTAAGTTTGGATTTGCACGTTTGTGCAACGATTATACCAACTTGGGTGGGAAGCCATTCAAAGGTTCTGAAACTATTATTGAAGTCCAGGCTTGGTTAAGATCATGCGATCGAATCTTTTCTCGCATGAACCTCATCGATCTTCACCGAGTTCAGGTGGCCTCTAGTATGCTCCAAGAAAGAGCATTGGACTGGTATGAACTTCTTATTTCTGAAATCAATGAAGTGGATCTCACCTGGGAGCAATTCCGGGGATGCCTCGAATTAAAATTTGTGCTAGAAGCAGAAAAGGTGACTTTAGCTCGCCGTTTTATAGACCTTGTTCAAGGTGAATCCTCCGTGACTGATTATATTGCATCCTTCGAGTCACTTTCCAAATATGGGGTTGAATACATCAACACCCCATTGAAGAAGAACTAAAAATTTGTCCATGGCTTAAACAAAAATATCAAGAAGCCATTACTTCTAAAATTAGAAGTTCCCTTCGACCAACTCATTGACATCGCTCTTCGTCTTGAAGAGGCAGATAGGGAAAGTGATGTTGAAGTGGTGGGTCCCAAACCAAACTTCAACAACAAGAAGAGGCCAAACAAACTCAAAGGTCCTTATCCCAACAAAAAGGGTAGGCAAGCAACTCCTGCTGCTAAGGCTCCTTCTCCTAGTAGTGGGAAATGCTTCAACTGTGGGTCCAGGGACCATTTCGCGAACAAGTGTTCAAAGCCCCGTTGTTGTCGCTATTGTAAGAGCCCGGATCATTATATACATCAATGCCTCAAACTTGAAGGCAAGAAGGAGGGAAAGTTAAATGTTGCTCAAGCCCCTGGAAACACATCTCGTGGTCAAGGTACATCTCATTTTATCTTGGATGGTATTATTAGATTTCGTGATCAACCTATTCGAGTTCTTTTTGATACGGGAGCATCCCATTCTTTTATATCAAAAGAGCTTGTTGATACTTTTTCTTTAAGTGTTGTTGCTTTAATGACTTCTTTGAGAATTACGAATCCAGTTGGTGGATCCGCAACACTCAGTTTATTGTGCAAGGATGTCGAGATTATTTTATGCGATTTTTCTTTCCTAGCCGATTTGCATGTCATGCGTTATTTAGGCTTCAGAATGATTTTGGGTATGGATTGGCTTAACCGTTATTAAGCTCAAATCCTATGTCCTGAGCGGACTATTTATCTTCAACACCCTCAATCTCTTGAGTAGATTTCTATCGTACTTAAAGATCCGGATTCCGACTTGACAACATCTTTATATTCTTTCAATCCTCATGATGACGATAATGATGATGAGGAAGATATTATTTCTCTTATTCACGTTGTTCATGAATTTTTCGACATATTTGAGCCCGTTTTATGATTACCACCTAAGCGAGCAATTGAATTCAGAATTAATCTTATTCCTGGAGCTCAACCTATCACTCGTCCTCCTTATCGTATGTCCAATAAAGAAAATGAGGAGATGCGCAAACAATTATCCGAATTAGAGATGAAGTAATTTATTCACTCTAGTTCCTCTCCTTGGGGAGCTTCGACAATTTTTGTGAAGAAATCCGATGGTACTCTTAGACTTTGCGTTGATTACGGCAAGCTTAATGATCTTACTATCAAAAATTAATATCCTTTACCTCAGATTGATGATCTATTCGATCAACATAGTGGTGCTAGAGTCTTTTCACAATTGGACTTGGCAACCGGTTTTCATCAGCTTCGTATTGCAGAGGATAGCATTCCTTTGACATCGTTCCGTACTCGGTATGGATCTTATGGCTTGTTATGCCATTTGGGTTAACGAGTGCCCCGGCTTATTTCGTTGACTTAATGAATCGAGTTTTCAAAGACTTCCTCGATCGATTTGTTCTCATTTTTATTGATGATATTCTTGTGTATTCAAAAACTGAGGAGGAGCATGAAAAGCATCTTCGGATTGTGTTGGAAACTCTTAGGAGTAATCAATTAAAGGCAAAGTTTTCTAAATGCCACTTTTGGCAATCTCGTGTGAAGTTTCTCGGTCATATTAGTTCCGAATCCGGAATTTCCGTGGATCCTTCAAAGATTGAAGCGATTCAAGATTGAAAGAGACCGTAGAATGTGACGGAGATTCGTAGTTTTCTTGGATTGGCGCGTTATTACCGTCGATTTATCAAGGACTTCTAAGATTGCCGTGCCTCTCACTAGCTTAACGAAGAAAGGTGTTAAATACATTTTTTCGGACAAATGTGAAGCTTCTTTTCAGAAACTAAAAGAACTCCTTTCCGATGCTCCTATTCTTGTTATTCCCGAGGGGAATCAAGATTTCATTGTTTATACCGATGCTAGTCGCGTTGGTTTGGGTGCCGTTCTTATGCAAAGAGAACGTGTTATTGCTTATGCTTCTAGGCAATTGAAGCCTGCTGAGACTAGATATGCCATTCATGATTTAGAGCTCGTGGCTATTGTTTTCGCCCTTCGTATTTGGCGTCATTGTCTTTTAGGAGAGAAATTTGTTCTTCATACCGATCATAAGTCCTTGAGGTATTTATTCTCTCAAAAGAAACTTAATTTGCGTCAACAGCGTTGGCTCGAATTCCTTGCATCTTATGATCTTGGTATTCTTTATACTCCCGGAAAGGGAAATCGAGTTGTCGATGCACTTAGTCGCAAGCAACAAGCGGTTGTTTTCATGATGATATCCGAATGGAATGATCTCGAGGTTTTATCCACTTGTGAAATTTGAGACCGTGTTTCCGATTTATGTTCATCTCTTGTTTTATGTAGCCTTGAGGCTCATCCTTCTCTTTTAGACCGCATTCTTGAAGCTCAAAGGCTAGATCCCGAATTGGCTCTTCTTGGCCAAAATATTAAGGATAAAATTGATATTGAAGTTTTGAAAGACTTTGATATCGATTCTCGTGGCGGAATTCGGAAATTTAGTAGACTTATCGTGCCAAATATTAGTGATCTTCGTAAAGATATTTTAGAAGATTCTCATCATTCTAAATTTACCATTCATCCCGGTAGTAGTAATATGTACACGGATATGAAGTGGCTTTATTATTAGGAGGGAATGAAATCTGATATTGCTCACTTTTTCATGCGCCTGGAAAGCCTTCAAGCACCGGCTAAGGTGGCATCGGCAGAAATTAAGGATGATAGTAACACTCCAGACAAAAAGGAATCCAATGCTCAGAAAAGGGGGACGACCGCAGAAAGAAACAAGGGGATGCAAAGAAGGGTCGATCTTTCAACTTCACACCTTTGACTGATACCCCTGAAAATATCTTCTTTGCAACCAAAGATAATATCAGTTATCCTACGCCACCTAAGATGAGGATTGGAGGTAAAATGGAGAAAAGTGGAAGATTCTGTCAGTTTCACAATCAGCCTGGTCATGACAATAACGAATGCCGACACTTGAAAGAAGTAATTGAGCGACTGTTGAAAGAGAACAAGCTCCAACAGTATGTTAAAAGGGATAGGGACACAACAACCTCATCGGTCCAAAGGCAACAAGTCCCCGCTTACCATCCAAGCTCGAGTGAGAAGGCCGTAGAACATGAGTCAGACAGGCCTGTCATTAATGTGATAACAGGAAGTCCTCACCCGGCAGGCCGAAGCTGGGGTGAGATGGAAAGGTATGCTCGTGCACTGAAGCATGCACCCTCAGAGGAAAGTGTTTTTGTGTTAGAGGATGCTGCGCCGTTGAAACAACAGAAAGCTTTCCCTGATGACATCATATTTAGCGCCAGGGACTCTATTGGTATTGAAGCCCCTACGATAGATCCTTTGGTCATTTCTGCCGGTATTGGCCCGGCCACTATGAGAAGAATTCTGGTCGATTGCGGGGCTTCGTGTAATATTCTCTTCAAGAAAACTTTTGACCAGATGAAGATACCAATGGCTGATGTTCAGGCTTCGTCATTGAAAATTACTGGCTTCACTGGGGAGCCAAAGCAGCCGATTGAGACTATAGACTTGATTGTAGAGCTCGGAGAGGGGCTGAGAAAGGTAGCTCGAAGGCAGACCTTTATAATTGTTGAAGAATTTTCTGCTTATAATGCTTTCTTGGGCCGACCGACTCTGGCAGCATTCAAAGCTGTTCTCGCCCCATGGTGTCTAACTATAAAATTTCCCACTGATAACGGAATTGGGATAATTAAAGGAGATCAGAACGTGGGACGGGAATGCTATCTTGCAGAGCTATGTGAAACAAAGAGGAGAGAAATGGGAAAAGATGCGGCGCCTTCAGTCCGCATCAAAGAAGGAACCTTATAGCAACTACAGGTTGGTCCCTGCACTGGCGAACATAGCGGTGCCCGAAGAGAGATGGATCGAAGAAAAGCTAGTGCAGGGGAGAATAGAGTAGTGCCGGTAGAGGTGACAGTGCCGGTACCTGTTGACTTAAAGGACCCAAACAAGGTGCTGAATGTGGGTTCACAACTCAACACTACAGCTCAGAATATTCTGATCTCGTTCTTGAAGGCAAATTTAGATGTATTCGCATGGACTCATGCCGACATGTGCTGAATATCACCAGAGATTGCGGTACACGCTCTGAACATCGATCCAAAGTTCACACCAGTAAAACAGAAAAGAATAACTCAAGGTCCAGAGAGGTCAGCAGCGCTGAAAGAAGAAGTCGATCGACTCATGGAGAATGGTTTCATCAGAGAATCCGTTTACCGAGATTGGGTCTCAAATCCTGTCCTGGTTAAAAAGGCTAATGGGAAGTGGAGAGTATGCATTGACTTCTCAGATCTGAATAAGGCTTGGCCCAAAGATTGTTTCCCGCTGCCTAGAATTGATCAGTTGGTGGACGAAACGGCGGGACATGAATTGTTGTCTTTTATGGATGCTTACTCCGGGTACAATCAGATCATGATGCATGAGCCAGATCAGTAGGACACGAGCTTCATAACGGATGTCGGTCTTTACTGCTACAAGGTCATGCCCTTCAGACTCAAGAATGCGGGGGCAACTTACCAAAGGCTTGTTAACACCATGTTTAAACCACAGATCGGAAAGACAATGGAAGTCTATGTCGATGATATGTTGGTAAAGTCAAAGAAAGCAGTGGACCACATGGATCACTTGGCGGAAATGTTCGCGGTCCTCCGGAGATACGGAATGAAGCTTAACCCGTTGAAATGTTCATTTGGAGTGGAGTACGGAAGGTTTTTGGGATTTATTGTGAGCGCTAGGGGCATTGAGGCTAATCCTGCTCAAATCACTGCCTTGAAGGAGGTCAAAGCTCCTAGAACAAAGAAGGAACTGCAGAGTCTTAACGGAAAAGTTGCTGCTTTGAGCCGATTCATTTCTAAAGCTACTGATAAATGCATTCCATTCTTTGACGCTCTAAAGAAAGGAAGAAAAAACTTTGATTGGACTCCCGAGTGTCAGAACGCATTTGATGAGCTGGTTCGTCATATGGAAGTGCCTCCAATACTCTCAAAGCCCGACAATGGTGAAGATCTCTACATATATCTGGCAATATCATCTCACGCTCTGAGTGCGGCATTGGTTCGAGAAGATACAAGGATCCAGCGACCAGTCTATTACATTAGTAAAAGATTCACTGAGGCAGAGATGAATTACTCGAAGCTGGAGAAACTTGCCTATTGCCTATTGATTGCATCACGGAAATTGAGGCCGTATTTTCAAGCTCATTCCATCAAAGTCCTCACTGATCAACCTCTGAAGCAGGTACTGTTTCGCCCTGAAACTTCGGGCCGTCTTTTAAAGTGGAATATTGAACTCAGTCAATATGACATCACTTACCATCCCCGAAGAGCTATCAATGGACAAAATTTAGCAGACTTCATTGCTAAATGCACAGATAAAGGTGATAGTGAAGAAGAGGAAACTAATGACGTCCCGTTGAAATGGAAATTATACGTTGATGGCGCAAGGAATGACTACTGTTCTGGGGCAGGGGTTGTGCTTGAAACCCCTGAAGGACGATCATTGTGTTATGCACTGAGGCTGGAATTTCCTTCGACTAATAATGAAGCAAAATATGAAGATCTTATTGTAGGTTTGAGAATCGCTAAAGAGCTAAATATCAGAATATTACAGATCTTCAGTGACTCTCAGCTGATCGTATGCCAAGTCAAGAAGGAATTCCAAGCTAAAGGAGGAAATTTACCCGCTTATTTGTCAAAGGCCTGGGAGCTTCTTGAAGATTTTGATCATTATTCAATAAACCATATTCCCCGGGAAGAGAATATGAAGGCAGATTTCCTCGCGAAGTATTCAAGTAATGGTGAAGCTCAACTATTGGGATTAGTCCCCGTAGAAGTCCTGTCAGCACCAAGTACGGACGAGATGGATGTTGACTGGATTATGAATATATCTCAGGAGCAAGAATCATGGATTACTCCAATACTGGACTATCTACTCAGAGGTTCTTTGCCAGAAAATTCGAGAGAAAGACAAAAGCTTCTAAGGAAAGCCTCCAGATATATAGTCCAAGACGGCCGATTGTACAGGCGGGGTTTTTCAATGCCATTACTCCGATGTGTAACTAAAGATGAAGCCAAGACAATTCTTGCTGAAGTACACAGAGGGGAATGTGGAGATCACACGGGTGGTCAGACATTAGCAAAGAAAATTCTCCGTTATGGGTATTTTTGGCCGGAAATTAATCAAGACGCCGCTGTATATTCTCGGAAATGTGACAAGTGCTAGAGATTCACCAAAATTCCTAGAGCACCTTCCACTGAGCTAACACAGATGGTCAGTCCGTGGCCATTTTCCATTTGGGGAATGGATCTCATTGGGCCATTACCAACTGCCAAATCAGGGATTAAATATGCTATTGTTGCAGTTGATTATTTTACTAAATGGGCTGAAGCTGAACCTTTGGCTACTATTGCCTCTAAGAAAATGATAAATTTTGTGACTAAAAATATCATTTGCAGGTATGGTGTGCCGTAGAAAATAATCATAGACAATGGTACTCAATTTGAAAGTGAGGAATTCCAGGACTTCTGCAAACGATTCAAAATCCAAAAGAGTTTCTCAGCAGTGGCCCATCCGCAGGCAAACGAGAAAGTGGAAGCAGTAAACAAAATCATCAAATTAACCATCAAAAAGCAGCTGGAAAAAGCAAAAAGTGGCTGGGTTGACAAGTTACCGTTTGCACTATGGGCATACAGAACCCCTACAAAACTGCGACTGGGCATACTCGATTTTCGTTGGCATATGGATCAGAAGCAATGATTCCAGTGGAAACTGAAGTCCCCTCACATAGAAGAAACCATTTTGATAAAGATGAGAATGAAAAACTGCAATTGGAAGCACTTGACCTCCTTGATGAAAGAAGAGAAGAGGCTAGACTTAGAATTGCGGCTCATCAACAAAGAATAGCCAGGCACTTCAATTCCAAAGTTCGTCAGCGCAACTTTGAAGTTGGGGACCTAATTCTGAAAAGAACCATGACAGCCACATGAGTGTTTGGACCAAACTGGGAAGGGCCATATGTTATAGGCACGAAGCTTCTTGACGGCACATTCAAACTCACAACTGTCGAAGGAGAACCAATCCCAAGAGCGTGGAACAGCAATCATTTGCGTCCTTATTTTACTTGAAAGCTTTGCTGAAATATTGTAAAAGAACTGCAAAAATATGATTCTTGTATTGAAAGCAATTGTAAAGCAAGTGAATAATGAAAAGCTATAAAGTGGATGTAGGCCCAGTTTTTGGCTGAACCACTATAAATCTTGTGTTCTCTACAATTATAAACTGCTTTGTTTTATTTCGACATATAAAATACATTAATTGTGTCATTAAAATGTCGATTTAATAATGCAGGTCATGAAAGTAAAGCTTACCCATCCCAAGACCAAGCAAACACACACTAAACCCTCAAAAATTTCCATACTCAAATCCTACAAAAGAAATGCTTCAAACAAGAGTGAGCAATGTGGGTGGAAATGGACCATCTCTAACTAACTATAAATGTTTGAACAAACAGCCAGTTAAGCAAAATGTGTCCACCACCACCAACTCACATAACTGTGAAGTATATTCTTTGGATAAGGGAAATTATTGGCAACTAAAAAGTGTTGACACTTGCAAAAGACAAGGGGGGTTGCCAACATGATGGGATGGCGAAAGAGACATGGGCGAGCAAGCATCAATCAACAAAAGACCTCTTCGGAGGCGCAAGCCCTCTACGGAGGCACAACTCTTCGGAGGAGAAAGACCTCGAGTGGGCCTAGCCAGAAAAAGAGAGATCTTTCTCGTTACAAAGTTGCGGAATGATCGGTCGATACACTCCCGTAAATCCGTCCAACCGAGAGAAAGAAACTCCAAACTTCCAGGCAAAAGTCCTACTCAGAGGCACACGTTTCACCAAGATTGAAATAAAACTTCCAGGTGTTGAAACGTGAAAAAAGCCCTCTTCGGAGGCCCATTTCACCACAGTTGAAATGCTAAAAGACCTCGGGCGGGCCAACCAGAAAAAGAGAGATCTTTCTCGATACAAAGTTGCGGAATGATCGGTCGATACACTCCCGTAAATCCATCCAACCGAGAGAAAGAAAATCCAAACTTCCAAGCAGTAACCCAGCTCAGAGGCACACATTTCATCATCGGTCGATACACTCCCGTAAAATGAAATGTGAAAATCCCTCTTCGGAGGCCCGCTTCCCAACGAACAGGGAAAAATAAAAGCCTCTCCCATGGGGCAGAAACCAAAAAGACCTCTTCCCAAAGGCACAACAGAAACAGAAAGACCTCTTCCCAGAGGCAGAAATGAAAAGACCTCCTCCCGGAGGCACAAGCAAGCAGAAAGACCTCTTCGGAGGCACACGTTTCACCAAGATTGAAATAAAACTTCCAAGTGTTGAAACGTGAGAAAGCCCTCCTCAGAGGTGTAATTTTTCAAAGGCACACTTTAACTCTCAAAGGAAGAATGATCCACCTATTCTGGAAAATTCTCTTCCTTAAAAAGAAGTTAAAGTACCCTTCAGATACCCGCTTTACCACATAGAAGAATTCATTCAGTAAAATGTGTATATGCACAAAAGAAAAAGTGATATCTTCGAAGGATGAAGCGTAAAAACTTATTTGTACTCTGTTTTTTAACGAAATAATATTCCTCCAAGTATGGAATAATTATTCTCTAAAAAAAACAAAAGTACAAGTTCCTCATAAAATAAAATATTGCAATGAGCTTATGGTATAGGGGCAACATGGTATAAGTACATCGGTAAAATTGCGCTCGAACAGTATACCACAAGCTCACTGCAATATCGTGCAAAGAAACTTGTACAAAAGTGAATAATAAATGCATTATCAAATTCAAACAAGAAGTTTGTACAAATAAAGGATCATTTTATTTAATTCTGTTACAATTTCTTACAATACAAGTTTCGAAATAAAGAAAACGGGGGCCGGTACACGCACAATTTCCGGTCAGTACATGCAAAAAGCAAAAAGCGATATGAAAGTCACAGAACCAGAGCCATCATTTCTTCTTCCGTCCACCTTTTGAGCCCGCACCTGGCCGGATAACCAACTTCATAGGTCGGCTTGTAAGAGTAGGGGATGAAGGAGAAAGGAGCTCAGTCGGACTTTCTTCCGTTTTTTCTTCGCCAGTTGAAGATCCCTTCTTCTTCTTCTTGGAGACCCCCTGCTTTCCTCTCTTCTTGGAGGAAGACCCACTCCCTGGAGAAAGAAGTTTAGCTAATGGTTCATCATCGGAACCAGTTGCTTCTGGAGTCTTCTTACTCCCTTCAGTTTCTTCTCCCTTGTGTTCTTGTGAAGCAATGGGATCGTCCAAGTCTTGGAGAGCTTCTATTTGCTCCTTTTGTGATCCCGGTTGCGAGGCAGAAGGAGGAGTCACCTGAATAGATGGAGGAGGAATAATTGGAGGAGGGGAAGTTTGAACAATGCTCGACGTTTTCTCTACAGAAGGAAAAAAGTTCAAGTCAGTAAAAAGCGGAGATAAAGGTTCGCTGAGGTTCAAGAAGTAGTCAAGAAGCTCATCAAGCTCGTAAGAAACAGATGAGCAGTTTACTTGGGCAAGATTAACAGTAGGATTACCTGCAGAAGTCGGGTTCCTGACATCAACTTCGTAAGCCTGTGCCTTGGCACTCTCGTCTCCTTCATCTCCACCTTGTATGCTTGTGATCTCGGTGGTAACTTTGGTAGGAGATAGAGGATGAGAACTGGAACCGATAATGTCAATTTCGGCCGAAGGAGAAGGCTGAATTGGAGCAGTTGAGATAGTTTTTCCCGAATATTCTCCTACCCCCATTTTGGCCCTTAATTTTGCAAGTTGTTCTCTCCCCCTGGCGAGAGCGGCGCGAGCATCATCATCAAGATAATGCTCCTCAAGAGCTGACTCGGCATAGCCAGCGCCTTTACCACCAAGCATATCAAGTGCAGCCTCCCAAACTTCAGCCAGAGTAATTTCATACTTGGGGCCTAGAAAGGCGAGGCTATCGCGCCCCAAGACGCTATGCAGGTAGAAGTCAAATAATGTTGAGCTGATGTTGGTCTTCGTTGCCTCATGAGATTCTTCAGCTGCAATTTTGCCGGCAACGCCCTCATCACGCTCTCTTTCAGCTTTGGAAAGTTGAAGCTTAAGCATTTGAATTTCCGCCTCCTGGGAGCTGACTTTCTCCTGTAGACCTGTAACCTCAGCACGATACATTTCTGCTGTTTTCTGCTCGGCTTCAAGTTGTGCCTCGGCATGTCGTTGAGCTGCGTGAGCATCGCGAACTTGCTTCTGAAATACTTCTTCTTTTTGAGTATATGTGGTAAAAGAAGTAGCAAGCTATTGTTTAAGTTCCTCAACTTTCGCTTCAAGCTCTTCATTGTAAGTAGCGATGCTCCACATTTCAGTATCATGTTGCTCAAGGACCTTCTGCCATTCGGCTTTATCATTCTCCATAGTGAGCATGGCCTCTATATTTGCACGGTTAACTCTTTGGAGCTCGTCAACAAGCTTTTGCCAGTTCGACATCCTTTCAATATCAAGCTTGATGGCATCGAGATTTCGTAACATGGCAGACTTGTCAATGGGGACCAAGTCAAGGTCGAACCGAACTCCCTTCAGACACCATTGTGGAAACCGGTTTTGCAAAGTGGCTGGGCCCGATCCAACTTGAAATTTAGGCATGTTGATTATTGTTTGAATATCTGTTTTCCCAAGAGCGGGAGAGCCAGAAGGAATGTCAAGCGAGACGGGGGCAGTAACCTTTTTAGGAGTTGTAGAGGTACGCTTCTCACCATGTCGGGCTCGCTTGCTTGAATCCTCAACCATATGACTTTTTCCTCGGTCATCATGGGAGTTTCTCTTATGGGAATCGTCGCCTCTCTACGAAGAATCGTGGCGCTCCTCCCTCTCTCTTCTTTCATAACGCTCCTCTTGAGCCCTTTTCTCTTGAGCCTTTCGGGCGGCTCTTTCTTCATCGGATTCTTTGTAAGAGGGGAGGTAGCGCCTATAATCATATTGGCTACGCCTCCCGTAGCGCTGGAAGTCATCATAGTAGGATCCGCTGCGTCCCATCGGAGGATCTGAAATAAAAAGAGATAAATTTTAGAATTCTTCAAAGTACAAAAAGTCAGAAGCATAAAAGTGCCGAAAGATTTTCATGTTAACACTAAGTTTTTGTGATGTGCAAGCTACGCGCGGCAGACTACGAACCACTCTTTAATTGTGGAGTAGTGGTAGGTGTGGTAATTAGCGTCAACTCTTGGGTCGACGGAGTCTGTTGCAGAGTAGAAGTTGCCACGACCACTGAAGAAGAAACCCCGGTAGTGATTGGATCATCTTTAAAGATCTCTTGTGAGGTGGCAAAGAGGTCGCTCAATCCTTTGAAAGTGTCGTCCCTGCTCTGCTTGACAGGGCTGGTTTTCTTTGCTTCTTCGCTAGATTTCTGTGAACGTTGGGGAGATCCCTGAGGCTCTTCTTCCTCAATAACCGGGGCAAGTTCGTCAGATGGCCCCGCAACATCAACAGAAGTGGAGCATATCACTAGTGAAGCCTCGGGAGCAGGGCCTTTTGGTATGGATGTGTCGGTAGAAACTGGGGCATCCGATGCTCTAGCCGGGGAGTCCGGGATTTCATGAGGATGTGTAGAGCGAGAGGTATGCAGAAGTCCGTATTGATGCAAAAACTCATCTTTCAACAGAAATGGAATGCCTCTCTCCTCAACTGGCACAGCCTTAAGCCTCTCGAATGTTGGTATATGACCGGAATCCCTAGAAGGAGGAGGAAGCGCTGAAAAGTAAAAGGCGAAGTTAACATTTGACAACTCAGGCTATGAAAAGCTCAGAGAAAAAAGAACCAGGAACAAAGATAAATGCTCTTACTTCCTACTCTCCAAGTAGCATAGAATCCCGGAGGACAGCGAACGAAGAAAAATTGGCTTAGGAAACCGTGAGCACTTTCAGGAAGGCCAATTATTAATTTACAGTTCCTAGCGCTTCTCACAAGAATGATGGAAGGATGATCTTTATTTTTGGCAAATGTGCACAAATAGCAAACTTCATCAAAACTCGGAAGGCGATCCAGCGTCCTTCCGAATAGCACACATAACCCCATCAGAATAGCATAGCCATTGGGGTGCAGCTGGAAGGGGGAGATAGCTAGTCGGAGAAGAATCTGTTGGAGAAAGTCGTTAAAAGGAGGGATAGCTCCACTCATGCACATTTGACGATTAACTGCTACAAAACCAAAAGGTAGTATATCGGCAGTGTCGCTTCTCTCAGGAAGAATGTCATCTGCTTCAGCAATGCCGAACAGAGTGCATAGTTGGCGGAAAACTTTGTATGTCAGCGTGGTTGAAATTCTCTCTGGAGGATTAACCAATGGAGTAGCGCTTGGGAAAGTCTCTTCAGCTGATTCTGTTTCTTCTTGTTGAGAAGTCATTCTATACAAGGAGCTGGACGTTCAAATAAGAAGGTGCATGTTTCCTAAAAAGTGTGAAGTGTTATGCAGAACTAACAAAAACAAAAAGCAAACATAACTGAAATTAAACTAGTTGACAATTAGTTGACCGTGTGGTTTAAGAACTTATTAATACAAAACTCAAGTGTAGTGTTAATGCAAACGAATCGGCTTTAGCTGGATATTTTAGTTTTTATTTGATACTTCACTTGAATTCTTTAGTTCGCAGCATTTCGTTCACACAGTTCATTTAAGTTGATTATTCTTTGTCAACTAAATCTGTCAATCGATGTGGGCAGTCAATGGCAGTATATTCGTCCCATTTTTCTGCAAATATTGTGTTTAACAGGTTGTTAGCATTAGAGATAATCTGCAAAGAAATACAACAAAATTCAAGTCAAAATAGTTCAAAGTTCAAACAGTTCAATCAAAGTTGTCTCAGGATTTCACAAGTCCTAGGTCGTCCAGCGACCTAGCATAGGTCGGAGCCTTCTTAGGTCGCGCTGTGCAAAGTAAAGGATAAGGCATTACAAACTCATCCTAGTGTTAGCTCGGCCGCGACCTAAAGCCTATGTCGCAAGGAAGTTAGGTCGTGCAGTTCTTAGCCGGAGTAACTCTTAACTCATGCAAAGTCTTAGGTCGCACGAATATTAGGTCGTTCAGCGACCTAGTGTAGGTTGAATCTATTCCTTAGGTCGCAAGGGTCCTTAGATCGAGAATTATCTTAAGTCGCTCAAATTCATTAGGTCACTAACTTCCTTTCCACACAATGCTTCACCGACCCGATAACCCGCTATCAACTACATAGAAACCCATCATCCTCTTCATGAAGTCCATCATCTCCACACATCACCGAATCACTTGAAAAGCGATTCAAAGCATCTCCAATCCATCGTACATTCAATACATTTTCGTGCCTACTCAAGCGGCGATCGAAAATCGATTGCAACGATTCAAAATATAGCACGATGCAAGGAATTGGGTAAAGGTCGGAAAATGGGGATTCGTAATTCAACAGTGATTATGGTGGGATGGAGATCGAATTCACTTACGTAATATGTTGGAAAAGGTGAATCGGTGATTAGCTGGGTTTATTTCGCCTTTGGAAGTTTGAAAAATTCATCAATGAGAATGAAAAATCGGAACAGTAAGGTAGAGAAGAAGAAACGACCAAACAGTTTATATTGAGCAAAAAGGAGAATTCATATAGGCACACGAGTTAGCATATGTTTTAGGTCGCTCACGACCTAGAAGAGATAGATCGAAGCACACGACCTATGCCATAGGCCGGTACTTCGAGCGGCAAGTGTTAACTCCCACTTTGAAGCGACCTAAAATGTAATGCGACCTAGCGACCTATCATTACTTTGCGACCTAGTTACCTAACACTCCGCGACCTATAACTCAGCAGCCCAACGACCTAAGAGTACCTGACGACCTAATAGTCTCAACGACCTAACGGCATAATAGTCTCAACGACCTAACGACATAATAGTCTCAACGACCTAACTCCACAAAGCAGCTCTGCGACCTAAAGACTTAAACATTGTCACGACCTACGACCTATGGGTAGCAGCGACCTAACTTGACAAGAAGACTCAGCGACCTACCGAGATAAGAAGACTTAGCGACCTAACGAGTTAACGACTTAGCCTAGGTCGCTACATTGAATGCCTCAGCGTTCTAAGATCGCCCACTACTCTCATAAGTCGTCTACGACCTACAACTTAACCCGTAACCCGTTCAGAGTTAAGTACGACCATGCCCCACCACAACTTAAAAATGCTCACGACCTATGACCTATGATAAGTCGCACACGACCTAAGCAGATGGAGACAAGTTCAAGAAGCAACAGATACGAGAGATTCCTTAGGTCATCGCCAACCTGTGACCTACGACCTAACTTAGGTCGTTTACAACCTAAGACTTGAAAAGAAAATCATGCTCAGAATCACTCCTATAAATACAGCCCTAACTCCAACTAGAAAAGGACTTTTGGCCGACCATTTCAAGCGCCGATACTCTGCAGAATTCTCTACTCATTCAACACTTCAAGTACTCCAAACACCAAAGACACTACGACGATCTCCAAGAGGAAATCTACACCATTTCAACATGAATTCGGAAGATTATTCTCTATCAAAGTTTGATCTACTGGTCTAAAGTGTGTTGTAATTGAAGATTGTTGTTAAGTTGTAATCAAATTCAATAATAAAGAGAGTTAAAGTGGTCGTAGGCTTACTCTAAGCCGAACCACTATAAAAATTGCTGTCTTTTCTGCTTTTTTTATGTATTTTCTCTACTTGCTTGTAGTTCCCGTATACACGGGTGGTGCTTTCATCCAACTTTATTTCACACCGGGGTGTTAGCGTCTGATTTTCACGTTAACACCAGGCAAGATTCAGTCAACTGAAAAGTCTGTTCGGTCGACTGAACCTGGAACCCGAAAGTTTCCAGGCATAATTCAGTCGACTGAATCCTCTGTTCAGTTGACTGAACCTGGAAATAGGAAGTTTCCTGAATCTGGAAGATTTCCAAGTACAGGGTCAGTCGACTGAAAACTCTGTTCAGTCGACTGAACTTGCTGTTTCAGTCCAGTTTGCCTTTTTGGATTGAATTTCCAATTTAAATCGATTCGTGATGATCCTATTTATTGTTATCATTTATTATGACTTTGATGACTTCTTTTTAGGGATTTTTGAAAATCCATTTCGATGGATTCTTTATCGATTTGTTTGGAATTTATTCACGTCTTCGTATGTGAATTTTGATGATTGATGGTTCTACTATCATCTTTGTGATTTGTCACTTCAAAATATACAAAGGTTTCAATACCAGTAGTAAATATCAAAACTCTTTCTTCAAATGATTTCAACACTATTTTATTACAAATCTCATTTCCTCAAACCGATTTCCAATCTATTTGTATGTACAAACCTTTACCTCACTCGTATGAGAAAATCTAATTAAACGACTTAGTAAAACAAGTGGTATGAAACGCTTGCGTTTACTTCGTTGGTTAATGCTTGGACTTGTTCGATTGAATCTTTTGTGACAATTTTCTAGTGGAGATCTACAATTTGTTCGTAAATATTAAAGTTAAGCTAGTGGTTATGGAAAATGAAGCTAAGCTCATATGTGTAGTAGCTTACTGTAGTTGACACTTCTTGATGATCGATGATGATCATTTTTGTGATTTAGACTAGCAATTGTGCGATGTCTCTTTGTCTGCGAGGGAGACTAGACCCCGTTTCAGTGTGATTTCGACTCACACATGTAGGGTAGCACCCCATGGTCTTTCGGCCATTTGTGTGTCAAAAATTAACGGCTAGCTACCATGAGATAGCATCTCGTTCGTGTGATACATATGTTGGTGAGTTTTCATGCTCCCGTTCGTGTGATAGGCCTCCCCCTTTTTATGATTTCTGGATGTCGTGTGTTGATTTCTGGAAATTTTATGTTTCACCAATTTTAGTGATCTTCATTGATTTGATTTATCAATTTTTGTGCATTGGTGAATTCGTGTGTCATTGACTTGTTGTGAATACAAGTTTTGGGTATGAAACCCTTTTTGGATCTTTGAGAAGATTCTTGTGATATGGATTAACCTCATGTTGATTTTCAATGACATACTTATAGTAGTATGCCATTATGGTTATCATATGTTTATGCCATCTCTCTTATTCTATATCATGTCATCTGTTATTTATAGCTCGACTGATCTGTTTATTATTTTCTTATGAAATAAAACTCGGGTCAGACCGAGATGTTACAGGTGCTTCTGCTTGACTTCTCCCCAGGTATTCATTAATCTGACTTTTGGCAAACTACTTAGATTAGTAGTTTTTGTTGTAAACATTTGAGATATAGACTCGATGATGTATACTTATTCTTTTGTATAACACATGTTGCTATTCTTTTGGGTTATTGTGGATCTTTCTGACCACTACTCTGATGAACAATTTTATGTGTTATATATATTCGTGTCTATTTCCGCCTTTGTGATATGAATTATCTGTGACTGATTTATGTTATGTTTATTTCTATATTTGTTTCCGAAGACACTATAGCCACTGTGTAGTAGCTTTGAGTTTGTGTCGGTATGTCGGATTTCCTATTGAAAGGAATGCAAGTTATTTTATCTCGCATATCGGTACTCGCACAAAGCAATTATACAGATGGTCGCTCCTCAACAGCCTTATTCTCCACGCTAGTTGACGGCATTACTCCGTAGTGTCCTTGGCTAGCGTGGGTATAGAGGTGGGGCGCCACATATGACCCAGGCAGTACCTTTCTGCCCCTAGGGAGACCGACGAAGAAAGAACCGCAAGAAAAGCTCGCGAGAGAGGGGCCTATGAAGAGCGCTATGGGAGAAGGGATGAGCGACATGATTCTTCCTAGAGAGGTGATGATTCCCACAAAAGGAAATCCCATGATGACAAGGGAAAAGTCACATCGCTAAAGATCCAAGTAAACGGGCCAAGCTTAGCGAAAGGCCGGAATCTGGAATTTCTGAAAAGCCCACTGCTCCCATCTCTTTGGAAATCCCTTCCAGCTCTCCTTCCCTTCAAAGAGCTGATGTTCAAACAATCATCAGTAGACCTTCGTATCAAGTTAGACAGGGTCCGGCTACTCTTCAAAGCCGGTTTCCGCACTGGTGCTTAAAAGGAGTGCGTTTTGATCTTGATTTGGTCCCAATCGACAAGCAAGCTATATTGCGAAACCTTGATGCCGTCAAACTCGATATTGAGAGAATGTCCGGTTGGCAAAAGCTTGTTGACGAGCTTCAAAGAGTAAACCACGCAAATCTCGAAGCCATGTTGACTATGGAAAACGATAAATCCGAGTGGCAGAAAACTCTCGACCAGCATGATGCAGAGATGAAGAGCATCGCAACTTACAATAAGAAGCTTGAAGAGGAAATTGAGAAACTCAAAGGGGAGCTTGCCACTTCTTCCACTTCTTATTCTCAAAAAGAAGAAGTGCTTCAAAAACAGGTGAGAGATCCTCATGCCGGACAAAGAGACGGTGAAGCTAAATTTGAAGCACAGCCGAGAGTTGTAGAAAGCCACCGAACTGACGTTGCTCAGTTGCGAGAAAAAACCATCTCTCAGGACATGGAAATTGCAATGTTAAAGCTCGACTTTCTAAAGTTGAAAAGGAGCGTGATGAAGCTATCGCCGGCAAGGCAGCAGCCGAAGAATCTCATAAGGCAACTAAAGCCAATATCAGCTCTACTTTATTCGAGTTTTATATACACTGTGTCTTAGGGCGCGGTAGCCTTTCGTTTTTGGGCCCGAAATATGAGGTTACCTTGGCCAAAGTGTGGGAAACCGCACTTGATATGCTTGGAGGCGCTGGATATGCTGAAGAAGATTTTGAGGCACACTATCTAGATGATGATGCACGCACCACCCTTGCCAAGGGGTAGGAGCAACTTGCTAAACAGCGAGCCGGAACGGCGGAAGGAGAACCTTTAGGGAAGGCACATTCGACCGACCCGACTCTTCCTTCGGTTTCAGCTGACATTGATATCATTGGCTCTAGTTCCCTTTCCTCGCCTCCTTCCAAAGCTGACATTGAAATTATAACTGCTCATACTGGAGATGAGGCTCAAGAAAGCGGTGAAGCACAAGGCTTTGAAGTTGACGTTATAAAGCCAACTTCTCCAGGTAACTTCAATGTTGATTTAGCTCAAGTGGATTGCTCGTTTGCTTCGATGAGCTTCTTGCTTATTTCTTAAGTCTCGATGAGCCACTATCTCCTATTTTATGAGAAACACTAATTTTAACTTTTCTTCTTCTGTAGTGAAAACGCCAAGTATTGTGCAGACTTCTCCTCATCTAGCTGTTCCACCTCCGTCTCTTCAAATTACTCCTCCTTCTGCTTCTCAACCGTGGTCGCAAGAAGAATTGCTAGAAGCTCTTCAAGGCTTGGACGACCCGGCTGCTTCGCAAGAGTAGAAGCCTGAGGAACTTGAAAAAGGTGAAAAGACTCCGGAGCCATTTCATGATGACACAAAACTGTCTGCACTTATCACTCCGGGCAGCAAGTCTTCTTCAAGGAAGAAGGGGAAGCGTGCAATTTTAAGAAGGAGAAGGAAAAGTACTTCTGCTGGCGAAGAGAAGGCAGAAGTAGATCCAGCTGTAACTCTATCTCCTTCTTCCCCGACTCGACCAGGCTGACTCCCAAAGTTAACTATCAGGCCAGGCGAGGGCTCTAAAGGTGGTGGGAAGAAGAAGTAGCAAGTCTCGCTTTAACCTTTTGGTTTTTCTTTTTGCTTGTGCATAAAGGCTTGTATTGACCGGAATTTGTGTAGGCACTGGTCTCCGCTTTTTTGAAACCTACACATATATAAATTTTTTATAGTATGGAATGAAATGATTCTTTTTACTTGTACAATCTTTGACTGTATTTGTGAATGCATTTATTCCTTATTTTTGCACAAGTTTCTTCACTTTGATATTGCAATAAGTTTGCGGTATGTTGCTTGAGCGTTGCTTTTATTAATATAGCTATATTATATTGTATTGCCCCCATACCACGGCTTATTGCAATTTCTTTCATTTGATAAAGCTTTGGAGAACAGTTCTTCTGTTTCGAGAAGACTTGTACTCTTAAGTTGGAGAACAAATTTTCTGTTTCGAGAAGATTTGCACTCTTAAGTTGGAGAACACTTCTTCCATTTTGAGAAGGCTTGCACTCTTTCTTCAGAGAATAATTTTTTCATTTTGAGGAAATGTATCTCTGCTTTAGTAGAGTGTGCCTCGTATTGGAGAAGTCTTCTCTCTCTTTTGTTTGAAAAAGTTTTTACACTTCACTTTCGGAGATAGTCACTTTTTTTTTTACAAGTGGATTCTCTTACGCGGTGAAGTGAGTTTCCAAAGAAGGCTTTGAATTGGCACTACAACTTCTGGGGAAGAATATCTTCAAGATGGAGAAATTGATCTTCCCTTGAGAGTTGCAGTGTGCCTTCGAAGAGGGCTTTCTCTTTTTTTATTCTTGTTGTTCCTCGTTGGAGGGCTTTTTGCTTCGTT
The DNA here is from genome assembly GCA_030765085.1 of Allium cepa. Taxonomy (NCBI): domain Eukaryota; kingdom Viridiplantae; phylum Streptophyta; class Magnoliopsida; order Asparagales; family Amaryllidaceae; genus Allium; species Allium cepa. The sequence continues at coordinate 64,606,427 of CM060929.1, forward strand.
CACATGAAAGTACTTTTCTTGGGACGTGCCTCCGAAGAGGTCTTGTGCCTCCGAAGAGGTCTTATGGTGCCTCGGGAGAGGTCTTCTGCCTCCGAAGAGGGTAGGTGTGTGCCTTTGGTGAAGGCGAGTGCCTCCGGAGAGGGCTTGAGGTGCCTCGGGAGAGGTCTTGTGCCTCCGAAGAGGTCTTTTGCCTCCGAAGAGGTCTTTTTATTGCCTGGAAGTTACTCTCTCATGGTTGAATGGATTCACGGGGCAGACGCAAGTTACTTAATTGGATGTTCGTTTGCACAAACGATCGCAACTAGTTTACAAGGGCCCTCGGTGATTCCACCAATCTTTTTTGGTTGAGGAGAGAACTTTCTTTTTTCGGCATGCCTCGTTAGAGGTCTTTATCCTCCGAAGAGTTGTACCCCCGAAGAGGACTTGTACCTCCGAAGAGGTCTTTTTGGTGGTTAGCTATTTTCTGTCTGCTCGCCCATGTCTATTCGTCATTTGCTCATTAGTGATTCTCCTTTATCATTTTCCAAGCACATGTTCCTTTCTTTTGCAAATAGTTTGTCTTATCCAAAGAAGTGTACTTCATTGTTAAGTGAGTCTGACGGAATCACTAACTGTTTGCATGAAGCACTCCTTATATAGGATTTGGAATCTGGAATTTTTGTGGCTTGATGTTTGTTTATTTAGTGATTTTAGGGATCGCTTGGCCTTGTGATGGGTAAGCTTTGTTTTAAGAGCCTGCAATGTTAAATCGACATTTTAGCAATACATTTAAAGTATTTACATATCGAAATAAAACAGGCATTTTATAATAGTAGAGAACACAAGATTTATAGTGGTTCGGCCAAGAATTGGTCCTACATCCACTTTATAGTTCTTATTATTCATTCGTACTGCTTTTACAATGGTTTACAATGCAAGATGATACATCCATAATCATTTTACAAATTTAAGCAAAGCGTTTAAGTAAAATATGGACGCAAGTGATTGTTGTTCCAAGCTCTTGGAATTGGGTCTCCTTCGACAGTTGTCAGTTTGAAAGTGTGATCAAGAAGTTTTTTGCCTATGACATACGGCCCTTCCCAGTTTGGCGCAAACACTCCTATTGTTGTCATGATCCTTTTCAAGACTAGATCCCCAATCTCAAAGCTGCGTTGGCGAACTTTGGAATTGAAGTGCCTGGCAATTCTTTGCTAATGGGCTGCAATTCTGAGCTGAGCCTCTTCCCTTCTTTCATCAAGGAAGTCTAATGCTTCAAGTTGCAACTCTTAGTTTTCGGTTTGGTTGAAATGAATTGTTTTGTGTGAAGGGACTTCTATTTCCACCGGAATCATTGCTTCCGATCCATATGCTAGTGGGAATGGAGTGTGACCAGTCGTAGTTTTGTGGGTAGTTCTGTATTCCCATAGTGCTAGTGGCAGCTTATCAACCCAACCACCTTTTTCTTTTTCCAACTGTTTTTTGATGGTTGACTTGATAATTTTGCTCACTGCTTCCACTTGCCCGTTTGCCTGCGGATGAGCCACTACTGAGAAGCTTTTTTGGATCTTGAATCGCTTGCAAAAATCCTGTAACTCTTCACTTTCGAATTGGGTACCATTGTCTGTGATTATCTTCTGAGGCACACCATACCTGCAAATGATATTCTTAGTCACAATGTTTATAATCTTTTTAGAGGTAATAGCAGCTAATGGTTCGGACTCAGCCCATTTAGTAAAATAATCAATAGCAACAATAGCATATCTGATTCTGGACTTGGCAGTTGGCAAAGGCCCAATGAGATCTATTCCCCAAATAGAAAATGGCCGCGGACTGACCATCTGTGTTTGTTCGGTGGAAGGTGCTCTTCGGATTTGTGCAAATCTATGGCATCGGTCACACTTTCGGGCGTAGCTAGCAGCATCACGATTAATGTTTGGCCTAAAATACCCGTAGCGGAGTATTTTCTTTGCTAGAGTTTGACCACCTGAATGATCCCCACACTCTCCTCCATGTACTTCAGCAAAAATTGTCTTAGCTTCTTCCTTGGTTACACATCGGAGTAATGGCATTGAGAATCCCCGTCTGTACAACCGACCGTCTTGAATTACATATCTTGAGGCTTTTCTTAACAGCTTCTGACGTTCCCTAGAATTTTCTGGAAGGGAGCCGTTAAGTAGATATTCCTTGGTTGGAGTCATACGTGGCTCCTGTTCTTGAGAAACAGTCATGATTCGGTCAATCTCCATTTCAACAATACTCGGGGTTGACAAGACATCTACAGGAACCAATCCTAGTAATTGAGCTTCGCCAGTGCTTGAATACTTTACGAGAGAATCTGCCTTCATATTCTCTTTCCGGGGTATATGGCTTATCGTATAATGATCGAAATCATCGATAAGTTCCCAGGCTCTTGACAAGTAAGCAGGCAGATTTCCTCCTTCAGTCTGAAATTCTTTCTTGACTTGGCATATAATAAGCTAGGAATCACTGAAGATTTGCAACACTTTGATATCCAGTTCTTTAGCAATCTTCAGGCCGGCAATAAGAGCTTCATATTCTGCTTCATTAATTATCGAAGGAAATTCCAATCTCAATGTGTAGCACAATGATCGCCCATCGGGAGTTTCAAGCACAACCCCGGCTCCAGAACAATAATCGTTTCTTGTGCCATCAACATATAATTTCCATCGGGTCGGGATGTCATTAGTAACTTCTTCCTCGCTGTCACCTTTATCTGTGTATTCTGCAATGAAATCTGCTAAAGCTTGTCCATTGATTGCTCTTCGGGGATGGTAAGTGGTATCATATTGGATGAGCACAATATTCCATTTCAGAAGACGACCCGAAGTCTCAGGGCGAAATAGGACTTGCTTTAGAGGCTGGTCAGTGAGGACTTTGATATGGTGAGCTCGAAAATATGGCCTCAACTTTCTAGAAGCTATCAGCAGGCAATAGGCGAGCTTTTCAAGCTTTGAATAATTCATCTCTGCCCCAGTAAATCTCTTGTTGATGTAGTAGACCGGACGCTGAATTTTTGCATCTTCCTGTACTAATGCTACACTAAGAGCATGAGACGAAACTGCCAAATATATGAAAAGCTCTTCACCGCTGCTAGGCTTAGAAAGTATTGGAGGCGCTTCCATATGACGAATTAGTTCATCAAAAGCTTTCTGACATTCCGGAGTCCATTCAAAAAATTTCTGTGATGGCCCGCAAATCCGTACCCCTTGAATCAACACTATTCTACCTCTATTAACTCAAGTGGCACAGAATTACGAACCATTAGGGTTAAAGAAGAAGAGATATAAGAAGAAGATACTAAACAATATCAGAATCTCACAGTCGCAACGGAATAAAATATAATAGTAAATATAGAACTTTACACAAAATGAAATCTATAACTATTTTATACATCATATCATCAGAGTATCTCATACACCCAATATTTACCAGTCAGACAAATCCATACAATCATAGCAGCGGATATATATACAAATATGGATAATACGTCTCGGACTCTAGCTCCTCTTATGCTCCATAGCAACCTATCTTGAACAAATAATACTCGGTCTGACCCGAGCATTATAATGAAATAACACCCAAGTCAGTCTGGAATACCAGCTGATAATAATGCATCCAAATTTATTATTAAAGTTTCATAATCCTTTTGAAAACAGAAGCATCTCGTAAGACCACGCCACAAATAAACATGTCGGGTTTTTACCTTACGATAGCCAAAACACTTTCTATAGAAATCTTCTGATATTATAATAGGGTCTATTTACAAATCATTACAAAATAGCCGAAATTGTTACATCTATTAAATTCCAGCTACTAGCCAAAGAGTGGGTAATGCAAACAAAACTCGTACAAGGCTCGTAGGGAGAATGGATTTCCAACAATGACTAGGCACTGGGGTACCACCTGTCACAGTACGGGGCCTAGATCACCGTACCGAGGACCACTCCCGATCCCCTGCAACACAAGGCCGGACCCATCCCTTACTGGACAGTTCCGAATAAGATCACCCCGCGGTTGCGATCAGCAACCGCCCACTAAGTCGAAATAAAAGGGACATCTAGACAGGGATGACCTTACTCTCCAGTGGGGGCTACCCACGAAGCCTTGCTGCATATCCCCTGATTTTCAGTCATTCCCATTTGATGAGGCTTGAGGCTAAGCGTTACCTTTAGAATGTTTCACTTAGAATGCCCATCGCCCACCTGACGATGTTCCGAAAGCATTCGTCCGTACGTCCCGGGTTCGAACGGAACCGAAGGCACTATTCCTACTACATGCATTTTGGAAATATCCTCAGGATTAATAGCGACTAGCCCTTGCACTTCACTGCTCCATCTTCGACTCCGAACACGTTTTCTGCGAAATGTACAAACCGGATCAAAGTGGTTTTCGAGAAATAAATCTCGATCCCGGTCTCTTCGAAACGATCAATGCATTTGTCCAATATTGATAATCGGTGATTTAACTATCAATTAACATTCACAAACATCAATCACACAATAAATAATTTCCATATTATTTATTTGACTCAAATATCTCTTACAAGATATATTTTCAAATTTTCAAAGCTCATTTGAAAACAATTTCCCAAAATTCTTCCTTTTCATGGTAAATCCCATTACCATTTATTCCCATTGGAAAGACCAAGCTTAAACATTTTGCTTTAAAAACAGTTAAGATACTTTATACTGAAATATACGTTAAAATATGAAAATTTCTTCTATTTATTTACTCAAAATACAATTTCAAAACAATTTTAAAATGGCATTACTTAATAAGATATAAACTGGATTTAAACAAGGGTTTGGTTTACTAAATTTAAAAATGGAGTTTAAAAGAATAATACTAGCCTTTACCAATAACTTAAAACAAATGATTATAAAACAAAGTTTATTAATTTCTTCTTTAAAATAACCATTTCTAAAAAAATACTCTTTAAACAATTTAAGCTTTAACTTTTAATTAAATAAATCTTTTAAAACACTAACTTGGTTTTTCCCGGGAAAACACTTTCCCGTTCAAACATCCCAAAGTGTCCTTCATACAAATCCAACCGACTTATTTCAATTCAATTTATGTTTACAACTTAAATTCCCAATTCCATACTTATCTATATCTTCATTCGAAGTTCAATCTCAATTTCCCATATCTGGAAATTCATTTTGAAATATAGGTGTTAAATCATTCTTAAATAAAATAAATTTGGAGAATTTTTCAATGAAAAACCATATTTAAATTTTACTTAAATAAAATCCCAATGAAAAACGGCATTTCAAAATATTCTATTTACATTTAAAACTGTTAATTTAAAGTCGGAAGCTTCATTTTAACATATTTTAATTTTCCCGGATAACACTATTCATTATTAAAATAACCCATCGTTATTCTAAACCAAATTGTAATTTCCATAGAATTCATTTCCAGAAAACTACACTTCACATTTGTCAATTGGTAAATTTCCACTGTATTTCAAATCCCAATTTTATCAATTTTACACTTTCCATCCAAATCAGATTTCACGTTTTATTCTTTGAAATTCTATTATTAACAATTCATTTTATTTCATAAAAACCCAATTTAATCCATTCATAATTAAATTCTGTAATTATAATTTATATAACAAATTCACAGTACAATTTAATTTCAGATTTGTCAATCACAACACATAATCAGGCATCATTATCAATTATAAAATAATTGTTACATTGTGAGGAATCCAGTTGGATTCCTCCAACCTGTTTTCCCTGCATCCACAAATATTAGCACATCACATATATAAATATCAATCCAGACTGATAGCAACAGTTATATTCAACCAATCACACAGATATTCAAATAATAACTATTTAAATTATCTAGCATCCAGATGTGAGTGAGAATAACTCACCATGAGTTTCGGCGAACGTTCGAAATTTTAAATTAAATCGAACGACGTTCGATTTAACCTAAATTTTTACTTGCTCAGAAGAATTCCGGAACAGCTCCACTGCATAGTACACGTCCCTGCGGTTCCGGTGTCGTCAATTTCGTTGAAATATGACAACGTATGTGTAAGTTACGAATTTTTAAAACAATATCCTTTTTAATTAAATTTGCAATTACCCAACGATAGGGCGTCATCATGAAACCAAGCCCGCCCTCCTTCTTCCCGCTCTAGCACGCGACCCACCCAGACTTGAACAAACCCATTGCCGATCCTCGGGTTCGAAATCGCACCCCCCTGACTCCACGATAAATCGGTCGGCTACCACCAAATGGAACTCCTCAACCGCCTCGACGCTCGAGCCAAGTGCGGTGCCTCCACGTGCTATCGTTCTCTCGAGATTTGCACCCAAACGCGCCACCTATTTGAGCAGATTCTGGCCTCCACGGCGCCTTGATGGCGATCTCCACCGTTCAATACGTGGTGCTTACAAAGCTCTTTGATTCTCTAGTTGAACGTTCTCGAAATCGTGGCGTGGATGTGGAGATTTTGAGGAAAACAAAACGATCGTTTCCGGCCATTAAAATGGTATAAGCGGCGGCCGTAACAAATTGCTAGGGTTAGGGCTAAAACGTGATCTTATAAATGTTAATTAATATTATTTTAATATTATTCTCACATTTATCGAACTTTTACAAACGAACTCCAAAGCTCACGTACCAACAGGCGTTCCTAAGGTTCTTTCCACGTTCCGGACACAATGGAATAGGTTTCGTAAGCTAATTCGATCATACGTGCGAGTTACGGAATTAAACGATCAATTTAAAATTAAATTGGTTAAATCGATTTCCATGCGTTTTGAGCTGCCACGGTCAAACGACAACTCCGATTGCTACGAAAATTGAAATCCGATAATAACTAACTATTACGGATCCAAAGGAACTAGTTTCGTCGAATTCCGAGACTTTGCCCCAGAAGGCTATTTTAACTCGTCGATTAAATAGGACGATTTTCGAAATTGTCGAAATCACTCACAATCTCACTTTTAAAACTTTTTTAACTTAATTATAATTCATATAAAATTCGTACCCACATTAGAAATCATACTAATTTAGTTTAAATCAAAATCTGAATATTTGCATTGTTATATTATTAAATTCCATTATTAAATTAAGATAAAATTCCAAATTAAACATATCGACTTTTAATTTCATCCAACAGCCCAATATCATAATTTAAATCCAATTAGACCTAAAATAAATTTTAGAATCTAATTTTTATATCTATTTACACTCAGAATCACCAATTATTCCAATTCTAATATTAAATTATTATTATTCAAATTTCATTTTAATTCTCGTATTTCAAATTTTACTAATCCTATTAACTTAACCAAAATCGTTTTATTCCAAAATTCAAATTATAATCCATATTCAACATTTAAAATGAATTATATGTTCAAATTTGGCGACCCAAAATTCCAGGTCGTTACATTCCTCCCCCCTTATAAAAATTTCGTCCCCGAAATTTGCTAAGGTAGAAAGAATGTTCCAAACCCAATAACCAACTCACTTAGTGAAATCTAAATTTTCACTTTGCTCAAATTCTATAGTTTTCAAATTGAAACTACTAATTCAATCGTATTCCAAAATCCTTTATTTCCAATTGTTATTTGCAATCAACTTGACGCTAATGAATCAAATGCTCCTACACTCATTAACTTAACCAAAACTTCTTTAGTTAAAACTTATATACACATCCCAAACCCTTTAGTTCAAATCCAAACTCATATGCTTTATTCATACTCAAAAGCTTTTGTGGCAACATTATTTCAAGACAACATTACTAGTAAATAAAAATTTTCAGAATGCCCAAAAAATTTCTAACTCCCAAAATTTTCGAAAATTTTTGGCAGAGTCTCCCCTGTACGGAGGAGCTTTCGCGATATCGCGATACAAACAAATATATATGTACATCGACCCACAAGGTCGGAAACCAACATGTATCACAATATATGTATCATTTTCCCAATTATATTAGCGTAGGCGTACCTTTTTAGCAAATTTTAATAGCAAGCGGCTAATATAACGCATATACGCGCTCCAACTCTCTCGAACGCCTCCCATACCTATACTTACTCAACAAACTTATCAGTTTTCAAAGATATGAACATTTTAACAACATTTCCAATATAAATGTAAGCCAAACATAACAATTTCATAATCCAATCAAAATATTGCATGATTTCATAAGTAAATCATATTCTCTATCATGTATAAAGTTTCTTTTCTAATGCCAAATTCCATTTTATTTCACACAAAGGATTTACATACAAGTTTCGCTATTCCAATTTATACTTTACCCAATTTCCGAATTGATTCACCAAGCAAATTTCATTTAATTTGTTACATTTGCATTTCTATTATAACTTACTTACATTTATACTCAAATCCATTTATTAAGATTTTAGCCCATTCTACTTTCATCCAAACCAACTTCATTTTATTTCACTTGAATGATTTATATTCAAGTTTACTATATACCATTCATAATTATTACATACAATTTATTTCTATTTCAATATGATTAACTTATGCCTTACTTGCATTTCTTTACTTTAACTTACATTCCCAATTTGATTTACAATCAAATTTTATTTTAAACTTGAAACATTTGCATTTCTCTTATGATCCATTGCCATTCATATGCAAAAATCACTTAATTTGATTGCATTTATCTCATTAATTTAAAACCATCTTTATTTGCTTCCTCAAATCAATTCACTTGCATCCATATACAAACTCTTTGAATTTTATTCCAATCCATATCAATTTATTCGAAAATCAATTTCAATTGCTTGTTAAACAACTCAATTCCGAATACATTCAATTTTCATGTCATTCGAGCAAAATAACCACCACTTAAGCTTATAACCATTAAAATTAATTCTACTTAGATTATATTAATTTCATTCCATCCCGTATTATTTACTACCCATACATCCTTAATTTATCACATAAATAAATTAATACCATTTCACTTGCAATTCAATTTTGTTATCTAACAAATTTAATTCAAGAGTACTTAATAAAGCTTATTCACAATCATTTTGTTTTTCTCTTTCAAGTTGCTTAAGTTCTTTCACAACATTTTCATTATCTTCTTATATCAATTTTATTTTATTTCCTTTGATTCACATTCCATCAAATTCCAATCCATTGACAAATTCGAATGCCCCTTTGTTTACTTATTCAATCCATTTTAGGTTTATTTTATTAACAAAGAGACCATTTAAATTATTTCACTCATTTGAATTTAATTATAAATCAAATCATCATTATTATAATCTAATCCCATTCCATTCACACCTCCAATAGTTATTACCAAAATTAAATTCGATCCCAAAACTGGACTTTATTTACTTTCTAAATTTGGCCAAACTATCAAAATTTTGTTCATGCCAATACAATTCCCATTTAATTTAGCTTACACAGAATTCATTTCCAAACAATCATTGTGAATTTAGTTGAGTGAGCATTAACTTCATTCAATATCATTTCAACTAAATTAAATTTCCATTCAATTCGATTCTTATCCAAATTTAATTCAAGTTTAACTGAATTTTATTTAGCCAAATTAAATTCATTCCATTTCCTTTACTACTTAAATAAGGATTGAATTTCATTCAATATTATTCATAATGCAACTGAATTTTGAATTTCATTTCAATCCAATTTATTTCTCCATAAATAAGTTCAAAACTTATTTTCTATTTTAAGTTCATTCACATTTTATATTATTCACAACACAACTGAAATTTTGCTTTCAATTCAATCCAATAAATTAAATCTGACACAATTCTATTGAATTCCTTTATTTAATTTAAATTTTATTCCAAGACTTATTTGCTAATTTAAGTCCATCCACCTTTATTATCTCACATTGCTTATCTTACTTTACCTTCCATTTAAGATTAAGTTTGAATTCACCATACCATTCAACTATTTCCCATTTGTGATTATAATTCCACTTTACTTGGGTTAAAATCAAAGTGTCCATTCTCAAGTTCATCAACTTTTTTTTTTAAATTTTATTTATGAATTTATACTGCTCATTTTAATCCATCTACATCTTATAATCACAATTTCAAATTTTATGTATATGTGTATCGTTGAATACTTAAGGATACAAACTTTCTTTCAATTTAATTCCTTGCACAATTGTAAATCCACAATTTCAAATTATATGCATAACACTTAATAGCTCATGGGTACAATTTATTTCTCAATGACCCACAATTACATGGCCACTTTACATTTCAATTTAACCCAAATCAATTTAATTCTAAGTCCAATTTATTTAACTTATCCCAAGTTAAATTCAAATTTTCTATTCACTTTCATATATTCCATTCACTTCCAATTACTCAAGTTAAATTTTAATTCCAAGATTAAAATTTACATTTCCTTCTTATTAGCATCAACTTTACCAAAATAAGTTCAATTGTTGATTGATTTTACTTTACACATTATTTAAACAGAATTTCCCAGAATTCAATTACCCGGTTTTATTCTAAAACCATTTTGAAATAATAATCAATTCATACCCATTTGGTATATTAATCAAATTTCCAGACTTTCCAAAACAACTTATTTATACCAAACAAATTTCCTCCCTTGAAATTCTCAAAACAACTGGCATACCCAACAAATCCAAACAATATAATAATCCGACCATTTTGGTAGCAATCCATCACTTTAGAAACTCGAAAATGAATTCTAATGATGTGGCCAGCATCATCAGGACTATTTTCCAGCGACTGAAGTGAGTTCAATGCTTTCTTACTTCCCAAATTCATTTCCAAAACAGTTTCCATTCAAAAATATTACCCCAAAACAATATTCCATAATTGCCTTCAAACACCTTAGCAAACATTTCAAACTTTCCCGGGATTTTAAATTTCCAAACTTTGTTTCCAATACATTTAAAATCCTTTTCAAAACTTTCCGGATTTAAATTCTGGTTTTAAATCAATTCCGGATTTACATTTAGTCAAATCTATTTGGTCATAAAACAATTTAATATTTTAAATTCTTATTTGTTATATCATTTCAAATTTTAGATCATATTTCACGTTCTTATTTGATTATAGTAGGAACAACCAAACAAACAACATATATATAATTGGGAAAACCATTTCTTTTTATATCAAAATATAATTTGGGTACAATTATTTCATTTACCCACTTTAAAACAATATTATGTCAGCTTATCTTGTTTAAGAGTTTAGAAACCCCTATCGATACGGTTGTACTTCCCGCACCGACCAGAATTCATAAACACTCAACCGATAAGTCAACACAGTTTAAAAAGAAATTTTATATTCACTAACAAGTACGCTCTCATATCTATTATTACTCTCAACTCATTATAGAGCACTATTCACTCTGTTTAATGAGTAAATTCCCCAATAAAGCCTAGGTTGTCGCCAACCTAAGCTCTGATACCAAGTGTGATGGCCCGCAAATCCATACCCCTTGAATCAACACTATTCTACCTCTATTAACTCAAGTGGCACAGAATTACGAACCATTAGGGTTAAAGAAGAAGATATAGAAGAAGAAGATACTAAACAATATCAGAATCTCACAGTCGCAGCGGAATAAAATATAATAGTAAATATAGAACTTTACACAAAATGAAATCTATAACTGTTCTATACATCATATCATCAGAGTATCTCATACCCCCAATATTTACCAGTCAGGCAAATCCATACAATCATAGCAGCGGATATATATACAAATATGGATAATACGTCTCGGACTCCAGCTCCTCTTATGCTCCATAGCAACCTATCCTGAACAAATAATACTCGGTCTGACCCGAGCATTATAATGAAATAACGCCCGAGTCAGTCTGGAATACCAGCTGATAATAATGCATCCAAATTGATTATTAAAGTTTCAAAATCCTTTTGAAAGCAAAAGCATCTCGTAAGACCACGCCACAAATAAACATGTCGGGTTTTTACCGTACGTTAGCCAAAACACTTTCTATAGAAATCTTCTGATATTATAATATGGTCTATTTACAAATACTTATAAAATAGCCGAAATCGTTACATCTATTAAATTCCAGCTACTAGCCACAGAGTGGGTAATACAAACAAAACTCGTACAAGGCTCGTAGGGAGAATGGATTTCCAACAATGACTAAGCACTGGGGTACCGTCTGTCATAGTGCGGGGACTAGATCACCGTACCGAGGACCGCTCCCGATCCCCTGCAACACAAGGCCGGACCCATCCTTTACTGGAAAGTTCCGGATAAGATCACCCCACGGTTGGGATCTGCAACCACCCACTAAGCCGAAATAAAAGGGACATCTAGACAGGGATGACCTTACTCTCCAGTGGGGGCTACCCACGAAGCCTTGCTGCATATCCCCTGATTTTCAGTCATTCCCATTTGATGAGGCTTGAGGCTAAGCGTTACCTTTATAACGTTTCACTTAGAATGCCCATCGCTCACCTGACGATGTTCCGAAAGCATTCGTCCATAAAAGTCCGTCCTGGGTTCGAACGGAACCGAAGGCACTATTCCTACTACATCCATTTTGGAAATATCCTCAGGATTAGTAGCGACTAGCCCTTGCACTTCGCTGCTCCATCTTCGACTCCGAATACGTTTTCCGCGAAACGTACAAACCGAATCGAAGTGGTTTCCGAGAAATAAATCTCGATCCCGGTCTCTTCGAAACGATCAACGCATTTGTCCAATATTGATAGTCGGTGATTTAACTATCAATTAACATTCACAAACATCAATCACACAATAAATAATTTCCACACTATTTATTTGACTCAAATATCTCTTACAAGATATATTTTCAAATTTTCAAAGCTCATTTGAAAACAATTTCCCAGAATTCTTCCTTTTCATGGTAAATCCCATTACTGTTTATTCCCATTGGAAAGATCAAGCTTAAACATTTTGCTTTAAAAACAGTTAAAATACTTTATACTGAAATATACGTTAAAATATGAAAATTTCTTCTATTTATTTACTCAAAATATAATTTCAAAACAATTTCAAAATCGCATTATTTAATAAGATATAAACTGGATTTAAATAAGGGTTTGGTTTACTAAATTTAAAAATGGAGTTTAAAAGAATAATACTAGCCTTTACCAATAACTTAAAACAAATGATTATAAAACAAAGTTTATTAATTTCTTCTTTAAAATAACCATTTCTAAAAAAATACTCTTTAAACAATTTAAGCTTTAACTTTTAATTAAATAAATCTTTTAAAACACTAACTTGGTTTTTCCCGGGGAAACACTTTCCCGTTCAAACATCCCAAAGTGTCCTTCATATAAATCCAACCGATTTATTTCAATTCAATTTATGTTTACAACCTTAATTCCCAATTCCATACTTATCTATATCTTCATTCGAAGTTCAATCTCAATTTCCCATATCTGGAAATTCATTTTGAAATATAGGTGTTAAATCATTCTTAAATAAAATAAATTTAGAGAAATTTTCCAATGAAAAACCATATTTAAATTTTACTTAAATAAAATCCCAATGAAAAACGGCATTTCAAAATATTCTATTTACATTTAAAACTGTTAATTTAAAGTCGGAAGCTTCATTTTAACATATTTTAATTTTCCCGGATAACACTATTCATTATTAAAATAACCCATCGTTATTCTAAACCAAATTGTAATTTCCATAGAATTCATTTCCGGAAAACCACACTTCACATTTGTCAATTGGTAAATTTCCACTGTATTTCAAATCCCAATTTTACCAATTTTACACTTTCCATCCAAATCAGATTTCACATTTTATTCTTTGAAAGTCTATTATTAACAATTCATTTTATTTCGTAAAAACCCAATTTAATCCATTCATAATTAAATTCTGTAATTATAATTTATACAACAATTTCACAGTACAATTTAATTTCAGATTTGTCGATCACAACACATAATCAGGCATCATTATCAATTATAAAATAATTGTTACATTGTGAGGAATCCAGTTGGATTCCTCCAACCTGTTTTCCCTGCATCCACAAATATTAGCACATCACATATATAAATATCAATCCAGACTGATAGCAACAATTATATTCAACCAATCACAGAGATATTCAAATATTAACTATTTAAATTAGCTAGCATCCAGATGTGAGTGAGGATAACTCACTTTGAGTTTCGGCGAGCGTTCGAAATTTTAAATTAAACCGAACGACGTTCGATTTAACCAAAATTTTTACTTGCTCAGAATAATTCCGAAACTGCTCCACTGCATAGTACACGTCCCTGCGATTCCGGTGTCGCCAATTTCGTTGAAATATGACAACGTATGGGTAAGTTACGAATTTTTAAAACAATTTCCTTTTTAATTAAATTTGTAATCACCCAACAACAGGCCGTCATCACGAAACCAATCCCGCCCTTCTTCTTCCCGCTCTAGCACACGACCCAACCGGACTGAACAAACCCATTGCCGATCCTAGGGTTCGAAATCACCCCCCCTGACTCCACGATAAATCGATCGGCTACCACCAAACGGAACTCCTCAACCCCCTCGATACTTGAGCCAAGTGCGGTGCCTCCACGTGCTGTCGTTCTCTCTAGATTTGCACCCAAATGCACCGCCTACTTGAGCAGATTCTGGCCTCCACAGCGCCTTCATTGCGATCTCCACCGTTCAATACGTGGTGCTTACAAAGCTCTTTGATTCTCTATTTGAACGTTCTCGAAATCGTGGCGTGGATGTGGAGATTTTGAGGAAAACAAAACGATCATTTCCGGCCATTAAAATGGTATAAGCGGCGGCCGTAACAAATTGCTAGGGTTAGGGCTAAAACGTGATCTTATAAATGTTAATTAATATTATTTTAATATTATTATCACATTTATCGAACTTTTACAAACGAACTCCAAATCTCATATACCAACAGGCGTTCCTAAGGTTCTTTCCACGTTCCGGACACAATGGAATAAGTTTCGTAAGCTAATTCGATCATACGTGCGAGTTATGGAATTAAACGATCAATTTAAAATTAAATCGGTTAAATCGATTTCCATGCGTTTTGAGCTGCCACGGTCAAACGACAACTCCGATTGCTACGAAAATTGAAATCTGATAATAACTAACTATTACGGATCCAATGGAACTGGTTTCGTCGAATTCTGAGACTGTGCCCCGGAACTCTATTTTGACTCGTCGACTAAATCGGACGATTTTCAAAATTATCGAAATCACTCACAATCTCACTTTTAAAACTTTGTTAACTTAATTATAATTCATATAAAATTCATACCCACATTAGAAATGATACTGATTCAGTTTAAATCAAAATCTGAATATTTGCATTATTATATTATCAATTTCCATTATTAAATTAAGATAAAATTCCAAATTCAACATATCGACTTTTAATTTCATCCAACAGCCCAATATCATAATTTAAATCCAATTAGACCTAAAATAAATTTTAGAATCTAATTTTTATATCTATTTACACTCAGAATCACCAATTATTCCAATTCTGATATTAAATTATTATTATTCAAATTTCAATTTAATTCTCGTATTTGAAATTTTACTAGTCCTATTAACTTAACCAAAATCATTTTATTTCAAAATTCAAATTATAATCCATATTCAACATTTAAAATGAATTATATGTTCAAATTTGGCGACCCAAAATTTCGGGTTGTTACATTTCCTTCTTTCTTTAGAGCGTCAAAGAATGGAATGCATTTATCCGTGGTCTTGGAAATAAATCGACTCAAAGCATTAACTTTCCCATTCAGGCTCTGTAATTCCTTCTTTCTCCTAGGGGCTTTGACTTCTCTCAGAGCGGTGATTTGAGCAAGATTAGCTTCACAATGAAACCTAAAAGTTTCCCGGACTCTACCCCGAATGAACATTTCAAAGGATTATGTTTCATTCCATATTTTCGGAGGACTGCGAACATTTCTGCCAAGTGATCCATATGGTCCACTGCCTTCGTTGATTTCACCAACATATCATCAACGTAAACTTCCATAGTCTGCCAATCTGTGGCTTGAACATAGCATTTACAAGTCTTTGGTAAGTTGTCCCGGCATTCTTCAGTCCAAAGGGCATGACTCTATAGAAGTAAAGACTGACATTGGTGATGAAGCTTGTGTCCTCCTGATCTGGCTCATGCATCATGATCTGGTTATATCTGGAGTAAGCATCCATGAAAGACAACAATTCATGCCCGGCTGTTCCATCCACCAACTGATCAATTCTGGGTAATTGGAAGCAGTCTTTAGGGCAGGCTTTGTTTAAATCTGAAAAGTCGATGCAAACTCTCCACTTTCCATTTGCTTTTTTAACCAGCACCGGACTAGAAACCCAATTTGGATAAGTGGACTCTCTGATGAAATCATTCTCCATGAGCCGATCTACTTCTTCTTTCAATGCTGCTGACCTTTCTGGACCCTGGGTTCTTCTTTTCTGCTTCGCAGGTGTAAATTTCGGATCAATATTCAGAGTGTGTACCGCAATTTCTGGAGATATTCCACACACATTGGCATGAACCCAAGCGAATACATCCAGATTTTCTTTCAGAAATGATATCAAAATATTCTAAAACTTCACACTAAGTTGCGAACCCACATTCAACACCTTGTTTGGATCTTTCGGGTCAACAGGTACTGGCACCGTTACCTCCACTGGCACCACTCTATTCTCTCCTGTACTGGCTTTTCTGGGTTCCATTTCTTTTCGTGCTCCACTATGCTCGCCGGTGCAGGGTCCACCCTGTAATTGCTACAAGGTTGGTTCTTTGATGTGGAGTGGAGCTGCCGCATCTTTTCCCATCTCTCTCCTCCTTGCTTCCCGCAACTCTATCAAATAACATTCTCGCCCAGCATTCTGATCCCCTTTAATAATACCAATGCCATTATCTGCAAGGAACTTCATAGTGAGGCGCCACGGGGTGAGAATTGCCTTGAATGCTGCAAGTGTTGGCCGGCCTAGGAAGGCATTGTAAGCAGAAAAACCTTCAACAATCACAAAAGTCTGTTTTCGAACCACCTTTTTCTGCCCCTCTCCAAGTTCAACAAACATGTCAATAGTTCCAATTGGCTACTTTGGTTCCCTAGTGAACACAGCAATCTTCTGCGATGAAGCTTGAACATCAGCCATCAGAATCTTCATTTGATCGAATGTCTTTTTGAAGAGGATATTGCAAGTGGCGCCGCAATCAACAAGCACTCTTCCTACAATAGCAGGTCCAATGCCTGCAGAGATGACCAAGGGATCCATGGTAGGAGCTTCAACACCCATAGAGTCCCTGGCCCTGAACACAATATCATCATTCAAAGTTCTTTGCTGCTTCAAAGGTGCAGCGTCTTCCAACACAAAAACATTTTCTTCTGCTGGGGCATATTTCAAAGCACGAGCATATCTTTCCATCTCACCCCCGCTTCTGCCTGCCGGGTGAGGACCTCCCGTGATTACATTAATAACAGGCCTTTCTGATTCATGCGCAGTAGTCCTCTCACCCGAGCCAGATGGATGAGCAGGAAGCTGCTGGCCCTTAGTAGATGAAGTTGGGTCATTCCTATTTCTCTTAACATATTGCTGCAAATTGTTCTCTCTAAGCAGTTGTTCAATCAAACTTTTCAAATGGCTACATTCGTTAGTATCATGACCGGGTTGATTATGAAACCGACAAAATCTTCCACTTTGAACAGCCTTTTTCCCAACTCTCAACTCAGGTGGTTTAGGATATTCCACGACATCTTTAGTAGCGAAAAAGATGTTCTCCGGAGTATTAGTTAAAGGGGTGAAATCTAAAGGTTTTAAGAAGCTAGGTTTCTTCACATCCTTCTGTTTCTTCCCACCATTATTCTCCCTTCTCTGACTTACGGATTCCTTTTTGGTAGGAGCAACAGTGTTATTCTTGACCTCTGTCAATGCCACTTTGGCTGGTGCATGAAGGCTCTCCAAGCGCATGAACTTGTCAGCTTTCTTGTAGAATTTCTCAAGCGAGTTTGTCATCTTCAACCATTTCCTAAACTGAATCGATTTGTCGATAGCCCTCATTAAGTAGATCAAGACCATTCGTGGCTCTGCATTGTCCACTTCAACCAAGGCTATGTTGAAGCGGTTCAAGAAAGATCTAATAGATTCTCCAGGATTCTGTTCCAGGCGGGACAGTGACATAATATCCCTCTCCTTTGAAGCATACAACCTAAATTTTTCTTTAAACTTCCGAGTTAAATCGGAGATCTGGTCTACAGATCGGACCGGTAGCTTTGTAAACCAGAGTAGAGCCACTCCTTCCAAGTATACCGGAAAGTACCGGCATTTGATCTCATCCGATGCCCTAGCACCAGTCATGTGCCGGTCATACTTATATAGGAATTGGTTAGGGTCGCTTGTTCCCTTATAAGCCGGGATGGTAGGGGGAACAAACTTCCTTAGGAATTCCGCCTTCAGAATCCTTTTAGTGAACGGAGTTTTGCTTGGAGCGAAACCCCACTCTTTTTCATCTTATTCTCTTTGCATACTTTCTTTCATAATCTGTCGAACCATACCCGAAAGGTATTCCTCGTCGTTTAAAGGCTCTGCGGGACAGACTTCAGCCATTTTCTCGAAAGTTTGCCTGGACAAACGTTCGCGGATTGTCGGCTGTGGCGTTGATCCTCCAACCTGGGAAGGTGCTTCTTCAGTGGGGCTAGCTGCCTTTTGAGGAATATACCTCTCTTTAGGATTATGAACATGATCAGCAAAGTTCTCTTCATTATTCACTGGTAGACGGTTAGCTCCGAGCAAAGCATTCAACCTATCAAGCATTAAAGCGTTCGGGGCTTCCATCTGCTGGTATAACCCAGATACCGCAGCATCCAACTCTGCCCGTGTAATTCCAGCACTTGGAGCTGCTTGACTTGATGAAGGAGAAGCTGCAGTATTTTCATGGACATCACCGGGTCTAGTAGATCTGCGCTTTCTTCCAGGAGCCATTATCTCTGATAGACTTCTGGTTTTGAGAAAGATTCTTTCAACAAACTTTTGCGAAGCAATGATGAAAACACCTGAGTTCAATTCTCAGTGAAAGCACCAAAAATGTTAACGCTAAAATTGAACGCTAACACCCCGGTGTCTAGTAGAGAAAAAGCGAAAGCACCACCTGTCAATATGGGAATTAGAAGTAAGTAGAAAAGTCATACAAAAAACAGTAAAGAGACAACAGTTTTATAGTGGTTCGGCTTCAAGTTAAGCTTACATCCGCTTTAATCTCCTTTATTGCTGATTCAATTACAACTTTTACAACAATCTCCAATTACAAATCACTTAGACAAATAGCTTGAACTCCGATGTAGGAGAATTCTTCAAATTCATGTTGAAGGTATTAGATCTCTTCTTGAAGTTTGTTGAAGTATCTTTCGTGTTTGAAGTGTCGGATAAGTCGACAAATCAGCAGAGTATAGGCGTTCCAGAAATGAGCCAAAAGTCCCCCCTTCGGTGGAGTAGGCATGGTATTTATAGGAGATTTCCGGAGTAAGTCATAGGTCATGGGCGACTTAGGGCTAGGTCGTAGGTCGTGAGCGACCTAGGGGTCAGATTGGCCATGTTCTAGGTCATGGGCGACCTAGGTAGTAGCAGGAGAGGGAGTGGCGACCTAAGTCACTATGACATAAAGAGGGTTGCCTTGGTCTGCTTAGGTTGTGCGCGACCTAACAGAGGATGAGTGATGTAGCTTAGGTCGGGGGCAACCTAATGGAAGAGGTCATGTTTGCTAGTAGAAGGTACTAGGTCGCAACTTGTTAATTCGCTAACTCATTAGCTCGCTGACTCGCTTCATGCTTTAGGTCGCTAGCTCGCTTCATGCTTTAGGTTGCTAGGTTGCGTAATGCTTTAGGTCGCTAGGTCGCTTAATGCTGTAGGTCGCTTAATGCTTTAGGTCGCTAGGTCATCATTTGCTGTAGGTCGTTGAGTCTTGCTCCCTTAGGTCGCTGGGTTCTTTAAACTGTTAGGTCGCTAAGTCATGGAAAAAAGGAGTTAACACCTGATATGCACACACATTTGTAAAATACACACAGACATGCCAAATTACATATTTAAACCATTACAGGTCACTCTTCAAAGATCATGCAGATGTAACAAGTGTAACAATTTAGAAAGGAGAGTTTGTTCACCTTGGGTTGGGAGGAAACAGAGACACCACCCTTTTGTTTTCAGGTTTCCTGAACTTGAATTTAGACTTGAATACAATTTGCTATTTGTTACAGGTTGAATGCTGTCTCTAATCTACTTCCAGGTTGACAGCTTGAAAACTGTATGATCCTTATTACTGTTTTTCTAATTTGTTTTCAGATGTTGAGATTTCTTTTCTAGATTTCCTTTTTGGTTTGTGCTTTGTTTCCCAGATTTTCAACTTGCTTTGGATTTGAAACTGTTTTGAATTTCTTTTGAATTTTCTTTTTCAGGTTTTTGGTTTTGTATTCCAGTTTGAAGCTTTGTTTCTGGTTTGTTTCTTTTTTTTAAGATTTGAATATGAAAGAAGAATTTTAATGTTTACTCCTTTGCATGTTATTTACACTTTAACTTAAAAGAAAATGAGTTCAAATGCCACTTGTTGTCTTTTTGCTTTCATTTGTTAATTATTTTAATTATTAGTTATTTTAACACTTGTTAAAAATAACAATTTTATGTTTTAGACCTTCTCTTGAATTGTTTTAAACTTTTGTTTTTAAACCTTATTTCATTTTTTATTTACAAGTCATGATTATTTTCAAAAGATAATTTTAACTGCTTATACTTATATATTCTTTTACATTTGTATTTTTTGTATTAATTATTGTATATATATATATATATATAATTTTGATTTCATCACATGTAACTTTTAAAAGAAAATGTTTATAAATTCACACATGTCTTCTCTTATTATAAAATCTAGTTTTTTAACAACATTCAAAATCTTTACTATATTTTAAACATTTCAAATACTATTTTGAATATAACTTTATGTTATATTTCTTATTTAAATAAATACATCTCTTTATTAATCATTTATATAATCTTTTTAAAGCAAAAGATGGTTTTACAATTTAACTTCTCATGAATAAAAAATTTTATTCTTAATTAACCCTTTTAAAAAATTTAAAATCATATTCAAAACTTCATTTTTAAATTATAATGCATAGTTTAAATAAAATTAGAAACAATTTCTTATTAGCTTAAAAGCAAAAATATGAAATTCAATTTATCTCTAGAATCCAATCTATTTCTCAAAATATTTATTTTTCAATTTTCAAACTCCAAATTCAATCAAAAAACATATCATTATTTATTCTGGAATTTTCCAATTGATTAAAATTTTAAATCTAAAATTTTAAAATTAATTACCAAAATTTCATAATTTAATTCGTAAAGATTAAATTAAATTGTCAAGTTAATCTTGTTCCAAATTCGAGAATGTTACAGTAAGAGTCTCCTACTCGCCACCTAACAAAAAGCGAGAATCCCCCGTCACGTTTCACCTAGATAAGCAAGTCTGGTCCGGGATCGAACAGAACCGATGTCACTTCAAAGAATCCCTTGCAAATCCGGATATTCACAAATCACGTCCGGAATCCCCATCATAAAGGTGATAAAATCTCTATACCGGAGCAACCCGGTGCAGAGACATTCGACAGGTAATCCTTTCATTTTCGAAAATACCCGGTCTTCAACACCGTCTTCAAATGCAATCCCATTTCATCGTATCATTATTCAGAATGGGTTTTATGACAAAAATTCCTCTCCCGGCTAATCCGAATAATGAGTGCTTATTTTTTTAAAATAAGCGTTTAATCAGATTTCAAACAAATCACAACAAAATTTCCACTTGGATCTTTTAAATAAAAGATCCATCACAATCACAAAGGTTCGATGTGGTGTTCAGATATCCACTTGAAATTCGACCCCCGGTCGCATTGAAATTCAAATGTCATTTAAAGGAAAATATTTATAGTCGGTTATTTAATTATCAATCAACATTCACAACAATTACCAGATTTAAATAAATTTCCCAAATTATTTATTTTCAAAATATTTCGCAAGACATATTTCACATTTCAACCATTTGAAGACAAATTTCAAATTACTTTCCACATTTCAACGCTTTGAAAAAACAAATTTCAAATCACTTTTCCTTACACGGAATACATTTCCAATATTTATTTATTTCCACTGAAAATCCGCGAGTTCAAATACTTTAAAATAATTAAATTTACTTACCCAAACATACATACTTGGATATATTTAAAATAAAATCTATTTCTAAACACTTATATGAATATTAGTTATGAAAACATCATACCAATATTTAATATAAAACTTCAAGTCCAAACTAATTTTAAAATAAAATTAGTAGATAAGTTTAAATATTTAAATATTCATTTTCTAAAACAATATCAATTAAAACTTTGAATAATCACCTCTATAATAAATTAAAATAAATCTTTAGTTTAAAGATTTTCAAAATACCCCAAGTAAATAAATTTTCCCAAACATTCTACCTTTATAACTATCTTTACAACTTCAATCTATATTTATAAACTATATTGAAAACATTCTCGGCTTTCCAGGGAAAGTACACCTTCCATTCTAAAATGGTTCTTTCAAATCAATTTATGAATCCTTCTGGATTTATTCTAAATTTAGATTCCAAATCCGTAAATTTCCTTTCACACCTTTAAAAATAAACCAACATTTATTTTTAAATCAAAATTCCCTTCCATCGTGAACTCAAATTCCTAAATATCCACTGATATACGATTTCCAAATGGATTTCCAAATATTCATTTATCAGCACCGAATTAAATTCTAAATTGATTTCCAGATTTATTTTCAAATACAAAATCAATTTCCAAAATTGATTTCTAAATTTATTTCAACGCCAAATTTATTATCTTTTAAAGCAAATTCCTTCTATAAATTTATTCAATTTTCTAAAATCAATTTACTATAAAATTTTTACTGATTTCAAAAATCAAATTTTTATTTATTTCTGGTATCCTACGATACTAAAAATATATTTCGCTAAATTTTTAGCCTTCAATAGATTCAATCACAAATGGTCACACAAAGATTATAAATAATCAACACACAATATTCGAAACAAATTAAATATTTGAGGAATCCAGTTGGATCCCTCCAACCTGTTTTCCCTGCATCCACAGTTGTTAGCACAACAATTAAGTACAAATTCCACTTTAAGGTGGAATATCGCGGTATATGGGATTTATAAAATATCATCGCTATTATGTGGCGCATAGGGTCTCATCCGCTATATAATGCTGGAAATCAACTCCAAATACATATATAATACCAATTCCACTTCAAGATGGAATATCGCGGTATATTGGTTCAAATATAATATCATCCGCTATTATGGGGCGCATAGGGTCTAAACTAATATAACTGATAATAAATCAATCATCCAAGCCACGGTCAGTAATTAAATTTAACTATCACAATTTAACCATCAATCAATAAATGAAATTTTCAATTATTTTTCTGAGTGAGAAGATCTCACCTTTTATTTTAGTGTTTGCAATCCATTCCAGACCAGCTTGTTTCTTTCCAGATTTTGACCTTGAATAAACATTTATATGGTTTATTAATCTTTGAATTAATCAACAATTGATTACCATTTTAATAACTTAATTAACTAACTATTTAATTTAAACCAATTTTCCCTTGATAATTTTAGCAACTAAAATAATTTAATCAGTTAATTTTGAATGAGTTAATCACCATAATATACTATTTTTATAAGATAATCTATATAAACCGAAAGTCCAATTTTAATATAAATGTTCAAATCAAAATGTTTTAAAATTCCTGTTTCAAACCTATATAGTTTCCAGTAAATAATTTTTCTGGTTTTAACTTACACATTAAATTCAAATAAATAAAATTCTTTTAACCCAAATGAAAGTACATATTAATTTTAAACAGAATTTTTTTGAATAACTTATTGTACAATTTTCTTCTTTCTGCTTCTGTATATATATATACCTGTCTACAAAACGGTTTTCTATTTTAAACTTTATATAAATTTAATTACTTTTATCTACACATATATTCATTAAATCAAAATTGTAACCGAAGAGTAAAAATAAATATCAAAATTACTTAATACCTTACTAAAGCGACAAATACTGAAGGCTTGACGACCTTGGCCATGAACGATGGTCATTCCTTCCTCCCCATGGCGTCAAAGACCACGATGACTCCCCTCAAGTACCAACAGGCCCCACATCCTCTCGTACACAGTAGGCCGAGCCACCCAAACTCACGATGCGTGCACCATTGATCGAATGAGATGACTTCGTTCCCCCATCTCGTGACTCAACGGTGCCTTTAAATTGAACTCGCATGATTTGATTCGACTTCGACAAAAATTTAAGGCCGGCTCGAGGAACGAAAACAGAAGTGGCATTGATTTGATTTTTGAATCGTTTTGAACGATAGAAGAAAAGGAAGCTCGATTGAATTAGGAAGAGGAGACAGGGATTTGCGATTTTTTTTTACTACAGCCATTTTTTTCTTTTCGCCATGATTTTGATTTCTTTTGAACGAGATAGGTATATTTTAAAAGAAAGAACAGAGGGAACAGGAAAAGATGTTTGCGTGCTTCAACCAGTTGGCTACAGCGAATGAAATGAAAGGTAAAAAGTGTTGGTGTGACATTATTCCAGCTGAAGGCTGACTATTATTAATGTTCAATTTAAATTCAAACTCAAATCGTTCGATAAATGCAACTTAAAAACATGACCTCCTATCGAGGCATGTCGCCCGATGTCTATAATGTTATATCCCTATTCCGAACGCAATGGAAAGGTTCCGAGTCCATATTTGATTGTATGGAGAAGATAGCTTTTTAGACCAGTTAAAATATCGAATTTTCAATTTAAATTTCAGCACGTTTGCTTATCGTATGGCCACACGATCACTCTAAACACTACGAAAATTGAAATCCGATAATAATACAATATTACAGATCCAATGGAACTGGTTTCGCCAAATTCTGAGACTGTGCCTCAGAAGGCTATTTTTAAATATCGATTTAAACGATAAAATTTCAAAACTGAACAAATCACTTTCAAATTAAATTCTGAAGCTTCCATTATCTTCAGTACTATCAATATGAATTTTCTGAGCCTTGGAAAATATTTTTAACAAGCTTAAAACTGAAGATTCAAATTTTTACCCTACTTCAATAAATTAAATTCAATAATTTAATTGCCAAATTCATAGTTATATTTGAAATTCGAGCTAAACCATCATTCAAATATTTAAAATTAATTAAATTTTCAAATTTCAATTGTCCAAAATTCAGGGTCGTCACATTGTCCGTTTGAGAATGTAAAATGTTATTTATATAAAATACACAATTTTGCACTTTCGAGGAGTGATAAAGAGATTTAAACGATTTAGCAAAAGTGCGAAGTATGGAACCACACTTTTACTAATTCGATTAATTCTAGGCTCATTAATTGAAATATTTGCTGAAGATTTGCTGTTTGATGATTTTGTTGGGCTTTCGAGCCACTATGCTGGACCTTCGGGTCATATGTTGGACCTTCGGGTTATATGTTGGACCTTCGGGTCAATTAACAGTACTAGACCTTCGAGTCATATGTTGGACCTTCAGGTCATTTATTGGGCGCCAAAATTATGATGACAGTACTTGGTAGTCTTCGGCCATATGATGATGCACGTGCGGCGAGCTTAGGCTCGCCATATGTTGGAATCGATCCACTTTTATGTTGATTTTCTAGTTATCTTATATTGATTTCTAGATTTTGTGAATGCTGATTTTCTAGTTATCCTATATTGATTTCTATATTTTGTGAATGTTTATTTTCTAGTTATCTTATTTTGATTTCTAGATTTTGGAGTATTGCTGTTTTGAATTCAATAATGAATTTGGAAGTTGATTTTGATGATGTTTAATGGGATTTCTTCCTTTAAACTATGTTGATTACTTATGTTGTATAGTCTCAACCGAGATTATAATTTTGTGTATAGTCTCATCCGAGATTATAATTTTGTGTATAGTCTCATTCGAGATTATAATTTTGTATATAGTCTCATCCGAGATTATAATTTTGTGTATTGCTTTTTTGAATTCAATTGTGAATTTGAGAGTTGATTTTGATGGAGTTTAATGAGATTTCTTCATTTAAACTATGTTGATTATTTATGCTTAAGAGTCTCATTCGAGACTATGATTATCTTGCTTTGGTGTGGTTTATGTTGCAACTCATTTCTATGTTTAAATTAGACCGATCCTTTATTATTTTCTTTGAAATAATACTCAAGTCAGACCAAGTTATTTCAGGATAATAGATATCTCTGATTCTGTTGCTGCTTCAGCTTTTGGGATTTCACCTCATCTTTTGTTTAGGCTTCGAGGTGTTGCTTTTGGTGTATTGACTCTCGTCTCATGTATGTTGATGTATATGTATATGTACATTTGGTTCTTGTAAACCATCGAGAGTTGTAACAGGTATCCAGACTTGTCTTCCGCTATATCTAATATTTCTGTTCTGATGTGATTATACGTTTATGTGTTGTTGTTATTATGAGTTGTTCTGAATTTTTCTTAAGCCACAGTAGTTTCGTTTTAGATTTGGATTGAATATATATCGTTGGGAGTAATTTGCACAACACCTATCGATGTAATCAATACTCGTCTAAGGCATAACTTACGGATGGTCGCTTCTAAAAAGCCTTATTCTTTGCAATAGCAGACGTTATTCCTTATAATAACCTTTGTTATTGTGAGTATAGAGGTGGGACGTTACATGTACCATGCTAGTTTTTGCATGTAGGTAACCTCATTATTATTAGTTGCATCATATTGCATTGTTTCCTATGAATGTTATACTGTTTATGCTATTTTAATTTAAGATAAAGAAACCTAGTATATTTCTCTTTCATCAGTATGACTCTCTTTTGGATTATGTAATTATAGGGAAGCAAGAGATTTCTACATGACTTTTTATGCACCTGCATTTGCATTAAGATAATAAACTACTTGCAAAAAAAATCAACACAAAAAGGTATGCAGTAGATTTAGAAATTTGAAATTGATTTATGGTTTTATGCCCCAAATATGGGAGACCACTTGGATTTTTCTTTCTTTCATTGGTATGGGCCCGTAGTGGCAATTTGTAGTCGTTCAAATTGACCCACACAAAAGAGAATGCTTCTGAAATTTTTAATGATATTTGAAAATTAATCAAGTAATAAGTTTAATAACTAATTTGAATTAACAAGTTTTTAAACCTTATGGATCTGGTGACATTTTCTTCCTTGGGAATTTCGAGGATGAAATTCTTTCAAGGGGGAGAATGCAATAACCCAGAATTTCAGTCATTGAATTTTAAATATTTAAATAGTTATATTTTAGAAGTTAATAACTTATATTCATATATAGGGATTACTTGAATATTTGGACTTGCTAATTAAATATTTATTAAATGGCTTTACTAATTTTATTTAGCTCCTTTTAATTAATAAAAACTAGTGATGAATTCAATATGTAAACTTATTTACAAAAATAATAGATCGGAAAAATATTGTTGTTAGATTGAAAAATAAAACAATATTTAAAATTTGCATAATTTTCATTCACGGGCACTATCTCAGATTTTGAAGAAACTGGTGCCATTGGATCTAGAATAATAAATTGTTGTACGCTAACGAGTTTCGTGATTGTTGGATGTCCCATGTGATCGTGCGAGCTCGAAACGCATAATGATTAATTTTAGAAAATTAATATATCATGATTTTATTTTAAAAAGCTAACTTCTATATACGTTGGAATTAGGTACTGAAAGTTGTTTCATTGAGTTTGGAATAAGGATATTAAGCTACGAACGCCAGTGAGCATGCCTTGGTTGGAGTTCGCAAATTTTAGGACATGAATAATGTTAGTTGAGAATCCTATATAAGGACCCATCCCCTTCATTCCCTTGCCCCAAACCAGATAATAAATCCTAGCTACCATTTTCTTTAGAAACAAAAACGTGGGATCTAACGGTCAACGTTGATCAGGCTTTGAGAGGTCGTGTTAGGTGATGGGTTCAACTATGGAGTTGTTCGTATTGATGAGAGAAGCATTTTGGTCGGTTGGATTGAGGCATGGCAGAATGAGGCAGTGCAGGCGTGAGGTTGAACGGCACAATTAGTTTGGCCGTTTTCTCAGCGTTGGCGAAGATAGGAAGGTCATGACCATTGGCAAAGGTTTGCCGAGGTGAGGGCTTTTGTTTGGAGGCGGTGCAGCGGTGTACAGTGGGCGATGGTTTGACGATGTTTGAATTCAAGAAGAGGTAATCTGAGTATATCGCGATTGAGAGGAGATGAAGGTTAACGACCTATTTTGGTTAAGCTAGATTAATTAGCAAGTTAATGATGTAATTAATATTAATTGTATTATTTAATTTTTAAATACTACAAAACCAATGACTTATTCATACAAGTTCCAAATTGAACGTGGGCGAATGCGTTGCACTCGTGGAATCATTATCCACATTTCAGAATTGGATAGGTGGAGTTTGGTTCTTGAAGAACTTCGTGCGAAAATCGAATGCCCATTCGATTTTAGTTTAGAATGGAAAGGCTCAATGGTAACTAAAATTTCTATGAGTTTACTCACCTTTAAATTAGCTATATACTATCTGTGATGCTTGGTAGATTGTTTAGATATTGTTGTTGTTGTTGTTGTTTGATTGATTGTTTGGTTGAAAATTCCGTTTTGAAAAATGGATGACATATTCACTTAATTGCTATGATCCCATACGGTTATACATATTGTCTGTAACCACAGTTTTGTAGGGAATATTTGTAGAGAGACCCTAAGAGTTCTCATCAATAATAATTATTTATTCCTTTATGCTGCTTATATTGATGTTTAGTTGAAATTAATTGCGATATTTTATTGAAATTGTTAAAGTGTCTTTATAGCAATTTTCGTTATAACGTCAATGCAGCGGTCCTGACACGGCCTTCGAAGATCGACACCGAATATGTCACTCATATTCAAATGCCGAAGATCCAAACGCCGAATCTGGCTCGCCGGAGCTTATAACACCATTAAGTATAACAACACAGCGGAAGAAAAAGAATATATAAATATATACAACATTAATACAATAATAGATACAATATTTGATACAATATGATACAACAGGATGATACAGTAGATATCAATACTATCAGAGATATGAGGAATAGCAGCAGAAAGAAATTAGATAACACCAGCAGCGGATAATCTCTCCAATATGGTCTTCGAAAGAGAGAACAACAGTATCGGCAATCTCCATCTCTAAGGCACCGATCCAGAAATAGATCGAATTCCCAATAACGATGCACAAAGATAAGCAAGTGCAGTCCATATCCAAAGACTAAACTAGCTCCATATAATCTACTTAACCTAACTATCTGAAAAACCCAACTTTAGACTGCCCGTGTGGAAAAATTGTAGGCACCCAGAGTTTAGGAAAGAAATAATAAACTCCAGGTCAGCCATGGGACTGGTGTGAGCAACAAAAATAGTTTATCTTTATCAAAAGAAAAACAAAAGATTTTAAAAGAAATCCGCAATGCTTTTTGAAAAATGAAACTATCATAAGGCCTCCCACCACACACACAATGCAAACGCAGAATTGGAGAAGATTTCTCCTTATGATAGTCAAACATGCTTTATACGCAAAATAATTTTCAATTTTATTATTAGTGCATAGTGCAGAAAACATTTTGAAAGTATAATATTAATCTTGCCCACATACGACCAGTATCGTATGCCTACTATTGCTACCATCTAAACAGTGTGGCGCCACCATAAGTAAATAGCGGGTTATACAATTAAAACCGTACAAGGTGCGTATTGTTTTGTTTGGATTTCCAACAAATCGTAAGGCTAAGGAACTTCCTAATTTCCATGGGTACGCCTTTGGCGGGACCTCCCGCGAACCTAACCAGATATTTGCCAACACAAGGCCGGGTTACCTTTGTAACTAGGTAACTACTACTCGAGCATGCCATCCCTGGTCCTTTGGGACCTTTATCCGAGGCGCCTCTAAACCACAAAGCAACAACCACACAGTAAATGAGTTTGAAGCCACCACATAGGTAAATATCTGGGCTCCATACCATGATATTACCCTTTACCAGAAGGGAATGACACACCCTAAAGGGCATGACCCTCATAACCTTGCCGCATCTTTCCTATTTCGACCATTTCCGGGGTGTGAGGTCCTGATGCAGTCTCGTCCACAAAGCTACGCTTTATACAAAAGCCATGCTTTAATCACAAATGATCAACAAATGATCATCAACACACACCAGCACTCAGCATGCCACACTACCAAATTGGGAGTATATCACTGATAACTATCAACTACATATCCTCTGAGCTCGTACGTCACAGAGAAGGGTGTTAAGCTAAGAGAATAAATTCTCTGCGACCAACAGATACGTATTTGAAAGAAATCTGCTTTATATCTCAAAGTATAGTGTCAGACATATAAACATACAAGTCTTTTCTGAGTTCGAACAGAACCGAAGGCACTTCGTCCAATAAAGGAAGAAGCCCTTACAATCCGGGTATTCACAATCCCGATCAGACTTCCCATCACTTAGGGAGAACTCTATACCGGAGCAACTCAGTGCAGAGTCAATCGATAGGTTATCCTAACGTTCTCGAAGACACCCGGTCTTCAACACCGGTCTTCAAATTCTATCCATAACGACGTATCATTATCCAGAATGGGTTATACGACACAAGGTCCTCTCCCGGCTAAACCGAATAATGAGCGCAATATTTAAAAACATATGGATATGGGATTTCGGGTAAGTCACAACTTCTTACCCAAAACCTTTTCTTTTAAATGGTTAAAAAAATTACCATTTTAATCCTTTAAGCAAAAGATTTATTTTACAAAGTTCACCCAGTTTCACAAAGATCCATTTACAGATTTCAAAACAATTTCCGTTTCAATTGGATTAACTAATCCGATCGTTAAGTCGAGGATTTAACTTATAGCTTTCAAGCTGTTTCCAAAGATTTATTCAATCTTAGAAGACCATTTTCATTTTAGACTTAGAATCCTTTTAATACAAATTGGAGATTCATTTCTTAAGTGAAAGCTTTTATTATTTGAAAACAAGTAGTTTTCATTTCTGAAGAATCCAGTTAAATTTGCACGAGTTAAAGCCTTTGAATTAAATTCAAATTCCCAAATAAATATATTTAAAATAGTTTAACCCATGTACATACTTGTATAACATCTTCAATCCCTAGTTTCAAATCATAGAATTCAATTTCAAATCTTGAATTTAAGTTTAAATCAAATTATTTAAACTTCAAGGTGTGATCAAGTTATTCAAAAATAAATTTTATCATTGAAATTCCTTTTCAAAAACTTTTAACTTTAATCCTAATCCATTCCCAAAACTATTTGGATTCAAAATTCAAGTTCAAAATTATTTCAAAATCTGCGACTTAACCAATTTCCACGTGCAATCCTTATTTGTGTGTGTATGGTGTAGTCTAGGTGTTTCACGCAATAGTGCAACATCATCAATTATTACAGATTCAATCATATCAATATTGATAAGCGGTATAACCCACAACGCTTGTCTTCATTCACAGATTCATAGATAAAGTAATATAAATTTATCAATTACAAAGATTCACCATTACGATTCGATGTGGGTTTCGAATAACCAACTGGAATCCGACTCCTTGTCGCATCGAAATTTAAATGATGTTTTACGGGCAAAAAGGGTTTTTACGTACACATAGAAACAAATCACAAGTCATAGCTCAGCACAGAGCAATTTACATCACACAGTAACACAATCACAACAGAAATACCAATCCAGTACACAACATTTGACAATTAACTTAAATTAATCAAATTAAACTCAATTAATTACAATGAGAAATTAATTTCTTAATTACTTGCATAAAGTAATTACACAATTCCATAAATGATTACCATTAATTAACTAGTCTAATTAATTGTTAAAATTAATCACATAAATTAGTTATTTAAATAATCTTAGTTAATGACCTTCATTAACTAAAAATAATTCTTTAATTAATTTGCTAAAGAAATTACTTACATTAATGATTATTAATTAAAATTGATTAACCATCAATAACTCATTAATTAATCCTAATTATCTAATTAATTAAGTGTTAACTGTAACATAATTAGTTCTTAATTACAAATTAATTAATTCCTAATCATTAATTAATTTAAACCTTAATCAATAAATTTAAACCTTATATTTACTAATTAAATTGATGCAAAACATAATTATCCATTCTAATTAACTTAATAGTCAATGAATTACAAATCAATAAGTTTCATTAACTTTAAAGAAAGCTTATTCTTATTAATGATTACAGTTATCACTCACAAATATGTTTGAAAACATTTATTTCGACTTTACTGCTTAAATTTCATTTTTATTTCAAGTTTTAAAATGAATACCAATTTATCTTTTATAAAGTTAAAAACTAATTTTTAAAAAACCTTTAAATTTAACAAACTTTATTTCATTTCAAAATCTAGAATTCAAATTTGGAATTAAATCCAGGTTTAAAACTTTGTTTAAATTCTTTCTTACAATCTCAACTTCCATTTCAAACTCAATTCTTTTGTTTTCACTTAATTGCCTAAAACTTTAGGTTATTAAACAATTTATATTTAAAAAATTTATTCCCAACTAAGTTTAAAACTAATCTGAATTCTTAGTTGACTTAAATTAAAAATTTAGTTCAGACCTTGCTTAAAAATTTAAATTCAAAATTTAATTCTAAATTTCCAAACAGAACAGGTTTTAAAACCTATGCAACACTTCTTCCCGAGCCACTACCACTTGCTTCCAGACCAACTACTAAAACTTCAAGTAAAAACTCGAGACAAAAAAACCTTGCTTCGTCCTAAAATACCCAATTTCCAGATTATCAGGAACTCGTGCACCATGCACGTGCACGGCACCACCGTCACTTCCAATCAACGCTACATCGTCGAGCTAGTCGACAACCATCCCCGCACCAACTCCCAACCCCCAGAAACCCTAATATCCACTCGAAAAAATCGAGTTTAAACCCAAACCTGGAAACATGAGAGCAACCACCACCTCAAACCTGTCATCGCCTCGTTTGCCACGCCCCGACCACCAAAACTCATACAACTTCGGCCAACTACTCGTCAACCTCCCCTCTTCCATCCCCCAGAACCACGTTGAACTCGATGCATTGGGGTAGTCGAACCAACCCAAAAATCAACCTAGTTAAAAACTAGGGTTCTGACCTTCAAACGCTTACCGCCTCCACCACGACCATCAGAGCACCATACCAATATTTTTCCTGCAACCACTAGACCTTGCACCATCTCCAGTAGCGATTCCGACCTCCCTAGATCCCTCGACCACTAGAAAATGATCAAAGACCAATTTCCGGTCATCTCCAAAATGCACACTTAACTCTAAACTAAAATTTATGATCTTCATCTTAAAAATCATGATTTTACAATGCTAATCTGGATATAAAGTCAAAATTTCAAATTTACATGATTGATTTTAACCCATTTTTTATTTTTACAGCCTTCTATAAGATTTTTGAGACAATTTACAAACTAAAATTTCTGGAACTATTTTTATAATTAACATCACACTATCATAATCATTTTTCATTCACAGATCTAAACTTAATCTCTTTCGGATTAGGAGGTATGAATTTTTATTTGGTGTGAACTTGAGACTGCATATTACAGAACAGATTTATGCCTGTACGTTTACATTCATATCACAGACATCCCACATATATATATTCATACCCATACACTAAGCAACCAATCTGCTAAAATCATTCATCACATGCATCCATAACAATAGATTTTTAAAACTGTTTTTAAGTAAAAATGTTTACTCACTGTTGTTTTTCCAGAATGAATAGAGTACTTTTTTTTTGAAATAGGCTTTGAAACTGTTATTTGAAGTCTCCTTCTTGATCTTTGGTTTTGATGAATTCATATTGTTGTTAAAAGTTGAAATTTTGTTTTGAAGTTGAGTTTTGTTAACTTCAATTTTACGTTGAATGATGGACGAAACTGAGATAAGGAAGATTGATGTATAGGAAAGAAGTTTACATGTGATATAATTTTTTGTTTGTACAACAGGGTATATTACTATTTTGTTTTGTACCATACAGGTCAGAGAGATTTTTTTTCTTTGCCTCCATCTTTGACTATGCAGATTTTTCTCTTAACTTTGGTGGCCAAAAATCTTGTTATTTCGGCTGACAAACTTGTGTTAGTGGCTGATAAGATATTGTATGTGCTTAGGGATGATATTATGTACTTGCTTGTTTCCATTTCTGTTTACAGCTAATGATATTATATAAATATTTTCTTTGTTTTCTTGCATGTTGACCTTTCCAGGTTTACTTTTGTATGAAGATGTTTTTTATTATTATTTCCTTTGTCTTGTTTTATTTGTTTGTTTCCTCAAGTCTACATACTTATCTTTATTTTGTTTGAATGTAGTTGATGTATAAATTTTTTTTTGTCTTTAGTCTTGTTGCTTTGCAATATAAATAAAATCCTATAGTTAACATGATATTTGAATTAGTCTAATGTATTCACTTTATATTTTATAATTTATCTTATATATCAGTTTCTATTTCTAATTTAAATATTTATTTTTTAACTTTAATACTTATTATCTTGTATTTCTCTCTATATATATTTATTTTATTATTTTTGTAGTATATTTTATTTGTATTAATACATATTTTTATTTAATGTTTGGAGAAACTCAAATCAATTACCAATTAATTTGACAATTTAATTTTAAAAATTAAATTAATTATCAATTTAAGCTTAGTAAAAATCCGGGATCATTACAGATTCCCCTCTTAAAAAATTTCGTTCCCGAAATTTTCCAGGGAGATAACAACGATAGATGGAAGATAGAGAAATATCTTTCCATATCAAACTAAATATTTATTCTACATTTGGCATACCAAATCAGAATATCGACAATAGATATGAGAAAAAACTCACACAATACTACACAGGATACTCGGGTCATCAAATCTACGAAATATGCAGAGGCACTATTTAGTTCGAAGGGCAACTAACCATTCGTAGAATATATCGAGACCCAAACAATAGATAAACGGGTTTAATTTTCCATAATTCTCAAACACTAGATATGGATTTCAAATTCAGGTTGGAACACCCCCAAAGTATATACCAATTTGTCCCTCTTCGGACTTCGGTCTACACAAGAAATTACAATACAATTTCAAATTTGGTTTTAAACAAAATCGTTTTGTCGATATAATTTAAATTTAGCTTCATATTCTATTAATCAATTTAACTCAATTTAAAATTTCCAATTTATTCAAAATTTTCAATTTCAAATTTCAAATTCATTAAAGTTTAGATCGAAAAGCTGATAAGAAGCCGATGAAGATACGAGTAAGGATTTTGTACAACGATTCGTAGGCCATCACACTGAAACTTCTCCTTGCAGCTGGTACGAAGTAATCAAAGAATTTGGAATCGAATCAAAGGATATTTGACCCAGCGGATATACCAAAATGGATGAAACGGTGAAAAGTTGAATCGATGGATCGAAAATACCCAAGTGCCCAAATCCGTTGATCTCAAGAGATACCAGATTCTAGCTATCTCCAACATGTTGATCGCGCACGATACCGTGTTAAAAGATCTACGATTCTTCTACATTGATCTCGCGCACGAGATTCCGTGAATCTGGTTCAAATCCGTAGATTCGAGCGCACTCGAATAACCAAAAATGGAGAAAGGAGACAACCCTCAACTTCCAATTTTAAAGAGGCACAAAGCACTCAAACAAAAGTTTATTCAAAATCAATCTACCTTACAAGTGACACGACACCGGTATTTATAGAAGTTTACAACTCACTCAATTCAACACAGCAGAACGACCTAACATTCATGCGCATGAATGTTAAGCGACTCAACATTTCCCTGTCCCCTATCTCGTTCTCTTCTTGCACTCATACTCACCATCAGTAGATAGTAAGAGAATTTACTGAGACACTCAAACGGATATCTTATGGATTATTCATTCTAGGGTATATTTCACCCTATCTCTAATAAGCCACCTAATGTGTTATACTCCTGAGCTAAAGTTTAACCTTAGCTCTGATACCACATGTGACGATAAGGATTTTTCGCGTTTGAAAATCGACATCTATACTTTACATCTTACTCGAATGCCGCATATTAGAATGTTCAAATCCGAGTCGTCGGAGCTTATGACACAATTAAGTATAACAATACAACGGAAGAAAAAGAATAATACATTGATGTACAACATTGATACAATATCTGATACAACATATGATACAATAGATATCAATATACATCAAAAATATGATACAATAAAATAGAAGTGGAAAGAAAA
The DNA here is from genome assembly GCA_030765085.1 of Allium cepa. Taxonomy (NCBI): domain Eukaryota; kingdom Viridiplantae; phylum Streptophyta; class Magnoliopsida; order Asparagales; family Amaryllidaceae; genus Allium; species Allium cepa. Next base: position 64,642,898 of record CM060929.1, read on the forward strand.
TAGATAACAATAGCAGCCGAAAAATAACTCTAATAGAGTTTCAACAAAGAACTCCAGCAGCAGCTCGAACCAACATCATGATTCACTATGACAAGCAAGACTGTTGTGCATCCAAAGACTGAACTAGCTCCAGATAATCCACCAAACCTAACTATCAGAAAAACCCAACTCTAGACTGCTCGTGTGGAAAATAGTGAGCACCCAGAGTTTAGGAAAGGAACAATAAACACCGGATCAGTCATGGGACGGGTGTGAGTAACAAAAACAGTTTATCTTTAAAAACAAACAGCAAGATAATTTTAAAGTCAATTCGCAGTGCTTTTCGAAAATGAAACTACCATAAGACCTCCCGCCACACACACAATGCAAACGCAGAATTGGAGGAGATTTCTTCTTATGAAAGTCAGACATACTTGATACGAGAGAATTTCTTTGATATTATTACTATAAGTGTAAAGTGCAGAAAACATTTCGAAAGTATAATATTAATCTTAGCCAACATACGACCATTTTCGTATGCCTACTATAGTTACCATGTTCAATAGCAGGTTACCGCCACATTCCATGGCAGGTTATACAACTAAAACTGTACGGGGCACGTATTGTTTTGTTTGGATTTCCAACAAATGGTCAGGCTAAGGAACTTCCTACTACCACATGGGATCGCCTCTAGCGGGACGTCCCGAGAACTTAACCAGCTCTCTGCCAACACAAGGCCGGGTTACCTCTGTAACTAGGTAACTACTACACGAGCATGCCATCCCCCGGTCCTTTGGGAACTTTATCCGGGGTACCTCTAATCCAACAACATCACACAGTAATAAATGAATGGTGTCCACATAAGTAAGTATCTAGTCTCCATACCATGATACCACCCTTTTCCAGAAGGGAATGACACACCCTAAAGGGAGCGACCCTCATAACCTTGCCGCATCTTTCCTGTTTTGACCATTTCCGGGTTGTTAGGTCCTGATGCAGTCTCGTCCACAAAGCTACGCTTTATACAAAAGTCATGCTTTGATCACCAATGATCAACAAATGATCATCAACACACATCAGCACTCAAGGTGTCACACTACCAAATTGGGAGTATATCACTGATAACCTTCAACTACATAACCTCTGAGCTCGTACGTCTCAGAGAAGGGTGGTAAGATAAGAGAATAAATCCTCCGTCACCATCAGAAATGTATTTGAAAAAATCTGCTTTATATATCAAAGTGTGGTGTCAGATATACAACCATACAAGTTTGTTCTGGGTTCGAACAGAACCGAAGGCACTTCCGAAGAAGCCCTTGCAATTCGGGTATTCACAATCCCGATCGGACTTCCCATCACTTAGGGAATCTCTATACTGGAGCAACTCAGTGCAGAGACAATCGTTAGGTCATGCTATCGTTCTCACAAATATCCGGTCTTCACCACCGGTGTGACGCCCCACCTCATACCCACGCTAGCCAAGAACACTACGGTGTAATGCCGTCAACTAGCACAGAGAATAAGGCAGTTGAGGAGCGACCATCCGTGTAATTGCTTTGTGCGAGCACCGATATGTCAGATAATTTAGTATGCATTTCATTTCAAGAGGAAATCCGACATACCGATACAAACTCAAATCTACCACACAGTGGCTATATATAATCTTCGGAAACAAATATAGAAATAAACATAACACAAATCAGTCACAGACAATTCATGTCACGAAGGCGGAAATAGATATGAACATAACACATGATAGTGCTCATCAGAGTAGTGGTCAAATAAGATCCACAATAAAACAAAAGAATAGTTACAAGTGCAAGACATCAAAATATGTATACACAAGGGTTCTAAATATCAAATGTATACAACCAAAAACTACTAAACTAGAGTAGTTAGCCAAAAGTCAGATGATGGTTCCAGATAGGAAGTCAAGAGGAAGCACCTGTAACATCTCGGTCTGACCCGAGTATTATTTCATAAGAAAATAATAAACGGATCAGTCTAGCGATAAATATCAGATGATGTGATATAGAGTAAGAGATATGGCATAAACGTATAATAACCATAATAGCATACTACTATAAGTATGTAAATGATAATCAACAAGAGATTAATCAATACCACAAGAATCTTCTCAAAGATGGAGAAGGGTATCATACCCAAAACTTGTGTTCACAACAAGTCAACGACACACGAATTCACCAATGCACAATAAATGACATACATATCAATGCCAACTGAAAAAGGTGGTGAAACATAAATTCCAGGAATCATCAATTAGAAATCCAGAAAACACAAGAAAAAGAGGATGGCCAATCCCATAAACTGGACATCGACGAACCTAGAAAGACACGCCCTATGCACAGTCGAACATCGACGCACCTAGAAAGATACGCCCCATGCTCTAACATCGACGCACCTAGAAAGATACGCCCCATGCATAAATAAACATCGATGCACCTAGAAAGATACATCCCATGCATAAATAAACATCGATGCACCTAGAAAGATACACCCCATGTAATGTCTAACATCGATGCACCTAGAAAGATACACCCCATGCAAAGTCGAACATTGACGCATCTAGAACGATATGCCTCATGCATAGACGAACATCGACGCATCTAGAAAGATACGCCCCATGTCCCGACTTATTGAGCCGATTGCTCCACGAAGTAAACAAACATCGATGCACCTAAAAAGGTACACCCCATGCATAAATAAACATCGATGCACCTAAAAAGGTACACCCCATGCATAAATAAACATCGATGCACCTCAAAAGGTACACCCCATGCATAAATAAACATCGACGCTCCTAGAAAGGTACGACCCATGTGTAAACAACACCGTCGCACCAAAATAGGTACGAACCATGCAAGAAATGAGACGAAGCTCAATAAAATGAGGAACAGTCCTCCACATAGACAAAGAGAAATCACACATTGCTCGTCTAAACCATAAAATGATCATCATCGATCATCAAGAAGTGTCAATTACAGTAAGCTAGTAAATATATGAGTTTAGCATCATGTCCCATAACCACTAGCTTAACTTAAATATTTGCGAACAAATTGTAGATCTCCACTAGAAAATTGTCACAAGAGATTCAATCGAATAAGTCCAAGAATTAACCAACGAAGTAAACGCAAGCGTTTCATACCACTTGTTTTACTAAGCCGTTTAATTAGATTTCTCATACGAGTGAGATAAAGGCTTGTATATACTAATAGTTTGGAAAACAGTTTTATAAACGAGTTCGGTATTAAAAATAGAGTTGAAATCATTTTGAGGAAAGAGTTTTGATATTTACTACTAGTATTGAAACCTTTATATTTTTAAAGTGACAAATCACAAAAATGATTGTAGAACAATCAAATCATAAAAATTCACATACGAAGACGTGAATTAATTCCATTAAATCGATATCAAATCCATCAAAATGGATATTTCCAAAAATCCCGATATAAAGACATCAAATTCGATAATAAATGAAAATCAACAAATCGGATAATCACGAATCGATTAAATTTGGAAACCGAGCAAAAATATGCACAAATAGGCACAATAGGCAAATGGGAGCAAATCAGTCGACTGGCCCTCTGTATTCAGTCGACTGAAGCAGAAACATGAAAATTTCATTTCCTACAGTCAGTCGACTGACCTAAAAATCCAGTCGACTGATTGCAGGGAAATAGAGGACCCGAGCCTCTGGAATTTTCCCTCGGAATGCCTATGTGCTACAGCCAGTCGACTGAATTTCAAAACCAGTCGACTGACTGGCACCAAGGCTGTTTTCCAGCCTATGAAATGAAGATGCAATCTTCTCCAAAATGCAATCGGGCGAGCACGGTCACTAGGGGTTTATGCCAATCGACTTCCCGGTCTTATAAGCTCTTCGATGCATCACCAAAAACAAGTTCAAACAACAAAGCTATGATTTTTGAACATTTGAACTCAAAACACTAAAATTTGGAATATTCACAAAACCTATCCAAATCAAAATCAAATACACATGAATAAGTATTAGGAATTCATACCTAACAATCAAAGATAATCATAGACCTAGATGTGAGATTAAAAATCTCACCTTTGAAACCAAATTAATGAAGAAGAAGCTTTTAAAACAAGCTAAGATCAATTCCTCTTCGATAACAACTCAAGAAGCTTCAATCTAAGCTTAAGTCAAATATTTCCAATGTTAGGTTTAGGAATTTCTGAAATGGAATGGAGAAAGATTTGGAGAAGATGAAGAGGATGCTTACCAATGGGTTCTCTTAGAATTTGGAGCTAGAACTTGATTTGCAAAAGAAAACTAGGGTTTTGGAGTTTTAATTTCCCATCTCTCCCACCATTGATGCTTTAAAACTGAAAAGAGGAGAAAGTGAGGGTGAATGGGGAGGAGTGGCTCAGATTTGAATATAAGTTAAACATAGGGCTGAGCCCAAACCCAAACCCAAAGTGAAAAAGTAGCAAAAATCAACTTTCTCCAAACATATCGAAGCTTATACTCAAAAAGGTCGCAAATGGCATTTTAAACTCAATGGGAGTGATCACGAGTCCTAATTCGACCGTATGCAAAAAGTAGCTTTTCGGACTAAAATCCGACGAACGATGAAATATTAAAATAAAATATTTAAATACAAAATTGATAAATATGCGGGTTGTTACAGACTCCCCTCCTTAAAGAAATTGCGTCCTCGCAATACTTAAGAAGAAAATAAAGAGTAACAACCATAAAAGCATATCAACCCAAAATAAATTTGAAATAGGAAGTTTACCATAAAGAACATGAAAGAGTAAGCCCGAACGGGATCGCTCGATGAATTCCCAGGATTCCCAAGGGCAATCCTTAAGATCTGAGAACCATTGAACTTTCTTCAATAACACCGAGCTCAGGAATAAAAAAAAAATCGGAATCCCTAAGACATTTCCGTAGAAGGAAGACGTGAGAAAACATCATGAATAACAGAGAATTGAGCCAGTGCAACGACGTAGTACAAAAATGGTACGCCCGAGAAATAAGGAACTCGAATAATCTAGAACAACGGCATAGTACAATAACGGTACGCCAGGTGATTCAAAGCTCGAATAATTTCGGAACACCGACGTAGTACAAAAACGGTACGTCCAATGAACCGAACACTATAAAAGAACATCGGACGCTAGTCCATAAAAGAAATGAGATATTACTCAATAAAACGAAATATATCAAAACGTCGGATGAACTTGATAAAAAGATAATTTCATTCAGACAACGTCAAAGAATCAACCACTTGTTGCCTACGACAAAGCGCGTTGGCAACACGATTTCCAGAATATCAAGATCATAGGATACCAGGAACTCGAGTCGACATGAAGTTCCTTGTGAGAAAATAAATATTCCAAAGATTTATGATGAGGTGGAGAACAAATTTCTCCCCCAAAAATGATGATGCCAAACTCTAAAAGCGAAAACAATAGCCGCGAGCACTAGATCATGAGTGGCATACCTAGTCTCAATCTTCTTTTAATGATTTAGAAGCACAAGCGATAGTACGTCATCTTTTGCAAGATAACAGCATCCAAACCAATACGATTAGCATTGGTACAAAAGATAAATTCTTGGTTCCCAACGGGAATCACAAGAATAAGATTATCGAAAAGAAAGAATTTCTTTTAAATAGTCTTCTTTTCTGAAAAGTTAAAACTTTCAAAATTACATTTATCTTTATGTAATAATTTTTCTAGAAAAATTTACATTTTTACAATTAAATATATCGTGTCTGTCTGTCACATCAAAGCGTTTAGGAGATTCTTATCGATAACGTTGATCAAGCGCATCGACCAGAATTCTTAAAGCACTCAACGGGCAATACAATCACAAAATCATCTTCTATATGATGAAAATATCTCTTAAAAATTTTGAGAATATTCTTTGTTCGTTTCAAGAACAAAAATCCAGTTATACTTATAAATAAATCTTATGAAAAAGATTTGCAAAATTTTAAATTGCTATTTTAATCCAAAATCAATAAATGCAAAAATGGAGTCATCGAGATATTCGATAGAGTGCTCGATAAGTAAAATGGATGAAATAAGCTGGACAGACTGAATGACATAATAATTCATTCATAGGAATCATAACAAGTGCGGAATGCGGTAAGTGGAATGCTAACTTCCGCAACTCGTAGCAAATGAAAACCGGTGGTAAAGTCAAACTGAAAAGACATTAGCACCACACAAAAGATTACTTAAGTGATAATCCTAAGACAAGCTCAAAATACCGGAAAATTCTCAAACTAAATGAGTGAGAGAAATAACACTTTCCTTATAAGTGGGCTTAAGGAATAAAAATGATGCAACCAAAAATTTGAAATCGGAATTACAAAGAAAACTAGAAATCTGCTTAACAGATAGAAAATGTCGAAGATGAATAGCCCACACGGAAAATAGGATATGGGCTTCATAATGATTAAGCCAATCCTTTCCAAAAATCAATTCCGAAGCCTAAGTATAAATTCGGCTCGGAAAGAAAAATCACATAAAACAATTCCGACATAAATAAAAGGCAAATTAAGCGTTGCGGATCCACCAACCGGATTCGCAATTTTCAAAGAAGTCATCAAGCCCAAAAATGTTTAAAGAAAATGTGACATCCCGAAATTTTTGTCAGTATTATTTTAATAAATATTTAATTTATAATATATGAAATGAACATATAAAAATTTTAGAAGTAATATTTAAGTTGAAAATAGAAATAAATATAAAAACATATATATATATATATATATATATATATATAATAAAACAAACAAAATGTACCTATAAAATAAATAAGAATATATATATATATATGTAAAAGTACAAGATAATAAATATTGAAGTTAAAATAAATATTTAAGTTAAAAATAAGTATGTAAGTTAGAAATATAAATAGATATATATGAGATAAATTAGACAGTATAAAGAAACACATTGGAAATTCTAACAACATAATAACTGTAGAAATTCATTTATATTATAAAATAATAGGACCAAAGCAAAGAAATATATTCAAATATGTAGGCTTGAACAACAAGAAGAAATAAAATCTGCTAGTCTAATAATAAAGCAAAGAAAATATCTTTGTCCTCTATTGTACTAAAAAGATTATAATCACCCTACTTGTATAAATGATATCCCTGTAAACACATCTCTTATATATCAAACTTCATCTCTGTTCGTCCATCAGAATTGAGTACATCTGAAGCAAATACCCTCTCATAACTAAAATAAAAATCTAGCTGAAACAAACAAGCAACAGAAAATATAAATATAAGGCAAATAAATGATAGACATGAAAATGAAACAAGAAACAAAGTACATTCAAATCTGTATACAAATGCGATAAGTATGTACACCTGAAAGAAAGAAAAGAAAACAAAATATATTCAAGTATGATCTGTATGAACACTTGCAGAAAAGTATATATGGATGGGCTTACAAAGGAAGATAAGTGTAGACTTGAGGAAACAAACAATAGTAATTAATGCTAGTATCTCTAGCTTACAAAGCAAGATTTTTCAGCCACCAAAACAAAAAGAAAAGTCTGCTAGTTAAAAGAACAAAAAGGAAATATCTCTGACTTATGTGTACAAAATAATAAAATAAAAAGATACATCACCTTGTAAAACTTCTGTACATATATCAATCTACTTCATCTCTGTTTCGTTCATTGAAGTGTGTAAATTTAAAGTAACCATTATATCCTACTTAAACAATCTTCAATTAAAAATACAATTCAAAGCAATCAATCAGTTCAAGCTTGAGAATCAAGAGGAGATTTTGACTTGCATTTTCATAAGGCTGTTCAATAAAAACAGCTCTGTTCATTTGGAAAAAAAAACAATGTGAGTAACTCTAAAATCTTTTATAAATTATTTCATGTAATAGATATGTGTAGTGATGATGAATATATGGTGTGTATGGATGTTTCTAAGTTTAAAATATAGTTTAAACTTCTCTGTATACATGATATATGTCTGTATGCATATACAGTGGCATCTGTCGACTGTTGTATTCACACATAGAAGAAGAAAAATCTATATCTCCATACCCAAGTAAATTTAAGCTATGATCATATAACAGAATATGATTATAATAAGGTGAATCCATTTTTAAAAACAAAATTGGTAAAACTATTTGTTCATATTTCGAAATTAAGTTTTCCACAGTAGAAACCTGTTTAATCTGGGAATCAGGTGAGTAACTACCTTCCTTAAAACAAAATCTTAAATGAGATTCTAGTTTCAAATAATGAAGGTGCTTGTGTGGATATACTTGTTGGTGGAGTTTTGTATGTATATATATGGATAGATGGACACTGGCTGTTGAGTTTTCTTTTGCTTGCCCTAGTTCAGACTTAGATACTAAGCCAAAGAACCCAACATCTCTAGATATAACTATTGTCAGTACTTAGAGTTTAAACATGATTTGTTTGTTGATTTTAAGATTTAGATTTAAAAATTCATTTAAGTGAAAATAATATAGGAGATTGTCTGGAAACCAAAACTTGAATAGGATAATATGGTTTTGAGTAAAATTTAAGTTTGTTAATTTAGCAATTCAGGGATATAAAATGAAACTCTAATCTAAAAACATGATTTTTAAGATCGAAATCATAATTTTTATATTTAAAATGAAGTAAATATTGGGGTTGCACTGTTTTGGAATACTGGGCAAATTCTGATGGCCATGAACATTAGGATGGTCAGAATTTTGGCTGAAGTTAGGTGAAGTTCAAGGTGATCGGCAAAAATGACAGGAAGGACGATAGTCTTCTGTGGCGTTGGCGGCGATGTGGATTTGTTTGTAAACCTAGGTTAGGTTGAAGTTGGATTTAGGGTCTGTAAATAATCTCAAGGTGATCGAGTTCAACGAAACCAAGTGGAATAGGTTTATAGATGATCGAAGTTGAGGTGGCCGAAGTTTCGACTCATCTGATGGTCGGAGCGCGGGGTCAAAGGGAGTTTGGTCGAAGTTCCTAAAACCTATTTTTTTTTCATCCGAGTACCTTGTTTTTGATATGTAAGTAATGCAAGTGTTTTGATGGTTTGAGTTTGTTGTAATGGCGACGAATGGCGTGTAGGAAGGTTCATTGGTCAACGGAGAGGTCTCCGGTGCAGGTGCATGTGCACGGTGAAGAACTGGAGACTGGTGGTAGATCCGTGCGTGTCTCGAGTAAATGTTCGAGCCAGTAGAACTAGTTCTCGAGGTAAACTCGCGTTGTTAGTGAGAGTACGAGTGTATCAGTTTTAGGTTTAAAAAATTTAACGAAGAAATGAAACGCGGGGAAACTCGGAGGGAAACTCGGAGAAATAGGGATGGTGACCTGGGGATTCAACTCAGGGTAATCCAGAATTAGCCTGGGTCTGTTCAATGTGAAGTTTTTAAAAGTATTAAGTATAAACAAGTTTTACTAAATGCAAGATAAAGGTTTTGATTTTAATTCATAGTAAGGAAATTAAGAAAGGTTAATTAATTTAAGTTTTGGAATTAATAAATTTTCAAATTAATTTAATTAAGGTTAATTTATGGTAAAAATTTGACCAATGTAGAAACTTAATTAAGAATTAATGATTAATAAATTTAGTATGTTTGACGTAAACAATTAGTGGATAACAACTTGGCAATTAAGTTTATTTAATAAAATAATTAAGGGTAATAAAAGAAGATTGATTAATTGATTCATTGTAATTAAGAAGAGATTAATATAATGTTTTGAAATAAATAAGTTAATTAGTCAATGGTCTATTAATCAAGATTTTGGCTAATTCTTAAGTAACAGTCTAATGTATTATAGGTTGATTTAAGCTAATTGTAATATACATTGATGACTTTTGTTGATTGATCTTTCAATATCCAGATCGTGGTGACTATTTGGAGATATTACCCTGTAATACATCTGTTTTAATTGTGCATGATTTATCTGTGATAAATGCTATATGAATAAATGATGGTTAATTAATCAGTAAATTTAAGAATAATTAATTGATGTATAAAATGATTAAGGATTAATTACTTTTAAGAAGCTAAACTAATAACCACAAATTTATTAATTGATAATTGAAGAACAATTAATTTGTGATTAGAGAGTGGCTGATGGATAGGGTAATCTACTTGATTTTATAAAGATTAGATGTGTGAAATTACTAGGCTAGATGGAATATTATGGACCTTCGAATATTTAAAATTTGATCATGGAATAAATATTGGACATATTGAGTAATGAGCTCGTGGAGAAGTACGAGTTACCCCGGGTTTTATCTTTATGGTTAAATTTAGTATTTCAAATTGTATGGGTTTACTCACGCTGGTTTTCCAGCCTGACCCGGGTGTTACTTTGATGTAATGCTCGGGTCAGACCGAGTATTACAGATTTTCAGGCAGGTACGTTCTGGAGCTTAGGAGGAGAGCTGGAGGCAAAATCGGATAGAGTATATCCACTGTATTTATATTATAGTTAATCTGAGGCATGATAATTGTAAATAATCAGTGACTGCATATTATGTGAAACTCTAATGTATAATAAATGTAAGCGACAGTTATAATTTTCTTTTGTAAACTGTTATTATTTATTATATTTTATCCGCTGCGATTGTGAGATGTTTGGTGTTTCTGTTCTTCTTCTTCTATCTCTTTCTTCTTTTTCATAACTATCTGGAATTTTTGGGTTCGAAGATTTCGGGTCGTTACATTTGGTATCAGAGCTAAAGGTTAAGCGAGGACCTTGGCTCTGAGGGTGTACTCATTAAGGATAGGGTCAATAGTACCCTAGAATGAGTTGAGTGTGTATATATATATATATAGATACGAGAGCGTATTTGTTATTTTCTTATATAAGGATTTTAAAATGATTTTATATAAGATTATATTTTGAGATATAAAGCAATATCCCACTCTGATAAATATTAAGGAAATTTATTGTTAAATTATTAGAATTAAATTAAGAAGTAATATACAACCAAACTGAAATTTAATAAAGATAAGTTTGAAATGGATTCAAATTGAAATTGAAATCTTGAATTGGAGAAGTATTTCAGAATAAGATGATAATAGGTGGCTTTAGATATAATAATCTTGGTTATTATCATAAGTGATTGTTGCGTGATGTGTATTATATTGTAAGCAAAAGAAATATTCTAAAGAAGTAAACATTTAAGTAAAGTATGACTTATAAAATTGAAAATACCTAGATTGTGAAATTTTAAATCTAGGTCCATAAATCTGAAAAATTGTTACAAAGTGCTAAAAGAATAAATAAGTATTATTTGAATAAAAGAAACTTGTTGCAAACAATGGTTTGTTTGAAGATTGTGCTTAAATTTAAAACCAAAAGTGGTTTAAAACTTAAGGTATATCTACGTAAGTAAATTGTTATATAAGAGTTGAATTCTTTTAATTAAGCCTAAATTATAGGTTAGGAAGTCCCTCTAGAAATTCAGTCTTTGAGAGAAATGGCTAAGAGTGAAGAATGGAAGGCAAGCCGCAGAGAACGAAGAGCAGCTTCACGTAAGGAACGAGAAATAGCAATTCAGGAGTACGAAAACCGAATTAAGGAAAGAAATGGACCAGGACCTTACGATAATGTCACTTGCTATAGATGTTACAATAAGGGTCATTACGTAGCTACCTGTGGAAAAACAAGGGAGGAATAGAAGGGTACATTCCAACGATTTCGTTCCGAGATATTATGCTTTAAGTGTCATAAGAAGGGACATTTCCTTAATCATTGTCCTGAAGTGAGGAAGGTGAAGCGTAAACAAATGGAACCGGTCAAAGAGTCAACCATTTGCTATCATTGTAAAGGGTTGGGACATATCGCGAGAAATTGTCCCAAGAGACAGAAGAAGAAGATTAAGGTTGTGGAACATCCGGTAGGAAGCGTAGAGGTCATCCAGATTGATGAGAAAGTAGAAATTTTTTGTGGAAAATGCAATAAGTGGGGACATCCTGTTGGAATGTGCATGTTTGGGCTTTACCCATTGAAGGGAAGTCCATAAGAAGGATTCTGATAGTAACGTTAGGACTCTAAAACCTAGGTGGTGGTGTACACATCTTAATTTTGACTTTGTAAGGTTTTTGTTGTGATGAATGGGTGTAACATTGAACTGCTAATGTAAAGTCTATCCATATATGAAATATTTTGTGGTAGTATGATCTAATAAATCACTTCTTTATTTGAGGCGGAATTTGAAATTAATTCAAACTGAAATTTCAATAGTTTGGTTTCAAAATTGAATTTGATTTGAATTAATTGGAATTATGATTGAAAATGGATAAGTTAAAAAAAATTTCAAATGGAAAATTAGAATTGGATAAATTTGAAAATTTGGACATGGAATTACTTTGAATTAAAAATTTGAATAATTGAATTTGTAAATTAAACTTGTTTAAGAACTGGCTTCAAACTAAAAAATAAAATTGAATAATAAATTAAAGTTTTAAATAAAATTGTACTCTTATTTGAACCTTGAAATACATAGGTAAAGATAATATAAAATGGAATTTCGAGAATTGGACTCAAAATTAAATTGTTTAAAAACTTTTAATAAAGGTTAATTTGGTTTAAATGGTTAGACCAACCTTTGAGAATTTAACTCGAATTTATATAATTCGAGATATTTTAAATTCAAGCTTGAGACTGAATTTGGTTTGAATTAATTGGATGGGTGATTGAAAATGTATAAGTTTAAAATTTAAATGGGAAATTAAATTGGATTATATTGAAATGATTTGAATTTGAAATGGGTTCAATTGATAATAATTCAAATTTATTGGAATAATATGAAATTAATGTTAAAATTGAACAGAATAAAAGTTAACTAGAATTTGATTTAAAATTAGGGAAGGAATCAAGATGGATTCAACTTGAATTGGTAATTAATCAAGTCCAATGGAATTTAGAGTATTTGAATTGGAATTGGAATTGGGTCAATTTCAAATGGAGACTTAAATTGAATTAGTTGGGAAAGTGAACTGTTTGACTCTTGACTATTTTCAATATAAATTGTTTTCATATAAACTTATTTTCTAAGCTATTAAGTATATTCAACCTTTCTTTCTTAAAGCCAAATTATTTTATACTTGTCTTACAATTATTTTTGAAGCTATTTAACTATTTTTCAACTGTTTTATAAACTAATTACTATTTTAGAAATAAATTGCTAATTTTCAATTACCTAAAATTTCTGGAACTATTAAACTATTTTCCAACTATTCTATGATTAGTTAACTATTTTATAGCTATTTTGTAAACTAATAATTATTATTATTTTTACTACTCATCTATTTTTCAATCTTCAAGTTATTTTCTAAATATAAACTGGAGAGTTCAAACTGCTATCGATTTAATACCCAATTGAGATAAGAATTAAAGTGACGATTCAATGGAACTAAGGTAATTGTAAATAAGTGAAGGGGAATTTGAGGAAATATGAATAGAAAGGAAACTGATTTGGCTGATAATCAATGGAAATAAATACGTAGAGTGTACGTATATTATTCTATTCGCATAATGATTTGATCCAGATTCAAGCACAGAATTTCGAGATAGTTTATTGATCCGAGTTGGGATTTTTCACTCGATTTTCGACGGCGAACCTGGATATGGATTGTTGATTGGTTATGGATATTCTCTATCATAGTTATGACTATGCAAGGAGAATGACGGTTTCTAATCAAGAAACCAGATCTGAGTCCGCACTAGGAAGTCGGGTGGACGATACTAGTTCGGAAATGAAATTGTGTGATCGAGTGAGCGATCAGATTGGTATAGCGTACGGATGAGAAGTGTACATCGTACAGATTTGAATGAAATCGATATTGAAAGAGTAATCAAATTTGAATATTTGATTTTGAAAAAAAAGGGTTATATATTTTTGTTATATGTAAGATGAAACTTCCCTTGTTAAATCTATTGCCAGAAGGAAAGGATTTTTGAAGGTGTTTTAAAGTATAAAAGGAGTTTTATACAAGTTTGATAGTGATCCAAAGTTATAAAAATTATATATATCTGACTATATATATATATATATATATATATATATATATATATATATATATATATATATATATAAAGGATCTTATAAGGAATTTAGGAAAAGGTTTTGAGCATCTTTGGATTCGGAAAGGTTTTTGATTTTTGGGTAAAATCAATATGAGAATTTGGAAAGCCTAGTTTGAGAATTAGCGATTTTGGAATAATCGATTTTGAATAAATGAGCTTTGAATGAGATCATACTAGGTGTATGATTTGAAGATACTATATGTGTATAGTATAAAATATTTTGATGATGGCTCTGGGGAAAAAGGCGCTCCCCTGAAATGAACTTCTCAGGAGTGCCACCGGGTGGTGCTGCCTTGAGCCCAGCGGGGGTTCTAAAGTTGATCCTGTGAGGAGTCCGGACAAAACTAGTTCCTGAGGATTATTGGGTAGCGTAAGTCGATGGCGTTGATGCCTACAGAGGCATTTGGGTTATGCTGTGAGGACAGCGTAACTCGATGTCGCTGCGATCTACTGTGGGGACCATAGCGAAAATCTTGTGGAGGATGAGTGTCAACGTTCTACACTTGATTTTGCCGGGAAGGCAACGCAACATCGGTAGACTGCGATCTATGGTCAAGTGGAGCGGAGAAGTTTCATTTTTTTTGGCAGCGAAATTCGATGGCGCTGATGCCTACAGTTATATGGGCTTTTGCTGTGATGGCTACGTAACCCCAGTTGTAGCTGCGATCTGTCGTGGGTTCCATGGTGTAATCGTGGGGCGCGGAGGCCTACAGTTATCTGTGGATTTTGTCGGGACGACAACGTAACCATCGGGTTAACTGCGACCATGGATGTGGGTGATGATTTCCAGAGCATTCTCACCAAAGATATTTCCTCCATTTTCAAAAACTGTTTTCAATAATTTCAATAAAATTATTTCCCAAGTATTTTCACTAGGTGTTGAAAACGAGTCTGCTAAGTACTTATAAATTTTCAGTCGTACGCCTGATCAACGTATGACCGAATTTCTGTGAGAATAAGGATGGACTTGTCGAAACATCGAGTTATAAAAGGATTTTTATAAAAACGACTTTGGAATAATATTATATAGATATTTAAAAGGTATTTTAAAATTGATTAAAGAATATTTATCTAATTTTAAGCATTTTCATAAATTCTGACTTCGTTCCTTTTCGAGGACGAAAAGTTTTAAGGAGGGAGGGATGTGACATCTCGAAATTTTTGTCAGTATTATTTTAGTAAATATTTAATTTACAATATATGAAATGAACATATAAAAATTTTAGAAATAATATTTAAGTTGAAAATAGAAACAAATATAAAAACATATATATATATATAATAAAACAAACAAAATGTACCTATAAAATAAATAAGAATATATATATATATATGTAAAAGTACAAGACAATAAATATTGAAGTTAAAATAAATATTTAAGTCAAAAATAAGTATGTAAGTTAGAAATATAAATAGATATATATGAGATAAATTAGACAGTATAAAGAAACACATAGGAAATTCTAACAACATAATAACTGTAGAAATTCATTTATATTATAAAATAATAGGACCAAAGCAAAGAAATATATTCAAATATGTAGGCTTGAACAACAAGAAGAAATAAAATCTGCTAGTCTAATAATAAAGCAAAGAAAATATCTTTGTCCTCTATTGTACTAAAAAGATTATAATCACCCTACTTGTATAAATGATATCCCTGTAAACACATCTCTTATATATCAAACTTCGTCTCTGTTCGTCCATCAGAATTGAGTACATCTGAAGCAAATACCCTCTCATAACTTAAATAAAAATCTAGCTGAAACAAACAAGCAGCATAAAATATAAATATAAGGCAAATAAATGATAGACATGAAAATGAAACAAGAAACAAAGTACATTCAAATCTGTATACAAATGCGATAAGTATGTACACCTGAAAGAAAGAAAAGAAAACAAAATATATTCAAGTATGATCTGTATGAACAATTGCAGAAAAGTATATATGGATGGGCTCACAAAGGCAGATAAGTGTAGACTTGAGGAAACAAACAATAGTAATTAATGCTAGTATCTCTAGCATACAAAGCAAGATTTTGCAGCCACCAAAACAAAAAGAAAAGTCCTCTAGTTAGAAGAACAAAAAGGAAATATCTTTGACTTATGTGTACAAAATAAAAAAATAAAAAGATACATCACCTTGAAAACTTCTGTACATATATCAATCTACTTCATCTCTGTTTCGTTCATTGAAGTGTGTAAATTTAAAGTAACCATTATCTCCTACTTAAACAATCTTCAATTAAAAATACAATTCAAAACAATCAATCAGTTCAAGCTTGAGAATCAAGAGGAGATTTTGAGTTGCATTTTCAC
The DNA here is from genome assembly GCA_030765085.1 of Allium cepa. Lineage (NCBI taxonomy): Eukaryota > Viridiplantae > Streptophyta > Magnoliopsida > Asparagales > Amaryllidaceae > Allium > Allium cepa. The sequence goes on from CM060929.1 coordinate 64,659,288, forward strand.
AAGGTTGTTCAATAAAAAGCAGCTCTGTTCATTTGGAAAAAAAAAACAATGTGAGTAACTCTAAAATCTTTTATCAATTATTTCATGTAATAGATATGTGTAGTGATGATGAATATATGGTGTGTATGGATGTTTCTAAGTTTAAAATATAGTTTAAACTTCTCTGTATACATGATATATGTATGCATGCATATACAGTGGCATCTGTTGACTGTTGTATTCACACATAGAAGAAGAAAAATCTATATCTCCATACCCAAGTAAATTTAAGCTATGATCATATAACAGAATATGATTATAATAAGGTGAATCAATTTTTTAAAAAAAAAATTGGTAAAATTATTTGTTCATGTTTCGAAATTAAGTTTTCCACAGTGGAAACCTGTTTATTCTGGGAATCAGGTGAGTAACTACCTTCCTTAAAACAAAATCTTAAATGAGATTCTAGTTTCAAATAATGAAGGTGCTTGTGTGGATATACTTGTTGGTGGAGTTCTGTATGTTTATATATGGATAGATGGACACTGGCTGTTGAGTTTTCTTTTGCTTGCTCCTAGTTCAGACTTAGATACTAAGCCAAAGAACCCAACATCTCTAGATCTAACTATTGTCAGTACTTAGAGTTTAAACATGATTTGTTTGTTGATTTTAAGATTTAAATTTAAAAATTCATTTATGTGAGAATAAGATAGGAGTTTGTCTGGAAACCAAAACTTGAATAGGACAATATGGTCTTGAGTAAAATTTAAGTTTGTTAATTTAGCAATTCAGGGATATAAAATGAAACTCTAATCTAAAAACACGATTTTTAAGATCGAAATCATAATTTTTATATTTAAAATGAAGTAAATATTGGGGTTGCACTGTTTTGGAATACTGGGCAAATTCTGATGGCCATGAACATTAGGATGGTCGGAATTTTGGCTGAAGTTAGTTGAAGTTCAAGGTGATCGGCAAAAATATCAGGAAGGACGATAGTCTTCTGTGGCATCGGCGGCGATGTGGATTTGTTTGTAAACCTAGGTTAGGTTGAAGTTGGATTTAGGGTCTGTAAATAATCTCAAGGTGATCGAGTTCAACGAAACCAAGTGGAATAGGTTTATAGATGATCGGAGTTGAGGTGGCCGAAGTTTCGACTCATTTGATGGTCGGAGCACGGGGTCGAGGGGAGTTTGGTCGAAGTTCCTAAAACCTGTTTTTTTTTTTTTTCATCCGAGTACCTTGTTTTTGATTTGTAAGTAATGCAAGTGTTTTGATGGTTTGAGTTTGTTGTAATGGCGACGAATGGCGTGTAGGAAGGTTCATCGGTCAACTGAGAGGTCTCCGGTGCAGGTGCATGTGCACGGTGAAGAACTGGAGACTGGTGGTAGATCCGTGCGTGTCTCCAGTAAATGCTCGAGCCAGTGGAACTAGTTCTTGGGGGTAAACTCGCATTGTTAGTGAGAGTACGAATGTATCAGTTTTAGGTTTAAAAAATTTGAGGAAGAAATGAAACGCGGGGAAACTCGGAGGGAAACTCGGAGAAATAGGGATGGTGACCTGGGGATTCAACTCGGGGTAATCCCAAATTAGCTTGGGTCTGTTCAATGTGAAGTTTTTAAAAGTATTACGTATAAACAAGTTTTACTAAACGCAAGATAATGGTTTTTATTTTAATTCATAGTAAGGAAATTAAGAAAGGTTAAGTAATTTAAGATTTGGAATTAATAAATTTTCAAACTAATTTAATTAAGGTTAATTTATGGTAAAAATTTGACCAATGTAGAAATTTAATTAAGAATTAATGATTAATAAATTTAGTAAGTTTGACGTAAACAATTAGTGGATAACAACTTGGCAATTAAGTTTATTTAATAAAATAATTAAGGGTAATAAAAGAAGATTGATTAATTGATTCATTGATAATTAAGAAGAGATTAATATAATGTTTTGAAATAAATAAGTTAATTAGTCAATGATCTATTAATCAAGATTTTGGCTAATTCTTAACTAACAGTCTAATGTATTATAGGTTGATTTAAGCTAATTGTAATATACATTGATGACTTCTGTTGATTGATCTTTGAATATCCGGATCGTGATGACTATTTGGAGATATTACCCTGTAATACATCTGTTTAATTGTGCATGATTTATCTGTGATAAATGCTATATGAATAAATGATGGTTAATTAATCAGTAAATTTAAGCGTAATTAATTGATTTATAAAATGATTAAGGATTAATTACTTTTAAGAAGCGAAACTATTAACCACAAATTTATTAATTGATAATTGAAGAACAATTAATTTGTGATTAGAGAGTGGCTGATGGATAGGGTAATCTACTTGATTTTATAAAGATTGGATGTGTAAAATTACTAGGCTAGATGGAATATTATGGACCTTCGAATATTTAAAATTTGATCATGGAATAAGTATTGGACGTATTGAGTAACAAACTCGTGGAGAAATACGAGTTACCTCGGGTTTTATCTTTATGGTTAAATTTAGTATTTCAAATTGTATGGGTTTACTCACGCTGGTTTTCCAGCCTGAGCCGAGTGTTACTTTGATGTAATGCTCGGGTCAGACCGAGTATTACAGATTTTCAGGCAGGTACGTTCTGGAGCTCAGGAGGCGAGCTGGAGGCAAAATCGGATAGAGTATATCCGCCGTATTTATATGATAGTTAATTTGAGGCATGATAATTGTAAATATTCAATGACTGTATGTTATGTGAAACTCTGATGTATAATAAATGTAACCGACATTTACAATTTTCTTTTGTAAACTATTATTATTTATTATATTTTATCCGCTGCGATTGTGAGATGTTTGGTGTTTCTGTTCTTCTTCTTCTATCTCTTTCTTCTTTTTCATAACTATCTGGAATTTTCGGGTTCGAAGATTTCGGGTCGTTACAAAAAAGAATCACAAGTTCTTTTGATATAAAAATAATGAGATGGTCCAATATCACAAAAAACTCAAATAGGAAGATCACGAAATAAAACAATGTCATCAAGGATCGAATAAAAAGTACCTTGACCACGAGAAGTTCTGTTTGCGCAAAAAATGGGCAAACACCCAATGTCGTACGATTTAGTCGATTTTATGATGTTTTTAGTGATTTGGGTGATTTATGCAAATATATAAAAAGCAGGGACTAAACTGTAAAAGACACACGGATTTATAGTGGTTCGGCCCGAACGTGCCTACGTCCACTTTATATGTTATTCTCCTTTTTTCTTCAGATTACAAGTACAAAGCTTTGATTACAAGTATCTAAAGTTGTTTGAGAGTTCCTTCCAGGCTTGAGCTCTCAAACTTGTCTCCCATTGTTGTACCCCTGCCCCTCTATTTATAGAGTGAGGCTGGGGGCAGGGGTCTTGGATGTTTATAGCTGCTGGTGGGCTTGGGCTGAAGCAATCTGGACTGGCAATTATCTGGTTCGGCGAAGCTTGGTCCGGTCTTGAGTGTGGGGTGCTGGACCGGTAGGACGTTGGTCCGGTGTTAGGAGTGTTGACCGGTTGTAGGAGATGGTCTGGTCCGGTGGAGTGTGGGAAGAAGGTTGGATCGGCATGTGTTTGGTCCGGTGAGGCTTATGCCGAATGAACTTGTGTTGAGAATGCCGGATGGGCACCTATGCTTGAATTGCCGAATAAGGCTTTGCCGAATGAAACCTTAAACTTCTTAACACCGAATGAGCTTTTGCACTTGGGTTATGAATTAAATCTTCGACTTGTATACGCTTACTGGCTGCTTCTTCGTGGTGGAAACGCGCACAACATTGATATTCCAGTTTTGACCAAAAATGGTATAACACTTTGCCCCCCCAAAACATGTCTTGCGGTAGGAAGGCGTGTTTTATAATGCCATGAGCTGGATGTTCGTATCCTGTCAACAACCTATAAAGAGCTTGATAGTTTTATATGGCCCCAAATGACGACCGTTCGGGATCGAGCTATTTGGGATGAAGCGCGGCCGTTCATGGTCAAGCGCCTAACTTCAAATGACAATCGTTCGTGATCAAGTCATTTGAGGTGAAGTGCGACCGTGCGCGGTCAAGCGCATAAATCCGTGCATCGATCGTTCGGGATCGAGTCATCTGCAGTGAAATGTGACCGTTCAACGTCAAGCGCTTTACTTCAAATGACGACCGTTCGGGATCGAGTCATTCGAGGTAAAGTGCGACAGTGCGCGGTCGAGTGGGGACCGTTCAAGGTCAAGCGCTTAACTTCAAATGACGATCGTTCGTGATCGAGTCATTCGAGGTAAAGTGCGACAGTGCGCGGTCAAGTGGTGGTCCTCAAATGACGACCGTACGCGATCAAGCCATTCGAGGTAAGGCGTAACAGTCAGTGATCAGGTGGCGGACCTCAAATGACGACCGTTCGCGATCGAGCCATTTGAGGTAAGGTGAGTTGTGCCGTTCGAGGCGAGTTGTGCCGTTCGGGGCGAGTTTGTGACCGTTCACGGTCGGGTGCCGTTCGAGGCGAGTTGTGACTGTTCGAAGTCGGGTGCCGTTCGAGGCGACTTGTGACTGTTCGAAGTCGGGTGCCGTTCGAGGCAAATTGTGACTGTTCGAAGTCGGGTACCGTTCGAGGCGAATGAGTGTGCCCGGGGGGGGACTTAATATTATCAGTGTTGGAGTCATTGTTTGGGGGAATTTTTCGAATCAAAGACTTCGGCAGTTCGTTGCCATGCAATAGGTGCTCGTGGACCGTTCGCGATCCAACGGGCATACAAGTAAATAATTTTTTCATAGAATTGTAAATGTTAAAGCAATAGTACCTTACAGCAGAAATGTCCAAACAGGAAGAATTCAAATGTTCAAATCGAAACAAAAGCAAAGCAAGGATGTCAAAGTGTAAGTTCCCACTCCGAAGCAGTCAATGATCATTCAGAGCATGCCTGGAGATCGTTCGCGATCTCGTGCATGTGTAAACGATTTAATTGCGTTAGTGGAAGCTTACGACCTGTTCATCGTTATTTTAACCAAGCAATCAATGGATAATCAAATGGTGCCTTGATCCAGGGTCACCTCTAGCTGACGTAGAGGGCGGTCGCTCTTGCTCCACCGCTGGAGTTTGCCTCCTCACGTACTGAAGGAGCATACCGTTCCTGATATGCCCATCTACCTCGTCCTTCAAATGCCTACAATCATTAGTGTTATGACCATTCAATTCATGAAATACACAAAACTTATCTGATTTTCTTTCGTCAGAGGTTGGATCCCTTCGCATTGGTCTACGATACGGAACCTGCCCTTTGGTATCCTGATAAATCCGTTCCAAACTCTCATTCAGCTCTGAATAGGTGGTGAAGCGTGGTTCTCTTCGTAGCCACTTTGTCCTGTCATCATTATCCTCAGCCTTTCTTTTTCCTTTGCTAGTCTCCGCACCCTTTCCAGGTGGGTTTCCGCTCTTGATTACGTAAACGTCATCTTCTTCCTCTCTTTCTGCACTAGCATCTTCCAAACGCAGAAACTTTTCAGCCTCATGATAGAACTCTCCCAGATTCATAGGCGGGTCCTTGGTTAATGAATTCTTGAATTCTGTATTACCAGCTATTCCAGATACAGCCGCCATCATGACCATAGATGGATCTGGTCGATCCATTGATGCTGCCGCCGCATTAAATCGCGTTAGAAAGCTCCTCAAAGCCTCTCCAGTTTTCTGTTTCAAGGTTGCCAAAGTCATCACATTCTTGGGTCTCGCAATATGAACCCTGAATTGCCTCATGAATCTCTCAGTTAAATCTGCCCATGTTCCTATGGAGCCGCTCTCCAGTTGCCTAAACCATAACGCTGCAATGTCCGTCAAATACTGTGGAAAGCACCGGGCCATAACCTCCTCTGATGCCCCCAGCACTTCCATATGTCTCATATACTTCGTTAGATGGACCGTGGGGTCCGTTTTCCCGTATTTATATTATAGTTAATTTGAGGCATGATAATTGTAAATATTCAGTGACTGTATATTATGTGAAACTCTGATGTATAATAAATGTAACCGACATTTACAATTTTCTTTTGTAAACTATTATTATTTATTATATTTTATCCGCTGCGATTGTGAGATGTTTGGTGTTTCTGTTCTTCTTCTTCTATCTCTTTCTTCTTTTTCATAACTATCTGGAATTTTCGGGTTCGAAGATTTCGGGTCGTTACAAAAAAGAATCACAAGTTCTTTTGATATAAAAATAATGAGATGGTCCAATATCACAAAGAACTCAAATAGGAAGATCACGAAATAAAACAATGTCATCAAGGATCGAATAAAAAATACCTTGACCACGAGAAGTTCTGTTTGCGCAAAAAATGGGCAAACACCCAATGTCGTACGATTTAGTCGATTTTATGATGTTTTTAGTGATTTGGGTGATTTATGCAAATATATAAAAAGCAGGGACTAAACTGTAAAAGACACACGGATTTATACTGGTTCGGCCCGAACGTGCCTACGTCCACTTTATATGTTATTCTCCTTTTTTCTTCAGATTACAAGTACAAAGCTTTGATTACAAGTATCTAAAGTTGTTTGAGAGTTCCTTCCAGGCTTGAGCTCTCAAACTTGTCTCCCATTGTTGTACCCCTGCCCCTCTATTTATAGAGTGAGGCTGGGGGTAGGGGTCTTGGATGTTTATAGCTGCTGGTGGGCTTGGGCTGAAACAATCTGGACTGGCAATTATCTGGTTCGGCAAAGCTTGGTCCGGTCTTGAGTGTGGGGTGCTGGACCGGTGGGACGTTGGTCCGGTACCAACCTGGTCCGGTGTTAGGAGTGTTGACCGGTTGTAGGAGATGGTCTGGTCCGGTGGAGTGTGGGGAGAAGGTTGGATCGGCATGTGTTTGGTCCGGTGAGGCTTATGCCGAATGAACTTGTGTTGAGAATGCCAGATGGGCACCTATGCTTGAATTGCCGAATAAGGCTTTGCCGAATGAAACCTTAAACTTCTTAACACCGAATGAGCTTTTGCACTTGGGTTATGAATTAAATCTTCGACTTGTATATGCTTGCTGGCTGCTTCTTCGTGGTGGAAACGCGCACAACATTGATATTCCAGTTTTGACTAAAAATGGGATAACAAGTTCCACTAGGGGCTTGCACTACATTGAGCTTTCCATCCTTCCTTCTTTGAAGTATGGGACATGCAGTTATATGGTGACCCGAATTTTTGCAATAGCGACAATAAAGAGGTTTCGGACACTCCCTTGCATAGTGGTCCGTGGAACCACAATTATAGCATTGTCCACGACTAGAGGTAGGTGCTTTTGCTACCGGGGTTTCTTGCCTCCCTTTCTTGTTGGGAATGGGGCCTTTGAATTTAATTGGCCTCTTCATATTGTCGTTGAAGTTCTGTTTGGCAACCACAACTTCAACATTACTCTCTCTATCGGCCTCTTCAAGACGAAGAGCGATGTCAATAAGCTGATCAAATGAAACATCAAGTTTCAGGAGTAATGGCTTCTTAAGATTCTTATTCAAGCCATAGACAAATCTCTGATTTTTCTTCATCGGGATATTAATATATTCAACCCCGTATTTAGAAAGGGATTCGAAAGATGCGACATAGTCTGTCACAGAAGATTCACCTTGAACAAGGTCTATGAAACGCCATGCTAAAGTTACTTTTTCAGCCTCGGGCACAAATTTCAATTCGAATCTTTCCCGGAATTGCTTCCAAGTAAGATCTGCTTCTACGATTTCAGAAACCAAAAGCTCATATCAATCTAATGCTCTTTCTTGGAGCATGCTAGAAGCCACTTGGACTCGATGTAGATCAATAAGGTTCATGTGAGAAAAGATGCGATCGCATGATTTGAGCCAAGCTTGAATTTCTATAACACTCTCGGATCCCTTGAATGGCCTTCCACCCAAATCGGTATAGTCTCTGCACAAGCGTGCAAAACCAGATCTAGGATGAGGAGGCTCTTGATTGGTTCCGGCTGCTTGAGCGTTCTTTACTAGATCAAGAAGCTGCTGGGCAGACATAAATACTCCATCGTAGGGAGTAGCACTAGATTGACCAGCGCTGGGGCGGCCAGGTCTAACCATTTCTCTTCTTTAAGAAAGAAAGAAAGAAGAATAAAAAGTTATTCTCTAAATAAATATCAAGCAATCTTGATAGATAAAACAAGGGATCATAAAAGAAAGTAGGATAGAACGGTGCGAAGACTCGAATAAATCCTAAGGCACAACTCCTAAGGAAGACTTAGGACATGATCCTTGCTAGATTATTCTACATTGTTCCGATGTTTGGCTCTGATACCAAGCTGTGACGCCCCACCTGTATAACCACGCTAGCCAAGAACACTACGGTGTAATGCCGTCAACTAGCACGGAGAATAAGGCAGTTGAGGAGCGACCATCCGTGTAATTGCTTTGTGCGAGCACCGATATGTCAGATAATTTAGTACGCATTTCATTTCAAGAGGAAATCCGACATACCGATACAAACTCAAAGCTACCACACAGTGGCTATATATAATCTTCGGAAACAAATATAGAAATAAACATAACACAAATCAGTCACAGACAATTCATGTCATGAAGGCGGAAATAGATATGAACATAACACATGATAGTGTTCATCAGAGTAGTGGTCAAATAAGATCCACAATAAAACAAAAGAATAGTTACAAGTGCAAGACATCAAAATATGTATACACCAAGGGTTCTAAATATCAAATGTATACAACCAAAAACTACTAAACTAGAGTAGTTAGCCAAAACTCAGATGATGGTTCCAGATAAGAAGTCAAGAGGAAGCACCTGTAACATCTTGGTCTAACCCGAGTATTATTTCATAAGAAAATAATAAACGGATCAGTCTAGCGATAAATATCAGATGGTGTGATATAGAGTAAGAGAAATGGCATAAACGTATAATAACCATAATAGCATACTACTATAAGTATGTAAATGATAATCAACAAGAGATTAATCAATATCACAAGAATCTTCTCAAAGATGGAAAAGGGTATCATACCCAAAACTTGTGTTCACAACAAGTCAATGACACACGAATTCACCAATGCACAATAAATGACATACATATCAATGCCTACTGAAAAAGGTGGTGAAACATAAATTCCAGGAATCATCAATTAGAAATCCAGAAATCACAAGAAAAAGAGGATGGCCAATCCCATAAACTGGACATCGACGCACCTAGAAAGACACGCCCTATGCACTGTCGAACATTGACGCACCTAGAAAGATACGCCCCATGCTCTAACATCGACGCACCTAGAAAGATACGCCCCATGCTCTAACATCGACGCACGTAGAAAGATACGCCCCATGCATAAATAGACATCGATGCACCTAGAAAGATACACCCCATGTAATGTCTAACATCGATGCACCTAGAAAGATACACCCCATGCAAAGTCGAACATCGACGCATCTAGAAAGATATGCCCCATGCATAGACGAACATCGACGCATCTAGAAAGATACGCCCCATGTCCCGACTTATTGAGCCGATTGCTCCACGAAGTAAACAAACATCGATGCACCTAAAAAGGTACACCCCATGCATAAATAAACATCGATGCACCTAAAAAGGTACACCCCATGCATAAATAAACATCGACGCTCCTAGAAAGGGACGACCCATGTGTAAACAAACATCGTCGCACCAAAATAGGTACGACCCATGAAAGAAATGAGATGAAGCTCAATAAAATGAGGAACAGTCCTCCACATAGACAAAGAGACATCGCACATTGCTAGTCTAAACCATAAAATGATCATCATCGATCATCAAGAAGTGTCAATTACGATAAGCTAGTAAGTATATGAGTTTAGCATCATGTCCCATAACCACTAGCTTAACTTAAATATTTGCGAACAAATTGTAGATCTCCACTAGAAAATTGTCAGAAGAGATTCAATCGAATAAGTCCAAGAATTAACCAACGAAGTAAACACAAGCGTTTCATACCACTTGTTTTACTAAGCCGTTTAATTAGATTTCTCATACGAGTGAGATAAAGGATTGTATATACTAATAGTTTAGAAAACGGTTTTATAAACGAGTTTGGTATTGAAAATAGAGTTGAAATCATTTTGAGGAAAGAGTTTTGATATTTACTACTAGTATTGAAACCTTTATATTTTTAAAGTGACAAATCACAAAAATGATTGTAGAACAATCAAATCATAAAAATTCACATACTAAGACGTGAATTTATTCCATTAAATCGATATCAAATCCTTCAAAATGGATATTCCCAAAAATCCCGATATAAAGACATCAAAGTCGATAATAAATGAAAATCAACAAATCGGATAATCACGAATCGATTAAATTTGGAAACCGAGCAAAAATATGCACAAATAGGCACAATAGGTAAATAGGAGCAAATCAGTCGACTAGCCCTCTGTAGTTAGTCGACTGAAGCAGAAACATGAAAATTTCATTTCCTGCAGTCAGTCGACTGACCTAAAAATCCAGCCGACTGATTGCCAGGAAATAGAGGACCCGAGCCTCTGGAATTTGCCCTCGGAATGCCTATGTGCTACAGCCAGTCGACTGAATTTCAAAACCAATCGACTGACTGGCACCAAGGCTGTTTTCCAGCCTATGAAATGTAGATGCAATCTTCTCCAAAATGCAATCAGGCGAGCACGGTCACTAGGGCTTTATGCCAATCGACTACCCGGTCTTATAAGCTCTTCGATGCATCACCAAAAACAAGTTCAAACAACAGAGCTATGATTTTTGAACATTTGAACTCAAAACACTAAAATTTGGAATATTCACAAAACCTATCCAAATCAAAATCAAATACACATGAATAAGTATTAGGAATTCATACCTAACAATCAAAGATAATCATAGACCTAGATGTGAGATTAAAAATCTCACCTTTGAAACCAAATTAATGAAGAATAAGCTTTTAAAACAAGCTAAGATCAATTCCTCTTCAATAACAACTCAAGAAGCTTCAATCTAAGCTTACAAGTAAAATATTTCCAACGTTAGGTTTAGGAATTTCTGAAATGGAATGGAGAAAGATTTGGAGAAGATGAAGAGGATGCTTACCAATGGGTTCTCTTAGAATTTGGAGCTAGAACTTGATTTGCAAAAGAAAACTAGGGTTTTGGAGTTTTAATTTCCCATCTCTCCCACCATTGATGCTTTAAAACTGAAAAGAGGAGAAAGTGAGGGTGAATGTGGAGGAGTGGCTCAGATTTGAGTACAAGTTAAACATACGGCGGAGCCCAAACCCAAACCCAAAGTGAAAAAGTAGCAAAAATCAACTTTCTCCAAACATATCGAAGCTTATACTCAAAAAGGTCGCAAATGGCATTTTAAACTCAATGGGAGTGGTCCCGAGTCCTAATTCGACCGTATGCAAAAAGCAGCTTTTCGGACTAAAATCCGACGAACGATGAAATATTTAAATAAAATATTTAAATACAAAATCGATAAATATGCGGGTTGTTACAACCGGTCTCCAAATGCTACCCATAACGTCGAATCACATATTCAGAATGGGTTATACGACACAAAGGTCCTCTCCCAATTACACCGAATAGTGAGCGCAATATTTAAAACATATGGATATGGGTTATCAATTAAGTCACAACTTAATAATTCAAAAATTTCTTTCAAATGGATTAAAAAAATTACCATTTTTAAATCTTTTAAACAAAAGATTTATTTCACTAAGTTCACCCATTTTCACAAAGAACCATTTACGGATTTCAAAACAATTTCCATTTCAATTGGATTAACTCGTTTAAAATCTTTAAATTAAAGATTTAACTTATAGATTTCAAACTGTTTCCATAACTTGGAAAATCATTTTCATTTTTAACTTGAAATCCCTTTTAACACAATTTGGAAGTTCACTTCTTATATGAAAGCTTTTATTATTTGAAAACAAATAGTTTCATTTTAGAAAAATCCAATTTTATTTTCACGGGTTAAAACCTTTGAATTTAAATTCAAATTCCCAAATCAATACTTTTTTAAAATATTTTAACCCATATAAACCGGTATAACATCTTTAGTCCCTAGTTTCCAGATCATAGAATTTAATTTTCAAATATTGAATTCAAATTTAAATCAAATTATTTAAATTCCCAAAACTTAAACAAGTTATTCAAAATATATTTCATCTTTGAAATTCTATTTCAAAAGCTTTTCACTTTAAACCCAATCCATTACCAAAACATATGAATTCAAATTGTCTATTTAAAAATCACTTCAAAAATCCGTGACTTAATCGATTTCCTCGTGAAATCCATGTTTGTGTGTGTATAAGTGTGGTCCAGTGATTTAACACAATAGTGCATCATCATTCAATAATCACAGATCAAATCACAGAAATATAGTTGATAAGCGATATGAACTATAACGCTTATCGTCTATTCACAGATTCACAGATAATATGCAGATGTATCATCAATAATTGAATAAATTACACACAGCTCAATCCACAGAACAAAATATCACAGATCAGATATAACAATCAATTCAATGCATCTCATACAATACAATCATTCATAAGCAGGATTAATTGATCATTTAATCCTAATCAATTCAATTTATTTCCAAGTAAATTAATTACTTATGAATTTAATTTTCCAATCCTGATTTATTAATTACAAATCATTTGATAGAAACTAATCTATCAAACATTTTAATCAAATAATTTTTTTTCTCAACTAATCATATTAATTAAACCAACCTTTAAACCAATTACTTAATTAATCAACCTTAATTAATCAAAATATCCAAAAATTAATTACAATAAGTGATTAATTCTTAATTACTTTCATTAAGTAATTACATTTAAGCAATTTATAATTGATTATCTAAATTAATAAATCCAATTAATTATTAACATTAATCACTTTAATCAATACTTAATAATCCTTAGTCAATTATCGTTATTAACTAATAATATTTCTTTAATTACTTACTTAAGAAATTCTTTTAGATTAAATCATTACTAATCATTTCTAATTAATTTAATTTATTAATAAAATAAATCATTCTTTAATTACCTTTTTAATTAAATCATTTTATTTACCTTAGTTATCTCTAAGATAACCCATTATTCTATTAATGACTTAATTAACATTAACATATATTTTTTTTTAAACATTTTACTTTTGGACTTACAATTTGGTTCCATTTTGAATTTAAGTTTAAATCAAATTATTTGCATTTCAGCTTTAAAGATAAATTGATTCATCTAACTTACAAATTTAAGTTAAACTAATTTATTAACTTTCCATCCAATTTTACTTTTAAATTTCATTTTTAAATTCAAGATTTAAAATGAAATGCCAGTTTATCTTTAATAAAGTCTACCACTAAATTTTTAAAACCTTTAAACTCATTTGCTTACATAATATTAGTCTTATAAAGTAAATTTACATGAGTTTAAACCCGATTATTTAAATTCAAATCATTGTATAAAGTATACTTGAACATTTTAAAGTTGTTTGAATACTTTAAATTTTATAAAACTTCATTTATTTCAAAAGTAAATTTGAATTCCATCTACCAAATTCTGATTTTAAACTTATATTAAAATCTGTTTTGAATTCAAGTTTTGTTTAAAACAAAACAGACAGGTTCAGGTTTTAAAACCAGGAACAAACATTAACCCGAGGCCAGACAAAAATGCTTCGAGTCGCGCCCCTTGCCGCTTCGAGCAAAACAACCAAATCCCCGTGCATTTCTTCGAGCCTTCCCCTGTTATTCACGCAACCTTCTTCTTCTTCTTCTTTTTTTCCAAGTTTAATTATAAACTGTCGTGCCTAACCTATCACGCACGTACCCATACCACGTCTCAGAGAAAACCAGAAGCAAGTACGATGTTTACTTAAGCAAATTTCCAAATCCCCGAACATTGCACCATGCACGTGCACGTTGACACGGCGGCGCTCCGGTCATCTGCGAGACCTCCAGTAAGTCGCGAAATGACCCCATACTCGAGAGCAAACCCCAGTTCGATGCGAAATACATGAAATCGAGTGATTTGGCCAAACCTGGAATATCAAAATCCACCACAACCCAATCCTGAAAATTGCGTCGTCCACGAAACCTCGACGACCAGAATTCCATCACCACCAGCCACGGCATCGCCTACCATCCCTCTTGCAATCCCCAGAACCCTATAGCACTCGATACTCCAGGGAAAACGAACAGACCCAAAATATACCACCCAGACAAAATTAGGTTTAGGAACAAAAACCTGTGACCACTGCCTCCACTACCTCTGTTCAACTACCACCCAATTTTGCCATACTCTCCAGTCATCCCACTACCATCAGAGAGAAATCCGGCCTCTAAAATGACTGGGATCACCAGTGATTCTCAAAAAGCCCAAAAACAATCAGCACGGAAATGTACATCCAATTCTTAATTTAAAAATATGATTTCAGTTTTAAAAATCCTAATTTGTTTAAATGTTTGATTCGTCTTCCTGAATCCAGGAATTATAAATTTTGAGTTTTTACAAAACTCAAGTTTTCATATTATCCTTAAGGTTCCAGAGCAGAATCTACTTTATTTAAATTAAATACAAATTCTAAAAATTTGCTTTGTAACAAAACAAACCTATTTTGTTTAGATCCTAAGTCATGACATAAAACAGATCAAGCAGAACTGATTTTTGAAGTAAGATATGAACTCAAGATTTATAAACAGGATGTCTTATAGAGTTTCCAATATGCAGATATTCCATCTCACAACACACAGAGAAAGGATCATATAAAGATTTCCACAAATATTTTTAAGCATTCAAATGTTAACATGCAACGAATTTTAAAATCTTAGTTATTTTAAAAATGTTATTCACAGTTGTTTTTTGAAGAAAGAACAGAGATGTTTTTTTCTCTTGAAACTGCTTTAAATTGCTTTAGAAAACTCCTACCTTGATGCTCTGGTTGTAAATGATTTGTTTTGATGTTTTAAGATGATATCATTTCAGATTCTTTTCTTAGCTTATGGACGAAATGAGATGGGGAAGTTGGTATATAAAAGAAAGGATTACAGGTTAATATAATTTTTATGTACTGGAAATATTTTGTAAAGATTTGGCCAGAGCTTTTTCTATCCTTGTTTTGACTACATGTTACTTTGGTGGCTGATGATAGTGCTAGCATTAATTGCTTTGTACATAAACATTTGTATATTTTCTTCTTTCATTTGTTTACAGGTGATACAAATTGCTATGTATAATATCAAAGATATTTGGTGGCTGCAAATGAAACATCTTTGTGCTAGCATTTAATGCCAAGGTGCATATGTCTTCATGCTTATACTTTATTTGTACAAAGATATTTGATGTCTTGTTTATACTTACCCATTTGTTGTTTCCTTTTGTAAGAGCTCATGCTTATCTTATATTTTTTAATATTAATTTCTTTCTTTCTTTTGTTTCTTGTTTTGTTTCTACATACTTATAGTTTTATTTATTTTGGCCCTGTTACTTTGAAACAAAAATGAATATCCATAATTAATATATTGTAAGAATTGTTGCCAATGTATTTACTTTATACTTGAGTGTATTTGTATCTTTTATTTTCTTGTTTATACTTAACATTCATTTATTTATTAAATACAAATTCAACATTCAAATTTAATTTCTAAGGTCAAATTTAAATTAATTCAAAATTTATTCCAAAAATTTACATTAATTATTAATTTAAATTTGATTCAAAATTCGAGATCGTTACAAATTCCCCTCCTTAAAGAAATTTCGTCCTCGAAATTTGCCAGGCACGAAAACAGCACAGAAATAGATGAAAGATGGATGATGAATGTTTCATTTAGTCAAACTGAATATCTATTCTGTATTTGGCTCACCAAATCAGAATATCAACAGTGGATACAAGAATGAATCTATTTAATACTTCACAACATACTCAGTTCATCAAATCTCCGAAATATGCATGGCACTGGTTAGTTCGATGGATAACTAACCATTCGTAGAAATATCTGGACCCAAAAATAGACAGATATATGTATACAATTTCAAAACTTTTAGTTCAGAATTGAAGTATACCTATTAACCATAGAAATCAAGGCAACCAATTCATCCAAACAAACAATTCTGGCCTATTTGGAGTTTATGTCCCATGCAAATATATCAAATCTTCTTCCTGGATCTGTCAGGAACCGCCAAAGAATTGAAAAGAGATGCTGAACAAAAGAGATTGGTAGGTGGATTCAATCTTCTACAATTTTTCAAACACAAGATATGGATTCCAAACTCAAGTCGGAATATCTCAAAATATATACCAAATTTCCCCTCTTCGGACTTCGATCAACTAGAGAAATTATAATAGAATTTAAATTTTGGTTTTAACCGATATCGTTTTATCGATACAATTCAAATTTATCCCTCATATTCTATTAACCAATTTAACTCAAACTAAAATTTTCAATTTATTCAAAATTTTCAAATTCAAATTTATTCATATTTATTAAGGTTTAAATCAAGAAACTGATAAGAAACCGATGAAGATACAAAGTAAGGATTTTCTACAGCGATTCATAGGGCCACCATCGCACCAAAACTTCTTCTGGAGCTGTTACGAAGCAATCAAAAGAATTTGGGAACGAATCAAAGGAAATTGAGAAGAAAATTGTTTCCACTGTCGTAGGGTATTGACATTTATAGTCTTATTCCCTTGTCCCCTATCTCATTCTCTTCTTGCACTCATACTCACCATTAGTAGATAGTAAGAGAATTTACTGAGACATTCAAACGGATATCTTAGGGATTACTCATTCTAGGGTATACTTCACCCTATCTCTAGTGAGCCACTTAATGTGTTATACTCCTGAGCTAAAGTTTAACCTTAGCTCTTATACCACATGTGACGATAAGGATTTTTTTCGTTTGAAAATCGACATCCATACTTTACATCGTACTCGAATGCTGCAGATTCGAACGTTCAAATCCGAGTCGCCGGAGCTTATGACACAATTAAGTATAACAATACAACAGAAGAAAAAGAATAATACATTGATATACAGCATTGATACAATATTTGATACAACATATGATACAAAAGATACCAATATACATCAAAGATATGATACAATAAAATAGAAGTGGAAAGAAAATAGATAACACTAGCAGCCGAACAAATAACTCTAATAGAGTCTTCAAGAAAGAACTCCAGCAGCAGCTCGAACCAACATCATGATTCACTAAGATAAGCAAGACTTTTGTGCATCCAAAGACTGAACTAGCTCCAGATAATCTACCAAACCTAACTATCTGAAAAACCCAACTCTAGACTGCTCGTGTGGAAAATAGTCAGCACCCAGAGTTTAGGAAAGGAACAGTAAACTCCGGATCAGTCATGGGACTGGTGTGAGTAATAAAAACAGTTTATCTTTAAAAACAAACAGCAAGATAATTTTAAAGTCAATTCGCATTGCTTTTCGAAAATGAAACTACTATAAGACCCCCCGCCACACAGACAATGCAAACGCAGAATTGGAGGAGATTTCTTCTTATGATAGTCAAACATGCTTGATACGAGATAATTTCTTTGATATTTTTACTATAAGTGTAAAGTGCAGATAACATTTCGAAAGTATAATACTAATCTTAGCCAACATACAACCATTATCGTATGCCTACTATAGTTACCATGTTCAATAGCAGGATACCGCCACATTCCATGGCAAGTTATACAACTAAAATCGTACAGGGCGCGTATTGTTTTGTTTGGATTTCCAATAAATGATCAGGCTAAGTAAATTCCTACTGCCACATGGGATCGCCTCTGGCGGAACGTCCCGAGAACTTAACCAGCTCTCTACCAACACAAGGCCGGGTTACCTCTGTAACTAGGTAACTACTACACGAGCATGCCATCCCCCGGTCCTTTGGGACCTTTATTTGAGGTACCTCTAAACCAACAACATCACACAGTAATAAATGTATGGTGTCCACATGAGTAAGTATCTGGCCTCCATACCATGATACCACTCTTTTCCAGAAGGGAATGACAGACCCTAAAGACAGTGACCCTCATAACCTTGCCGCATCTTTCCTGTTTTGACCATTTCCAGGCTGTGAGGTCATGATGCAGTCTCGTCCATAAAGCTACACTTTATACAAAAGTCATGCTTTGATCACAAATGATCAACAAATAATCATCAACACACAGCAGCACTCAGCATGTCACACTAACAGATTGGGAGTATATCACCGATAATCTTTAACTACATAACCTCTGAGCTCGTACGTCTCAGAGAAGGCTGTTAAGCTAAGAGAATAAATCCTCCGTCACCATCAGAAATGTATTTGAAAGAAATCTGCTTTATATCTCAAAGTGTGGTGTCAGACATACAACCATACAAGTCTGTTCTGGGTTCGAACAGAACTGAAGGCACTTCCGAAGAAGCCCTTGCAATCCGGGTATTCACAATCCCGATCGGACTTCCCATCACTTAGGAAATCTCTATACCGGAGCAACTCAGTGTAGAGACAATCGATAGGTCATCCTATCGTTCTCGCAAACATCTGGTCTTCAAATGCTATCCATAATGTCGAATCACATATTCGGAATGGGTTATATGACAGAAAGGTCCTCTCCCGGTTAAACCGAATAGTGAGCGCAATATTTAAAACATATGGATATGGGTTTTCAATTAAGTCACAACTTAATAATTCAAAATTTTCTTTCAAATGGTTTAAACAAATTACCATTTTCAAATCTTTTAAACAAAAGATTTATTTCACTAAGTTCACCCATTTTCACAAAGATCCATTACGAATTTCAAAACAATTTCCATTTCAATTGGATTAACTCGTTTAAAATCTTTAAATTAAAGATTTAACTTATAGCTTTCAAACTTTTTCCATAACTTGGAAAATTATTTTCATTTTTAACTTGAAATCCCTTTTAACATAATTTGGAAGTTCACTTCTTATATGAAAGCTTTTATTATTTGAAAACAAATAGTTTCATTTTAGGAAAATCCAATTTTATTTACAAGGGTTGAAACCTTTGAATTTAAAATCAAATTCCCAAATCAATACTTTTTTAAAATATTTTAACCCATATAAACTGGTATAACATCTTTAGTCCCTAGTTTACAGATCATAGAATTTAATTTTCAAATATTGCATTCAAATTTAAATCAAATTATTTAAACTCCCAAAACTTAATCGAGTTATTCAAAATATATTCATCTTTAAAATTCTATTTCAAAAGCTTTTCACTTTAAACCCAATCCATTTCCAAAACATATGAATTCAAATTGTCTATTTAAAAATCACTTCAAAAATCTATGACTTAATCGATTTCCTCATGTAATCCATATTTTTGTGTGTATAAGTGTGGTCCAGGGATTTAACACAATAGTGCATCATCATTCAATCATCACAGATCAAATCACAGAAATATAGTTGATAAGCGATATAAACTATAACGCTCATCGTCCATTCACAGATTCACATATAATATGCAGATGTATCATCAATAATTGAATAAATTACACACATCTCAACCCACAGAACAAAATATCACAGATCAGATATAACAATCAATTCAATGCATCTCATACAATACAATCATTCATAAGCAGGATTAATTGATCATTTAATCCTAATCAATTCAATTTATTTCCAAGTAAATTAATTACTTATGAATTTAATTGTCCAATCCTGATTTATTAATTACAATTGATTTGATATAAATTAATCTATCAAACATTTTAATTAAATAATTTTTTTTATTAACTAATCATATTAATTAAATTAACCTTTAAACCAATTACTTAATTAATCAACCTTAATTAATAAAAATATCCAAAAATTAATTACAATAAGTGATTAATTCTTAATTACTTTCATTAAGTAATTACATTTAAGCAATTTATAATTGATTATCTAAATTAATTAATCCAATTAATTATTAACATTAATCACTTTAATCAATACTTAATAATCCTTAGTCAATTATCTTTATTAACTAATAATATTTCTTTAATTACTTACTTAAGAAATTCTTTTAAATTAAATCATTACTAATCATTTCTAATTAATTTAATTTATTAATTTATAAATAAAATAAATCATTCTTTAATTACCTTATTAATTAAATCATTTTAATTACCTTAGTTATCTCTAAGATAACCCATTTTTTAATTAATGACTTAATTAACATTAACATATATATTGTTTTAAACATTTTACTTTTGGACTTACAATTTGGTTCCATTTTTTTTTTTTTTTTGAAACTAGGGAAAACCTGGTCAATCACTACCGACATGCGGTTCCTGATCAGTAAACCTAGGGAATATATGGAAGGCCCGCCACAACCACTATTCCAGGCTAGCCAGACCTTTCGGTTGACTTGGTGCAAGAGGCGCGAAAGTGAAACAACCTCCCACGTGAAAGGCATTTCTCCTCCCACACAAGGTGGGACTCGAACCTGAGACCTCCCACTTGGGAGGCGTATCACCCCACCACCGCACCAAGCCCGCGGACAAAACTTTGGGGACAGGGAGACTATGTCGCCCTGACCTTTGGTTAAGCCGGTTTTAAAGTGGCCGTGCACTTATGTCTCATACTTGTGGCCGCTGGGAATCGAACCTGTGCCACCACAACAAGATGCAGCAACTCACCTCATGTCGTAAACCACTTTTGAATTTAAGTTTAAATCAACTTATTTGCATTTCATCTTTAAAGATAAATTGATTCATCTAACTTACAAATTTAAGTTAAACTAATTTATTAACTTTTCATCCAATTTTACTTTTAAATTTCATTTTTAAATTCAAGATTTAAAATGAAATACCAGTTTATCTTTAATAAAGTCTACCATTAAATTTTTAAAACCTTTAAACTGATTTGCTTAAATAATATTAGTCTTATAAAGGAAATTTACAAGAGTTTAAACCCTATTATTTAAATTCAAATCATTGTATAAAGTATACTTGAACATTTTAAAGTTGTTTGAATACTTTAAATTTTATAAAACTTCATTTATTTCAAAGGTAAATTTGAATTCCATCTTCCAAATTCTGTTTTTAAACTTATATTAAAATCTGTTTTGAATTCAAGTTTTGTTTACAACAGAACAGACAGGTTCAGGTTTTAAAACATGGTACAAACATTAATCGAGGCCAGACAAAAATGCTTCGAGTCGCGCCCTTCCCGCTTCGAGCAAAACAACCAAATCCCCGTGCATTTCTTCGAGCCTTCCCCTGTTATTCACGCAACCTTCTTCTTCTTCTTCTTTTTTCCAAGTTTAATCATAAACTACCTTGCCCAACCTATCACACCTACGTACCCAAACCACGTCTCGGAGAAAACCAGAAGCAAGTACGATGTTTACTCGAGCAAATTTCCAAATCCCAGAACATTGCACCGTGCACGTGCACGTTGACACGGCGGCGCTTCGGTCATCGGCGAGACCTCCAACAAGTCGCGAAATGACCCCATACTTGAGAGCAAACCCCAGTTCGATGCGAAATACACGAAATCGAAATTGAGTGATTTGGACAAACTTGGAATATCAAAATCCACCGCAACCCAAACCTGGAAATTGCGTCGTCCACGAAACCTCGACAATCGGAATTCCATCACCACCAGCCACGGCATCGCCTACCATCCCTCTTGCAATCCCCACAACCCTATAGCATTCGACACTCCAGGGAAAACGAATAGACCTAAAATATACCACCTAGAAAAAATTAGGTTTAGGAACAAAAGCCCATGACCATTGCCTCCATCTACCTCTGATCAAATATTACCTAATTTTTCCATACTCTCCAGTCATCCCACTACCATCAGAGAGAAATCCGGCCTCTCAAATGACTAGGTTCACCAGTGATTCCCAAAAAGCCCAAAAACAATCAACACAGAAATGTACATCCAATACTTAATTTAAAAATATGATTTCGGTTTTAAAAATCCTAATTTTGTTTAAATGTTTGATTCATCTTCCTGAATCCAGGAATTATAAATTTTGAGTTTTTACAAAACTCAAGTTTTCATATTATTCTTAAGGTTCCAGAGCAGAATCTACTTTATTTAAATTAAATACAAATTCTAAAAATTTGCTTTGTAACCAAACAAACCTACTTTGTTTAGATCCTAAGTCATGACACAAAATAGATCAAGCAGAATTGATTTTTGAAGTAAGATATGAACTCAAGATTTATAAACAGGATGTCTTACAGAGTTTCCAATATGCAGATATTCCATCTCACAACACACAGAGAAAGGATCATATTAAGATTTACACAAATATTTTTAAGCATTCAAATATTAACATGCAACGAATTTTAAAATCTTAGTTATTTTAAAAATGTTACTCACAGTTGATTTTTGAAGAAAGAACAGAGATGCTTTTTTTTTGAAACTGCTTTGAATTGCTGTTGAAAACTCCTACCTTGATGCTCTGGTTGTAGATGATTTATTTTGATGTTTTAAGATGATATTATTTCAGATTCATTTCTTAGCTTATGGATGAAATGAGATGGGGAAGTTGGTATATAAAAGAAAGGATTACAAGTTAATATAATTTATTATGTACTGGAAATATTTTGTAAAGATTTGGCCAGAGCTTTTTCTATCCTTGTTTTGACTACATGTTACTTCGGTGGCTGATGATAGTGCTAGCATTAATTGCTTTGTACATAAACATTTGTATATTTTTTCTTTCATTTGTTTACAGGTGATACAACTTGCTATGTATAATATCAAAGATTTAGTGGCTACAAATGAAACATCTTTCTGCTAGCATTTAATGCCAAGGTGCATATGTCTTCATGCTTATAGTTTATTTGTACAAAGATATTTGCTGTCTTGTTTATACTTATCCATTTGTTGTTTCCTTTTGTAAGAGCTCATACTTACCTTATATTTTTTTATATTAATTGTTTTCTTTCTTTTGTTTCTTGTTTTGTTTCTACATACTTATAGTTTTATTTATTTTGGCCTTGTTACTTTGAGACAAAAATGAATATCCATAATTAATATATTATAAGAATTGTTGCCAATGTATTTACTTTATACTTGAGTGTATTTGTATCTTTTATTTTCTTGTTTATACTTAACATTCATTTGTTTATTAAATACAAATTCATCATTCAAATTCAATTTCTAAGGTCAAATTTAAATTAATTCAAAATTTATTCCAAAAATTTACATTAATTATTCATTTAAATTTGATTCAAAATTCGAGATCGTTACAAAGGGATTCAAAAAAATAAAAGTTATTTTGAATAACTTAGTAAAGATTTGAAATTTGATTAATTTGATTTAAATTGGAATTCAATATCTGAAATTGAATTCTATATTCAGTATTTATGATATAAAACAATATACAAGTTTATATGTGTTTTGAACCATTTTTAAAATGTTTTTTTGGGAATTTGAATTAACCCAAAGATCTTAACTTGTATAAATGAAATTGATTTTTTTCCGAAATGGAAAATGATTTTGTTTTCAAATTATAAAAGCCTTCATCTGAGAAATGAATTTCCAATTTGTATAAAAGGAATTTCAAGTTTGAATTGAAAACGGTTTTCTAAGTTATAAATGAATAAATATCAGGGAAACGGGTTTTGAAAGCTATGAGAATAATCTTGATTTAAAGATTTAAATGAGTTAATCCAATTGAAACGGAAATTGTTTTGAAACCCGTGAATGGATCTTTGTGAAACTGGGTGAACTTTGTGAAACAGATTTTTTTGTTTAAAGATTTAAAATGGTAATTGGTTTAAACCATTTGAAAGAAAGTTTTGAATTTAAAAGTGTGACTTAATTGAAATCCCGTATCCATATGTTTTTTAAATATTACACTCATTATTCGTTTTAGACGGGAGAGGACCTTATGTCATATAACCTATTCCGAATAATGATACATCGTTATGGATAACATTTGAAGACCGGCGGTGAAGATCGGGTATTTGCGAGATTGATAGGATGGCCTATCGATTGTATCTGCACTAATTAGCTATGGTACAGATATTCCCTAAGTTATGGGTAGTCCGATCGGGATTGTGAATACCCGGATTGCAAGGGCTTCTTCGGAAGTGCCTTCGGTTCTGTTCGAACCCAGAACAGACTTGTATGGTTGTATGTCTGAAACTACACTTTTAGATATAAAGCAGATTTCTTTCAAATACATATCTGTTAGTTCTGGAGAATTTATTCTCTTAGCTTAACACCCTTCTCTGGGACGCACGAGCTCAGAGGTTATGTAGTTGAAGGTTATCAGCGATATACTCCTAATTTGGTAGTGCGACATGCTAAGTGCTGCTGTGTGTTGATGATCATTGGTTGATCATTTGTGATCAAAGCCTGACCTTGTGAAAAACATAGCTTTGTGGACGAGACCTCGTCGAGCCTTACAAACTGGTAATGGTCGAAACAGGAAAGATGCGGCAAGGTTTTGGGGGTAGCTTCCCTAGGGTATGACCATTCCTTCTGGAAAATGGTGGTATCATGGTATGGAGCCGAGATACTTACTCATGTGGACACTATATTTTATTGCTGTGTGATGTTGTTGGTGTTGAGAGCACTCGGATAAAGGTCCCAAAGGACCGAGGGTGGCATATCTGAGGTTTTACTACCCGGGAAGGGGGTAGCCGGCCTTGTTTGGCAGCGAGCCGGGTAGGTTCTCGGGGCGTCCCGCCAGAGGCGTTCCCATGTGGAAATAGGAAGTTCCTTAGCCTGACCATTTGTTGGAAATCCAAACAAAACAATACGAGCCTTTACGATTGCAGTTGTATTACCTGCCACCTCAGGTGGTAGCTATAGCGGGAATAATATAATGGTACTTATGTTGGCTAAGATTAATATTATACTTTCGAAATGTTTCCACTATGCACTAATAATAATATAAAAAGGGTTTTTGCGTAGTAAGCATGTTTGACTATCATAAGGAGAAATCTCCTCCAATTCTGCGTTTGCATGGTGCGTGTGGCGGGAGGCATTATGGTAGTTTCATTTTCCAAAAAGCATTGCGGGTTTCAAATTTAAAATCTTTTGGTTGTTTTTAAAGACAAATTATTTTTGTTTTCTCATACCAGTCCCATGACTGGCCCGGAGTTTATTGTTCCTTTCCAACTCTGAGTGCCCATAATTTTCCACACGTGCAGTCTAGAGTTTGGTTTTTCAGATAGTCAGGCAGTAGATATCGTTTCGGTAGCCTCAGCTTTCTGTTTGATACATTTGGAGTCTTTGGAGTCCGCGGACCAGACTTGCTTAGCTCAGTGAAACGGTGATGGTGGATCAAGCTTGAAGATTTGGAGCTCTAGCTTTGAAGTTTTGGATTGGAGTTGCAGTATTGGAGTCTGTGAAGACTCATCTTATATTGTGTCGTGTTTCGATGTGTTTTGTATATTCCCTGATATTGATGATTATCATTGTATCAAAATTGATGTATTGGATATTGTATTCATGTTGTATCAGTGATATCATCTTTTATTTCCGCTATGTTATTTATCATCTAATGGGTGTTGCAAGCTCCGACGATACGAATTTGATGTTGTTGGTCGGACATCGAGTTTGGGTCGTCACAAGTGGTATCAAAGATAAAGGTTGAGTAAGAATTTTAGCTACGGAGTGTAACACATTAGATGGCTCATTAGAGATAAGGTGAAGTACACCCTAGAATGAGTACAACCAGTGAAACCAAAACCCAAAGTACTTAATCTATTCTCTTTATCTATTGTTATTCTCTAAGATATTTCGTCCGAATGCCTAAATGGGTTTTCTTACTATTCACAGATAGTAAGAATGAGTGGAAGAAGCGGACGAGATAAGGGACAGGGAAGTACCACTTCAGTTGGTCAAAGCCCTGCAATGACAGATATCCAGAGTAGTTCGGTGGGAAACAGTTACATTGGATGAGCCCGCGGATGAATTTACTTGGAGTCGTTTCAAGGAAGTATTCGAACAGCGATATATGCCGTCTACTGGTATCTCTAGAATGTACCAGGAGTTTATGGATTTGAAGCAAGGAAGTTTGTCATTGAGGAATACTTAAACAAATTTATTGAATTATCTCGGTTTGGTCCAGAATTGGTGAATACACCGTTAAAGAAGAATGAAAAGTTTATTCGAGGAATGAACAAGGAGTTTCATGAAAGAATGACTACTCACGTTAAGGAATCTTTTTCTGAATTAATTGATATGGGCTATCGATATGATACTCTGGATAAACAAGAAGTTCTAGAGGATAATGGAAATACAAGTAATATGAATTGGAGAAAAAGGAAGTTTGGTGGAAAGAAACTAAGGAAAGATAAAGGAAAGAAGAATATACAGAAGAAAAAGATAAAGGATGTTACTTGTTTCAACTTCTTGGAGAAAGGCCATTACTTGAACAATTGTAAGAATCCCAGGAAACAAGGAATGAGAGAACCATTTATGGAACCAGAACAGGAATCTAGGGAATGTTGTTACTGCCACAATCCGGGACATAGGATCATGAATTGCCCAGCACTGAAGCAAGTTCAAGCAGCGAGGGCGTATGTAATCAGAGACGATTCTTCAACCTCAAAAGCTGATTAAAGAAATGAAATTTTATAAGGTAACCATCTCATTTACGGTTAGATTGTTTGAATTTGTTCGAAAGGAGAACTACCCATAGTTTTATTTCTCAACAATTCGTAAATGAATTAAATCTTGAATCTGAGATCATAATCGAATCTATTTTTGTCTATTTCATTGGGTTTCGATATAATCTATGAATGGTCAGTTATCCATTTGAACTAAGCAATACCCCTGCATACTTCGTAGATCAGATAACCCAATTATTTCGTAGTTGATTGAGTTTGTTCTCATATCTATTGTTGATCATTCTGATTTGGTGAGCCAAATGCAGAATTGATATCCAGTTTGATTTGGGAAGATATTTCTTTATCTTTCAACTATCTTAGTTATCTCCATGGCAAATTTCGGGGACGAAATTTCTTAAGGGGGGAATCTGTAACGATCCCAATTTAATGACGAATTTAAATTTATAGTTAAATTAAATTTTGGGTTAAATTGTGGATTCTATATTTAGTATTTATGATATAAAACGGTATACAAGTTTATATGGGTTTTAATCCATTTTTAAAATGTTATTTCGAGAATTTTAATTAACCCAAAATCTTAACTTGTATAAATGAAATCGAATTTTTTATGAAATGGAAAACGGTTTGTTTTCAAATGATAAAAGCCTTCATCTGAGAAATGAATTTCCAATTTGTATAAAAGGAATTTCAAGTTTGAATTGAAAATGGTTTTCCAAGTTATAAATGAATAAATATCTGGGAAACGGGTTTTTAAAGCTATGAGATAAATCTTGATTTAAAGATTTAAATGAGTTCATCCAATTGAAAAGGAAATTGTTTTGAAACCCATGAATGGATCTTTGTGAAACTGGGTGAACTTTGTGAAACAAATCTTTTTGTTTAAACATTTGAAATGGTAATTAGTTTAAACCATTTGAAAGAAAGTTTTTAATTTTAAAGTGTGACTTAATTGAAATCCCATATCCATATGTTTTTTTAAATATTACGCTCATTATTCGTTTTAGCCAGGAGAGGACCTTATGTCATATAACCAATTCTGAATAACGATACATCGTTATGGATAGCATTTGAAGACCGGTGGTGAAGATTGGGTATATGCAAGAACGATAGTATGACCTATCGATTGTCTCTGCACTGAGTAGCTACGGTATAGAGATTCCCTAAGTGATGGGAAGTCCGATCGGGATTGTGAATACCCGGATTGCAAGGGCATATTCGGAAGTGCCTTCGGTTCTGTTCGAACCCAGAACATACTTGTATGGTTGTATGACACTAACTTTGAGATATAAAGCAGATTTCTTTCAAATATATGTCTGTTGGTTGCGGAGAATTTATTCTCTTAGCTTAACACCCTTCTCTGAGATGTACGAACTCAAAGGTTATGTAGTTGAAGGTTATCAGCGATATACTCCCAATTTGGTAGTGTGGCATGTTAAGTGCTGTTGTGTGTTGATGATCATTGGTTGATCAATTGTGATCAAAGCCTGACTTTGTGAAAAGCATAGCTTTGTGGACGAGACCACGTCGAGCCTCACAAACCGGTAATGGTTGAAAGAGGAAAGACGCGGCAAGGTTTCAGGGGTAGCTTCCCTAGGGTGTGACCATTCCTTCTGGAAAAGGGTAGTATCATGGTATGGAGCACAGATACTTACTCATGTGGACACTGTATTTTATTACTGTGTGATGTTGTTGGTGTTGAGAGCTCTCGGATAAAGGTCCCAAAGGACCGGGGGTGGCATATCTGAGATTTTACTACCCGGAAGGGGGTAGCCGACCTTGTTTCTCAGAGAGCCGGGTAGGTTCTCAAGGCGTCCCGCCAGAGGCGTTCTCATGTGGCAATAGGAAGTTCCTTAGCCTGACCATTTGTTGGAAATCCAAACAAAACAATACGAGCCTTTACGATTGCAGTTGTATTACCTGCCACCTTAGGTGGTAGCTATAGCAGGCATAATATAATGGTACCTATGCTGGTTATACTTTCAAAATGTTTCCACTATGCACTAATAATAATATAAAAAGGGTTTTTGCGTAGTAAGCATGTTTGACTATCATAAGGAGAAATCTCCTCCAATTCTGCATTTGCATGGTGTGTGTGGCGGGAGGCCTTATGGTAGTTTCATTTTCCTAAAAGCATTGCGGGTTTCAAATTTAAAATCTTTTGATTGTTTTTAAAGACAAACCGTTTTTGTTTGCTCATACCAGTCCCACGACTGACCCGGAGTTTATTGTTCCTTTCCTAAACTCTAGGTGCCCACAATTTTCCACACGGGCGGTCTAGAGTTTGGTTTTTCAAATGGTCAGGTAGTAGATATCGTTTCGGTGGCTTCAGCTTTCTGTTTGATACATTTGGAGTCTTTGGAGTCTACGGACCAGACTTGCTTAGCTAAGTGCAACGGTGATGGTGGATCGAGCTTGAAGTTTTGGAGCTCTAGCTTTGAAGTTTTGGACTGGAGTTGCAGTATTGGAGTTTGTGAAGACTCATCTTATATTGTGTCGTGTTCCACTGTGTTTTGTATATTCTCTGATATTGATGATTACCATTGTATCAAAATTGATGTATTGGATATTGTATTCATGTTGTATCAGTGATATCATCTTTTATTTCCGCTATGTTATTTATCATCTAATGGGTGTTGCAAGCTCCGACGATACGAATTTGATGTTGTTGGTCGGACATTGAGTTTGGGTCGTCACAAGTGGTATCAGAGCTAAAGGTTGAGTAAGAACTTTAGCTACGGAGTGTAACACATTAGATGGCTCATTAGAGATAGGGTGAAGTATACCCTAGAATGAGTACAACCAGTGAAACCAAAACCCAAAGTACTTAATCTATTCTCTTTATCTATTGTTATTCTCTAAGATATTTCGTCCGAATGCCTAAATGGGTTTTCTTACTATTCACAGATAGTAAGAATGAGTGGAAGAAGAGGACGAGATAGGGGACAGGGAAGTACCACTTCAGTTGGTCAAAGCCCTGCAACGACAGATATTTTCATTCGATCTCAATCAAATTTGGCTGATTTATATCAAAGCTTTTCTAGACTTGGTGGAAAACCATTCACTGGCAAAGAATCTGTTATCGTAGCACAAGTATGGATCGGATCGTGCGAACGTATTTTCAAGGGACTAAGGCTAGAAGATGATCAGATGTGATTGATAGCTTCCTGGCAACTCTAGGATGAGGCTTTAGTTCGGTGGGGAACAGTTACATTGGATGAGCCCGCGGATGAATTTACTTGGAGTCGTTTCAAGGAAGTATTCGAACAGCGATATATGCCGTCTACTGGTATCTCTAGAATGTACCAAGAGTTTATGGATTTGAAGCAAGGAAGTTTGTCATTGAGGAATACTTAAACAAATTTATTGAATTATCTCGATTTGGTCCAGAATTGGTGAATACACTATTAAAGAAGAATGAAAAGTTTATTCGGGGAATGAACATGGAGTTTCAGGAAAGGATGACTACTGAATTAAGGAATCTTTTTATGAATTAATTGATAAGGGCTATCGATACGATACTCTGGATAAACAAGAAGTTCAAAGGAGAAAGGAAACACAAATAACCTGAATTGGTGAAAAAGGAAGTTTGGTGGAAAGAAAACAAGGAAAGATAAAGAAAAGAAGAATATACAGAAGAAAAAGATGATGGATGTTACTTGTTTCAACTGCAAGGAGAAAGGCCATTACTTGAAAAATTGTAAGAATCCCAGGAAAAAAGGAATGAGAGAACCATTTATAAGCCAGAACTGGAATCTAAGGAATGTTGTTACCGCCATAAGCCGGGACATAGGATCATGAATTGCCCAGCACTGAAGCAAGTTCAAGCAGCGAGGGCGTATGCAATCAGAGACGATTCTTCAACCTCAAAAGCTGATTAAGGAAATGAAATTTTATAAGGTAACCATCTCTTTTACAATTAGATTGTTCGAATTTGTTCGACAGGAGAACTACCCATAGTTTTATTTCTCAGCAATTCGTAAAAGAATTAAATCTCGAATCTGAGATCATAATCGAATCTATTTTTGTCTATTTCATTGGGTTTCGATATAATCTACGAATGGTTAGTAATCCCTTTGAACTAACCAATACCCCTGTATACTTCGTAGATCAGATAACCCAATTATTTCGTAGTTGATTGAGTTTGTTCTCATATCTATTGTTGATCATTCTGATTTGGTGAGCCAAATGCAGAATTGATATCCAGTTTGATTTGGGAAGATATTTCTTTATCTTTCAACTATCTTAGTTATCTCCTTGGCAAATTTTGGGGATGAAATTTCCTAAGGGGGGAATCTGTAACGATCCCGATTTAATGACGAATTTAAATTTATAGTTAAATTAAATTTTTGGGTTAAATTGTGGATTCGTTTGAATTTTTTAAATTTAATAAGACGTATATACTTATTTATTTTTTAAATTTGGATTTGAAACTTAAAATAAATATTTTCAACTGAATTGGATTATAAATAAATTTTGATTTGGAAGTTCAAAATGAAATGAAATATATTATATGTATGATCAATTATTGAATGCAATATAGATACTAATGGTTAAAATAAAATTCAAGATTATTTTAGTAAAAATTAAAATATTGATACATAAGTAAACGTATGAAGTACATATATATTTAAGACGAGTTGTGTATGCAAGAAGATTGATGAAACAAAGTAAATATTTGTATTGCAAAATAAATGAAGCAAAGTGTTATGTGCTTATGTACATATAAAAAACAAGTAAACAAAGAGAAGATAAACAAACAAATAAAACAAATCAAAGTACAAAAATAATACATGTATATGATATGTCAATTAGGCAAGCAAGTTTAAGAGGTGTTTCAGTAAACAAAGAAGAAATAAAAATCTATGTACAAAAGCTTGCAAATGAAGAAACATACAAAAATAAAATCAAATGGATTATATATAGACAAAAGTACATATGTACATGCATATACAAAGCAAACTTTACATACATAATTAAATAGCACAAGCTTGTAAACAAAATCGGACAATGCATTTAATGCCACATCTCCTCAGCATGAATTGATATCATCTCAGCCGAAATGTAAACTTCATTTCAGTTTATAAAAAAATTGTACAAAAGAGGCTGTAACCAGTTAAAACCTCCACATATACAAACTGTTTTCTCTATATTTATATCTACCCTTATACTTGCTCGTTCATAAAGTAAAAAGTTAAGCAAAACCAGAAAAGAAATATAAACATCATCATCTACAAACTCACAACATTATTCAAAGAAAACCAAGCAAGTTTGAAAGAAGAATCAAAACACAGCAATTAACTCAAAATTTCCAGATCTATTTCACTGTGCTTTGTTCTTCATGTTTACAGGTGAGCAAACTTTAATTTTTTAAACTAATTCTTTGACTCTGTTGTCTGTGATGATCAATAAGTGTTTGTGTATGCTTGTTTGTATATGTAGTCATGGTAAGAACAGTGTGTATGTTTTGTTATAGGCAGATAAGTTGTTCCAGGTTTACAAAGTAAACATAAATAAGAAATTTTTTATTAACTTTCATGTAAACATCTTTAATTTAGGATTTTTAAACAAAATAAGTTTGCTTAAAGTTAAACCATGGTACAGATTCTTTTTAGCTTAAAAATGCAAGAACTTGACCCTGTAAATTTATTTTACAGTCAAATAAGAAATCATGTGATTTATTCAAGTAATTTAAACTATCGATTTGATTATATAAATTGAATAAGCATACAAAGATAGGATTTTTAAACTTGATACGATGATTTTTAATTAAGCAAGTGTAGTTTATATTTGAACAAAAATTGCATTTTTACCGATTACTGATGAATGATCCAAAAATAAATGTTGAAATTTAGGACGAAGCAAGTATAAACATATGTGATTTCGTGAAAATTATCAGTAAAATTTTCTATTGCGTGAATTAAGAGGACGAGATCATGTTAGGGTTTTATTTCTGTTTTTTCTCAAGTCAATAAACGTGGCGTGTTCATCTTCGTTGCGTGATCGAGTTACATGAGGTTCTGGAGGGTGGAAGAGGAGCGCGTTATCGTAGTGTGGCCGAAGATTGAGGGTTTATGGTGGCTTATGCGGCGGCGACGAGAAGTTTTAGTTGATGGACGAGTTTACAGTTTTTCAAGCAGAAGGCAAATTTTCGATTTCGAATAGTTGATGACGAATTGGATTTGGTTTTCGAACCTATGGGAGATTTGTGATGTGCCTGTGACATTAGGGTTCTATCGAGCTGGATGGCGTTGACTTGCACGTGTACGGCAGCAGTGAGGTGTATCAGCGTCGTTGATGGCATCTGACTCGAGTCGCGCTCGAGTAAATGAGGTGGTAGCTTTTCGAGTCTTTGATCGTGTGCGTGAATAGGTTTCCTATTGCTTAAATCTATATCTAAGTTTAAACGTAAACTTACTGGCAGTAGAAAGAAAAAGAGAGAAGAAGGTTGCGTTTAGGCTAGATCTCGGGTTTTGTTTTAAATGGGGTTAGGCCTTACAGATCTAAAGTTAAAAATGTTTAACAAGTTTTAATGTTAACAAAGTAATAAATGTTGATTACTTTGAGTTAAGAATTTATTTCAAATTTAAATTAACCAAGTCAATGCGTTAGACTGTTTTTAAAATCTTAATTAATATTTAAATCAAGTAGATAATTTAAGTTAAGTATTCAATTAATTAACATTAAAGTTTTGTAGTTGGTAATAATTTAATTTCAAAGTTAAATAAGATTGTTAAATGTTAATTTAGACAAATAATTATTACTGTTAATTGTTTAAAAAGGGTGATTAACAATGGATAATTAATTTAAAATTGTAATTGACTAAGTGACTATAGATTAGTCAATTTGAAATTAAAGATTTGGTTAATTAACAATGAAGTGTTTAATTTATTTGTAATTAAGAATTGTAAACTAGATGATTAAAGTTAATTAATTTATAATTAGTAGTCAATTAAGATAATTGATTAAGGAACAATTAACTAAAATCTAATTAATTTATCATTAAGAATAGTTAATCATTGATTTAAAGAAAATCAGTAAATATAGTTACGTGGTTAATTTGTTCAAATCACCTTCACCTTGGATTGAAGATGATTGACTATTGCCAAACGTTGTGTACTGGATTGATATTTCTGTTTGTGATTATGATACTGTGTGATGTGAACTGCCTTATGCTGAACTGTGATTTGTAATTTGTTTCTGTATATATATGTGAAAACCCTTGGGCCCGTAAAACGACATTTAAATTTTGATGTGTTAGGGAGTCGGATTCAAGTTGGTTATCCGAAGCCCACATCGAATCGCAATAATGAATCTTTGTGATTGATAAATTTACTTTATCTATGAATCTGTGAATGAAGATAAGCGTTATGAATTATACCGCTTATCGATATTTATTGAATATGTGATGATTGATGCTGTGCACTATTGTGTAAAACCCCTGGACCACACTTATACACACACAAATATGGATTGCACGTGGAAATTGGTTAAGTCACAGATTTTAGAAATAATTCTTAAATCAAATTTTAAATTCAAATTGTTTGGAAATGGATTGGGTATAAAGTAAATTTTTTTGAAAAAGGGATTCAAAAAAATAAAAGTTATTTTGAATAACTTAATAAAGATTTGAAATTTGATTAATTTGATTTAAATTGGAATTCAATATGTGAAACTGAATTCTATATTTAGTATTTATGATATAAAACGGTATACAAGTTTATATGGGTTTTAAACCATTTTTAAAATGTTATTTTGGGAATTTGAATTAACCCAAAGATCTTAACTTGTATAAATGAAATCGAATTTTTTCCCAAATGGAAAACGATTTGTTTTCAAATGATAAAGGCCTTCATCTGAGAAATGAATTTCAGTTTGTATAAAAGGAATTTCAACTTTGAATTGAAAACGGATTTCCAAGTTATAAATGAATAAATATCTGGGAAATGGGTTTTGAAAGCTATGGGATAAATCTTGATTTAATGATTTAAATGGGTTAACCCAATTGAAATGGAAATTGTTTTGAAACCCGTGAATTAATCTTTGTGAAACCGAGTGAACTTTGTGAAACAAATCTTTATGTTTAAAGATTTGAAACGGTAATTGGTTTAAACCATTTGAAAGAAAGTTTAGAATTTTAAAGTGTGACTTAATTGAAATCTCATATCCATATGTTTTTTTAAATATTACGCTCATTATTCGTTTTAGCCGGGAGAGGACCTTGTGTCATATAACCCATTCCAAATAATGATACGTCGTTAAGGATAGCATTTGAAGACTGGTGGTAAAGACCGCGTATTTGCGAGAACGATAGGATGACCTATTGATTGTCTCTGCACTAAGTAGCTACAGTATAGAGATTCCCTAAGTGATGGGAAGTCCAATCGGGATTGTGAAGAACCAAAGGTTTGTCTATGGCTTGAACAAAAATCTCAAGAAGCCATTAGTTATAAAGTTAGAAGTTTCTTTTGATCAACTCATTGATATCGCTCTTCGACTTGAAGTGGCAGATAGGGAGAGTGATGTTGAAGTTATGGGTGCCAAACCAAACTTCAAGAACAAGAAAACGCTTAATAAGTTCAAGGGTCCTTATCCCAATAAGAAGGGGAAGCAAGCAACTTCGGTGGCGAAGACTTCTACCTCTAGTAGTGGGCAATCCTACAATTGTGGTTCTAAGGGCCATTATGCGAACAATTGTTCAAAGCCTCGTACTTGTCGCTATTGCAAAAGCCCGTATCATTATTTATCTTCTTGTCCCAAACTTCAAGGTAAGAAGGAGGGAAAGCTTAATGTTGCTCAAGCCCCTGGCAACACATCTCATGGTCAAGGTATTTCTCATTCTATCCTTGATGGCATTATTTTATTTCGTGATCATCCTATTCGAGTTCTTTTTGATACGGGTGTTAACCCCGTTCTAGCTCACGAGTCAAAGAAACCAACGAGTTAAGGCCTGGGGTGAGCCACGACTTAAGATGTTTAACGGCTCAGGAAGGATCTACGACTCAGGAGGCCTCACGACTCATTGAGTCACCGACTCAACTGATTACCGACCTAAGATATGAACCGAATCAACGACCTATCTAGTTACGACTCAACAGGCAAATGACTTAGTAACCTTAGCAGCTTAAGAGAATAGTCCGACTCAACAAGCTACCGACTCAACAAGCTACCGACTCAACAAGCCAACGAGTTAAAACTTAAGGCGACTTAGAGGAGTGGAGCGACTCAAGGGATTAACGGTGTATGGGATAGACCGACTCAAGTTCTCTAACGACTCAGCGACCTAAGGTGTCAAATGACCTAACTGACTAAAATCCCAAAACAACAAAGGACCGACCTACGACTTGTGGTAGGTCGTTCACGACCTAGCTTGAGTCGTCCACGACTTAAAGCTACTATGTAGAAATCCAATGCCGCTTCACTTTGGACCACGACCTTTTAACTCGCAGACGAGTTAGGACTTGTGCTATATACAAAGGACCGGAGACGCTCTGATAGGAAGTCTGGGCTCAACCAGTTGAGTCGCCCACGACTTACGACTCATCTTGAGTCGGTCACGACTTACGACTCATCTTGAGTCGGTCACGACTCATGACTTAACAATTCCAGCGCCTAGAAATTTGCCTATAAATACGCAACCACCTCCAACGTTCAAAGGACTTTTGGCTCATTCTCTTCATGCGCTGTTACTCCGCTGCATTCCAAACCAATCAAACACTTAAAGCTCTCAAGACACGAAGAACGCTAAAAACAACTTCGAGAAAAGATCACACACATCCAACATGGATTTGAAGACTCTAATCTCCATTGAAGTTTAATCTACTTGTTCTAAGTGACTTGTAATTCAAAGTGTATTGTACTTGGAAAGAATTGTATCAGCTTGTAACGAGATCATCAATAAAAGTACTTAAAGTTTACGTAGGCTATTCCATTAAGCCGAACCACTATAAAATTGTTGTTGTTTACTTCTTTTCCGTTATCATCTGCTTGTAATCTGTTCCCGAGTTATCGGGTGGTGCTTTCACAATTACAACTCATACACCGAGGTGTTAGCGTTCAAATTTTAGCGTTAACATTTTTGGTGCTTTCATTGAGAACTGAACTCAGGAGAGTTATCGTCATTGCTTCACAGAGGTTTGTAGAGAGAATTTCCTTGAAAACCAGAAGTCTATCCGAGATTATGGCTCCTGGAAGGTAGAGTAGATCTGTCAGATCTGGGAATATTCAAGAGGGAACCTCCGCTTCCCCTATATCGAATCAAGCCACTCCAGCTGTCAGAGTTACAAAGGCAGAGCTGGATGCTGCAATCTTAGGGCTGAACCAGTAGATAAATGCCCAAAATGCACAATTCGAGGCTCAGAATGCCCAAAATGCCCTAATTCTGAATAGGTTGAACGATTTGCTTGGGGCAAACCGCCAACCGGCAGATAATGAAAGGAATTTGGCTGGCAACATTCGTGATGCTGAAGAAAGAAATGCACCTGAAAGAGCTGCTAGCCCCTTTGAACGTGCACCTCCAGAGGTTGGTGGATCTAGAACTCGACATGATGAGGAGTATCTTTCTGGAATGGTCCGACAAATTATGAAAGAAAGTATGCAGAGGGTTGAAGACGAGAAAGAATGGGGTTTCGCCCCAAGTAAAACTCCATTTACCGAGAAAATCTTAAAGGCTGAATTCCCAAGGAAGTTTGTCCCACCAACCATTCCAGCTTACAGGGGGACGAGTTATCCGAACGAATTCTTATACAAGTATGATTGGCACATGACTGGTGCAGAGCCTCTGATGAAATAAAGTGCCGATATTTTCCTGTGTATCTCGAAGGTGTAGCTCTGCTTTGGTTCACCAAACTTCCAGTCCGATCTATCGATCAGTTTTCTGACTTAACTCGGAAGTTCAAGGAGCAGTTCAGACTATACGCCTCAAAAGCTAAGGATATCATGTCACTGTCAAGTTTGGAACAGAATCCAGGGGAAACTATCAGATCTTTCTTAAACCACTTTAATATAGCGCTAGCTGAGGTGGACAATGCAGGACCGCGAATGATATTGACTTATCTGATGAAGGGTATTGCCAAGTCAAGCGAGTTTGGGAAATGGCTAAACATGAAGGAACCAAATTCCCTTGAAAAATTCTATAAAAAAGCAGATGAATTCATACGCTTAGAAAGCCGTCCCGTACCGATAAAGGCAGTGTTGGAAAAAGCTGAAGATAACACTGTTGCTCCACGCAAGAATGAATCTGTAGGGCAAAAAAGGGAAAATAACAATGGGAAGAAACAGAGTAATCTGAAGAAGCCCCGATCCTTCAAGCCATCAGAGTATACTCCTTTATCAGATACGCCGGAACGTATCTACCTTGCCATTAAAGATTCTGTTGACTTTCCTAAACCTCCTCCTCTAAGGACCGGGAAAAAGGCTATACAGAGTGGGAAGTTCTGCCGCTTCCATAATCAACCCGGTCACGAGATCGACGAATGCCGCCAGTTGAAAAATCTGATTGAAGAGTTGCTAAGGGAAAACAAACTACAGCAATTTGTGAAAAAGAATAACAACAATCCTGCTTCATCTAGTCAGGGTCAACAGGCTCCTACTCAGCAGCCTAGGACGATTGAGAAGGCTGTAGGGCATGAATCTGGAAGGCCCATTATTAATGTCATTACAGGAGGACCTCACCCAGCAGGCAGGAGCTGGGGTGAGATGGAAAGGTATACCCGAGCTTTAAAGTATGTACCGACCGAGGAAGATGTATTTGTTTTGGAAGGTGCTACGCCCTTGAAGCAACAAAGAACTTTCGATGATGATATTGTGTTCAGAGCTAGGGATTCTGCAGGTATTGAAGCTCCAACCTTGGATCCTCTAGTCATCTCAGCTGGTATCGGGCCAGCTATTGTCAGAAGAGTTCTCATTGATTGTGGCGCATCCTGCAATATTCTCTTTAAGAAAACATTCGACCAAATGAAGATCCCTATGGCTGATGTGCAAGCCTCATCGCAGAAAATTGCTGGTTTCACTAGGGAGCCAAAGCAGCCGGTAGGGACCATTGATTTGTTTGTGGAACTTGGAGAAGGAGAGAGAAAAGTGGTCCGCAAGCAAACTTTTGTGATTGTCGACGAATTTTCTGCTTACAATGCTTTCCTTGGTCGTCCAACTCTGGCAGCGTTCAAAGCTGTTCTTGCCCCGTGGTGCCTCACTATTAAATTCCCTACAGACAATGGAGTAGGAGTTATAAAAGGTGACCAAAATGCTGGGCTAGAGTGCTATCTGACAGAACTACGAGAAACCAGAAAAAGAGAAATGGGAAAAAATGCGGCAGCCCTAGTCCGCATCAAAGAACCAGCCTTGTAGCAATTACAGGGCGGACCCTGCACTGGCGAGCACAGCGGAGCAAGGAAAGAAATGGACCCTAGAAAAGTCAATGTAGGGGAAAATAGAGTGGTACCGGTGGAAACGACAATACCAATACCTGTTGACCCAAAGGACCCAAACAAAGTGTTGAATGTGGGCTCACAACTTAATGCGTCAATTCAGAATATCTTAATATCTTTTTTAAAGGCAAATCTGGATGTTTTTGCTTGGACTCACGCCGATATGTGCGGAATATCCCCAGAAGTTGCAGTGCATGCTGTAAATATTGATCCAAAATTTACACCTGTGAAGCAGAAAAGGAGAACTCAAGGTCCGGAAAGGTCAGCGGCATTAAAAGAAGAAGTTGATCGGCTCATGGAGAATAATTTTATCAAAGAATCTACATAACAAAAATCCAGTGCTGGTTA
Organism: Allium cepa; assembly: GCA_030765085.1. NCBI lineage: Eukaryota > Viridiplantae > Streptophyta > Magnoliopsida > Asparagales > Amaryllidaceae > Allium > Allium cepa. The sequence continues at coordinate 64,698,580 of CM060929.1, forward strand.
AGAAAGCCAATGGAAAATGGAGAGTATGCATCGATTTTTCAGATCTAAACAAGGCCTGCCCCAAAGACTGCTTCCCATTACCCAGAATCGATCAACTGGTAGATGGAACAGCGGGACACGAATTGTTATCTTTTATGGATTCTTACTCCGGATATAACCAGATCATGATGCATGAGCCAGATCAGGAGGACACGAGCTTTATCACCGACACCGGTCTTTACTGCTACAGAGTTATGCCCTTCGGATTAAAGAATGCAGGGGCAACATACCAAAGACTCGTTAATGCTATGTTCAAACCGCAGCTGGGCAAGACTATGGAAGTCTACGTCGATGACATGTTAGTAAAGTCTAAGAAAGCACTGGATCACATAGAACCCTTAGCAGACATGTTCGCTGTCCTCCGAAAATACGGAATGAAGCTCAATCCTTTAAAATGTTCATTTGGAGTGGAATCCGGCAAGTTTTTAGCTTTCATCGTGAGCGCTAGGGGCATTAAGGCCAGTCCAGCTCAAATTACTGCATTGAAAGAAGTCAAAGCTCCTAGAACAAAGAAGGAATTGCAAAGTCTCAATGGAAAAGTCGCCGCCTTGAGTCGGTTCATTTCCAAAGCCACAGATAAATGCATCCCATTCTTTGACGCCCTAAAGAAAGGAAAGAAAAACTTCGATTGGACTCCCGAATGCCAAAAAGCCTTTGATGAATTGATTCGCCATATGGAGACGCCTCCAATGCTTTCTAGGCCTGGCGATGGCAAGGATCTTCTTATATACTTGGCAGTATCATCTCATGCTTTAAGTGCAGCGCTGATACGGGAAGACAAAAGGATTCAACATCCAGTTTACTATATCAGCAAAAGACTCACTGGGGCAGAGATGAATTACTCTAAGTTGGAAAAACTCGCCTATTGCTTACTAATTGCGTCTAGGAAGTTGAGGCAATATTTTCAAGCTCATCCTATCAAAGTCCTCACTGATCAACCTTTAAAGCAAGTCCTGTTTCGCCCTGAAACTTCGGGTCGTCTTCTAAAGTGGAATATTGAACTCAGTCAGTATGATATCACTTATCATCCCCGAAAAGCAATCAATGGACAAGCTTTAGCAGATTTCATTGCAGAATTCGCAGATTAGGGTAACAGTGAGGAGGAAACAGTCGACGATTCCCCCATCCAATGGAAGTTATATGTCGATGGTGCGAAAAACGACTACTGTTCTGGAGCCGGAGTCGTACTTGAGACCCCAGAGGGCCGATCATTATGCTATGCACTAAGATTGGAATTTCCTTCAACAAACAACGAAGCAGAATACGAAGCCCTTATCGCTGGTTTAAGGATTGCTAAAGAATTAAACATCTGAGCGTTACAGATATTCAGTGATTCTCAGCTTATCGTATGCCAAGTCAAAAAGGAATTCCAAGCAAAAGGGGGGAATCTTCCCGCCTACTTGTCAAAGGCTTGGGAGCTCCTGGGTGATTTCGATCATTACATGATAAGTCACATTCCTCGAGAGGAAAACACGAAAGCAGATTCTCTCGCAAAGTATTCTAGCACAGGTGAAGCTCAATTTCTGGGGCTAACTCCAGTGGAGGTCCTGTCGACTCCTAGCATTGATGAGATGGACATTGATTGGATCATGAGCATGTCTCAGGAGCAAAAATCATGGATGGCTCCGATAACAGAATATCTGCTCAATGGATCCTTACCAGGGAACTCAAAAGAACGACAAAAGTTACTGACAAAAGCCTCTCGATACATAATCCAGGATGGCCGATTATACAGACGGGGATTCTCAATGCCATTACTTCGATGCGTATCCAGGGAAGAGTCTAAAGCAATCCTAGCAGTGGTACACGGAGGAGAATGTGGTGATCATTCAGGTGGCCAAACATTAGCAAAGAAAATTCTCCGATACGGATATTTTTGGCCAGAAATTAATCGAGATGCAGCAGAGTAATCCCGAAAATGTGACAGATGTCAAAGATTCGCCAAAATTCCTAGAGCTCCTTCCACTGAACTCACACAGATGGTCAGTCCATGGCCGTTTGCAATATGGGGAATAGACCTTGTAGGACCGTTGCCAACTGCCAAATCTGGAATTAAATACGCCATTGTTGCTGTAGATTATTTTACTAAGTGGGCAGAAGCCGAACCACTGGCTACTATCAACTCAAAAAAGATGATAAGTTTTGTGACTAAAAACATCATTTGCAGATACGGTGTGCCTCAAAAAATAATTACAGACAACGGAACTCAGTTTGAAAGTGAAGAATTCCAAGATTTTTGCAAGCGATTCAAAATTCGGAAAAGCTTCTCAGCAGTGGCTCATCCGCAGGCAAACGGGCAAGTGGAAGCCGTGAACAAAATTATTATGTCAACCATCAAGAAGCAACTTGAAAGAGCAAAAGGTGGTTGGGTCGATAAGCCACCACTGGCACTATAGGCATACAGAACCACTCACAAAACTGCGACTGGGCACACCCCGTTTTCATTGGCATACGGGTCAGAGGCAATGATTCCGGTAGAAATAGAGGTCCCTTCACACAGAAGAACCCATTTCAATCAAGCAGAAAACGAAAAGCTACAGCTTGAAGCGCTAGATCTCCTTGATGAAAAAAGAGATGAGGCTAATCTCAGAATTGCAGCTCATCAGCAAAGAATAGCCAGACATTTCAATTCCAAAGTTCGCCAACGCAGCTTTGAGATTGGAGACCTAGTCCTGAAGAGAATTATGACAGCGACAGGTGTGTTTGGGCCAAATTGGGAAGGACCATATGTCATAGGTCAGAAGCTTCCTGACGGCACATTCAAACTCACCACTGTTGAAGGAGATCAAATTCCAAGGGCATGGAACAGCAACCATTTGCGTCCATACTATACTTGAAAATTTTGTTGAAATATTGTAAAAAGAATTATGAATGTATGATTCTTGTAATTGAAGGCAATTGTAAAACTGATGCAAGTAAATAATGAAAGAACATAAAGTGGATGTAGGCCCAATTTCCTGGCCGAACCACTATAAATCTTGTGTTCCTTATTATTATTACATGTTTGCTTTATTTTCGATATAAAAAGTACATGGAATGTGTTACTGAAATGTCGATTTAAATTTTTGCAGACAATGGAAGTGAAACTTGCACATAAAAAGACCAAGTGATCCTCGCCAAATTTCAAAAAAGCCCTGAATTCAAATCCTAGATAGGAAGTACTTCAATTGAACGGCCTATAATTTCGACAGAAACGAGTCCTTGCTAATAAATTGAGATCGTTTGAACAAACAAACATCCAATTAAGAAGCTAATGCTCGTTCTCACGAAATTGCCTGACAATGAAGCACACCTCCTTGGATTAAACAAGTTACTTGTGAGGAAAGGGAATGAAAGTTAAAAAAAAAAAAAAGAAGCAGAGGATCATTGAAAAAGGCATAAGCAAGTGGACAGAGGAACAACCAAAGCCATCATCGGTAGCACAAGTCCTCTTCGGAGGCACAACTCTTCGGAAAATAAAGACCTCTAATGGGTCATACGCCACAAAAAAGAAAGTTCTCTACTCAACAAAAAAGATTGGAGAAGTCATGACCCTCCAACCATGAGAGAGTAACTTCCAGGCGATGAAAACCCTCTCTGAGGCACATTTCACCAGGAGTTGAAGTGTTACGACCGCTCTTCGGAATTTCACTTCACCAGAGTTGAAATGCAAACAAAATAAAGACCTCTTCGGAGGCACATTTCGCCAGGAGTTGAAGTGTAACAACCGCTCTTCGGAATTTCACTTCACCAAAGTTGAAATGCACAATTAAAATAAAGACCTTCCTGGAAGCCCACGTTTCACCGAGATTGAAATAAAACTTCCAAGTGTTGAAACGTGAAAAGGCTTTCTTCGAAGGCACAACTCTTTGGAGGTACACGTTTCACCAAGATTGAAATAAAACTTCCAAGTGTTGAAACGTGAAAAATCCCTCCTTAGAGGTACAACCCCCTCCCGGGGACACAACTAAAATAAAGACCTTCCTGGAAGCCGACGTTTCACCGAGATTGAAATAAAACTTCCAATTGTTGAAACGTGAAAAGGCTTTCTTCGAAGGCACAACTCTTTGGAGGTACACGTTTCACCGAGATTGAAATAAAACTTCCAAGTGTTGAAACGTGAAAAATCCCTCCTTAGAGGTACAACCCCCTCCCGGGGACACAATTAAAAGGAAAGACCTTCCTGGAAGCCCACGTTTCACCGAGATTGAAATAAAACTTCCATGTGTTGAAACGTGAAAAAATCCCTCCTCAGAGGCACAAATTTCTATTTTAAAAAAAAAATCCTCATCAAGGGCATACTTTAACTTTCAAAGGAAGAATTAAAGTTAAAGTACCCTTCAGAGGCCCGCTTCACCACATAGAAGAATTCACTTGGCAAGATGTATGCATATGCAAAAGGAAAAATTGATTTCTTCGAAGGACAAAGCGTAAAAACTTATATGAAGGAAGTTGCACTCTACGAAAATTCTCTTCGAGAATGAAGTAATTATTCTTCAAAAAATGAGAGTGCAAGTCCCCTCAAAGTCTACGATATTGCAGTAAGATCATGGTATGGGGGCAACACGGTATAATTACATACAAAATACCATAAGCTCACCGCAATATCATATAAATAAACTTGTGCAAAAATGAATAATAAATGCATTCTCAAATTCAAACAAGAGTCTGTGCAAATAAAGGATCATTTTATTCAATTGCAGATACAGGTTTCAAAATAAAAAAAAAGCAGGGGCCGGTGCCTGCACAACATCCGACCATTACACAAAAAAGGAGTCAAAAAAGCCCGAAGTCCGACTCTTCACTTCTTCTTGCCACCTTTGGACCCTTTGCCTGGCCGAATGATTAATTTTTCAGGTCTACCTATAGGCATAAGAGAAGAAGGAGAGGGAGGTGCAACCGGTGCAACTTCCGGTTCCTCTTCAGTAGTGATGATTTTCTTCCCCCTCCTCTTCGATGTTCCGTGCTTCTTTCTTCTCTTCGAAGAAGACTCACTCCCTAGAGTAACAAGAGCGGACAAAACTACGTCATCAGAGGGAGTCCGCTCCGGAGAGATCTCGCCTCCTTCAAGTCCCTCGTCCTTCTGCTCTTGCGAAGCAATAGGGTCATCCAAGCCATGAAGAGCCTCAATCTGTTCCTCTTGTGACCCGGGTTGTGAAGCAGAAGGAGGAGTCACCTGAAGAGACGGAGGAGGGATAACCGGAGGAAGTGAAGTCTGCACAACACTTGGCGTTTCAACTGCAGAAGAAAAGAAATTAAAAATATTAGTATCTCCCCGAGAGAAGGGAGATATGGGTTCGTCGAGATTCAAGAAGTAATTGAGAAGCTCATCAAATTTTTGAGGAGTAAGCAAGCGATCCACCTGAATCGGACCAATATCAAAATTACCTGAAGATGTTTGCTTCGTAAGTTCAATCTCATAATTCTGAGCCCCAATATCTTCCAAAGCCTCATCACCAGTAGGGGTGATTACCCCGGTTCTTATAGGAGGTGGCGAATGAGCACTAGAGCCTGTAATGTCCACTTCGGAAGAAACTAAAGGGCGTTCAGAAGAGGTAGGCGGTATTTCTTTCTCAGAATGTTCCCCTTCCGCCATTCCAGCCCGTACCTTGGCGAGTTGCTCTTTTCCCTTAGCAAGAGCGGCGCGGGCATCATCATCAAGATAATGCTCTTCCAGAGCTGTCTCAGCGTAGCCAGCACCTTTACCACCTTGCATATCAAGTGCTGCCTGCCAGACTTCAGCTAATGTAATTTCGTATTTAGGGCCTAGAAAGGCAAGGCTGCCACGCCCCAAAATGCTGTGCAGATAAAAATCAAATAATGTGGAGCTAATGTCAGCTTTGGTTGCTTGATGAGCCTCTTCGGCCACAAGTTTACCAGCAACAGCCTCATCACGCTCCTTTTCGGCCATAGCAAGTCGAGTTTTTAACAACTCTATCTCCAAGCTTTGAGAGCCGGTCTGTTCTCGCAGCTGTACAGTTTCAGCACGATATTCTTCTATGACCTTTTCCTTGTGTGCAAGCTTATCCTCGACAGCCCTTTGACTGGCATGCGCATCCCGTACTTGTTGCTGAAGCATGCTCTCCTTTTGAGAATAGGAAGTTGATGAAGTAACTAATTCTTCCTTAAGCTTTTCCACTTCCGCTTCCAGCTTTTCATTATAGGAAGCAATACTTCTCATTTCGGCGTCATGCTGTTCGAGAGTCTTTTGCCACTCAGCCTTATCGTTCTCCATTGTGAGCATGGCCTCGAGATTGGCTCGGTTAACTCTCTGAAGCTCGTCGACAAGTTTTTGCCAGTTCGACATTCTTTCAATATCGGTCCTGACAGTATCAAGATTTCGCAGCATAGCCGATTTGTCGAGAGGAACCAAGTCGAGATCAAACCGAACCCCTCTCAGGCACCACTGAGGGAATCGACTTTGAAGAGTGGGAGGACCTTGCCCAACTTGGTATGCGGGCCGGTTGATGATTGCTTGAATGTCGGAGCGAACGGGAGCAGGAGATTGAGCAGGAACATGTTCAGAAGCTGTCGGCATTGTTTCTTCGGTAAGTCTAGCCCGCTTGCTAGAAGAATCGTCTATGTGACCTTTACCTCTCTCATCGTGAGCTTTTCTCTTTTGAGTATCATCATCCCTGTGGGGAGGGTCGTGTCTTTCTTGTTCCCTTCGGTGACGTTCTTCATATGCTCGTCTCTCGTCGGCTTTCCTGATGGCCCTCTCTTCGTCCGATTCTTTGTAAGAAGGGAGGTAATGCCTGTAATCATACTGGCTACGCCTCCGTAGCGCTGGAAATCATCATAGTACGAGCCGCTGCGCCCCATAGGAGAATCTGGAATAAAAGCAATAAGCTTTAGAAATCTTTAGAGTATAAGAAGATAAGTGCGTAGAAGTGATAAAAAATCCTAAGTGTTGTGTAACGTGTAAACTACACGCATCGAGTTACAAACCACTCTGTGGAATAGAGGTAGTGATAACTTGAGTAGGAGGGGTTGACATCTGTTGTAGAGAAGATGTCGCCTCGATTACAGAAGAGATGGTTTTGGAAACATCATCTTTGAAAAGTTCTTGAGAAGTCACAATTAAATCGCTCAACCCCTCGAAAACATCATCACCATCATGTTTTTTGGGACTAGCTTTTTCAACCCCTTCGTCGGCAGATCTTCCGGAAGATCGTGGAGTTTCTTCCTCTTCGATAACTGGGGCAAGTGCAGACTTATCAGACGGCCCCGCAACGTCCTTCGAAATGGAACATCTCACCAGTGGAGTTTCCATAGAGGTTCCTCCCTGCATGTGCTCTTTAATAGAGACCGGGGCATCAGGAGTTTCCGCCGGAGAATCAGGAATTTTAGTTGGAACTTCACGAAGTTGAGTAAAGCGAGAGGAATGAAGAAGCCCGTATTGATGTAGAAATTCATCATTTAACAAAAACTTGATGTTCCTCTCTTCTGCCGCCACGGCGTTCAATCTCTCGAAAATTTGTTTATAGCATGGATCTCTAAAGGGAGGAGGAAGCGCTAAAACAGGGAAAAATAAAGAAGCCAAGTTAGTAGTTAGCAACTCAGGTTTCGAAAAGCCCAAGAATGGAAAAGTAAAAACAGGAAAATCTTACTTCCTACTCTCCAGATGGCATAAAACCCTGGAGGGCAACGAACAAAGAAATACTGATTTAGAAATCCATGAACGCTATCAGAAAGATCGGTGATGAGTTTTCGGTTTCGAGCACTCCTTATGATTACGATAGAGGGATGATCTTTAATCTTTGTGAATGAGCAGAGGTAGCAGATTTCCTCAAAGCTCGGTAATCTGTCCAGAACTTTACTAAAAAGCACACATAACCCCATCAGAATGACATGGCCATTGGGGTGCAATTGGAATGGAGAGATAGATAATCGAAGCAGGAACTGCCGAAGGAAGTCATTAAAAGGGGGTATGGCACGGCTCAAGCACATTTGGCGGTTGACCGCAATAAAGCCAGAAGGAGGCCTATCTGCAGTATCATTTGGCCCCGGCAGTAAGGCATCAGCTTCGGCAATGCCAAACTGGGTGAGCAATTGAGTAAACACCCGCTGATTCAGAGTGGTGGGAGTTCTCTCCGGAGGATTATTCAACAAGTTGGCTACTGGGAAGACATCTTCAGCCTGGCTCATCGGTTCTTCTTGTTGAGATGTCATTCTACACAAGCAACTGGGTGTTCAAATGCGAAGGTGCACGTTTCCTAAAAGTGTGAAGTGTTGTGCAGAACTAATAAAAATAACAAGTAAATATAACTGGAATTAAACTGGTTGACGATTGATCGGCTATGGTAATTTCAGAACTTGTTAATTTAGAGTTCAAGCATAATATTAGTGCAGGCTGGTCAGTTTCAGTTGATTGTTTCAGTGTTGCTTTAATATTCTACTTGAAATCGATAGCACTTCGTTCACACGATTTGTTTAAGTTAATTATCTGTTATTAACTAATCTGTCATTTGACATGGGCAATCGATGACAGTATATTCGTCCCAGTTTTCTGTGAATGTTGTATTGAACAGGTTGTTAGCCTGCCAGTCAAAATAACCTGTGAATGAATGCAATAAAATTCGACAGTTCAAAGTTAATGCAATGGTCCAAAATTCAAACAGAATTCGTGCAAGTCATAACTCGTCAACAGTTCAAAAGTTCTGAGTCGGCAATGCCCTAAGTCATGAGTCGTAGAAATAAGGAGATTATCTCCAAGTCTTATCTCGGCAACGACTCAAGGCTTAAGTCGTGGAGTATGTTAAAGAAGCCCTGGTTCAAAATAACAAGAAAATCTCCAAGTCTTATCTCGGCCACGACTCAAAGGTGCTATCTCGGCCACGACTCAAGGGTCTTATCTCGGCCACGACTCAAAGGTTTTGTCTCGGCCACGACTCAAGGCTTAGGTCGTGAAGCATGTTGAGTCGTATCATGGTTGAATCGCGAGGGTCGCTGGATCATACAAAAATAGCCGAGTCAAACCTACGGCAATGTTCGAATCAGTCTGACCCATTAACCATCTAACTCCTAACCCATCAACCATCTAATCCATGACCCGATAACCCAATAACCTCGCAATGGTTAACCCCAGTTCCATCACACCACTAGGTCGCCTCAAATCTCAAATCGTTACAAGTAAGATTAAACCGCCTGCCTTTAATCCATCAATGTCCGATGTAATAGTATTCGCAAGGATAAGGGGGAAAAACAGAAGCGGAGATCGGCAGTCATCAGCAATTGAAAAAAGATGCAAAATCTCTTACACGGTGTGATGCTAAAGATGATCGAAGAAAAATCAGGTTGGAATCGCCTTTGAGAGCTTGAAGATGCGTTAATGGCAGACACGGTTCAAAGGATAAGAAATAAAAAGTGGGAGATAGGAGGAACGAGTCAAGCGCTTTGTACCTGGAAGAGCTGGAACTTGAATCGGCTCGCCCGAGTTATGATAAGTCGAAGCACACGACTTACGACTTAAGCGTGCACTTCGAGGGGCAAATGTTAACCCCGTTCCAGCTCACGAGTCAAAGAAACCAACGAGTTAAGGCCTGGGGTGAGCCACGACTTAAGATGTTTAACGGCTCAGGAAGGATCTACGACTCAGGAGGCCTCACGACTCATCGAGTCACCGACTCAACTGATTACCGACCTAAGATATGAACCGAATCAACGATCTATCTAGTTACGACTCAACAGGAAAATGACTTAGTAATCTTAGCAGCTTAAGAGAATAGTCCGACTCAACAAGCTACCGACTCAACAAGTTACCGACTCAACAAGCCAACGAGTTAAAACTTAAGGCGACTTAGAGGAGTGGAGCGACTCAAGGGATTAACGGTGTATGGGATAGACCGACTCAAGTTCTCTAACGACTCAGCGACCTAAGGTGTCAAATGACCTAACTGACTAAAATCCCAAAACAACAAAGGACCGACCTACGACTTGTGGTAGGTCGTTCACGACCTAGCTTGAGTCGTCCACGACTTAAAGCTACTATGTAGAAATCCAATGCCGCTTCACTTTGGACCACGACCTTTTAACTCGCAGACGAGTTAGGACTTGTGCTATATACAAAGGACCGGAGACGCTCTGATAGGAAGTCTGGGCTCAACCAGTTGAGTCGCCCACGACTTACGACTCATCTTGAGTCGGTCACGACTTACGACTCATCTTGAGTCGGTCACGACTCATGACTTAACAATTCCAGCGCCTAGAAATTTGCCTATAAATACGCAACCACCTCCAACGTTCAAAGGACTTTTGGCTCATTCTCTTCAAGCGCTGTTACTCCGCTGCATTCCAAACCAATCAAACACTTAAAGCTCTCAAGACACGAAGAACACTAAAAACAACTTCGAGAAAAGATCACACACATCCAACATGGATTTGAAGACTCTAATCTCCATTGAAGTTTAATCTACTTGTTCTAAGTGACTTGTAATTCAAAGTGTATTGTACTTGGAAAGAATTGTATCAGCTTGTAACGAGATCATCAATAAAAGTACTTAAAGTGGACGTAGGCTATTCCAATAAGCCGAACCACGATAAAATTGTTGTTGTTTACTGCTTTTCCGCTATCATCTGCTTGTAATCTGTTCCCGAGTTATCGGGTGGTGCTTTCACAATTACAACTCATACACCGGGGTGTTAGCGTTCAAATTTTAGCGTTAACAACGGGTGTGTCCTACTCTTTTATTTCAAAAGAACTTGTTGATAATTTTCCTTTGGATCTTTTGTGTTTAATGACTTCTTTGAGAAATGCGAATCCGGTTGGTGGATCCGCAACAATTAGTTTTCTTTGTAAAGATGTTGAGATTATTTTGTGTGATTTTTCTTTTCGAGCCGAATTGCATGTTATGCGCTACTTAGGCTTTGGAATGATTTTGGAATGATTGGCTTAACCGCTATGAAGCCCAAATCCTATGTCCTTAGCAGACTATTCATCTTCGACATCCTCAATCTGTTAAGCAGATTTCTATTGACCTTAAAGATTGGATTCCAGCTTGGTTGCATCTTTATATTCTTTAAATCCTCATGATGACGATAATGATGATGAGGAAGATATTATTTCTCTTATTCACGTTGTTCGTGAATTTTCCGACATATTTGAGCCCGTTTTAGGATTACCACCTAAGCGAGCAATTGAGTTCAGAATTAATCTCATCCTTGGAGCTCAACCTATTACTCGTCCTCCTTATCGTATGTCCAATAAAGAAAATAAGGAGATGCGCAAATAATTATCCGAATTGGAGACGAAGCAATTTATCCGCTCTAGTTCCTCGCCTTGGGGAGCTTCGGCTATTTTTGTAAAGAAATCTGATGGTACACTTAGGCTTTGCGTTGACTACCGCAAGCTTAATGATCTTACCATCAAGAATAAATATCCTTTACCTCGGGTTGATGATCTATTCGATCAACTTAGTGGCGCTAGAGTCTTTTCACAATTAGACTTAGCTACCATTTTTCATCATGTTCGTATTATAGTGGATAACATTCCTTTGACATCGTTCCGTACTCGTTATGGATCTTATGAATGGCTTGTTATGCCATTTGGTTTAACGAATGCTCCGGCTTACTTCGTTGAACTTATGAATAGGGTTTTCAAAGACTTCCTCGATCGGTTTGTCCTCATCTTTATTGATGATATTCTTGTGTATTCAAAAACCGAGGAGGAACATGAAAAGCATCTTCGGATTGTGTTGGAAACTCTTAGGAGTAATCAATTAAAAGCAAAATTTTCTAAATGCCACTTTTGGAAATCTCGTGTGAAATTTCTTGGTCATATTATTTTCGAATCCGGAATTTTCGTGGATCCTTCAAAGATTGAAGCGATTCAAAATTGGAAGAGACCGGAGAGTGTAACGGAAATCCATAGCTTCCTTGGATTGGCGGGCTATTACCGTCATTTTATAAAAGATTTTTCAAAAATTTCCGTGCCTCTTACTAGTTTGACAAAGAAGGGAGTTAAATACTTTTGGTCGGACAAATGTGAAGCTTCTTTTCAGAAATTAAAAGAAATCCTTTCCGATGCTCCTATTCTTGTTATTCCCGAGGGGAATCAAGATTTTATTGTTTATGTTGATGCTAGTCGCGTTGGTTTGGGTGCCGTTCTTATGCAAAGAGAACGTATTATAGCTTATGCTTCTAGGCAATTGAAGCCAGCCGAGACTAGATATGCCACTCATGATTTAGAACTCGCTGCTATTGTTTTCGCCCTTCGTATTTGGCGTCATTATCTTTTGGGAGAAAAATTTATTCTGTACACCGATCATAAATCTTTGAAGTATCTATTTTCTCAAAAGGAACTTAATTTGCGTCAACAACGTTGGCTCGAATTTCTTGCAGCTTATGATCTTGATATTCTTTATACTCCCGGAAAGGGAAATCGTGTTGCGGACGCACTTAGTCGTAAGAAACAAGCGGTTATTTCTATGATGATATCCGAATAGAATGATCTCGGAATCCTATTCACTTGTGAGATTCGAGATCGTGTTTTCGATTTATGTTCACCTTTTTTTTATGTAGCCTTGAGGCTCATCCTTCTCTTGTAGACCGCATTCTCGAAGCTCAAAAGCTAGATCTCGAATTAGCTCTTCTTGGCAAAAATTCTAGGGATAAAATTGATGCTAAAGGTTTGAAAGACTTTGATATTGATTCTCGTGGCGGTATTTGAAAATTTGGTAGACTTATCGTGCCAAATATTAGTAATCTTCGTAAAGACATTTTAGAAGATTCTCATCATTATAAATTTACCATTCATCCCTGTAGTATTAATGTACGCGGATATGAAGAGACTTTATTATTGGGAGGGAATGAAATCTGATATTGCTAACTTTGTTAAGGTTGCTTGACTTTCCAACTTGTTAAGGCCGAACATCAAAGGCCCGGTGGGCTATTGCAACCTTTAGAAATTCCAATTTGGAAGTGGGACCAAATTTTCATTGATTTTATAGACGGCCTTCCTCGTTCTCGTTCGGGTCATGATAGCTTATGGGTGATAGTCAATAGGCTTACTAAATCCGCCCATTTTACTCCCTTTCGGTCCACTCGAACCGTTCCTCTCTTGGCCAAACTCTTTATTAAAGAAATTGTAAAATTGCATGGAGTTCCTTCTTCTATTGTTAGTGATCGTGATCCATTGTTTACTAGTGGATTTTGGAAGAGTCTTCAAAAAGCTTTGGGAACGAAGCTTAATTTTAGCACTGCTTATCATCCTCAGTCCGATGGACAGACTAAGCTTGTGAATCAAACTCTTGAAGATCTTCTTCGTGCATGTGTTCTTGGTTTTGGTGGAAGTTGGGAAGATCATATTTCTCTTGTTGAGTTTTCCTATAATAATAGCTTCCAATCTAGTATTGGTATGGCACCTTTCAAGGCACTCTATGGAAGTCCATGCCGATCTCCTTCTTTTTGGCTTGAGGCCGGTGAGAAGCTGGTTTTAGGTCTAGATTTTATTCGTGATTCCACAGAAAAGATTGACCTTATTCGTCATAGGATGACAAAGGCCCAGAGTAGGCAAAGATCCTATGCCGATGACCGGAGAAGGAAATTAAAATTTTCTATGGGATATCTTGTGTTTATTCGTGTTTCACCTATGAAGGGTGTTGTATGTTTCAGTCGATCGAGAAAGTTAGCACCTCGATATATTGGTCCATTTCCCATCACCGAGCGTATTGGTTCCGTGGCTTATCGCCTTTTATTGCTGGCTTAGTTTTCTGCTATTCGTGACGTGTTTCACGTTTCTCAATTACGGAAATGCCTTTGAGATCCCAATTCTATTCTTGAGCCCGGTATTGTGGAAGAAATTAAAGTTTCACCTAATTTAACTTATGAGCAACATCATTGTTAACGCTAAAATTTGAACGCTAACACCCCGGTGTATGAGTTATAGTTGTGAAAGCACCACCCGATAACTCGGGAACAGATTACAAGCAGATAATAGCGGAAAAGCAGTAAACAACAACAATTTTATAGTGGTTCGGCTTAAGGGTATAGCCTACGTCCACTTTAAGTACTTTTATTGATGATCTCGTTACAAGCTGATACAATTCTTTCCAAATACAATACACTTTGGATTACAAGTCACTTAGAACAAGTAGCCTAAACTTCAATGGAGATTAGAGTCTTCAAATCCATGTTGGATGTGTGTGATCTTTTCTCGAAGTTGTTTGTAGTGTTCTTCATGTCTTGAGAGCTTTAAGTGTTGGATTGGTTTGGAATGCAGCAGAGTAACGGTGCTTGAGGAGAATGAGCAAAAAGTCCCTCTCTAGTTGGAGTTAGGATCATATTTATAGGCATTTTTCAGAATAAGGTCGTAGGTCGTGACCGACCTAAGTAAGGTCGTAGGTCGTGACCGACCTAAGTAAGGTTGTAGTCGACCTGAAGAGTATTGGCCCCTCCTTCCTCACGCATGCTGATTTGCACAAGTCCTAGGTCGTGAGCGACCTATCCCCTTGTGGCATTGCATAGTCTTCTGTATTCTGGTATTTAGGTCGTTAGCGACCTAACCCAGGTCGTGAGTACTTTCCTGTAGCCATAGGCAATCTTAAGTCGCTGAGTCCCTTAGGTCACGACATTCCTTAGGTCGCGGAGCTTCTTAGGTCGGTGGATAGTTAGGTCGCGGAGTTCCATAGGTCGAGTCCATCTTCAGGTCGCACTCACTTTTAAGTCGCGGCCTTATTGGGTCGCTGCTGCCTTTAGGTCGAGACAATCTTAGGTCGCAACACTTTAGGTCGCAACTACTCTTAGGTCACTGGGTTCCGCTAGGTCGCGGCTTTCCTTAGATCTGAGCACACAGTTTGGTCGTTTGAGTGCTATAGGTCGCAGAATTCTATAGGTCGGTGCTTCCCTTAGGTCGCAGAGCTCTGTAAGTCGGTGTTTCCCTTAGGTCGCAGATACTTTTAGGTCGCTTGATGAGTTAAGTTGCCATGCCATTCCTGTAGTTAGGTCGCTCCATGTCTTTAGGTTTTAGGTCGCTAATGAAGAGGAATTAACATTTGCCCCTCGAAGTACGTGCCTAGGTCGTAGGTCGCGTGCTTCTACCTGACTTAGCTAGGTCATGAGCGACCTAACACTTGTGCCAATACGCGTGTCTATTTGTTTTCCCATATTTGCCTCATATAAAACTGTTAGGTCGCTACTTCTTCCTCATTCCATTGCTCTAACCTCCTACTGCCATTAACAATTCTCTGAGCTTCCAAAGGCGAATTTGACCCATCCAGTCACCGATTCACTTTCATCATTACGTCTCGTAAGTAAACCTGGTCTTCATCCCATCATAATCGCCGTTGAATCATGAATTCTCACTTTCTGACCTTAGCTCAACTCCATGTATCTCGCTTTATCTCGAGTGATTGTTGCGATCGATTTTTCGGTCGTTATTTGGTTGATTTAGGAAGTCATGGCAATGCGTTGAATTTATGATGGATTGAGGATTTTTTGGTTAGTTTTTGGAATGATCTGGTGGTATGAAGAGATGGTAAATTTCATGGAGAGGATGATGAATCTCTTCGGGTAGTTGATGGCGAGTTATTGGGTCTGGTGAAGCATTGCGTGGAGAGGAAGTTAGTGACCTAGCGGATTTGAACGACTTAAAATAATTCGCGATCTAATGATCCTTGCGACCTAAGGAATAGTTTCGACTTATACTAGGTCGCTGAACGACCTAATATTCATGTGACCTAAGACTTTGCATGAGTTAAGAGTTACTCGAGCTAAGAACTGCACAACCTAACTTCCTTGTGACATAGGCTTTAGGTCGCGGCCGAGCTAACACTAGGACGAATTTGTAAAGCCTTATCCTTTACTTTGCACAGCGCGACCTAAGAAGGCTCCGACCTATGCTAGGTCGCTGGACGACCTAGGACTTGTGAAATCCTGAGACAACTTTGATTGAACTGTTTGAACTTTGAACTATATGGACTTGAATTTTGTCGTATTTCTTTGCAGATTATCTCTAATGCTAACAACCTGTTTAAACATAATATTTGCAGAAAAATGGGACGAATATACTGTCATTGACCGCCCACATCGAATGATAGATTAGTCGATAAAGAATAATCAACTTAAATGAACTGTGTGAGTGAAATGCTGTGAATCAACCGACTCAAATGAAGTGTTAAAGCAAAGCTAAAATTTTGTTTGAATTAACACTGCGCTTGAGTTTTAAATTAACAAGTCCTGAAATCTCACAATCGACCAGTTGTCAATTAGTTTAATTTCAGTTATTTCGCTTGTTATTTTTATTAGTTTCGCACAACACTTCACACTTTTAGGAAACGTGCACCTTCACACCTGAACATCCAGTTACTCATGTAGAATGACGTTTCAACAAGAAGAGATGATAGAACACGCCGAAGGGGCTTTCCCGGTTGCTATTCCACTAGAGAACCCTCCGGAAAGAACTCCTACCCTTCTGAAACAGTGGGTGCTTAATCAATTATGCATTCAATTTGGCATTGCCGAGGCAGAAGTTTTACTCCCTGGACCAAATGATTTTGCTGATAAACCACCTTCCGGTTTTGTTGCCATTAATCGCCAAATGTGCTTAAGTGGAGCAATTCCTCCCTTTAATGAATTTCTTCAACAAATCCTTCTTCGACTGACGATCTCTCCTTTCCAACTGCATCCCAATGGCTATGCCGTTTTGATGGGATTGTGCGTTCTGTTCAGGAGAACTCTTGACCGTCTTTCGAGTTTTGAGGAAATTTGTTACCTGTGCACTTTTGCGAAGAACAAGGACCACCCTTCGATTGTACTTGTAAGAGGTGCGAGAAACTGTAAACTAATTTTGGATTTGCCGAAGAGTGCACATGGTTTTTTGAATCAATACTTCTACATTCGTTGCCCCGCAGAATTTTACGCAAACTGGAGAGTAGGAAGTGAGATCTTTTTTCTCTTCTTTCTTTAATTTTATTCTAAGTTTTACCTGGTTCGTATTTCTAGATGCTGATTCCATTCCTTATTTTTATAGCGCTTCCTCCTCCTTCTAGAGATTCCAGTCATAAGTCAGTTTTTGAAAGGCTAAGCACTGTGGCTGCTGAAGAAAGAAGCTCAAAATTTCTATTGACAGAAGAACTTCTTCATCAGTTTGAGCTTCTACATCCTTCTCGTTCCACTCAAATTCATGAAGTTCCAACGGAGGTCCCTGATTCTCCGACGAACACTCCTGATGCCCCGGTCTCCACTAAAGAGCACTTGCAGGGAGGAACCTTTACAAAAACTTCACTAGTAAAGTGTTCAATTCCGAAAGATGTTGCAGGGCCATCTGACGAGTCTGTACTTGCCCCAGTTATCGAGGAGGAAGAACCTCCATGATCTTCCGAAAAATCTACTAACGAAGGAGTCAAGAAAGCAAGTCCCAAAAAACATGATGGTGATGATATTTTCGGGGGGTTGAGTGATTTAATTGTGACTTCTCAAGAACTTTTCATAGATGATGTCTCCAAAACTATCTCTTCTGTAATCGAGGCGACATCTTCTTTACAACAAATGTCAACTCCTCCTACCCAAGTTATCACTACCTCTATTCCACAGAGTGGTTTGTAACTCGATGCGTGTAGTTTACACGTTACACGACACTTCGGATTTCTCATCACCTCTACGCACTTATCTTCTTGTACTTTAAAGATTTCTAAAGCTTATTATTTTTATTCAAGATTCTCCTATGGGGCACAGCGGCTCGTACTATGATGATTTCCAGTGCTACGGGAGGCGTAGCCAGTATGATTACAGGCGTTACCTCCCTTCTTACAGAGAATCGGATGAAGAGAGGGCCATCAGGAAAGCCGACGAGAGACGAGCATATGAAGAACGTCACCGAAGGGAACAAGAAAGACATGACCCTCCCCACAGAGGTGATGATACTCAAAAGAGAAAAGCTCACGATGAGAGAGGTAAAGGTCACGTAGACGATTCTTCTAGCAAGCGGGCTAGACTTACCGAAGAAACAATGCCGACAGCTTCTGAACATGTTCCTGCTCAATCTCCTGCTCCCGTTCGCTCCGACATTCAAGCAATCATCAACCGGCCCGCATACCAAGTCGGGCAAGGTCCTCCCACTCTTCAAAGTCGATTTCCTTAGTGGTGCTTGAGAGGGGTTCGATTTGATCTCGACTTGGTTCCTCTCGACAAACCGGCTATGCTGCGAAATCTGGATACTGTCAGGACCGATATTGAAAGAATGTCGAACTGGCAAAAACTTGTCGATGAGCTTCAGAGGGTTAACCGAGCCAATCTCGAGGCCATGCTCACAATGGAGAACGATAAGGCTGAGTGGCAGAAGACTCTCGAACAGCATGACGCCGAAATGAGAAGTATTGCTTCCTATAATAAAAAGCTGGAAGCGGAAGTAGAAAAGCTTAAGGAAGAATTAGCTACTTCATCTACTTTCCATTCTCAAAAGGAGAGCATGCTTCAGCAACAAGTACGAGATGCACATGCCAGTCAAAGGGCAGTCGAAGATAAGCTTACACACCAAGAGAAGGTCATAGAAGAATATCGTACTGAAACTTTACAGCTGCGAGAACAGGACGGCTCTCAAAGCTTGGAGATAGAGATGCTAAAAGCTCGACTTGCTATAGCCGAAACGGAGCGTGACGAGGCTGTTGCTGGTAAACTCGCGGCTGAAGAGGCCCATCAAGCAACCAAAGCTGATATTAGCTCCACATTATTTGATTTCTATCTGCATAGCATTTTGGGGCGTGGCAGCCTTGCCTTCCTAGGCCCTAAATACGAAATTACATTAGCTGAAGTTTGGGAGGCAGCACTTGATATGCTAGGTGGCAAAGGTGCTGGCTACGCTGAGACAGCTCTTGAAGAGCATTATCTCGATGATGATGCCCGCGCCGCTCTTGCCAAGGGAAAAGAGCAACTCGCCAAGGTACGGGCCGGAATAGCGGAAGTGGAACGTTCTGAGAAAGAAATAACGCCTACCACTTCTGAACGTCCTTTAGTTTCTCCTGAAGTGGACATTATAGGCTCTAGTGCTCATTCGCCGCCTCCTATAAGAACCGGGGTAATCACCCCTACTGATGATGAGGCTTTGGAGGATATCGGGGCTCAGAATTATGAGATTGAACTTACGAAGCAAACATCTTCAGGTAATTTTGATATTGGTCCGATTCAGGTGGATCGCTTGCTCACTCCTCAAAAGTTTGATGAGCTTCTCGATTACTTCTTGAATCTCGACGAACCCATATCTCCCTTCTTTCGGGGAGATACTAATATTTTTAATTTCTCTTCTTCTGCAGTTGAGACGCCAAGTGCTGTGCAGACTTCACTTCCTCCGGTTATCCCTCCTCCGTCTCTTCAGGTGACTCCTCCTTCTGCTTCACAACCCGGGTCACAAGAGGAACAGATTGAGGCTCTTCATGGCATGGATGACCCTATCGCTTCGCAAGAGCAGAAGGACGAGGGACTTGAAGAAGGCGAGATCTCTCCGGAGCGGACTCCCTCTGATGACGTAGTTTTGTCCGCTCTTGTTACTCCAGGGAGTGAGTCTTCTTCGAAGAGAAGAAAGAAGCACGGAACATCGAAGAGGAGGGGGAAGAAAATCATCATTACTGAAGAGGAACCGGAAGTCGCACCGGTTGCACCTCCCTCTCCTTCTTCCCTTATGCCTATAGATAGACCTGAAAAACTAATCATTCGGCCAGGCAAAGGATCCAAGGGTGGCAGGAAGAAATGAAGACTTCAGCTTTTAGCTTCTCGTCTTTCGCATGTATTGGTCGAGAATTGTGCGGGTATCGGCCCCCCCGCTTTTCTTTTGTTGAAACTTGTACCTGTATATAAAATAATGTTGAATAAAATGATTCCTCTTTCTTTGTATAAACTCCTGTTTGAATTTGAGAATGCATTTATTATTCATTTTTGCACAAGTTTATTAATATGACATTGCAGTGAGCTTATGGTATGTTGTTTGAGCGTACTTTACCGATGTAGCTATACCATATCGTATACAACTATACCATGCTGCCCCCATATCATAAGCTTACTGCAATTTTCTATACTTCGAGGTGACTTGCACCCTTATTTTCTGTAGAAGGACTATTTCATTCGTGAAAAGATTTTTCATAGAGTACAACTCCTTTCATATAAGTTTTTACGCTTTGTCCTTCGAAGAAGTCACTTTTTCCTTTTGCGTATGTACACATTTTGCCAAGTGAATTCTTCTATGTGGTAATGCGAACCTCTGAATGTACTTTAACTTTCTTTTCCCCCTTTTTTTTTAGAATAGGTAAATCACTCTTCCTTCGAAAGTTAAAGTATGCTCTTGATGAGGATTTTTCTTTTAAATAGAAATTTGTACCTCTAAGGAGGGATTTTTTCACGTTTCAACGCTTGGAAGTTTTATTTCAATCTTGGTGAAACGTGTACCTCCTAAGAGTTGTGCCTTTGCAGAAAGCCTTTTCACGTTTCAACACTTGGAAGTTTTATTTCAATCTCGGTGAAACGTGGGCTTCCAGGAAGGTCTTTCTTGCATTTCAACTTTGGTGAAGTGAAATTCCGAAGAGCGGTTGTTACACTTCAACTCCTGGTGAAATGTGCCTCCGAAGAGGTCTTTATTTTGTTTGCATTTCAACTCTGGTGAAGTGAAATTCCGAAAAGCGGTCGTAACACTTCAACTCCTGGTGAAATGTGCCTCCGAAGGGGTCTTTATTTTGTTTGCATTTCAACTCTGGTGAAGTGAAATTCCGAAGAGCGGTCGTAACACTTCAACTCCTGGTGAAATGTGCCTCAGAGAGGGTTTTCATCGCCTGGAAGTTACTCTCTCATGGTTGGAGGGTCATGACTCCTCCAATCTTTTTTGTTGAGTAGAGAACTTTCTTTTTTGTGGCGTATGACCCATTAGAGGTCTTTATCCTCCGAAGAGTTGTGCCTCCGGAGAGGACTTATGCTGCCGATGATGGCTTTGGTTGTTCCTCTGTCCACTTGCTTATGCCTTTTCAATGATTCTCTGCTTTTTTCTCTTTTCTCTTTTTTTTTTTTTTAGCCTTCATTCCCTTTTCTCACAAGTAACTTGTTTAATCCAAGGAAGTGTGCTTCATTGTCAGGCAATTTCGTGAGAACGAGCACTAGCTTCTTAATTGGATGTTTGTTTGTTCAAACGATCTCAATTTATTAGCAAAGACCCGTTTCTGTCGAAATCATAGGCCGTTCAATTGAAGTACTTCCTATCTAGGATTTGAATCCGGGGCTTTTGTGACTTGAAATTTGGCGAGAATCACTTGGTCATTTTATGTGCAAGTTTCACTTCCATTGTCTGCAAAAATTTAAATCGACATTTCAGCAATACATTCTATGTACTTTTTATATCGAAAATAAAGCAAACATGTAATAATAATAAGGAACACAAGATTTATAGTGGTTCGGCCAGGAAATTGGCCTACATCCACTTTATATTCTTTCATTATTTACTTGCATCAGTTTTACAATTGCCTTCAATGACAAGAATCATACATTCATAATTCTTTTTACAATATTTCAACAAAATTTTCAAGTATAGTATGGACGCAAATGGTTGCTGTTCCATGCCCTTGGAATTTGATCTCCTTCAACAGTGGTGAGTTTGAATGTGCCGTCAAGAAGCTTCTGACCTATGACATATGGTCCTTCCCAATTTGGCCCAAACACACCTGTCGCTGTCATAATTCTCTTCAGGACTAGGTCTCCAATCTCAAAGCTGCGTTGGCGAACTTTGAAATTGAAATGTCTGGCTATTCTTTGCTGATGAGCTGCAATTCTGAGATTAGCCTCATCTCTTTTTTCATCAAGGAGATCTAGCGCTTCAAGCTGTAGTTTTTCGTTTTCTGCTTGATTGAAATGGATTCTTCTGTGTGAAGGGACCTCTATTTCTACCGGAATCATTGCCTCTGACCCGTATGCCAATGAAAACGGGGTGTGCCCAGTCGTAGTTTTGTGAGTGGTTATGTATGCCCATAGTGCCAGTGGTAGCTTATCGACCCAACCACCTTTTGCTCTTTCAAGTTGCTTCTTGATGGTTGACTTAATAATTTTGTTCACGGCTTCCACTTGCCCGTTTGCCTGCGGATGAGCCACTGCTGAGAAGCTTTTCCGGATTTTGAATCGCTTGCAAAAATCTTGGAATTCTTCACTTTCAAACTGAGTTCCATTGTCTGTAATTATTTTTTGAGGCACACCGTATCTGCAAATGATGTTTTTACTCACAAAACTAATCATCTTCTTTGAGGTGATAGTAGCCAGTGGTTCAGCTTCTGCCCACTTAGTAAAATAATCTACGGCAACAATGGCGTATTTAATTCCAGATTTGGCAGTTGGCAACGGTCCTACAAGGTCTATTCCCCATATTGCAAACGGCCATGGACTGACCATCTGTGTGAGTTCAGTGGAAGGAGCTCTAGGAATTTTGGCGAATCTTTGACATCTGTCACATTTTCGGGAATACTCTGCTGCATCTCGATTAATTTCTGGACAAAAATATCCATATCGGAGAATTTTCTTTGCTAATGTTTGGCCACCTGAATGATCACCACATTCTCCTCCGTGTACCTCTGCTAGGATTGCTTTAGCCTCTTCCCTGGATACACATCGAAGTAATGGCATTGAGAATCCCCGTCTGTATAATCGGCCATCCTGGATTATGTATCGAGAGGCTTTTCTCAGTAGCTTTTGTCGTTCTTTTGAGTTCCCTGGTAAGGATCCATTGAGCAGGTATTCTGTTATCGAAGCCATCCATGATTTTTGCTCCTGAGACATGCTCATGATCCAATCAATGTCCATCTCATCAATGCTAGGAGTCGACAGGACCTCCACTGGAGTTAGCCCCAGAAATTGAGCTTCACCTGTGCTAGAATACTTTGCGAGAGAATCTGCTTTCATGTTTTCCTCTCGAGGAATGTGACTTATCATGTAATGATCGAAATCACCCAGGAGCTCCCAAGCCTTTGACAAGTAGGCGGGCAGATTCCCCCCTTTTGCTTGGAATTCCTTTTTGACTTGGCATACGATAATCTGAGAATCACTGAATATCTGTAACGCTCGGATGTTTAATTCTTTAGCAATCCTTAAACCAGCGATAAGGGCTTCGTATTCTGCTTCGTTGTTTGTTGAAGGAAATTCCAATCTTAGTGCATAGCATAATGATCGGCCCTCTGGGGTCTCAAGTACGACTCCGGCTCCAGAACAGTAGTCGTTTTTCGCACCATCGACATATAACTTCCATTGGATGGGGGAATCGTCGACTGTTTCCTCCTCACTGTTACCCTAATCTGCGAATTCTGCAATGAAATCTGCTAAAGCTTGTCCATTGATTGCTTTTCGGGGATGATAAGTGATATCATACTGACTGAGTTCAATATTCCACTTTAGAAGGCGACCCGAAGTTTCAGGGCGAAACAGGACTTGCTTTAAAGGTTGATCAGTGAGGACTTTGATAGGATGAGCTTGAAAATATTGCCTCAACTTCCTAGACGCAATTAGTAAGCAATAGGCGAGTTTTTCCAACTTAGAGTAATTCATCTCTGCCCCAGTGAGTCTTTTGCTGATATAGTAAACTGGATGTTGAATCCTTTTGTCTTCCCGTATCAGCGCTGCACTTAAAGCATGAGATGATACTGCCAAGTATATAAGAAGATCCTCGCCATCGCCAGGCCTAGAAAGTATTGGAGGCGTCTCCATATGGCGAATCAATTCATCAAAGGCTTTTTGGAATTCGGGAGTCCAATCGAAGTTTTTCTTTCCTTTCTTTAGGGCGTCAAAGAATGGGATACATTTATCTATGGCTTTGGAAATGAACCGACTCAAGGCGGCGACTTTTCCATTGAGACTTTGCAATTCCTTCTTTGTTCTAAGAGCTTCGACTTCTTTTAATACGGTAATTTGAGCTGGACTGGCCTCAATGCCCCTAGCGCTCACGATGAAACCTAAAAACTTGCCGGATTCCACTCCAAATGAACATTTTAAAGGATTGAGCTTCATTCCGTATTTTCGGAGGACTGCGAACATGTCTGCTAAGTGTTCTATGTGATCCAGTGCTTTCTTAGACTTTACTAACATGTCATCGACGTAGACTTCCATAGTCTTGCCCAGTTGCAGTTTGAACATAGCATTAACGAGCCTTTGGTATGTTGCCCCTGCATTCTTCAACCCGAAGGGCATAACTCTGTAGCAGTAAAGACCAGTGTCGGTGATAAAGCACGTGTCCTCCTGATCTGGCTCATGCATCATGATCTGGTTATATCCGGAGTAAGCATCCATAAAAGATAACAATTCGTGTCCCGCTGTTCCATCTACCAGTTGGTCGATTCTGGGTAATGGGAAGCAGTCTTTGGGGCAGGCCTTGTTTAGATCTGAAAAATCGATGCATACTCTCCATTTTCCGTTGGCTTTCTTAACCAGCACTGGATTTGAAACCCAATTTGGATAAGTAGATTCTTTGATAAAATTATTCTCCATGAGCCGATCAACTTCTTCTTTTAATGTCGCTGACCTTTCTGGACCTTGAGTTCTCCTTTTCTGCTTCACAGGCGTAAAATTTGAATCAATATTTAGAGCATGCACTGCAACTTCTGGGGATATTCCGCACATATCGGCATGAGTCCAAGCAAAAACATCCAGATTTGCCTTTAAAAAAGATATTAAGATATTTTGAATTGACGCATTAAGTTGTGAACCCACATTCAACACTTTGTTTGGGTCCTTTGGGTCAACAGGTATTGGTATTGTCGTTTCCACCGGTACAACTCTATTTTCCCCTACACTGACTTTTCTAGGGTCCATCTCTTTCCTTGCTCCGCTGTGCTCGCCAGTGCAGGGTCCGCCCTGTAATTGCTACAAGGCTGGTTCTTTGATGCGGACTGGGGCTGCCGCATTCTTTCCCATTTCTCTTTTTCTGGTTTCTCGTAGCTCTGTTAGATAGCACTCTCGACTAGCATTTTGATCACCTTTTATAACTCCTACTCCATTGTCTGTAGGGAATTTAATAGTGAGGCACCACGGGGCAAGAACAGCTTTGAACGCTGCCAGAGTTGGACGACCAAGGAAAGCATTGTAAGCAGAAAATTCGTCGACAATCACAAAAGTTTGCTTGCGGACCACTTTCTCTCTCCTTCTCCAAGTTCCACAAACAAATCAATGGTCCCTACCGGCTGCTTTGGCTCCCCAGTGAAAACAGCAATTTTCTGCGATGAGGCTTGCACATCAGCCATAGGGATCTTCATTTGGTCGAATGTTTTCTTAAAGAGAATATTGCAGGATGCGCCACAATCAATGAGAACTCTTCTGACAATAGCTGGTCCAATACCAGCCGAGATGACTAGAGGATCCAAAGTAGGAGCTTCAATACCTGCGGAATCCCTAGCTCTGAACACAATATCATCATCGAAAGTTCTTTGTTGCTTCAAGGGCGTAGCACCTTCCAAAACAAATACATCTTCCTCAGTCGGTACATACTTTAAAGCTCGGGTATACCTTTCCATCTCGCCCCAGCTTCTGCCTGCTGGGTGTGGTCCTCCTGTAATGACATTAATAATGGGCCTTCCAGATTCATGCCCTACAGCCTTCTCAATCGTCCTAGGCTGTTGAGTAGGAGCCTGTTGCCCCTGACTAGATGAAGCAGGATTGTTGCTATTCTTTTTCACAAATTGCTGCAGTTTGTTTTCCCTTAGCAACTCTTCAATAAGATTTTTCAACTGGCGGCATTCGTCGGTTTCGTGACCGGGTTGATTATGGAAGCGGCAGAACTTCCCACTCTGTATAGCTTTTTTCTCGGTCCTTAGAGGAGGAGGTTTAGGAAAGTCAACAGAATCTTTAATGGCAAGGTAGTTACGCTCCGGCGTATCTGATAAAGGAGTATACTCTGATGGCTTGAAGGATCGGGGCTTCTTCAGATTACTCTGCTTCTTTCCATTGTTATTTTCCCTTTTTTGCCCTACAGATTCATTCTTGCGTGGAGCGACAGTGTTATCTTCAGCTTTTTCCAACACTGCCTTTACCGGTACGGGACGGTTTTCTAAGTGTATGAATTCATCTGCTTTTTTATAGAATTTTTCAAGGGAATTTGGTTCCTTCATGTTTAGCCATTTCCCAAATTCGCTCGACTTGTCAATACCCTTCATCAGATAAGTCAATATCATTCTCGGTTCTGCATTGTCCACCTCAGCTAATGCTATATTAAAGCGGTTCAAGAAGGTAGTCTCTCCTGGATTCTGTTCCAAACTTGACAGTGACATGATATCCTTGGCTTTTGAGGCATATAGTCTGAACTGCTCCTTGAACTTCCGGGTTAAGTCAGAAAACTGATCGATAGATCGGACTGGCAGCTTGGTGAACCATAGTAGAGCTACGCCTTCGAGATAAACAGGGAAATATCGGCACTTTATTTCATCAGAGGCTCTGGCACCTGTCATGTGCCAATCATATTTGTATAGGAATTCGTTCGGATCACTTGTCCCCTTGTAAGCTGGAATGGTTGGAGGGACAAACTTCCTTGGGAATTCAGCCTTTAAGATTTTCTCAGTAAATGGAGTCTTACTTGGGGCGAAACCCCATTCTTTCTCGTCTTCAACCCTCTGCATACTCTCTTTCATGATTTGTCGGACCATTCCAGAAAGATACTCCTCATCATGTCGAGCTCTAGATCCACCAACCTCTGGAAGTGTTTGTTCAAAGGGGCTAGCAGCCCTTTCAGGAGCATCTCTTTCTTCAGCATCATGAAGGTTGCCAGCAAAATTCCTCTCATTACCTGCTGGTTGACGGTTTGCCCCAAGCAAATCGTTCAACCTATTTAGAATTAGGGCATTCTGGGCATTTTGAGCCTCGAGTTGTGCATTTTGGGCATTGATCTGTTGGTTCAGCCCTAAAATTGCAGCATCCAACTCTGCCTTTGTAACTCCGACAGCTGGAGTGGCTTGATTCGATATAGGGGAAGCGGAGGTTCCCTCTTGAATATTCCCAGATCTGACAGATCTACTCTTCCTTCCAGGAGCCATAATCTCGGATAGACTTCTGGTTTTCAAGGAAATTCTCTCTACAAACCTCTGTGAAGCAATGATGATAACTCGCCTGAGTTCAATTCTCAGTGAAAGCACCAAAAATGTTAACGCTAAAATTTGAACGCTAACACCCCGGTGTATGAGTTATAGTTGTGAAAGCACCACCCGATAACTCGGGAACAGATTACAAGCAGATAATAGCGGAAAAGCAGTAAACAACAACAATTTTATAGTGGTTCGGCTTAAGGGTATAGCCTACGTCCACTTTAAGTACTTTTATTGATGATCTCGTTACAAGCTGATACAATTCTTTCCAAATACAATACACTTTGGATTACAAGTCACTTAGAACAAGTAGCCTAAACTTCAATGGAGATTAGAGTCTTCAAATCCATGTTGGATGTGTGTGATCTTTTCTCGAAGTTGTTTGTAGTGTTCTTCATGTCTTGAGAGCTTTAAGTGTTGGATTGGTTTGGAATGCAGCAGAGTAACGGTGCTTGAGGAGAATGAGCAAAAAGTCCCTCTCTAGTTGGAGTTAGGATCATATTTATAGGCATTTTTCAGAATAAGGTCGTAGGTCGTGACCGACCTAAGTAAGGTCGTAGGTCGTGACCGACCTAAGTAAGGTTGTAGTCGACCTGAAGAGTATTGGCCCCTCCTTCCTCACGCATGCTGATTTGCACAAGTCCTAGGTCGTGAGCAACCTATCCCCTTGTGGCATTGCATAGTCTTCTGTATTCTGGTATTTAGGTCGTTAGCGACCTAACCCAGATCGTGAGTACTTTCCTGCAGCCATAGGTAATCTTAAGTCGCTGAGTCCCTTAGGTCACGACCTTCCTTAGGTCGCGGAGCTTCTTAGGTCGGTGGATAGTTAGGTCGCGGAGTTCCATAGGTCGAGTCCATCTTCAGGTCGCACTCACTTTTAAGTCGCGGCCTTATTGGGTCGCTGCTGCCTTTAGGTCGAGACAATCTTAGGTCGCAACACTTTAGGTCGCAGCTACTCTTAGGTCGCTGGGTTCCGCTAGGTCGCGGCTTTCCTTAGGTCTGAGCACACAGTTAGGTCGTTTGAGTGCTATAGGTCGCAGAATTCTATAGGTCGGTGCTTCCCTTAGGTCGCAGAGCTCTGTAAGTCGGTGCTTCCCTTAGGTCGCAGATACTTTTAGGTCGCTTGATGAGTTAAGTTGCCATGCCATTCCTGTAGTTAGGTCGCTCCATGTCTTTAGGTTTTAGGTCGCTAATGAAGAGGAATTAACAATCATATTCGTGTTATTGCCTCGGAGGTCAAACGCCTTCGAAATAAAGATGTTCCGCTTGTTAAGGTTCAATGGTCCTCAAATCCTAAGGATTACTCTTGGGAATCTAGAGAATTCATCGAGCGAACACATCCGGACTTACTTTCCCATGCACTTTGAGGTGAATTTATTATTTCAAATTTCTTTTGTGTTGATATGCTTTCATGGTTGTTACCTTCTATTTTCTTCTTAAATATTACGGGGACGCAATTTCTTTAAGGAGGGGAGTATGTAACAACCTGCATATTTTATGATTGAATATTTAAATACTTTATTTTAATATTTTATCGTTAGTCGGATTTTAGTCCGAAAATTTACTTTTTGCATACGGTCGAATTAGGACTCGGGACCACTTCCATTGGGTCCAAACGCCGTTTGCGATCTTTTTGAGTATAAACTTTGATATGTTTGGAGTTAGTTGAATTTTTCCACTTTTTCACTTTGGGCTTTGGGTTTGGTTTAACCCATTAGCCTAAACTATTAACTCTAGCTCAGCCCCCTCTTCCCTTCATAACTTCACTTTCATTTCCTAACACTCAAGCTTCATCAAAAATGAAGGGAGGAATGGGAAATTAAAACTCCAAGCCCTATTTCATTTGCAAATCCAACATCTAACTCCAAATTCAAAGAGAAGCCATTGATTCAAGCTTCTTCTATTGAGATTGAAGTGTGGTTGATTCTTCCTTTGCTTTTAAGCTTCTCCTCCATTGATTTTGTGAAAAGGTGAGATTTTTATCTCACATCTTTGTCTATAACTATCTTTGATTGTTGGGTATGAATTCCTAACACTTTTTCATATGCATTTGCTTTTGGTTTGGATTGAATTGGTGAAAATCCCATTTTTTATTGTTTTGGGTTCAAATCGTTAAAAATCCCAACGTTGATGATTGAAAACGTTTTTGGTGATGCAACAAGGAGCCAATAGGACCGGGTAACTGATAGGTGTAATCTCCTAGTGTCCATGCTCGATCGGTTGCAAATTGAGAGAGTTTCGCACTTCTATCCCCTAGGTCGCTCGGCCTGCATATAGGTTGCGCCATGCTTAGGTCGCGCCTTGGGATAGGTCGTCCATCACTTAGGTCGCGCCATACTTAGGTCGTTCCATCTTAAGTCACTCGGCCCTCTCTAACCACTTAGGTCATTCTGCTAGGTCGCGTCACTTAGGTCGCATTACGTAAGTCGCTCGCTTTGCAATGAGTCGGCCTTCCTTAAGTCGCAACCACTTAGGTCGCGCCATGCTTTATCTCCCAACCATTTTAGTCGCTCGGCCTGCCCCTGTTCCTTAGGTTGCTTGGCCATTAAGTCGGCCTGCTTTAGGTCGCTGATCCCATGGGTCGCTCGGCCTGCGTCACTTAGGTCGTTCTGCTAGGCCGCGTCACTTAGATCGCATTACATAAGTCGCTCGGCTTGCTCGCAACCACTTAGGTCGCTCGGCCTGCTTTAAGTCCAACCTGCATTTGAGTCGCAACCAACACATGTCGTGCCATGCTATAGGTCGCGCCATGTTATGTTGCTCTGTTAGGCCGCATGCTACTTTTTAAGTAGATGGTCCCTTAGGTCGTAGGTCGTGGAGTCGCATGCGTTGAGCCACTGATTTCTTGTGTTGACTTATGTTAAGTCATAAGTCGTGGCTGTTAAGTCGCAAGGGTATTTCCACTTTGATGGATTTGGAATCAAATTCTTTGGATTTTATCCACTTCTTCGGATGTGAATTTTTGTGATTTATTGTTTCTACAATCATTTTGGTGATTCGTCACTTTAAAAATATGAAGATTTCAATACTAGCAGTAACTCCTTCTACAAAACGATTTCAACCCTATTTTATTACAAAGCTCGTTTCTTAAACCGTCTTCCAATCTACTAGTATATATAAACCTTTACCTCACTCGTATGAGAAATCTAATCAAACTACTTAGTAAAACAAGTGGTATGAAACACTTGTGTTTACTTCGTTGGTTGATTCTTGGACCTGTTCGATTGAATCTCTTGCGACAATTTTCGAGTGAAGATCTACTATTTGTTCGTAAATATTTTAGTTAAGCTAATGGTTATAGGACATGAGGCTAAGCTTAAATATTTACTAGCTTACTGTAATTGACACTTCTTGATGATCGTTGATGATCATTTTTGTGATTTAGACTAGCAAATGTGCGATGTCTCTTGGTCTACGAGGGAGACTAAACCCCATTTCTGTGGAGCTTCGGCTCAATTTGGTGGGGTAGCGACCCATGGTCTACAGGCCGTTTTGTGGAGTTTCGGCTCAAAATTAATGGTTAGCAACCATGGAATAGCATTTCATTTTGTGATACACGTGTTGGTGACCTTTCATGTTCTCATTTTGTGATAGGCCTCCCCCTTTTTGTGATTTCTGGATTTCCATTGATGATTTCTAGAATTTGTCTTTCACTAATTTTTGTGATTTACATTGATATGTTTTATCAATATTTGTGGATTGGTGAATTTGTATGTCATTAACTTTTGTGATTGACATTGATACAATTGTCAGTACTTATGATTTTAGTGAATAAAAATAAAGAGTATGACATTCTTTTTGATCTTTGAGAAGATTTTTATGATATTGATTAATCTCTTGTTGATTTTCAATTACATACTTATCACAATATGGCTTTATGGTTGCCATATGTTTATGTCATATCTCTTATTCTATATCATTTTATCTGATATTTATAGCTACACTGATCCGTTTATTATTTTCTTATTAAATAATACTCGGGTCGGATCGAGATGTTAGAGGTGATTCTGCTTGACTTCACATCTGGGATTATCACCCTGACTTTTGGCTAACTACTTAGATCAGTAGTTTTTTTCTTGTTGTATACATATGAGATATATACTCATTAATGTATCCATATTCTTTTGTCTACCACTTGTAGCTATTCTTTTGTGATATTGTGGACCTTGTCTGACCACTACTCTGATGAACACTTTTATGTGTTATATATTCATATCTTTTTCCGCCTTTGTGATATGGATGTCTGATACTGATTTGTGTTATGTTTATTTCTATATTTGTTTCCGAAGAATATATATAACCACTGTGTAGTGGCTTTGAGTTTGCATCGGTATGTCGGATTTCCTCCTGAAGCATGTACTATCTGACATATCGTTGCTCGCACAAAGCAATTACGCAGATGGTCGCTCCTTAACAGCCTTATTCTCCGCGCTAGTTGACGGCATTACCCCGTAGTGTCCTTGGCTAGAGTGGGTATAGAGGTGGGCGTCAGAATAAGGTCCTCTCCCGGCTAAACCGAAAAATGAGCGCAATATTTAAAAACATATGGATATGGGATTTCGGTTAAGTCACAACTTATTACCCAAAACCTTTTCTTTTAAATGGTTAAACAAATTACCATTTTAATCCTTTAAACAAAAGGTTTATTTCACAAAGTTCAACCAGTTTCACAAAGATCCATTTACGGATTCCAAAACAATTTCCATTTCAATTGGATACACTCTTCCGATCGTTAAGTCGAGGATTTAACTTATAGCTTTCAAATTGTTTCCAAAGATTTATTTAATCTTGGAATACCATTTTCATTTTGGATATAAAATCCTTTTAATAAAAATTGGTTCATTTCTTAAGTGAAAGCTTTTATTATTTGAAAACAAGTAGTTTTCGTTTCGGAGGAATCCAATTATATTTGCACGAGTTAAAGCCTTTGAATTAAATTCAAATTCCCAAATCAATATATTTAAAATGGTTTAACACATATATATACTTGTATAACATCTTTAATCCCTAGTTTCAAATCATATAATTCAATTTCAAATCTTGAATTTAATTTTAAATCAAATTATTTAAACTTCAAGGCGTAATCAAGTTATTCAAAAATAAATTTTATCTTTGAAATTCCTTTTCAAATTTTTTTACTTTAATCCCAATACGTTCCCAAAACTATTTGGATTCAAAATTCAAATTCATAATTGTTTCAAAAACTGTGACTTTACCAATTTCCATGTGCAATCCCTTTTTGTGTCTGTATGGTGTAGTCCAGGGGTTTCACACAATAGTGCAACATCATCAATTATCACAGATTCAATCATATCAATATTGATAAGCGGTATAACCCACAATGCTTATCTTCATTCATAGATTCACAGATAAAGTAATATAAATTTATCAATCACAAAGATTCACCATTAAGATTCGATGTGGGTTTCGGATAACCAACTGGAAATCGACTCCCTGTCACATCGAAATTTAAATGCCGTTTTACGGGCAAAAAGGGTTTTTACATACACATAGAAACAAATCGCAAGTCACGGCTCAGCACAGAGCAATTCACATCACACAGTAACACAATCACAACAGAAATACCAATCCAGTACACAACATTTGATAATTAACTTAAATTAATCAAATTAAACTCAATTAATTACAATGAGAAATTAATTTCTTAATTACTTTCATAAAGTAATTACACAATTTCATAAATGATTATCATTAATTAACTAATCTAATTAATTGTTAAAATTAATCACATTAACTAATTATTTAAATAATCTTAGTTACTGACCTTCATTAACTAAAAATAATTCTTTAATTACTTTGGTAAAGAAATTACTTACATTAATCATCATTAATTAAAATTGATTAACCATCAATAACTCATTAATTAATCCTAATTATCTAATTAATTAAGTGTTAATTGAAACATAATTAGTTCTTAATTACAAATTAATTAATTCCTAATCATTAATTAATTTAAACCTTAATCAATAAATTTAAACCTTATATTTACTAATTAAATTGATACAAAACATTAATTATCCATTCTAATTAACTTAATAATTAATGAATTACAAATCAATAAGTTTCATTAACTTTAAAGAAAGTTTATTCTTATTAATGATTTCATTTATCACTCACAATTATGTTTGAAAACATTTATTTCGACTTTACTGCTTAAATTTCATTTTAATTTCTAGTTTTAAAATGAATACAAATTTATCTTTTATAGAGTTAAAAACTAATTTTTTAAAAACCTTTAAATTTAACAAACTTTATTTCATTTCAGAATCTGGAATTCAAATTTAGAATTAAATCTAGGTTTAAAACATTGTTTAAATTCTTCTTACAATCTCAACTTCCATTTCAATTTCAATTCTTTTGTTTTCACTTAATTGCGTAAAACTTTAAGTTATTAAACAATTTATATTTAAAAGCTTTATTCCCAACTAAGTTTCAAACTAATATGTATTCTTAGTTAACTTAAATTAAAAACTTAGTTCAAACCTTGCTTAAAAATTTAAATTCAAAATTTCCAAACAGAACAGGTTTTAAAACTTGTGCAACACTTCTTCTCGAGCCACTACCACTTGCTTCCATACCAACTACCAAAACTTCAGGTAAAAACTCGAGACAAAAAAACCCTACTTCGTCCTAAAATACCCAATTTCCATATTATCAGGAACTCATGCACCATGCACGTGCATGGCACCGCCGTCACTTCCGGTAATTGCTGCATCGTCGAGCAAGTCGACAACCATCCTCGCACCAACTCCCGACCCCCAGAAACCCTAATATCCACTCGAAATCAAAAATCGAGTCTAAACCCAAAACCTAGAAACACGAGAGCAACCACCACCTCAAACCTGTCATCGCCTCGTTCGCCACGCCCCGACCACCGGAACTCATACAACTCCGGCCAACTACTCGTCAACCTCCCCTCTTCCGTCCTCCAGAACCACGTTGAACTCGATGCATTAGGGTTGTCAAACCAACCCAAAAATCAACCTAGTTAAAAACTAGGGTTCTAAAGTTCAAACGCTTACCGCCTCCACCACGACCATTAGACCACCATACCAATATTTTTCCTGCAACCACCAGACCATGCTCCATCTCCAGTAGCGATTCCGACCTCTCTAGATCCCTTGACCACCAAGAAATGATCAAAGACCAATTTCCAGTTATCTCCAAAATGCATACTTAATCTAAACTAAAATTTATGATCTTCATCTTAAAAATCATGATTTTACAATACTAATCTGGATATAAAATCACAACTTCAAATTTACATGATTGATTTTAACCCATTTTTGATTTTTACAGCTTTCTATAAGATTTTTGAGACAATTTACTAATTAAAATTTCTGGAACTATTTTTATAATTAACATTACACTCTCATAATCTTTCTTCATTCACAGATCTAAGCTTAAACTCTTTTGGATTAGGAGGTATGAATGTTTGTTTGGTGTGAACTTGGGACTGCATATTACAGAACAGATTTGTACCTATACGTTTACAGTCATATCACAAACATCCCACATATATATATTCGTACCTATATACTAAGCAACCAATCTGCTAAAATCATTCATCACATGCATCCATAACAACAGATTTTTAAAACTGTTTTTAAGTAAAAATGTTTACTCACTGTTGTTTTTCGGAATGAACAGAGTACTTCTTTTTTTTCTAAAACAGGCTTTGAAACTGTTATTTGAAGTCTCCTTCTTAATCTCTGGTTTTGATGAAATCATATTGTTGTTAAAAGTTGAAATTTTGTTTTGAAGTTGAGTTTTGTTTACTTCTGTTTTACTTTGAATGATGGACGAAACTGAGATAAGGAAGATTGATATATAGGAAAGAAGTTTACAGGTGATATAATTTTTTGTTTGTACAACAGGGTATATTATTATTTTGTTTTGTACAATACAGGTCAAAGAGATTTTTTTCCTTTGCCTTCGTCTTTGACTATGCAGATTTTTTTCTTAACTTTGGTGGCCGAAAATCTTGATATTTCGGCTGATAATCTTGTGTTAGTGGCTGATAAGATATTGTATGTGCTTAGGGATGATTTTATATACTTGCTTGTTTCCATTTCTGTTTACAGCTAATGATATTATATAGATATTTTCTTTGTTTCTTGCATGTTGACCTTTCCAGGTTTTCTTTTGTATGAAGATGTTTTGTATTATTATTTCCTTTGTCTTGTTTTATTTTTTTTGTTTCCCCAATACTACATACTTATCTTTATTTTGTTTGAATGTAGTTGATGTATAATTTTTTTGTCTTTAGTCTTGTTGCTTTGCAATATAAATAAAATCCTATAGTTAACATGATACTAGAATTTGTCTAATGTATTCACTTTATGTTTTATAATTTATCTTATATATCTATTTCTATTTCTAATTTAAATATTTATTTTTTAAGTTTTAATACTTATTATCTTGTATTTCTCTCTCTCTCTCTCTCTATATATATATATATGTATATATATATATATATATATATTTTATTATTTTTGTAGTATATTTTATTTGTATTAATACATATTTTTATTTAAATTTTGGAGAAACTCAAATCAATTACCAATTAATTTCACAATTTTATTTTAAAAATTAAATTAATTATCAATTTAAACTTAGTAAAAACCCAGGATCGTTACAGTCAATTATTGAATATCATCTCCTAAACCCTCCGTTTGTGTTGTCTTGAGCTAATATTTTTTCAAAATAGATAATTAAGTTTATTAATCATATTAATTAATTATATTTAAATTAATTAATTATTTTAATTAATGACTCTCAAAATTTATCAAATCAATTTAACTAATGATGTTTGAATTTAATTAATCCATCTAGTTAATGATATTTAGATTTAATTAATTATTTTAATTAATGATATTTGAATTCATGCAATCATTTTAAGTGATGATGTTTTAAGTTAATTAATCATTTTAACTAAAAATAAGATATTTGTAATTAATAAATCATTTTAAAGATGTTTCAAATGTTGTAAATCAATTAGTTAACAATGTTTAAATCTAATTTATCTTTTTAGTTAGTAATATTTGAATTTAATTAATTATTTTAAGTAATGGTATTTGAAATTTAAGTAGTCATTCTGATTAATGATATTTGGATGTAATTAATCATTTTAAATAATGATATTTTGACCTAATTAATTAATTTAACAAAGGTATTTGAGTTAATTAATTGATTTCATAAAAATGATTAAAGTTAATTTTATGAAAGTGCTTTATACTGAATTAACTGATTTAGTGTTTTAAAGTTAGTTTACTAATTAATAAAGTGTTTTAGGAATAATTAACTTTAAAAAAAAGATAATTGATCAACTTATTAAAAGAGTTATAGATCTGATTTATTATCTTTTAGGATAATTAATGTTGGTTTAAATTTATAAAGGGATTTTTTAATTTGATTTATTTTGTCTGGGAAAATTACTGTGGTTTTAAAAGTTAAAAAATGGTTGTATATATTATACTTCAGGATCATTAACCTTTGATTTAAGATTTATAAATGTAATTTAATTGATTTATTATCTTTCGAGATAATAAATATTGTTTTAAAATTTATAAATAATAGTTTATAAACAAATCTTTTAAAAGAATTGTTTCAAATAAAGCTAAGTGTATATTGTTTTGGTTCTATAAAAAGCATGTTTTAGCATTTGTTTTAACCTTGGTTTTAATATACTTAGAAAATAGAATTTTCTCTTTTAAAAAGAATATTTCAAAGAGTGCTTTTATTGTTTTTTTAAAAGTATTGTGATTGAAAATCAAGCACAAGTGAAAACATCCATCTTATCTTTCTTGATAGTTGATTTATTGACTATCAACTTTGATTATGCTTCATTCCGTCACTTTAAGACGATGTATTGCTCTTTTAAGCCTTGTTATCCTTTGTCGAAAATGACTAAACCCAAACAACAGGTGGAAGCCAAGCAATGTGGAGTTGCTCTCATTAGGGTATTTTAACATCTACTCCATATTAGATTCAATTTTGCGCATAGAGATGTGAAAATACTAGGATACTCGATAACCGTTGGCGGTGTCTGGTTTGGATGTGTCTAAGGGCTATCAAAGTTTTAAACTTTATTCTTAGAGGTATAGTTTCGGTATGGGGACGTACCCTCCTAGTCATTGTTGGAAAAAATTATTTTTTCCCTTGTTGTTAATTTAAATCTTTGAATTATTTCCTTAATTGCATGGAGAACTGCCTTGTGCTCTTCTCTATGTTCAATTATTTGAGACCATTCTTTCCGGTCTAGAATTTGATATTATTTATGCCCATTCATTCAGTATGGAATTTGTTCTTACCAACACCCACCTTTTTATTTGGATTGTTTTCGTTGTTTATTTCCATTTTTACTAGCACCCACCTTCATCTATGGATGTTATTCTTATGAGGTAAAAACTCATTATGCGTTGGCGACGTGGAATTTTAATATTTTCATCATATTAGTTGAGTTTTCACATGCTAGCTTTTCAGACTGATCTCGGTGTTATTTTATTATAGTACTCGAGTTAGACTGAGTCTTTGCCAGGTTGGCTTTGGTGATATGGAGTAATTGGAGATGAGAAAATGTTCACATATCGTAGTTTTTTTTCATCGTATATACTGTATAGCTATCTGGAATTGTAAGGTCAGAATTGTATATTTGTCCAGTTGATAAGGTTTTCTTTTAACTCTGATGCAGTTTGTATTTTGAAGTGATAATTTTTACCGTCTTTGTTATATTACATGTTATCAATTTCACTATGTGATTCTGATTTCCCTATTCTCTGTTCTTCTAATTTATTTTCCACTAACAATCCGCCTTCCGATTAGATGTTCGTCATGTGAATACTGTGGATGTATTCGGTGTCAAATTTCGATGGTCGA
Source organism: Allium cepa (assembly GCA_030765085.1). NCBI lineage: Eukaryota > Viridiplantae > Streptophyta > Magnoliopsida > Asparagales > Amaryllidaceae > Allium > Allium cepa. The sequence goes on from CM060929.1 coordinate 64,736,508, forward strand.
AAAGGCGGGTCGTCACATATGCTCAAAATATTTTCATACAAAACTTATTATAAAATTGACATACCCAAAAATTTAGATGGGGATGATGCTCAGATGGTTTACAGCACCATATTTCTTCAAAATCAAAAACCTTAAAATCTTTTGGTTTTGAAATAAATTAGGAATTATCAGAATTGAATATTTTTTCAAATCAACTGAAAACGGATATGCTTTTTTCAAAAAATCACCTTTTTGAATTTTAAACTTGTAAAATAATTAATCTTCATGTCTACAAATATTTGAGGCAAAATCATTAACTTTTGAGAAAAAGCTTTAAACCTGATGTGTGACGACCCGAAATTTCTGGATATTTGAAATTAGAATATTTAATTGACTTTAAATATTTGAAATTAGTTTAACTTGAATTTTAAATATCACTGTTTGTTTGGTAATTAAATTATTGAATTTAATAATGGAAATTGGAAAATTTATGAATCTAGATGTTCTAGGCTTGTTAAAAATATTTTAAAAGCTTAGAAAAATCATATTGATAATACTAAAGGTAGTAGAACTTTTAGAATTGAATTTGAAACTAATTTGTTTAGTTTTGAATTTATATCGTTTAAATCGATATTTAAAAATAGCCTTCCGAGGCACAGTCTCGGATTTCGACGAAACTAGTTCCATTGATTATTAAGAGTGTTTATTATCAAATTTCAATTTTCGTAACATTCGGAGTTGTCGTGTGATCGTACAGTAGATAAATGCACTGAATTTATATCGAAATCTAATTTAATAACTGGGTCCAAAAAGCTTTCTTCTTCGTACTATCGAGTAAGGACTCGAAACCTTTTCCATTGCGTTCGGAATATGGGTATAACCTTATGAATGCCTAGCGGTACACCTCGATAGGAGGTCGAGATTTTGAGTTGCGTAATTTGGAACGATTTAAAAATTTTAATTCAATTTAAATTGTAATATATATGTTATCTTCCTTCAATTTTTTATAGACTTCATCCGAACATGTGTACCCTAAGACCACGTGTTCTCCATGGCATAACACGCGTTCGTTGAAAAGAGAAGAGATACTCGAGGCAGTAAATAAAAAAAAAATACGAACGAAGAAACAAAATTTCTCGGCTTCATTTCAAATCTAATAATGGCCGCATAACAGTCGAGTTCAAACCCTTCTAATCAAATCGAGAAACCAAAACATCATAAAAAAGAAATCAAAACCCTCGTTTGAATAGCAATCTATTCATCAATTAGAGGAATCCACGAGAAAGCAGGTGAATCGCGAGTCGTTCTCGCGCTAGCACGGCGCCGTGGCAGAGGTGGAGCGTGATGGTGGTGACTTGGAAGTGGGTGGCGCATGTAGCTAGAGGTATGGTTCGTGAGTGAATCGCGGTGAGGAGCACGAAGATGCACTCGCATTTGGGAATTTAGGCGACACTGGTTCGTCAATGTTGAGATGCTGTAGGAAGGTAGTGGCGATGGCAAGGTCTGGGTGGCCCGGTCGGCGATGCGTGGTGGTTCGCGAGCTTATGGTAAAGTAGGTGTTTTTTAGAATATTTATCACTGATAGGAATTAATATATGTATATATGTATACATCGGCTAGAAAAAAAAGAGAAAATGAAATTATTAGCAGTAAAGTAAATTCAAGGCAGTTTTGTTTTTATTATGTATGGGCAGAAAAAATAGAGATATATACATACTTTAAAAAGTACTGGTTAATTTTTTGGGAAAATATAGGAATTTTAAAAATGTTATATGGAGTTTATTAAAATGCAGAAATACATATATATATATATATATATATATATATGTAAGATTTTGAAAAAATAAATAGAGATTTTAAAATATTGAAAGTTTATATAAAAATTTGATTTTTGAAATCTATAATTTATTTTTATATATGTAGTTTCAATTTGGAAAAAAATATCAAATACCCATTCTAAAATTTACTAGTTTTAAAATTTGTGTTTAGGGTGATTTATTAGGTTAATTAACTTGTTTAGTTATTTTAGTTACTGGAAGACTTTTAAAAGGAAAATTATTTGTTAAATCAAATTGTAAGTTAAATAAATCGTAATAAAACGTTCGATCAAGTCAAAAGTATTAATAAACTAAATAAATGTTTATACAAGGTCAAAAATCATGGAGAATCATGCCGGATTGGGAATGGGTTGCATGCATAGCAAAGGTGAGATCTTCTCACTCATTTGGTTTACCAAGTTAATTTAAATGAATAAATTTAAATTACTGGATGTGCTGGGATGAATTTAGTAATTTATCTGTTGGGTGATATTATATATGGTAGTGTGTATAGATATATATTGGAGTGATTGATTTCCCAAATTATATAGCGGATGAGACCCTATGCGCCCCACATAATAGCGGATGACCCCATATACCGCGATATTGCACCTCGAAGTGGAATTGGTATTTTATATTGTGCTAACATCTATAGATGCAAGGAAACAGGTTGGAGGGATCCAACTGGATTCCTCAAATGTTTGAATTTATTTCACACGCTATGATATGATTTATTGATAATCTGCGATTGATTATATTGGTAATTCAAATTATTGAAGGCTATGGTTTGGCCGAATATATTTTGGTATTTTAAGATACTAGAATATAAAATATTATATTTTTGGTAGGAAATTAAAGTATAGAATTTTAAGTAAAACAATTTTAGAGAATTGGATAAATTAAAAGATGGAATTTGGAAAGGATAAAGGTTGATTTTTGAAATCCTATTGAATAATTTCCAAGTATGGGGAAAAAGATTTTTTTAATAAATGGAAATAAATGGATTTTGAGAACTTATGTAGTATTGCTTAAAAGTTGAAGATTTATTTAAAATTCGGATTTTAAATGGTTTGGGAGAAAAATGGAGAATTTTAAAATTAAGTATGAAATTAATATTTCAGATTTTTAATAAGATTTTAAATCTAAATAAAGGAGTGAATATGGAATTAATGGGTTTTGAAATAAATTTGAATAAGTAAAGGAATTTGTTTTAATATGGAGATTGGTTTCGAAAATCGATTTAAAAACTAATTAAGTATTTGAAACTGTGTTTTAAAAGGAGGATGGGACTATGGAATTTATAAATTGGGTTTATAAAGTGGAATAATATATAACAGTGGATATTTGGAAGTATAAATTCACAATAGGAGTTTATAAAGGAATGGGTAATTTGTCTTAAAAATAAATGGTGGTTTATTTTTAAAAGTGTGGAAAGAAAATTTACGAATTTGGGATGTAAAGTTGAGATAAATGGAGAAGGATTTATTAATTGATTTAAATGGACTATTTTGGAATGGAAAGTGTATTTTCCCTGGAAAGCCGAGTATGTTTTCAAAGTAGCTATTAAGTATAAATTAAAAGTTCTAAAGTTGGTTTTAAAAAGAATGTTTTTGGAGAAATTATTTTCTTAAAATGTTTTTAAATTTTTAAAGTAAATATTTATTAAGTTAATTATAGAAGTGATTATTTTAAAGATTTAACTAGTATTTGATTTAGAAGATGGTTATTTAAATAATTTTACTCTATCTAATAATTTTATTTTAAAAATTAGTTTGGGCCTAAGTTTTAAATGAGATATTTGTATAAAATTTCATAACTAATATTTTAAATAAAGCATTTAAAATAATTTTTATTTTAAGTGTTTCCAAGTATACATTTTTGGATAAGTGATTTAAATTACTTTAAAAATCTAAAGTTTTAGGACTTAACAAATTTTCAGTGGAAGTAAACAATATTTGGAAATTTATTCCATGGGAGAAAAGTAGTTTGAAAATTGTTTTCAAAGGGTTGAAGTGTGAAAATATATCTTGCGAAGATATTTTGAAATAAATAATTTGGGAAATTATTTTAATTGGATGGTTGTTTATGGATGTTATTTGATAGTTAAATAACCGACTATCAATACTGGCATTTAAAACGGCATTTGAATTTCGATGAGACCGGGGGTCGGATTCCAAATGGTTATCCGAAAACAACATCGAATCTTAAAGGTGGATCTTTTGTTAAAAAGATTAAAAATGGAAATTTGTATCCACATGTTTTAAAATAAGCGCTCATTATTTGGATAAGTCAGGGGAGGCATGAAGTCATAAAACCCATTCCCAATAATGATACGACAGAATGGAATTACATTTAAAGATGGTGGTTGAAGGCCGAGAATTTTTCGAAAACGAAAGGATTGACTGTTGATTGTCTCTGCACCGAGTTAATCAGGCATAGAGATTGCCTTATGTGATGGGGAGTCCGGACGTGATTAATTGGACAAAGTGCCTTCGGTTCCATTCAGACCCAGGATGGACTTGTATGGATGTATGTCTTACATTACACTTTGAGATATAAAGCTGATTTCTATAAAATACATTTCTGTTTGGTGGCGGAGAATTTATTCTCTTAGCTTAACACCCTTCTCTGAGATGCACGAGCTCAGAGGTTTTGTAGTTGATGGTTACTAATGATATGTTCCTGAATTGGTAATTATGCATGCTAAGTGCTGAGCATTGGTTGATCAAAGCATGGCATTCGTGAAAAGCGAAGCTTTGTAGGACGAGACTTCATCGAACCTCACACCCCGAAAATGATCGAAACAGTAAAGAATGCAGCAAGGTTATGGGGGTCGTGCCCCTCAAGGTATGTACATTTCATTCTGGATAAAAAGTGGTATTCTGGTATGGAGCCCAGATATTTAACTTATGTGGATAAAAAGTGGTATTCTGGTATGAAGCCCAGATATTTTACTTATGTGGTTGTTGGAATTTGAGGCGCCTCGGTGAAGGTCGGTTACAAACGGGGAAAGGCATACTCGTGACAGTTAGTTACCTAGTTACAGAGGTAACCCGGCCTTGTGTTGGCAGAGATCAGGTTTGGTTCTCGGGACGTCCCTCAAGAGGCGTACCCATTCGGATCAAGGAAGTTCCTTAGCCTTGACCATTTTTTTGGAAATCCAAACAAAACAATACGACCCCTTTATGGTTTTAGCTGTAGAACCTGCCATTTAACGTGGTAGCTATAGTAGGCATACTATAGTGGTACGTATGCTGGCTAAGACTAATATTATACTTGCAAATGTTTTCCACACTATGCGCTAATAATAATATCAAAAGGATTTTCACGTATCAAGCAAGTTTGACTAATCTAAGGAGAAACCTCCACCAATGTGTGCGATTGCGTTTGAGTGTGTGCCGGGAGACCTTATGGTAGTATCATTTTCAAAATCACGAACGGATTTCTTTTTGTACAAATAACTGTTTTTAGATCCCACACCAGTCCCGTGACTGACTCGGAGTTTATTGTTCCCTTTTCTAAACTTTGGGTGCCTCTAATTTTCTATACGGGCAGCCTAGAGTCATATTATCATTGTTTCTGGAGCTAAGTCAGGAAAGTATGCTATGGAGATCAGGAGACAAGCTGGATGGCGAGACATATCACATGCATATGATGTTTTATTTCCACTGTTGTATTGTATTCCACTGCTGTGTTGTATATGACTCTGATGATGTAATGTATAAAGAGATATAGTTCTTTTGTTTTAAAGATTAGTCATTTATCTATTATATATTGTTCCGCTGTGATTTTGAGATCCTAATATTGTTTCTATTTCTTCTCCTACCTCTTTCTTCTTTAAACCTAATGGTTTGGTTTTTCGGCATTCGATTGTTCGGCATTTAATACAGTGGACGTTTTGATGTCAGTTTTCGGGCGTCGAAAAATTGAGTCGTTACAAAGTGGTATCAAAGCTTAGGTTGGCTATAACCTTGTGTGACGACCCGGAATTTTTGAGCATTTGAAATTGTAATATTTAATTGATGTTTAATATTTGAAAGGTTAAGTTTAACTTGAATTCCAAATATCACTTTTTATTTGATAATATAACTATTCAATTCAATAATTGAAGATTGGGTAAATATTTAATCTTGAGTTTCGAGCTTGTTAAAAATATTTTAAAGGCTTGTAAAATTTATATTGATAGTACTGAAGATAGTAAAAGTGTTAAAATTGAATTTGGAAGTGTTTTGTTCAATTTTGAAAATATATCGTTTAAATTGACGTTTAAAAATAGCCTTCCGAGGCACATTCTCGGAATTTGACGAAACCAGTTCCATTGGATCCAAATATTGTATTATTATCGGATTTCAATTTTCGTAGTATTTGGAGTGATCGTTTGGCCGTATAGTAAGTAAACGTGTTGAAAATTAAATTGAAATTTAATATAATAACTGGATCCAAAAACCTATCTTCTCCATACGATCGAATTAGGACTCGAAACCTTTTCCGTTGCATTCAGAATAGGGGTATAACATTATAAACTTCTGGTGGCATGCCTTGATAGGAGGTCACGATTTTGAGTTGCATTTATAGAGACAATCTAAATTTAGTTAAAAATATATTGTTGATTGACTGGTCAAACTTTCAGCAGTATTCCTTCACATCTGAACATTTTGCTGTTATTGTAACCTTCTTTTGAAATTCACCTTCTGATTAACATCACATCTTGTTCCCTTCGTTTCTTTTATCACGCAAGTAGTTTCTTTATCGTTCAGAAGAAAATAAAAAGATAAAATCATGGCCGAACATTTCACAAACAAATCTGAGAAATTCGATTCCTTATTAACCTCGAGCTCCCCTTTCCTCTTTCCACCTTGTATTCTTTAATTCATGAACTGCTATATCCTCCTTCAAAATCAAATTCGCTTCACCAAAAATAAAATCGAATTCAAAAAAACCAAAAAAGGGGAAGTATCACGATTTCAAATCGATATCGCATTCGGGGCAAAGTTTCGACGATGTAGGGTTCGGTGAGGAAGCACAAATGAGGTCGCGTGTGGCTACTTAAACTCATACGTGCGAGTTTCGTCTAATGGCGTGCGAGATCGATTCGAACTCGAGGGGGAAAGAAGCACGGTCACTCGAAGGGAGCAAGGCTCATCAATTTTGGGTTGAGAGGATCCCTCGATTTCAGTAAGGCGTCGACGGTGTAGCAGTAAGGTGATGGCGCTGCACAGCTATGGTTAGAGGTGTTTTCTCGATGAATTTGGCTGTCGCGATGGACCGAAGGCCGCGTGCGGTGACTCGGAGATCCAATGGCAGATGTGCTCTCGCGTGTGGTCAAGGTCGGCATGTTCTATTAGGGTTTCGAGCTGTAGGGTGTGTGCGAGCAAGGTGGATCGTACGCATCTGCAGGTGAGGATATTTTGATTAAGTTTGTTCTCTTTTTATTCCTGCAACCAGTTATCTGATTATTTTAAACTTTTCAAATACTTAAAATCTAAATACCGAAGTAGAAGAAATTTTAAAAAAAATCTGTTTAATTAAATGTATATATACAGAAAGATTTAAAATGTTTATAGTTCATGTAAAAATTGGATTTTTAAACCCGTAAAGATTGTTTTATATGCAGTTTGACGTAAAGGAAAATAAAAACACAACTTATTGGGTCATAAAAATATACAAGGTGATTTTTTTGTTTGGCAAACCTAATTAATTATTTATTTACTAAAAATCATCTGTTAAGAGAAAATTAGTTAAGTTAAATTTTTAGTTTAAAATTCAAAATCATTTGTTAAGTAATGTATCAATTGAAATTAATAATTGATTTGTTCGATTCAATTCGAATATTAATAAATCGGATAACTGTTTATACAAGGTTAAAATCTAAAAGGAAACAAGTCGAGATTGGATTTGGATTGCAAAATCAAAGATGAGTTAATCTCACTCATCTAGGTTTAATTTAAATTTAAATGGTTAAATTTAAATAATTGGTTGAATGACTGAATTGATTTGGTGTGCTATATTATATATAGTAGTATATAGTATATATTGGAGTGATTGATTTCCCCATTATATAGCGGATGAGACCCTATGCGCCGCACAATAGCGGATGATATTATATAAATCCCATATACCGCGATATTCCACCTCGAAGTGGAATTGGTATTTTATATTGTGATAACATCTGTGGATGCAAGGAGACAGGTTGGACGGATCCAACTGGATTCCTTAAAATATTTGGATTTGTTTAAATATTCTGTAATATGATTATTTGATATCCTATGATGAATTATATTGATAATTGGAGTATTGGATGTTGTGGTTTGATATATTTGGGTATACGGAGTTACCACAAATATATATAAATTGGATTTTTCAAAAGAAATAAAAGAAGAGGATTTGTAAGTAAAATAATCATAGAAAATTTGGGATAAATTATAGAATAAATAGAAAAAGGATAAAAGTGGATTTATAATTTTAGTAAATAAAATCCGAGTATAGGAAGAGAGATTTTGAATAAAAGGGAGATAATGAATTTTAAAAACCCAAGTGATATGATAAAGATTTTACTTTAAAATTCAGGTTTTAAATTTATAAAGAAGGAATTTAGGGAAAAAACTGAAATTGGTATTTTTCAGTCAAAAGATTTTAAATCATAAGTGAGGATTAAAAATCTGAGGACAATGGGATTTTGAAGTAAATGAGTAAGTAAAGGAATTTATTCCAAAATAGAGCAATTTGGAAATCAATTGGAAAATTGATTTAAATGTTTAAAACCGGGATTATTAAAGGAGAAGTGAGACTTGAAATTTATAAAATGGGTTTATAAAAGTTAAGCAATATATCAATGGATATTTGGAAGAATAAATTCACGGTGGGAATTTAATAAAGGAATGGGTAAATTTGTTTAAAAATAAATAGTGATTTATTTTTAAAGGATGTGAAGTGAAGTATATTTCCTTGGATAACTAAGTATGTTTTCAAAATAAATTTTTAAATATAAGTTAAAAACTTAATGTTGTTTTAAAAAGCATGTTTTAGAAAATTTATTATTTCTAAATGTTTAAATTCTAAAGTAAGTATTTTTCAAATCTATTATCGCATTAATTATTTAAAGGTGACTTGGTAATTTGTTTTAAAAAGAGAAAATCTAGTTGTATATTTTATAAAGTAACCTCATTTTAAATATTCCTAAAGTATATACTTTTAATAAAGTATTGAAACATTTTTCAATTTAAATGTTAAAGTATATTTTATAATAAAGTGTTTTTAAATTATTTTAAAATCTACAGCATTGTACTTGGTGTTTTCAGTGGAAATAAATAGGTGAGAATTTATCCCATGAGAAGAGTATGGTTTGAAAACTGTTTTCAAATGGGTTGAAAATGGATATATATATTGCGAAGATATTTTGAGGATAATAAATTATTTGGTGAAACTATTTTATTGTTTGATGGTTGTTTGTGAATTTTAATTGATGTTGAATAACCGACTGTCAATATTGGCCAATGCGTTGATCATTTCAAAGAGACCGAGATCGGTATTAATTTCTCGAAAAACACTTCGATCGGGTTTGTACGTTTTCGTGGAAAAACGAGTTCGGAGTCGAAGATGGAGCAGTGAAGTGCAAAGGCTAGTCGCTACTAATCCTGAGGGTTTCCAACATGGATGTAGTAGGAATAGTGCCTACGGTTCTGTTCTAACCCGGTATGGACTTGTATGGATGAATGCTTTCGGAACATCGTCAGGTGGATGATGGGCATTCTAAGTGAAACATTATAAAATTGTAACGCTTAGCCTCAAGCCTCATCAATCAAGAATGACTGAAAATCAGGGGTTATACAGCAAGACTAAGTAGGTAACGCCTATTATGGTGATGTCATCCCTGTCTAGATGTCCCTTTTTTTTGGCTTAGTGGTGCGGTTGCTGATCCCAACCGTGGGTTGATCTTACTCGGGATTATCCAGTAAGGGGTAGTCCCGGTCTTGTGTTGCATGGGATCGGGAGTAATCCTCGGTATGCTGATCTAGACCAGGTACTGTGACAGGTGGTACCCCAGTGCCTAGTCATTAGCTGGAAATCTATTCTCCCTACGCGCCTGTACGATTTTGATTTTGCCTAACTATTGCTAAAACGTGAAATGCAAGCATTTCAGCTAGATTCTATTTTACTTTCTACAGACACTATTATAATATCAGAGGATTTTGACAAAAAGTGTTTTGGCAATCGTAAGGTAAAAACCCAACATGTTTATTTGTTGCGTGGTCTTACGAGATGCTTTTGTTTTCAAAGGATTTTGAAACATTAATAATCAAATTGAGTGTGATTTTCTCACACTGGTATTCCAGACTGACTCGGGTGTTATTCAACTATAATGCTCGGGTCAGACCGAGTATTATAGAACACGGGAAAGGATGTTGTGGAGCTCAGAAGACGAGTTGGATGGCGATACGTACTTTCGTATTTGTGTTAAATATTCCAATGTGTATTCAGATTGTGAGGACAGGTTATGATTACTGTCCAGTTGTGAGTTATGTATACTCTGGTGATGTAATGTATAAACAGATTTGTTTTTGTTTAAAGATCATTAATTATCTATTATATTTTATTCCCCTGCGATGGTTAGATTCTGATGTTGTTTTCTATTTTCTTCTTCTACCTCTTCTTCTTTAACCCAAATGGTTCATATTTCCGTACATCTTGAGTTAATTGAGAGAGAATAGTGTCGACTCTAGGGGTACAGATTTGCAGGCCATTACAGTTGGTATCAAAGCTTAGGTTGTCATTATACCTAGGCTTTGGTGGGGGTTACTCATTAGAGATAGGGTTAGTAGTACCCTAGAATGAGTTTAGTGTATATATATATGAGAGTACATATTTGTAGATTGAATATAAAATGGTTTTATATTGTGTTGATTTATTGGTAGAGTGGATTATGAATTCTGGTCGATTGGTGGGACGCCACGATATCGATAGGAGTTTCTAAACACTCGAACACGATAAACCGACATATTATGGTTTTTAGAAAAGGGTAAATGAAATAATTTTACCCAAAAGATATTTTGACATAAAAAATTGATTTTCTTGGATTATTATAGTATATTGATGTGTTTGGTTGCTGAGATTATGATCGAATCGAAATTATAAAGTTTAAATTGGATTATAGAAACCAAAAAGAAAATTCTAAGAATGGAGATATGAATAAAATCATAAATAAAAGTAAAATTGAAGCTAGAATTTAGAATTTGAACCCAGAAATTTCTAGAAATGTTTGAAAATGGATTTGGATTAAATATTTGGAGGTTTTTGATTCTACAAAGTTAGAATCGTTTTTCAAAGCATTTTGAAAGGTATTTTGAAGTAACTTCCAAATGGAAGTGCTTTAAAGATGATTTTGAAAAGTGATTTAGCATTGAACTCACTTTAGTCGCTCGGGGATGATTCTCGTGATGCTGGCCACATCATTAGAGTCTATTTTCGAATTTCTATGTGACGGATTGCTGCTAAGGTTGTTTTGTATTGTTTTGAGGAAAGCAAGTTGTATCGGGAATTCAGTGAATGTTGATGGAGCTATAAAAGAATAATTTTGAATTTATAACTTTGGAATGTAAATTCCCATATGAGAATGGAAAATTAACTTAAGCAAGATAAATAGGATGAGTTGATTAAATGAAACGTATGCATTGAAATTAAGGAGATGAAATTGGTTTCTATATGAATAATACGCCCTTTATATTGATAAAGGTAGGAAAATAAATAATGTAGGCACTAAGTCTAAACAATTCACATATAGTACTATGCTATTTATTTTCAAATGTCGGGTTATTGGGTTCTACATGAATAGACTAGGCCTTATAAAACATAAAAAAGTATGTGCACAGCACACTTCCTTTTTATATAAGCCCATTGAATTTAAAAAACCATAAACTTATTTCTAAACTCAAGTTGGTCTTTAAAACAATAGTTTGAAACAAATTAATTTTACATTTAATATCATACTTTAAATACTATAAATACACTTTTATTTATTTTAAATGATTGACAAGTTAAACTATGTTGCTTGGTACCTAAACATGAAAGAAATGAATCTAAATTTTGAAAGCAGGTAATGTAAAATGCTAAAATTGAAGTAGGTACATGAAACTTTTTAAAACAAAATACATATACTCGTATTTGGTAAAAATATGCACAGCCAAGTTTTAACATATATTTAAACTAGTAGTAGTCAAGTGAGACTATGATAATTATTGTATTAAATTCTAGTTCAAGTTATAATCTATATACAAGTCAAAAGAAAGCCTCCCTTTTCAAAAACCAATGTTCGGTTGTTACTTTATATACCAAAGCATGGACAAGCACATGCATAGAAGCATAAGACACAAATAAGGTAAGCACAGGACAATAATTGCAAGGTAGAACCAAATTATTTCTTTTAAAAATCGAAATACTTTTTATTATATAACCTAAGTTTATGAAATACAAGTATATCTATATAAGTTTCAAACAGCTACTATTTCTGGCACTAACTTAAGTTCATTTACAAAGTGCTACAAAAAAATACAAGTGGTTCTTCCTTAAGTAAAAAGAGTAAATGTCAGGCTATTATTATCCACCTAAGCATAGGCTAGGCTATAGAACACATACAAAAATATGAACAACATTTTCTTTAGAAATTTAATAAAAGTGGGACAATTCATTATAAGACTACACATTACATACATATATACTAGCATGCAAAAATTTCAAAACCTGGTATTATAGTAGAGCATATAAAATTCGAAACATATATATGTGTTGTGTATCCATTTGAAAGTAATAGGCATAAAGGGCTAAAAAAATTTAATGTAGCCCTCAATAACCAGGGATATACACATATATTCAAAGCATAAGCAAGGACAAAGGACTTTTGCAATTGAACCAGAGCATAGGCAAGTACAAATCAGTGCTACAGGCAACGCATGGAGATAATAAAGCAAGACATATGGACATTTGCACCTAAAGCATTCAGGGAAAACAAGGTAAAAAGGGAATGTGCCAAACTAATTAACAATAAACATGCAATAATGGATTTTTCAGATTTTAAAATATAGAAACACAATTCACCAATCCAGTCCAAAGTAATAACCATAGAATTTAACATAAGAACATTCAAAACGGATATGGAGATAGATTACGTGAGTTGACTTAAAAAAATAAAAAGGAGAATTCTTGGAATAAAAATCTGATTTGGAGTTAAATTAAAAATCGAAGGCGAACTAGTTTGATAAATTAATTAGTTAAGTAAATTTGGAACTTGGATTAAATGGAAATTATTAAATGCGAATTGAGTGTGAATCAATAAATTGGTTTGAAATCAATTTAGAATAACCAAAATGTATGAAATTGTTTGATTAAACGAACATCAATCCAGTGTGTATAAAAAGATTGTACTTTATTGAAAACATACATAAACAAGCGTAGTGAACAAATCAAAATAAATGAATTGATTTGGAATTGATAAAAATTGAATATGGATTTGTAAAAATCGATACATGGATTAGTAATCGACTTAAAGTAATTATAGGCATAAGTGACTATATTGGTAAATAAATATCACTAAAATTTGCACGAAAAATTGTTGTTTGTTGCAAATGGAAAGTAAATAAATTTTTGTGGATTGATAAAAAGTGAATGAATTGATTTGGAATCAATTTTAAACAAAGATAAGCTTAAGTGGCTATGTAACTAAATGAACGTCGTCGAATTAGCGTAGAAAACATGTCATTTGTTGTAAGCCAAAGTAAATAAACGAATGGAAGAGAATAAATTAGTTAGTATCCATTTTAAATGGATATGAATATGATGTGCGTGAATATACATTGAATGCAAGAGAATATGGATTGGAACCATTCAAAGTTGATTGGAATAATATGTAAATCATTGAAAATGGGAAGTTAAAGGTTGAAAACTTATAATTGCTTGTAAATATTCATGTACAACATCATTTGTTACAAAGTTTATATGTTTGCACTATTTAAACAAATGAAATTTTATTAGATTTCATATAAAATTTAAACATACATGTTTAAATTAAGTTAGTACAGGTTCAGGGAGCTATTGGCTTGGTTTTAGCTGTGTATATTGCTTTTCAAATGCGAAAGCTCGCTTATATAACGCTAAAATAAAGTACGTTTACGCAAAAATTCAAAACATGAGACATGAACTGCATATATTGATATATATTGTGATTTTCGGCCTGAGGCCGATGTATATATATATCTGTGCATCCTGCGATATCGCGGAAGCTCCTCCGTACAAAGGAAACTGTGCCAAAATATTTTCGAAAATTTTGGGAGTTAGAAAATTTTTGGAAAAACTTTTGTTAGCGACAAAATGATTTCGAATTCGAATTGAAATAGGGGATTTTGGAAATGGAAATTGGAACTAATTGTTTAGTTGAAAACAAAAGGATTAGAACAGTGAATATGGGATTTTCACTAAGAATGTTTTAGTAAGTTGGGGGGTTTGGGACATTCTCCTACCTTAGCAATTTCGGGGACGAAATTCTATGAAGGGGGGAGGAATGTGACGACCCGGAATTTTTGAGCATTTGAAATTGGAATACTTAATTGATGTTCAACATTTGAAAGGTTAAGCGTAACTTGAATTCCAAATATCACTATTTATTTGATAATATAATTATTCAATTGAATAATTGAAGATTGAGTAAATATTTAATCTTGAGTTTCGAGCTTGTTAAAAATATTTTAAAGGATTGTAAAATTTATATTGATAGTATTGAAGATATTAAAAGTGTTAAAATTGAATTTGGAAGTGTTTTGTTCAGTTTTGAAAATATATCGTTTAAATTGACGTTTAAAAATAGACTTTCGAGGCACAATCTTGGAATTCGACGAAACTAGTTCCATTGGATCCGTAATATTGTATTATTATTGGATTTCAATTTTCGTAGTGTTTGGAGTGATTGTTTGGCCGTACGGTAAGTAAACGCGCTGAAAATTAAATCGAAATTTAATATAATAACTGGATCCGAAAAGCTATCTTCTTCATACGATTGAATTAGGACTCGAAACCTTTTCCATTGCGCTCGAAATAGGGGTATAACATTATATATGCATGGTGGCACGCCTTGATATGAGGTCACGATTTTGAGTTGCATTTATCGAGACAATGTAAATTTAATTAAAAATATATAATTGATTGACTGGCGAAACTTTCAGCAGTATTCCTTCACATCTGAACTTTTTGCTCTCACTGCAACTTTCTTTTGCAAGCCACCTTCTGATACACGCAAGCAGTTTCTTTATCGTTTAGAAAAAAATATAAGGATAAAATCATGGCCGAACACTTCACAAACAAATCTGAGAAATTCGATATCCTTATTAACCTCGAGCTCCCCTTTCCTCTTTCCCTCTTCTGTTCTTTAATTCACGAACTGCTATATCCTCCTTCAAAATCAAATTCATTTCACCAAAAACAAAATCGAATTCAAAAAAAACAATAAAAGGGGAAGTATTGCGATTTCAAATCGATATCGCATTTGGGGCGAAGTTTCAACGATGTAGGGTTCAGTGAGGAAGCGCGAACGAGCTCGCGTGTGGCAACTTGAACTCGTACGTGCGAGTTCCATCTAATGGCATACGAGTTCGATTCGAACTCGAGGTGGAAAGAAGCACAGTCGCTCGAAGGGAGGGAGGCTCATCAATTTTTGGTTGAGAGGATCCCTCGATTTCAGTGAGGCATCGGTGGTGTAGCAGTAAGGTGATGGCACTGCACAATTAGGGTTATAGGTGTTTTCTCGATAACTTTGGCTGTCGCGATGGACTGGGGGTCGCATGTGGCGACTCGAAGATCCAATGGAAGATGTGCTATCGCGTGTGGTCAAGGTCGGCTTGTTCTGGTAGGGTTTCGAGCTGTAGGGTGTGAGCGAGCAAGGTGGATCGTAGGCATCTACAGGTGAGGATATTTTGATCAAGTTTGTTCTCTTTTTATTCCTGTAACCAGTTATCTGATTATTTTAAACTTTTCAAATACTTAAAATTTAAATACTGAAGCAGAAGAAATTAAAAAAAAGTCTGTTTAATTAAATGTGTATATATATATGAAGATTTAAAATGTTTAAAGTTCATGTAAAAATTGGATTTTTAAACCCGTATAGATTGTTTTGTATGCAGATTGAAATAAAGGAAAATAAAAACACAACTTATTGGGTCATAAAAATATACAGGGGAATTTATTTATTTAGTAAACCTAATTAATTATTTTAGTTACTAAAAATCATCTGTTAAGAGAAAATTAGTCAAGTTAAATTTTTAGTTTAAAATTTAAAATCATTTGTTAAGTAATGTATCAAATGAAACTAGTAATTGATTTGTTCGATTCAATTCGAATATTAACAAATCTTAGAACTGTTTATACAAGGTTAAAATCTGAAAGGAAACAAATCGAGATTGGATTTGGACTGCAAAATCAAAGGTGAGTTAATCTCACTTATCTGGGTTAAATTTAAATATAAATGGTTAAATTTAAATAATTGGTTGAATTATTGAATTGATTTGGTGTGCTATATTATATATAGTAGTATATAGTATATATTGGAGTGATTGATTTCCCGCATTATATAGCGGATGAGACCCTATGCGTCGCATAATAGCGGATGATATTATATAAATCCCATATACCGCGATATTCCACCTCGAAGTGGAATTGGTATTTTATATTGTGCTAACATCTGTAGATGCAGGGTGACAGGTTGGAGGGATCCAACTGAATTCCTCAAAATATTTAGATTTGTTTAAATATTCTGTGATATGATTATTTGATATCCCGTGATGAATTATATTGATTATTAGAGTATTTGATGTTATGGTTTGATATATTTGGGTATACGGAGTTACCAAAAATATATATAAATTGGATTTTTGAAAAGAAATAAAAGAAGAGGATTTGCAAGTAAAATAATCATAAAGAATTTGGGATAAATTATAGAATAAATAGAAAAAGGATAAATGTGGATTTTAAAATTTTAGTAAATAAAATTCGAGTATAGGAAGAGAGATTTTGAATAAAAGGGAGACAATGAATTTTAAAAACCCAAGTGATATGATAAAGAATTTACTTTAAAATTCAGGGTTTAAATTTATAAAGAAGGAATTTGGGAAAAAAACTAAAATTGGTATTTCTCAGTTAAAAGATTTTAAATCATAAGTGAGGATTAAAAATCTGAGGACAATGGGATTTTGAAGTAAATGAGTAAGTAAAGGAATTTATTCCAAAATAGAGCAATTTGGAAATCAATTTGAAAATTTATTTAAGTGTTTAAAACCGGGATTTTTAAAAGAGAAGTGTGACTTGAAATTTATAAACTGGGTTTATAAAAGTTAAGCGATATATCAATGGATATTTGGAAGAATAAATGCACGGTGGGAATTTATTAAAGGAATGGGTAAATTTGTTTAAAAATAAATAGTGATTTATTTTTAAAGGATGTGAAGAGAAGTATATTTCCCTGGATAACCAAGTACGTTTTCAAAGTAAATTTTTAAATATAAGTTAAAAACTTAATGTTATTTTGAAAAGCATGTTTCAGAAAATTAATTATTTTTAAATGTTTAAATTCTAAAGTAAGTATTTTTCAAATTTATTATCGTAGTAATTATTTAAAGGTGACTTGGAAATTTGTTTAAAAAGAGAAAATTTAGTTGTATATTTTATAAAGTAACCTCAATTTAAATATTCCTAAAGTAGATACTTTTAATAAAGTATTGAAGTAGTTTTCAATTTAAATGTTAAAGTATATTTTATAATAAAGTGTTCTTAAATTATTTTAAAATCTAAAGCTTTGTACTTGGTGTTTTCAGTGGAAATAAATAGGTGAGAATTTATCCAATGAGAAGAGTACGGTTTGAAAACTGTTCTCAAAAGGGTTAAAAATGGAATTATGTCTTGCGAAGATATTTTGAGGATAATAAATAATTTGGTGAAATTATTTATTGTTTGATGGTTGTTTATGAATGTTTATTGATAGTTAAATAATCGACTATCAATATTAGCCACTGCGTTGATCATTTCAAAGAGACCGGGATCAGGATTAATTTCTCGAAAACCACTTCGATCCGGTTTGTACGTTTTCGTGGAAAAATGAGTTCGGAGTCAAAGATGGAACAATGGAGTGCAAGGGCTAGTCGCTACTAATCCTGAGGGTTTCCAAAATGGATGTAGTAGGAATAGTGCCTTCGGTTCCGTTCGAACCCGGGACGGACTTGTATGGATGAATGCTTTCGGAACATCGTCAGGTAGACGATGGGCATTCTATGTGAAACGTTCTAAAAAGGTAACGCTTAGCCTCAAGCCTCATCAACCGAGAATGATTGAAAATCAGGGATTATGCAGCAAGACTAAGTGGGTAGCTCCAATTAGGGTAAGGTCATCGCTGTTTAGATGTCCCTTTTTTTCCAGCTTAGTGGTGCGGTTGCTGATCCCAAACATGGGGTGATCTTACTCGAGATTATCTAGTAATGGGTTGTCTCGATCTTGTGTTGCAGGGGATCGGGAGTGATCCTCGGTATGCTGATCTAGACCAGGTACTGTGACAGTTGGTACCCCAGTGCCTAGTCATTGGCGGGAAATCCATTCTCCCTATGCGCCTGTACGGTTTTGATTGTGCCCAACTATTTGCTGAAACGGGAGATGCAAGCATTTCAGCTAGATTCTATTTTACTTTCTATAGACACTATTATAATATCAGAGAATTTTGATAAAAAGTGTTTTGGCTATTGTAAGGTAGAAACCCAACATGTTTATTTATGGCGTGGTCTTACGAGATGCTTTTGTTTTCAAAGAATTTTGAAACATTAAAAATCAAATTGAGTGTGATTTTCTCACGCTGGTATTCCAGACTGACTCAGGTGTTACTTAACTATAATGCATGGGTCAGACCGAGTATTATAGAATACTGGAAAGGATGCTGTGGAGCTCAGGAGATGAGTTGGATACGTACTTCCTTATTTGTGTTAAATATTCCGCTGTGTATTCAGATTGTGAGGACATGTTATGATTACTGTTCGTTTGTGTGTTATGTACACTCTGATGATGTAATGTATAAACAGATTTGTTTTTGTGTAAAGATCATTGATTATCTATTATATTTTATTCCGCTACGATGGTTAGATTCTGATGTTGTTTTCTATTTTCTTCTTCTACCTCTTCTTCTTTAACCCAAATGGTTCATATTTCCATACATCTTGAGTTGATTGAGAGAGAATAGTGTCGACTCTAGGGGTACGGATTTGTGGGCCATTACACCTTTGTTCTGGTGGGGATTACTCATTAGAAATAGAGTCCGTAGTACTATAGAATGAGTTTCAGTGTGTTAATAGATATGAGTGCATATTTGTTAGTGAATATAAAAATTGTTTTTATATTGTGTTGAGCTATTGGTTGAATGTTTATGAATTCTAATCGATATGTGGGACCCTATTTTATCGATAGGGGTTTCTAAACTCTTGAACAAGATAAAGTGACACACGATTGTTTTAAAATAGGGTAAATGAAATAATTTTACCCAAATTATTTTTGTATATAAAAGAAATAATTTACCATAAATTATTATAGTATATGGTTTCTTGGTTGTTAGGAAGTGATAATATATAAATTATTATCAATGTTGTGTAAAAATTTAAAAATAGGAATTGATATCATAACCAAAGGTTAAGGAAATAAATTCAGATAACAAAATGGAATTTGAAATGTGATTTATAAATGTAATTTATATGATTGAAATAAGATGCCAGAGTAATTTTTGATAGGGATTAAAAGGATTTAGGATAGAAATTTCAAAAGATTAAATTCCTTTGATTTGAAAATGGTTTTCAAAGTTTTGGAAAAATAATGGTGAAATTATTGGGGAAATATTTTTGAATTGGATATGAAATCTTGTGGGATTTGTAATTTAAAAATATTTGAAAAAATGTTTTTGAAGAGATAAAAGCACTAAACTCTCTTCGGTCGTTGGAAAATAACTTCGGTGATGACGGCAACATCATCAATGTTCATTTTTGAGTTTCCAGGAGAGGAATTACTGCCAAATTGTTTTAAATGGGAGTTATTTGCAAATCTGGGTTTGGTTTTGAAATTCAAAAGGAATTTGATATGTAATTGAACTATGTATATAATTAATTTCAAAAATGATTTTGAAATGTTAAAGTTTTGGTTTGGTAAAACCGTTTTGATTTTTGAAATACAAAGGAATATTGGATATACTAAAGGATTTTGGATATAGTTGATTTCAAAGGTGATTTTGAAATTTTGAGAAATTGTTTAAAACTCAGGAAGTAAATTGGGAATGTTTACGGAATCATAAGGGGTTTGATAACTTATTAAATTTGGAAATTTGCTTGGAATAAATGGAAAACTTATAGAAGTTAAAAATTTGAATTAAATTAAAGTGTAACTGAATCAAGTAAGATAAAAGTAAATAGAACTTAAACTGAATACTTGAATTCAATTTAAATTGGGTAAAGTAAAGTAAATTTGAAGAATTAGTTCGAAATGGACTAAAGATAATAAGGGTTTGGAAATAAAATGGTTTGAGATAAAATGAAATTGACATGCAAGTGAATATAGATGAACATAAAACCAAAGTGATGAAGTAGAAAATAAATATAAAAAGTGTATAAAATACTTATATTGAACTTATGAAATGAATGATGAAATTCTTATGTAAAAACTGGAATTGAGAAATATTCTAAGTTAATATTTGAATGAGGATCCAGTAAAGCTGTTAAATGGATAATTGTGAATAAGTGAATAAAAATCAAAGAAAATGTGAATAAAATGACAACTGATATAGCTAATAGTCAACTAAATACGTAGTATGTATGTATATTATTTTATTCGCATAACGATTTGATCCAGATTCGAGATAGTTATATCGATCCGAGTTGGAATTTTTCATTTGGTTTTCGACGGCGAACCCTAGATATGGATTTTGGTTGATTCTAAAAATTCTCTATCATAGTTTGTGGCTATGTAAGGAGAATGATGGTTTCTGATCATGAAATCAGGTCTGAGTCTGCACTAGGAAGTCGGGTGGACGATACTAGTTCGGAAGTGAAATTGTGTGATCGAGTGAGCGACCAGATTTATATTGCGTACGAATGATGTACGGACATTGTATGAGCTTGAATGAATTAAATATTGAAACTTTTGCAAAGAAATGCACAAAATGATTTTGAATGTGGTAATTGGACATTATTGCTAGTAGGATATACAGGTGTTTTAAAAGCAAAAGGAAATTGTGATTTTTATTTCGGAAGATAAATAGAATTGCTAGAAAAAAGGCATGTATTTAAATTTCTGTATGAAATTTGATGATTTTCTGGTCTAGTCACTTGGCCTTTTGTCTTTTTTTGAAATTTGGAGGCCCGTAGAGGCATTTTGTAGTTGTACTGAGCTAGCCGTGCAGAGGAGACGTTGGCGAAATATTTCGAAATTTTAGAGAGTTAGAAAAAAATTTCAAATTTTTTTTATAATTTAAATTTGAATTTGAATTGTTGAGTAAATAATGCTGTTTGGAAATTATGGACGATTTTGGAAAGCTAGTAGAAGTGATAGTGGGTCTTTAATAAAAAGATTTGTTTTGGCAAGTTGTTGAAACTTTTTGGTTTTGGGGAAAATAGTAATCAGGTATTGGACCATTCTTCTTAATTAGAAATTTCGAGAACGAAATTCTTTTAAGGAGGAAAGAATGCGATGACCCGGAATTTATGGATATTTGAAATTATAATATTTAATTGATTTTATATATTTTAAAGTTAATTTAACTTCAATTTCAAATATCAGTGTTTGTTTGGTAATTAAATTATTGAATTTAATAATTGGAAATTTGGAAATATGTTGAATCTGGATATTCCAGGCTTGTTAAAAATATTTCCAAGGCTTAGTAAATTCATATTGATAATATTGAAGGTAATAGAATTTTTAAAGTTGAATTTGAAAGTGATTTTTTCAGTTTTGAATTTATATCGTTTAAATCGATATTTAAAAATAACCTTCCGAGGCACAATCTTGGATTTCGACGAAACCAGTTCTATTGGATCCGTAATAGTGTATTATTTTCGGATTTCAATTTTCGTAGCATTTGGAGTTGTCGTGTGATCATACGGTAGACAAATGCGCTGAATTTATATCGAAATTTAATTTAATAATGAGGTCCAAAAAGCTATCTTCTCCATACGATCGAATTAGGACTCGAAACCTTTTCCATTGCATTCGGAATAGGGGTATAACTTCCGAAAAGGACTCGAAATCGTACGATCACACGACATTGCTTCCGAAAAGGACTCGAAACCTTTTCCATTGAATTTGGGCTCGAAACCTTTCGGTTGCATTTAGAGTTATCGTTTGTTCGTACGCGTGAGAAATGCATTGAAATTAAAATCAAAAATTTAATATTTTAAATCGATTCAAAAAGCTATCTTCCACATATGATTGAATTAGCTTCCGAAACACGTTCCATTATGGTTGGAATATGGTTAAAACATTATAAACACCAGGAGGCATTTCAGTTTGGAGTTCGTTTGAAATTTTTTTAAAATTTGAGAATATTAATAAAATAATATAAAATATACGTATATAAGCACGTTTCAGGGAAACCCTATTCTTCCTCTAGCCGCCGTTCTATTTCAAAACCAAGGTCGAAAAGCATTATATCTTTTTCCTCAAAATCTCTCGGTCCAAACTTTAATTTCGAAATCTTTCTAAATGAAAATTGTAGAGCATTCGAAGATCTACGCATCCAATGACATATCTTGGGTATCGTCGTCCATGGGAGCCAGAAAGCAGCCGTGAAGTTCAGCCGTTCATACATGTATTCCTAGTCGAGCATGGGACTAAGTTTAACGAGGTTTTGGTTGAAGGATGTAGGCGGAGTGGGCTACGTCATGAGCATCTCCGATCGAGTTAGATGACACCGTGGTGGTCGCAAATTTTCGTGAGAGGGTGGCGACGTTGGGTTCGGCTAAACTGGAGGTAAACACGGTAGAGAAAGAGAAACTAGCAGCCTTGATTTCGTGGTAGGCAACGAAAGGCTCGGATTTGCGTTCAAGTTAAAATAATAATTAAAAAGAAAATGAAAAAAATTATCTATAAATTTATCTTCAAAACTTTATAAAATTCATAACTTGTGCATGCGTTGTCAGAATTCGACGAAATAGGAAGCGCGGAACCGCAGCGATGAGCTCTATGCGCTACAACAGATCTAGAGACGATCGGAGCAAGTGAAAACTTTAGATTAAATCGAATGGGCTCGATTTAATTTAAAATTGAAGCACCGACTCAAGATGAGTTAATCTCACTCAAATCTGGAATTCCATTTAATTTAAAAAGTTAGAATTTAAATTGTTAATTGATTGTTTGAATGTGATATTATGTATAGTAGTGCTATATATATATATATATATATATATATATATATATATATATATATATATATTGGAGTGAAATGATTTCCCGCATTATATAGCGGATGAGACCCTATGCGCCCCGCATAATAGCGGATGACCCCATATACCACGATATTCCACCTCGAACTGGAATTGGTATTTTTATATTGTGCTAACATCTATGGATGTAGGAAAGCAGGTTGGAGAGGTACAACTGGATTCCTCAAAATATTTAATTTATTTTTCATATCTGCGATATGTTTTATTAATATCCAGTGATAGATCACATTGGAAATCAAAATTATTCGGTGCTATGGTTTGGATGGAAATAATTTGGTATTTTAAATTATAGAATAGAATAAATTGGGTTTTTAAAGGAAATGAAAGGAAAATCTTTAAGAAAATAATTATTGGGCATTTGAATTAATCGAATAATAAATTTAAAAGGGAATTTAAAGTAGGATATCAGTTTGAAATTGATTAAGTGTTTTGGAAATTATGATTTAAAAGGAAATGAGAAGTGGAAATTTGTAAACTAGGTTTATAAATGGAATCGAATATTTATCAGTGGATAAATTTGGAAATATAGATTCTGGTGGGAATGTATACGAAAAGGTGTAATTCACTTTCAAAAATAAAAAGGTGATTTTACTTTAAAAGTTGGAAAATATATTTTCCTAGAAACCTAATTATATTTTTAAGAAATGATTTCAAACTATAAACTAAAATTTTAAAAAAAAATTTAAAGAATGTTTCAGGAAATTTATTATTTTAATTATTATTTTTAAGTGAAAAGTAAATATTATTTAAGTTAATTATGGTGGTTAATTATTTTTAAAGTAAATTAATATTATGATTTTTAAAAGGAAATTTAACATAAATGTTTGATATAATAACTTTATTTGTAAAAGGGAAATTTTGGTTTAAGTTTACTGGGAAACTCTTATAGAATTTCTTTAGTATTATTTTCATTTAAGAAATTTTGGCAGACTTATTTTAAATAATCTAAGTATATATTTTTGAAAGTGAATATAAGGAAATGAAAATGTGTTTTTAAAAAAAAGTGATTTTATTTTTAAAGTATTGAAAGAATTTATGGGATTGGGACGTAAACTAAATTGGGATAAATCAAGCAGGATTTATAAAGGATTCAATGGGATAAATTGAAATGGAAGTGTATTTTCTGGAAAGCCAGGTATGTTTTCAAAGTATTTAAGTATTTTAAAGTAAATTCTAAAGTAAGTAATTTTTTAATCTATTATCGTAATAATTATTTAAAGAATGATTTGCTACTTTGTTTAAAGAAGAAATCTAGTGCATATTTATAAGGTAACCTTATTTCTAGAGTATTATTTTAAAATTAAGTACAAAAGTTTTTTCCATATTAAATGTTAACTATAATTTAAAATAAAGTGTTTTTAAATTATTTTAAAAATCTAAAGTTTTTTGCTTGATGATTCCAGTGGAAATAGAAATACTTGGAATTTATTCTGAGAAAGGCAGATAGTTTGGAAAACTATTTTCAAGGAGTTTGAAAAGTAAAAATATATCTTGTGAAGATATTTTAGAGATAAATACATAAATAAATAATTTGAGAAATTATTTATTGTGTGATGGATGTTGTGAACATTAATTGATAGTTAAATCACCGACTATCAATATTGGACAAATACGTTGATCGTTTCGAAGAGACCGGGATCGAGATTTATTTCTCGAAAACCACTTCAATCCGGTTTGTACGTTTCGTGGAAACGAGTTTGGATTCGAAGATGGAGCAGTGAAGTGCAAGGGCTGGTCGCTACTAATCCTGAGGATATTTTCAAAATGGATGTAGTAGGTATAGTGCCTTCGGTTCCGTTCGAAACCGTGACGGACTTGAATGGATGAATGCTTGCGAAACATCGTCAGGTGGACGATGGGCATTCTAAGGGATATGTTCTAAAAAGGTAACGCTTAGCCTCAAGCCTCACCAAATGGGAATGGCTGAAAATCAGGGGTTATGCAGCAAGGCTTCGTGGGTAGCCCCCACTGGAGGGTGAGGTCATCCCTGTCTAGATGTCCCTATTATTTCGGCTTAGTGGGCGGTTGCTGATCCCAACCACGGGGTGATCTTGCTCAGGACTGTCCAGTAAGGGATGGTTCCGGTCTTGTGTTGCAGGGGAGTTAGGGTGGCTCCTCGGTACACTGATCTAGACCAGGTAATGTGACAGGTGGTACCCCAGTGCCTAGCCATTAGTTGGAATCCATTTTCCCTACGCGCCCGGACGGTTTTGATTGTGCCCAACTATTGCTGAAACCTGAGATGCAAGCATTTCAGCTAGATTCTATTTTACTTTCCATAGATACTATTATAATATCAGAGGATTTTAATAAAAATGCTTTAGCTATCGTAAGGTAAAAACCCGACATGTTTATTTGTGGCGTGGTCTTACGAGATGCTTTTGTTTTCAAAGGATTTTTGAAACTTTAATAATCAATTGAGTGTGATTTTCTCACGCTGGTATTCCAGACTGACTCAGGTGTTATTTAACTGTAATGCTCAGGTCAGACCAAGTATTATAGAATACAGGAAATGCTGTGGAGCTCAGGAGACGAGCGGGATGACGATATGTACTCCCGTATTTGTTTATGTATATTCCGCTGTGTTGAGTTGTTGTGTATCCATTTGTATGATATTGTTGAGCTGTGATTGATGTACTCTGATGATGTAATATATAAACAGATATATTTGATTTTGGGTAAAGATCATTATTATCTATTATACTTTATTCTGTTGCGTTGGTTAAATTCTGGTGTTGATTTCTATTTTCTTCTTCTACCTTTTCTTCTTTAACCCAAATGGTTCGTATTTCTGTACAACTTGAGTTGTTTTAGGTAGAATAATGATAATTCAAGGGGTATGGATTTGCGAGTTCTTTCAATCATGCTTCTACCTCCAAGAAGAATTCAAATCTTCCATAGCCAGTGGACCACCAGAAATTGCTCAAACATCAATCTCAGTTCAAGAAAGGACAGAGCCTAAATCCTAATACTAGAAATTAAGATTTTAGTTTTAAAAATCACCATTTGGTTTAAGAATTCAGATTAGATTCCTGAATTTATAAATTATGGTATTTGAATTTTTAGATTATTACACATGCACTTTATTTTTTTTGAATTTCCTGAAGCAACAAAGATTTTATTATATATTAAATAAAATTTTAAACATTAACTTTTGTTACAAAACCATATATTGTTTGAATCTTAAACCTTAACAAAGATTTGAACATGAGATCATGATTTTGATCAGAATTTAAACCTGGAATGCTAGAACAGGCAAGAACACATCACAACCCAAACATGCATTCAGAAACCCAAACATTTATACAGAGAATTCTATCATATTCATCCTCTTCAAACATGATTATCACAGGAATAAATCAAGCAACTATATTTACTAAGTTTATTTGATTAAAAAAAGTTACTCCCAGGCATTTCAAAAATAAGAAAGGTGAAGTTTGGCCCACATGTTCAACATGAACAGAGCCTCCATTTGAAAGTTCGAATATTATCGATTTTGTTGACTTCTGAAAGCTTATGTTGCTTGGTACTGGATTGCTTTAAAACTAGAATCATGATGATGATCAAGACTTTTCAAAATGGATTGTTTCCAGGTTGCATTTACACTTGAAACTTGATTTAGAGGCATGCAGATTCAACTACATTCCAGGTTTGTAGTTTTGAAGAAAAAAATGCTTTTTAGGTTGCATGCTTGAATTTTGGAAAACAAGATGTTGCAAGCTTGAGAATATTACAGATTGAATTTGTTTTTAGAGGAGATTACATGCTTCGAAGTTTGTTGACAGGCTTGTATTTGATTTTGGGAAATAAATTTACAGTTTTGCTTTTGAACAGGGTTACTGGCTTTGATTTTTGGAAAGAGTTTTCAGGTTTTCATTTTGTTTTGTATTCATGTTGTTGAAATGAAGAAAGGTTCAGCTGAAAATAAAATTATTATTCTTCTCATTTTACAATTTGATTTTAAATTAAATTATCAAGAGAGTATTGACATTTGTCCATTCATTGTTCTAATTAACTTACACCTAGGCACATGTATTTACAAATGTCTTTAACATATATAAAAATATTTACAAGTGTTTTTAGTGCTTTATTAATGATTTATAAATGTTACTTTTTTATATTCTAGACTCTTTTTATTTAAATATTCTACATATGTATATTTTTAATTTTTAACCTTTACCCTATCATAATTATGTGATATGTAAATGTTTTTACATTTTATATTCATGAATATACAACTATTGTTTATATGTTCCAATGTTTTAAATCTTTTTATCAAATCTAATTTTATATTTTAAATTCAAATTCAAAATTTAATTTAAAAAATTAATTTGTACATATAAATGAATAAATAATCAAATACCTTTTTATAAATATATCTTTATATTCCATTTGACTTCAAATTTATTAATTTTATATACAATTCTTTTTCGATATATTTGTTCATTCAAATTTTCAAAAGATAATTTCAATTTTATTTTCAAAAATTCTATCTTAAAATACATTTATATGAATAAAGATACATCTTTATTAATTTTGAAAATTTAAACACAATTTATATTTAATTCTTAAATTCCCAATTCAAATCTATTTATAATTCAAAAATAGAAATTTTCTAATAAATTCATAATTAAACCCACAATTAAATTTCAAAAATTAATTCAATTATCAAATTAAACTAGTCTAAAATTCGGGGATGTTACAATTCCTAAAGAACCGGGGTTGAGTTTACTGGGAAATAGCGAACGTTGTTTCGAAGAGACCGGGATCAGATTTGAGATCCGAAAACCCCTTCCATCCAATGAGTACGTGTTACTTCCTCTTTTCCAGCGACCTAAAGATGGACGACCTAACGGCTTAAGATTCTCAGCGAATTAGAGAGTTGGACGACTTAAGGGCTTAACGACTTAACAGTTTAAGAGATTTGACCGACTTAAGGCTGAACAGTTGCCGACCTAACACTTTAACAGGCTAAGAAGGATGCCGACCTAATACTTTAAGGAGGACGCTGACCTAATACTTTAAAAAGGATGCCGGCCTAACAAGTTTGAGAGGCATACCGACCTAACAGGCTTGAGAGGAATGCCGACCTAAGGACTAAGGGGATACCGACGTAAGACCCAAAAGGATACCGACTTAAGGCCTAAAAAGAATACCGACCTAACAGCTAAAAAGGATGCCGACCTAATGCTTTAACAAGGTTGCCGACCTAAGTTAGCTACCGACCTAAGATAGCCACCGATCTAAGATAGCTACCGACCTATGACCTATGATAAGTCCTTCACGACCCAAGCAAAGGAAGGCAAGTTCAATGCAGCTACTTGGCACAGTGGCCTCTTAACTCGTACACGATCCAGGACTTACCAGTTAAGCCGTGACTTGTGACTTGCCAGTTAACTCGTTCACGACTCACGACCTAGCTTGAGTCGTCCATGACCTAAAGCTACTAAATGTAAGCCCGATGCCGTACCATTGATACAAAGCTATGTTGACTTGGGGGCGACCTGGGACTTGTACAAACGGGCCTGTGTGAAACCATGGAGGGGCCAGATGAGTCGGCCACGACTTACCTTAGACCGGTCACGACTTACGACCCAAGGGGAAAATCTTCCCATAAATACCAACCTACCTCAAAAATGAAAAGGACTTTTTGGCCGATCTCTTTAAGCGCCGATACTCTGCTGAATTCTCAACTCACTCAACACTTCAAGTACGAAAGGCATCTCAACTAACTTCAAGGGGAAATCTAACGCAATCTACATGGATTCAAAGAATTCTTCTGCATCAAAGTTCTAGTTGTTTGTCTCATCAGAATTGTAATTGAAGATTGTTGTAAAGTTGTAATCCATTCAGTAATAAAGAGAATTAAAGTGGACGTAGGCTTACCCTAAGCCGAACAACTATAAAAGCTGTTGTTTTTTCTGCTTTCTCTGTGACTTTTCGACTTGTTTTTAGTTCCCGCGTTCACGGGTGGTGCTTTCGCTCAACTTCAATCTACACCGGGGTGTTAGCGTCTGATTTTTACGTTAACATTTTTTGGTGCTTTCACTGAGAACCCAACTCAGGAAACTTCCACTATTGCTCCGCGAAGGATTGTTGAAAGGATTTCTTTTAAAACTAGAAGTTTATTGGAAATAATGGCTCCTGGGAGAAAACAAAGTTCTGTAAGATCCGACAATGTTCAAGAGAATACTGCTACCTCTCTTTCTTCAAGTCAAGCAGCTCCAACTGTTGGAGTTACGCGAGCAGAATTGGACACTGTAGTTCTGGGGCTGAATCAACAATTGAATGCTTAGAATGCGCAGTTGGAAGCCCAAAATGCCCAGAATGCCCTGATCTTGAGTAAGTTGAATGATCTGCTTGGGGCAAATCGTCAACCGGTTAATAATGATGGGAACCCTACTGTGGGAGTTCAGGATGTTGAAGGGAACATTTCTCAAAGAGCCGCAGACCCTGAAGAAAGGACTCCTCCTCAAGTTGGAGGATCAGGGCCGCAGCCGACCCTCCGTTAACGATTGTCAAGGAAGCATTCAGAGAGAGTGGCTGATGCGTGCCCTCCAGAGCCTCAAAATGATGAAGAGTATTTTTCGGGTATGGTTCGTCAAATCATGAAGGAAAATATGCGAAGAGATGAAGATGAGTAAGAGTGGGGTTTTGCTCCAAGCAAAACTCCATTTACCGAGAAGATCTTGAAGGCGGAGTTCCCAAGGAAATTCGTTCCCACTACTATTCCGGCTTACAAGGGGACGAGTGATCCTAACGAGTTTCTGTATAAGTACGACTGGCATATGACTGGTGTCAGGGCGTCAGATGAAATTAAATGTCGATATTTCCCGTTATATCTCGAAGGTGTGGCTCTATTATGGTTTTAAAGCTGCCGGTCAGGTCCATCGATAAGTTCTCCGATTTGACCAGGAAATTCAAGGAGCAGTTTCGATTGTATGCTTCTAAAGCAAAGGATATAATGTCACTGTCAAGTCTAGAGTAAAATCCGGGAGAATCCATCTGGTCATTTTTGAATCGTTTTAACATAGCTTTGGCCGAGGTAGATAATGTTGAGCCACGCATGGTCCTAACATACTTGATGAGGGCGATTGACAAATCGAGTGAATTTGGAAAATGGTTGAAAATGAAGGAACCAAACTCACTGGACAAATTCTACAAGAAAGCGGATGAATTCATGCGCTTGGAGAGCCTCCAAACACCGGCTAAGGTGGTATCAGCGGAAGCCGGGAACAATGGTGCTGCTTCGAACAAGAAATAACCTAAAACTCAGAAAAGGGGAAATGATGGTGGAAAGAAACAGGGAGATGCTAAGAAAGGCCGTCCTTTCAATTTCACACCCTTGACCGATACCCCTGAGAACATCTTTTTTGCGATCAAGGATGATGTCAATTATCCGACACCACCTAAAATGAGAGCTGGGATTAGGATGGAAAAAAGTGGAAGGTTCTGCCGGTTCCACAACCAGCCCGGCCATGTCACCAACGAATGTTGTCAGTTGAAAGAGGTAATTGAACAACTCTTGAAGGAAAACAAACTCCCGCATTATGTGAAAAGGAACAGAAATGCCCCCGCTTCATCAACTCAAGGACAACAAGTTCCCGCTCACCGTCCTGCCTCAAGTGATAAGGCCGTAGAGCATGAATCGGAAAGACCTGTTATCAATATAATAACTGGAGGACCTCACCCAACAGGCAAAAGATGGGGCGAGATGGAAAGGTATGCCCGGGCCTTGAGGCATGTACCAGCTGAAGAGAATGTTTTTGTTTCAGAAAATGATGGGCCTTTAAAGAAACAAAAGACTTCCATAGATGATATTGTATTCAGTGCCAGGGATTCTTCGGGTATCGAGGCTCCAACTATAGATCCTTTGGTCATATCCGCTGGTATTGGGCCGGCAACTGTGAAAAGAGTTCTAGTTGATTGTAGAGCTTCATGCAACATCCTCTTCAAGAAGACCCTTGATCAAATGAAAATTCCAATGGCTGATGTTCAAGCTTCATTACTTAAGATTGCTGGGTTTGTTGGAGAACCCAAACAGCCAATTGGGACCATAGATTTGTTTGTGGAACTTGGAAAGGGATTGAGGAAGGTGGCTCGAAAGCAAACCTTTATAATTGTTGAAGAATTCTCTGCCTACAATGCCTTTTTAGGCCGACCAACTCTTGCTGCGTTCAAAGCTGTTCTTGCCCCATGGTGTCTGACTCTAAAATTCCCCACAGATAACGAAGTTGGTGTGATTAAGGGAGATCAAGATGCGGGGCGAGAATGTTACTTTGTAGAGTTGCGAGAATCAAGGAAAAGAGAAATGGGAAAAGGTGCGGCGGCTCCAGTCCGCATCAAAGAACTAACCTTGTAGCAATTACAGGGTGGACCCTGCACTGGTGAATGTAGTGCCGCACGAAGAGAGATGGATCCAAGGAAAGCCAGTGCAGGGGAGAATAGATTAGTATCAGTAGAGGTAACAGTGTCGATGCCCGTTGACCCAAAGGACCCAAACAAATTGCTTAATGTGGGTTCACAAATCAATACAACAGTTCAGAATGTTCTGATTTCATTTTTGAAGGCTAATTTGGATGTGTTCGCTTGAACTCATGCTGACATGTGTGGAATATCCCCAGAGATTGCAGTACACACTTTGAACATTGATCCAAAGTTTACACCTATGAAACAGAAGAGAAGAACCCAGGGTCCTGAGAGAACGACAGCGTTAAAAGAAGAAGTGGATCGGCTCATGGAGAACAGTTTCATCAAAGAATCTACTTATCCAAATTGGGTATCAAATCCAGTGCTGGTGAAAAAGGCTAACGGAAAGTAGAGAGTATTCATTGACTTTTCAGATTTGAATAAAGCCTGCCCGAAAGACTGTTTCCCGCTGCCCAGGATCGATCAGTTGGTGGATGGGACGGCAGGACATGAATTGTTATCTTATATGGATGCATACTCTGGATATAACCAGATTATGATGCATGAGCCAGATCAAGAGGATACGAGCTTCATCACAGATGTTGGTCTTTACTGCTACAAGGTCATGCCTTTCGGACTCAAGAATGCAGAGGCAACTTACCAAAGGCTTGTCAATGCCATGTTTAAACCACAGATTGGCAAGACAATGGAAGTTTATGTTGATGATATGCTAGTAAAGTCTAAGAAAGCAGTGGACCACATGGATCACTTGGCAGAGATGTTTGCAGTACTCCATAAGTACAGAATGAAGCTTAATCCCCTGAAATGTTCATTTGGAGTGGAGTCCGGATAGTTTTTGGGTTTCATTGTGAGCGCTAGGGGTATTGAAGCCAATCCAGCTCAGATCACTGCCCTGGGAGAGGTCAAGGCTCCTAGAACGAAGAAGGAATTGCAAAGTCTCAATGGAAAAGTTGCTGCTTTGAGTCGGTTCATTTCCAAAGCTACTGACGAATGCATTCCATTCTTTGATGCTCTGATGAAAGGAAGAAAAAACTTTGAGTGGACTCCTAAATGTCAGAAAGCATTTGATGAGTTGGTTCGTCATATGGAAGTGCCTCCGATACTTTCAAAGCCTGACAGTGGTGAAGATCTCTTCATATATTTGGCAATTTCGTCTCATGCTCTCAGTGCAGTGTTGGTACGGGAAGACGCAAGGATTCAACGCCTAGTCTATTACATCAGCAAAAGATTTACTGGGGCAGAGATGAACTATTCAAGATTAGAAAAGCTCGCCTATTGTTTGTTGATCGCATAAAGAAAATTGAGGCCGTATTTCCAAGCTCATCCCATCAAAGTCCTCACTGATCAACCTCTAAAGCAAGTCCTATTCCGTCCTAAGACTTCGGGCCGTCTTTTGAAATGGAATATTGAACTCAGCCAATATGACATCACTTACCATCCCCGAAAAGTAATCAATGGACAAGCTTTGGCAGCTTTCATTGCAGAATGTACGGATAAGGCTGATAGTGAGGAAGAAGTCACTGATAGCGTCCCAATCCAATGGAAATTGTATGTCGATGGTGCAAGGAATGATTACTGTTCCGGAGCAGGGGTTGTCCTTGAAACCCCAAAAGGGCGATCGCTATGTTATGCGCTGAGACTAGAATTCCCTTCGACAAACAATGAAGCTGAATATGAAGCTCTCATCGCTGGTTTAAGGATCGCTAAAGAACTAAACATCAAGGCATTGCAGATCTTCAGTGATTCTCAACTTATCGTTTGCCAAGTCAAGAAGGAATTTCAAGCTAAAGGAGGGAGTCTACCCGTCTATTTATCAAAAGCCTGGGAGCTCCTTCAATATTTTGACCGTTATTCAATAAACCATATACCCCGAGAAGAGAACATGAAGGCAGATTCTCTCGCAAAGTATTCAAGTACTGGTGAAGCTCAACTATTGGGATTAGTTCCCGTCGAAGTCATGTCAGCTCCAAGCACAGATGAAATGGATGTTGATTGGATTATGAATGTATCCCAAGGTCAAGAATCATGGATGACTCCGATACTTGAATATTTGCTCAATGGTTCTTTGCCAGAAAGTTCAAAAGAACGACAAAAGCTGATGAGGAAAGCCTCCAGATATATAGTTCAAGATGGACATTTGTACGGACGAGGATTTTCAATGCCATTACTCCGATGCGTGACAAAGGAAGAAGCAAAGACAATTCTGACTGAAGTACACGGAGGAGAATGTGGGGATCATACAGGCGGTCAAACTTTAGCAAAGAAAATCCTCTGTTATGGATACTTTTGGCCAGAAATTAATCAGGATGCTGCTGACTATTCCTAAAGTGTGATAAATGCCAGAGATTCGCTAAAATTGGTCAGTCCATGGCCGTTTGCTATCTGGGGAATAGGTCTCAATGGGCCTTTGCCGACTGCCAAATTGGGAATTAAATATGCTATCGTTGCTGTTGATTACTTCACTAAATGGGCTGAAGCCGAACCATTGGCTACTATTACCTTTAAGAAAATGATAAGTTTTGTGACTAAAAATATCATTTGCAGGTATGGTGTGCCTCAGAAGATAATCACAGACAATGGTACTCAGTTTGAAAGTGAGGAGTTCCAAGATTTCTGCAAACGATTCAAGATCCGAAAAAGCTTCTCAGCAGTGGCCCATCCGCAGCCAAACGGGCAAGTGGAAGCAGTAAACAAAATCATCAAATCAACAATCAAAAAGCAGCTGGAAAAAGAAAAAGGTGGTTGGGTCGATAAGTTACCGCTTGCATTATGGGCATACAAAACCACCCACAAAACTGCGACTGGGCATACTCCATTTTCATTGGCATACGGATCGGAAGCGATGATTCCAGTGGAAACTGAAGTCCCCTCCACAGAAGGATCCATTTTGATCAAAATGAGAATGAAAAATTGCAATTGGAAGCACTTGACCTCCTTGATGAAAGAAGAGAAGAGGCAAGACTTGGAATTGCAGCTCACCAGCAAAGAATAGCCAGGCACTTCAATTCCAAAGTTCGTCAGCGCAGCTTTGAAGTTAGGGACTTAGTCCTGAAGAGGATTATGATAGCCATAGGTGTGTTTGGGCCAAACTGGGAAGGGCCATATGTTATTGGCGCAAAACTTCTTGATGGCACATTCAAACTCACAACTGTCGAAGGAGAACCAATCCCAAGGGCTTGGAACAGCAATCATTTGCGTCCATATTTTACTTAAAAGCTTTGCTGAAATGTTGTAAAAGAATTATGAATATATAATTCTTGTATTGAAAGCAATTGTAAAGCAAGTGAATAATGAAAAGCTATAAAGTGGATGTAGGCCCAGTTTTTGGCCGAACCACTATAAATCTTGTGTTATCTACTATTATGAACTGCTTTGTTTTATTTCGACATATAAAATACGTTAATTGTGTTACTAAAATGTCGATTTAATAATGCAGGCCATAAAAACAAAGCTTACCCATCACAAGACCAAGCGATCTCCGACGTCACCCAGTAAGCAAGCGCTAAACCATTCAAAAATTTCCATACTCAAATCCTACAAAAGAAGTGCTTCGAACAAAAGTTAGTGATATGGATGAAAGTGGACCATTTCTAACTAACTGTAAATGTTTGTACAAACAAACAACCAGTTAAATAGCCTGTGTCTACCACCGCCAACTCGCTTAACTATGAAGTATGTTTCTTTGGATAAGGGAAATTATTGGCAACTAAAAAGGGATGACACTTGCAAAAGATAACGGGGATCGCCAACATGAATAGATGGCAAAGAGACATGGGCGAGCAAGCATCAAACAGCAAAAGACCTCTTCGGAGGCACAAGCCCTCTTCAGAGGCACAACTCTTCAGAGGATAAAAACCTCCAGCAGGCTTAGCCAGAAAAAGAGAGATCTTTCTCGATACAAAGTTGCGGACTAATCGGTCGATACACTCCTATGAATCCGTCCAACCGAGAGAAAGAAACTCCAAACTTCCAGGCAAAAGCCCTACTCAGAGGCACACGTTTCGCCGAGATTGAAATAAAACTTCCAAGTGTTGAAACATGAAAAGCCCTCTTCGGAGGCCCATTTCGCCACAGTTGAAATGCTAAAAGACCTCGAGCGGGCTAAACTAGAAAAAGAGAGATCTTTCTCGATACAAAGTTGTGGACTGATCGGTCGATACACTCCCGTGAATCTGTCCAACTGAGAGAAAGAAACTCCAAACTTCCAGGCAAAAACCCTACTCAGAGGCACACATTTTACCGTGAACGGTCGATACACTCCCGTGAGATGAAATGTGAAAAGCCCTCTTCGGAGGCCCGCTTCCCAGCGAACAGGAAAAAATAAAAGCCTCTCCCAAGGGGCAGAAACAAAAGACCTCTTTCCAGAGGCACAATCACACAGAAAAGACCCCTTCCCAAGGGCACAATCAAACAGAAAAACCTCTTCCCAGAGGTGCAATCAAACAAAAAGACCTCTTCGGAGGCACACGTTTCACCGAGATTGAAATAAAACTTCCAAGTGTTGAAACGTGGAAAGCCCTCCTCGGAGGCACAACTCTTCGGAGGCACACGTTTCACCGAGATTGAAATAAAACTCCCAAGTGTTGAAACGTGGAAAAGCTCTCCTCAGAGGTACAACTTTTCAAAGAAGCATTTCACCAGAAATGCAAAGCAAAGATCAAAAGCCCTCCACCGAGGCACAATATAAAATAAAAGAGATAGAAGAAGCCCTCTTCAAAGGCACACTTTAGCTTTCAAAGGAAGACTGGTTCTTCTATTCTTGGAAATACTCTTCCTCAAAAAGAAGTTAAAGTGCCCTTCAGAGGCCCGCTTTACCACATAGGAGAATTCACTTGATTAAATGTGTGAAAGCACAAAAGAAAAAGTGATATCTTCAAAGGATGAAGCGTAGAAACTCGTATGGAGTGAGCTGTACTCTATTTTGAGCAGAATAGTGTTTCTCCAAAAAATAAGAGTGCAAGTTCCCTCAAAGTATAAAATATTGCAACGAGCTTATGGTATAGGGGCAATATGGTATAGCTACATTGGTAAAAATTACGCTCGAACAACATACCACAAGCTCACTGCAATATCATATAAAGAAATTTGTACAAAAAATGAATAGTAAATGCATTCTCAAATATAGACAGAGTTTGTACAAACAAAAAGAATCATTTTATTCAATACTGTCAAAATTTTGTACAGGTACAGGTTTCAAAATAAACAGAAAAAGAAAAGTGGAGCCGGTACCCACACAATCTCCGGCCAGTACATGCAAAAAGCAAAACGTAAAGATAAATTGAAGCAGGACCCCTTACTTCTTCCTGCCACCACCCTTAGAGCCTTCACCTGACCTAATAGGCAGCTTTTCAGGACGGCTTGGGAGAGTCGGGGATGAAGGAGAGAGGTTTACTGCCGGATCAACTTTCGTTTCCTCTTCAGAAACAAGAATGTCTTTCCTTCTCTTCTTGGAAGTGGCACGCTTCCTCCTTCTCCTTGAAGAAGACTCACTTTCCGGAGTAACAAGAGCAGATAATTTTATGTTATCAGAAGTGGTTTGCTACGGAGACTCATTGCCTTCTCCAAGCCCTTCTCCCCCGTGTTCTTGAGAAGAAATAGGATCATCTAAGCCATGAAGAGCCTCTATTTGCTCCTCTTGCGACCTGGGTTGAGAGGCGGATGGAAGAGTGACCTGGAGAGGCGGAGGAGGAATAATTGAAGGAGGAGGAGTGTGAACGATGCTCGACACTTACTCTACAGAAGAAAAGATGTTAAAGTCAGTAAAGAGAGGAGATAAAGGCTCATTGAGGTTCAGGAAATAGTCGAGAAGCTCATCGAACTCATAAGAAGCAAATGAGCAGTCTACTTGGACAAGATTAACAGTAGAGTTACCTGGAGAAGTCGGCTTCCTGATATCAACTTCATAAGCCTGTGCTTCGGCGCTCTCTTCGCCTTCATCTCCACCCTGTGTACTTGTAATCTCAGTTGTAACTTTGACCAGGGATGGAGAATGAGAACTGGAGTCGACGATGTCGATTTCGGCAGAAGGAGAAGGCTGGACTGGAATAGTCGAAGTAGTTTTTCCTAAACGTTCCCCTTCGGCCATCTCGGCTCTTAATTTTGCAAGTTGTTCTTTTCCCTTGGCGAGAGCAGCGCGAGCATCGTCATCCAAGTAATGCTCCTCAAGAGCTGATTCGGCATAGCCAGCACCTTTGCCACCAATCATGTCAAGCGCTGCCTCCCACACTTCAGCCAGAGTAATTTCATACTTGGGGCCTAGAAAGGAGAGATTACCGCGCCCCAAGACGTTGTGCAGGTAGAAGTCAAATAGTGTCGAGCTGATGCTGGTCTTCGTTGCCTCATGAGATTCTTCAGCTGCAATTTTACCAGCAACGGCCTCATCACGCTCTCTTTCGGCTTTGGAGAGTTGAAGCTTAAGCATATCGATCTCCGCCTCTTGAGAGTCGGTTTTCTTTCGAAGCTCTGCAATATCAGCAATATAGCCCTCATTGATTCTTTTTTGCACTTCGAGCCTGTCTTCGACGTCTTTTTGGCCGGCATGAGCATCTCTCACTTGTTTCTGAAGCACCTCTTCTTTTTGAGTGTAAGAAGTAGAAGAAGTGGCGAGTTCTTCTTTAAGTTTTTCGACCTTCGCCTCAAGCTCTTCATTATAGGTAGTGATGCTCCTCATCTCGGTATCATGCTGCTCAAGAACCTTCTTCCATTCATCTTTGTCATTGTCCATAGTAAGCATGGCCTCAAGATTCGCACGGTTTACCCTTTGAAGCTCGTCAACAAGCTATTGCCAGTTCGACATCCTTCCAATATCAAGCCTGACGGCATCAAGATTTCGCAGCATGGCAGGCTTGTCAATAGGGACCAAGTCAAGGTCGAACCGCACTCCCTTTAGGCACCAGTGCGGGAACCGGCTTTGCAGAGTAGCCGGGCCAGATCCAACTTGGAATTTAGGCCTGTTGATTATTGTCTGAATGTCTGTCTTCCCGAGAGCAGGAGAGCCAGAAGGAATGTCAAGCGAGACGGGTGCAGTGACCTTTTCGGGAGTTGTAGAAGCATGCTTCTCACCGTGTCGGGCACGCTTGCTTAGGTCCTCAACCATATGGCTTTTCCCTTGATCATCATGCGACTTTCTCTTGTGAGAGTCGTCACCTCTCTGGGAAGAATCATGGTGCTCCTCCCTTTCTTTTCTCTCATAATGCTCTTCTTGAGCCCTCCTCTCCTGAGCCTTCCGAGCGGCTCTCTCTTCGTCGGTTTCTCTGTGAATGGGAAGGTAGCGCCTATAATCATATTGACTACGCCTCCCGTAGCACTGAAAGTCGTCATAGTAAGAGCCGTTGCGTCCCATCGGAGAATATGAAATAAAAAAAGACAAGTCTTAAAAGTCTTCAGAAAAAAGAAGTGTAACTTTAGAATCTTCAAAGTATAAAGAGTTAGATGCATGAAAGTGCCAAAATATTCTAAGTGTGTATGATGTGCAAACTACGCGCATCAAACTACGAACCACTCTTTGATTGCGGAGTAATCGTAGGGGTAGTAATCAACGTAAACTTTTGGGTCGACGGAGCCTGTTGCAAAGAAGTAGTCGCTTCCACTACTGAAGAAGAAACCCTAGTAGTCGCAGGGTCGTCTTTAAAAAGCTCTTGTGAGGTGACAAAGAGATTGCTCAACCCTTCGAAAGTGTCGTCCTCGCTCTGCCTGACAGGGCTTGTTTTCCCGGCTTCTTCGCCGGATTTCTGTGAACGTTGGGGAGATCCCTGAGGTTCTTCTTCCTCAATGACTGGGGCAAGTGCGGATTTACCAGACGACCCCGTAGCGTCGACAGTAGCAGAGCACTTCACCAGAGAAGCTTCGGAGCAGTTTCTTTTGGTAAAGGTTCGTCAGCGGAAACTGGGGCATCTAATGCTTTAGGCGGAGAGTCTGGAACCTCATGGGGGTGTGTAGAGCGAGAAGCGTGCAAAAGTACATACTGATGCAAAAATTCATCCCTCAACAAAAATTTTATACTTCTCTCTTCTGCGGCCACAACACTTAATCTTTCAAAAACTTGCTTATGGCTTGGATCTCTAGAAGGGAGAGGAAGTACTGAAAAGAGCAAAGAATGAAATTAGCAGTTGGTAGTTCGGATCTCGAAAAAGTTTGGAAATGGAGAAAATAGAAACAGGCAATCTTACTTCTTACTCTCCAGATGGCATTAAACTCTGGAGGGCAGCGAGCAAAGAAAAACTGGTAAAAAAATTCATGAACACTTTCTGTAAGATCAGAAATAAGCTTGCAGTTTCTAGCACTTCTCACAATAATGAGGGAAGGATGGTCTTTACTCTTTGCAAACGAGCATAAGTAGCGAATTTCTTCAAAACTCGGCAAGCGATCAAGAGTTCTCCTAAACAAAACACATAACCCCATCAAAATGGCGTAGCCATTAGGATGAAGTTGGAATGGAGAGATTGTCAACCGAAGGAGAAGGGTTCGGAGGAAGTCGTTAAAAGGAGGAATCGCCCCGCTTAAGCACATTTGACGATTGACTGCGACAAAACCATGAGGAGGACTGTCGGCAGTATCATTTGGTCCGGGTAGTAGAGCATCTTTTTCAGCAAAGCCAAACTGAGTGCGTAGCTGAATAAACGCTCTCGGAGTTAAGATAGTCGAAGCTCTCTCTGGAGGGTTCTCTACGGGAATAGCTATCGGAAAGGTCTCTTCAGCTTGAGCTACCCCTTCTTCTTCTTGATGGGAAGTCATTCTACACAAACAACTGGATATTCAAACATGAAGGTGCACGTTTCCTAAAGTGTGTGGAGTGTTGTGTAAAATCAATCAAGCAATGAGCAAATGTAACTGGAATAAAAACTAGCAAGTATTTGTCAGTTATAAAGTCCAGGGTACGTTGTTTTAATATGCCAGTGTAATGTTGATGCAAACAAATCAATTCAAGTTAGCGATGCTTTGCATTATTACTTCACTTTAGTTGATTGGTTCACAGCATTTCATACAATGTGTTTAAGTTGATTACTTTGTGTCGACTAATCTGTCATTTAATATGGGCAGTCAATGGCAGTATATTCGCCTTGGTTTTTTGTGATTGTTGTTTTCAACAGATTGTTAGCCCATGAGTTAATGTGGTCTGCGAAATAAGGCAGCAAAGTTGAAACAATCCAGAATTTATGCAGTTCAGTACAATAGATCAAGTTAAGAATTCAAATTGGAACTATGCTTTTAAGTGAGAATTCAAGTTGGGCATCCAAGTATTAACTCGGCCACGGTTTAAAGGTCTGCAGTTTTCCCCCCAAGGGTTAACTCGGCCACGGTTTAAGGGTTGGATCGGCAGAGGATTAGGTCGGCAGTTTTTCCCCTAAGGGTTAACTCGGCCACGATTTAAGTATTAGGTCGGCCAAAGGTTAGGTCACCCAAAATCACTGGGTCGCGTCCAAGGCAGTATCTCACTCTACTCAACCCGATAACCCAACAGAATCCACCATCTTCTCAAGAAAAACCCAAAAACTGATCCAAATCACCACAGAATTACCATAAACCTAGCACAATGCTATAATCCTATGAATCGCAATGACAACATTGCCAATAATGATTGAAATCAATCGCAACTTAACTCGAGAGCCATGCAAGGCGTGCAAAGGTGATTTGGGGTCAGAAGGTAAAGGTTCATGTTTCAATAATAGTCGCGATTGAACAAGGGACCAAATTCACTTACGTGAGATAATAGTAAGATGGATTGTTGGTCGATTAACTTGGATTCGCCTTTGGGAACACGAAAAGTCCCTAATGGCAGAAAAGGATGTGGGAGTAGTTGATGAGGAGGAAGAAAACGAGCTAACGCTTATATAGGGCAGAAGCAAATAGATGTGCATATTAAGCCATCTTTTAGGTCGCCTGCGACTTAGTAAAGTTTGGTCGAAGCACACGACCTACGACCTAGGCGTGTACTTCGAAGGGCAAGTGTTACTTCCTCTTTTCCAGCGACCTAAAGATGGACGACCTAACGGCTTAAGATTCTCAGCGAATTAGAGAGTTGGACGACTTAAGGGCTTTACGACTTAACAGTTTAAGAGATTTGACCGACTTAAGGCTGAACAGTTGCCGACCTAACACTTTAACAGGCTAAGAAGGATGCCGACCTAATACTTTAAGGAGGACGCCGACCTAATACTTTAAAAAGGACGCCGACCAAACAAGTTTGAGAGGCATACCGACCTAACAGGCTTGAGAGGAATGCCGACCTAAGGACTAAGGGGATACCGACCTAAGACCCAAAACGATACCGACTTAAGGCCTAAAAAGGATACCGACCTAACAGGCTAAAAAGGATGCCGACCTAATGCTTTAACAAGGTTGCCGACCTAAGTTAGCTAACGACCTAAGATAGCTACCGACCTAAGATAGCTATCGACCTATGACCTATGATAAGTCGTTCACGACCCAAGCAAAGGAAGGCAAGTTCAATGCAACTACTTGGCACAGTGGCCTCTTAACTCGTACACGATCCAGGACTTACCAGTTAAGTCGTGACTTGCTACCAGTTAACTCGTTCACGACTCACGACTTAGCTTGAGTCGTCCACGACCTAAAGCTACTAAATGTACGCCCGATGCCGTACCATTGATACAAAGCTATGTTGACTCGGGGGCGACCTGGGACTTGTACAAACGGGCCTGTGTGAAACCATGGAGGGGCCAGATGAGTCGGCCACGACTTACCTTAGACCGGTCACGACTTACGACCCAAGGGGAAAATCTTCCTATAAATACCAACCTACCTCAAACATGAAAAGGACTTTTTGGCCGATCTCTTTAAGCGCCGATACTGCTGAATTCTCGACTCACTCAACACTTCAAGTAAGAAAGGCATCTCAACTAACTTCAAGGGGAAATCTAACGCAATCTACATGGATTCAAAGAATTCTTCTGCATCAAAGTTCTAGTTGTTTGTCTCGTCAGAATTGTAATTGAAGATTGTTGTAAAGTTGTAATCCATTCAGTAATAAAGAGAATTAAAGTGGACGTAGGCTTACCCTAAGCCGAACCACTATAAAAGCTGTTGTTTTTTCTGCTTTCTCTGTGACTTTTCGACTTGTTTTTAGTTCCCGTGTTCACGGGTGGTGCTTTCGCTCAACTTCAATCTACACCGGGGTGTTAGCGTCTGATTTTTACGTTAACAGTACGTATTCATGATGAGGACAAGAACTTGGAGTTGAAGATGGAGCAGTGAAGTGCAAGGGTTAATCGCTACTAATTCTGAGGGTGATTCCAAAATGGATATAGTAGGAGTAGTGCCTTCGGTTCCGCTCGAACCCGGAACAGACTTGTACGGATGAATGCTTTCAAAACATCGTCAGGAGGACGATGAGCATTGTAAGTGAGATGTGTTCTAAAAAGGTAATGCTGAGCCTCGAGCCTCATCAACTGGGAATGACTGAAAATCAGTGGTTATGCAGCAAGGCTAAGTGGGTAGCACCCAATTAGGGTAAGGTCATTCCTGTCTAGAGGTCCCTTTTTATTCGGCTGTGTGGGCGGTTGTTGATCCCAACCGCGGGGTGATCTTACTCGGGCTATCTAGTAAGGGGTAGTCCGGTCTTGTGTTGCAGAGGAACGGGGGGGAGGGGGGGGTCCTCGGTATGCTTATCTAGACCAGGTACCGTGATAGATGGTACCCCAGTGCCTAGTCATTAATTGGAAATCCATTCTCCCTACGTGCCTATTACGGTTTTGTTTTGTAGAACCCACTTTGTGGCTTAAATTGTTGGAATTTAATGAATGTAACAATTTCGGCGATTTGAAAAAGTATTTGTATATAGACACTATTTTAATATCAGAGGATTTGATAAGAAATGTTTTGGTTATCCTAAGGTAAAAACCCAACATGTTTATTTGTGGCGTGGTCTTATGAGATACCTTTGATTTTCATAGGAATTTCAGAACTTTAATAATTTGGTTGAGTGTATTTTATCACGCTTGTTTTCCAGACTGACTCTTGTGTTATTTTATTATAATGCTCGGGTCAAACCGAGTATTATAAATACAGGATAGGATGCTGTAGAGCCCAGGAGACTAGCTGGATAGCGAGACGTATCACTCATACTTGATGAATTTTCCGCTGTGCTGTATAAGCTATATAGTAAGCTGTTGTGTGGACGTGTTAATATAACTGTCCAGTAATTGATTTGATTGTGATGTATTCTGATGATGTAATGTATAAAATAGATATAAGTTTCTTTTTGTGTAAAGATCGGTTATTATCTATTATATTTTATTCCGCTACGATTGTGATATTCTGATGTTGTTTTGTTTTCTCTTCTTCTACCTCCTTCTTTCTTTTCTTAGCAATCTGTCTTTTCCGGCACTCGATCGTCGGCATATTATACAGTGGCGTATTTGTGTTGATTTTCGAGGGTCGAGAAGGATGGGTCGTTACAGTGATATCAGAGCTTAGGTTGGCGGTGAATTACTCATTGGAAATAGAGTCAATAGTACTCTAGAATTAGTTTGAGTGTAATAGTAGATATGAGAGCGTAATTGTTAGTGAATATAAAATTGTTTTTATATTTTGTTGGCTTATCGGTTGTTGTAACGACCCGCAAAATTTTAATAAATTTTGATTGATTTTTATAACGTATTTAATTGAAGTTTGGTGAAATTGTAAATAATATTTTGAAATAAAATTTTTATATTTGGGTTATGTGTAGTTAAATGTAGCAAAAGATACATTTTCATCGGAAATTAAGAAAGTATATTTTAGGGTGTGATTCTGTACAATTTAAGTCAGTAATAATTGATGATCATAAAATAATTTATTTTGGGAAATTCAAGGCACAGCTGTTTTATTTGCCATCATTTCTTTTATTTTTTTCCAAACGGTTCATTTTGCCTTTATAACGTATCCTTCCATTCCATACTTATCGTTTTCCTTTACATTTCAAATATGGAACGTACTGTCCTATCAGCAATTAATTGCTTTAATTTCTCAACAAAATCTTAGGGTGACTGTTGGCATCCTATAATTATTTTGAATCTCAAAACGTATAAATTATATACGTTTACGTTAATTTTTGGTCATTACTTCTATTTTAAAGCAATATATTTATTTCTTAAAAAAGGTTGCATTGTGAAACATGTCTC
The DNA here is from genome assembly GCA_030765085.1 of Allium cepa. NCBI lineage: Eukaryota > Viridiplantae > Streptophyta > Magnoliopsida > Asparagales > Amaryllidaceae > Allium > Allium cepa. The sequence goes on from CM060929.1 coordinate 64,781,343, forward strand.
TTCCAAATCTTCACCCTGCAGCCCAAGCAATATAATAAATTACTTTGATAACGTTGTTGAATCAATGGTCATTTCAATTTATTATTTGTTGTATGTTTCCTTTTTGCTTAAAAATTTGGCTACATAAACATTAATTCAAAAATAAGAAGAAATCATTCGTTTCCTGTAGCCACTTCATTTGCTTAAATTATTCACGTGATTCAAGCAGGTGTAACGACCCGAAATTTTCGAACCCGAAAATTCCAAATAGTTATCTAAAAGAAGAAAGAGATAGAAGAAGAAGAAGAACAGAAACAACATCTCACATTCACAGCGGATAAAATATAATAATAAATAATAATAGTCTACAAGAGAATATTATAATGTCAGTTACATTCTAATACATCAGAGTTTCACATTATATACAGTCACTGAATATTTACAATTATCATATCTCAGGGTAACAATTATATAAATACAGCAAAAATACTCTATACGCTCCTGCCATCCAACTCATCTCCTGAGCTCCAGAACGTACCTACCTGAAAATCTGTAATACTCGGTTTGACCCGAGCATTACACCAAAGTAACACCCGGGTCAGGCTGGAAACCAGCGTGAGTAAACCCAACTAACATGGAATACCAAAGAAATCAACTTTTATAAACCCGGGTAACATATATCAATTTACAAGCCACACATTATTACAGACAACACTTAGGCCACATTTAAATTTCTAAATACCAAAGATTTAGATTTTTAAACAGTCCAATACCTCCAAATCAATTCAATCCAACATATTGATTTTTTATATCAATCTACAAACATTCGAAGTGGTTTTGGGTAGTTCTCCAATACCCGACCCCGTTCTCTTCGAATCTCATGTCATTTTAACTCAATGTTATCCAAATGAAATACACAACATTTCATATTAGAGATATCACTCATTCAAAGCACCCAATACCATTCGATCATCCATATGCAAATTTGATCACTTCCAAATTAATTCTAATTGAATTTCTAACCTCAATCACTTAGATTCCTTCATTTAACATTAATTAATTCCAAATCAACTAATTAGTCAATCCTTCCTTATTCATCTTAATTAATCACCCTGGATTAATTTCTCTATTATATTCAAGTAATTAACTTTATTTAGTTTCATGATATTAATGGTTCTTAACCAAATTCAATAAGTAATCTTAGTTATTTCATAAATCAATTAACTATTCTAATTACATTAATCCTTATTTTATTATATTAATTAACCCTTCATAAATCACTTGTATTGATTTATTTTCTTAACTAATCAATCTCTATTTACATCCTTGATTATATAAATTAATGATTTCTCATTTACATTTCCATTTATTCTAATCTAATTTAATTACATTAAATACTTAATCATTAGTTAAACCATAAATATTTGTCATTCTTGATTTATCTTAACCGATGATTAACTATCTTTTATTTACCTTATTAAATAATTGAATCACTCCTTAATTAATCATTTTTAATTAATCTCTTGATTAATTCCACAAGGTAATTATATTTTATTAATTTCATTAAGCAACTATTTATCAAGCCACCCAATGATCATTCCAATTAATTTAAACTTAATTAATTAACCCAAATTATTAATGAATTTAATTAATTAATTACATATTTAAATTATCCTACCTATTTAATAAATTACCAATCCTCAAACCTTTATTGATTTTAAACTGAACCATTTTCTTATCAACGATTTAAGTTTAAAACCATTTAAAATCCAACTATCTCGAGTCAAACTACAATTAACTCGAGAAATAACCGAATCTAAAATCACCAAATCATCAATACACATCCAAACAATTCAACCATTCATCCAATTATTTAAATTCAAACATTTGAATTTAAATAAATAAATAAAAGATTCAACAGAGTGAGATTTACTCACCTTTAGTTTTCAATAGCAATCCATTTCCATTACGCCTTGCTTCTTCACAGTTTTCAAACCTTAAAGAAACATTTAGAATTTATTAACATTTGAACCAATCGATCAACCTATTACCGTCTATTAATATTTTACATAATCGAACAATCAGCTATTCCTTTTTTTTCACAATTTTATTTAACTAATAATTAAATCTAAACTAATAATTTCTTTTTAAAAAATCTTTTAATACCCAAATAAATTAACTAAGTCAATTAGAAAATTTCATCACCAATCCTTCATAAAATTTCTTCAAAGTCTTAAAAAAATTCTAATATATATGTATATAATTAATTTCCTTTATTTCTTCAGAATATAAGTTATAACAACCAAAAAAAAATAAGAAAAAAAATAAATACCTTACTGCCTCCTCCTCCTCCTCCCAAGTCGAAGCGCGCACAGTAGTCGAACATCCCAGATCCAGCCGAGCTCTAGAACCCATTTCCTTGCGCGAAGTCGCGGCCACGCACTCGTGCCGCTACCCACCGCTGCTCCTCCCAACGCTAGCGACTCGTGGTGGCGCAAAAATGAGCATACAAAACCCTTTGGCCCAACTTCCCATCGCGATGCTCTGCCTCACGTCATCCAATACACTGTGCGGCCTAACTCTAGCTCGCGACTAGCTTCGATCTGGAGAGAGCAACCTAGGATTACGAAGGCGAAGCTACTGCATCGGTTAGGATAGGAGTGAGCACGAATGAGACTCTTCAATTTGAAAAAGGAAGTCGCAATTGATTTTGAAATTCCCCCACCCCTTTTTTTGGTTTCTGCTCGACTTTGGACCGAAGGCTGCAGCCATTTTTTTTATAAGTTTGATTTTTGGTTTCATGATTACAGAGGAGAAACGAAGATAAATATGGATTTGGGGTAGCTTCCTGCGTACGAGTGGTGATAAAATATCTCTGACTATATGCACTTCAGATTTTATTATTTCATAAAACTCTCAAACCGTCTCGTTAATTGCCAATTAAAATTCCAAACTCCACTTAAGGAATGCCGCTAGGCGATTTCAGGGTTTTACCCGCGTTCCGAACCCAATGGAACGTGTTTCGGAAGCTAACTCGATTATATGCATGAGTTACGGAAATAAACGATCAATTTTAAATTAAATGGATTAAAATAATTATAAGCGTTTTGAGCTGCCAGGGTCAAACGACAACCCCGATTGCTATGAAAATTGAAATCCGATAATAACTAACTATTACGGATCCAATGGAACTGGTTTCGTCGAATTCCGAGACTGTGCCTCGGAAGGCTATTTTTAAATTTAATTTAAACGATATATTTTTAAAAAAACTGAACAAAACACGTCCAAACTCAATTTCAACACTTTCACCACCTTCAGTGCTATCAATATAAATTTTATAAGCCTTCAAATAATTTTACCAGGCTTGGAATTCCAGCTTCAACATTTTACCCAATTTTCAGTTTATATAATTCAATAAATTAATTATCAAGTAAATATTAATATCTTGAATTCGAACTAAAATTAACTTTTAAATGTTTAAAACCAATTAAATATTCCAATTTAAATTGTTAGAAATTCCGGGTCGTCACATTTCTTCCCCCTTAAAAGAATTTTGTCGCCGAAATTACTAATTAGGAAGAATGATTCAAAACCCGTTTACCTTTTCCAAAACTCACAATTCAACATCCTATCAACTATCTTTTATTAAAAACCTATTATCACATCAACCAACTTCTCAAAACCTTCTATAGTTTCAAATAATACACTTTTCTTAATCATCTAAATTTCAATTTAAAACCAAATTTGGAATTATCAAAATTTTCTCAAAATTTTTCTAACTCTCTGAATTCCCGAAATTTTTTGCCAGCGTCTCTTTTGCGTGGCTAGCTGGGTACAACTACAAAAGGCCTCTACGGGATCCCAAATTCCAAAAGAAAACAAAAGCCAAGTGGAAGCCAAGTGGCTGCATCAAAAACCCAATCCAATCTCATCTAGAAATTTAAATACGTACCTTTTTGTCGGGCAATACAAATTTAACTTTTGGAATCAAATCCAATTTTCTTTTCCCCTTTTTAATACCTGCATATCTTGTTTAGCAACAATATTCAATCGAAACTTTACAAATCATTTCATACATTTTCCTACATAAGTTTCATACCCACTTTTATTCAAATTAGTTTTCCCTACTTTCATATGAATTCAATTTATTTTAAATTTTTCATAATGAATTTTTATCTTTCAAGTATACTGATTCATATTAGTTTCCAATTTACTTAAATTTATAATTTGAAATTGTTTTGTCGTCAGCAAAAAAATTTTTCCCAAAAATTTTCAAAAATTTCTAACTCCAAAAATTTCCGAAATTTTTTGGCAGAGTCTCCTTTGTACGAAGGAGCTTTTGCAATTTGACAAGAGATATAAATATATATACATCGACCCACCCGCTCGGAAAAAGCAAAAACAGTTCATATTTCCTATTTTTATTGCGTAGGCGTACCTTATTTAGAATTTTAAGCAAGCAACTTATTAATTTAAGCAATTAGCGCAATCCAAACCAGCCAAACAGCCTTTAGGTACCTGTACTTGCCCAATTTACATATGTAAGTGCCAAATATAGAAAATCTATTAGTATTTCACTTATTTTCAATAGCTAAACACAAATATTTCGAAAGAAACAAAGACCAAACGCTTACCATAAGCGATTTTATATAACTTTAAAGATTATTCAATTGCTTTATATCAATTCATAAGCCGTTTCATCCAATTTCAATGGTTTGCAACTCAATTTTTTTTTTACATCCAATTTATTTTTAATCCAAACAAGTTCATATTCCCTTCAAATGATTTCAAAATCAATTTGATTTAAGCTCTGTCGACTCATAGAATTTTAATTATTTTGTTTACGTCAAACGACAATTTATTTTATGTAAATTTGACAATATTCGCTTAATAGGGTATTCTATTTTAGTTTATAGCTACTTTAAATAAATTTCCAATTCATTTTATATTTAATTCCATTTCATTTCTAATTTATTCACCAACCATTCGTTTAGCTCGACACGTTTCATTCTTGTAGAGTGGGATCCGCAGCTCAAATTAAAGCCATGAAACAAGTAGCTGGCAAATTAAAATTGGAATTAGCTCAATTCGCAGAGTTAGAAGCCTTTGCACAATTCGCTTCTGATCTCGATAAAGCTACTCAGAATCAATTGGCAAGAGGTCAACGATTACGCGAGTTGCTTAAACAATCCCAATCAGACCCTCTTACTGTGGAAGAGCAGATAGCTACAATTTATATTGGAGCAAATGGATAGCTTGATTCGTTAGAAATTGGACAGATAAAGAAATTTCACTACTAACCATTCCCAAATGAATTTAATCCAAGCTTTTATTTAATGAGTTTCCTCTCTTATTCGAAGCCAAACTTCCATAAATTTTAAACTTAAGTTAATTTACTTTAATTTTATTTCGACTTCAACTTAAGTTTACTTCTATTTGATTCTCATTTAATCAACTTCTATTAAATTCAGTAAGCCCATCCATTTTAATTTTAATTTTAATTCATTTTCTCAATTTATCAAAGTAATATCCAAGCACATTCTTAACTCATTTATACTTCAAATTAATATGCCACCGAACTTAAGTTCAGCCTGATAATCCAATTCCAATCATAATTCGATTTAGTTTTATGAAATCAGACTTCATCCATTTATTATTTAACTCAATTAACCCATTTCAATTTTTAATTCAATTACTTAATTCGTTATCGAATTTATTATATTAATACAAGGCTATTCTCAGTTTATTTCTATTCACTTGGGTTTTGTTTTGCACTCAAACCATTTCTATCGTAATCACTTCTCTTATATCCAATTTACTTGCAAATTTCATTAAATGTTATTCAAATCACCTTTGAATTTTATTTGTAATTCAAACCACCACTATTTGATCCAACTCTATTTATTTTTATTTTTGTAGCACCTCTACTTATATAATTCATTATCAAACCCAAGTCGAATTCTATTTACAAATTCGAATTCATTTCCAAACCCATTATCACTTACAACCCATTTATTTACCCAATTTAAATTTTATTAATATACTCAACCAAATAATTATTTAGCCAATTAGTTTACTTTCGACTTCTAAATTAATGTTCGATTTTAATTACAAATTCACTTTATTAAAATTCCAGTTTGGATTTCCTTTTTATTTCCCCAAAATTCCAATAACTTTATTTAAATTTTTTTTAGAAATGCTTTTAAATTCACATCATACTTAATAAAATAGTTCTTTTAGTAAAAATACTTTTATAACTCGATGCCTCAACCAGTCCATCCTTGTTCTCATAGAAATTCAGTCATACGTTGATCAGGCGTAGGACTGAAAACCTACAAGTACTTGGCAAACCCATTTTCAACACCCAGTGAAAATACTTGGAAAATAATTTTATTGAAATATAGACAACGGTTTTTGAAATTAGAGGAAATATCTTTGGTGAGGATGCTCTGGAAATCACACCCACATCCATGGTCACAGTTAACCCGATGGTTACGTTGCCATCCCGACAAAATCCATAGACAACTGTAGGCCTCCGCGCCCCTCGATTACACCATGGAACCCACAAAAGATTGCAGCTACAACTGGGGTTACGTAACTATCACAGCAAAAACCCATATAAGTGTAAGCATCAGCGCCATCGAATTTCGCTTCCAACAATGAAACTTCTCCACTCCACTTGACCATAGATCGCAGTCTACCGATGTTGCGTTGCCTTTCCGGCAAAATCAAGTGTAGACTGTTGGCACTCATCCTCCATACGATTTCGCTATGGTCCCCACAGTAGATCGTAGCGACATTGAGTTACACTGTCGTCACAGCATAACCCAAATGCCTCTGTAGGCATCGGCGCCCTCGACTTCCGCTACCCAATAATCCTCAGGAACTAGTTTTGTCCGTACTCCTCACAGGATCAACTTTAGAACCCCCCCTTGTGGCTCAAGGCAGCACCACCCAGTAGCACTCCTGAGAAGTTCATTTCAATGGAGCGTCTTTTTCCCTAGAGCCATCATCAAAACATTTTATACTATACACATATAGTATCTTCAAATCATACATCTAGTATGATATCATACAAAGCTCCTTTACACAAAATCGATCATCCCAAAATCGATAATTCTCAAATTAGGCTTTCCAAATTCCAATATTGATTTTACTCAAAAATCAAAAGCCTTTCCAAATCCAAAGGTTCTCAAAACCTTTTCCAAAATCCTCATAAGATACTTTATATATATATATGCACACATACATACATACATACATACATACATACATACACAGATATGTATAATTTTTAAAACTTCGGATCATTTCAAACTTGTATAAAACTCCTTTTATACTTCACATACCTTCAAAAATCCTTTTCTTCCGGCAATAGATTTAACAAGGAAAAATTTATCTTATATAACAAAAATATATAACTTTATTTATCCAAAATCAAACATTCCAATTTGATTACTCTTTTCAATATCAATTTCTTTTCCATTCACTTATCCATCTTTACATTAATCCTCATTTGGATTATCACTTCAATTCCTACCTCAATTGGGTATTAAATCCATAACAGTTTGAACTCCGACCAGTTTATATTTAGAAAATAGCTTGAAAATTTTAAAAATAGGTAAGTAGTAAAAAAATAATTATTAGTTTGCAAAATAACTGTAAAATAGTTGAAAATAGTTAAATGGTCTCATAAATTTTTAAATAATTGCCAACTAGTTGTAAAATGGAAACTAGTTTGTGAAATAGTTGAAAAATAGTAAATAGTTTAGAAAGCAGTTGGAAAATTGTTAAATAGCTCCAAAAATAATTGTAAAACAAGTATAAAATAATTTGGCTTTAATAAAGAAAAGTTGTATATATTAAATAGCTTAGAAAAATAAATTTATATCAAAACAATTTATATTGAAAATAGTCCAGAGTTAAAACTGTTCACTTCCCCAACACTTCAACGTAGATTTACACTTCCATTTAAATTGATCCAATTCAAATTTGAATAACTCCAATTTCCATTGAAATTTATTTAATCCCAAGGCAACTTCAATTCTAATTAATTCAAACTAAATTCAATTTGTACTAATGGAATTTAAATTTCAACTTTAACCCATCTCGGGTTATATAAATTCGAGTTGAATCCTCAAAGGTTGGTTTAACTCTTTTAAACCAAATTAACTTTTATTTTAAGGTTTTTAATCTATTTAATTTCTGAGTCCAATTCTCAAAATCCATTTTAAATTATTTTTATTTATGTATTTCAAGGTTAAAAACAATTTTATTTGTTTTCAAAATTTAATTTATTATTCAGTTTTATCTTCCAGTTTGAAGCCAATTCTTAAACAAGTTTAATTTACAAATTCAATTATTCAAATTATTTTATTTATAAAATACCATTCTCAAATGAAAGATTTTTATTAACAATAAGATGTATCATCCAATTTATTTAAAATGTCCATCCATTTTCAATTTTTAAATCTCAAACCCGATTTGAGATCACACAAACTACTAATTCAAATTGTTCATTCAAACTTATTTAACTTCTCCCAAGTTAAATTCAATTTACTTAATCCAGTCAACCTTACTCGATTTGAATTTTCGCTTCAACTTTAAAATTCTTTCCCTCTTATAAGTTCAAAACTTATATCACTTTGGGTTTTTACATCAAACTTCAGAAAAAAAATCAAAACTCAACCTCTTAGAGTTTACTTCATTATTTCAAATTATCTTTGATATCATGTATATCCATACATATATACATATTTATTTCTTGGCCCTCCCAGCCATGTTTTAAAATTTTAAACCACCCTTGGTTTTAAATTCAAATCAAATTTCAAACAACCCATTGTTTTCAACAAGTCCCAATTATCCAAATAATACTTATTTATTATTTTTCATTACTTTGAAGAAAAAAAATCAAATTCTGGGACCAGATTTAGAATTTTATCTTCAATCAAATAAATTTTAATTTGGTCGTTTTTCTATTTCTACTTAATTCAATTCCAATTCAAGAGTTCAATTTCAGTTTGAATCCATTTCAAACTTATCTTTATTAAATTTCAATTTGGTTATATTATATTACATCTTAATTTAATTCTAATAATTTAACAACCTATCATCTTAATATTTATTAGAAGGAAATATTGCTTTATATATCAAAATATATTTTATATAAAATCATTTAAAATCTTTATATATGAAAATAACAAGTGTGCGCTCATATATATATACACACACATGCACACACACACACACTCAACTCATTCTAGAGTACTACAGACTCTATTAAATTAGTAATCCCCACCAGAGCCAAGGTTCTCGCTTAACCTTTCTGCTCTGATGCCAAATGTAACGGCCCGAAATTTTCGAACCCGAAAATTCCAGATAGTTATGGAAAAGAAGAAAGAGATAGAAGAAGAAGAAGAAGAGAAACAACATCTCACATTCACAGCGGATAAAATATAATAATAAATAATATTAGTCTACAAGAGAATATTATAACTGTCAGTTACATTCTAATACTTCAGAGTTTCACATTATATACAGTCACTGAATATTTACAATTATCATATCTCTGGATAACAATAATATAAATACAGCGAAAATACTATATACGCTCCTGCCATCCAACTCGTCTCCTGAGCTCTAGAACGTACCTACCTGAAAATCTGTAATACACGGTCTGACCCGAGCATTACACCAAAGTAACACCCGGGTCAGACTGGAAACGAACGTGAGTAAACCCAACTAACATGGAATACCAAAGAAACCAACTTTTATAAACCCGGGTAACATATATCATTTACAAGCCACACATTATTATAGACAACACTTAGTCCACATTTAAATTTCTAAATACCAAACATTTAGTTTTTTAAACAGTCTAATACCTCCAAATCACTTCAATTCAGCATATAGATTTTTTATATCAATCTACAAACATTTGAAGTGGTTTCGGGTAGTTCTCCAATACCCGACCCCGATCTCTTCGAATCTCGTGTCATTCTAACCCAATTTTATCCAAACGAAATACACAACATTTCATATTAGAGATATCACTTATTCAAAGCATCCAATACCATTCGATCATCCATATGCAAATTTGATCACTTCCAAATTAATTCTAATTGAATTTCTAACCTCAATCACTTAGATTCCTTCATTTAACATTAATTAATTCCAAATCAATAATTAGTCAATCCTTCATTATTCATCTTAATTAATCACCCTGGATTAACTTCTCTATTATATTCAAGTAATTATCTTTATTTAATTTCATGATATTAGCGGTTCTTAACCAAATTCAATAAGTAATCTTAGTTAATTCATAAATCAATTAACGATTTTAATTACATTAATCCTTATTTTATTATATTAATTAACCCCTCATAAATGTAACAACCCAGGAATTTGTAGCAATTAATTATCGTCACTAGGTGATTAGTCGTTCGCTAATTTCTATTGGAATTCTATTAGGTTAAAATTCTTTTAGAAATTTGTTGCAACATGTTAAGGGCTTTAAAAATTTATCTCGGCCCACAATTTCTCAATGTCATTCCGTTCATGCTTCAGTTCGATGTCGTTCCCTTCATATTTTACTTCGGCCCGTTATTTTCCCCTTTTCATTTTCTTTTGGCAACCCTAAACAAAATCACGAAAATGGTGGCGGCTCGTCCCTTTTTCATCGTTCGAAATTAGGGCATATGAATCGAAGAAGAGGCTGCAATGGGTCGAACTTCGCTCGTTTTCTTCGATCAACTTCACGATGTTGCCGGCTTCGTCTATTCGAACGAGTTAGATTGCAAGTTGAGTCTAGGTCTTCGGCGAAGGTGAGTAATTTCTAATTACTCACATCTAATCCATTACTGTGTTTCGACTGGTTGATTTCGTTTGAATGTGATGTTTTCTCTGATGTTTTTAATTCATGCGGTTTTGATCACTCGATTTATCATAGCCATTCGAAATTGTTTTAATACTTGGGATGATTCTGACTTGGTTCATTTTCTTGCTTTTCCGTGGCTTGATGATTTCGTTGTGATGATTTGGTTTTGACTTGTATTTGGCCTTGCCTCTGATATTGATATTTATGCTCGACTCCGGCCATGTACATTGTTGTTTAACTGTTTTACATATTAGTGTTTCTCTGGAGTCTGAATGTTATGGCCTTGCTTTAAACTTAACAATGTGAAAATTTGAGTTTGCAATTGATATTGCTATGCACATGATTTCTTATCACTTGACTTTGAATGGATAACCCTGTTGCTGCTGGCATCAATGAAGCATTTCTGATTTGTTGTTTTACTTGGCTGTCACGGTTTGAACCGTGCCTTGCCTGGTTCATCGTTTCGTTTATTATGTTGTCGTTTTTTTGTAGATTGGCACTTTGCCGTGTTTTGGTCACTGGCACTGCCCAGTTGCTTGCATTGGGTTTGTTCATCTTGTACCATATTTTTGAAAGAACCCTTGCATTCCGGTATAAGCACTTGAATCAGATACTTTTCGAAATTTATTTTGTCCATTTTCATTTGAACTTAGTTGCATTTGCGCATGTTGTTCTTGTAGAGACTGATGCAACTGACTTGAGTTGTTGCAGTGTTCATATATGGTCATTTTCAGCCATTTCATTGTTCTGAACTGTAGTTTACCATCCTCATTCACTTTAGTTCATACTGTATATTTTATGTGCTAATGGCTGTGCACATCACATATTGATTTGAAATTTCGTCTATGTATCTTGTACTAGTGTCGCCGCGAGATATTTATATCCACGGTTGTTCCTGCATTTTAATCATCAAGTATGCCTTCCCACATTGCTATGTTGTTTGTGTGGTATCTGGTCTTCGACTTTGCATTACCTATGTGTATTGGCTTCGGCCATTATGCACTTGATTTATTTGCATTCTTGACTTTATCATACTCTGTATATACCCTGATACCTGCACCTATCTGCTCATATTTGTAGTCACCGCTATCTATCTATATATATATATATACACACACACATTGGTACATTTGATATCATTTTCCAATCTTCTTGCATTATGTGGTATGGCACCGCATCACCCTGTTGCAGTGTTTTTTCAATTTCTCCTTGACCCTTTTGATGTTTGAGCATGTTGCATAAGTGTAGCATATCTAGTTTGTTTGTCTCGACCATATGTGGTTTTTCTGTTCTACCTGAATTTGTCTTCGAGACAATCTGTAGTTGTTTTATGATGTAGTATCTTCTTATTACATTATACAGTTTTCACTTTATAACTACATGTGTAGTTGTTATTGGTTCCCTGTATCTGTTACCATTACGATCTTGTACATCGGTACTGCTTCCTGTTCCTATGCATTTGTGACATGCTGTGCATATGTGTATTTGTAACCTTGTGTAAGATGTCACCTTTATTGGCCTATATGTCTGCAGTCCCATGTCACGCCTCTGTTTCTTTATCCATGTGCAACTAGTAGTATACATCCATTGTGTACAATTGGGTACGCATTCATGTTGTCCAGGCTTGTTCCTTTACATTGCTGTTAGTTCTGGGCTTCACTAACCACTCTTGTTGTACCACTGTTGTCTCCTTCTCTAGACATATCGGAACTTGAATTATTGCATGGAGTTGAGTCATGACAGCAGTGAATTGATCTTTGCATTTTGTTTGTCTTTCGAGTTCACTTGAGTTGAATCCAACCTGTAGCTTGGGTTTGACCTTGTGTTCGTTTGTAAATTTTCATTGTGTACATATCACTGTAGTGGCAAGGCAGTTCACGCAAGCGTGAACTGCAGCCACACGGAATTGAGTTTTTGGGTACATTATCATTGTAGTGGCAAGGCAGTGCACGCAAGCGTGAACTGCAGCCACACGGTATGGCTTTTACGATATTCTATTTTGTTTTGATTTATTGATCTTTTGCATATTGCATATGCTGTAGTGGCGAGGCAGTGCACGCGTGCGTGTACAGTAGCCCTACTCGACTTAATATTTTAATTGATATTTCAATGGTTTGAACTATTTCGTTTATTCAATTCAATATTCTGAATTTCATTCTGATTTGGTTGAATTTGCTGATTTGTTGTTTAACACTGCTACGTGTTATATTTATCGTTATCCGATTTCTTTATTTAAGGATCGGATAGACGAAATTTATTGTGACTATCGTCTATTCATTATTTAGTTATTATTGCTTCTGTGCACTAATAACCGAGTTTGAATTAGACTGACCCATGTAATATTTTCTTTTGAATTTAATACTCGGGTCGGACCGAGTATTTACAGGTTGCTGATATCTTACTTTGGGTTGCTGCTAGAGCTATGAAGTCTTTTCTTACTTTTGGAGTAGTCGTTGTCACTTTTAGTAGTTAGTGTACTTGTATAGGTTGATATGTATTCATGTATATTAATGATATTAATGTACTTGTATATGTAACATCCTGTATCGACAGTTGTAGTTGTATCATATGTACTGTTGCACATGTATTGTAACTGACAGCAGTTATTATATATATATGAGACTTTTGATTATCTGTGTTCCGCACTTAGCTTGTCAGTGTTATTATTATATACATTGTCAGAAACCATTATGAACCATCGTAGTTCGTTTTATACTGAAATTGGGTATGTCGATGCGAGTAAATAAATAAGAGATGAAAAATAAAAGTATATACCACTCCTATTGAAATAACCAATACTAGTGTAAGGCCTAACTACGGATGGCCGCTCCTATCCAGCCTTATTCTTCGTGATAACAGACAGTATTTCCTTTAATACTCTTTGTTATTGTGAGCATAGTGGTGGGGCGTCCCAGTTGCTATCAGAGCTTGGGGTTTATGGACATAATATAAAACATAACTTAGATGGAACATGTGTTACAATTATATGTCGATGTTTTAGATGTACTTTGAGTCAAAACTAAAGTTTTGAAATTTTGATGAAATTTTTAAATAGTTTATTTAAAAATAAAAGTGAATTTGTGTTTGATGATTGATTGAATTGTGTTTTGTTTATCAGAGTGCGCAGCGGAAACAGTAAGACTACTTCGCTGAGTACAGCTGATAATTATTTTGATTAAAAATCAAAATATGAAAATGAATTTAATTTAATTATGTTGTTTAACCAGTGGTTCTGATTTTTTGAAATTCTTGCTGGTTTTCTTTGATGCTAATCATATCTGATTAGATTTCTGCTGTTTTAAAATATCTTCATTGAAGATATATTTGAATGATTTCTTTGTTCATTTTGCGGTATACGTGCAAAAATTATGTTGCACGTTACTACACTAATTTTACGTAAAACCGATGCTTGGTTGTGAAACGTATATTGTTGCCGTTATTCTTATAACAGGATTTTTACACCAATGCTATATTTTGAAGCAAGGTGTTTTGTTGACATTTTAATGAATGAAAATTCACTGATATATTATTTTGATGTGAATTATTTTGATGAGATTTTGACGTTTAAAAAAAATTATTGTCGCTTTGACTTCAGTATCCGTCATATTTTAAAGTGGATTTTCAAGCGGTTATCCCGCAATGCTGATTTTGAGATCCGTTTCTACGGTGTTTTGAGAAGTACAATTTTCTTATTGAAATTGTCACTAATGTTGCTGTTTTTATCACGGATCGCAAATCGTTTTAAAAATAAAATTGTTTTTCAAAATTTTTATAGTTTATGCTTTCAAAAGAATGAGGAAGCGATTTAAACGTTTCAGAAAAATCGAGGACTGTGAACCCTTTCTTTTACTGATTCGCTTAATTCCGGACTTATTCGTTTGAGAATGTAGATTATTTACTTTTATAAAATAAATGAAGTTGTTTTCAGAATTTTCACAGTTTGCGTTTTCAGAAGAATGAGAAAGCGATTTAAACGTTTCAGCAAAATCGAGGATTATGACCCCTTTCTTTTACTGATTCGTTTAATTCCGGACTTGTCCGTTTGAGAATGTAAAATGTATTTTTACAACATACACAGTTTTGCACTTTGAAGGAAACGATGAAGAGAATCAAACGATTTAGTAAAACACGTGGTATGGGACATGTGAGTTTGCTATTTCGGTTAATTCCGGACTCGTTAATTGAAATATTTGATGTTTTGATGATTCTGATGATTTGTGTGCTTTCGAGCCACTCTGCGGACCTTCGGGTCATCTGCAGGACCTTCGGGTCATTTGTTGGACCTTCGGGTCATTTGTTGGGCTTTTCGGGCCACTCTGATGGACCTTCGGGTCAAATACCAATACTAGACCTTCGGGTCACTCTGCGGACCTTCGGGTCAATTTGATGGGTGCCAAATTTATGTTGAGTACTTGGTAGGCTTCGGCCACTCTGAGATGCACGTGCGGCGTAGCTAAAACTCGCCATCTGATGGGATCGATCCAACCTTTTATGTTGATTTTGTAGAATATCTTAATTGATTTCTAGATATTTGTTGTTTCCAATTATCTGCAGGTAATCGAATATTTGTTGATATGAGTTCTGATTATCGCTTGTGATAATTAGATATTTGGGAGATTTGATTATCGTTTTTGATAATTGAACATTTGTTGATTTGATTATCATTTTTGATAACCGAATATTTGTTGATATGAGTTCTGATTATCGCTTGTGATAATTAAATATTTGGGAGATTTGATTATCGTTTTTGATAACTGAACATTTGTTGATTTGATTATCGTTTTTGGTAATCGAATATTTGTTGATATGAGTTCTGATTATCGCTTGTGATAATTAGATATTTGGGAGATTTGATTATCGTTTTTGATAATTGAATATTTGTTGATTTGATTATCGTTTTTGATAACCGAATATTTGTTGATATGAGTTCTGATTATCGCTTGTGATAATTAGATATTTGGGAGATTTGATTATCGTTTTTGATAATTGAACATTTGTTGATTTGATTATCGTTTTTGATAATCGAATATTTGTTGATATGAGTTCTGATTATCGCTTGTGATAATTAGATATTTGGGAGATTTGATTATCGTTTTATATAATTGAACATTTGTTGATTTGATTATCGTTTTTGATTATCGAATATTTGTTGATATGAGTTCTGATTATCGCTTGTGATAATTAGATATTTGGGAGATTTGATTATCGTTTTTGATAATTGAACATTTGTTGAATTGATTATCGTTTTTGATAATCGAATATTTGTTGATATGAGTTCTGATTATCGCTTGTGATAATTAGATATTTGGGAGATTTGATTATCGTTTTTGATAATTGAACATTTGTTGATTTGATTATCGTTTTTGATAATCGAATATTTGTTGATATGAGTTCTGATTATCGCTTGTGATAATTAGATATTTGGGAGATTTGATTATCGTTTGATACTTGAACATTTGTTGATTTGATTATCGTTTTTGATAATCGAATATTTGTTGATATGAGTTCTGATTATCATTTTTGATAATCAGATATTTGTTGATTTGTTTATCGGTTTTATAATCAGGTATTTGCTGATTTGAGATTTAATTATCGCTTTTGATAATTAAATATTTGCTGATTTGAGATTTAATTATCGCTTTTGATAATTAAATATTTGATGATTTGAGATTTAATTATCGCTTTTGATAATTAAATACTTGCTGATTTGAGATTTAATTATCGCTTTTGATAATTAAATATTTGCTGATTTGAGATTTAATTATCGCTTTTGATAATTAAATATTTGCTGATTTGAGATTTAATTATTGCTTTTGATAATTAAATATTTGCTGATTTGAGATTTAATTATCGCTTTTGATAATTATTGAGAATTCTGATTATCGTTTTTGATAATTAGATTGTGTTGATAATTTGTGAATTTCTTTTATTGAAAATTTAAAAGATTTCTTTGATGTTTGAATTCTCTACCTTTATTTTCTAGCTTTACCTGTTTATGTTAGAAAAATAATTGTTACGGACATCTTTAATTATGGAAATTGCGGGGACGCAATTTTTATAAGGAGGGTAGTCTGTAACAACCCGGGAATTTGTAGCAATTAATTATCGTCACTAGGTGATTAGTCGTTCGCTAATTTCTACTGGAATTCTATTAGGTTAAAATTCTTTTAGAAATTTGTTGCAACATGTTAAGGGCTTTAAAAATTTATCTCGGCCCACAATTTCTCAATGTCATTCCGTTCATGCTTCAGTTCGATGTCGTTCCCTTCATATTTTACTTCGGCCCGTTCTTTTCCCCTTTTCATTTTCTTTTGGCAACCCTAAACAAAATCACGAAAATGGTGGCGGCTCGTCCCTTTTTCATCGTTCGAAATTAGGGCATATGAATCGAAGAAGAGGCTGCAATGGGTCGAACTTCGCTCGTTTTCTTCGATCAACTTCACGATGTTGCCGGCTTCGTCTATTCGAACGAGTTAGATTGCAAGTTGAGTCTAGGTCTTCGGCGAAGGTGAGTAATTTCTAATTACTCACATCTAATCCATTAGTGTGTTTCGACTGGTTGATTTCGTTTGAATGTGATGTTTTCTCTGATGTTTTTAATTCATGCGGTTTTGATCACTCGATTTATCATAGCCATTCGAAATTGATTTAATACTTGGGATGATTCTGACTTGGTTCATTTTCTTGCTTTTCCGTGGCTTGATGATTTCGTTGTGATGATTTGGTTTTGACTTGTATTTGGCCTTGCCTCTGATATTGATATTTATGCTCGACTCCGGCCATGTACATTGTTGTTTAACTGTTTTACATATTAGTGTTTCTTTGGAGTCTGAATGTTATGGCCTTGCTTTAAACTTAACAATGTGAAAATTTGAGTTTGCAATTGATAGTGCTATGCACATGATTTCTTATCACTGGACTTTGAATGGATAACCCTATTGCTGCTGGCATCAATGAAGCATTTCTGATTTGTTGTTTTACTTGGCTGTCACGGTTTGAACCGTGCCTTGCCTGGTTCATCGTTTCGTTTATTATGTTGTCGTTTTTTTTGTAGATTGGCACTTTGCCGTGTTTTGGTCACTGGCACTGCCCAGTTGCTTGCATTGGGTTTGTTCATCCTGTACCATATTTTTGAAAGAAGCCTTGCATTCCGGTATAAGCACTTGAATCAGATACTTTTCGAAATTTATTTTGTCCATTTTCATTTGAACTTAGTTGCATTTGCGCATGTTGTTCTTGTAGAGACTGATGCAACTGACTTGAGTTGTTGCAGTGTTCATATATGGTCATTTTCAGCCATTTCATTGTTTTGAACTGTAGTTTACCATCCTCATTCACTTTAGTTCATACTGTATATTTTATGTGCTAGTGGCTGTGCACATCACATACTGATTTGAAATTTCCTCTATATATCTTGTACTAGTGTCGCCGCGAGATATTTATATCCACAGTTGTTCCTGCATTTTAATCATCAAGTATGCCTTCCCACATTGCTATGTTGTTTGTGTGGTATCTGGTCTTCGACTTTGCATTACCTATGTGCATTGGCTTCGGCCATTATGCACTTGATTTATTTGCATTCTTGACTTTATCATACTCTGTATATACCCTGATACCTGCACCTATCTGCTCATATTTGTAGTCACCGCTATATATATATATATATACACACACACACACACACACACATTGGTACACTTGATATCGTTTTCCAATCTTCTTGCATTATGTGGTATGGCACCGCATCACCCTGTTGCAGTGTTGTTTCAATTTCTCCTTGACCCTTTTATGTTTGAGCATGTTGCATAAGTGTACCATATCTAGTTTGTTTGTCTCGACCATATGTGGTTTTTCTGTTCTACCTGAGTTTGTCTTCGAGACAATCTGTAGTTGTTTTATGATGTAGTATCTTCTTATTACATTATACAGTTTTCACTTTATAACTACATGTGTAGTTGTTATTGGTGCCCTGTATTTGTTACCATTATGATCTTGTACATTGGTACTGCTTCCTGTTCGTATGCATTTGTGACATGCTGTGCATATGTGTATTTGTAACCTTGTGTAAGATGTCACCTTTATTGGCCTATATGTCTGCAGTCCCATCTCACGCCTCTTTTTCTTTATCCATGTGCAACTAGTAGTATACATCCATTGTGTACAATTGGGTACGCATTCATGTTGTCCAGGCTTGTTCCTTTACATTGCTGTTAGTTCTGGGCTTCACTAACCACTCTTGTTTTACCACTGTTGTCTCCTTCTCTAGACATATCGGAACTTGAATTATTGCATGGAGTTGAGTCATGACAGCAGTGAATTGATCTTTGCATTTTGTTTGTCTTTCGAGTTCACTTGAGTTGAATCCAACCTGTAGCTTGGGTTTGACCTTGTGTTCGTTTGTAAATTTTCATTGTGTACATATCACTGTAGTGGCAAGGCAGTGCACGCAAGCGTGAACTGCAGCCACACGGAATTGAGTTTTTGGGTACATTATCATTGTAGTGGCAAGGCAGTGCACGCAAGCGTGAACTGCAGCCACACGGTATGGCTTTTACGATATTCTATTTTGTTTTGATTTATTGATCTTTTGCATATTGCATATGCTGTAGTGGCAAGGCAGTGCACGCGTGCGTGTACAGTAGCCCTACTCGACTTAATATTTTAATTGATATTTCAATGGTTTGAACTATTTCGTTTATTCAATTCAATATTCTGAATTTCATTCTGATTTGGTTGAATTTGCTGATTTGTTGTTTAACACTGCTACGTGTTATATTTATCGTTATCCGATTTCTTTATTTAAGGATTGGATAGACGAAATTTATTGTGACTATCGTCTATTCATTATTTATTTATTATTGCTTCTGTGCACTAATAACTGAGTTTGAATTAGACTGACCCGTGTATTATTTTCTTTTGAATTTAATACTCGGGTCAGACCGAGTATTTACAGGTTGCTGATATCTTACTTTGGGTTGCTGCTAGAGCTATGAAGTCTTTTCTTACTTTTGGAGTAGTCGTTGTCACTTTTAGTAGTTAGTGTACTTGTATAGGTTGATATGTATTCATGTATATTAATGATATTAATGTACTTGTGTATGTAACATCCAGTATCGACAGTTGTAGTTGTATCATATGTACTGTAGCACATGTATTGTAACTGACAGCAGTTATTATATATATATGAGACTTTTGATTATCTGTGTTCCGCACTTAGCTTGTCAGTGTTATTATTATATACATTGTCATAAACCATTATGAACCATCGTAGTTCGTTTTATACTGAAATTGGGTATGTCGATGGGATTAAATAAATAAGAGATGAAAAATAAAAATATATACCACTCCTATTGAAATAACCAATACTAGTGTAAGGCCTAACTACGGATGGCCGCTCCTATCCAGCCTTATTCTTCGTGATAACAGACAGTATTTCCTTTAATGCTCTTTGTTATTGTGAGCATAGAGGTGGGGCGTCACAATAAATCACTTGTATTGATTTATTTTCTTAACTAATCAATCTCTATTTACATCCTTGATTATATAAATTAATGATTTCTCATTTACATTTCCATTTATTCTAATCTAATTTAATTACATTAAATACTTAATCATTAATTAAACCATAAATATTTGTCATTCTTGATTTATCTTAACCGATGATTAACTATCTTTTATTTACCTTATTAAATAATTGAATCACTCCTTAATTAGTCATTTTTAATTAATCTCTTGATTAATTCCACAAGGTAATTATATTTTATTAATTTCATTAAGCAATTATTTATCAAACCACCCAATGATCATCCCAATTAATTTAAACTTAATTAATTAACCCAAATTATTAATGAATTTAATTAATTAATTACTCATTTAAATTATCCTACCTATTTAATGAATCACCAATCCTCAAACCTTTATTGATTTTAAACCGAACCATTTTCTTATCAACGATTTAAGTTTAAAACCATTTAAAATCCAACTATCTCGAGTCAAACTACAATTAACTCGAGAAACAACCGAATCTAAAATCACTAAATCATCAATACACATCCAAACAATTCAACCATTTATCCAATTATTTAAATTCAACCATTTGAATTTAAATAAATAAATACAAGATTCAACAGAGTGAGATTTACTCACCTTTGGTTTTCATTATAAATCCATTTCCATTACGCCTTGCTTCTTTACAGTTTTCAAACCTTAAAGAAACATTTAGAATTTATTAACATTTGAACCAATCGATCAACCTATTACCATTTATTAATATTTTACATAATCGAGCAATCAGTTATTCCTTTTTTTTCACAATTTTATTTAACTAATAACTAAATCTAAACTAATAATTTCTTTGTAAAAAATCTTTTAGTACCCAAATAAATTAACTAAGTCAATTAGAAAATTTCATCACCAATCCTTCATAAAATTTTCTTCAAAGTCTTAAAAAAAATCTAATATATATGTATATAATTAATTTCCTTTATTTCTTCAGAATATAAGTTATAACAACCAAAAAAATAAATAAATAAATACCTTACTGCCTCCTTCTCCTCCCAAGACGAAGCGCGCGCAGTAGTCGAGCATCCCAGATCCAGCCGAGCTCTAGAACCCATTTCCTTGTGCGAAGTCGCGGCCACGCACTCGTGCCGCTACCCACCGCTGCTCCTCCCAACGCTCGCGACTCGCGGTGGCGCGAAAACGAGCATACAAAACCCCTCGGCCCAACTTCCCATCGCGATGCTCTGCCTCACGTCATCCAATACACTGTGCGGCCTAACCCTAGCTCGCGACTTGCTTCGATCTGTAGCGAGCAACCTTGGGTTACGAAGGCGAAGCTACTGCATCGGTTAGGATAGGAGTGAGCACGAATGAGACTCTTCAATTTGAAAGAGGAAGCCGCAATTGATTTTGAAATTTCCCCCACCCATTTTTTCGGTTTCTACTCGACTTTGGACTGAAGGCTGCAGCCATATTTTTATAAGTTTGATTTTTGGTTTCAAGATTAGAGAGGAGAAACGAAGATAAATATGGATTTGGGGTAGCTTCCAGTATACGAGTGGTGATAAAATATCTATGACTATATGCACTTCAGATTTTATTATTTTATAAAACTCTCAAACCGTCTCGTTAATTGCCAATTAAAATTCCAAACTCCACTTAAGGAATGCCGCTAGGCGATTTCAGGGTTTTACCGACGTTCCGAACCCAATGGAACGTGTTTCGGAAGCTGACTTGATCATACGCACGAGTTACGGAAATAAACGATCAATTTTAAATTAAATCGATTAAAATAGTTCTAAACGTTTTGAGCTGCCAGGGTCAAACGACAACCCCAATTGCTACGAAAATTGAAATCCGATAATAACTGACTATTACAGATCCAATGGAACTAGTTTCGTCGAATTCCGAGACTGTGCCGCGGAAGGCTAATTTTAAATTTAATTTAAACGATTTTTTTTAAAAACTGAACATAACACGTTCAAACTCAATTTCAACACTTTCACTACCTTCAGTGCTATCAATATAAATTTTATAAGCCTTCAAATAATTTTTACCAGGCTTGAAATTCCACCTTCAACATTTTACCCAATTTTCAGTTTATATAATTCAATAAATTAATTATCAAGTAAATATTAATATCTTGAATTCGAATTAAAATTAACTTTTAAATGTTTAAAACCAATTAAATATTCCGATTTAAATTGTTAGAAATTCCGGGTCATCACAGCAAGTGACCGTTTACATTCACTCGACCTTTATCTTTATTTTTGTTTTAAATTTCTTTCCTCTGTTCACTAGGGTAATTATGGTATGACTCTCAGCCTATTGGTCTACCATTCATTCTTTCCTTCGGCAATAAAAAAAAACTTTAATTATTATCTTATTTCTTGCTTGCATGGTTACAGACAGTCAATTAGTTAATTGCATGTTGTAGTCTGTTCATGCCAATTTGGTTCATAAAAATTATTAAGCATTTTTACCCAGAGCAGCCAACTCACTTACATCGTTCTATATCTATTTATTTGCATACAAATTCAAACTTTTCCATTTTCTTTGATTGATAAATTAGCCGCCTTTATCTATTCTTTCTCTTCCTGTCTTTATTGCTTGAAGAAAAGCAATCCATCAAAACGTGAATTGATTGATAGATTTGTTGCCTTTATCTATTCATTCTCCCTCTGTCTTTATTGCTTAAAAGAAAGCAATCCATCAAAACGTGAATTGATTGATAGATTAGTTGCCTTTATCTATTCGAGGAAAGTAATCCATCAAAACGTGAATATTTGATTGTAGCCAGTCGTTACCTATACCCAAATTTCCACTTTTATTACCGTCATTCGAATATCAAACTTATATAATTTTTACATTCATTTCACTCATCCAATTTTACGTTTCTTATTCCAGCTTTTAAATATTGATGCAGCTCAGACCAGGGTCGAAGAATTGCAAGCTATCAGTTTCCAAGGTTTAAACCGTTTCCGACCTAACTGGAAACCAGAAGTTGAAAGCCTAGGTCGTCCATGACCTAAAGAGGGAAGTTTGGGTCGTTCCCGACCTAACTGGAGACCAGAAAGGGAAGTGGCACCGAGTCGACCTAACTCATACGGGTTACGACCTAATAATGTAATGCCAATTGATAAAGTATTAGGCCGCCAGCGACCTAACGTTTCTTTAGGACGCTCTGAAGATATTAAACGACCTAACGACGCTATTTTAACTCGCCAACGACCTAACGAACTGAAACCATGGGATGAGTCGTTCGAACGACCTATGATAAGTCATGAGCGACCTAGCGAGTTACTCACTCAGTATGCCGCATAAAGCTTAGGTTGCATGAAGAGGATTGGAGGCGGGTTTGGGTTAAGTCGCGTTTTCTCTTGAGTCGCTGGATTTTCTTAGGTCGTAGGTCATCGTGGATTTGAGTCGCGTGTTGTTAGGTCGTCAACGACCTAAGTTAAGTCGCGTTTGTTTTGAGTCGGTTTGTATATATGTTAGGTCGCATGAGGCCTGTATTGTGATGTATTATATTTGTTAAGTCGTTAAACGTGTTAACCCGGGAATGTTTGTGATAGGTCGTTAACGACCTATGGTAGGTCGGTGGTGTTGTAATGTGCTGATAATGTTGTGATGTGTTCGTTTAAGTCGCAAGTGTTAGGTCGGCCGACCTAAGTGTTAGGCCGTGGCCGACCTAAGTGTTGTCAAATGTTGAGTTGTGTGTGGGATGTAAACTCTATAAATAGCGGCGTTGAGTCATTTGTAAGGTGGTTGATTTTGAATAAAATTTCTTGTTGATTGCTGTGTGCTTTCATCCTAAATTGGTAGTTGAGTGTAATCTCCTATTTCCACTTTCGGTTATTCGAGTGCGCTCGAATCAACGATTGTTGAAGCCGATTCGCGGAATCAAGAGCGCTTGATCAACGCTTGAAGAATTGAAGATCTTCTATCACGGTATTGTGCGCTATCAACGTGACGAGGATAGCTAGAATTCGGTATCTTTGTGATCAACAAATTTGGGCAATCTTCAATCCACCGATTGCTACATTTCATCGATTACATTTGTTTTCGTAATATCCGCTGCGTCAGTTTTGGTATCGGAGCTTGACTTGGCCAATCATAGCTAAGACGAGTCTTGGAGCCAAGGAGTTTGAAGTTTGGTGTTCATCGTGTTCATCTTGAAGTTGCAACAAGAGGAGAACTTCGATCCATTTTATTTTGGATCAAAGTTGGAGCCGTGTTTGTTTGACTTGTGTTGAAGATTTTTGAAGTATTAGTTGAAGTGTGGTGAAGTTCAATCATGCCACCAAGGAGAGCTAATCGTCATCAAAATGTTGAAGCATTGTATAGAAGAGAAGAAGCCGAGCAAATGGAACAACGCATTAATGAGAAATTTGATGAAGGCATTGGAAAGTTAGAGAAATTGATGAATGATTTGAATCAGAATCAAAGGAGGAGATCACCAATCTCGAACCATGGAGGAACCGAGTTTCGCCATCGGTTACGGAAGCGAGGAGGGTATCACCGCAATCATTTAGAGAGAGAAGAGAAACATCAATTTCATCAAGGAGAGATCACCATAACTATGGACATGAAGAGAGGAGAACTCCACGTGAGTTTGAAGAAGAGCCATATAGAGATGAAGAGAGACATAGTAGAAGAGACATGCGTGATCAAAGGGATGTTGATGGTCGAGATCGATATAGACGTACATTTGATTTTGATGAAGAGGGTGATAGAACTAGCATTCATTATCGAGATCGAGACCAAATTCGAAATTCATATCGAGATGTAGATGATGATCGTCGATGGAAGTCGGGTATGGAGATGGAAATTCCTGAATTTAAAGGTGGAATAGTAGCTGAAGAATTTCTTGATTGGTTGTCTAATGTTGAAGAGACCTTTGATTTCAAAGAGATTCCAGAGAATCGTCGAGTGAAGTTGGTTGCTACTAGGTTGAGGGGGAGAGCTTTGGCATGGTGGCAGCAAACTAAACTTACAAGAGAGAGAATGGGGAAGTCAAAGGTTGAGTCTTGGGATAAGATGAAGAAGTTGATGAGAGCTACATTTTTACCTTACAACTATCAATCACTTATGTACCAGAGATTGCAGAATCTAAGGCAGGGGACGAAGTTAGTTAATGATTATGCAGATGAATTTTACTAACTCATTGCCAGAAATGATATTATGGAGACAGAAGAACAGCTGACTGCTAGGTTTGTTGGAGGGTTGCGAATGCAGATTCAGGATATGGTTAATATGTTCGATCCAAGATCAGTGGCAGAAGCACATCAGAAAGCGTTGGCTTGGGAGAAGCAGGGAAGGCGTGGAGGTGGTGTGTTTACCAATTCCAACAATCAAGTGAAGGGTGCTAGTGGAAGTTCTAATGTTCCTAAAGCTGTCGCAAAACCGGTTGTGAAGGAGGTTGAGAAGGCAAAGGTTAATAGCGGTTTCAAGTGTTACAATTGTCAGGAGTTGGGACACAAAAGCAATGAATGTCCGAAGCCGAAGAGGAGAGCAATGGTTGCAGAGGTTGAAGAAGAGGATGTGGAAGCTAAATGTTCTAGTTCACCTTATGTTGAGAAGGAAGAAGAATTGTCCGGAGATGAAGGGTGTAATTTGATGATGAGGAGAAGTTATTTGGCACCGAAACAGGAGGTGGAAAACAGTTGGTTGAGGAATAACATATTTCAGTCCACATGCACTATTCTGGCAAAGGTTTGCAAGTTCGTCATTGATGCTGGGAGTTGTGACAATATTATCTCTACAGAAGCAGTAAGGAAGTTGAATTTGAAAACTGAGAAGCATCCTAAACCGTACAAGCTAGCATGGTTAAGGAAAGGTGGTGAGGTGAAAGTTGGACAAAGAGCTTGTGTGAATTTTTCAATTGGGAAGAAATACAAAGACGAAATTTGGTGTGATGTTGTAGACATGGATGTGTGTCATCTGTTGTTGGGTAGACCATGGCAGTTTGATAGAGCAGTACAACACGATGGTCGTGCTAATAGTTACAGTTTCATGTTTGAAGGTACTAAGATTATTTTAGTTCCTAAGAAGCAACAACAGAAGGAAAGCAAGCTGGAGGAGATTGAAGAGCTGAAAACTTTGCTATCTTTGAAGGAGTTTGTTAAAGAAGTTGAAGAGGAGCCTGAAGTCTATTTGTTGATTAGACGAGAGAGTCATGAAAAGGTTGAGATTCCAGAAGGAGCGAAGCCAGTTTTGAAAGAATTTGAGGATGTATTTCCAGAAGAGTTGCCTAAGGAGTTACCGCCACTGAGAGACATTCAACATCAAATCGATCTTGTTCCGGGAGCAGTATTACCGCATAGACCGCATTATCGAATGAGTCCGAAGGAACATGAAGAGTTACGAAGGCAAGTGGAAGAATTGTTAGAGCAGGGACGTGTTTAGGAAAGCTTGAGTCCTTGTACAGTACCAGCTTTGTTGGTGCCGAAGAAGGATGGAACATGGAGAATGTGTACTGATAGTAGAGCTTTGAACAAGATTACTGTTCGCTACAGATTCCCAATGCCAAGGTTGGATGACTTGCTAGATCAGTTGAGTGGGGCAACTATCTTTTCGAAGACTAATTTGAAGAGTGGTTATCATCAAATTCGAATTAGACCAGGAGACGAATGGAAGACAACTTTCAAGATAAGGGAAGGATTATATGAATGGTTGGTTTTGCCATTTGGTCTATCGAATGCACCGAGTACATTCACAAGGGTGATGAACCAAATATTCAGGCCGTATATTGGGAAGTTTGTGGTAGTCTATTTTGATGATATTCTGATATATAGCAGGAGTACGGAGGATCATGTTCAACATTTTAGGGAAGTGTTGATTATTCTTCGTGAGGAACAATTTTATGCTGCTATGAAGAAATGTGTGTTTATGACGCATAGTGTTTTATTTCTGGGTTATGTTGTTTCAACAGAAGGTATTCAAGTTGATCAAAGTAAGGTTGAAGCGATCAGAAATTGGCCACAGCCCAAGACGATAACAGAAGTTCGGAGTTTTCATGGGTTGGCTTCATTCTATCGGAAGTTTATTCCACACTTTAGTAGTGTGACGGCTCCAGTTACTGATTGCATGAAGGGGAAACAATTTTCTTGGACAGAGGAAGCTGCGATTGCTTTTGAGAAGATCAAGGGACTGTTGGCGACAGCACCAATTCTTGTTTTACCAGATTTTCAATTGTTGTTTGAATTACATACTGATGCATCAAAGGTTGGGATTGGAGGAGTATTGAGTCAGAGTGGGAAACCAGTTGCTTATTTTAGTGAGAAGTTGTCAGGAGCGAAGATGAGGTATAACACGTACGATGTGGAGTTTTACGCAATTGTTCAGGCTGTTAAGCATTGGAGACACTATCTATTTCAGAAAGAATTTGTTCTTTACACTGATCATGAAGCATTGAAGCATATGCAAGGACAGGATAAGATTTCCGCGAGACATGCATCATGGATTGCCTATTTACAACAGTTTACTTTTGTTGTCAAACATAAGTCTGGGGTGACAAATCGGGTAGCCGATGCTTTAAGTAGGTGGAGTCATTTATTAACAACAATGAAAGTTGAGGTGATCGGGTTTGAATTGTTGCCAGAACTGATTGAAGAAGATCCGTATTTTATGAAATTTGTTGAAAGGGTCAAGGAAGGAAGTGCTGATGAATTTGTATTGGTTGATGTTTTTCTGTTTAAAGGAAATCGATTATGTATTCCGAAGAGCAGTTTGAGAATGAAGATTATCAAAGAGCTACATGAAGAAGGCCATGTGGGTAGAGATCGTACTTTGCAGTTAATTTCTCAATCTTATTTTTGGCCATCAATGAGAAAAGAGGTAGAGAGGTTTGTGGAGAGATGTCATATTTGTCAAGTTTCGAAGGGAACAGCTACGAATGCTGGGTTGTATATGCCGTTACCTGTACCAGCTAAACCATGGGTAGATGTGAGTATGGACTTTGTGTCGGGATTGCCGAGAACGCAGCGTGGCAAAGATTCTATCTATGTGGTGGTTGACAGATTTTCGAAGATGGCACATTTTATTGCCTGCAAGAAGACAGCGGATGCAGTTCAAGTGGCACAATTATTCTTTAAGGAGGTGTATCGATTGCATGGTTTACCAGAATCTATTATTTCTGATCGGGATACCAGATTTCTAAGCCATTTTTGGTTAAGTTTGTGGAAGATGGTGGGAACGAAGTTGAACTTTAGCAGCGCTTATCATCCGCAAACGGATGGACAGGCAAAAGTTGTTAACCGATCATTGGGAAATTTATTGCGATGTCTTGTGAAGGACAATCTGAAGAGTTGGGACATGAAGTTATGCCAAGCAGAGTTGGCACATAATCATGCGGTTAATAGAAGCACAGGTTATAGTCCATTTCAGATTGTATATTCAAGTTTGCCAAGGGGACCGTTGGATTTGGCGGTAGTACCACAACCGAAGGGGACGGTTAAACGGGCCGTTGATTTTGTTGATGAGTTAACTAAATGTCATAAAATCGTTCAGGAATGATTGGAGAAGTCGAATGAGAAATATAAGAAGTTTGCAGATTTGAAACGACGAAGTGTTGAATTTAAGGAAGGCGATTTGGTTTATGCTGTATTGACGAAGGATCGCTTTCCAGTGGGTGCATACAATAAGCTTAAATCTCGAAAGATTGGTCCTATAGAAGTTGTAAAACGGATTAATGAAAATGCTTATAAGTTGAAACTGCCGGAGGATGTGTACACTTCTGACGTGTTCAACGTTAAGCATCTTGTGCCATATTATGGAGATGAACAATCTGATGTGGAAAAATTTACAAATTCGAGGGCGAATTTTTCTCAACCTGGGGAGGAGGATGCAGCTCAGACCAGGGTCGAAGAATTGCAAGCTATCAGTTTCCAAGGTTTAAATCGTTTCCGACCTAACTGGAAACCAGAAGTTGAAAGCCTAGGTCGTCCACGACCTAAAGAGGGAAGTTTGGGTCGTTCCCGACCTAACTGGAGACCAGAAAGGGAAGTGGCACCGAGTCGACCTAACTCATATGGGTTACGACCTAATAATGTAATGCCAATTGATAAAGTATTAGGTCACCAGCGACCTAATGTTTCTTTAGGACGCTCTGAAGATATTAAACGACCTAACGGTGCTATTTTAACTCGCCAACGACCTAACGAACTGAAACCATGGGATGAGTCGTTCGAACGACCTATGATAAGTCGTGAGTGACCTAGCGAGTTACTCACTCAGTATGCCACATAAAGCTTAGGTCTCATGAAGAGGATTGGAGGCGGGTTTGGGCAAAGTCGCGTTTTCTCTTGAGTCGCTAGGTTTTCTTAGGTCGTAGGTCATCGTGGATTTGAGTCGCGTGTTGTTAGGTCGTCAACGACCTAAGTTGAGTCGCGTTTGTTTTGAGTCGGTTTGTATATATGTTAGGTTGCGTGAGGCCTGTATTGTGATGTATTCTATTTGTTAAGTCGTTAAACGTGTTAACCCGGGAATGTTTGTGATAGGTCGTTAACGACCTATGGTAGGTCGGTGGTGTTGTAATGTGCTGATAATGTTGTGATGTGTTCGTTTAAGTCGCAAGTGTTAGGTCGTGGCCGACCTAAGTGTTAGGCCGTGGCCGACCTAAGTGTTGTCAAATGTTGAGTTGTGTGTGGGATGTAAAATCTATACATAGCGGGGTTGAGTCATTTGTAAGTGGTTGATTTTGAATAAAATTTCTTGTTGATTGCTGTGTGCTTTCATCCTAAATTGGTAGTTGAGTGTAATCTCCTATCTCCACTTTCGGTTATTCGAGTGCGCTCGAATTAACGATTGTTGAAGCCGATTCGCGGAATCAAGTGCGCTTGATCAACGCTTGAAGAACTGAAGATCTTCTATCACGGTATCGTGCGCGATCAACGTGACGAGGATAGCTAGAATTCGGTATCTTTGTGATCAACGAATTTGGGCATTTCAGTATCTTCAATCCACCGATTGCTACATTTCATCGATTACATTTGTTTTCGTAATATCCGATGCGTTAAATATTGAGCTCCGCCCTTATATTTCTCTGTGGCCTTTACTTCTCTTCTCTATTTCTTTTTTTCTTTTTGCCCCATTCTGTTAGCTTCTCAAAATCATCACTCCGCAGCTCCTCCCTGATCTTCCACCCCTCGTGCTCCTCCGTAGCCACCTAGACCGTGTACTCCTTCTTTTGCGTAAGTATATTTTTTTTATAAACCTAGGGTATATTATAATGTATACTGTGTACGTTAGTGTATATGCTTATATATATATATACGTTGTTGTATGTTTATAAAAGAAAATATGTATATATTACACACTATATTCTATGTTTTGTTTTAAAATATATAAGTGTTATAAGGTATAAGGTACACATATATAAAGTTATATGTTGTATAAGAATATAAGTGGTTTTGTACAGATAAAGCATGGGTTTATTGATATTATAATTACGTAAATACTGATTTTATATAAACAGTTATATGATCTATTTTTATATATTATAAAAATTGGAAAATCTGGTTCAACAATGAGTATATGTTATATTGTTTATATATTTACAGTAATATATATTGATTTTCTTTAAGTATGATATAGACAGTGTTTATAAGTTTTTTTTTAAAATAAGTTATATTAGTTTGGAATTTACCTGTTGGGTTAGATAGGGTCACTGAGTTTACATATGTATATATCTATACCTTATGTACGTTTGTATATATATATTTGTTAATTATATTTTAAGTTATATGTTAGTTATAATATATTATGGTTTGTAGTATTTCTAATATTTTAAAATGGAAAATATATATTGTTGGAAACTTGTAATACAATCGCGTTTGTATATTTCCTATTTAAGTTTATGTAACTTTATATATATGTGTGTGTGTATAATATAAAATTTTGTTCGCAAATGTCTATAGGAGTATACATTAATTGGTTTTAAAAAATATAAATATATGGAGACTTTGTTCGAAGTGTTGAATTAAATTTTAATTTGACATATTTGATTAAATTGATTTTAATAATGAATAATACAATTATATACATCATTTTCTGTCATATCAAGATGGTTCTAATTCGTTTTCACCAAATTCTTATCTCTCAGCTTTGTTGAATTCGTCCCAATCTAGCGTTGCTTTGAAATTCTTAGCTTGTTGTGTTGTCTATCTTCTCTAGCCTCTAGCCTTGAAAGGTGAGCAATCACTCACGATTAACGTTCTTTTATCTATTAAATTTGGCTTCAATTGAAACGACGATTGAAATAAACTGCTGAAGTTTGTAAATCTGTTATATATGCTATTATCTATAAACTGTTCATCTATGGGATATGACACCATATCCTATTGTTTATACTTTATTTAATTACTATTGATATATGTCTGTTGTTATATTATTATCATATCTTGTTATATTATTATTATCTGTTATCACTCTGCAAGTTTCCTATAGTTTAGAATTCACTATGGGTTGAAATGATACATACCTCAACGGACTTTAGAATAGGAGAATTTCGTTATGGGTTGAAATGATACACCCAAGCGATTTTCATTAAACTGAATTTGGGATTACAGGTTGAAATACTATCCACCCGTATGTATTTAGTGTACGGATTGAAATGATAAGTATCCGTAGCACTTGACCATATGATGATAAATATATACAGACACCGTTGCTCCATATATAAATATTTTGAAAATAAATTCATTGTTTTGGAAAGAAATATATGGTTTTAAATAAATGTTGATTCTTAAATGATTATATATAAAGGGTAATGATATATATAAATTTAATAATAATTAATTTAATTAAGATTGATTTAATACATAAATTATGTTAAATATTTATGTAAATTATATTTCAAATAGATTTTTTTTTCAATAACGGGGATAAATTGAGGTGGGAAGATAAATTTAGATTTAGCTGAAATGGTATTAAATTAAGAATTTTATTTACTTAAATCGATTTGAACTATTGAACGTGAAACTTAAAGATATGATTTTATAACTGAATGTTGATTTAAGTGATTTAATGAATATTTCAAGTTTTAAATAAATTAAAGGTAAATTAAGGTTATTCAAATAATACTGAATTTATTAAATGACTATCTCAAGACCAAAATAATAACGAGGTTAAATCGAGTTCTATAGAAACTGTTAAATTGAACCTTGAAAGGTCAAATATTAAAACATTGAAATATACTGGAATGTAAATGGTTAATTTGTGATTCAGATCTGTAATTGAAAAAAAAAATTAAATTGGTTATTTAGAAACTGAATTAAATGGAAATTGATAAATTGAGATTGAATTAAATTTGAGTAGGAAAGTCAAGTTGATTTTTAAGCGATTTGTGAAATTTGAGGAAATAAAATACTTTGCTCTATAAATTATTTAATATATATATACACACTATTTTGGGAAGTAGATATGTTTGAAATGAAGATTATATTTTGGTTTGAATTATAAATGATTTGAATGACCACGGTGTTATAGTGTATATTTCTACATTGTAGATAGTTCCGTGGATCCTTAGAGGATGGTTATCCCAAACATCTTTTAAGTTAATTATATTTCAGTTGATATTTCACTCGAGTTGGATTTATTGATATAAGAATGTTAATCCTGACTCGAGTGTTTTGTGTTTTTCTTTATGCTTGGGTAAGACTGAGTGATACAACATTTGAGACTCACCTTCGAAGTTGTAGCTTTTCTTGAAGATCCAGCTATCTATCCTTTCAGTCATCCAGTTGATTGGTCCAGAGAAGTCATCGGCTCGTACTGGAAGCTTCACTGCATTTGAGATATTCTGTTATACTTTACTCCTAACTTTGATGTTTATATAGTAGTTTCATGAACTACTATTCATTTATTCCGCTGTGTATTATTGTACTACTCTGTATCTGTGATCCTGTGATTGATTTATTTACTGTATAAGTTAAGTTTTGCCAAATTTAAATTACGATTCGGTATTCTAAGCAATTCAAGTCCAACATGTGTGGATGCGAATGGTTGAAAATAGCGGGTCGTTAGAGTTGGTATCAAAGCTTTGGCTCTAGGCAAAGCTCTGCATATATGAATTTATTTACAGAATCACTTTCATTCGAATTGAATCTCTTCCTTTTAACTCGATTTCCTTTGAACTTTGGAACGTTCCCTGTGGTTCAAAAATTCATTCTTGTCTCTCTCTATTTATATTCTTTTGATTCCGGAGTATTCAATGACTCCATTGAACAATTTGTAAAGGGGGTGAAACTCTTTACAATTGGCATTGATTCACCGGAGATTTATGTATCCCATGATTTAGATGCTACTATCTCTTGTTATTCCGAATTATATCTCTGGTGATCGAATGTCGAATTGCCTCAGAGTTCTGCACCGATCTAATTTTGGAATCACGATTGACCGGTAAAGGTCGCCCGTGATTTATAGAAGTATATCCATCTTCTATTTTGTAATTTAATTATCTCATCTTCGATCGAGTCTATCTTCGAATCAGGATTCTATTAATTGGAGTTCCTCTAAATTAAATCTCTATCTTTGTTTTGAAATCCATTCTCGAATCACTCTTTGAGAAATCGGGTATGTTTGTAGTTTCGAAATTGTTTTATATATCGAAATTATTAGTTTGATAACTATGATTTTATTCTATATATAAAAGTGAAAATGTTTTCGATGAGGATTATATACGTATATATAAAACAAATAAGAAATGTTATTCTATGGATAAAGGCTTCGAAAGGATTTGAATTTTTGAAGATTATACAAGAAATTGATTTATATAAAAATGATTTATAACTGAAAGGTTTTTGAATTTGAAATTCGAGAGATTGGACTACGGTATTTTTGAAAATTGGTTTAAGATTTTGGAACATATGATAATACGATTTAAAAGATATTTTCCGAATAATAAATGTTTCAAATGAATTCGAATGAATTCCAATGATTTCGAAGAAATTTTTAAGAACTTTCAAGAAAATAGAAGTCCAGAACTCACTTTTGTCGTTGGAAAATAATTTCGGTAATGAGTGCACGCATCATCGACATTGATTTTCGTGTTTCAAAGTGGGGGAGAGGCCACTCTGGTAGCTTTGCTATGTGAGTGATTTTATGAAACAAAATTTTGATTTTAAATTCCGAAGTATGATTTGATATTCGAAAGATATATTTATATATATTTAAAATGATTTAAAGTATGCTGGTGTTCAATCCTCGAGTTTTCGATTTGATTTAGTATAACACTATTTATAAAAAAATTGATTTACTGATTTCCAACTCTTGGATTTGATATTTGATTTCACCGACTATTTTGAAGGTTCGAGCACTTCAAAATCAAGGTTTGAAATTTTATAAAATATCTGATAAAGAATATAAGTTTAGTTTTGTATGTTTAAAGTATGAAGAGTATGACGTAAGTAAATTTGAAACTTTTATTAAATAAATAATTTTCATAAAGGAAAATTTGATATTTCAAACAGAAATAAATAGTTTAAAGGTTTAAAGGGATAGTTATAAATTTGGAAACCATTTTGAGTATAATTGATTTTGAGAAAAATATTTGGTTTTGAAATTAGATTGGAATTAATACTAGCGCTTATATGATGATTTTGGAAATGAATTTGTTTGACTTGAATTTAGTTAATTTGGAAATTGGGATTATTTTCAAAACCTATTATTTTGGGAATTTGAAATTGAGGTATTTAATTTGGAAGAAAATTTGGTGAAATCATATATGATTTTGAAACTGAATTGATATTGAATTGATTTGAAAGTGAGAACCTTATATTATTAAGTACTTTATTTGGGAGTGGTCGAACTTATATAAATTGGATTTGTATAAGTATGAAGTTGATTTGAAATCTATTGATTTGAAAAGTACTCAATTTGGAAAGAGAATTTTATATAATCGAATTTATATAAATGTGATTTGATATACTATTGATTTGGAAAGTATTCGATTTGAAAATGGAATCCTATATATAATGGACTTTATATAGGTATGATATTTGAAAGTATTTGGAAAGGTACTATATGATATATATTTTCGAAGTAAAGATATGGAAAGTGCCTTCTACTTGATATCCGCTCTGTGGCCATATTGTGGATTCACTCTATCGATATTGTTCTCTCTTATTTTGGTTTTCCGGATGTGATACTCGAGTGTCCTACCATAGCGTAACCCACGGTCATTTTTATTTATTTATCATGGCGCAATTCACAAGGCAGTGAATGCTTATAGGATATGGATGTTTCATGGGGGATCCAGGCGTAACCATTTTTATGTATCATGCGATCCAGGTGTTTATTTATTTATCATGGCGTAATCAACAAGGCGGTGAATGCTTAAAGGATATGGATGTTTCCTGGGGAATCCTGGCGTAACCATTTTTATGTATCCTACGATCCAGGTGTTTATTTATCATGGCGTAATTCGTAAGGCAGTGAATGCTTAAAGGATATGGATGTTTCCTAGGGGATCCAGGCGTAACCATTGTTATGTATCATACGATCCAGGTGATTTTTTTGGATTGTACTTTCCATATCGGTTTTAAAGGTTTTTCAAGTATTTTTACTGGGTGTTGAAACAGGTCTACTAAGTACTTGAAGAATTCTAGCTTTGCGCCTGATCAACGCACGGCCAGAGTCTGAAAGAACGAGGATAAACTTGTTGAAACATCGAGTTATAGAAGTATTTTCAAAAGGAAAATTGGTTTCGATATTTTATATAAAAGTATTTTATTATAAAAGTATTCCTAACAAAGAAATTCTGTACTAATATTCGAAATTGAAATTCTTATGGTTCTAGATTAATTATTTATGCCCGATACTATTCCTTGAATCTACCTTATCTGCTCAGTTTATTTATTCACCTATATTCTGTTTTTCCGAATCTACCTTCTTTTCCTTATTGACTATATCCTTTATAAATATTTCTTATTTGTATACTACATTGTTTAATAGAAAATTTTAGGGTTATAAATATTTTTGAAGTTATTAATTAAACAAAACATATTTAAAGAAAATGATTATTAATTTATTGATAATATTTGAAAAGTATCTTGAGATAAATAAAAAATATCATGAATTTTTGTGACGCCCCACCTCTATACCCACGCTAGCCAAGGACACTGCAAGGCAATGCCGTCAACTAACACGGAGAATAAGGCTGGATAGGAGCGACCATCTATAGCCTTGCTCTAACTATCTATTGAATACATCGACAATAATCATACCAAGTAGGTCGACATACCCAATGAATAATTAAAACAAAACCATAGGTGGTTGGAGGATCTATTAGAACAGAATATAACAACTCAAATGTAATATACATCACAGAACAGTAAATCATCATATACATATATATTGATACATAACAGAGTATACAAAATAATACATGTCAAGTGGTATAGCAAACCACAATATACAGACGAGTCAAAAGAATACATATATCAGAGTTACAAATAAAAGGACTACACAAAAAGCTTTAACAAAAAGGAACGAGCTGAATAGTCTATGCCGAAGCAAAATAGGCTAAGTCCAAAAGCACTTAACCTGAAACATCTCGGTCTGACCCGAGTATAAAATACATGGGTCAGTCTAGCTAAACAAATCAGTTAGATAAACTGAACAACAATAAACCTGCAAGGTTACAAAGTATAACAAATATCTCTAAAGGAGATAACACAATCATCTAACAAAAGATGAATCATATGATAACAAGCCTCATATCATCGACAACATATAGAAACAAAGGATACAAATATCCCAAATATAGCCAAAAAGGCAAATAACAAATACAAATAAGGTATACAAGTTCCGCAAAGTAAACACTACGCATCATGCGGCTCATAAAGACCAACATCGAAGGGCGATACCTAGGGAATATACATATGAATGAAACATCAGAAAATTTCTCGAGCTCAGTACTGTACAAACAAGGATCCATGAGTCCGAAGACTCCAAACCCAATATTACCCATGCGGCTCATAACGACTAACATTGGAAGCGATACTAAAGGGCAACCCAATATCACCCATGCGGCTCATAACGACCAATATCGGAAGCGATACTATAGGGCAACAAACCCGAAGGCACAAACCCGAAGGCACATACCCGAAGGCAACAAACCATAGTGGTGAAGGTCAAAGACCCAGTACTGGACACCACTAACTGGCGGAATGTGTCATAACTCTCAAAAAGGAATCCGAAAAGTGGTAACATGAGTCCCATAACCACTCGTTCGCACTAAATGGTTTACTATCCGTTAGTTAATTTCACACTCAAAGCAGTACAAAGTTCACCTCATATCATCGGTAAACCAAACCAAAAGGCCAAAACGATCAATCGAATAGGTCGGGGATTAATCGGCAAGACAAATGCACAGATTCATGGTCCGTGTTTTGCCCAACCATTTAATCACCCTTCCACTTCGCTCGAAGTGCGAAATTGTGTGTGTGTTTAAATAGAATTTGTAAACCGGAGAAGGAAACTTTTAATACGATTTAGAGGGATTATTTATGAAAACCCGTGAATGAAGTCAAAAATAAGTTATCAAGGCCAAAGATGCAATGACAACCATCAAAAACCAACTTGAATCAATAGAATTTGGTAAACCAATCAAAATGAGTAAAAATAAGCAAAACAACAAAATAGGAGCAGGTCAGTCGACCGGACTATAGGGCTCGGCCGGCTGGCCAGATGCAGAAAATCAAAAAAAGCTTAGGATAGCAGGTCGGTCGACCGGCTACAGGGCTCTGTCAGCCGAACTGCAAATTTCTGCAGTTCTTGCCCTTTCTCATCGAAATGCAAACTCTTCCAAAACGCGACCGTTCGAGCAATGGACCTAAGGAGCCTTAGCCAATTGATACCCCAGCTCCATTAGCTCTCCGATTCGCCACCAAAAACATGTTCAAACATCAAAGTTAGGATCTTTAAAGAATTGAACCCAAACACTAAAAATTTGGATATTCTCCAATTCAATCCAAACCAACAGCAAGAGCATATGAACAAGTGATATGAATTCATACCCAACATCAATAAAACCAAGAGAAGTAGATGTGAGTTCAAAACTCACCTTTTTCCAAAAACAAAGAAGATGAAGCTCAATAACAAGGAGAAGACCAACCAAACTCTACTTCAACCCAACAAGCTTCAATCTAAGATCAAAACAAATATTTCCTAAGTTAGGTTTAGGAAATTTTCTGAAATTGAAGAGGAAAAGAGTTGGAGAAGATGAAGAGGAGGCTTACCAATGGCTTCTCTTTGATTTTGGAGCAAGAATTTGGAGTTTGCAAATGGAACTAGGGCTTGCAATTTCTATTTCCTCTTCCCTTCCACCATTTCAGTTTTAGCTTAAGAAATGAAAATGAAATGAAGATGAATGAAGAGAAGGGGTTAAGTTAGAGTATTAGTTAAGCTAGTGGGCTGAACCCAAACCCAAAACCCAATAGAAAAAGGTTCAAAATTACACAAACTCCAAACATATCAAAGATTATACTAAAAAAGATCGCAAACGCCATTTTGGATCCAATGGAGGTAGTTTCGAGTCCCAATTCGGCCATTTGCAAAAAGTAGCATTTCGGACCCAAAAATCCGACTAACGACGCTATATTTAAATAAAATATTTAAATATAAAAATCGTTAAATATGCAGGTTGTTACAATTTTGGATTTAATATTTTCAATAGCTTCTTTGTAAATATAAGTAATAATGTAAATAATTGTTTTCAAAGGAGTTTTGAAAAGTATTAAAGTATTAAATAAAATTTAATTTCAAATGAAGTTTCCAAATGAATATCTCAAGTAAAATTTATATAGTTTAAATTAATTATTTACACTTGACTTTCAATCCACTTTTATTTCTGATTGTTCTATTCTCCTACCTCCTTCCTTTTCGGGGACGAAAAGTTTTGAGTGGTGGAGAGTGTAACAGCCCGTAAAATTTTCATAAATTTTAATTGATTTTTATAACGTATTTAATTGAAGTTTGGTGAAATTGTAAATAATAATATTTTGAAATAAAATTTTTATATTTGGATTACGTATAGTTAAATGTGGCAAATGATAAATTTTCATCAGAAATTAAGAAAGTATATTTTAGGGTATGATTCTGTTCAATTTAAGTCAGTAATAATTGATGATCATAAAATAATTTATTTTGGGAAATTCAAGGCACAGCTGTTTTATTTGCCATCATTTCTTTTATTTTTTCCAAGCGGTTCATTTTGCCTTTATAACGTATCCTTCCATTCCATACTTATTTTTTCCTTTACGTTTCAAATATGGAATGTGCTGTCCTATCAGCAATTAGTTGCTTTAATTTCTCAACTAAATCTTAGGGTGACTGTTGCCATCCTATAATGATTTTGAATATCAAAACGTATAAATTGTATACGTTTACGTTCATTTTTGGTCAGTTCTTCTGTTTTGAAGTATTATATTTATTTCTTAAAAATGGTTGCATTGCGAAACACGTCTCTTCCAAATCTTCACCGTGCAGCCCAAGCAGTATAATAAATTGCTTTAATAACGTTGCCGAATCAACGGTCATTTCAATTTATTTTTTGTTAGACGTTTCCTTTTTGCTTAAAAATTTGGCAATGTAAACATTAATACAAAAATAGGAAGAAATCATTCGTTTCCTGTAGCCACTTCATTTACTTTAGTTATTCACGTGATTCAAGTAGGTGACCGTTTACATTCACTCAACCTTTATCTATATTTTTTTTAAAATTTCTTTCCTCTGTTCACTAGGGTAATTATGGTATGATTCTCAACCTATTGGTCTTCCTTTCCTTCTTTCCTTCGGCAATCCAAAAAACCCTTTAATTATTATCTCATTTCTTGCTTGCACGGTTACAGACAATCAATTAGTTAATTGCATGTTGTAGTCTGTTCATGCCTATTTGGTTCATAAAAATTATTAAGCATTTTTACCCAGAGCAGCCAACTCACCTACATCGTTCTATATCTATTTATTTGTGTATAAGTTCAAACTTTTCCATTTTCTTTGATTGATAAATTTGATCCCTTTATCTATTCTTTCTCTCCCTGTCTTTATTGCTTAAAGGAAAGCAATCCATCAAAGCGTGAATTGATTGATAGATTTGTTGCCATTATCTATTCTTTCTCTCCATGTCTTTATTGCTTAAAGGAAAGCAATCCATGAAAACGTGAATTGATTGATAGATTTGTTGGCTTTATCTATTCAAGGAAACCAATCCATCAAAACGTGAATATTTGATGTAGCCAGCCTTTCCCTATACCCAAATTTCCACTTTTATGACCGTCATTCGAATATCAAACTTATATTCTTTTTGCATTCATTTCGCTCATTCAATTTTACGTTTCTTATTCCAGCTTTTAAATATTGATCTCCTCCCTTATATTTCTCTATGGCCTTTACTTCTCTTCTCTGTTTCTTATTTTTTTGCCTCCCTCTGTTAGATTCTCAAAACCATCACTCCACAGCTCCTCCCTGATCTTCCACCCCTCGTGCTTCTCCGTAGCCACTTAGACCATATACTCCTTCTTTTGCGTAAGTATATATTTTTTTATAAACCTATGGTATATTATAATATATACTGTGTACATTAGTGTATATGCCTATATATACATTGTTGTATGTTTATGAAAGAAAATATGTATATATTACACATTATATTCTCTATTTTGTTTTAAAATATATAAGTGTTATAGGGTATAAG
This sequence comes from Allium cepa, assembly GCA_030765085.1. NCBI lineage: Eukaryota > Viridiplantae > Streptophyta > Magnoliopsida > Asparagales > Amaryllidaceae > Allium > Allium cepa. Next base: position 64,822,397 of record CM060929.1, read on the forward strand.
GTACACATATATAAAGTTATATGTTGTATAAGAATATAAGTGGATTTGTACAGATAAAGCATGTGTTTATTGATATTATACTTACGTAAATACTGATTTTATATAAATAGTTATATGATCTATTTTTATATATTATAGAAATTGGAAAATCTGGTTCGACAATGAATATATGTTATACTGTTTATAAATTTACAGTAATATATATTGATTTTCTTTAAGTATGATATAGACAGTGTTTATAAAATTTTTTTAAAAAATAAGTTATATTAGTTTGGAATTTATCTGTTGGGTTAGATAGGGTCACTGAGTTTACATATGTATATATCTATACCTTATGTACGTTTGTGTGTGTATATATATATATATATTTGTTAATTATATTTTAAGTTATATGTTAGTTATAATATATTATGGTTTGTAGTATTTCTAATATTTTAAAACAGAAAATATATATTGTTGGAAACTTGTAATACAATCCCGTTTGTATATTTTCTATTTAAGTCTATATAACTTTATATATATGTGTGTATATATAATATAAAATTTTGAACGCAAATGTCTATAGGATAATACATTAATTGGTTTTAGAAGGTATAAATATATGGAGATATTGTTCGAAGTGTTGAATTAAATTTTAATTTGAGATATATGATTAAATTGATTTTAATAATAAATAATAAAATGAAAAACATCATTTTCTTTCATATCAATATGCTTCTAATTCATTTTCACCAAATTCTTATCTCTTAGCTTTGTTGAATTCGTCCCAATCGGCGTTGCTTTGAAATTCGTAGCTTGTTGTGTTGTCTATCTTCTCTAGCGTCTAGCCTCGAAAGGTGAGCAATCACTCACGATTAACGTTCTTTTATTTATTAAATCTGGCTTCAATTGAAACGACAATTGAATTATACTGCTAAAGTTAGTAAATATGTTATATATGCTATTATCTGTAAACTGTTCACCTATGGGATATGATACCATATCCTATTGTTTATACTTTATTTAATTACTGTTGATATATGTCTGTTGTTATATTATTATCATATCCTGTTATATTATTATTATCTGTTATCACTCTGCATGTTCTCAGTAGTTTAGAATTCACTATGGGTTGAAATGATACATGCCCGAACGAACTTTAGAATAGAAGAATTTCGTTATGGGTTGAAATGATATACCCAAGCGATTTTCATTAAATTGAATTTGGGATTACGGGTTGAAATGCTATCCTCCCGTGTACGGATTGAAATGATAAGTATCCGTAGCACTTGACCATATGATGATAAATATATATACAGAGACCTTTGGTCCATATATAAATATTTGGAAAATAAATTCATTGTTTTGGAAAGAAATATATGGTTTTAGATAAATGTTGATTCTTAAATGATTATACATAAAGGGTAATGATATATATAAATTTAATAATAATTAATTTAATTAAGATTGATTTAATGCATCAATTATGTTAAATATTCATGTAAATTATATTTCAAATAGATTTTTTTGCAATAATGGGGATAAATTGAGGTGGGAAGATAAATTTGGATTTAGCTGAAATGGTATTAAATTACGAATTTTATTTAGTTAAATCGATTTGAACCATTGAATGTGAAACTTGAAGATATGATTTTATAACTGAATGTTGATTTAAGTGATTTAATGAATATTTCAAGTTTTAAATAAATTAAAGGTAAATTAAGGTTATTCAAATAATACTGAATTTATTAAATGAATATCTCAAGACCAAAATAATAACGAGGTTAAATCAAGTTTTATAGAAACTGTTAAATTGAACCTTGAAAGGTCAAATATTAAAACTTTGAAATATACTGGAATGTAAATGGTTAATTTGTGATTTAGATCTGTAATTGAAATCAAAAAAATTTAAATTGGTTATTTAGAAACTGAATTAAATGGAAATTGATAAATTGATAAATTGGGATTGAATTAAATTTGAGTAGGAAAGTCGAGTTGATTTTTAAGCGATTTGTGAAATTGGAGGAAATAGAATACTTTCCTCTATAAATTATTTAATATATATATATATAGACACACACACACACACACATTATTTTGGGAAGTAGATATGTTTGAAATGAAGATTATATTTTGGTTTGAATTACAAATGATTTGAATGACCACGGTGTTATAGTGTATATTTCTATAGTGTAGATAGTTCCATGGATCCTTATAGGATGGTTATCCCAAACATCCTTTAAGTTAATTATATTTCAGTTGATATTTCACTTGAGTTGGATTTATTGGTATAAGAATGTTAATCCTGACTCGAGTGTTTTGTGTTTTGCTTTACGCTCGAGTCAGACTAAGTGATACAGCATTTTAGACTCACCTTCGAAGTTGGAGCTTTGCTTGAAGATCCAGCCATCTATCCTTTCAGTCATCCAGTTGATTGGTCCAGGTAAGTCATCGGCTCGTACTGGAGACTTCACTGCATCTGAGATATTCTATTGTACTTTACTCCTAACTATGATGTTTATATAGTAGTTTCATGAACTACTATTCATTTATTCCGCTGCGTATTATTGTACTACTATGTGTCTGTGATGCTATGATTGATTTATTTACTTTATAAGTTAAGTTTTGCCAAATTTAAATAACAATTCGGTGTTTTGAGCAATTCAAGTCCAACATGTGTGGATGTGAATGGTTGAAAATAGCGGGTCGTTACAAGTGTTTATGAATTCTGGTCGGTACGGGAAGTACAACCGTATCGATAGGGGTTTCCAAATTTTTTAATAAGATAAACCGACATAGTATAGTTTTAAAGTGGGTGAACGAAATAATTTTACAGAAAATTATATTTTGATATAAAAGAAATAATTCTCTGAAAATTATTATATTCATTTGGATATTTGATTGTTATTATTATAATCAAATAACAATCTAAAATTTGAAATGGTTTATATTTATATCCAAACATAATTATGTAAGTATGAAATAATACAAAGGAACATAACCAAAATTTGATTTAATCCAGAATTTAAAACCCGGAAATATTAAAAAAATGTTTAAAATGAATTTGAACCAAGTGTGAAAATTTTTAAACTGAGGAAATTTTTTGAAATGCTTTCCAAAGTGGCTTCAAAGGAATAATGGAATATTATTTGGGAAATATTTTTGAATAGAAATTATTTTGAAATAAAATTTTGAAATTTTTGAAAATTTTGGTTAACTAGGAAGTGATTTTTGGAACGATGTGAGAAATATAAGTTTTTGAGTTAGAAATGGAAGCTAATGGTTTCAGACTAAACTAAAGGGTTTTTAGAAGTGAATGTAAGTTTTAATTAAGTGGGTTTTGGGTAAGTTAGTGGGTTTGGTAGTATTTCCTACCTTAGCACATTTCAGGGATGAAATTTTTTAAGGGAGAAGGAATGTAATGATCAGGAAATTTGGTCGTTAATTTTGAAAATTTAATTTATTTTAAATGTTGAAATTGAATTGTTAATTGATTTTGAAAGAATAAATTTTGTTTAAATCAATAAGGTTAGTTATAATTTCAAATATGGAATATTTAATTGGATTTGGATAATAATAATTTAATATTTGATATTGGGATAATTTGTGAATCTGGGTGTATATAGATATGGAAATGGTTTCTAAACTTTATTTAAAGTCTACTTCGATTTGAATTTTAATATTCGACCTTGGATGGAATCCAAAGTCGATAAGTTGAAGTGGAACTTTTGTATTAATTTATTAATGGAATTTAATATACAATGATAATGCAAATAATCCGATTTTGATTTAAGTTGAATCAGAATGATTTCGAATATGAATATAAATTCTATATGATTTATAATTAAGTTAGTAAAACTTTAAATTTTAAATTTTAAATGATTTCGACGATTTTGAAACTTACTCGAATATTCGACGAGTTAAATAACCTTCCGAGGCACATTGTCGAAATTTGACGAAACTAGTTCCGTTGGATCCATAATAGTTAATTATTATCAGATTTCAAATTTTGTAGCATTTGGCATCACTGTTTCTTCGTACGTGTGAGAAACGCATTGAAATTAAAATAAAAAATTTAATATTTTAAATCGATTCAAATAGCTATCTTCCAAATATGATTGAATTAGCTTTCGAAACACGTTCCATTGTGTTTATAATATGGGTAAAACATTATAAACTCCAGGCGGCATGTTTAGTTTGGAGTCCTTTCGAAAACTTTGTAAAATTTGAGAATATTAATAAAATAATATAAAATATACGTATATAAGCACGTTTCAGGGAAACCCTATTCTTCCTCTAGCCATCGTTCTACTTTAAACCCTTGGCCGAAAAGCATCATGTCTTTTTCCTCAAAATCCCTCGATCCAAACTTTAATTTTGAAATCTTTCTAAATGAAAATTGTAGAGCATTGGAAGATCTACGCATCTAACGGTAGATCTTGGGTATCGTCGTCGACGGGTGCCAGAAAGCAGCCGTGAATTTCGGCCGTTCGTATGTGTATTTCAAGTTGAGCGTAGGACCAAGCTTGGCGAGGTTTTGGTTGAAGGATGTAGACGCAGTGGGCTACGTCATGAGAGTCTCCGATCAAGTTAGATGACACCGTAGTGGTCGTAAATTTTCGAGAGAGGGTGGCGACGTTCGGTTCAGTTAAACTGGAGGTGAACGCGATAGAGAAAGAGAAACTGCGGCCTTGATTTCGTGGTGGGCAACGAAAGGCTCGGATTTGCGTTCAAGTTAAAATAATAATTAAAAAGAAAATGAAAAGAATTATTTATAAATTTATCTTCAAAACTTTATAAAATTCATAACTTGTGTATGCTTTGTCAAAATTCGACGAAACAGGAAGCGTTGGAACCGCAGCGATGAGCTCTACGCGCTGCAACAATCTGGAGATGATCAGAGCAAGTGGAAATTTTAGACTAAATCGAATGGGTTCGATTTAATTTAAAATTGAAACACCGACTCAAGGTGAGTTAATCTCACTCACATCTGGGATTCCAGTTAGATTAAAAAATTAGAATTTAAATTGTTGATTGATTATTTGAATGTGATATTATATATAGTAGTAGTGTGTGTGTGTATATATATATATTTATATATTTATATATATTGGAGTGAATTGATTTCCCACGTTATATAGCGGATGAGACCCAATCCGCCCTGCATAATAGCGGATGACCCCAGATACTACGATATTCCACCTCGAAGTGGAATTGGTATTTTTGTATTGAGCTAGCATCTGTGGATGCAAGAAAGAAGGTTGGAGGGATCCAACTGGATTCCTCAAAATATTTAATTTATTTTTCATATATGCGATATGTTTCATTAATATCCTTTGATAGATCGTATTGGAAATCTAAATTATTCGGTGCTATGGTTTGGATGGAAATAATTTGGCATTTTAATTATAGAATAGAGAAAATTGGGTTTTTAAAGGAAATGAAAAGAATTTTTTTTGAAAATAATTGTTGGGCATTTGAATAAATCGAGTAATAAATTTAAAAGGGAATTTAAAGCAGGATATTAGTTTGAAATTGATTAAGTGTTTTGGAAACTATGGTTTAAAAGGAAATGAGAAATGAAAATTTGTAAACTGGGTTTATAAATGGAATGAAATATTTATCAGGGGATAAATTTGAAAATATAGTTCGGTGGGAATTTATATGAAAATTTGTAATTCACCTTCTAAAATAAAAAGGTGATTTTATTTTAAAAGTTGGAAAATATATTTTCGTGGAAAACTAAGTATATTTTTAAAGAAATGATTTCAAAGTATAAACTAAAAGTTTTAAAATGTTTCTTAAGAATGTTTCAGGAAATTTACTATTTTAATTATTATTTTAAGTGAAAAATAAATATTTATTTAAGTTAATTATGGTGGTTTATTATTTTTAAAGTAAATTAATATTATGATTTTTAAAAGGAAATTTAACATAAATGTTTGATATAATAACTTTATTTGTAAAAGGGAAATTTTGGTTTAAGTTTACTTGGAAACTCTTATAGAATTTCTTAAGTATTATTTTTATTTAAGAAAATTTAGTAGCCTTATTTTAAATAATTTAAGTATATATTTTTGAAAGTGATTAAAAGGAAATGTAAATGTGTTTTAAAAACAAAAGTGAATTTATTTTTAAAGTATTGAAAGAATTTACGGGATTGGGACTTAAATTAAATTGGTGGGTTATATTGAAATTGAAGTGTATTTCCTGGAAAGCCAAGTATGTTTTCAAAGTAGCTTTTAAGAATAAACCCAAGTTTTAAAGTTGGTTTAAAAAAATGTTTTGGAGAAATTTTTTATTAAATTGTTTGAAAATATTTTAAAGTAAATATTTACTTAGTTAGATATAGTAATAATGATTTTAAAAGGATTAAATTGGTATTATGATTAAGAAAATTATTAAATAGTTATATTTTATAAAGTAGCTTTACTTTTAAAAAAAGTAGTTTTGGCTTAAGTTGTATCTGGAAATTTTAAAGATTTTCATAACTATCATATTGAATAAAGTGTTTTAAGTAGTTTTATTTTTATATTTTAAGTATAAATTTTTTTGGGTAAAGTGATTTAAATTTATTAAATCTAATTATTATAGGACTTGAAGTTTTCTAGTGGAAATAAAATAATTTGGTTGAATTGATTGTTTATTTGATAGTTAAATAACCGACTATCAAATTTGGACCCAAATATAACTTTGGAATATCTAGAAGAGGTATGGGGATTATATGGTGCAGTTACCGTTCGAGTTGCTATACTATACGTATAAACTCGTTCGATCTTCAAGAACGTTTATAAGGAAATCTATCCACTAATGGTTAGGAGGTGAACTTCGATCTTATTCTCGTCGGAATATTCCTAAAGAACCGGGGTTGAGTTTACTGGGAAATAACGAACGTTGTTTCGAAGAGACCGTGATCGGATTTGAGATCCGAAAACCACTTCGATCCAATGAGTACATTTTCAGGATGAAGACAAGAGCTTGGAGTTGAAGATGGAGTAGTGAAGTGCAAGGGCTAATCGCTACTAATCCTGAGGGTGATTCCAAAATGGATGTAGTAGGAGTAGTGCCTACGGTTCCATTTGAACCCGAAACGGACTTGTATGGATGAATCCTTTTAGAACATCGCCAGGAGGACGATGAGAATTCTAAGTGAGGTGTGTTCTAAAAAGGTAACGCTGAGACTCGAGCTTCGTCAGCCGGGAATGACTGAAAATCAGGGGTTATGCAGCAAGGCTAAGTGGGTAGCATCCAATTAGGGTAAGGTCATCCCTGTCTAGAGGTCCTTTTTATTCGGCTGTGTGAACGGTTGTTGATCCCAACTACGGGTTGATCTTACTCGGGTTATCCAGTAAGGGGTAGTCCAGTCTTGTGTTGTAGAGGAACGGAGGGATCCCCGGTATGCTGATCTAGACCAGGTACGGTGATAGGTGGTACCCAGTGCCTAGTCATTAGTTGGAAATCCATTCTCCCTATGTGTCTTTTACTTTTTTGTTTGTAGAACCCATTGTGTGGCTAGTATTGCTGGAATGTAATGAATGTAACAATCTCGCCTATTTGAATAAGTATTTGTATGTAGACACTATTATAATATCAATGGATTTTATAAGAAATGTTTTGGTTATTGTAAGGTAAAAATCCGACATGTTTATTTGTGATGTGGTCTTATGAGATACCTTTGATTTTTAAAGGATTTTTCCGCTGTGCTGTATAAGCTGTATAGTATCACTCGTACATGATGAATTTTCCGCTGTGTTGTATAAGCTGTATAGTCCGCTGTTGTGTGGACGTGTTAATATAATTGTCCAGTAATTGATTTGATTGTGATGTATTCCCATGATGTAATGTATAAAACAGATATAAGTTTCTTTTCGTGTAAAGATCGGTTATTATCTATTATATTTTACTCCGCTGCGATTGTGAGATTCTGATGTTGTTTTGTTTTCTCTTCTTCTACCTTCTTCTTTCTTTCCTTAGCAATCTGTCTTTTCTGGCACTCGATCGTGGGCATATTATACAGTGGCGTATTTGTATCGATTTTCAAGGGTCGAGAAGGATGGGTCTTTAAATGGTTCGCGAGTGAATCGCGATGAGGAGCACGAAGATGTACTCACATTTGGGAATTTAGGCGACATTGGTTCGTCAATGTCGAGATTTTGTGGGAAGGCAATGGCGAAGGCAAGGTCCGGGTGGCTCGGTCGAAGATGCGTGGTGGTTCGCGAGCTTACAGTAAGGTAGGTATTTTTTTGGAAAATTTATCACATATAGGAATTGATATATGCATATATGAACACATCGGCTAGAAAAAAAATTATTAGCAGTAAAGTAAATTCAAGGCGGTTTTATTTTTAATATATTTATGCAGAAAAAAATAGAGATATATACATACCTTAAAAAGTGCTGGTTAAATTTTTGGGAAAATATTGGAATTTTGAAAATGTTATATGAAATTTATTAAAAAGCAGAAATATATGCGTATAGGTAAGGTTTTGAAAAAATAAATAGAGGTTTTAAAATATTGAAAGTTTATATAAAAATTTGATTTTTGAAATCTATAATTTATTTTTATATATGTAGTTTCAATTTGGAAATATACGTATATATATCAAATACCCATTTTAAAATGTACTAGTTTTAAAATATGTGTTTAGGGTGATTTATTTGGTTAATTAACTTGTTTAATTATTTTAGTTACTAAAAGACTTCTAAAAGGAAATTATTTATTAAATTAAATTTTTTCGTTAAATAAATAGTAATAAATTGTTCGATCAAGTTAAAAGTATTAATTAACCGAATAAATGTTTATACAAGGTCAAAAATCGTAGAGAATCAAGCCGGATTTGGAAATAGCAAAGGTGAGACCTTCTCACACATTTGGTTTGCCTAGTTAATTTAAATGAATAAATTTAAATTATTGGATGTGCTTGGATGAGTTTAATAATTTATCTGTTGGGTGATCTTATATATAGTAGTAGTAGTGTATATATATATATGTATGTATGTATGTATGTATGTATATACATATTCATGTGATTGATTTCCCGCATTATATAGCAATGAGACCCTATGCGCCCCACATAATAGCGGATGACCCCAAATACCGTGACATTCCACCTTTAAGTGGAATTGGTATTTTGCATTGTGCTAATATCTATGGATGCAGGGAAATAGGCTGGAGGGATCCAACAGGATTCCTCAAATATTTGAATTTACTTCATATGTCGTTATATGATTTATTGATAATCTGTGATTGATTATATTGGTAAGTGAAATTATTGAAGGCTATGATTTGGCCGAATATATTTAGGTATTTTAAGATACCAGAAAAAAATTGGATTTTTGGAAGGAAATTAAAGTAGAAAATTTTAAGTGAAATAATTTTAGAGAATCGGATAAATTAAAAGAAGGAAATTGGAAAGGATAAAGGTTGATTTTTGAAATCCAATTGAATAAATTCCAAGTATGGGGAAAAAGATTTTTTTGATAAATGGAAATAAATGGATTTTGAGAACTTATGTAGTTTTTTTAAAAGTTGAAGATTTATTTAAAATTCGAATTTTAAATGGTTTAGGAGAAATAAAGGGAGAATTTTAAAGTTAAGTATGAAATTAATATTTTAGATTCTTAAATAAGATTTTAAATCTAAATAAAGGAGTGAATATGGAATTAACGGGTTTTGAAATAAATTCAAATAAGTAAAGAAATTTGTTTTAAAATGGAGATGGGTTTTGAAAATCGATTTAAAAACAGATTAAGTATTTGAAACTGTGTTTTAAAATGAGGACGGGACTATGGAATTTATAATTTGGGTTCATAAAGTGGAATAATATATATCAATGGATATTTAGTAGTGTAAATTCACGATGGGTATATATAAAGGAATGGGTAATTTGTCTTAAAAATAAATGGTGGTTTTTTTTTTAAAGTGTGGAAAGAAAATTTGCGAATTTGCGATGTAAATTTGAGATAAATTGAGAAGGATTTATTAATTGATTTAAATGGACTATCTTGGAATGGAAAGTGTATTTTCCCTGGAAAGCCAAGTATATTTTCAAAGTAGCTTTTAAGTATAAATTAAAAGTTATAAAGTTGGTTTTAAAAATAATGTTTTTGGAGAAATTATTTTCTTAAATTGTTTTTAAATTTTTAAAGTAAATATTTATTAAGTTAATTATAGAAGTGATTATTTAAAGTATTTAACTAGTATTTGATTTAGAAGATGGTTATTTAAATAATTATACTCTATCTAATAATCTTATTTTAAAAATTAGTTTAGGCCTAAGTTTTACGTGAGATATTAGTATAAAATTTCATAACTAATATTTTAAATAAAGTGTTTAAAATAGTTTTTATTTTAAGTGTTTTCAAGTATATATTTTTGGATAAGTGATATAATTTATTTTAAAAACCTAAAGTATTAGGACTTCGCAAAATTCCAGTGGAAATGAACAATATTTGGAAATTTACTCCGCGAGAGAAAAGTAGTTTGAAAATTGTTGTCAAAGGTTTGAAGTGTGAAAATATATCTTGCGAATATATTTTGAAATGAATAATTTGGGAAATTATTTAAATATGATGGTTGTTTATGGATGTTATTTGATAGTTAAATAACCGACTATCAATATTGGCCTTTAAAACGGCATTTGAATTTCACTGTGACCAGGGGTCAGATTCCAAATGGTTATGCGAAAACCACATCGAATCTTAAAGGTGGATCTTTTGTTAAAAAGATTAAAAATGGAAATTTGTATCCATATGTTTTGAAATAAGCGCTCATTATTCGGATAAGCCAAGGGAGGACATTAAGTCATAAAACCCATTTCGAATAATGATATGACGGAATGGAATTGCATTTGAAGACGGTGGTTGAAGACTGGGAATTTTCGAAAACGAAAGGATTGCCTGTGATTGTCTCTGCACCGAGTTGCTCCGGTATAGAGATTATCCTATGTGATGGGGAGTCCGCATGTGATTAGAGGATATTCGGATTTGCAAGGACTTCTTTCCTTAATTGGACGAAGTGCCTTCGATTCCATTCAGTCCCAAGATGAATTTGTATGGATGTATGTCTGACATTACACTTTGAGATATAAAGCTGATTTCTATCAAATACATTTCTGTTTGGTGACGGACAATTTATTCTTTTAGCTTAACACTCTTCTTTGAGACGTACGAGCTCAGAGGTTATGTAGTTGATGGTTACTAGTGATATATTACCGAATAGGTAATGTGGATGCTAAGTGCTGAGCATTGGTTGATCGAAGCATGGCTTTTGTGAAAAGCGTAGCTTTTTAGGACAAGAATCCATCGAACCTCACACCTCGAAAATGGTCGAAATAGAAAAGGATGCAGCAAGGTTATGGGGGCCCCTTAGAGTATGTACATTTCCTTTTGGATAAAAAGTGGTATTCTGGTATGGAGCCCAGATATTTTGCTTATGTGGTTGTTGGAATTTGAGACGCCTCGGTAAAGGTCGGTTATGACCGTGGGATGACATACTCATGACAGTTAGTTACCTAGTTATAGAGGTAACCCGACCTTGTGTTGACAGAGATCCGGTTAGGTTCTCGAGACATCCCTCCAGAGGCGTACCCATTTGGATAAAGGAAGTTCCTTAGCCTTGAACATTTGTTGGAAATCCAAACAAAACAATACGACCCATTTACGGTTATAGTTCTAGAACCTTCCTTTTAACACGGTAGCTATAGTAGGCATACTATAATGGTATGTATGCTTGCTAAGATTAATATTATACTTGCAAATGCTTTTCACACTATGCACTAATAATAATATCAAAAGGATTTCGCGTATCAAGCATGTTTGGCTACTATAAGGAGAAACCTCCCCCAATGTTTGCGATTGCATTTGAGTGTGTGCCGGGAGACCTTATGGTAGTTTCATTTTCCAAAAGCTTGAACTGATTTATTTTTGTACAAATAACTATTTTTAGATCTCACACCAGTCCCATGACTGACTCAGAGTTTATTGTTCCCTTTTCTAAGCTATAGGTGCCCTTAATTTTCCACACGGGCGGCCTAGAGTCAGGTTATCGTTGTTTCTGGAGCTAAGTCAGGAAAGTATGTTGTGGAGATCAGGGGACAAGATGGACGGCGAGACGTATCACATGTATATGATGTTTTTTCCGATGTTATATTGTATTTCGCTGTTGTTTTGTACGTGACTCCGATGATGTAATGTATAAACAAGTACTGTTCTTTTGTTTTAAAGATTAGTCATTTATCTATTATATATTATTTCGCTGCAATTGTGAGATTTTGATATTGTTTCTATTTCTTCTCCTACCTCTTTCTTCTTTATCCCTAACGATTCGGTTTTCTGGCATTTGATTGTTCGGCATTTAATACAATGGACGTATTGATGTCGATTTTCGGGCGTTAAAAAATTAGGTGGTTACATGATGTCCCCTATTTTAGCATGAGCTCGATGATTTACAAGATAAAGTTGGGCTTCGACATTAACCAACACTTCGACATTAAGGTCTAATCTTCGATATGAAACTTTCAGTTTTGTTGTGGATCTAAACTTCAATATGGATCTGAGTTTAGATTGTTAAATCAGTTGATTGCGACATCATTTGTGTTAACCCGGTTTCCTCTACGAGTTAAGTTTTACGACTTAAGGCCTTCACGGGTTAAGGAGTCTACGAGATAGGATCCACGACTTAAGGCCTCTAGGAGTTAAGGAGTCTACGACTTAAGGCCTCCACGGGTTAAAGGGTCTACGAGATAGGATCCACGACTTAAGGCCTCTACGAGTTAAGGAGTCTACGACTTAAGGCCTCCACGGGTTAAAGGGTCTACGAGATAAGGTCTACGACTTAAGGCCTTCACGGGTTAAATGGTCTACGAGATAAGGTCTACGACTTAAGGCCTTCACAACCTAAGAACATTACGGCCTGACGACCTAAGGTCTGCATAATCTTACTAGTTAAGGATGACACGACTTAAGGAAGTTTACGCCTTAAGTCATTACAACCTAAATGACCCAAGGGAGTAACGGTCCAACAACTTAAAGGGACTATGACTTAACGACTCGAGGGACGAGGAGTTAAAACGACTACGCCTAAGTCGTGACCGGCTTACGACCTTTACTATGTCGTTCACGACCTAAGGCCACAGAGGCAAATTCGATACTGCACCATGACTCGTTAACCCCAGTTAAGCCACAAGCCGAGAATCAGTTTAGGTCGGTCACGACCTACGACATATGATAAGTCGTACACGACTTGAGACTACGAAGTTAAGGTTCAATGCCGCATCGCTTATGAGAGGACCGGTTGACTCATTTGCGACTTAGGACTTGTGGTACATCTAGGGTTCAGCAGGGATGCCTTGAAGAAGTCTCGACCCAGCATTTAAGTGATAACTGACTCACGACTTAATTTAAGTCGTCCACGACCCAACTTAGGTCGGTTACGACTTAGGACTTGGTAATGTTTCCTGCCTAGAATTGCCTATAAATACGACCCTAGCTCCAACTTCAAGGGGGACTTTTGGCTGATTTCCTTCAAACACCGTTACTCTGCTGCATTCCAAACTAATCCAATCCAACACTTGAAGCTCTCAAGACATTAAGAACGCTACAAACAACTTCAAGAAGAGATCACATACATCCAACATGGATTCGAAAACTCTCGTCTTCATTGAAGTTTAAGCTACTTGTTCTAAGTCTCTTGTAATTCAAAGTGTATTGTATTTGGGAAGAATTGTATCAGCTTGTAACGAGATTATTAATAAAAGTACTTAAAGTGGACGTAGGCTATACCCTAAAGCCGAACCACTATAAAATTGTTGTTTACCGCTTTTCTACTATTATCTGCTTGTAATCTGTTCCCGAGTCGTCGGGTGGTGCTTTCACAACTACAACTCATACATCGGGGTGTTAGCGTTCAAATTTTAACGTTAACATTTTTGGTGCTTTCACTGAGAATTGAACTCAGGCAAGTTATCATCATTGCTTCACATAGGTTTGTAGAGAGAATTTCCCTGAAAACCAGAAGTCTATCCGAGATAATGGCTCCTGGAAGGAAGAGTAGATCTGTCAGATCTGGGAATATTCAAGAGGGAACCTCCGCTTCCCCTGTACCTAATCAACCCATTCCGTATGCTGGGGTTACGAAAGCAGAGTTGGATGCTGTAATATTAGGACTGAACCAGCAGATAAACGCCCAGAATGCACAATTAGAAGCTCAGAGTGCCCAAAATGCTCTAATTCTGAATAAGTTGAATGATTTGCTCGGGGAAAACAATCAACCGGCTGGTAATGGAAGGAATTATGCTGGCAACATTCATGATGCTAATGATAGGAATGCTCCAGAAAGGGCTGCCAGTCCCTTTGAGCAAACGCTTCCTGAGGTTGGTGGATTTGGAACTCGACATGATGAGGAGTATTTTTCTGGAATGGTCCGGCAAATCATGAGAGAAAGTATGCAAAGGGTTGAAGATGAGAAAGAATGGGGTTTCGCCCCAAGTAAAACTCCATTTACTGAGAAAATCTTAAAGGCGGAGTTTCCAAGGAAGTTTGTCCCTCCAACTATCCCAGCTTACAAAGGGACAAGTGATCCGAATGAATTCTTGTATAAATATGATTGGCACATGACAGGTGCCAGGGCCTCAGACGAGATAAAGTGCAGATATTTCCCCGTATACCTTGAAGGTGTGGCTCTACTGTGGTTCACCAAGTTGCCAGTCCGATCTATTGATCAGTTTTCAGACTTGACCCGAAAGTTCAAGGAACAGTTTAGACTATATGCTTCAAAGGCCAAAGACATCATGTCATTGTCAAGTATAGAACAGAATCCTGGTGAATCTATCAGATCTTTCTTGAACCGCTTTAATATAGCGCTGGCAGAGGTGGACAATGCTGAACCGCGAATGATATTGACTTATCTGATGAGGGCTATTGATAAGTCGAGCGAATTTGGGAAATGGTTAAACATGAAGGAGCCAACCTCCCTCGAAAAATTCTACAAAAAGGCAGATGAATTCATACGCCTGGAAAGCCGTCCTGTACCGGTGAAGGCAGTGTCGGAGAAAGCTGAAGATAACACTGTTGCTCCACGCAAGAATGAATCTGTAGGGCAAAAAAGGGAAAATAACAATGGGAAGAAACAGAGTAATCCGAAGAAGCCCCGATCCTTCAAACCATCAGAGTATACTCCTTTATCAGACACGCCGGAGCATATCTACCTTGCCATTAAAGATTCTGTTGACCTCCCTAAACCTATCCCTTTGAGGACCGGAAAAAAGGCTATACAAAGTGGGAAGTTCTGCCGCTTCCATAATCAACCCGGTCATGAGACCGATGAATGCCGCCAGTTGAAAAATCTGATTGAAGAATTGCTAAGAGAAAACAAGTTGCAGCAATTCGTGAAAAAGAATAGCAACAATCCTGCATCGTCAAGTCAGGGGCAACAGGCTCCTGTTCATCAGCCTAGGATAGGTGAGAAAGCTACGGGGCATGAATCTGGAAGGCCCATCATCAATGTCGTTACAGGAGGGCCTCACCCAGCTGGCAAGAGCTGGGGAGAGATGGAGAGATATGCCAAGGCTTTGAAATATGTTCCAGCCGAAGAAGACGTCTTTGTTTTAGAAGACACTACGCCCCTGAAACAACAGAAAACTTTCAGTGATGATATTATTTTCAGAGCCAGAGATTCCTCAGGTGTCGAAGCTCCTACCCTAGATCCCTTGGTCATCTCAGCTGGTATCGGACCGGCCGTTGTCAGAAGAGTTCTCATTGACTGCGGAGCATCATGTAATATCCTCTTCAAAAAGACATTCGACCAAATGAAAATCCCTATGGTCGATGTACAAGCCTCATCGCAGAAGATCGCTGGCTTCACCGGGGAGCCAAAGCAACCAATAGGAACCATCGATCTGCTTGTAGAACTTGGGGAAGGAGAAAGGAAAGTAGTCCGCAAGCAAACATTTGTGATTATCGATGAATTTTCTGCTTATAATGCTTTCCTTGGCCGTCCAACGCTCGCAGCGTTCAAAGCTATCCTAGCCCCGTGGTGCCTCACTATTAAATTCCCTACAGACAATGGAGTAGGAGTTATAAAAGGGGATCAAAATGCTGCGCGAGAGTGCTATTTGACAGAATTGCGAGAGTCAAGAAAAAGGGAAATGGGAAAGGATGCGGCCATCCCGGTTCGCATCAAAGAGCCAGCCTTGTAGCAATTACGGGGCGGACCCTGCACTGGCGAGCATAGCGGGGCACGGAAAGAGATGGATCCCAGAAAAGCCAGTGCAGGGGAGAATAGAGTGGTGCCGGTTGAAACGACGGTACCGGTACCTGTTGACCCGAAGGACCCAAACAAGGTGTTGAATGTGGGTTCACAACTTAATGTATCAATTCAGAATATCTTGATATCTTTCCTAAAAGCAAATCTGGATGTCTTCGCTTGGACTCATGCTGATATGTGTGGAATATCTCCAGAAGTTGCAGTACACGCTCTGAATATCGACCCAAAGTTTACACCAGTGAAACAGAAAAGAAGAACCCAAGGTCCAGAAAGGTCAGCAGCATTAAAAGAGGAAATCGATCGACTCATGGAAAATAACTTCATCAAAGAATCTACATATCCGAATTGGGTTTCAAATCCTGTGTTGGTTAAGAAAGCTAATGGAAAATGGAGAGTGTGCATCGATTTTTCAGATCTGAACAAGGCCTGCCCCAAAGATTGCTTTCCTTTACCCAGGATCGATCAACTGGTAGATGGAACAGCGGGACATGAATTGTTATCTTTCATGGATGCCTACTCCGGATATAACCAGATCATGATGCATGAACCGGATCAGGAGGACACAAGCTTTATCACCGATGTTGGTCTTTATTGCTATAGAGTTATGCCCTTTGGATTGAAGAATGTAGGGGCAACCTACCAAAGACTTGTTAATGCTATGTTCAAACCGCAATTGGGCAAAACTATGGAAGTCTACGTCGACGACATGTTAGTAAAGTCTAAGAAAGCAGCGGATCACATTGAACACTTGGCAGAAATGTTCGCAGTCCTCTGGAAATACAGAATGAAGCTTAACCCTCTGAAATGCACGTTTGGGGTTGAGTCCGGAAAGTTCTTAGGGTTTATCGTCAGCGCTAGGGGCATTGAGGCCAGTCCAGCTCAAATTACTGCCTTGAAAGAAGTCAAAGCTCCTAGAACAAAGAAGGAATTGCAAAGTCTCAATGGAAAAGTTGCCGTCTTGAGTCGGTTCATTTCCAAAGCCACAGATAAATGCATCCCATTCTTTGACGCCCTAGAGAAAGGAAAGAAGAACTTCGTTTGGACTCCCGAATGCCAAAAAGCCTTTGATGAATTGATTCGCCATATGGAGACACCTCCAATACTTTCTAGGCCTGGCGATGGCGAGGATCTTCTTATATACTTGGCAGTATCATCTCATGCTTTAAGTGCAGCGCTGATACGGGAAGACAAAAGGATTCAACATCCAGTTTACTATATCAGCAAAAGACTCACTGGGGCAGAGATGAATTACTCTAAGTTGGAAAAACTCGCCTATTGCTTACTAATTGCGTCTAGGAAATTGAGGCAATATTTTCAAGCTCATCCTATCAGAGTCCTCACTGATCAACCTTTAAAGCAAGTCCTGTTTCGCCCTGAAACTTCGGGTCGCCTTCTAAAGTGGAATATTGAACTCAGTCAGTACGACATCACTTATCATCCCCGGAAAGCAATCAATGGACAAGCTTTAGCTGATTTCATTGCAGAATTTACAGATAAGGGTAATAGTGAGGAAGAAACGTTCAACAATTCCCCTATCCAATGGAAGTTATATGTCGATGGTGCAAGAACTGATTACTGTTCTGGAGCCGGAGTTGTACTTGAGACTCCTGAAGGTCGGTCATTATGCTACGCACTAAGATTGGAATTTCCTTCAACAAACAATGAAGCCGAATATGAAGCTCTTATCGCAGGACTGAAAATCGCTAAAGAACTGAACATACGAGCATTACAGATCTTTAGCGATTCTCAGCTTATTGTATGCCAAGTCAAGAAGGAATTTCAAACGAAAGGGGGAAACCTGCCCGCTTACTTGTCAAAGGCTTGGGAACTTCTGTGTGAGCTCGATCACTATTCAATAAGCCATATTCCTCGGGAAGAGAATATGAAGGCAGATTCCCTCGCAAAGTATTCAAGTTCTGGTGAAGCTCAACTATTGGGATTGGTCCCCGTAGAAGTCCTTTCAGCACCAAGTATAGACGAGATGGATATTGACTGGATTATGAATGTATCTCAAGAACAAGAGTCATGGATGACTCCAATACTAGACTACCTACTCAGAGGTTCTCTGCCAGAAAATTCGATAGAGAAACGGAAGCTACTAAGGAAAGCCTCTCGCTATGTAATTCAGGATGGTCGATTATACAGACGGGGATTCTCAATGCCATTGCTTCGATGTGTATCCAGGGAAGAGTCCAAAACGATCCTAGCTGAGGTACATGGAGGAGAATGTGGTGATCATTCAGGTGGTCAAACATTAGCAAAGAAAATTCTCCGATACGGATATTTCTGGCCAGAAATTAATCATGATGCTGCAAGCTATTCCAGAAAGTGCGACAAATGCCAAAGATTTGCCAAAATTCCTAGAGCACCTTCAACTGAACTCACACAAATGGTCAGTCCATGGCCATTTGCAATTTGGGGAATGGATCTCATTGGGCCGCTACCGACTGCCAAATCAGGGATTAAATATGCTATTGTTGCAGTTGATTATTTTACTAAATGGGCTGAAGCTGAACCATTGGCTACTATCACCTCAAAAAAGATGATAAGTTTCGTGACCAAAAATATCATTTGCAGGTATGGAGTGCCTCAGAAAATAATCACAGACAATGGTACTCAGTTTGAAAGCGAGGAATTCCAAGATTTTTGCAGGCGATTCAAAATCCAGAAAAGCTTTTCAGCAGTTGCTCATCCGCAGGCAAACGGGCAAGTGGAAGCAGTAAACAAGATCATCAAATCAACCATCAAAAAGCAACTTGAAAGAGCAAAAGGTGGTTGGGTCGATAAGCTACCACTTGCACTATGGGCATACAGAACCACTCACAAAACTGCGACTGGGCACACTCCTTTCTCATTAGCATACGGGTCGGAAGCAATGATCCCGGTAGAAACAGAGGTTCCTTCACACAGAAGGATCCATTTCAACCAAGCAGAAAATGAAAGGCTACAGCTTGAAGCGCTAGATTTCCTTGATGAAAAAAGAGATGAGGCTAATCTCAGAATTGCAGCTCATCAGCAAAGAATAGCCAGACATTTTAATTCCAAAGTTCGCCAACGCAGCTTTGAGATTGGAGACCTAGTCCTGAAGAGAATCATGACAGCGACAGGTGTGTTTGGGCCAAATTGGGAAGGACCGTATGTAATAGGTCAGAAGCTTCTTGACGGCACATTCAAACTCACCACTGTTGATGGAGATCAAATTCCAAGGGCATGGAACAGCAACCATTTGCGTCCATACTTTACTTGAAAATTTTGTTGAAATATTGTAAAAAGAATTACGAATCTATGATTCTTGTAATTGAAAGCAATTGTAAAATTGATGCAAGTAAATAATGAAAGAATATAAAGTGGATGTAGGCTCAATTTCCTGGCCGAACCACTATAAATCTTGTGTTCCTTATTATTATTACATGTTTTCTTTACTATCGATATGAAAAGTACATGGAATGTGTTGCTGAAATGTCGATTTAAATTTTTGCAGACAGTGGAAGTGAAACTTGCACATAAAAGGACCAAGTGATTCTCGCCAAATTTCAAGTCACAAAAGCCCCGAATTCAAATCCTAGATAGGAAGTACTTCAATTGAACAGCCTATGATTTCGATAGAAACGGGCCTTTGCTAATAAGTTGAGATCGTTTGAACAAACAAACATCCAATTAAGAAGCTGATGCTCGTTCTCACGAACTGGCCTGGCAATGAAGTACATTTCCTTGGATTAAACGAGTCACTTGTTAAAAAAAAAAAAAAAGAGGATCACTGAAAAAGCATAAGCAAGTGGACAAAGGAACAACCAAGGCCATCATCGGCAGCACAAATCCTCTTCGGAGACACAACTCTTCGGAGGATAAAGACCTCTAATGGGTCATACGCCACAAAAAAGAAAGTTCTCTACTCAACAAAAAAGATTGGAGGAGTCATGACCCTCCAACCATGAGAGAGTAACTTCCAGGCGATGAAAACCCTTTTTGAGGCACATTTCACCAGGAGTTGAAGTGTAACAACCGCTCTTCGGAATTTCACTTCACCAGAGTTGAAATGTAAACAAAATAAAAGCCCTCTTCGGAGGCCCATTTCACCAGGAGTTGAAGTGTTATGACCGCTCTTCGAGATTTCGCTTCACCAGAGTTGAAATGCAAACAAAAATAAAAGCCCTCTTCGGAGGCCCATTTCACCAGGAGTTGAAGTGTTATGACCGCTCTTCGGGATTTCGCTTCACTAGAGTTGAAATGTAAACAAAAATAAAAGCCCTCTTCGGAGGCCCATTTCACCAGGAGATGAAGTGTAACAACCGCTCTTCGGAATTTCACTTCACCAAAGTTGAAATGCAGAGACAAAATAAAAGACCTTCCTGAAAGCCCACGTTTCACCAAGATTGAAATAAAACTTCCAAGTGTTGAAACGTGAAAAGGCTTTCTTCGAAGGCGCAACTCTTTGGAGGTACACGTTTCACCGAGATTGAAATAAAACTTCCAAGTGCTGAGACGTGAAAAATCCCTCCTTAGAGGTACAACCCCCTCCCGGGGACACAGCTCAAGAAGAAAGACCTCTTCGGAAGCCCACGTTTCACCAAGATTGAAATAAAATTTCCAAGTGTTGAAACGTGAAAAGGCTTTCTTCAAAGGCACAACTCTTTGGAGGTACACGTTTCACCGAGATTGAAATAAAACTTCCAAGTGTTGAAACGTGAAAAATCCCTCCTCAGAGGTACAACTTTGTATATAAAAAAAAAAGAAGAAGTTAAAGTGCCCTTCAGAGGTCTGCTTTACCACATAGAAGAATTCACTTGGTAAAATATGCACATAAGTAAAAAAAAAAAAAAGTGATTTCTTCGAACGACAAAGCGTAGAAACTTATACGAAGGGAGTTGTACTCTACAAAAATTTTCTTTAAAGAGAATAAAATAATTGTTCTTTAGCAAATAAGAGTGCAAGTCCCCTCGAAGTATAAGATATTGTAGCAAGCTTAAGGTATGGGGGCAACATGGTATAATAGTATAGCCGCATCAGTAAAGTAATACTCAAATAACATACCATAAGCCCACTGCAATATCATATAAATAAACTTGTGCAAAAATGAATAATAAATGCATTCAAACAGAAGTCTGTACAAACAAAGGATCATTTTATTCAATCGAAATGCAGGTACAGGTTTCAAAATAAAGAAAAGCGGGGGCCGGTACCCGCACAATTCTCGACCAGTACATACAAAAGGCAAAAAGCTAAAATGTTCACTTCTTTTTACTACCTTTGGACCCTTTTCCCGGCCAAATGATTAGCTTTTCAGGCCGGTCAGTTGGCACAAGGGAAGAAGGAGGGGTAGGTGCAGCTGGTCCAACTTCTAGCTCCCCTTCAGTAACAGTGATTATCTTCCCCCTCCTCTTTGACGTTCTGTGTTTTTTCCTCCTCTTTGAGGAAGACTCACTTCCCGGAGTGGCAAGTTTAGACAAAGTTATGTCATCAGAAGGGGTCCGCTCCGGGGATATCTCACCTCCCACAAGTCCCTCGTCTCTATGCTCCTGCGAAGCGATGGGATCGTCTAAACCATGGAGGGCTTCTATTTGTTCCTCTTGCGACCCGGGCTGAGAAGCAGAAGGAGGAGCCACCTGGAGAGACGGAGGAGGGATAACCAGAGGAGGAGAAATCTGAGCGGTGCTTGATACTTTCTCTGTAGAAGAAAAGAGGTTAAAGTCAGTAAAGAGAGGAGATGAAGGCTCATCAAGGTTGAGAAAATAGTCAAGGAGCTCATTAAACCCATGTGAAGTAAATGAGCAATCCACTTGAGCGAAATTTACAGTGGAATTACCTGCAGAAGTTGTCTTTATTACATCAATTTCATAGTCCGGGGCTTCAGCACTCTCTTGCGATTCATCTGTAACTTGAGTAATTTTGGCCTCGGTATCAGTTTGAGCAGGGATCGGTACATAAGAGCTAGAGCCAATAATGCCAGCATCGACCGAAGTTGAAGGAGGGACAGGAACAGTCAAATTTGTTTCTTTTTCTTGATGCTCTTCCCCCACTATTTCAACCCGCGATCTGGCGAGTTGCTCTTTCCCTCTGGCAAGGGCTACGCGAGCCTCAAAGTCTAAGTAGTGCACCTCCAACTCCTCTTCGGTGTACCCGACCCCTTTAAACATATCTAGTGCGGCCTCCCACACTTCGGCCAGGGTAATCTCATACTTGGGGCCCAGGAATGCAAGACTGCCACGCCCCAATATACATTGCAAGTAGAAATCAAATAGTGTCGAGCCAATATCAGCTTTGGTAGCTTCATGGGCCTCTTCAGCGGTAATTCTGCCCGCAACAGCCTCATCCCGCTCTCTCTCGACTTTGGATAACTGGGCTTTCAATTTTTCAATCTCTGCAGCCTGAAGGCCAGTTTGTCCTCGCAACTGAGTAATGTCAGTACGGTTGCCCTCTATAATCTGCTCCAACTCATCAGCCTTGGCCTCAGCATCCCTTTGCGCGGCATGAGCATCCCGCACCTGTTGAAGAAGCACACTTTCCCTTTGAGAATAAGAAGTGGAAGAAGTAGCAAGCTCCTCTTTAAGTTTCCCAACTTCTGCCTCAATTTTCTCATTATAATCGGTGATACTCCTCATTTCTGCATCATGCTGTTTAAGGATCTTTTGCCATTCAGTTTTGTCGTTCTCCATGGTAAGCATAGCTTCAAGATTGGCCCTATTCACCCTTTGGAGCTCATCAACGAGTTTCTGCCAAGATGACATCCTCTCAATATCAGTTCTGACTGCATCAAGGTTCCGCAGCATAGCATTTTTATCTATGGAAACCAGATCGAGGTCAAAGCGAACTCCTTTTAAACACCAATTAGGAAATCGGCGTTGAAGAGTGGCTGGACCTGGTCCAACTTGGTAAGATGGCCTATTAATGATTGCTTGGATATCAGTAGGGGAAGGGGCAGGAGATTGAGAAGAAGTAGGAGCAGTAATCTTCTCTGAAGGCACAGGCATTGGCTCCTCAATAACTTTGGCTCGTTTGCTCGAGTCATCAGTTGTGTGACTCTTCCCTCTATCATCATGAGATTTGCGTTTAAGGGAGTCACTCTCTCTGTAGGAGGAATCATGTCGACTATCTGGTCTTCCAAAGCGTTCTTCATAATCACGTCTTTCCCGAGCCTTCCGAGCTGCCCTTTCTTCATCAGTCTCTCTATGAATAGGAGGATAGGATTGATAGCCATACTGGCTGTGTTTCCCATATCGCTTAAAGTCATCATAGTACGAGCTGCCTCGCCTCATTGGTAAACCTAAAATTTAAAAAGAAGAAATAAAACTTGAGAATCCTTCAAACGTTTAAAAAAGAAAAGAGAGAGCATAAAAGTGCCAGGAATTCTAAGTGTGTGTGACGTGCAAACTACGCGCTTCAGTCTACGAACCACTCTTTAATTGGGGAGTAGTTGTGGGTGTAATAGATAGCGTCAACTCTTGAGTCGACGGCAACTGTTGCAAAGTAGAAGTAGCTTCAACTACTGAAGAAGAAATCCCGGCAGTGATAGGATCTTCTTTAAAGATCTCTTGTGAAGTAGCAAAAAGGTCGCTCAGTCCTTCGAAAGTATCGTCCCTTCTTTGCTTAACAGGACTGGATTTCTCAGCTTTTTCACCAGATTCTTGTGAATGATGGGAAGATCCCTGAGGCTCTTCTTCCTCGATAACCGGGGCAAGTTTGTCAGACGGCCCTGCAGCATCAACAGAAGTGGAACACTTCACTAGCGAAGTCTCAGGAGCAGGTCCTTTAGATATGGATGTGCTAGTAGAAACTGAGGCATCCAGCACTCTAGCTGGGGAGTCTGGAATTTCATGAGGACGCGTAGAACGAGAAGTATGCAAAAGTCCGTACTGATGCAGAAACTCATCTTTCAACAAAAATTGAATATCTCTCTCCTCGACCGGTACGGCCTTAAGCCTCTCAAAAGTCGACTTGTGACTGGGATTCCTAGAGGGAGGAGGCAGCGCTGAAAATAAAAGAAGCAGAGTTAACACTTAGCAGGTCAGTCTCACAAAGGCCAGATAACAAACGAAGCAAGGATGGGTGATCTTACTTCCTTCCCTCCACAGAGCATAAAACCCCGGGGGGCAACGAACGAAGAAGAACTGGGTTAGAAACCCGTGAGCAGTGTCGGGAAGGCCAACAATTAATTTGCGGTTTCGGGCGCTTCTCACAACAGTAATAGAAGGATGATCTTTGGTCCGGCTAAAGGAGCATAAGTAGCAAATTTCATCAAAGCTCGGAAGTCGATCAAGTGTTCTCCTAAATAGCACACACAACCCCATTAGAATGGCGTAGCCATTGGGGTGTAGTTGGGATGGAGCAATGGCCAATTGATGAAGAAGTTGTTGGAAAAAGTCATTGAAAGGAGGAACGCCCCCACTTAGGCACATATGCCGGTTAACTGTCACAAAGCCAGAAGGTGCTATGTCAGCAGTGTTACTTCTCTCAGGAAGAATGGCATCTGATTCAGCAATGCCAAACTGAGCACACAGCTGGCAAAAAACTTTATATGATAGTGTAGTAGGAACTCTTTCGGGAGGATTAACTAGTGGAGCTGGAAGAACAGTTGCCTCTCCCGTCTGAACTGTTGCATCTTCTTCCTGAGAAGTCATTCTACACAAGCAACTGGATATTCAAATATGAAGGTGCACGTTTCCTAAAAGTGTGAAGTGTCGTGCAAAACTGATAAAAATAGCAAGTAAATATAACTGGAATTAAACTGGTCGACGATTGATCGACTACGGTAATTTCAGAACTTGTTAATTTGAAGTTCAAGCATAATATTAGTGCAGGCTGGTCAGTTTCAATTGACTATTTCAGTGTTGCTTTAATATTCTACTTGAAATCGATAGCACTTCGTTCACACAATTTACTTAAGTTAATTATGTGTTATTAACTAATCTGTCATTTGATGTGGGCGGTTGATGGCAGTATATTCGTCCCAATTTTCTGTAAATATCATATTAAACAGATTGTTAACCCACAAGTTAAAGTAATCTGTAAAAGAATGCAGCAAAGTTCAACAGTTCAAAATCCATGCAACAGTTCAAGGTCTAAGCAGAGTTTAAAAATGCAAGTGCTGAGTCGTAGACGACTCAAGAGCTAGGTCGTAAACGACTCAAGTGATAACTCGACAACAACTTAAGTGCTAACTCGTCTACGAGTTAAGAATTTTTCTTCGGTTTAAGTTAAGTCGTTGGTTCTCTGGTTGACTCGTCCACGACCTAAAGAATTATGAGGAGAAACAGGATAGGTCGCTTCACTTTTGAGTCGTTGAGGCTTTGAGTCGGTAGTCCTTTGAATCGTGAATCATAAAAGAAAGACAAGGCTTCAAGTCAGAAAGATACAAATCCTTCTAAGTCTTAACTCAGTTACGACCTAAAACTCATGCCCCAACTAGACAAATAACCTTATCTCCATTCCTAAACCCATAGACCATCTCACCCCTAAACCGATGAACCCACTAACTATTATCTCGTCTTCTCCAAACCCCTAACAGCCTGATAAAAATAAAATATAAATAGATTGAAACCCATTATCCTCTCCTCGCGAATTATCCAAAACCTAATCAAACTTCCTCGAGCTCACCAGCAATCGACCGTGGCAACAATTGTGATGAAGCGTGGTATAAGGAATTGGATTAAATTCGCAAGTTAATAGCTATCGCGGAATCAAATGAACTGCGGATTTACTTACGCGATGCGATGATGAGGATTATAGG
The DNA here is from genome assembly GCA_030765085.1 of Allium cepa. Lineage (NCBI taxonomy): Eukaryota > Viridiplantae > Streptophyta > Magnoliopsida > Asparagales > Amaryllidaceae > Allium > Allium cepa. Next base: position 64,848,364 of record CM060929.1, read on the forward strand.
AACTGAATCAACGGTAAGATGAACTGGTTGAATTTGTTTCCGAAAGCTCGAGGACGTGTTAATGGCAGAAATAGCTCAGAGGTAAGTAATGGGAAGAAGGAAATAGGAGGAACGACCCAAGCATTTTATACCTCAGGGAAGTGGAACTCGAATCGGCACACCAGGGTTATGATGAGTCGAAGCACACGACTTACGACTTAAGGCATGTGCTTCGAGGGGCAAGTGTTAACCCGGTTTCCTCTACGAGTTAAGGTTTACGACTTAAGGCCTTCACGGGTTAAGGAATCTACGAGATAGGATCCACGACTTAAGGCCTCTACGAGTTAAGGAGTCTACGACTTAAGGCCTCCACGGGTTAAAGGGTCTACGAGATAGGATCCACGACTTAAGGCCTCTACGAGTTAAGGAGTCTACGACTTAAGGCCTCCACGGGTTAAAGGGTCTACGAGATAAGGTCTACGACTTAAGGCCTTCACGGGTTAAAGGGTCTACGAGATAAGGTCTACGACTTAAGGCCTTCACAACCTAAGAACATTACGGCCTGACGACCTAAGGTCTGCATAATCTTACTAGTTAAGGATGACACGACTTAAGGAAGTTTACGCCTTAAGTCATTACAACCTAAATGACCCAAGGAGTAACGGTCCAACAACTTAAAGGGACATGACTTAACGACTCGAGGGACGAGGAGTTAAAACGACTACGCCTAAGTCGTGACCGGCTTACGACCTTTACTATGTCGTTCACGACCTAAGGCCACAGAGGCAAATTCGATACTGCACCATGACTCGTTAACCCCAGTTAAGCCACAAGCCGAGAATCAGTTTAGGTCGGTCACGACCTACGACATATGATAAGTCGTACACGACTTGAGACTACGAAGTTAAGGTTCAATGCCGCATCGCTTATGAGAGGACCGGTTGACTCATTTGCGACTTAGGACTTGTGGTACATCTAGGGTTCAGCAGGGATGCCTTGAAGAAGTCTCGACCCAGCATTTAAGTGATAACTGACTCACGACTTAATTTAAGTCGTCCACGACCCAACTTAGGTCGGTTACGACTTAGGACTTGGTAATGTTTCCTGCCTAGAATTGCCTATAAATACGACCCTAGCTCCAACTTCAAGGGGGACTTTTGGCTGATTTCCTTCAAACACCGTTACTCTGCTGCATTCCAAACTAATCCAATCCAACACTTGAAGCTCTCAAGACATTAAGAACGCTACAATCAACTTCAAGAAGAGATCACATACATCCAACATGGATTCGAAAACTCTCGTCTTCATTGAAGTTTAAGCTACTTGTTCTAAGTCTCTTGTAATTCAAAGTGTATTGTATTTGGGAAGAATTGTATCAGCTTGTAACGAGATTATTAATAAAAGTACTTAAAGTGGACGTAGGCTATACCCTAAAGCCGAACCACTATAAAATTGTTGTTGTTTACCGCTTTTCTACTATTATCTGCTTGTAATCTGTTCCCGAGTCGTCGGGTGGTGCTTTCACAACTACAACTCATACATCGGGGTGTTAGCGTTCAAATTTTAACGTTAACAATTTGCTCCAGCTTTGACTAACTTGCGGCATTGAATACTATGGTATTGATAACCCATCACCATTGGATACTATAGCATTACGTAATTCGACCGGCAGCATAACTTTTGCCAACGCCATCACCAACTTTGCAACACTGCATCATGCACCATCAATAATCACAACATTGATAGCCCATGAACATTATTGTCCCAGTGCCATTGATTATCCTTGCGGCATCAGGATGCAGCCGACATCACTGTCCTCCTGGCATCATTGAACACTGTGGCAATAACAACCTTACAACATAACTGATCCTTCGATATTGCTTGCTAACGACGTTGAGATATGGCTGACATCAATGACTTATGGCATTGAGATGTGGCTGGCATTAATGACTTATGACATTGAGATGTAGCTGGCATCAAGGACTTACGGCATTGAAATGTGGCTAGCATTAATGACTTATGGTATTGAGATGTGGCCGACAACAATGACTTATGGGATTACGCAATCTGCATCATTACTTGCACTTTCACATTTGATTCTACATCATCGGATATTGCCTACGAATATAAGGCCTTCTAGATCAGAAATTCGAAGTCGTTTGGATCCATGAACTTGATTATTCTCTAGATGTTAATTATGGCTTAAGCTCATCATTAGAAAGATATCAGACTTTTAGATCTGAACCTAAAACCAGTTGATATTATGCACCAAATCCAACATTCGAGATCGAATAAGTAAAGATGATATCGTATGAGATAGAGCTGATGTTGTATATCGAATAGGTGAGATTGAAAATTAATGTCGAAGTGGACATGGATGGGAGCAGGATTGATGGTGAATAATTTAAGGGCCATGTATGGTTGTGATGGATTGAACAGAACTGAATGGATGAATTCGTATCGATAAAGTTTTCTTATGCTCATGCAAATATTTATTAACAATTAGTTTCCACTTTAAAATTTAATAAAGAATTTTTTCTCCAAAATATGAAATTCGAAACTCTTATGGTATTTCGGTCATTTTCCAAACACCTGGAGGTTCGAGCCTCTTTCTAACGCCAAAATGTTAAACCGATATTTAGTTCAACATTCAAAATGTATGTACAAGGAGGCATGTTCAAAGATATTCTAATAATTGTAACGACCCAGAATTTTTATTAATTAAAATTTGAATATTTAATTAATTTTAAATATTAATAAGTGAAATTTATAAGTCAAATAAATTTAATTTGAATTATTGGATTTAATTGGATAATTTAAATCGATAATTTAATATGTTAAATTATAGAAATAATTGAAAATTGGGTTAAATATGATTGAAAATGATTTGTAAAATTTTATTTTATCATGTTGGAGTTAGAATGATATTTTAGAACTTTTAAAATCGAATTAAAAGTTAATTTGTGAAAATTGAATATTTTAATATTAAAATCGACTAGTTAAAATAGTCAATTTTTGAACAGTCTCAGAATTGAACGAAACCAGTTCCATTGGATCCGTAATAGTTAGTTATTATCGGATTTCAATTTTCGTGTCAATCGGAGCTATCGTTTGATCGTGGCAGCTCGAAAAGCATCGAATTATTTTTAATTTTAATTTGGCAAGTTAAAATAGCCATTTTTCAAAAAGTCTCGGATTTCGACGAAACCGGTTTCATCGGATCCGTAATGTGATATTATTGTAAGGTTTCAAATTTCAAGTCAATTGGATTTACCGTTTGTCCGATACAAATTAAAACGCCTAGAAATCGATTTAAATCGGTTTAATTTAAATTGAACGTTTATTGCCATAACTCGCACAGATGTCCGAATTAGCTTTCGAAACCTGTTCCATTGTGTCCGGAACGCGGGATAAACCCTAGAAACGCTGGTTGCGGTGCGTAAATCGGAGTTTGGAATTTCCGGGATGAATAGTGTTCGAAAATTTCTTATAAATAGCCCAAAATTCTCAAAAATAAAAAAAATTATAAACCTAACCCTAATCTATATGCACAGCCGCCACTTATACAACCGAAGGCAAGAAATGCTCAACGTTCTCCCCTCGATTTCTCGAAATCCATCAACTTTTAGACAAAACCCTCAGCTACAAAGTGGTAGAGCACGACGAGAGCTTGAAGTTCAACGGTCATGATCAAATATGGGGCGACGTGGTGGCGTCTAGGGGAGGCCGACCGTGGCCATTCGTGCACGCATTTCTATGAGGGGGGGACCGAGTTGAGCAAGCTTGAGGCCGAGCAAGGACGTGGGTGAGGGCTTCGCAATGCAACTTCCTGATCGAGTTTTAATCGAGCGAGGAAGTGGTGATATTCAACCCTAGTTGCTTGTTGATGGGTTCATGTTAGCGGCCGTTGTCTGTAGGAGTCGCGTGAAGAAGAGAAGCAAACGCACGGCTAGGATGCAAGGGGGAGAGTTCCAAGGGTGATGATGAGAGTAGGTTAAAAAATTATAAAGTTATGTTGTAAATATTATAAATAAAAATCGTGTAAACTTTGAAATTGCATATCTTTTTCATACGAGGTCGAAAACGCGCGAAACCAGTTGCGTTGGAATCGTATGGACGAGCACTACGCGATGAAATTGGATTGGAGTCGTTTGGAGTTAGTGAAAATTTCGTGTAAAATTAAACGTCCGTTTAATTTTATTCGAAATAAATCGCTAAAACAAAATTGAAATCAAGGTGAGAACTTCTCACTCAATCGAATCAGTTTCGATTTTATTTTAAATAGTTAGATTTAAAATATTTGAATGCATGTTTGAATGATGATTAATACCTATTGATTGTTAAAATAGACATTATACGCCGTTAGTAAGCGGATGTTATTTATTAAAAACATATACCGCGAATATTTCATAAACAGTGAAATTGGTATTATATATAATATCAATATATATATATTGGCATATGTATATATTGGAGTTATTGATTTCTCGCATTTTTTGTTTAGCGGATAAGACCCTATTGCGCCGTCTATTAAGCGGATAATATTTTAAATCCCATATACCGCGATAATTTCGTACTGGAGCGAAATTGGTATTGTGCTAATGTTTTTGGATGCAGGAAAACAGGTTGGAGGGATCCAACTGGATTCCTCAACAGTATTTATTTGATTTCAGATATTTTGATATTTGATGAATTATCATATCGATATATGATATCGTTGTTGTCGTGATTGACTATTTGGTGTGTAGCATCATTGGACCAAATTTGGAATTTTAAAATGATTTTAAAAGTGATTTTTGAAAATATACTATATGTTTGGAATTTGATCTATTTTTAAATAAATAAACGTTATAATTTTCAAAGTTATAAAATTATGATTTTTGAGAAATATAGTTAAAAACTGATTTTTGAGAATATGATGCTAATGATTTTATAAAATAGTTTAATCGGGATTTTAGAATTTATTGTGAAAAGTTTAAATATAGGATTTATAAAATTTAATTATTTTATGAATCAAAATGGTGAAATAATAAAGGAGATTAAAGACGTTTTAAAGAATAATATAAATTGACTTATATTAAGAGATTTATAAATGGATATTTATAAATTGAAATATTGATATTATAAAACGAGTTTTTATAAGTGTTTGAATGAAGTGTAAATGAATTTCATAAATGAATGAAATTTATAGAATTATAAATGGTGAAGTTATAAATGAAATTTATAAATAGTAAGATTTATAAATTTTGTGAAAATTATTAAAGAATATGTTTGGATGAATAATTGAATCTTATAAGTTATAAGATTTATAATTATGAAGTTCAAAGAAACGATTTTGTAAAATAATCGTTTTATAAGCATTTAACTTATAATATGAACCTTTAGTTTATAATTGAGTTATAAATTGAATAGGTTAATAAAAGGAATTTATAAACGTTGTTTTATAAATTCGCAAACGACTTATTTTGATAAGTAAATTGTTGAAACTTATTAATGGAGTTATATTCACGTTTTTGAACTGTGAATAATCCTTTAAAATAAATTGAATAGAAATGATGAAATTGATTAACGTAGTATATTCACGTTTTTGAATAGTGAATAATATGTTAAAGAAATTGTTTTGAATGTGATATTTGAAATAGAATTAAAACGATCTAACGATGTTTTAAAATGTGTTGAGATTCGAAACCATAGATTTCAACATTCATTGCTGAAATAGACGTTTTCGAGAAATAGAAGGAAATGGTGGACTATAACACTGTTGTTATAGTAAATGATTTCCGAAAGGAAATGTTTTGTATAGTATTGAGATTTATATATTTATTTTAATTTCGAATCCCTATACTAGTGATTTTGGGTTGTCGTAACGATGTTTTACGCAACATTCGTTTTGGCCCAAATAAATATGTTTAAGAGAATGATTTCCTTAAAGAATGAAATATATACTTAATTTCGATTTAAGTATATTGAATATTTTCTAAGTGTTGAAAATAAATAAAATTTGTGAATTACTTATTAAATAAGTATGGAAATGTTTTCCAATATAAAGTGAATACTTTGAGAATTTATCTTTTTGAAGATAAATTGAAATGAATAATTAAAATCGTATATGCATGAATATTTTGAAATATAAATTCATTATGGAATTTATAAATGAAAAGAAGAATTTGTTTAAAAATAAATATTGATTTATTTTTTAAGTATTGAAAATAATATATCTTGTAAAGATATTTTGGAAAATTATTTGGAAACTGGTGATGTGTGCATATCCATTGATAGTTCAATAGCCGACTATCAATATTTCCCTTTGAATGGGTAATTGATGTGATTTGTTTGAATGTGAATGCCACACTTATTTTTGAATAAGCGCTCACTATTCGGGTTAACCGGGAAAAGACCATGGGGTCGTATAACCCATTCCGAATATGTGATACGTCGTTGTGAATTGCATTGAAGATCGGTGTTGAAGACCCGGTATTTGCGAGAGCGATAGGATGACCTGTCGATTGACTCTGCACCGAGTAGCTACGGTATAGAGTTCTCCATATGTGATGGTGAATCCGATCAGGATTGTGAATATCCGGATTTGCAAGGACTTCTTTGTAAGTGCCTTCGGTTTTGTTCGAGCCCGGAACAGACTTGTATGGATTGTATGTCTGACATTACAAATTGAGATATAAAGCCGATTTCTTTCAAATATATTTCTGTTGGTGGCGGAGAATTTATTCTTTTAGCTTAACACCCTTCTCTGAGACGTACGAGCTCAGAGGTTATATAGTTGAAGTTATCAGCGATATATTCCCAATTTGGTAATGTGACATGCTGAGTGTTGCTGTAAATGATCATTGTGTTGATTATTTGTGATAGGATCATTTATTTGATCGTCTATCCTGGTGATCATTTCTATGATCATTTATTGACCCAAAGCATGGCTTTTGTATAAAGTATGTTTTTGTGGACGTGACTTCGTCGAGCCTCACACCCCGTGAATGGTCAAAACAGGAAAGAAGCAGCAAGGTTATGAGGGGTAGCGCCCTTTAGGATGTGTGCATTTCATTCTGGAAAAGGGTGGTATCATGGTACGGAGCCCAGATACTTACTCATGTTGAAAACACTTTGTTATGATTGTGTGAATTGATTGCGAGCGCTCGGTGAAAGGTCCCAAAGGACTGGGGGATGGCATATTCGGTCAGTTGTTACTCAGTTAGGGGTAACCCGGCCTTGTGTTGGTAGAGATCCGGTTTGGTTCTCGGGGATGTCCATCCAGAGGCATTCTCATGTGGCAACGGGAAGTTCCTTGGCCTGATCATCCAAAGAAAATATACGAGACTTGTACGGTTTTAGTTGTAGAACCTGCCATCTAATATGGTAGTTATTAGTAGGCATAATATAATGGTACCTATGCTGGCTAAGATTTATATTCTACTTTCGAAATGAATTTTTCTCTACATATGCACTAATAATAATATCAAAATTGATTTGATTTTAATGCGTATCAAGCATCTTTAACTATCATAAGGAGAAATCTCCTCCAAGTCTGCGTTTGCATTGTGTGTGTGGCGGGAGGTCTTATGGTAGTCTCATTTTTAAAAGCATTTCGAATTGACTTTAAAAATATTCCTCTATTTTGATTTTAAAGATAAATAAACTGTTTTGAGTTCTCACACCAGTCACATGACTGACTTGGAGTTTATTGTTTTCCTTCCTAAACTCTGGGTGCCCACCAATTTCCACACGGGAAGTCAAGAGTTTAAGGTTTATCAGGATATTCTGGATATTCTGGAGTTGCTGGAGGCAAGCTGGATGGCATGGCGTATTACTAGTATATAGTATTTCTTTTTCCGCTGCACTGTTGTATGTTGTTGTACACTCTGATGATATGATATGATGTAATGAAATGAAATGTATGAAATGTAATAACTGATATAATTTTTTGTTTAAAGATTATTCATTTATCTATTATATGTTGTTCCGCTGCGATTGTGAGATTCAGATGTTGTTCAGTTGTTTTCTGTTCCGTTCTATTGTCTATTTTCTTTTCCCTCTATTTTCTGCCTTCTTATCTCTTCTTCTCTCTTTTTCTTTTCTTAAATTCTTTTTTAAAAACCCTAACTATTCGGTTTTTCGGCAACGAAAAATCGAAAACGTTACATTTGGTATCAGAGCTTATGGTTAAGCGATAACCATGGTTCTGTTGGGTATTACTCGTTAGAGATAGAGTCAGTAGTGCTCTAGATTGAGTTTGAGTGTAATAATAGCTATGAGAGCGTATTTGTTAGTGTATATAAAATTGTTTTATATTGTGATGGTTGGTTTATTGAGTGGCATATGAACTTTCGTCAGCGTGGTCCGCAAGACTATGCCGAAGGGGTTTCTAAACACTTGAATAGAACAATTCGACATAATATTGTTTTTAAAAATTGGGTAAATGAAATAATTTTACCTTGAGTATATTTTGTATATAAAGGAATAATTTTTCAGAATTATTAAAGTGAAAATAATTTGATTGTTTAGTTGTTTGAGTAATCTAAATAAAGGAAGAATTGTATAAGTAAAAAGAATTATAAGAATGGAATTATAATTAAAGTGATTTACAATTGTGAAATAAACTTATATATATGAGAAGTGAAGCTATATGAATATATTTATGAATATGAGTCGTAAATAAAAATGAATTTAAAGCTAAATGGAAAATTTACTTAGAATTGGAATCTGAATTGATTTATAAATGTGAACTTAAGTTATGAAATGAAATTCAACTTTGTAATTGAATTGAATAAATTGGTATGAAATAATGAATGTAAGTGTTAATTCATTAAAATCTAATGTTATTGGAAGTTGAATAATTGAATGCAACTCAATTTAATTAAACCAATTGATAAGTAAAGGAATTTGGTTGTAATTAATAAACATTGGTTGTTATTTGATTGATTAGTTGATTGTATATAATTCATTAAGTGTTAATGAAATTGAATTAGCAAAATTTGAAGCTAAAGGAATTGAATTCAAATTAGAAGTAAATAAATTTGAATAGAATTGAATTTGATTTGGAAGTGAACCAACTTGAATATGAATTAGTGAATATAAACTAATTGAAATTGAATGTTAGTAAGAACATCCACTGTTAATGAATCAAATGTGATTAAATTGAAAAATCAATTCACTGAATATTAATAAGAATATGAATGAATGTTTATTGGTTATGAATGCTAGTTGGTTGATGGTTGCATTTGTTGTTTGTTTCATTTTCTATGTTGACATGTATAGTTATTATGTTACTATATGTTGTATATTGAGATTATTTTCATATATGCATGTTCTCATGTTGTTTGTTGAGTGATTAGTAAGTGCGGATCGCGTTTGCTTCGCATTTGGAGCTCGCTTTCGCGCTATATTAGCCGTATATGCTTGCTAATAAAATATAAGGTACATATCTCGGATTACATACCGTACTTTTATACTTTTTCCCTTCGGGATGCCTCATTACTTGATGAGATGTATATTTGTGATATATATACTGTCATTTTTTTTTCGGATCGAGCCGCGCAAAGGAGACTATGGCGAATTTTTCCGAAAATTTAAGGCGTTAGAAAAAATTTGAGAAAATTGAAAATTTTTTGGAAAACTTTAACTTTGATTTGGAATTGAAAGTTAAACATAGTAGTTTGGTTTGAAAAGATAACTAAGTATGATTTGAAAACTTAGTAAAGTATTGTAAGAAATTTAATTATGGATTTTGGAAAGTTAATAAATTCTATAACCTTTCTTACTTGTTAATTTCGAGGACGAAATTCTTTTAAGGGGGGAAGATTGTAACGACCCAGAATTTTTATTAATTAAAATTTGAATATTTAATTAATTTTAAATATTAATAAGTGAAATTTATAAGTCAAATAAATTTAATTTGAATTATTGGATTTAATTGGATAATTTAAATCGATAATTTAATATGTTAAATTATAGAAATAATTGAAAATTGGGTTAAATATGATTGAAAATGATTTGTAAAATTTTATTTTATCATGTTGGAGTTAGAATGATATTTTAGAACTTTTAAAATCGAATTAAAAGTTAATTTGTGAAAATTGAATATTTTAATATTAAAATCGACTAGTGAAAATAGTCAATTTTTAAACAGTCTCAGAATTGAACGAAACCAGTTCCATTGGATCCGTAATAGTTAGTTATTATTGGATTTCAATTTTCGTGTCAATCGGAGCTATCGTTTGATCGTGGCAGCTCGAAACGCATCGAATTATTTTTAATTTTAATTTGGCGAGTTAAAATAGCCATTTTTCAAAAAGTCTCGGATTTCGACGAAACCAGTTTCATCGGATCCATAATGTGATATTATTGTAAGGTTTCAAATTTCAAGTCAATTGGATTTACCGTTTGTCCGATACAAATTAAAACGCCTAGAAATCGATTTAAATCGGTTTAATTTAAATTGAACGTTTATTGCCATAACTCGCACAGATGTCCGAATTAGCTTTCGAAACCTGTTCCATTGTGTCCGGAACGCAGGATAAACCCTAGAAACGCTGGTTATGGCGCGTAAATCGGAGTTCGGAATTTCCGAGATGAATAGTGTTCGAAAATTTCTTATAAATAGCCCAAAATTCTCAAAAATAAAAAAAAAATTATAAACCTAACCCTAATCTATATGCACAGCCGCCACTTATACAACCGAAGGCCGAAATGCTCAACGTTCTCCCCTCGATTTCTCGAAATCCATCAACTTTTAGACAAAACCCTCAACTACAAAGTGGTAGAGCACGACGAGAGCTTGAAGTTCAACGGTCATGATCAAATATGGAGCGACGTGGTGGCGTCTAGGGGGGGCCGACCATGGCCGGTTCGTGCACGCATTTCTATGTAGGGGGGGACCGAGTTGAGCAAGCTTGAGGCCGAGTAAGGACGTGGGTGAGGGCTTCGCAATGCAACTTCCTGATCGAGTTTTAATCGAGCGAGGAAGTGGTGATATTCAACCCTAGTTGCTTGTTGATGGGTTCATGTTAGCGGTCGTTGTCTGTAGGAGTCGCGTGAAGAAGAGAAGCAAACGCACGGCTAGGATGCAAGGGGGAGAGATCCAAGGGTGATGATGAGAGTAGGTTAAAAAATTATAAAGTTATGTTGTAAATATTATAAATAAAAATCGTGTAAACTTTGAAATTGCATATCTTTTTCATACAAGGTCGAAAACGCGCGAAACCAGTTGCGTTGGAATCGTATGGACGAGCACTACGCGATGAAATTGGATTGGAGTTGTTTGGAGTTAGTGAAAATTTCGTGTAAAATTAAACGTCCGTTTAATTTTATTCGAAATAAATCGCTAAAACAAAATTGAAATCAAGGTGAGAACTTCTCACTCAATCGAATCAGTTTTGATTTTATTTTAAATAGTTAGATTTAAAATATTTGAATGCATGTTTGAATGATGATTAATATCTATTGATTGTTAAAATAGACATTATACGCCGTTAGTAAGCGGATGTTATTTATTAAAAACATATATCGCGAATATTTCATAAACAGTGAAATTGGTATTATATATAATATCAATATATATATATTAGCATATGAATATATTAGAGTTATTAATTTCCCGCATTTTTTGTTTAGCGGATCAGACCCTATTGCGCTATCTATTAAGCGGATAATATTTTAAATCCCATATACCGCGATAATTTCGTACTGGAGCGAAATTGGTATTGTGCTAATGTTTTTGGATGCAGGAAAACAGGTTGGAGGGATCCAACTGGATTCCTCAACAGTATTTATTTGATTTCAGATATTTTGATATTTGATGAATTATCATATCGATATATGATATCGTTGTTGTCGTGATTGACTATTTGGTGTGTAGCATCATTGGACCAAATTTGGAATTTTAAAATGATTTTAAAAGTGATTTTTGAAAATATACTATATGTTTGGAATTTGATCTATTTTTAAATAAATAAACGTTATAATTTTCAAAGTTATAAAATTATGATTTTTGAGAAATATAGTTAAAAACTGATTTTTGAGAATATGATGCTAATGATTTTATAAAATAGTTTAATCGGGATTTTAGAATTTATTGTGAAAAGTTTAAATATAGGATTTATAAAATTTAATTATTTTATGAATCAAAATGGTGAAATAATAAAGGAGATTAAAGACGTTTTAAAGAATAATATAAATTGACTTATATTAAGAGATTTATAAATGGATATTTATAAATTGAAATATTGATATTATAAAACGAGTTTTTATAAGTGTTTGAATGAAGTGTAAATGAATTTCATAAATGAATGAAATTTATAGAATTATAAATGGTGAAGTTATAAATGAAATTTATAAATAGTAAGATTTATAAATTTTATGAAAATTATTAAAGAATATGTTTGGATGAATAATTGAATCTTATAAGTTATAAGATTTATAATTATGAAGTTCAAAGAAACGATTTTGTAAAATAATCGTTTTATAAGCATTTAACTTATAATATGAACCTTTAGTTTATAATTGAGTTATAAATTGAATAGGTTAATAAAAGGAATTTATAAACGTTGTTTTATAAATTCGCAAACGACTTATTTTGATAAGTAAATTGTTGAAACTTATTAATGGAGTTATATTCACGTTTTTGAACTGTGAATAATCCTTTAAAATAAAATGAATAGAAATGATGAAATTGATTAACGTAGTATGTTCACGTTTTTGAATAGTGAATAATATGTTAGAGAAATTGTTTTGAATGTGATATTTGAAATAGAATTAAAACGATCTAACGATGTTTTAAAATGTGTTGAGATTCGAAACCATAGATTTCAACATTCATTGCTGAAATAGACGTTTTCGAGAAATAGAAGGAAATGGTGGACTATAACACTGTTGTTATAGTAAATGATTTCCGAAAGGAAATGTTTTGTATAGTATTGAGATTTATATATTTATTTTAATTTCGAATCCCTATACTAGTGATTTTGGGTTGTCGTAACGATGTTTTACGCAACATTCGTTTTGGCCCAAATAAATATGTTTAAGAGAATGATTTCCTTAAAGAATGAAATATATACTTAATTTCGATTTAAGTATATTGAATATTTTCTAAGTGTTGAAAATAAATAAAATTTGTGAATTACTTATTAAATAAGTATGGAAATGTTTTCCAATATAAAGTGAATACTTTGAGAATTTATCTTTTTGAAGATAAATTGAAATGAATAATTAAAATCGTATATGCATGAATATTTTGAAATATAAATTCATTATGGAATTTATAAATGAAAAGAAGAATTTGTTTAAAAATAAATATTGATTTATTTTTGAAGTATTGAAAATAATATATCTTGTAAAGATATTTTGGAAAATTATTTGGAAACTGTGATGTGTGCATATCCATTGATAGTTCAATAGCCGACTATCAATATTTCCCTTTGAATGGGTAATTGATGTGATTTGTTTGAATGTGAATGCCACACTTATTTTTGAATAAGCGCTCACTATTCGGGTTAACCGGGAAAAGACCATGGGGTCGTATAACCCATTCCGAATATGTGATACGTCGTTGTGAATTGCATTGAAGATCGGTGTTGAAGACCCGGTATTTGCGAGAGCGATAGGATGACCTGTCGATTGACTCTGCACCGAGTAGCTACGGTATAGAGTTCTCCATATGTGATGGTGAATCCGATCAGGATTGTGAATATCCGGATTTGCAAGGACTTCTTTGTAAGTGCCTTCGGTTTTGTTCGAGCCCGGAACAGACTTGTATGGATTGTATGTCTGACATTACAAATTGAGATATAAAGCCGATTTCTTTCAAATATATTTCTGTTGGTGGCGGAGAATTTATTCTTTTAGCTTAACACCCTTCTCTGAGACGTACGAGCTCAGAGGTTATATAGTTGAAGTTATTAGCGATATATTCCCAATTTGGTAATGTGACATGCTGAGTGTTGCTGTAAATGATCATTGTGTTGATTATTTGTGATAGGATCATTTATTTGATCGTCTATCCTGGTGATCATTTCTATGATCATTTGTTGACCCAAAGCATGGCTTTTGTATAAAGTATGTTTTTGTGGACGTGACTTCGTCGAGCCTCACACCCCGTGAATGGTCAAAACAGGAAAGAAGCAGCAAGGTTATGAGGGGTAGCGCCCTTTAGGATGTGTGCATTTCATTCTGGAAAAGGGTGGTATCATGGTACGGAGCCCAGATACTTACTCATGTTGAAAACACTTTGTTATGATTGTGTGAATTGATTACGAGCGCTCGGTGAAAGGTCCCAAAGGACCGGGGGATGGCATATTCGGTCAGTTGTTACTCAGTTAGGGGTAACCCGGCCTTGTGTTGTTAGAGATCCGGGTTGGTTTTCGGGGATGTCCATCCAGAGGCATTCTCATGTGGCAATGGGAAGTTCCTTGGCCTGATCATTCGTTGGAAATCCAAAGAAACAATACGAGACTTGTACGGTTTTAGTTGTAGAACCTGCCATCTAATATGGTAGCTATTAGTAGGCATAATATAATGGTACCTATGCTGGCTAAGATTTATATTCTACTTTCGAAATGAATTTTTCTCTACACTATGCACTAATAATAATATCAAAATTGATTTGATTTTAATGCGTATCAAGCATCTTTAATTATCATAAGGAGAAATATCCTCCAAGTCTGCGTTTGTATTGTGTGTGTGGCGGGAGGTCTTATGGTAGTCTCATTTTTAAAAGCATTTCGAATTGACTTTAAAAATATTCCTCTATTTTGATTTTAAAGATAAATAAACTGTTTTGAGTTCTCACACCAGTCACATGACTGACTTGGAGTTTATTGTTTTCCTTCCTAAACTCTGGGTGCCCACCAATTTCCACACGGGCAGTCAAGAGTTTAAGGTTTATCAGGATATTCTGGATATTCTGGAGTTGCTGGAGGCAAGCTGGATGGCATGGCGTATTACTAGTATATAGTATTTCTTTTTCCGCTGCACTGTTGTATGTTGTTGAACACTCTGATGATATGATATGATGTAATGAAATGAAATGTATGAAATGTAATAACTGATATAATTCTTTGTTTAAAGATTATTCATTTATCTATTATATGTTGTTCCGCTGCGATTGTGAGATTCTGATGTTGTTCAGTTGTTTTCTGTTCCGTTCTATTGTCCATTTTCTTTTCCCTCTATTTTCTGCCTTCTTATCTCTTCTTCTCTCTTTTTCTTTTCTTAAATTCTTTTTTTAAAAACCCTAACTATTCGGTTTTTCGGCAACGAAAAATCGAAAACGTTACAATAATACCCCTTGGTTTTATGATAATTCACAAGATTGTTTAAAAGTCTATCCATATGTTCAAAAAATAGGCAATTTAAAATAAAATAGGCAATATGCTCAAACCATGTTACTTTAATTATTTAACTATCAATCAATATTCACAACATAACCCGATTCCTAATAATTTCCCAAATTAATTATTTATTTCCACAAATATCTTTATAAATATATATTCCACACTTCAACCATTTGATAACAAATTCCAAATTATTTTTCACCTTTACAACTTCCATTTCAAAATGGTTCATTTAAACCAATCAAGTAAATCCTTACCGATTTATTAAATTTACGTTCCAAATCCGTAATTTTATTTCCACGCTTCAAAATAAATCAATGTTTAAATTGTGAACATGTTGTAATGTGCCAATATGCAATTTTCAAATTATTCAAGCCCTTATGCACAAATATTGTATCTCTTCTTCCCCCTCGTTAGCCTTTATTCCATTATTTTGTCCTCGATTTTTCAATGAAGAGAACTTGGAGAAGATCCTAATAGGAAAAAGTGATAAGAGTGAGGATGAAGTTAAGGGCTCCTTTCCATGAGAGGGTACATCTTTATTTATAGTGGTTGGAAGAAGGTAGGTTTGCTTCCATTGGCGATGTGGGACTTTGATTGCTATTTTGGTGATGGCTTCGTCACGAATGCCTTTAAAGCTTTATGAAAGGAAACACACTAAATCCTCTTGAATTTGCTCTTACGAATGATTTTGATCCTTTATTCCTTACATCGACTTTGACATTCCCATGACATTGATGTTGTGTTGTATGAATAACATGTAATATTCATGAAATGTCACATTAATATCATGTCGTTGCTATTCAATATTCCCACTGAATAGGCAATATGTGATAAGCCTTTGTATACTGCTGGTATGCAACAACCTCCCCTTACTATTACATTAATGAAGTGCGACAACATGGATGACATTCAGTATCCTCCTTTAATGGAATGTGGTATTGATAATAAGCGGCATTGATAACTTGCGGCATTAGTTATTAGCGACATAGAATAAGAGGCGGCATCAATAAGAAGTGGTATCGGTAACGAGTGACATAGAATAAGAGGCGGCATCAATAAGAAGCGGCATTAGTGATGAGCGCCATGGAATCTATGAGGCATTGATTAAGTGCAGCATGATGTTATATGGCATGGAAGTAGTGCAATTCCACTATTAGTTATAGACCTTCGATATCAATTATTTCCTTACCTTAGCATCTGGAGCCTTGAACTTTGACACAAGTCCTTAGTTTTTGCATTGATTCTTTTGCTTTCCTCCCTTAGAAACTATGTGGATAACAACGAACTAAAGTGCAACTAGTCTATAATGTCAATACTCATCGTCTCTAATGAGGTGATAATTTTAAATATCACATATATAATGGATCTACCTAAGTCATCTAGATGGGAGGCTAACATCCCACAACACTGCTCTAGGAAATGCTAGTGACCGTAGCTCGTTTCCTACCGTCCCTAAGTTACTCCTACAATCTGACACTCATACCCATCGCATGTCATAAACACATTGCAAGATTACGCTATGCATTGACCATGACTCCTACTTTCCCTTGGTAGTAGATAATCGGCCCTTAAGTAACAATGGCTGTAATGAGAGAAAAAATTCTCATCCTACAAGCTGAATAAGGTGACTTCATGGATTCGAGGCACAACCCCACAATCAAGATTGTTAGGATTGATAACTGCCTATTTGGCAGGTCTAATTCAAATGCTCTCCATATTGGCATGATCCTTATGTCGTGGATTCACAACAAATACTCTCGACTGTATAAGTCCTAGTAAGAGTACTAACTAGTACTCTTGACTATAGGAGTTCGAATGAGAATGACAACAACTGCTCTTGACTCGATAAGTCCTATTGATGTGATAACCGATATTCTCGACTCGATGAGTCCTAATGAGAATGATAACTAATACTCCAGACTCGATGAGCCATAATAAGAACCATAAACAATACTCTCGACTCTAGGAGTCTCAATGAGAGTAATTGCTCTCGATTATACGAGTCTTGATGAGAGCATCTCAATATAACAAATCCTCGACTACTAGCTTATATAGTAGATAATAATACTCGATTAGTTAGTCCTTAGAGGATGCAGCAAAATACTCTCGATGAGATGAGTCCTAATGAGAGTAATAATAAGTACACTTGACTCCATAAGTCCTAGTAAGAGCTTACACCATAGTAAATCCTTGATTACTAACCCTAAGAGTAAAAATAAATATTACTCCACTAGTTAGTCCAAAGAGGATAAATTTGTAGATCCCAGAATATCTCCCGCATATAACCCTTCGAGAGTAATATAACTATCGACTACTAAGCTCTAAGGAGTCACCACTAGACGATATCACAAACCCCTAATCCATCTCTGAATTATAAGGGACATCAACTCACCAATAGTAATTGAACAAGTATTACTTAAGCGTCCCGTACCACTAGGCTTACTCTATAATTTACTAGAAGCTAGTAAACTACACTTATCAAATCAACAATTATTCTATAATATGGGCCAGTATAATATCCGAAAAAATATTACCAAGCATCCCATACCACCCGATACAATTAATCTGTTTATTTAACCTCTTCATTATATAGAACTAAAACACAATATCATCAAATAAACCAATTTCAAACCAACACATATACAAAAAAGGAATATATTTTAAAACCCTTAAAATAGATTTTTATAATCAAAAATCCACTTTTGAAATTTCCATTTAATTCTTTTTATCAAATTCACTTTATAAAAGAAATTCCCTTTCAAAAAATATTATTAAAATACTCATTTATACTTACAAAAATTTCAATCATTCCTATACTACTAAAAATTCTCTATTTTCGTTTTTAAAAGAACTTAATCCGAAGTAATTTCAAATTATATCATTTTATTTTCTAACCACTTTTATTTATTTGTAAATTTACTTCAATCGAATTTTAAAACTTCATAAATAATTTTTCGAAACTTTAAAAAATGTTTTAAAACTAGAAAGTCAGTTGAACATTCAAAATACAAATTATGAATTGAAATTCTCTAGAATCATAACCAATCATATAAATAATTTTATCGCACGGTCGAGTCAAATTCCATCGAATTCCGACCATCCAAACAATGCACATAACATATAATAAACTGCACAAATCAAAATGCAATCGGATGACATCTCCTTTGCAATTTGTCAATCCAGCATACATAAAATCTTAGCATCAAATCCAAATTCCTATCCATTATCACACAATCAATCAAATATCCCAAACAAACATCTCAATTAAACAATTCAATCAATAATCGGGATAACTATATGTCAAGCCATAGGAAATAAATATAGTTGTCAGTTTAAAAACTCACCGGAATTATGCTTGAACTTTCCAAACAACAATTACCCTTAGCCAAGAACAAACGCTGCCAAGTAGTCATTGTCGTCGGTAGTCATCAGTCACCATGATCGATACTTATATTCTTGCTCCTCCTCCTTTAGTCCAGTTCCCATCATAGTCTTGTTTATACCACTACAAGCACCCACATCAGGAACCCTTGCACCAGCAACCATTGTCCTCCTCCATAACCAGCTAACCACATAGTGGCTTCCTCCATATTGTGGCATCAAATGTCACTGCCAAGCTCCGAGCATGAACATGCCTTACTTTTTCGAAGTTGCAAGCCATTAAGATTTGAGCCTTACCATCGATATCATTATGTGACTCATGCAAGAATTTTTTTATCATGTGACTTTCTATTTGAGAATTAGGGAAAATTTGGTTACAACAAACTAATGATAGCGGAATTGGGCTTGAATGAGAGATGGGGAAGATTTTCTAGAAAATGAGAGAGGATGATGGGTTTAAACAGGCTTGGGACTAAATTTGGGCTCTGGTTAAAATCAATAAATTCTCATTTCCTTTTATTTTACACAATTTGTAACATTCCCGGATTTTAGCCAAGTTTAATTCGATGGTTAATTTAATTTTTAAAAATTAAATTATGAATTAAATTGATTTTTTCCAAAATAAAATAAAATATTAGTTGTTTATATATATGTATGATTTTTAATTGAAATTTGAATTTGAAAACTCAAAAATAAATATATTGGAAATAAATTGGATTTAAAATTTTATTTTTAAGTTAATAAGAATTTGTTTCTAATTTTATTAAATACGCATTATAATTTGAAAATGATATGTTGAATTTAATATAATAAATATTTCAAAGGCTAAGTAAGAATAAAATTCTAATATATTTATTCATGTGTAATTAAATTTTAAAACCATTTTGCTTCAAAGGGTTATATAAATGATTGATAAAGAAATGTATTTATTCAAATAGGAAAGATGATAAAGTTTTAGAATATACATATCGTTGGTAAATAAAAGTAGCATAAAGGGTTAAAACAAAAATTTTAAATTAATTAAGATAAAGGATTTAAACACAATTTTTTTTTTTTTTTTTGGCAAAGCCAGCCGGTTTTATAGTGGACCGTCCACTTTTATTACGCACGTAATAAAAATTTGAAGTACAGGAGCAAGGTAAAAGCACCTTAACTACTAAAAGGAGAAACAGAAAATACAGCACAGGTACGTGACGGCTATGTCACAGTAACAAAAAGTAACATGATAAAACTAACACACCACCAAGGTGGGAGAATCCCTATGAACCAAAATCACCAAAGAAGATCACAAAGGGACAGACCCAGAAAGGCCAACAAAAGGGCGAAACCGCAGTGCAAGACAAGGGTCATAAACCGCATCATCAGAACAGTAGATAAACGATCTATCCCAGGATGGATCAGCAAGCAAGTCCGCATTAGAAGCCGCATCCAACCCGTCCGTATCAAGAACAATAGAATCTCCAGATTGTTTGTAGCGAAGGCATCTAAGGTCCAGCTGATCATCAGATACAAACCGGAAGAAAGATTCATTTTCCGGGTTATACCTCATATCAGAATTGGGATCAATCCAACATCCTTCGGCCTCATCCCAAGCAACAGGAGGTAGGAGCGAGGGAGGGCAAGTAGCATCAAGAGGGATGACAGGAGCAGCACCAGGAACCACAGAACCAGGCGGAGAACCAGGCAAATCAAGGGGCAATGATGGGACAGGCAGATCAGGCAACGGAGCCTGAGGAGCAGGAGGGACAGAAACTTTGGGGACCCAGATCCTTGGACGGGGGCGCGGCAAAGGTAACTTAGGAGCAGCCGCAGAAGTTTCAGAATGAAGGCAATCACGAGCTAGGTGTCCAAAGGAGTGACAGTAGGTACAAATATCCGGTACCCAGCCATAGCGAACCCTAACTTCCACAATATGGCCAACAGCAAGCTGTACATGAATAGAAGTAGGGAGAGGCTTAGAAGGGGAAATCTCAATTAGTGCCTTCGCATACATTAACTTGTCACGGTCCACCGTGTTAGAGTCAAAACATTTTAGCTTACCAACATTACAAGCTAACCAATTCAGACCAATAAGAGGCTGAAGAACTGAGGGAATCTGAGAAAAATATACCCAAACAGGGATGGAATATACTTGCTCACGAGCACACGCCACAGTAGGAGACCAGGGGGTAACAATAAAAGGCCGACCATCAACAATGCAAGGCTCAGCATCTAATACACGCAGACGATCTTCAGAAGAGCAAAATTTTAAGAAGTACATCGTATCAATCAGTTTCACATCCAAATTACCACGTATCTTCCAAGCCCTGCGAAGAACTGAAGCTGCATTTGAAAGACGGTGATGAGGGTCAAGAAAGAAACCAACCAAATAGTCTGACCACAAATCCACACCGGCTTGCAAAACACAAGGGGGAGGAATCATCACTCCATTTTCCTCAACCATTTCAAATTCAATCGGGATGTAGGCACCCGCATTACGGGGCAAGGATGAGAAAAGAGAAGACCACGATTTAGAGTTCTGCTTCGTAACATCAGGAACACGGCCATCTACAAATCTGGGGGCAGTGGGTAAATTAGCAACAGGGTTATCAATATTGACAGTAGGCTCAGATTTCTTTGGGGAAATAACACAAACACTTTGAGTGCCTAAAACAGAAGAAGAAAAAACAGCAGAACTACTCCCCTGCGCTAGGCCAGACACACCAACATCCTTACTGGAATCGTGATCATTCAACAAGGATTTCTTACCCACAACACAACTCATCTGTTTCAGGAAGCTCGGGTCCTGCACACACACATTAGGGCGTGGCACGGCAGCTGGGTCAGCACCCAATGACACAATCTCATCCAAAGCACGAGGGCGAATAGGAGACGATAGCAGAGGAGGAAATTCAGATGAAGTGAAAAGAGCAGGAGGTCGAATTGACATAAGGTTCAACGGCTTGAAAAAACGGCCACTCCGAGTTGAAGAAGGAGGAGATGGAGGATCGGGCATAAGGGGAGGAGGCTAGAAAGGGTACGGCAGAGGCGGGGGGGAGGGGGAGGGGGGAAGATGAAGAAAGCCGGAGCGAAAAACCGAAGCCAAGAGGGCGTGAAATTAATCGCCTGTAGCCATGAAATCGCCTGTAGCCATGAAGTGTGTTTTTTCAGCTGGGATTTAAACACAATTTTAATTACATATAACAATTGTAAAGAAATAGACACAAATTTCTACAGGTGTTAAATTATGGTAACAAGTGGCATTAATTTTGTTCGAAATAAATTAAAATTTTATATATTGAAGATTAAAAACTAAACTACATTCATTTTCTCATATCTTTAACACCAGATCTGAAATAAGAAAAAAAAATCATCTAAATATCAAAAAAAAGTTCAAAAGAAAGATCACCTCAGGAATCAAACAATACAAACTGGAAACAAAAACTACAGATCAGATTCAAACCAGGGAAATAGAATTCAAAAACAAAAGCAACTTCAAACCTGGAAAATATCAAAACAAAGTCTAAGGCAACTCAAAACAAGCTAAAACCCAAATGCAATTCAAAACTCAGGTTGCAAATGCAAATCAAAAGCCTGGAAATTAAGCCTGTAATCAAATAAAGATCAAGCAACAAAATTCAGCATTATAAAAATCTGGCCTCTGTTCTTCATACAGGTAAGCAAACTTGACCCTGTTATACTTTTTTGTGTTGGATCTGTATTTGAAATATTTGTCTGCGTGATTATGTGAGTATTTCTACATATTTATGTATATGTAAACATAAGAATACTGGAATGCATGTCTGAGTGTATACACAGATATATCTCTGTTAACAATAGGTTAACAAACTTTCAGAAAGAAAGAAAAAAATTCATATCTTCTTGCATAATCAAATTTAGGTTGTGATCATAAAAGAGAAAAGGATTGTATGAATGTAATATAAATTTTGAAAATAATATCAGGTATATTTGTTGAATAATTATTTCTAAAGGGAAAAATTATAGTAGGTTTACTTAAAATCGAAAAAAATCAAGTGGTAAGATTTTGAGTTCGAATTATATAAACCGACTTGTAATAAACAATGATGATCTTTGATGCTAAGATTACGATTTTTAAGATTGAGAATGATTTGAAATTACGAATTGATCGATTTATGCTTTTTCATCAATCTACGATGATCAATGACGAATGGTTTGTCGTGCTTTGTTCTGGAGATGGCTTAAGCGTAGCTGGATACAGGAAAAATGGTCGTAGAAGTTAAAGTGTGTCGTGGCGGCGGGTGGATGTCGAACTAGGGTTCGATTTGCTTTTAGGGTTGGTTGAGTTTCTGTGATCATCGTAGGGTCGATGGTGAATACAAGGGGATCAGACCTGGGGGAACAAGAAGAGGAGGTTCTGATGAACTCTTGGACGCAGCGGCGTGGTTGCAGACTGTCGGAGAAGGTCTGGAGTGGTGTTTATTCGTTGATCGGTGGTTTCCAGTGGGTACGTGGATAGCAGTTTTTTGACTCTCATTTGAATTCACCGAACTGGGTGGTGAGTATGGACGAGTCGATCATCGTCGACATGGGGAAGATGGTAGCATCGATCGCCGAGGCTCCAATGCCTCGTGCACATGCATGCGGTCATGAATGTATCTGGGTGTTTAAAGTGTTAGGGAAGAAGACGCATTCTCGGGTTCATGCTGGAGTTGTTCATGTGAGTGGCTCGAAGAAAATGGTACACGAGTTTGTTTGAAACAGGATTTTAAAGATTTAATCAAAACAAGTTTTGAGAAAAAATACAAGGCGGCTCGGGAAAATTATGTAGTGGGCTCGAAGTGGAGCTCGGCTAAGTTAGTATTTGGCTCGGGTCATTGATGTTGCAGCAGAATTTTTGAATTTTTAAGTAAATATTTAACAAGGTTTAAACAATATAAATGTTTAAACAAGTTTTTAATAAACATAGGAGGGTGAACGAAGTTTAAAAAGTAATGGTCAACATAATTAAGTTTTCAAAATATTTTTTTTTAGAAAGTTAAAATGAAAATTTTGCTTTCAAATGATTTGTTTCTTTAAAAGTAATATATTATGTAATTGATTTTTAAATGTTTTCAAATGGATTTTAATAATTATTTATTTAAAGTAGGTGATTAAATTTATCAATATAATTAAAGGTTAATTTTTTTTAATCAAGGTGGTTGACGCAGCGGATAAAATCAAAATAAACTTCAATCGGTGAAAGTAGAATTCGATGTAATGAAGATACCGAAATGCCCAAATTCGTTGATCCGAAGATACCGAATTCTAGCTATCTCAAAGACGTTGATAGCGCACTATACCGTATTCAAAGATCTACGATTCTTCGTACGTTGATCTAGCGCACTAGATACCGTGAATCGGCTTCAAAAAACGTGGATTCGAGCGCACTCGAATGACGTAAGTGGAGATAGGAGATTACACGCAACTACCAATTGGAGAAGAAAGCACAAAGCAATCAACAAGAAATTTTTATTCAAAAAATATCCACCTCCAAAAATGTACAACACACTCCCTATTTTTTTTTTTTCACAACTGTCCCTTACGTTGTATACGACTTACGACCCATCTTAAGTCGGCACCGACTTAACACAAGCGACTCAACTCCTTTACAACAGAACACAATGCAAACGACTGAGGCAAGGTCGTTACCGACCTAACATACCACAACATTCACGACTCACAGCAACTACATCACACAACGACTCACCCGACTCAACTACATACCGACTTAAGAAAACCCACGACATACGACTTAACAGAACACACACTTAACCCGTATACGACTTATCTTCCAAGCGACTCAACTCCCAGCGCCTTAACTCCTTCGAGTGACTTGAGGCTTCATTAAGTCGTGGCGCATTTTCACTTGGCTCCTTAGGTCGCGGCCGACCCAAAACATGCTCCGGGTTATTTAACTCGTTGTTAACTCGTGGCCGACTTAAATCCGAGGCTTCCTCCACACGACTTAAGGTGTTGTTAACCCTTGATGCTCCTCCTGTAGCGTTAGACCATACACGACTTAAAAGCCCCGAACGACTTAAAACCATGCTAGGTCGGAAATGACTTAGGACTTCTTCATTAACTCGTACGCCTTCCCCCCGTGACTCCTTAGGTCGGAAATGACTTATAGGTTCCATCTTAAGTCGTGAACGACTCATGCTAATGGCTTGCAATTGTTCGACCTTGGTCTGAGCTGCATCATCCTCCCTCGGTTGAGAAAAATTCGCCCTCGAATTTGTAAGCTCTTCCCCATCAGCTTGTTCATCTCAATAATATGGCACAATATGCTTAACATTGAACACGTCAGAAGTGTATACGTCTTCCGGTAGCTTCAACTTATAAGCATTGTCATTAATTCGTTTCACAACTTCTACTGGACCAATTTTTATGGCTTTCAACTTGTTATAAGCGCCTACTGGAAAGCGATCCTTCGTTAACACAGCATACACCAAATCTCCTTCGTTAAATTCAACATTTCGTCGCTTGAAGTCTGCAAATTTCTTATATTTCTCATTTGACTTTTCCAATCGTTCCTGAACGATCTTATGACATTCAGTTAACTCATCAACAAAATCAACAGCTCGTTTAACTGTCCCCTTCGCTTGTGGTACTACTGCCAAATCCAACGGTCCCCTTGGCAAACTTGAATATATAATCTGAAATGGACTGAATCCTGTACTACGATTCACTGCATGATTATGTGCAAATTCTGCCTGGCATAACTTCATGTCCCAACTTCTCAGATTATCTTTCACCAAACATCGTAACAAATTTCCCAATGATCTGTTAACAACTTCGGCCTGTCCATCTGTTTGTGGATGATAGGCGCTACTAAAGTTCAACTTCGTTCCCACCATCTTCCACAAACTCAACCAAAAATGGCTTAAAAATCTAGTATCCCGATCAGAAACAATAGATTCTGGTAAACCATGCAATCGATACACCTCCTTAAAGGATAATTGTGCCACTCGAACTGCATCCGCTGTCTTCTTGAAGGCAATAAAATGTGCCATCTTCGAAAATCTGTCCACCACAACAAATATAGAATCATTTCCACTTTGAGTTCTAGGCAAACCCAAAATAAAATCCATGCTGATATCAACCCATGGTTTAGACGGTACAGGTAACGGCATATACAATCTTGCATTTGTCGCTGTTCCCTTCGAAATCTGACAAATGTGACATCTCTCCACAAACCTTTCAACCTCTCTCCTCATTGACGGCCAAAAGTAAGATTGAGAAATCAATTGTAATGTACGATCACGGCCCACATGTCCTTCTTCGTGTAATTCTCTGATAATTTTCATTCTCAAACTGCTTTCAGGAATACATAACCGATTCCCCTTGAATAAGAAACCATCAACTAACATAAATTCATCAGTACTCCCATCCTTAACTTTCTCAACAAACTTTGCAAAGTAAGGATCCTCCTCAAACAATTCTGGCAATAATTCAAATCCCGTCACTTCAACCTTCAATGTTGTCAACAAATGACTCCTCCTACTCAAAGCATCAGCCACACGATTCGTTACCCTAGACTTGTGCTTAACAACAAAGGTAAACTATTTCAAATAAGCAATCCACGTTGCATGTCTCGCAGAAATCTTGTCCTGTCCTTGCAAATGCTTCAATGCTTCATGATCAGTGTAAAGAACAAACTCTTTCTGAAATAGATAATGTCTCCAGTGTTTAACAGCTTGCACAACAGCGTAAAACTCAACATCGTAAGTACTGTATCTCATCTTTGCCCCTGACAATTTGTCACTGAAATATGCAACTGGCTTGCCACTCTGACTCAACACTCCTCCAATCCCAACCTTTGATGCATCAGTGTGTAGCTCAAACAACAACTGAAAATCTGGTAATACAAGAATTGGTGCTGTCGTCAAAAGTTCTTTGATTCGTTCAAAGGCAACTCCCGCTTCCTTCGACCAAGCAAACTGCTTCCCTCTCATACAATCAGTAACCAGTGCCATCACGCTACTGAAGTGAGGAATAAACCTTCGGTAGAATGATGCCAATCCATGAAAACTTCGAACTTCAGTGATAGTTCTCGGTTGTGGCCAATTTCTAATAGCTTCAACTTTACTCTGGTCCACCTGGATTCCCTTCTCAGATACAACATAACCCAAAAATAATACACTTCTCGTCATGAACACACATTTCTTCGTAGCTGCATAAAATTGTTCCTCACGAAGAATAATTAACACCTTTCTCAAATGCTCTACATGCTCTTTTGTGCTTGCACTATAAATCAGAATATCATCAAAGTAAACTACAACAAACTTTCCAATGTACGGTCTGAAAATTTGATTCATCACCCACATAAATGTACTTGGTGCATTTGATAGACCAAACGGGATAACCAACCATTCATATAAACCTTCCCTCGTTTTGACCGCGATCTTCCATTCGTCTCCCGGTCTAATTCGAATCTGATGATAACCACTCTTCAAATCAATCTTCGAAAAGATAGTAGCCCCACTCAACTGATCCAGCAAGTCATCCAACCTCGGCATAGGAAATCTGTAACGAACAATAATCTTGTTCAAAGCTCTACTATCGGTACACATTCTCCATGTTCCATCCTTCTTCGGCACCAACAAAGCTGGTACTGCACAAGGACTCAAGCTTTCCTGAACACGTCCCTGCTCTAACAATTCTTCCACTTGCCTTCGCAACTCCTCATGTTCCTTCGGACTCATTCGGTAATGTGGTCGATGTGGTAATACTGCTCCCGGAACAAGATCGGTTTGATGTTGGATGTCTCTCAGTGGCGGTAACTCCTTAGGCAACTCCTCTAGAAATACGTCTTCAAATTCTTTCAAAACGGGCTTCGCTTCTTCAGGGACTTCAATAACTTCATTACACTCTCGCCCAATCAACAAATAGACTTCAGGTTCCTCTTCAACTTCTTTAACAAACTCCTTCAAAGATAATAAAGTTTTCAGTTCTTCGATCTCCTCTAGCTTGCTTTCCTTCTGTTGCTGCTTCTTGGGAACTAAAGTGATTTTAGTACCTTCGAACATAAAACTATAGCTATTAGCACGACCATCATGTTGCACTGCTCTATCAAACTGCCATGGTCTGCCCAACAACAGATGACACACATCCATGTCTACAACGTCACACCAAATTTCGTCTTTGTACTTCTTCCCAATAGAATAATTAACACAAGCCCTTCGACACACCTTCACTTCACCACCCTTCCTTAACCATGCTAACTTGTACGGTTTAGGATGCTTCTCAGTTTTCAAGTTCAACTTCTTTACTACTTCTATAGAGATAATATTGTCACAGCTTCCAGCATCAATAACGAACTTGCAAACTTTTCCCAAAATAGTGCATGTCGACTGAAAAATATTGCTTCTCAACCAACTAGAATCCTCTTCTTGTTTTGGTGTAAGACATGACCTTCTCATCATAAGATTACAACCTTCATCTCCAGACAATTTTTCTTCCTCCTCAACATAAGGTGTATTTGAGCATTCTGCCTCCTCACCATCATCCTCAATCTCAGCAACCATTGCTCTCTTCTTCAGCTTCGGACATTCATTGCTTTTGTGACCCAACTCCTGACAATTATAACATTTGAAACCACTGCTAACCTTCGCCTTCTCAGCCTCCTTCACCACTGGTTTTGTAACAGGTTTAGGAACATTAGAACTTCCACTAACACCCTTCGCTTGATTATTGGAATTAGTAAACACACCACCTCCACGCCTTCCTTTCATCTCCCAAGCCAACGCTTTCTGATGTGCTTCTGCAACAGATCTCGGATCGAACATATTAACCATATCCTGGATCTGCATTCGCAACCCTCCAACAAATCTAGCAGTTAGCTGTTCTTCCGTCTCCATAATATCATTTCTGGCAATGAGTTGGTAAAATTCATCAGCGTAATCACTAACAGACTTCGTCCCTTGCCTCAGATTCTTCAACCTCTGGTACATGAGTGATTGATAGTTGTAAGGTAAAAATGTAGCTCTCATCAACTTCTTCATCTTCTCCCAAGATTCTATCTTTGACTTTCCCATTCTTTCCCTTATAAGTTTAGTTTGTTGCCACCATGCCAAAGCTCTCCCCCTCAACCTAGTAGCAACCAACTTCACTCTTCTATGCTCAGGAACCTCCTTGAAATTAAAGATCTCTTCAACATTTGACAACCAATCAAGAAATTCTTCAGCTACCATCCCACCCTTGAACTCTGGAATTTCCATCTTCATACCCGATTCCCATCGACGATCATCTTCAACATCCCGATAAGAATTTCGAACTGGGTCTCGATCTCGATAATGAATACTTGCTCTATCACCCTCTTCATTAAAATCAAATGTACGTCTATATCGATCTCGACCATTATCATCCCTTCGTTCATGCATGCTTCTTCGACTATGTCTCTCTTCACCTCTATACGCCTCATTGTCAAATTCACATTGACTTCTCCTCTCTTCATGTCCATAGTCATGATGATCTCTCCTGGATGAAATTGATGTTTCTCTTCTATCTCTAAAAGAATGCGGTGATACCCTCCTCGCTTCCGTAACCGATGGCGAAACTCGGTTTCCTCCATGGTTCGAGTTTGGTGATCTCCTCCTTTGAGTTTGATTCAAATCATTCATCAACTTCTCTAACTTTCCAATGCCTTCATCAAATTTCTCATTAATACGTTGTTCCATAAGCTCGGCTTCTTCCCTTCTATACAAAGCTTCAACGTTTTGATGACGATTAGCTCTCCTAGGTGGCATGATTGAAAATCTTCACAAACTCTTCAAAACTTCTCAAATATTTCAACAGATCTTCAAAAATCTCCAACACAAGACAAACAACACACGGCTTAACACCACTAGCTCGCACAAACTCCTTTTCTCGGCTTGCTTTTCACGGTTCAATTCCTTAACTCGGCAACAAGTTAACTCGGCCTCAATAATTCACGGCTTAACTTGGCTCGGCTCAAGGTTTCCAAGCAACTTAAAATTCAAACACTTCTCCAACTCTAGATCCACAATGAAATGGATCAAAACCTTCAAACTCGTTGCAACTTCAAGATGAACACGATGAACTCCAACTTCAAACTTCAAAAATTGGCTCCAAGTCTCGGCTTAGCTATGATTGGCTAAGTCTAGCTCTGATACCAAAAACTGATGCAGCGGATAAAATCAAAATAAACTTCAATCGGTGAAAGTAGAAATCGATGTAATGAAGATACCGAAATGCCCAAATTCGTTGATCCGAAGATACCGAATTCTAACTATCTCAAACACGTTGATACCGCACTATACCGTGTTCAAAGATCTACGATTCTTTGTACGTTGATCTAGCGCACTAGATACCGTGAATCGGCTTCAACAAACGTGGATTCGAGCGCACTCGAATGACGTAAGTGGAGATAGGAGATTACACTCAACTACCAATTGGAGAAGAAAGCACAAAGAAATCAACAAGAAATTTTTATTCAAAAAAAATCCACCTCCAAAAATGTACAACACACTCCCTATTTATTGTTTTTTTTCACAACTGTCCCTTAAGTCGTATACGACTTACGACCCATCTTAAGTCGGCACCGACTTAACACAAGCGACTCAACTCCTTTACAACAGAACACAATGCAAACGACTTAGGCAAGGTCGTTACCGACCTAACATACCACAACATTCACGACTCACAGCAACTACATCACACAGCGACTCACCCGACTCAACTACATACCGACTTACGAAAACCCACAACATACGACTTAACAGAATACACACTTAACCCGTATACGACTTATCTTCCAAGCGACTCAACTCCCAGCGCCTTAACTCCTCCGAGTGACTTGAGGCTTCTTTAAGTCGTGGCGCATTTTCACTTGGCTCCTTAGGTTGCGGCCGACCCAAAACATGCTCCGGGTTATTTAACTCGTTGTTAACTCGTGGCCGACTTAAATCCGAGGCTTCCTCCACACGACATAAGGTGTTGTTAACCCTTGATGCTCCTCCTGTAGCGTTAGACCGTACACGACTTAAAAGCCCCGAACGACTTAAACCCATGCTAGGTCGGAAATGACTTAGGACTTCTTTATTAACTCGTACGCCTTTCCCCCGTGACTCCTTAGGTCGGAAATGACTTATAGGTTCCATCTTAAGTCGTGAACGACTCATGCTAATGGCTTGCAATTGTTCGACCTTGGTCTGAGCTGCATCAGTGGTTAATTTAATTATGTGATTAATTAAGAGTTAATTAATTAAGGAAAGTGATTAAGAATGAATTGATTTATGAAGATGATTAAAGGATATTATTTTAAAGGACAATTACTTAATCAAAGATTGATAAAGGTTAATTTTTTTACAATAGATAATTAATTGATTAGAAGATTAATTAATACAAGTAATTAGAGGTAATTAATTACTTAATAATGATTACTTAGTTAAAAATAATTAATTATTGGTTAAAGTTAATTAACTGATTAGGGATAGTCTCCTATTGTAATTAATTAGGATTAATTAGCTAAATGGTAATTAATTAAGGGTTAATTAATTTTGTAACGACCAGGAATTTTGGGCCGCTAGATTTGAACATTTAATTTATTTTAAATGTTGAATATGTATTATAATTTGATTTTGAAATAAAAAGATTTTGATCAAATTAATAAATTAGTTAAACTTCAAATATGGCAGTTTAATTGGAATAGAATAATAATAATTTAAATATTTGGGATTGGGATAATTGGTGAATTTGGGTGTAAATAAATATAAAAATAGATTCTAAAATTTATTTTATGTTTGTTTGGATTTGAATTATAATATTGGACTGTTGGATGGAATAAAAAGGTCGATAGGTTGAATTTGGAATTTTATATTAATTTAATAATGGAATTTAATAATATATTAATGCAAATAATCAGATTTTGGTTCGAACAGAATCATAATGGTTTCTAATGTGAATATAAATTTAATACGAGTTATAATAGAGTTAATAAAATTTTAAAACTAAAATTTTAAGTGATTTCGACGATTTTGAAAATCGCTCGAAATAATCGATGAGTTAAAATAGCCTTCCAGGGCACTGTCTCGGAATTCGACGAAACCAGTTCCATTGGATCTGTAATACTAAGTTATTATCGGATTTCATTTTCCGTAGCAATTGGAGTTGTCGTTTGATCCTGGCAGCTCAAAACGCATAGAAACTATTTTAAACGTTTTAATTTAAAATTTATCGTTTATTTTCGTAACACGCACATATGATCGAATAGCCTCCGAAACACGTTCCATTGTGTTCGAGATGTGGGTAAAACCTTAGAAAAACCTGTCTGTATGCGTTGTTTGGAGTTCGTTTGTAAAAATCTTGTTAAAGTGAAAATAATATTAAAATAATATTAATTAACGTTTATATAATCACGTTTTAGAGAAATCCTAGCTCTCTCAACACAGTTGCCCCCTCTATACGTTTAATGACCGAAAACGAATGAATTTTCTCCCTCGGTATGTAACAAATCGATTTTGTCGGGATCCGAAGGTCGGCATTCTTACGTCCACTGTATCAAATGCCGCATAATCGAATGCCGGAAAACCGAATGGTTAGAGTTAAAAAGAAGAGGTAAAAGAAAAGGATAGAAGAAATAAGGAAACGGGACAGAAACAATATCAGAATCTCATAGTCGCAGCGGAACAACATATAATAGATAAATGAATAATCTTTGAAACAAAGAACTATATTAGTTATTACATTACATCACATCAGACTATATAACAACAATATACAACATAAAAAAACAATGGAAAATTATACAAACATGTCCTTAAAAGTGAATACACAACGGAAAAGATAATATCATATACAAGTAATATGCCTCGTCATCCAGCTCGCCACTGAGCTCCAAAGCACTTCTGAATCCAGAATGACCTGATAACCTGACTCTAGACTGCCCGTGTGGAAAATTATGGGCACCCAGAGTTTAGGAAGAGAACAATAAACTCAAGGTCACTCATGGGACTGGTGTGAGAACTCAAAACAGTTATTTATCTTTTAAAACAATAACAATAAAGGAAGTGGAAAAATATCCACAATGCTTTTGGAAAATGAAACTGTCATAAGGCCTCCCCGCACACACATAATGCAAACGCAGAATTGGAGGAGATTTCTCCTTATGATAATCAAAGATGCTTACTATGCAAAACAAATCAGTTTTGATATTATTATTAGTGCATAGTGATGAAAGCATTTCGAAAATAGAATATAAATCTTAGCCAGCATAGGTACCATTATAGTATGCCTACTATAGCTACCATATTAAATGGAAGGTTCTACAACTAAAACTGTACAAGGCTCGTATTGTTTCTTTGGATTTTCCAACAAATGGTCAGGCTAAGGAACTTCCTACTGCCACATGGGATCGCCTCTGGTGGGACGTCTCGAGAACCTAACCGGATCTCTGCCAACACAAGGCCGGGTTACCTTTGTAACTAGGTGACTACTACTCGAGTATGCCACTCCCAGGTCCTTTGGGACCTTTATCCGAGGGCCCTCTATCACCAAGCAACAACCACAGAGAAAAATGAGATTGGAGCAACCACATAGGTTAAGCATCGGGGCTCCATACCCGACACCACCCTTTTCCAGAAGGAAATGACATACACTAAAGGGCGCGACCCTCATAACTTTGCCGCATATTCCTGTTTCTACCATTACCGGGGTGTGAGGTCTGACGAAGTCTTGTCCACAAAGCTACGCTTTTTCGCAAAGCCACGCTTTTTCGCAAAGCCACGCTTTGATTTGTTGATGAATAGACATCACACAGCGACACTCAGCATACCACATTACCAAATTAGGAGTATATCGCTGATAACCTCCAACTACAAAACCTCTGAGCTCGTACGTTTCAGAGAAGGGTGTTAAGCTAAGAGAATAAATTCTCCGCCACCAACAGAGATGTATTTGAAAGAAATCTGTTTTATATCTCAAAATGTAATGTCAGACACGTAACCTTACAAGTCCGGTCCGGGTTCGAACAGAACCGAAGGCACTTCCAAAGAAGCCCTTGCAATCTGGATATTCACAATCTCGATTGAATTTCCCATCACAAAGGAAATCTCTATACCGTAGCAAACGGTGCAGAGACAATCGATAGGTCATCCTATCGTTTTCACCAGTACACAGTCTTCACCACCGGTCTCCAATGCTATCCATTACGTCGTATCCCTATTCAGATGGGTAGTCCGAATAACGAGCGCAATAATTTAAAAATAAGTGTAGCATTCAATTTCAAAAAATTCACAACAAATACATATTTAAGTGTCAATATTCATAGTCGGTTATTTAACTATCAATCAATATTCACAACATCACCCGATTTCAAATAATTTCCCAAATTATTTATTTTCATAAATATCTTTAGAAGATATAATTTCCACACTTCAACCATTTGAAAATAGATTTTAAATCACTTTTCACCTTTACAACTTCCATTTCAAAATGGTTCATTTAAACCAACTAAATAAATCCTTACCGATTTACTTTAAATTTACGTTCCAAATCCGTAAATTTATTCCCACACTTTTAAAAAAAAATCAATGTTTATTTTTAAAACAAATTTCGCTTATAAATTTCCACTGTGAATTTACATTTCCAAATATTCACTTTTTATACGATTTTTCAAATCGATTTCAATTATTCACTTTCAATTTATCCTTATAAGATATAATCTCAATACATTCACTTCGTATTGGAAAACATTTCCATGCTTATTTAATAAGAAGTAATTCACCAATCTATTTATTTTCAATATTTGGGAAATATTCAATTTACTTAAATCACAATTAAGTATATATTTTATTCTTTAAGGAAAACATTCTCTTAAACACATTTATTTGGGTTAAAACAAATGTTACGTAAAACATCGTTACGACAACCCAAAATTACTAGTATAGAGATTTGAAATTTAAGGTAGATATATAAACCCCAATAATATACAAAAAATTTCCTTTCGGAAATCATTTACTATAACAACAGTGTTATAGTCCACCATTCCCTTTTTCTTCTCGAAAACGTCTATTTCAACAATGAATGTTGAAATCTATGGTTTCGATACTTAATACATTTTAAAACATCTTTAAATCATTTTAATTCTATTTAAAATATCACTTTCCCATAATATTTCTTTAATATATTATTCACTATCCAAAATCGTGAATATACTTCGTTAACCAAATTCGATTTCTACATATTTTATTTAAAGGATTATTCACTGTCCCAAAATTGTGGATATATCTCCTTTAATAAGCTACAAAAATTAAACTCATCAAAATAAGTCGATTTCGGATTTATAAAACAACGTTTATAAATTCCATTTATACTTTATAACAACTTCAACTTATAAAATCACTTTATTAACAAATTATATCCGTATTCCATTTACACTCCAAAATCCAATTTATAAATTAATTACTTATAAATCTTTTATTTTACAAAAATCTATTCATTTTATAACTTCACAATTTATAATTCTATAGATTTCATCCACTTATGAAATCCATTTATACTTCACTTTAACACTTATAAAAACTCGTTTTATAATTCCAATATTTTAATTTATAAATATCAATTTTATAAATCTTTTATATAAATCATTTATAATAATTCGAAAATCCCAATTTAAACCATTTTATAAATTAATCAACTACTTATTTCAAAAATCACATTTCGGTTATATTTCACAAAAATCATAATTTTTATAACATAAAAATTACAACGTTTATTCATTTAAAATGAATCAATTTCAAAATAAATTTTATTATGAATTCTCAACTTAAATTTTCAGAAATCCAATTTTATTTATTTTCGGCATCTAACGATACCAAAAATATATTCGGCTAAAATTTGGCCTTTAACGATTTCAATCACAAAGATAATCACGCAGATTATAAATAGATCAACACACAATATTGAAACCAATTCAATCATTTGAGGAATCCAGTTGGATCCCTCCAACCTGTTTCCCTGCATCCAAAGATGTTAGCACAATACCAATTCCCCTTCGAGACAGAATATCACGGCATATGGGATTTATAAAATATTATCTGCTATTATGCAGCATAATAGGGTCTCATCCGCTATATAATGCGGGAAATCAATTCCAAATACATATATAATACCAATTCCATTCAAGTTGAAATTATCGCGGTATATGTGTTTAGTAAATAACATCCGCTTAATATACGGCGTGTAGGGTCTATTTCAAACAATAGATAATAATTTATCACCCAATCGCACAATCAAGCAATTTTAAATCTAACTATTTAAAATTTAAATCGAAACAATTCGATTGAGTGAGAAGTTCTCACCTTGCTTTCAATGACAGTTTCAGCGTTTTATTTCGAATAAAATTAAACATGCGTTTAATTTTACACGAAATTCAAACTAGCTCCAAACGACTCCAATCTTGTCCCATAGCGTAGTGCTCAACAAAACGAATCCAATGCAATTCGTTTCGTCCATTTTCGACCTCGTACCAAAAAGTTATCAATTTTTAAAGTTTTGAACGAATTAATATAATTCAATTTACAATTAATTTTTATTTTAAAACCTCTGCTTGTCAAGGCCGTTAGATTTGCAACTTCAGATCGTAACCGCGCATCCTTTCTTCCCATCTCCACGTGCGTTACAGGTTCGAACGAACCCAATTGCCGCCGTCAAACCCTAGATCACGCGACCTATTCGAGCACCTAAACGACGATCGGCCAACTTCATTTGAACGGCCATCACATGAGCCACCTTTGGCTGGAATCATGAAAAACTCGGTCGCTTAAGCGCTGAGAAAAATCAACCCAAACGCGCGCTTCAATCGAGAATTTCTGTTGATTGGCTGCATTGATTTTGATCACAACCGTTGAAATCGTAGTACTCGCGAAGCTCTACAAGTTTGCAGTTGGAAACTTGTTGAATTGTTGGGTAGATTTGAAGAAATTAGAGGAAGAATCTCAGCCATTTTCGACCATTAGAAATGAAGGTGGCGGCTGAACTAGAAATTAGGGTTAGGTTTTCTTTGTTTGCAAATGGAAATAATGGAGGTCCATTTATAGAAAATTCAACGAAACACTATTCATCCAAAATTTTCCGAACTCCAAACGAAGCGCGGTGACTGGCATTTCTAGGGTTTATCCCACGTTCCGGACACAATGGAATAGGTTTCGGAGGCTAATTCAATCATCTGTGCGAATTACGGAAATAAACGATCAAATTTAATTTAAATCGATTAAACCAATTTCTATGCGTTTTGGCATGTCCCGGACAAACGATAAATCCGATTGACACGAAATTTGAAATCTTACAATGGTATAACATTATGGATCCGATGAAACTGGTTTCGTCATAATTTGAGACTGTTTGAAAAATGACTATTTTCACTAGTCGATTAAATATTAAAATATTCAATTTTTGCAAATTAACTTTTAATTCAATTTTAAAAGTTCACAAACGTCGTTCTAACTCCAATATGACTTAATATAACTTTATAAATCATTTTTAATCACATTAAACCCAATTTCCAATTATCTACGCAATTCCAAATATTAAATGGTCGATTAAATTATCCAATTAAATCCAAATATTCGAAAAATAAATTATTCGACTTATAAATTTTACTTGTTGATGTTTAAAATTAGTTAAATATATGAATTTCAAATGGAATAAATTCTGGGTCGTTACACGGTATCTCTCTATCCATCGACTTTCTTCGAAAATCATCAACTAGAAGATCAGAGAGCTTGACGAGGGCTTTCATTCCATACGGTCGAGATCGTTTTTCGTGCTTCGAAGGAGCGGCAGTTCGTCAAGAAGGAGTCGCCGTTCGAGGTCGTCATTCACGAGCATTGGTTGACCGAGTGGAGTGCGACGCCGACCGATGGAGTAGTCGAGATGCTCTCTGTAGTGGTGGGTTCTGATCAACCTCTAGTTCATCGATGTCGAGGCGGAATCAAGGGTTTTGGGCGATCGATGGTTGTGCTGTTCTTCTGCATGCGAGATGAAGGAGTAGGAAACACGGCCGATTTTCGTTAGGAATAAAAAAAGAAAAAGAAAACGAGATTTTATTTTAAATTGGAAATTGAACTTTGAAAATTCATATCTATTACATATGTTTTCAAATTTCGATGAAACTGGCGACGCCAAAATCGCAGCGACAAGTACAATGCAGTGGAGCAATTTTGGGATAATTCCGAGCAAGTAAAAATTTAGGTTAAATCGAACACCGTTCGATTTAATTTAAATTTGAACGCTCGCCGAAAATCCAAGGTGAGTTAATCTCACTCACATCTGGATACCAGTAATTTAAATAACTGATATTTAAATGTTTGATTGGTTGATTAGCTGAATATGATAATAATTATCAAATTAAATAAATATTTATTTGTTGTGCTAATACCTGTGGATGCAGGGAAACGGGTTGGAGAGATCCAACTGGATTCCTCACAAATAGAAATTTTATTTATATTCTGTGATCTATCTTATTGACATCCTATGATAAATTGTTTAGATCTTTTTATGCTATTTTTATGTATATACTGTGATAAATTTAATTGAAAGTTAAATTGTGATGTGCTATGATTGGGTGAATACAACTTGGGAATATAAATATAAATAAATAAATCGAGTTTAAAGGAAATTAAAGAAATTCGTAAGTAAAGAATTTAAAAGGAATTAAATTCAAGAAATTTGTTAGAAATTTGAAGGGTTTGAAATTGTGATTCTAAAGGGAAATGTGAATTTTTTAAAATGGTAGCGAGATATATCTTTAAAGAATGGGAAGTGTGCTTTCTCCTGGAAACTTTAATATGTTTTTAAGAAAAGATTTCAAATATGAATCTGCAGTTTAATTATGTGTAGAATATTTTAGAAAGAAATATTATTTTAAATTGTTTTAAGTGGAAGCTAATATTTGATTAAGTAATTATGGTATTTAATTATTTTAAAAAGTAAAGTAGTATTAAGTTTTCAAAAGAAATTATAATATAAATATTTAGTTTAATAACTTCATTTTAAAGGTTAAATTTGACTTAAATTACTTAGGAAACCTCCATATATTTCCTTAAGTATTATTTTCAATTAAATAATTACTGGAAGCTTTATTTTAAATATTTTAAACATATATTTGAAAGTGATTTCCAAGAAATAGCAATGTGTTTAAAAATAAAATGAGCTATTTTTAAAGTATGGAAAGGAAAGTTACGGGATGAACGTTAAATTAATTTGGGATAAATCGTGTAGGATTTATAGGATTTATAAAAAGAATTCTTTGGGTTATCCTAGAATAGAAGTATATTCCCTGAAAAGCCAAGTATGCTTTTAAAGCCAGATTTTGAAAGGTTAGAAGTTGTATTAAGGAATGTTTTCAGGAAATTATTTAAGTTATAAGAATTTTAAAAGTAAGCATTTATCAAATTAGATATAGAAGTAATTATTTTAAAGGGGTAAACAGTATTTTGTTTTAAAAGAATATTATTAATATTTATACATTATAAAATGGTTTTATTTTAATGATAATAAGTTAAAGTTTTATTTGAAACTTGTACATGATTTCATAACTTTATTTAAAATCAGTATGATTTAACTGTATTTTAAAGAAAATAGTTTATGTTTTATAAAGAAGTTTTATTCGGAATATTTTTAAAAGGGTATATATATCTTAAATTAAGTATGTAAGTAGATTT
Organism: Allium cepa; assembly: GCA_030765085.1. Classification (NCBI taxonomy): domain Eukaryota; kingdom Viridiplantae; phylum Streptophyta; class Magnoliopsida; order Asparagales; family Amaryllidaceae; genus Allium; species Allium cepa. The sequence continues at coordinate 64,887,749 of CM060929.1, forward strand.
AATATAAATGTTTTAATGTAATTTCAAGAATAAAGTATTTAAATTATTTTAAACCTTAAATATTGGTACTTGGATGTCTTCAGAGGAAGTAAAGATTTGAGAATCTATTCCATGAGAAGAATTGGGTTTGAAAAGTGTTCAAAGGGATTTTGAAAATGGAAACATATCATGCAAAGATATTTTTAAGGAAAATAAATGATGTGGAAAATTATTTATTGTGTGATGAATGTTTATAGATGTTAATTGATAGTTAAATCACCGACTATCAACATTGGCCAATGCGTTGATCATTTCGAAGAGACCGCGTCATGACCCATAGTTCAGCGTTCAAAAATCAACATCAAATTCCTCACTTGTATTCGACTGTCGAAGATTCGAACGTCGAATTTTAGTTTGGATGGAGCTTATAACAACAATTAAATGAATGATAAAAAGCCGAAAATAAAACTGCTAAATCAATAATCCCAGATACAACATCACACAAAAATCAATACAACAACAACACCAACATCAGAGTATTTATATAGATATACATAACAACTCCAAAATAGGCCATCACCAAAAGAACAACATGTGATCACTCCAAGAAAGTCTTCAAAGAGATAAAGCAATAACGAACTTCCAAACTGAGACCGTCGAGATCCAAAAGTTTTCAAAATATCTCCAAGTTAGAACCTTCAAACTAGCTGTCTCCAAACCATACGATTCCAAGATTCAGCTAGTATCAAAACACAGAAGACCTGCTACTAGGCTGACCGTGTGGAAATTATGGGGACCCAGAGTTTAGAAAGGAAACAATAAACTCCGGGTCAGTCATGGGACGGGTATGAGTAAACAAAAACAGTTGCTTTGAAAATAGAAGCAGTTTATTTTAAATCAAAGCAAACAATAGAATTTTGAAAGAAATTCACAATGCTTTTAGAAAATGAAACTGCCATAAGGCCTTCCGCCACACACACAATGCAAAAGATTTCCCCTTATAACAGTCAAAAATGCTTGATATGGGGAAAACACTTTTAAATACTACTACTAGTGCATAGTGTGAAAACATTTCTCAAAAGTATAATATTAATCTTAGCCAGCGTACGTACCATTACAGTATACCTACTATAGACAATATTAGATGGTAGTTTCTACAACTAAAACCGTACTGGGTTCGTATCGGTAATTGGATTTCCAACAAATGGTCAGGCTAAGGAACTTCCTGGGCCACATGGGTACGCCTCTGGAGTGACGTCCCGAGAACCTAACCGGATCTCTGCCAACACAAGGTCGGGTTACCTCTATAACTATGTAACTACTGACATGAGTATGCCATCCACCGGTTGTAACCAACCCTTATCCGGGGCCCCAACATAAATCAAAAAGGAATATGTATATATTTGCGATATCCACATAAGTTAAGTATCTGGGCTCCATACCATGATGCCACGTCTATCCAGAGGAAAATGCACATACCCTAAGGGCCGCTACCCCCAATAACCTTGCCGCATCTTTCCTGTTTCGACCATTTCCGGGTTGTGAGGTTCGACGAAGTCTCGCCCACAAAGCTACGCTTTTTACAAAAGCCATGCTTTGATCATCTAATGATGAACAAATGATCATCAACACGCAGCAGCACTTAGCATGCCACACTACCAAATTGGGAATATATCGCTGATAACTTCAACTACATAACCTTTGAGCTCGTACGTCTCAGAGAAGGGTGTTAAGCTAAGAGAATAAATTCTCCGCCACCGACAGATACGTATTTGAAAGAAATTGGCTTTATATCTCAAAGTGTAGTGTCAGACACACGACCATAAAAGTCTGTTCCGGGTTCGAACAGAACCGAAGGCACTTCGTCCAATAAAGGAAGAAGCCCTTGCAAATCCGGACATCCACAATCCCGATTGGACTTCCCATCACTTAGGGAATCCCTATACCGGAGAACTTGGGTGCAGAGACAATCGATATGTTATCCTATCGTTTTCGAAGACACCCGGTCTTCACCACCGGTCTTCAATTGCTCTTCATTCGTCGAATCACTATTCGGAATGGGTTATATGACACAAAAGTCCTTTCCCGGCTAATCCGAATAGTGAGCGTTAATTTTTTTAAAACATGGGGATATTTCATTCACAAAGATTCATAGGTTCGATTTGGGTTTCGGATAACCAACAGGAATCCGACACCCTGTCGCATCGAAATTCAAAATCTGTTTTACGTGCCAAAGGGACTTGTTATTCACATAGAGATATATTCATCAGAGATAGTATAGCTTTGAATAAAGAATTTAAATCACAAAGCAGCACAAATAAAATCATAGATATCAATCAAATATATTACACGATAGTTATCGATCATGTCCAGCCAAGATAGCTCAATTGTGTGATTTAAACTAATTAATCACATATTTAATTTCATTAATTGTCTTTAATCAATGATTTGTTATCCTTATTTAAAATTAATTAAATCTTTAATTATCTTCATAACCAACTCATCACTTAATTAATTACCCTAATTAATTTATTCTTAATTGTTCATAAATTAAGTCTTAATTACTCTTATTAATTTCTTATTTGCCCAATTAATTATCTTAATAAGTTAATCCCTAAATAACCATTAAATATTAAGTAATTAATTTGAAAATTTTATTTTAAGTAAATCATTTAATCTTTTACACCGTTTTTAATTACATTTCATAACAATTTTTTTTTTTTTATAAATAATTTGATAAGAATTAATTTACTTAAAAAATATATCTTACTTAACATTAAGTTGTTTAAAATATAAATCAAAACCATCTTTTAAAATACGAATTTTGAAATTTAAAAGTTTTGAAATTTCTTGTTTTCATTTGGCAAAATTCCCTATTTCCCGACTTTCCCTGAACCCCCCTTCGAGTCTTCCCCGAGAATTCTTTCTGTTTGCTTCGGGTTTCCCTAAAATCTGACCCAAGTGAATTTTTTTTCAAAATTTTATAAGTATCATTCGAACGACCCGATACAATGCGAATTTAACCCCTGCATGCCTTCGAGTACCCATCCAGTTCCCCCGGTTGTAACTTCGGGCTACCCTTTATCTTCCCCCACCAATTCAACCTGACACATAACCCATCGCATGCACCTGCACCGATCAACGTCACGCTTCCGGCCTCGAATACCATCACCGACAGATCACTTTCGACCCACACTCGCTATCCAAACACTAAAAGGCACAGATGAAACTCTAAAAAAAAATCGAGATATCTCGATCAACATGGGTACAGCAGCATCACCAGAAAATCCTATCGTACTCCCCACGCCGACCACCGGACTGCATAGCATTCCGGCCACAGCTAGCTAACCCTTCCCCCTTCGATTTCCAAGAACCCCAATGACTCGATCACTCGTAGACACGGCAGTGGCCACCAATTTGACCGTAACCATTCTAAGGCTTAAACCCTTCATCAAGCAACCTCCAACACTACGGTGACTGGAAGAAGCACCCTATATTTTTCCCGACCTTGATGACTCCTCTACCACCTTCAATCAAAGTTTAGGCCCCCCAAATTGATTCAGTCGCCAAAGAAACCCAATTATGCATCTTAGTTCAAAGTCAAAATGCTTCCCCCATATGCAACTTAAAATCATGATTTTAATCTTAAAATTAAACAATTCTAAAGATGATTTAGTTTGTATGATCAAATTTTAAAATCGGAGAATTTAAGTTTTTAGTATAAATTGGATTTCACTATGATTTACTTGTTCCGGGTTCTAAATCCTGGTTAATACCCTTTTAAATGTTTAAACTTTAAATCTGAAATGAATTTAAACACTTTTTGTATTTGATACTTCAATTTAACCAAACCAAAATTGATGAATTTGGGTTTAATACAGTTTTTTTCTTTTTTTTCAAAACGGTTGTTAGAACTGGATGTATAATCCTGTAAATCAACATGCACAGGGAAAAGAAAAACATATTTCACTCAAATTTTGTTGCATGCAAAACCATTCTTCAATCTTGCATACATCAGGCATTAAATCAACCAGATAAAAAATCAAATTCCTAGAAAAAATTTACTCACCAATTTGGAATTTGAAAACAACAGTGGATAGAGGAAAATTCTGTTATTCTTTGAACTGCAAATTTCTTTCCTAGCCTGATTTCCTTTTATTTATTATCTGCAGTAAATTTTGCTTAAATTTGTTTGAACTTTGATTTAAATTTTACTTACTCAATCTTAAATAAAAAATGAAATTACTTACAGCAAATTTCTTTTTTTTTTTAGTTGAAGCAGAGGAAAAACTCTCTGGCCTGCTACTATCCTTCTTCTCTTACTTCAATCTTTTTTTTAATTGATTCCGGAGCTTTTCCTAAATCTTTGAAACTCTTGCTTGATTCTGTAAAACTTATTGAAGATTGGAATTCTTCTTCTTGCTTGAGAAACAAAGGGTTTGCTACAGATTTTTTTTCTGGATATAGTTTCTTGATTTAATTTTTGTTGAGACAATGTAAGTTTTTTTTCTTTTGATGATGTTTTTTTTCTGAAATAAAAGTAAAGATAAAAGATATTGTATAAATTTGTTTTCTTTATTTTTCTTTTCTAAATATTAGTTAAGAAAAGAAATTGATAAAATGACATTTGTATAATTTTTTCTCCTTTGAATTACACTTGTCATTCTAGTTATCATAAATTTACACTTGTAATATTTTTCTTTTATTAACAAAGTATTATACACCATTAAACTTGTATCTATACTTACATTTTCTTAATTAAAGGCATTATTTTTTATGTTAATACATATTATTAAAAGAAAGTTCCTTGAATTTTAAATACATATTAATTAATTCTCATATACATGAATGCAAATTATTTTACCAAACACCTTATTTTAAAATTTTAAATTCAAATTGAAAATCAATTCAATATATGAATTCGTATCTACCCATGTATGCACACATACACATGTATTTTTTATATATATGAATAAAAGTAAGATTTAACGATTAAAAACTTTTAATAATTCAAAATTTTCAAACTTAAAAGAAATTTGAAATTCTTATTCATTTAGATCATCATCTATTTATTTATTTATTATTTATTTTGAACTTTTCAAATTTTTATCATAAAAGTTCTACATTTATAAATTTTAAATTGATGAATTTTGGTATGTTATAGATTTTCCCTCCTTAAGAAAATTTCGTCCTCGAAATTTGAAGAAAGAGAGAGAAAAGTAATCAAAGAATATACGAATTCAGAAAAGAAAAAGCATACAGTCCTCTGTCTCCCAAGTATAGTCCTTTGGATCTCCGCTCCATTGCACTTTAACCAGTTTCACAATTTTGTTCCTTAATTGCTTTTCGCCTCGATCCACAATCTTAATTGGTTCTCTTTTAACTGATAAATTTGGCGTGATCTCTAGATCCTGCTGTGCTGTTTCTTCTATAATACTGTCTGGATCGGTGTAACGACCCAACTTCCAAACTCCAGGAAGTCGCATCGCTAATAAGAAAGAAAGGGATAGAGAATAGAAAGAAATATAAGAAGAAGAAAACAACACATCAGAATCTAAACAGCGGAATGAATAAACTATATTAATAACATGAAATATTTACATAGTTTATAAACACTATCAGAGTACACAGATAATACAACACATACTAGACAGTTATAAACACCTGTCTAGTTATTACAACTCAAATCAGTACAAGAAACAACTCAGAGAAAACACATAGCGGAAAACTATATATATCTACACGCAGAGGCCTCCTACTCCATTGCTCCTCCACAATTCGTCAAAGCTAACCTGAATCCCTTGGCTACTCGTAAAAATTTGAGTACCCAAAAGTTTATGGAAAACAAAAATAAACTCTGGGTCAGACATGGGTCTGGTGTGAGTAACAGGTTAAAGTTGCTTAACTTTCAAAAACCTTTTGAAAAGAAAGGTATCACGTAGGACTTCCCACACATAAACATGGAAAAGTTTTTACCTTAGGCTAACCAAAATATTTGATAGGAAATCCGATGATATTATAATAGTGTCTAGGGTTTTCAAATAAATAAGAAATAGCCGAAATTGTTACATTATTAAATTCCAGCTACTAGCCACAAAAGTGGGTAATACAATCAAAACCATTGGCAATCATTGAATTTTGGATTCCATACAATGGCAGGGCTACTGGGGTACCGCCCGTCACAGTACGTGGCCTAGATCACCGTACCGAGGAGTACTCCCACTCCCCTGCAACACAAATCCGGACCCGTTCCTTACTGAACAGTTCCGAACAAGACAACCCCGGCAGTTATCGCGAATCAACCGACCACACAGCCGAATAAAAAGGGACCTCTAGACAGGGATCAATCTTGCTCTCCAATGGGAGCTACCCACGAAGCCTTGGTGCACCTCCCCTGTTTAGCCGTTCCCGGTTGATGAGGCTTGAGGCTACGATTATCTTTATAGGACATCAAATCTTAGAATGCTCATCGTCCACCTGACGATGTTCTGAAAGCATTTAATCCATACAAGTTCGTTCCGGGTTCGAACGAAACTGAAGGAACTATCTCGTTGCACTCATTATTGGAATCACCCTCAGAGTCAACGACCATATCCCTTGCACTCTGATTCACCATCTCGAATCTATAAGCACTATTCCGTCAAACTCATTACGGTATCACCCACAGAGTTATACTGACGTATAGCCCTTACACCTCGAGTCTTCACTTGCTCCACTTGGATTAACGACCTAACGTTTAATTGGAATCGATGTGGTTTTCGGATATCCAAATATGGAAACCCGATCCCGGTCTCATCGAAATCCAAAGCGTGTCTTTTAGGTCCAAGTTGTTTTAAGTTTAAAACAATACAATCTAAACTATCTATATACAAACAGATAGATAATTCATATCATCATAATAGATAATCAATATTATCATAAACAGGTAACCATCACAAATTGATAATCTATATTATCATTGTCAATAGATACTTATATCATAATCACAATGCAACCAATGCATCCATATCACACAATACTCTTCTAATATCTGAGATTCAAACCATTCAAGTCAAACCAAATCATCCATTCATAAGCAAGGATCTACAATCACACCATCTATAATTAATTTAAAATGAATTAAATTAATTACTTCTATCTCTAATTAATTTAAAGTGAATTAAATTAATTACCTATCTTTAATTAATTTGAAATGAATTAAATTAATTACTTCATCATTTTAAATCTTGCTTACTTAAACCCTAATTGATCACAAATCAATCAATCAATTATCTCAAATTAATTACCTTAACTAATTACCTTTGATTAATTATCCCTTAATTACATTAAGGTAATTATCTTTAATTTATTTTACAAATTAATTATTCTTAACCAAAATCAGTAATTAACCTTTAATTACTTCATTAATTAATTAATTATAATTAATTACATTAGTCCTTAATTAATTACATTAATTAATTACTTCCTTAATCACTTATCATTGACTAATTAATCCTAATTAATTAATCCTTAATTACATCATTAATCATATTAATTAATGATCCTTAATTAAATTTAAATTATTTACTTATTTAAACTAATTACATTAAGTAATTAACCTTAATTAAACCACAATTATTAATCATTCTTGATTAATTACATTTAGTAATTAACTACCCTTAATTACTTCTTTAATTACTTCTAAATTAATTTCATTTAATAATTAATTATATTTATTAATCATCCCTGATTAATCTCATTAGTAATTAATTACTCTGAATTAATTACATCACTAAATCATTTCATAATGACTTAATCAATTAGTGCTTAAATAAAATACACAAGGTAATTAATTATTAATTACTTCATTAAGAAATTACCTTTAATTACACAAAGGAATTAATTCCCAAAACTCTTTACTACTTTAATTAATTACCTCCAGTAATTTGCTTAACTTAATTACTTCTCTAAGTAATTATTCCTCATTGATTACTTATCAACTCATACAATGATTATTCTAAATTAATTAAACTTAATTAATTAATTTAAACTAATCAATTTAATAAATTAATTACAATGAGTAATTAATATCTTTAATTATTTCCATAAAGTAATCCTACTTAATTAAGTTTCATAATTGATTATCTAAATTAATTAATCCAATTAATTATCAAAATTAATTACATAAATTAATAAATAAATAATCACAAGTTAATGGCCATCATTACCCTATTGACAAATTCTTAATTACCTTTCTTAAATAATTAACTTAAATTAATTACAAATTTAATTATCCTAAATTAATTTATTTCAAATCTTTAATTAATTAAATAAATAAATTAATTAAATTATTTAAATTACTAATTTTAATGAAACAAAGATCATTAAATCTTAAATTTACTTTAAAAATAAAACATTTCTTATTCATGATTATTACATCATAAATAAAGTAACATAAAACCATTTAACTTAAAATTGTTTAAAATTACATTTTAAATTTAAAATTTTAAAAAAATCAAACTTAACTTAAACAAAGTTTTAAACATTTTAAAATCTTTTAAAACTTATGCTAAAGATTTTCTTATTTTATAAAAGATGTTAAAAGAAATTTAAACCCAAATTCATTTCAAAATACAAATCATATTTAAATGTGTTTCAACATCCAAATTTATTTAAACATTTAAATTGCCTTAAAACTTCCTTTATTTTCGAACCATTGTTTTCAAATTGGAATTTGATTTCAGATTTAAACTCATGTTTGAATCTCTATTTAAATTTAAAATTTTATCCTAAATTCAATATTTAAACTCTTTTGAAGTTGTTTAAACTTTTTTAATTAATAAAATTTAAATTAGATTTTAATACTTGGATTCATACTCAGTTTGAAAACCATAATTAAATTTAGGTTTTATTTCAGTCAAACAACTTGCTTCAGATTTAAACAAATTGAATTTGGAAACTTATACAGGTTTTCAAAGAAACCTGTTAACATCAAAAAATGCCCCGAGCTTCCCTTGATTTTACTTCGGGTAAATCCTTACTCAACTTCGAGTAAAAACTCCAATTACTAGAGTATTAACCCGAGACAACTATACTGCATAATCCACAAAGACTTCCATATCACCATTACCTCACTGTGCACATGCACGGTGGTCTTGGCCACCTCCGGCCACCACCCAGGCAACAAGCAAATCGCCGACCTCCCTTACATCACCTCGTGATAATCAAAAACACTCAACCCCCTCTCGAAATCAGATTCGAGTTTCCCCAAACCTGTCAGCAACAACAGGCACACCTTCACCCAAACCTGGAAACCCCACGTCCTCGCTCCACCGGTCACCGGCGGCCTAACAACTCCGTCCAACCCTTCACCAATTCCCAAACTACCATTACCCCAAAAATCAAGACACTCGGTCGTTCCTTGATTTCGTGATGATCGAAATTCCCAGGCCAATTAAAATTAGGTTTACAGAACAAAATAACCCACCACCGTCACGCCGATGATCTTCCACCTCCACCCTTATTTTTCTTCCACTCTCAGATCATCCCACCATCACCAGAAACAACCCCAACCTTCCAAAAACCCGAGATCCTCTGAATTTTCCCAAAAACCCAAAATAGTGCAATCTCTGGTATGCACTTCAAATCAATTTTAAAAATTAAGATTTAGATCTTAAAAATCCTATTTTTGAATCAGTATTCAATTTATAATCCTCAATATAAGAATTACTATATTTGAATTTTTACTAAAAACTTAACTTTCCTGTTGTTCTTGTTTCCAGTGCAAATGACAATTTGTTTTAGCTTGAATAAAATATTAAAGCTTTCTTTATAATCAATCAAACAGATATCATTTGAATCCTAAATCTTAACATAAACTTTTTAAGAGAAAAATGGATTTTTAACAAAATCCTTGCCTCTGAAACTAGATACAGGCAAGCAGATTCACAGTACATACATTCAACATTCATATGTATATAAACAGCAATGCATTTAAAATTATACTCACAAACATACTAATCAACATGCAATCCAGATAACATACACAACATACTTATTTAAGAAACCAACTTATATTTAAATTTTAAAAAGTGTTACTCACTTGTAACTAGAGATGGAACAGAGCTTTTGGAAAACTGTATTGAAAGCTTTTTCTCTTATGCTTTTTAAAAACTGAGTTTCTTGCATGCAGGCTTGATTCCATTAGCATTTAAATCTTCTAAATTGAAAAGCTTAAATTTGCAATTATATGCTGTGATGGTTTGATTTTCCAGGTTGAAGAAGAAGGAAATGCAGGCACTTTCGTTTTGCTTTGATGGTTTAAAGCTTGATTTCCAGATCTTAATAGAACGCAGAGGCTTTACATTTGATTCTCAAGTTTGGGAGGAACTTGAGTATCGAAAAAAAAATCAAATTTTGAACATGATTTTGTTTTGAGGAATATAGTTACAGATTTGTTTTTAGCTGAGAAATTTTTCTTAACTTTTGAAAAAAATGAACATTAGAAAAAAAACGAGTGTGAAGAAACATGCTTATATAAGATAAAAATGATTTATTAAAAATATAAAAGAAAAACAAAAATAAAAGACACTTGTTAAAATCTTCAACACTTGTCTTTTGCAATAGTTCATTTACTAACACATGTTATTTAAGAAATTAGAATCGTAACACTTGTCATTATACATATGTTACTTATTATTTTTAATTTAAAGATAAATAAAAATCCTCTTTTCTTTATTAAATACATATATAGTAGTTTCATTAATAAATGTGTGTATTTCTTTTTGATGAAATAAAACAATTTATAAAACATGAAAGCTCACTTACAAAATTTAAATATGGTTATTCATTTGAATTTCAACATGAATCCAAAATCAAATTCTATTTATACATTTTAAAAATCCAATTTAAACTAGTTTATACTAACATATTTTTAATTTTGAAAATAATAATATTGTCTTTTTAAAACATATCTATATTTATACATTTATCATTATTATTCGAAAATAACATATTTATTCAATTTAAATAATTCATAAAAGAAATCATAAATTACTTGTCTTATTTATCTTAATTAAAAGAATTAATGTTTAATATATAAAAAGTATCTTAAATTTCAATATAAATTCCAAATTATAATTATTAAGCTATATTTAAAACAAATAAAATAAACTTTTGTTTATCTTATAAAAATTTAAACTATATTTAAAATACAATTATACAATTTAAAACAATTACTTTAAGTATTTTAAACCAATTAGTTATTTATTAAATAAAAATAATAATCTTCAAATTATTAAATGAATATTAGAATTTTAAAAACCATATTTTATTTGTTCATTTAACTTCAAATCAAACTTATCCATTCACAATATATATATAAATATATATACATACATTATAAATGGGAAAACAATTATTAGCTTTTAAAAATATAAAATTTATCAATTACTCATTTATTTAATTTGATTATTAAATCAAGTAAATTTTTGTTAAAATTTTATCAAATCAATTTAGTTTTAAATATAGATTATTAAATTGATATTGCTAAAATTTCCGGGATATCACATTCCTCCCCCCCTAAAAGAATTTCGTCCCCGAAATTAAAAAGCAAAGGTAATTTAATAATCTCATTTAAGATTTTAAATTTAAACACAAGCATATATCAATCATATGCTAACAACCATAGCAACCAATTTATCAAATCAAACAAATTTAATTATCCAGATAAAATTTTGGATGAATTCCCCCGAGTTTCCCCAAGTATATATATATACCAGGATACTCGCCCTACAAAATACAAACAATCTAAACTACGAAGCTACAGAGATTCTACTCATCTAGATCTACAGAACTAGACAAGATATCAGACTACAGACGAGTCTGACTCAACCACTAAACCTTCTTGAACAGCTGGTTCTACTACCAGAGATAACCCATACACGTACTCCCTCAGAGACACGTGAAACTCATAAATCCAATTATCCAAACTGGCAATTCAACTCTTTAAAACCAAACACCAATCCAACCATAATACAGAAGAGATCCAAAACAAATCTCCGACTCAGGAATCCAATTTCCTTCGTTTCTTAACCACAAAATCTTCTAACAATTATGGGCTGCCTACATCCCAACTGATCAGCTCAACTCTTGCTGATTCCTCTAGAAACAATCTTGACCAAAAAAAACCCAACACAACGAGCTCCTCAAGATCAACCAAGACTAGGATCACCAACTCCACTTTTCAAACATCAGAAGAAAAAACTCACTTCTTCTATCTAGAAAAGACAAAACAGAAGCATTCCCAAACTGCTTCCGCTGCACAACTCTGATCTAGCACAGAAGACACTGCTGATGAAGAATATGAGCACAAACTGGACATCACTTCCCAGAAATATGGCTCAACATATCCAAGAAAACTCGGAAGTTCTACCAATCCTGAGCTGCCTTACCAAACCTATCTCGAGAATCCATCCTTTTACTAGCTGATCCACCAGTAGCACCCTGGAATCCAGACGATAAGAAAACTCAATCTTCAAAAGTGGATAAACCTCCGACTTCTCAAAAGACAACCAAAAATTCTTCAATACCTCAAAAGAACACTCAACCTATCGCAAGTCGTTTTTGCGATCAATCCAGACCAATTCCCAAAGAAAACCGTTCTCTCTTTACCAAATAGAACAGCTTACTCTTAATTAGCCAATCCAATAAAGTATTGGATCCACTCCGCTGCTTCTGAACTCCACCTTCAGATACTACTCAGCCAGCCAACTTCTGCCGACACAGACACTCCGAGTTGCACTGCTGACACCAATGCCAAAACTTCCTTATCTGAAGTTCTTCGAGAAACTCGGCCCTCAAAGCCAACCACCACATCCTGCTGAACTCAGCAACAACACTGAAGCAGACATATCTCCCTAAAACTTGTTCCAAAGAAAACATCTTCAGAAATATCCATATTTACTGCATCTCATCACGCAGCTACTACTTCCTGAGGTATCAAAATACCATCACACTCTTCTACCAACCAAAAGATCAAACTCAACTTATCCAACTCTGCATTTCAAAGATGAACTCCGAACCGTTACAGGTTACCTTCAGAGATCGATGAAATCTCTACACTCTTCACAACTCACTCGAGACGGTATTAAGTCTGCAGTCTCGATAAATACATTTCCAACCTCAAACATTCAAACTCCAACCAATGGTAGTAATCATGTTACACACACCACTACCTTATCTACCTTTATAACTTATATTGGAAAACCTGAACAGGTAACCCAACAGATAGGTAGAAATAATAAATATATATTGATATATATCAAAACTACAAATACGCTCTCTCAAGATAGACACCACTCCAGAGCCTAGGTATTCACTCAACCTAATGCTCTGATACCACTGTAACAACCCAACTTCCAAACTCCAGGAAGTCGCATCGCTAATAAGAAAGAAAGGGATAGAGAATAGAAAGAAAGAGTAGAAGAAGAAAACAACACATCAGAATCTAAACAACGGAATGAATTGCCAAGATCTCTTTATTAGTTGGGGGAAGAATCAGCATCAGCACGAATCGGATTTTTTGAGGAACGTATCGCGAGAGAATTGGATTTGGTTAGACAATGTGTGGTTGGTAAACAAGGATTGGTTTTTTAGCAGGGTACGGAATGTATTGTCAAATATTCAATATGATTCCACAAGATCTATTTTCGTTCAAGTAACGGATTCTAGCCAATCAAAAGGATCCTCTGATCAATCCAGAGATCATTTCGATTCCATTAGAAATGAGGATTCAGAATAACACACATTGATCGATCAAATAGAGATTCTATATTAATAACATGAAATATTTACATAGTTTATAAACACTATCAGAGTACACAGATAATACAACACATACTAGACAGTTATAAACACCTGTCTAGTTATTACAACTCAAATCAGTACAAGAAACAACTCAGAGAAAACACATAGCGGAAAACTATATATATCTACACGCAGAGGCCTCCTACTCCATTGCTCCTTCACAATTCGTCAAAGCTAACCTGAATCCCTTGGCTACTCGTAAAAATTTGAGTACCCAAGAGTTTATGGAAAACAAAAATAAACTCTGGGTCAGACATGGGTCTGGTGTGAGTAACAGGTTAAAGTTGCTTAACTTTCAAAAACCTTTTGAAAAGAAAGGTATCGCGTAAGACTTCCCACACATAAACATGGAAAAGTTTTTACCTTACGCTAACCAAAACATTTGATAGGAAATCCGATGATATTATAATAGTGTCTAGGGTTTCCAAATAAATAAGAAATAGCCGAAGTTGTTACATTATTAAATTCCAACTACTAGCCACAAAAGTGGGTAATACAATCAAAACCATTGGCACTTATTGGATTTTGGATTCCATACAATGGCAGGGCTACTGGGGTACCGCCCGTCACAGTACGTGGCCTAGATCACCATACCGAGGAGTACTCCCACTCCCCTGCAACACAAATCCGGACCCGTTCCTTACTGAACAGTTTCGAACAAGACAACCCCGGCAGTTGTCGCGAATCAACCGCCCACACAGCCGAATAAAAAGGGACCTCTAGACAGGGATCAATCTTGCTCTCCAATGGGAGCTACCCATGAAGCCTTGCTGCACCTCCCCTGTTTAGCCGTTCCCGGTTGATGAGGCTTGAGGCTACGATTATCTTTATAGGACATCAAATCTTAGAATGCTCATCGTCCACCTGACGATGTTCTGAAAGCATTTAATCCATACAAGTTCGTTCCGGGTTCGAACGAAACTGAAGGCACTATCTCGTTGCACTCATTATTGGAATCACCCTCAGAGTCAACGACCATATCCCTTGCACTCTGATTCACCATCTCGAATCTATAAGCACTATTCCGTCAAACTCATTACGGAATCACCCACAGAGTTATACTGACGTATAGCCCTTACACCTCGAGTCTTCACTTGCTCCACTTGGATTAACGACCTAACATTTAATTGGAATCGATGTGGTTTTCGGATATCCAAATATGGAAACCCGATCCCGGTCTCATCGAAATCCAAAGCGTGTCTTTTAGGTCCAAGTTGTTCTGAGTTTAAAACAATTCAATCAAAACTATCTATATACACACAGATAGATAATTCATATCATCATAATAGATAATCAATATTATCATAAACAGGTAACCATCACAAATTGATAATCTATATTACCATTGTCAATAGATACTTATATCATAATCACAATTCAACCAATGCATCCATATCACACAATACTGTTCTCATATCTGAGATTCAAACCATTCAAGTCAAACCAAATCATCCATTCATAAGCAAGGATCTACAATCACACCATCTATAATTAATTTAAAATGATTTAAATTAATCACTTCTATCTCTAATTAATTTAAAGTGAATTAAATTAATTAGCTATCTTTAATTAATTTAAAATGAATTAAATTAATTACTTCATCATTTTAAATCTTGCTTACTTAAACCCCTAATTGATCACAAATCAATCAATCAATTATCCTCAAATTAATTACCTTAATTAATCACCTTTGATTAATTATCCCTTAATTACATTTAGGTAATTATCTTTAATTTATTTTACAAATTAATTATTCTTAACCAAAATCAGTAATTAACCTTTAATTACTTCATTAATTAATTAATTATAATTAATTACATTAGTCCTTAATTAATTACATTAATTAATTACTTCCTTAATCACTTATCATTGATTAATTAATCCTAATTAATTAATCCTTAATTACATCATTAATCATATTAATTAATGATCCTTAATTAAATTTAAATTAATTACTTATTTAAACTCATTACATTAATTAATTAACCTTACTTAAACCATAATTATTAATCATTCTTGATTAATTACATTTATTAATTAACTACCCTTAATTATTTCTTTAATTACTTCTAAATTAATTACATTTAATAATTAATTATATTTATTAATCATCCCTGATTAATCTCATTAGTAATTAATTACTCTTAATTAATTACATCACTTAATCATTTCAAAATGACTTAATCAATTAATGCTTAAATAAATTACACAAAGTAATTAATTATTATTTACTTCATTAAGAAATTACCTTTAATTACACAAAGCAATTAATTCCCAAAACTCTTCACTACTTTAATTAATTACCTCCAGTAATTTGCTTAACTTAATTACTTCTCTAAGTAATTATTCCTCATTGATTACTTATCAACTCATACAATGATTATTCTAAATTAATTAAACTTAATTAATTAATTTAAACTAATCAAATTAATAAATTAATTACAATGAGTAATTAATATCTTTAATTATTTCCATAAAGTAATCATACTTAATTAAGTTTCATAATTGATTATCTAAATTAATTAATCCAATTAATTATCAAAATTAATTACATAAATTAGTAAATAAATAATCACAAGTTAATGGCCATCATTACCCTATTAACAAATTCTTAATTACCTTTCTTAAATAATTAACTTAAATTAATTACAAATTTAATTATCCTAAATTAATTTATTTCAAATCTTTAATTAATTAAATAAATTAATTAATTAAATTATTTAAATTACTAATTTTAATGAAACAAAGATCATTAAATCTTAAATTTACTTTAAAAATAAAACATTTCTTATTCATGATTACTTTATCATAAATAAAGTAACTTAAAACCATTTAACATAAAATTGTTTAATATTACATTTTAAATTTTAAATTTTAAAAAAATCAAACTTAACTTAAACAAAGTTTTAAACATTTTAAAATATTTTAAAACTTATGCTAAAGATTTTCTTATTTTATAAAAGAAGTTAAAAGAAATTTAAACCCAAATTCATTTCAAAACACAAATCATATTTAAATGTGTTTCAACATCCAAATTTATTTAAACATTTAAATTGCCTTAAAACTTCCTTTATTTTCGAACCATTGTTTTCAAATTGGAATTTGATTTCAGATTTAAACTCATGTTTGAATCTCTACTTAAATTTCAAACTTTATCCCAAATTCAATATTTAAACTCTTTTGAAGTTGTTTAAACTTTTTTAATTAATAAAATTTAAATTAGATTTTAAAACTTGGATTCGTACTCAGTTTGAAAACCATAATTAAATTTAGGTTTTATTTCAGTCAAACAACTTGCTTCAGATTTAAACTAATTGAATTTGGAAACTTATACAGGTTTTCAAAGAAACCTGTTAACATCAGAAAATGCCCCGAGCTTCCCTTGATTTTACTTCAGGTAAATCCTTACTCAACTTCGAGTAAAAACTCCAATTACTCGAGTATTAACCCGAGACAACTATACTGCATAATCCACAAAGACTTCCCAGTCACCATTACCTCACTATGCATATGCACGGTGGTCTTGGCCACCTCCGGCCACCATCCAGGCAACAAGAAAATCGCCGACCTCCCTTACATCACCTCGCGATCATCAATAACACTCAACCAATTCGAAATCGGATTCGAGTTCCCCCAAACCTATCAGCAACAACAGGCACACCTTCACCTAAACCTGGAAACCCCACGTCCTCGCTCCACCGGTCACCGGCGGCCTAACAACTCCGTCCAACCCTTCACCAATTCCCAAACTACCATTACCCGAAAAATCAAGACACTCGGTCGTTCCTTGATTTCGTGATGATCGAAATTCCCAGGCCAATTAAAATTAGGTTTACAGAACAAAATAACCCACCACCGTCACGCCGATGATCTTCCACCTCCACCCTTATTTTTCTTCCACTCTCAGATCATCCCACCTATTAACGCTAAAATTTGAACGCTAACACCCCGGTGTATAAAGTGTAGTTGTGAAAGCACCACCCGATGATTCGGGAACAGAGTATAAGCAGAAAATCACAGAAAAAAGCAGTGAATAACAACGATTTTATAGTGGTTCGGCTCAAGGCAAACCTACGTCCACTTTAATTCTCTTTATTGCTAAACTGATTACAACTTTACAACAACCTTCAATTACAATTATGACGAGACAAACAACTAGAACTTTGGTAGAGAAAAATTCTTCGAATCCATGTAGATTACGTTAGATTTTCCCTTGAAGTTAGTTGAGATGCCTTTCAAACTTGAAGTGTCGGGTGAGTTGAGAATTCAGCAGAGTATGGCGCTTGAAGTGATTGGCCAAAAAAGTCCCCTTGAATGTTGGAGGTGGTCGCCTATTTATAGGGGCTTCTGGTGTCAAGTTGTAAGTAGTAGCCGAGATGAGTTGGGTCGTAAGCCGTTGCTGAGATAATCTAGGTCGTAGGTCGCTGCCCATTACCTATGCACGGCCTATGGTTTAAATGGGAGGCGCATATCCTTCTGGCCCCAAATCCTAAGTCCCAAGTCGCTGCCGAGTTATCGTGACGCGCATTGAACTGTTGCACTACTTCCCCCTTCGTATCTTTAGGTCGGTCACGACTTATCATGAGCCGTAAGCCGGCCACGACTCAGAAGTGGACCAACTTACTCCTAACAGCTAAGTCGGCAAACAACTTGAGTAGTTAGATCGAAAAACGCGTTAGGTCGGTAGACCTATATAAGTCCTAGGTCGGAATCTCCTTGAACCTTAAGTCGGCATCATTTTAAGACGTTAGGTCAGAACTTTCTTTAAGGCATTAGGTCGGCATGCTTCTCAAGACCCTTAGGTCGGTATCCCTCTTAGGTCTTATGCAGTTAGGTCGGTCTTCCATGCTAAGATACTAGGTCGGCGTCCCCTCGTGTCTTGGGTCGGCATCCTTCCTTAAGTCGGCAGAGTGTTAGGTTGTTTATTATCTTCGATCGGTGAGCCACGGCCGAGGCGGGGTTAACATTTGCCCCTCGAAGCATGCGCCCAATGGTTAGGTCGTATGATTCGATACTCTTTAAGCCGTTCCTTTTTTAGATCAGTGGGTCATAAACGACCTAACAGTTAGATGGCCTAAGTCGCTTCAGTCTCTACCTTAGTGAGATATAAGTCGTCCATTTTCTTCTTTCTCTTTATTACTTACTCCCTTGTTCGATTCCGCCATTAAAATTTTCTCAAGCTCCTAAAGGCGATCTCATTCCAATCGATCGTTGGTAATCTCTGCTATTCATCGCGTAAGTGGTCCTGCTCTCTTCTCGATCATAGATTACTGTTAGTCCATGAATTTCGCCACTCGAACTCGAACTGCCTCCTTGTTCAATGCTTCATCATGAATCCTGTTACGTTTATAGTTGATGAGGCTTAGGTTGCTCGATTTTGGCTTCAGACGACAGTTGAGACGATGAAGATGGTTTACCACCCCAGGCTCAATGATTTCTGATGGCAGGGCAATGGATTTGTGACAACTTTGAGCTTTTTATTGGGCGATCCGATAGCTTGAATGAAATGAAGGCTGTTGTTGATGGAACGACTATTGGGTTAGCGGGTCGATGGAGTGTGATGTTGGTTCGGGAGCGAGTTAGTGAATTTGGGTGGCTTAGCCTTTGGCCGACCTGGCTTTTATTGACCTTAAGTCGTGGCTGAGATAATGCTTGAAGGAAACTTGCCGATTTAAAGCGTAAGGCCTGAATCGTGACCGAGTTAATACTTGGAGATGTTCCTGCCTTTTGAATCGGAGCTTACTTTCTTATCTCTCCCTTGCGACCTAGAGGACTGGGTTGCCAAATTAAACTGCTTAGACCCTGACCCGCTACCGACCTAGCCTTATCTCGTGAAAGACTTTTAAATCGTAGCTGACTTAATACTTAAGCTTTGGACGTGTTGACATTTAGGAGCATAGACCCACTTTGAGTATTTGACTTGAACTGCCGAACTAAGTTGTCTGAGTTTTGAACTACCCCAACTCTAAACTTGTTTGAATCTCATTGTATTATTTCACAGACCGCATTAACTTATAAGCTGACAACCTGCTGAAAATAACAAACAAAGAAAACCAAGGCGAAAATACTGCCATTGACTGCCCACATCAAATGACAGATTAGTCGAGACAAGGCAAGCAACTTAAATATATTGCATGAAATGCTTGTGAATCAATCAACTAAAGTTAAACATTAATGCAAAGTATCAACAATCTGAATTGATTTGTCTGCATCAACATTATACTTGCGTATTTAGGCTTAAAACAATAGTCCCTGGATTTCATAACTAACAAATGCTTGCTATTTTTCATTCCAGTTATATTTGTTTATTGCTTTGTTAATTTTACACAACACCTCACACATTTTAGGAAACGTGCACCTTGATGTTTGAATATCCAGTTATTTATGTAGAATGACTTCCCATCAAGAAGAAATGGCAGCTCAAGAGGAAGAAACTTTTCCGGCAGCTCTACCTATAGAGAACCCTCCAGAGAGAACTCCAACCATTCTAACCCCGAGAGCATTTACTCAGCTGCGCACTCAATTTGGTTTTACTGAGAGTGATGTCCTGCTCCCTGGGCCAAGTGATACTGCCGACAATCCTCCCCGTGGCTTTATTGCAATCAATCGTCAAATGTGTTTAAGCGGAGCGATCCCTCCTTTTAATGACTTTCTCCGAATTCTTCTCCTTCGGTTGTCAATCTCTCCGTCCCAACTTCATCCTAATGGTTATGCCATCTTGATGGGGTTGTGCGTTTTGTTCAGAAGAACTTTTGATCACTTACCAAGTTTTGAAGAAATTCGTTACTTATGCTCGTTTGCAAAGAGTAGAGATCATCCTTCCCTTATAATTGTGAGGAGTGCTAGAAACCGCAAACTTATTTCCGACCTTACCGAAAGCGTTCATGGATTTCTAAACCAATTTTTCTTTGCTCGCTGCCCCCCCAGGGTTTTATGCCGATTGGAGAGTAGGAAGTAAGATTACTTGTCTCCATTTTTAAACTTTCTCGAGATCCGAATTACCAATTGCTAATTTCATTCTTTGCTCTTTTCAGCACTTCCTCTTCCCTCTAGAGATCCGGTCCATAAGCAGACTTTTGATAGATTGAGTGTCGTGGGCGTAGCAGAGAGAAGCATTAATTTTTTGTTGGGGGATGAATTATTGCACCAATACGGGCTTTTGCATACTTCTCGTTCTACACATCCTCATGAAATCCCAGACTCCCCGGCTAGAGCATTGGATGCCCCAGTTTCTACAGATACATCCAAACCAAAAGGACCTGCTCCCGAGGCTTTTCTAGTGAAATGTCCCACTTCTGTTGATGTTGCGGGGCCATCTGATGAACTTGCCTCGGTTATTGAGGAAGAGGAGCCTCAGGGATCTCCCCAACGTTCATAGAAATCCGGCGAAGAAGCCGAGAAAACTAGCCTTGCCAAGCAGAGCAGGGATGATACTTTCGAAGGGTTGAGCGACCTCTTTGCCACCTCCCAAGAAATCTTTAAAGATGATCCTATCACTACCGGGGTTTCTTCTTCAGTAGTCGAAGCAACTTCCATCCTGCAACAGACTCCGTCAACTCAAGAGTTGACGCTAACTATTACACCCACAACCACTCCTCAATTAAAGAGTGGTTCGTAGTTTGATGCGCGTAGTTTGCACATCACACACACTTAGAATTTTTTCGGCACTTTTATGTTTCTCACTTTTTGTACTTTGAAGAATTCTAAGATTTAGCTCTTTCTTTATTCCAAATCCTCTGATGGGGCGCAGCGGATCTTATTATGATGATTTCCAACGCTACGGGAGGCGTAGCCAGTATGATTACAGGCGTTACCTTCCCTCTTACAGAGAATCTGATGAAGAGAGAGCCGCTCGAAAGGCTCAAGAAAAGAGGGCTCAAGAGGAGCGCTATGAAAGAAGAGAGAGGGAAGAGCGCCACGATTCTTCACAGAGAGGTGACGATTCCCATAAAATAAAAACCTATGATGACAGAGGAAAAAGTCATGTGGTTGAAGATTCGAGCAAGCGAGCCCGACATGGTGAGAAGCACACCACTACAACTCCTGAAAAGATTACTGCCCCTGCCTCGCTTGATATTCCTTCCGGCTCTCCCGCTCTCGGGAAGTTAGACATCCAAACTATAATTAGCAGACCCAAATTCCAAGTTGGACCGGGTCCTGCCACTTTGCAAAGTCGGTTTCCTCAGTGGTGTCTGAAGGGAGTAAGGTTTGACCTTGACTTGGTCCCCATTGACAAGTCTGCCATGTTACGAAACCTTGACGCCGTCAAGCTTGATATTGAGAGGATGTCGAACTGGCAGAAACTTGTTGACGAGCTTCAGAGGGTTAATCGTGCAAACATAGAGGCCATGCTCACCATGGAAAATTATAAAGCCGAATGGCAAAAGGTGCTCGAGCAACATGACACCGAGATGAGAAGCATTGCTTCTTACAATGAGGAGCTTGAAGCAAAAGTTGAAGAACTGAAACAAGAGCTTGCTGCTTCCTCTACTTCTTATTCTCAAAAAGAAGAAGTGCTTCTAAAACAAGTGAGAGATGTTCATGCTAGCCAAAGGGATGCCGAAGACAGGCTCGAAGCGCAGAAAAGAATTAGCGAGGGCTATGTCGCTGACATTGAAGAGCTTCGGAAGAAGAATAACTCCCAAGAGGCGGAGATCCAAATGCTTAAGCTTCAACTTTCTAAAGTTGAAATGGAGTGTGATGAGGCCGTTGCCGGCAAAATTGCAGCTGAAGAATCTCACTAGGCAACGAGGGCCAACATCAGCTCAACATTATTTGATTTCTATCTGCATAGCATCTTAAGGCGCGGTAGCCTCACCTTTCTAGGCCCCAAGTATGAAATTACACTAGCTGAAGTTTAGGAGGCCGCACTTGATATGCTCGGTGGTAGCGGCGCTGGCTACGCTGAGTCAGCTCTTGAGGAGCACTATCTTGATGATGATGCTCGTGCCGCTCTCGCTAGGGGGAGAGAACAGCTTGCAAAATTAAGGGCCGAAACAGCGGCAGGGGAATATTCAGGAAAAATCACCTCAACTGCTCCAATTCAACCTTCTCCTTTAGCCGAAATTGACATTATCGGTTCTAGTTCTCATTCCCCATCCCTACTAAAGTCACCACTGATATTACAAGCGTACAAGGTGGAGACGAGGGCGGCGAGAGTGCTGAGGCACAGGCTTACGAAGTTGACGTCAGGGAACCAACTTCTGCAGGTAACCTTACTGACATCTTGCCCAAGTAGACTGCTCATCTGTTTCTTATGAACTTGATGAGCTTTTTGACCACTTCTTGAATCTCAACGAACCTTTATCTCCGCTTTTTGCTGACTTGAACTTTTTTCCTTCTACAGAGAAAACGTCGGGCATTGTTCAGGCTTCTCCTCCTCCAATTATTCCTTCCCCGCCTCTTAAGGTCACTCCTCCTTCTGCTTCGCAACCCGGGTCACAAGAGGAGCAAATAGAAGCTCTTCATGGCTTAGATGATCCCGTTGCTTCTCAAGATCCGAAAGGAGAAGAAACTGAAGGAAGCGAGAGGACTCCAGAACCAACTGGCTCCGACGCTGAACCATTATCCAAACTTCTTTCTCCAAGGAGTGGGTCTTCCTCCAAGAAGAGAGGAAAGCAGGGAGTTTCCAAGAAGAAGAATAAGAAGGGATCTTTAACTGGCAAAGAGGAGACGGAAGAAAGTCCGATCGAGCCCCTTTCTCCTCCATCCCCTACCCTTACAAGCCGGCCTAAAAAGTTGGTCATTCGGCCAGATGCGGGCTCAAAAGGTGAGCGGAAGAAGAAATGATGGCTCTAGGTCTGTGGCTTTCACATCGCTTTTTTTCCTTTTTTGCATGCAATGACCGGAAATTGTGCGGGTACCGGCCCCCCGCTTTTCTTTTGTTGTTTTTTTTACTTTGGAACCTGTACCTGTATATAAAATAGTGTTGAATAAAATGATTCTTTTTCTTTGTACAAACTTCTGTCTATATCTGAGAATGCATTTACTATTCATTTTTGTACAAGTTTCTTTGTACGATATTGCAGTGAGCTTGTGGTATATATTGTTCGAGCGCAATTTTACCGATGTAGTTATGCCATGCTGCCCCTATACATAAGCCCATTGTAATATTTTATTTTATGAGGAACTTGTGCTTTTATTCTTTAGAGAATAATTATTCCACATTTGGGGGAATATGATTTCATTAAAAAATAGAGCACAAAGAAGTTTCTACGCTTCAACCTTCGAAGATATCACTCTTTATTTTGTGCATATACACATTTTATTGAATGAAATCTTCTATGTGGTAAAGCGGGTATTTGAAAGGTACTTCAACTTCTTTTTGAGGAAGAGAATTTTCTAGAATAAGTAATTCATTCTTCCTTTGGAAGTTAAAGTGTGCCTTTGATGAGGATTTTTTTTGTTTTACTTTGAAAAGTTGTTCCTTTGAGGAAGACTCTTTCACGTTTCAACACCTGGAAGTTTTATTTCAATCTTGGTGAAACATGTGCCTCCAAAGAGGTCTTTCTGCTTGATTGTGCCTCCGGGAGGAGGTCTTTTCATTTATGCCTCTGGGAAGAGGTCTTTCTGTCTTATTGTGCCTCTGTGAAGAGGTCTTTTTGTTTCTGCCCCTTGGGAGAGGCTTTATTTTTTTTTCTTTTTTTTTAGCGTTTCATCTCTAGTGAAGTGAAACTTCTAAGAGCGGCTGTTGCACTTCAACTCCTGGCGAAATGGGCCTCCGAAGAGGGCTTTTATTTTGTTTTACATTTCAACTCGGGTGAAGCGAAACTCCGAAGAGCGGTTGTTACACTTCAACTCCTGGTGAAATGGGCCTCCGAAGAGGGCTTTTATTTTGTTTTACATTTCAACTCCGGTGAAGCGAAACTCCGAAGAGCGGTTGTTACACTTCAACTTCTGGTGAAATGGGCCTCCGAAGAGGGCTTTTATTTTGTTCTACATTTCAACTCCGGTGAAGAGAAACTCCGAAGAGCGGTTGTTACACTTCAACTCCTGGTGAAATGGGACTCCGAAGAGGGCTTTTATTTTGTTTTACATTTCAACTCCGGTGAAGTGAAACTCCGAAGAGCAGTTGTTACACTTCAACTCCTGGTGAAATGTGCCTTCGAGGATTGCCTGGAAGTTACTCTCTCATGGTTGGAGGGTCATGACTCCTCCAATCTTTTTTGGTTGAGTAGAGAACTTTCTTTTTTGCGGCATATGCCTCGTTAGAGGTCTTTATCCTCCGAAGAGTTGTGCCTCCGAAGAGGACTTGTGCCTCCGAAGAGGGCTTTAGTTATTCCTTGTCCACTTGCTTATGCCTTTTCAGTAATCCTCTATTTTTTTTTCAAGCTCGTACTTTCTTCTCTTACAAGTAGTTTGTTTAATCCAAAGAAGTGTACTTCATTGCTAGGCCAGTTCGCGAGAACGGACATAGGCTTCTTAATTGGATGTTTGTTTGTTCAAACTTGTCAATTTATTAGCTAGAGCCCGTTTTCAACAAAATCATTGACCGTTCAATTGAAGCACTTCTTATCTAGGATTTGAATTCGGGAATTTTGTGACTTGGAATTTGTTTGTTGAATGATAACAAGAATCACTTGGTCTTGTAATGTGCAAGTTTTGTTTTCGTTGCCTGCAAAAATTTAAATCGACATTTCAGTAATACATTTAATGTACTTTTCATATCGAAAATAAAGCAAACATGTAATAATAATAAGGAACACAGGATTTATAGTGGTTCGGCCAAGAATTTGGGCCTACATCCACTTTATAGTCTTTCATTATTCACTTGCATCGGTTTTACAATCGCTTTCAATTACAGGAATCATGCATCCATAATTCTTTTTACAATATTTCAACAAAGCTATCAAGTAATGTATGGACGCAAGTGATTGCTGTTCCAAGCTCTTGGAATTTGATCTCCTTCGACGGTAGTGAGTTTGAATGTCCGTCAAGAAGCTTCTGACCTATGACATATGGTCCTTCCCAATTTGGCCTAAACACACCTGTCGCTGTCATAATTCTCTTTAGGACTAGATCTCCAATCTCAAAGCTGCGTTGGCGAACTTTGGAATTGAAATGTCTGGCTATCCTTTGCTGATGAGATGCGATTCTGAGCTCAGCCTCTTCTCTTTTTTCATCAAGGAGATCTAGTGCCTCAAGCTGTAGTTTTGCATTCTCCGCTTGATCGAAATGGATTCTTCTATGTGAAGGGACCTCTGTTTCTATCGGAATCATTGCCTCTGATCCGTATGCCAATGAAAACGGAGTATGCCCAGTCGCAGTTTTGTGGGTAGTTCTGTATGCCCATAGTGCTAGCGGTAGCTTATCGACCCAACCACCTTTTGCTCTTTCAAGTTGCTTCTTGATGGTTGACTTGATAATTTTATTTACTGCTTCCACCTGCCCGTTTGCCAGCGGATGAGCTACTGCTGAGAAGCTTTTTCGGATTTTGATTCGTTTGCAAAAATCTTGGAATTCTTCACTTTCGAACTGAGTGCCATTGTCTGTAATTATTTTTTGAGGCACACCATATCTGCAAATGATACTTTTAGTCACAAAACTTATCATCTTTTTTGAGGTGATAGTGGCCAGTGGTTCAGCTTCTGCCCACTTAGTAAAATAATCTACAGCAACAATGGCATATTTAATTCCAGATTTGGCAGTTGGTAACGGTCCAACAAGGTCTATCCCCCATATTGCAAACGGCCACGGACTGACCGTCTGTGTGAGTTCAGTGGAAGGAGCTCTAGGAATTTTGGCGAATCTTTGGCATCTGTCACATTTTCGGGAATAGTCTGCTGCATCTCGATTAATTTCTGGCCAAAAATATCCATATCGGAGAATCTTTTTCGCTAAAGTTTGACCACCTAAATGATCACCACATTCTCCCCCGTGCACCTCAGCTAGGATTGTTTCGGACTCTTCCCTGGATACACATCGAAGTAACGGCATTGAGAATCCCCGTCTGTATAACTGGCCATCCTGGACTATATAGCGAGAGGCTTTCCTCAGTAGCTTCTTTCGTTCTTTTGAATTTTCCGGTAAAGAGCCATTGAGCAGATATTCTGTTATTGGAGTCATCCATGATTCTTGCTCTTGAGACACGCTCATGATCCAATCAATATCCATCTCATCAATGCTCGGAGTCGACAGGACCTCCATTGGAGTTAACCCCAGAAATTGAGCTTCGCCTGTGCTAGAGTACTTTGCGAGAGAATCTGCTTTCATGTTTTCTTCTCGAGGAATATGACTTATTATGTAATGATCGAAATCACCCACGAGTTCCCAAGCCTTTGACAAGTAGGCGGGCAGATTTCCACCTTTCGCTTGGAATTCCTTCTTGACTTGGCATACAATAAGCTGAGAATCACTGAAGATCTGTAATGCTTGGATGTTTAGTTCTTTAGCAATCCTTAAGCCAGCGATAAGGGCTTCGTATTCTGCTTCATTGTTTGTTGAAGGAAATTCCAATCTTAGTGCATAGCATAATGATCGACCTTCAGGGGTCTCAAGTACAACTCCGGCTCCAGAACAATAGTCGTTTCTCGCGCCATCGACATATAACTTCCATTGGATTGGGGAATCGTCGATCGTTTCATCCTCACTGTTACCCTTATCTGTGAATTCTGCGATGAAATCCGCTAAAGCTTGTCCATTGATTGCTTTTCGGGGATGATAAGTGATGTCATATTGACTGAGTTCAATATTCCACTTTAGAAGACGACCTGAAGTCTCAGGGCGAAACAGGACTTGCTTTAAAGGTTGATCAGTGAGGACTCTGATAGGATGAGCTTGGATATATTGCCTCAACTTCCTGGATGCAATCAGTAGGCAATAGGCGAGTTTTTCCAACTTAGAGTAATTCATCTCTGCCCCAGTGAGTCTTTTGCTGATATAGTAAACTGGATGTTGAATCCTCTTGTCTTCTCGTATCAGCGCTGCACTTAAAGCATGAGATGATACTGCTAAGTATATAAGAAGATCCTCGCCATCGCCAGGCCTAGAAAGTATTGGAGGCGTTTCCATATGGCGAATCAATTCATCAAAGGCTTTTTGGCATTCGGGAGTCCAATCGAAGTTTTTCTTTCCTTTCTTTAGGGCGTCAAAGAATGGGATGCATTTATCTATGGCTTTGGAAATGAACCGACTCAAGGCGGCGACTTTTCCATTGAGACTTTGCAATTCCTTCTTCGTTCTAGGAGCTTTGACTTCCTTTAAGGTGGTAATTTGAGCTGGACTAGCCTCAATGCCCCTAGCGCTCATGATGAAACCTAAAAACTTTCCGGATTCCACTCCAAATGAACATTTTAAAGGGTTGAGCTTCATTCCGTATTTTCGGAGGACCGCGAACATGTCTGCTAAGTGTTCTATGTGATCCACTGCTTTCTTAGACTTTACTAACATGTCATCGACGTAGACTTCCATAGTCTTGCCCAATTGCGGTTTGAACATAGCATTAACAAGTCTTTGGTATGTTGCCCCTGCATTCTTCAGCCCGAAGGGTATAACTCTGTAGCAGTAAAGACCAACGTCGGTGATAAAGCTCGTGTCCTCCTGATCTGGCTCATGCATCATGATCTGGTTATATCCAGAGTAGGCATCCATAAAAGATAACAATTCGTGTCTCGCTGTTACGTCTACCAGTTGATCGATCCTGGGTAATGGGAAGCAGTCTTTGGGGCAGGCGTTGTTTAGATCTGAAAAATCGATGCACACTCTCCATTTTCCGTTGGCTTTCTTAACCAGCACTGGATTTGAAACCCAATTCGGATAGGTAGATTCTTTGATAAAGTTATTCTCCATGAGCCGATCAACTTCTTCTTTTAACGCTGCTGACCTTTCTGGACCTTGAGTTCTCCTTTTCTGCTTCACAGGTGTAAATTTTGGATCAATATTCAGGGCGTGTACTGCAACTTCTGGGGATATTCCGCACATATCGGCATGAGTCCAAGCAAAAACATCCAAATTTGCCTTTAAAAAAGATATTAAGATATTCTGAATTGACACATTAAGTTGTGAACCCACATTCAACACCTTGTTTGGGTCCTTTGGGTCAACAGGTACTGGTATTGTCGTTTCCACTGGTACCACTCTATTCTCCCCTGCACTGGCTTTCCTAAGATCCATCTCTTTCCGTGCTCCGCTGTGCTCGCCAGTGCAGGGTCCGCCCTGTAATTGCTACAAGGCTGGTTCTTTGATGCGGACTGGGGTTGCCGCATCCTTTCCCATTTCTCTTTTCCTTGTTTCTCGTAGCTCTGTCAGATAACACTCCCGCCCAGCATTTTGATCCCCTTTTATAACTCCCACTCCATTATCTGTGGGAAATTTAATGGTGAGGCACCATGGGGCCAGAACAGCTTTGAATGCTGCGAGAGTTGGACGGCCAAGGAAAGCATTATAAGCAGAAAACTCTTCGACAATCACAAAAGTTTGCTTGCGGACCACTTTTCTTTCTCCCTCTCCAA
Source organism: Allium cepa (assembly GCA_030765085.1). Taxonomy (NCBI): domain Eukaryota; kingdom Viridiplantae; phylum Streptophyta; class Magnoliopsida; order Asparagales; family Amaryllidaceae; genus Allium; species Allium cepa. The sequence goes on from CM060929.1 coordinate 64,917,022, forward strand.
GTTCTACAAGCAAATTAACGGTTCCTATCGGCTATTTTGGCTCCCCAGTGAAGCCAGCGATTTTCTGCGATGATGCTTGCACATCAGCCATAGGGATCTTCATTTGGTCGAATGTTTTCTTGAAGAGGATATTGCAGGATGCGCCACAATCAATGAGAAATCTTCTGACAATAGCTGGCCCGATACCAGCTGAGATGACTAAGGGATCCAAGGTAGGAGCTTCAATACCTGTGGAATCCCTGGCTCTGAACACAATATCATCATTGAAAGTTCTTTGTTGCTTCAGGGGCGTAGCACCTTCCAAAACAAATACATCTTCCTCGGTCGGTACATACTTCAAAGCTCGGGTATACCTTTCTATCTCACCCCAGCTCCTGCCTGCTGGGTGAGGTCCTCCCGTAATGACATTGATAACAGGCCTTCTGGATTCATGCCCTACAGTCTTCTCACCTGTCCTGGGTTGATGAGCAGGAGCTCGTTGCCCCTGACTAGACGAAGCGGGATTGTTGCTATTCTTTTCCACAAAATGCTGCAGCTTGTTTTCCCTTATCAATTCTTCAATCAAAATTTTCAATTGGCGGCATTCATCGGTATCATGACCGGGTTGATTATGGAAGCGGCAAAACTTTCCTCTTTGTACAGCTTTTTTTCCGGTTCTCAGAACGGGAGGTTTAGGATAATCAACAGAATCTTTAGTGGCAAGGTAAATACGCTCCGGCGTATCTGATAAAGGGGTATATTCCGGTGGCTTGAAGGAACGAGGCTTCTTCAGATTTTTCTGTTTCTTCCCATCGTTATTTTCCCTTTTCTGTCCTACAGATTCACTCTTGCGTGGAGCAACAATGTTATCTTCATCTTTTTCCAATGCTGCCTTTACCGGTACAGGACGGCTTTCCAGGCGTATGAACTCATCTGCTTTCTTGTAGAATTTTTCAAGGGAATTTGGTTCCTTCATGTTAAGCCATTTTCCAAATTTGCTCGACTTGTCGATGGCCCTCATTAGATAGATCAAGATCATCCGTGGTTCTGCATTGTCTACCTCGGCCAGCGCTATGTTAAAGCGATTCAATAAAGATTTGATAGTTTCCCCTGGATTCTGTTCTAAACTTGACAACGACATGATATCTTTGGCTTTTGAAGCGTATAGTCTGAACTGCTCCTTGAATTTCCGGGTTGGCTCAGAAAACTGATCTATAGATCGAATTGGCAGCTTGGTGAACCAAAGCAGAGCTACACCTTCCAAATATACAGGAAAATATCGACACTTTATTTCATCAGAAGCCCTGGCACCTGCCATGTGCCAATCATAGTTATACAAGAATTCGTTCTGATCACTTGTTCCTTTGTAAGCTGGGATAGTTGGAGGGACGAACTTCCTTGGGAACTCAGCCTTTAAGATCCTTTCGGTAAACGGGGTTTTACTTGGAGCGAAACCCCATTCCTTCTCGTCTTCATTCCTTTGCATGCTTTCTTTCATGATTTTTCGAACCATTTTAGAAAGATACCCCTCATCATTTCGAGCTTTAGATCCACCAACTTCAGGAAATGTCCGCTCAAAGGGGCTGGCAGCCCTCTCAGGAATGTTTCTTTCTTCATCCTCATGAATGTTGCCAGAAAAATTCCTTTCATTACTCGTTGGTTGACGGTTTACCCCAAGCAAGTCATTCAACTTATTCAAAATTAGGGCATTTTGGGCATTCTGAGCTTCCAATTGTGCACTTTGGGCATTTATCTGCTGGTTCAGCCCTAAGATTACAACATCCAACTCCGCTTTTGTAACCCCAACAGGTGGAGTGGCTTGATTAGGTACTGGGGAAGCGGAGGTTCCCTCTTGAACATTTCCAGATCTAACAGATTTACTCTTTCTCCCCGGAGCCATGATTTCAGATAAACTTCTAGTCTTCAGAGAGGTTACTTCAACAAACTTTCGTGGAGCAATGATGATAATTGTCCTGAGTTCAGCTCTCAATGAAAGCACCAAAAATGTTAACGCTAAAATTTGAACGCTAACACCCCGGTGTATAAAGTGTAGTTGTGAAAGCACCACCCGATGATTCGGGAACAGAGTATAAGCAGAAAATCACAGAAAAAAGCAGTGAATAACAACGATTTTATAGTGGTTCGGCTCAAGGCAAACCTACGTCCACTTTAATTCTCTTTATTGCTAAACTGATTACAACTTTACAACAACCTTCAATTACAATTATGACGAGACAAACAACTAGAACTTTGGTAGAGAAAAATTCTTCGAATCCATGTAGATTGCATTAGATTTTCCGTTGAAGTTAGTTGAGATGCCTTTCGAACTTGAAGTGTCGGGTGAGTTGAGAATTCAGCAGAGTATTGGCGCTTGAAGTGATTGGCCAAAAAAGTCCCCTTGAATGTTGGAGGTGGTCGCCTATTTATAGGAGCTTCTGGTGTCAAGTTGTAAGTAGTAGACGAGATGAGTTGGGTCGTAAGCCGTTGCCGAGATAAGCTAGGTCGTAGGTCGCTGCCCATTACCTATGCACGGCCTGTGGTTTAAATGGGAGGCGCATATCCTTCTGCCCCAACTCCTAAGTCCCAAGTCGCTGTCGAGTTATCGTGACGCGCATTGAACTGTTGCACTACTTCCCCCTTCGTATCTTTAGGTCGGTCACGATTTATCATGAGCCGTAAGCCGGCCACGACTCAGGAGTGGACCAACTTACTCCTAACAGCTAAGTCGGCAAACAACTTGAGTAGTTAGATCGAAAAACGCGTTAGGTCGGTAGACCTTTATAAGTCCTAGGTCGGAATCTCCTTGTACCTTAAGTCGGCATCATTTTAAGACGTTAGGTCAGAACTTTCTTTAAGGCATTAGGTCGGTATGCTTCTCAAGACCCTTAGGTCGGTATCCCTCTTAGGTCTTATGCAGTTAGGTCGGTCTTCCATGCTAAGATACTAGGTCGGCGTCCCCTCGTGTCTTGGGTCGGCATCCTTCCTTAAGTCGGCAGAGTGTTAGGTTGTTTATTATCTTGGATCGGTGAGCCACGGCCGAGGCGGGGTTAACACCACCATCACCAGAAACAACCCCAACCTTCCAAAAACCCGAGATCCTCTGAATTTTCCCAAAAACCCAAAACAGTGCAATCTCTGATATGCACTTCAAATCAATTTTAAAAATTAAGATTTAGATCTTAAAAATCCTATTTTTGAATCAGTATTCAATTTATAATCCTCAATATAAGAATTACTATATTTGAATTTTTACTAAAAACTTAACTTTCATGTTGTTCTGGTTTCCAAAGCAAATGACAATTTGTTTTAGCTTGAATAAAATATTAAAGCTTTCTTTATAATCAATCAAACAGATATCATTTGAATCTTAAATCTTAACATAAACTTTTTAAGAGAAAAAAGGATTTTTAACCAAATCCTTGCCTCTGAAACTAGATACAGGCAAGCAGATTCACAGTGCATACATTCAACATTCATATGTATATAAACAGCAATGCATTTAAAATTATACTCACAAACATACTAATCAACATGCAATCCAGATAACATACACAACATACTTATTTAAGCAACCAACTTATATTTAAATTTTAAAAAGTGTTACTCACCTGTAACTAGAGATGGAACAGAGCTTTTGGAAAACTGTATTGAAAGCTTTTTCTCTTATGCTTTTTAAAAACTGAGTTGCTTGCATGCAGGCTTGATTCCATTAGCATTTAAATCTTTTAAATTGAAAAGCTTAAATTTGCAATTATATGTTGTGATGGTTTGATTTTCCAGGTTGAAGAAGAAGGAAATGCAGGCACTTTCATTTTGCTTTGATGGTTTAAAGCTTGATTTCCAGATCTTAAAAGAATGCAGAGGCTTTACATTTGATTCTCAGGTTTGGGAGGAACTTGAGTATTGAAAAAAAAAATCAAATTTTGAACATGATTTTGTTTTGAGGAATATAGTTACAGATTTGTTTTTAGCTGCGAAATTTTTCTTAACTTTTGAAGAAAATGAACATTAGAAAAAAAATGAGTATGAAGAAACATGCTTATATAAGATAAAAATGATTTATTAAAAATATAAAAGAAAATTAGAAATAAAAGACACTTGTTAAAATCTTTAACACTTGTCTTTTGCAATAGTTCATTTACTAACACATGTCATTTAAGAAATTAGAATCTTAACACTTGTCATTATACATATGTTTCTTATTATTTTTAATTTAAAGATAAATAAAAATCCTCTTTTCTTTATTAAATACATATATCGTAGTTTCATTAATAAATGTATATGTATTTCTTTTTAATGAAATAAAACAATTTATAAACATGAAAGCTCACTTACAAAATTTAAATATGGTTATTCATTTGAATTTCAACATGAATCCAAAATCAAATTCTATTTATACATTTTAAAAATCCAATTTAAACTAGTTTATATTAACATATTTTTAATTTTGAAAATAGTAATATTGTCTTTTTAAAACATATCTATATTTATACATTTATCATTATTATTTGAAAATAACATATTTATTCAATTTAAATAATTCATAAAAGAAATCATAAATTACTTGTCTTATTTATCTTAATTAAAATAATTAATGTTTAATATATAAAAAGTATCTTAAATTTTCATATTAATTCCAAATTATAATTATTAAGCTATATTTAAAACAAATAAAATAAACTTTTGTTTATCTTATAAAAATTTAAACTATATTTAAAATACAATTATACAATTTAAAACAATTACTTTATGTATTTTAAACCAATTAGTTATTTATTAAATAAAAATAATAATCTTCAAATTATAAAATGAATATTAGAATTTTAAAAACCATGTTTTATTTGTTCATTTATCTTCAAATCAAACTTATCCATTCACAATATATATATAAATATATATGCATACATTATAAATGGGAAAACAATTATTAGCTTTTAAAAAGATAAAATTCATCAATTACTCATTTATTTAATTGGATTATTAAATCAAGTAAATTTTTATTAAAATTTTATCAAATCAATTTAATTTTAAATATAGATTATTAAATTGATTTTGCTAAAATTTCCGGATATCACAATCGGGTACGTACTTTCGAAAAATTTCTCAAGTCGTTACAATTTAAATCTAAAAATTTAAATTTAAATATAATAATGTTTTACAAAAGCAAATTTTACACTTTCTCGTTATGTAACACCTGCCAAATATTTTAACACGCGTTGAAAAAAATTTCTAGCTTGTTCAAAGAAAGAAAAATAATAATAAAAGAAAACTTTCCTCCTCTCGTTCAAAACAAAGAAAAAAAATTAAAATTTGTTTAAACCAAGATTATTAGTTTAAAATATAGTTTTTGGTTAATTAATTTATTTAAAATGAAATTTAATAATTAGTTAAATAAATTTATTAAAAGAAAATAAGTGTTCAAATTTGTTTGAATATTAATAAAATTATATAATTGTTATGCAAGGTCTTAAATCGAGAAAATTGAGTCAAGATGGAAAATGGATTGCATACATAATCCAAGGTGAGAACTTCTCACTCAGAATTTTGTTGTTTGGTTAATTTTAAATATATAGATTTAAAATTTGATTGATTGTGTGATTGGATGTTGATTGTGTGTATGGATGATTTTTGTTATCATTCGAATTTAAATAGACCCTATTGCGCCACATAATAGCGGACAATATTTTATAAATCCCATATACCGTGATATTCCACCTCGAAGTGGAATGGGTATTTAATTGTGTGCTAACGTCTGTGGATGCAGGGAAACAGGTTGGAGGGATCCAACTGGATTCCTTAAATATTTGATTTGTTTCGTATGTTGTGTTATTATTAATTATAATCTGTCTATGATTATTTATGATTGAAACCGTAAAGGCCGTAATTCAGCCGAATATAATTTTGGTATCGTAGGATACCAGAAATAAATAGTTAATTGATTTTGAAATTTGGATAGAAAATTTATAATGAATTCACTTAAAGGAATCGGGTGAATTTTAAAAGAAGGAAATTAAAATAGGTAAAGTTTTATCTTTGGAAACTTATCGAATTAACTCCAAAAATATGGGAAAATATTTTTATAAAGGAATTTTGAGTAAGGTTCTTAAATAGTTGAAGAATTTATTTAAGATACAGATTTTAAATAATTAAAAGAGATAAAGAAATTTATTTCAAAAGGAAATAAATTTAGAAGTTAAATTTGGAATTTAATTTGGGGTTGAAATTAATTTTAGAAATCAATTCAGGAATTAATTTGGAGTTAAAATAAACCTTAGGAATCGATTTGGAAATTTGGTTTGGTGTGTTGGAAATAATTTTGGGAAATCAATCTGAATTTGATTTGATTTGATATTGGAAAATTAATTTGGGGAATTCAAATTGGAAGTTGATTTTGTATTTGAAATAAACTGGAAATCAATTTGGAATTCGATTTAGTGTGAAAATGATATTTGGGAATCGATTTAAATTCATATATATCAGTTGGTATTTGGAATGTAAATTTAAAACAAATCGAGAAGATTTATTAATTTATTTGAATGGGCCAATTTATATTGGGAAAAGAAATTCTTCCCTGGAAAGCCGAGAATATTTTTAAAATAGCCTTTGAATAAAATTTAAAAGTTTTAGATTTGGTTCTAAAATAATATTGTTGGAGAAATTAGCTTTTGAAAATTGTATAAAGTAAATTTTTTTATTTAATTAATTATATAAGGATTATTTAAAAGATTAAATTAATTTTTGATTTAGAAAATAGGTATTCAAATATTTATACTCTATCTACTAATCTTATTTTAAAATTAGTTTTTGGGATTGAATTTTTATATGAGGTATTAGTATAATATTTTTCATAACTAATATTTTAGAAAATATTCTAAAATAGTTTATTTTAAATATTTCCAAGGATATTTTGAATGAGTGCTTTTATATTATTTTAAAATATTTGAAATCGGTAGATTTTCAGTGGAAATGAATAAATGTTTGGAAATTTATTTGAAATTTATTTTCAAAGGATTGAAGTGTGAAATTTTATCTAGCGAAGCTATATTGAAAAGAAATTGGGGGAAAATTATTTGAAATCCAGCGACTGTTGTGAATGATGATTGATTGTTAAATAACCAACTATCAATATTAGCCTTTTTAAATGGCATTTGAATTTCGATGCGACCGGGAGTCGAATTCCAAATGGATATTCGAAACCCACATCGAACCTTTGTGATTGTGATGGATCTTTTGTTTAAAAGATCAAAGTGAAATTGTTGTGATTTATTTGAATCTGAATGAACACTTATTTTAAAATAAGCGCTTGTTATTCGGATTAGCCGGGAGAGGACCTTGTGTCAAAAAACCCATTCCGAATAACGATACGACCCACATTGTAACGACCCGATTTCTCGACGTCCGAAAGTCGATATTTATACGTCCGTTGTATCAAATGCCATGCAATCAAATGCCGGAAAACCGAACCGCTAGGGTTTAAGAAGAGGAAGATAGAGGAAGAACAGAAACAATAACATATTCTCACATTTCGCAGCGGAACAACATTAATATATCAATGAATAATCTTTAAACAAAGAATCATATCTGTTATTACATTACATCACATTATCAGAGTGTACAACAACAAACAACAGAAGAAAAAATAACATATACTATTAATACGCTTCGCCATCCAGCTTCAACACCTGATCTCTACAGCAACTCCTTTCTGACTTCGCTCCCGGATAACTGAAACCTGACTCTAGGCTGCCCGTGTGGAAAATTATAGGCACCCAGAGTTTAGAAAGGGAACAATAAACTCCAGGTCAGTCATGGGACTGGTGTGAGATCTTAAAAACAGTTATTCTTTAATAAAAGGAGAACAAAAGATTTTAAAAGAAATTCGCAATGCTTTTTGGAAAATGAAACTACCATAAGGCCACCCGCCACACACACAATGCAAACGGATAATTGGAGGAGATTTCTCCTTATGATAGTCAAACATGCTTAATACGCAAAATCTTTTTAGTATTATTATTAGTGCATAGTGCAGAAAACATTTTGAAAGTATAACATTAATCTTATCCAGCATACGTATCATTATAGTATGCCTACTATAGCTACCATATTAGATGGTAGGTTCTGCAACTAAAACCGTACTGGGTTCGTATTGGGAATTAGATTTCCAACAAATGGTCAGGCCAAGGAACTTCCCATTGCCACTTGGGTACGCATATGGATGGATGCCCCAAGAACCTAACCGGATCTCTGCCAACACAAGGTCGGGTTACCTCTAGAAAAATAGGTAACTACTGACACGAGTATGCCATCCCCCAGTTGTAAACAACCTTATCCGAGGATCCTCAACAACAGCAATCACAAAGTATTATATATTTGCGATATTCACATGAATTAAGTATCTGGGCTCCATACCATGATACCACTTCTATCCAGAAGGAAATGTAAATACCCTACGGGGCGCTACACCCTATAACCTTGCTGCATTCTTTCTGTTTTGACCATTCCAGGGTGTGAGGTCCGACGAAGTCTAGTCCACAAAGCTACGCTTTTCACAAAAGCCGTGCTTCGATCAACAAATAATCAGCAGCACTTCGTATGCCATATTACCAAATTTGTAATGTATCACTAGTAACCATCAACTACATAACCTCTAAGCTCGTACGTCTCAGAGAAGGGTGTTAAGCTAAGAGAATAATTCACCGCCACCAACAGAAATGTATTTGATAGAAACCAACTTTACATCTCAAAGTGTAATGTCAGACACACATCCATACAAGTCCGTTCCGGGATCGAACGGAACCGAAGGCACTTAAAAAGAAGCTCTTGCAATTCGGATATTCACTAATCACGTCCGGAATCCCCATCACAAAGTGTGATAAAATCTCTATACCGGAGCAACCCGGTGTAGAGACATTCGACAGGTATCCTTTTACTTTCGAAAATACCCGGTCTTCAACACCATCTTCAATTGCAATTCCATTTCGTCGTTCGTTATTTGGAATGAGTTTTATGACACAAGGTCCTCTCCCGGCTAATCCAAATAACGAGAGCTTATTTTAAAAATAAGTGTTACATTCAGATTCAAACAAATCACAAAAATTTCATTTCGATCTTTAAAAAAATGATCCATCACAATCACAAAGGTTTGATGTGGGTTTCGAATATCCATTTGGAATTCAACTCCCGGTCACATCGAAATTCAAATGCCGATTAAGGCCAATATTGATAGTCGGTTATTTAACTATCAATCATCATTCACAACAGTCACTGGATTTCAAATAATTTTCCACCAATTATTATTTTCCATATATCTTTGCAAGATAAAATTTCACACTTCAATCCTTTGAAAATAAATTTCTAATCAATTCCCAAACATTTATTCATTTCCACTGGAAATCTGCCGATTTCAAATATTTTAAAGCAGTATAAAAATACTTATTCAAAATATACTTGGAAACATTTAAAATAAACTATATTTTAGAATATTCGCTTAAACATTGGTTATGGAAAATATTATACTAATATGTCATATAAAAATTCAGGTCCAAAACTAATTTTAAAATAAAATCAATAGATAGGTATAAATATTTAAATTCAATTTTCTAAATCAAATATCAATTTAAATCTTTAAAATAATCCCTCATATAATTAATTAAGTAAATTTTTACTTTAAAACAATTTCCAAAACTAATTTCTCTAACAATATTATTTTTAAACCAAATCTAAAACCTTTAAATTTTATTCAAAAGCTATTTAAAAAAAAAATACTCGGCTTTCTAGTGAAGAATTTCTTTTCCATTACAAAATGGACTATTCCAAAAAAATTAATAAATCTTCTTGATTTATTTTAAATTTACCTTCCAATTTGTAAATTTTTTCCACACTTTAAAAATAAACCAATATTTATTTTTAAACAATTTCTCTTTCTTTACAAATTCCCATTGTGAATTTACATTTCAAATATCAACTCATATATGAATTTTAAATCGATCTCCATATAACAAATCAGTTTAAAATTGATTTTCCAGGTTATTTCCAAAACACCTAACCAAATTTCCAAATCGATTCCTAAGATTTATTCTAACTCCAAATTAATTCCCGAATCGATTTCTAAAATTAATTTCAACTCTCAATTAAATTCCAAATTTAATTTCTAAATTTATTTCCTTTTGAAATAAATTCTTTCTCTCGTTAAATTATTTAAAATCCGTATCTTAAATAAATTCTTCAACTATTAAACAACATTACTCGAAATTTTTTTATAAAAATATTTCCCATATTTTGGAATTTATTCCATAAGTTTTCAAAGACAAAACTTTATTTATTTAAATTTCCTTCTTTTAAAATTCACCCGATTCCTTTGAGTGGATTCATTATAAATTTTCTACTCAAATTTCAAAATAAATTAACTATTTATTTCCGGTATCCTATGATACCAAAAATATATTCGGCTGAATTACAGCCTTTACGGTTTCAATCACAAATAGTCACACGAATTTAAAAATAATCAACACACAACATACAAAACAAATTAAATATTTGAGGAATCCAGTTGGATCCCTCCAACCTGTTTTCCTACATCCACAGACGTTAGCACACAATTAAATACCTATTCCACTTCGAGGTGGAATATCGCGGTATATGGGATTTATAAAATATTATCCGCTATTATGCGGCGCGATAGGGTCTCATCCGCTATATAATGCAGGAAATCAACAACACCAAATACATATGTAATACCAATTCCACTTCAAGGTGGAATATCGCGGTATATGGTTTTAATATAATAGCCTCCGCTATTATGCGGCGCATAGGGTCTAAACTAATATAACTAATAATAAATATTATATAAAAACACACAATCAATCAATTTTAATTTAACTATCACAATTCCAAAACCAATCAATAATTGGAATTTTCAATTAAAATTTTGAGTGAGAAGATCTCACCTTTTATTTTGCATGCAATCCAATTTCTTTCCAGCTTGATTTCCAAACAGTTTGAGACCTTGTATAAATAATTATATAAGATTTCATTAATACTCGAGATAATCGAATAATTTATTTCCTTTTAAATAATTTTAATAAATTTGCAATTTGTTTTAAAGTTAACTTCCTTTTTAATTAAAATCTTTGTTTAACCAAACATTAAATTTAAAACTAAATTTCCTTCAAAATAATTTTAATAAGCTTATCAAACAAATAAATTCCATATTGATTTAAAACAAGGATATATTTATTGTCTTTAAAATAGAACATGCATGTAGATTTTATCAAGTTAAAAACAAAATTATTTTATACCTTAATAAAACACCTTTACCGTTTATATATGAACTATTACAGTAACTTATTTTTATACGTTAATGAGAATTTATTTAAACTAATCATTAATTTATAAATAAATTTTCTTTTTAATAAAAATCCAATCTACTACATATTTAGTTTTAAACTAGTGATTAATGCTAAATTGATAATTATATTTTAACAATTTCTTTTAATAAATGTATTTAACTAAACTAAATTTAAACCTAAATCAAATACAACATTTATTTTATAAAATATCCTTATCGATTAAAAATAATTTAATAAGTTTATTAAACAATTTAATCCCTTTAAATACACATCTTTAAAATAAACTAGCAAAAAAATGAGTGAATATATATATTAAATCTGAAACAAAACTATATTTATTTTACTGTTAAAATTTAAAACCTTATCTATTCATTTAGTTTTTTCTCTAATCTATAAATTATTTATTTAATTAAATAAAACAAAATGGCGATTACCTCACTGCCCAATTGATAGAGTATAGTTCATTTCGACTGGAAGTTCATTGAACCACCCTTCGTTGCCTTCGTCTCGAGCATCATGCCTTGACAAGGTCGCGATCCCTTCTCGATCATCGTGCCTCACTTCCAGCAGCCCACTGACTCGCCCTAGGCTCCCCGAGTTCGATCCAGTCGTTGCTTCGATGTTGACGCACCGCTGACGTGCCTGCCTCTCCTCCTAGTACTCGACCAACATTGCAGGCCCAAACATCCCCTTACTCGCGTGCGAGCCCTAAATCCACGCGACCCCAATTCCAGATCGAATCATGAATTTCGACCACATACATCGCGATATCTACGGCTCCTTCTCCCTTAACTCGCGAACATCACCGCCTCATGCTAGAGTAACGGCGCCGCTCCCCAAGTCGAATCGAATTGAACATGCCGTGCGAGATTAAAGGTGAAAAGGGAATGCGGCCATTTATTTTTTATGATGCGAATTTGATTTGAATTGAATGAAGAAACAGGTTTTCGTTCGCATATTTTTTTCCTTTTTTTCATTTTACCGGCTCTAATATTTTTTTCAACGAACGCGTGTTGAAAATTTGAGAGAGAGAAAAACACGTGTTTGAATTTAACTCTACGTGTCCTTGTTTGGCAGCAATATTTGAATTTTATTATTTTATATTCAAATTTTAAATCATCTCTGTTCCACAACTCACAACCTCGATCTCCGGTCGATGCGTGCCACCAGGCGTTTATAATGTTATACGCCTATTCCAACCGCAATGGAAAAAGTTTCAAGTCCAAATTTGATCGTATGGAGAAGATACCTTTTTAAATCGAGTTTAAATATTAAATTCCCGATATAAATGTCAGCTCATTTATCTATCATACGGACAAACGATCCCTCCAAACACTACGAAAATTGAAATCCGATAATAATACGATATTACGGATCCAATGGAACTGGTTTCGTCGAATTCCGAGACTGTGCCTTGGAAGGCTATTTTTAAATATCGATTCAAACGATAAAATTCCAAAGCTGAACAAAACATTTCCAAATTCAATTCTGAAGCTTCTATTATCTTCAGTATTATTAATGTGAATTTTCTAAACCTTTAAAATATTTTAACAAGCTAAAAACTGAAGATTCAAATTTTTACCCAATTCCAACAATTAAATTCAATAATTTAATTACCAATTTCATAATTATACTTGAAATTCAAGTTTAAAATGACTTCCAATATTTAAAATCAAGTAAATATTTTATTTCAAAAGTTCAAAATTTCTGGGTCGTCACATCCTTCCCCCCTTAAAAGAATTTCGTCCCGAAACTACAAGTTAAGAAGAATGGACCTTAACCCGCTTAATTTTTTCTAACCCAAACAGTTTTATCAATTTATCAACCCATTTTTTTATTAAAGATTCATTTCAACTAACTTTCCAAGTCCAATTATAAGTTCCAAACAATATTGTTTACTTCCCAATTCAAATTTAGATTTGAATTCAAATTTCAAACTTTCAAATTTTTCTAAAAAATTTTCTAACAACCTAACTTTTCGAAAAATTTCGCCAGCGTCTCCTTTGCGCGGCTAGCTCGGTACGACTACAAAATGGCACCACAGGCCCTCAAATCCCAAAAGAAAACAAAAAGCCAAGCGGCTGGACAAGAAAATCACCAAATTTCATACTGAAATTGAAATACATACCTTTTTGTCGAGCAATTCAATTTTACCTTTAAAATCAAAATCCCAGTTCCATTTCCTTTAATACACCTGTATATCCTGATATCCATAATATCCAATTACAATGTTCAAATATCATTTGGCACCTATCATAACAAATTTTTTAATATATGTGATTCTTATACCATTTTTACTTCACTAGTGAAGTTACATATCCATTTTCATTCAATCTTGCATGTTCAATTTTTATTTGAATTCAATTTACACTTCAATTCTATTTGAATTCAATTTATCTTCTACTATGAATATTGAATTTTTATCCTTCAATTATAACTGATTCATATCATTATTTTAATTCAGTTTTATCCACTAATTTATTTCAATTTCCAATTTGAAATCATTTGTCGCTAACAATTTTTTTTTCCAAAAATTTTCTAACTCCCAAAATTTTCGGAAAATTTTGGTAGAGTCTCCTTTGTACGGAGGAGCTTTTGCAATTTGACAAAAGATATAAATATATATACATCGACCCACCCGGTCGGAAAAGCAAAAACAATTCATATTTCCTATTTTTATTGCGTAGGCGTACCTTATTTAGCATTTTTAAACAAAGCAGTTTACTATTAGCATTTTAGCATGAACAAATCCAGCCAACTGGCCCTCCTGTACCTGTATTTACTCAATTTAAACACATGTGACACATATAAGAAAATTATTCACATTTCACTTATTTCCAATAGTAAACACATAGTTTTCACAAGCAATACATTCAAAATAGTTCCCATAAGCAATTTATAGGGTTCTGATACAAATTTAATTGCTTATAATCAATTCACATACCATTTCTATTCAATTCAAGTGATTTACAACTCACTTTTTTCATTCAATTTATTCTTTAAGCGAAATGAACTCATATCTATTTCAATTGATTCAAAAATCAATTTGATTTGCTTTTATTAACTCTTAGAATGTTATACATACTCGTTTGCGTCAAACAACAACCATTTCTATGCAAATTTCGACGCTATTCACTTAATAGAATATCCAATCTAGTTTATAACTAATTTATATTGATACAAACTCAATTTACTCTTTATTTTATTTCATTTCCAATTGATTCCATTCAATTCATTTTGCATTCCATATTCACATTCATTTTAATTAAAACCATTTCACAATTTCCAGTTTATCCTCCATTTAATAATTTAAAATATTTCCCAACTCTAAATTTTACTTAAGAATTTTACCATTTATTTCTTAAGTTCAAGATAATTATTCTATATACTTCTTATATTTATACTGGATTCCAAATTCCATATGAATTCATTTTACCTTTCATTTATAAATATTGAATTCAATTTCATTTTGAACCATATTAAATTTGTCATTCTTTTAATTAGTTTCACTAACTAATTTAAATTCCTTTATGAACATTTAGCTCCATTTGATCCAATATTTACTTAAATTATTTCAATTCAAAATTCAAATTTATTTTTCCTTGTAACACTTCCCAATTTAAATCCTTGATTTTATTTTCATTTATCAAATTCACTCCATCTACTAATTTAATTAAGTTAGTTTTACTCACTTATCAATTTAAATTTCAACTTTCCTTTCTCAATTCATCCCGGATTTATTTTATCAATAACCAGGAAATTTTCAATTTATTTCTACTTACTTGAATTTATCTGCAAACTCAAACCAATTTTTTTTCAATCTAACTCACAATTCAAGTTTTGATTTAACTAATTCAACTTTCCTACTTCATGAATTGATTAATTATCATATTAGTTTTCCTGAATTCAATCCATTTTATTTCTTTTTCCCTAAGTTTGGATTTTTTTATTCAACTTGATCCAAGTCAAATCTCATTTCAATTTATAAAACCCATTTATACATTCACATTACTAATTTCATTCAATTAATGAATTTTATTCCAAATTATAAATTACATTTAAAATATACATTTACAAATCTCATTTGTATTTTTATTTTCTTAGTTTTTGGTTTTGATTTCAATTTCTCATACAACGATGATAATAATATAATATTATCGCTTCCTAACAACCAAGCAACCATATATTATAATAATTCACAGAAAATTTATTTCTTTTATATACGAAAATAGTTTCGGGCAAATTTGTTTCATTTACCCCATTTTAAAACAATACCGTGTCGATTTATCTTGTTTAAAAGTTTAGAAACCCCTATCGAAACAGTTGGCCAGGCTGCACCGACCAGAATTCATAAACAATCAACTAATAAGTAAACACAATATAAAACAATCTATATTTACTAACAAATACGCGCTCATATCTATTATTACACTCAAACTCATTCTAGAGTACTACTGACTCTATCTCTAATGAGTAACACCCAACAGAGCCAAGGTTGGAGGGATCCAACTGGATTCCTCTAATATTTAATTTGTTTTGTATGTTGTGTATTGATTATTTTTAAATTCGTTTGACTATTTGTGATTGAAACCGTAAAGGCTGTAATTCAGCCGAATATATTTTTGGTATCATAGGATACCAGAAATAAATAGTTAATTGATTTTGAAATTTGAATAGAAAATTTATAATGAATCCACTCAAAGGAATCGGGTGAATTTTAAAAGAAGGAAATTAAAATATATAAAGTTTTATCTTTGGAAACTTATGGAATAATTCCAAAATATGGGAAATATTTTTATAAAGAAATTTCGAGTAATGTTGTTTAATAGTTGTAGAATTTATTTAAGATACGGATTTTAAATAATTTAAAGAGACAAAGAATTTATTTCAAAAGGAAATAAATTTAGAAATTAAATTTGGAATTTAATTGAGAGTTGAAATTAATTTTAGAAATCGATTCGGGAATTAATTTGGAGTTAGAATAAATCTTAGGAATAGATTTGGAAATTTGGTTATGTGTTTTGGAAATAACATGGATAATCAATTTGAAACTGATTTGTTATATGGAAATCGATTTAAAATTTGTATATCAGTTGATATTTGAAATGTAAATTCACAATGGGAATTTGTAAAGAAAGAAAAATTGTTTAAAAATAAATATTGGTTTATTTTTAAAGCGTGGAAAGAAATTTACAAATTGGAAGGTAAATTTAAAATAAATCAAGAAGATTTATTAATTTTTTTGGAATATTCCATTTTGCAATGGAAAAGAAATTCTTCTCTAGAAAGCCGAGTAATATTTTTTTTTAAATAGCTTTTGAATAAAATTTAAATGTTTTAGATTTGGTTTTAAAATAATATTGTTAGAGAAATTAGTTTTGGAAATTGTTTTAAAGTAAAAATTTATTTAATTATTTATATAAGGGATTATTTTAATGATTTAAATTGATATTTGATTTAGAAAATAGTATTTAAATATTTATACCTATCTATTAATTTTATTTTAAAATTAGTTTTGGACCTGAATTTTTATATGAGATATTAGTATAATATTTTCCATAACTAATGTTTAAGCGAATATTCTAATATATATTTTATTTTAAATGTTTCCAAGTATATTTTGAATAAGTATTTTTATATTGTTTTAAAATATTTGAAATCGGCAGATTTCCAATGGAAATGAATAAATGTTTGGAAATTGATTTGAAATTGATTTTCAAAGGATTGAAGTGTGAAATTTTATCTTGCGAAGATATATTGAAAATAATAATTGGGGGTAAATTATTTGAAATCCATTGACTTTTGTGAATGATGATTGATAGTTAAATAACCGACTACCAATATTGGCCTTAATCGGCATTTGAATTTCGATGCGACCGAGAGTCGAATTCCAAATGGATATTCGAAACCCACATTGAACCTTTGCGATTGTGATGGAACTTTTGTTTAAAAGATCGAAATGAAATTGTTGTGATTTGTTTGAATCTGAATGTAACACTTATTTTTAAAATAAGCACTCGTTATCCGGATTAGCTGGGAGAGGACCTTGTGTCATAAAACCCATTCCGAATAACGATACGACGAAATGGGATTGCAATTGAAGATGGTGTTGAAGACCGGGTATTTTCTAAAGCAAAAGGATACCTGTCGAATGTCTCTGCACCTAGTTGCTCCGGTATTGAGAATTTATCACCCTTTGTGATGAGGATTCCGGACGTGATTAGTGAATATCCGGATTGCAAGGGCTTCTTTTGGAGTGCCTTCGGTTCCGTTCGATCCCGGAATGGACTTGTATGGATGTTAGTCTGACGTTACACTTTGAGATGTAAAGCTGGTTTCTATCGAATACATTTTTGTTGGTGGGGGAGAATTTATTCTCATTGCTTAACACCCTTCTCTGAGACGTACGAGCTCAGTGGTTATGTAGTTGATGGTTGCTAGTGATACATTCCCAATTTGGTAATGTGGCATACGAAGTGCTGTTGATTATTTGTTTATCGAAGCACGGCTTTTGTGAAAAGCATAGCTTTGTGGATGAGACTTCGTCGGACCTCACACCTCGGAATGGTCAAAACAGGAAGAATACTGCAAGTTTATAGGGGGTAGCGCCCCTTAGGGTATGTACATTTCCTTCTGGATAGAGGTGGTATCATGGTATGGAGACCAGTTACTTAACACATGTGAATATCGCAAATATATATTACTTTGTGATTGTTGTTGTTCAGGATCCTCAGATAAAGGTTGTTACAATCAGGGGATGGCATACTCGTGTCAGTAGTTACCTATTTTTGCAGAGGTAACCCGGCCTTGTGTTGGCAGAGATCCGGTTAGGTTCTCGGGGCGTCCATCTAGAGGCGTACCCAAGTGGCAATGGGAAGTTCCTTGGACTGACCATTTGTTGGAAATCCAATTCCCAATATGAACCCAGTACACTTTTAGTTGTAGAACCTGCCATCTAATATGGTAGTTATAGTAGGCATACTATAATGGTACGTATGCTGGCTAAGATTAATATTATACTTTCAAAATGTTTTCTACACTATGCACTAATAATAATATTAAAAAGATTTTGCGTATTAAGCATGTTTGACTATCATAAGGAGAAATCTCCTCCAATTCGGCGTTTGCATTGTGTGAGTGGCGGCAAGGATCTGTGGCAGGGCGTCCCCACTTCCTTGGGCCTGATTCCTCGGTCTTGTTTATGACAACTCCTACCACTTTTAAACATGAAATACATCGTGTACGCTAGATAACCAGTTAGGTAGTTGCACTCGATATGCTAGAGGACCAATCCTTTCCAAAATAGGAAAAGGAACAATGTATCGCGGTGCCAACTTACCAGTTTTCCCCAATCTTAAAACACCAAGCATTGGAGATACTTTCAAGAAAACAGAATCTCCAACTTGAAATTCCAATGCTCTTCTTCTGCGGTCGTAATAACTCTTCTGGCGACTCTGAGCAGCTATTAACTTCTTTCGGATAAAATCAAACTTTTCAGTGGCTTCCTTAATCATGTCTGGTCCAAGAACTAGTCTATCACTGGATTCAATCCAACATGCCGGTGATCGACATGGTCGACCATATAGAGCCTCAAAAGGAGCCATTTCGATACTGGCTTGATAGCTGTTATTATATGAAAATTCGACCAAATGCAAATAGTCTTCCCAAGAACCACCAAAGTCGAGAATACAAGCTCGCAAAAGATCCTCTAATATTCGATTTATCCTTTCAGTCTGGCCATCCGATTGTGGAAGATAAGCAGTACTGAAATTTAGCTTTGTTCCCAACGTGTCCTGAAACGCTTCCCAAAATCTACCAGTAAAGATCGGGTCACGATCACTTACTATACTACTCGGTATACCATAGAGACGGAAAATCTCTTTGATATATAGCTCAGCTAAACATGCTGCTGTCCGAGTGGATTTTACTGGAACGAAGTGGGCAGTTTTGGTTAGACGGTCCACTATAACCCAAATTGCTTCATTTCCCTTCTTGGTTCATGGCAATCCGTCGATAAAATCCATTGATACCTTATCCCATTTCCATTTTGGCACTTCCAAAGGCTGGAGTAAACCCGCCATCTTCTTCTGGCTGCTTTTAATTTGCTGACAGGTAGCACATCGACTCACATATATGGATATATCTCTCTTCATTGTCTTTCACCAAAAGGTTCTTTTAATATCTTTATACATTTTATTTACTCCTGGATGGATACTGAGTTTCGACTTATGACATTCATCTAAAACTTCATGTTTTAATTCTGGGATATCAGGAACACAAATTCTTCCTTTCAATCTTATAACTCCACTATGATTTGTTTCAAAACTAGTATCTTCGCCTCGAAGAACTTTCCCATAAATATCTCGAAGAAATTTGTCTTCATTTTGCTTGCTGGCGATTTTCTCAAGAAGAGTAGGAGTAACGATCAGATGAGCAAGAATAGCGTGCTTTCTACTTAAAGCATCAGCAACTACATTGGCTTTACCAGGTGTATACAGAATATCTAGGTCATATGACGCTAGAAATTCTAACCATCGTTGTTGCCGTAAATTTAAATCCTTCTGGGTGAAGAGATACTTTAAAGATTTGTGATTGGTGAATAATTCAAAATTTTCACCTAGAATAAAGAGAGTTCATTAAGTATGTTTATTTGGTTAAGTTAAATTTCTTATATTGTTAAGAAAGCTAAAAAAGTTCTTACCCAGAAGATAGTGTCGCCAGATTTTCAGAGCAAAAATAACCGCTAAAAGTTCCAAATCGTGTGTTGGATAATTTTTCTCATGCGGTCGTAATTGTCAACTCGCGTAGGCAATTTCTTTTCCATTTTGCATTAATACTGCACCCAAACCGTCTCCACAGGCATCAGTATAAACAGATAACCCTTGATTCCCGTTAACGATAGCGAGAACGGGAGCGGAGTTAATCTCCTTTTTAATTCCTGAAAAGCTTCGTCACACTTTGGAGTCCAATTGAATTTAGCATTCTTCATCGTCAGCTTAGTCAGTTGTAACGACCCGCTGTTTTGTACCATTCAAATCGACAATAAAACCATACATGTCTGACTTGAATAATTCAAAATACCGAATTGTTAATTTAATTTGGCAAACTCAGCATAAACAGTAAATATATAAACACAGATCACAAACACAGAGTAATATAATGCAGCGGAATAGATACAGAAATAGTAGTTCATGAAGCTACCATATGCCTCAGAGTTTGAATTAAAATACAACCGAATAGTTCAAATGCAGTGAAGTCTCCAATGCCACAGATGACTTCTCTGAACCAATCAACTGGATGGCTGAAGGAATAGATAGCTGGATCTTCAAGCAAAGCTCCAACTTCGAAGGTGAGTCTTAAATGCTGTATCACTCAGTCTGACCTGAGCGTAAAGCAAAACACAAAACACTCGAGTCAGGATTAACATTCTTACATAAATAAATCCAACTCAAGTGAAATATCAACTGAAATACAAATAATCTTAAAGGATGTTTGGGATAACCATCCTCTAAGGGTCCATGGAACTATCTACAAGGTAGAAGTAAACAATATAACACCGTAGACTTTTCAACTAAATTTGTACTTCAAAACCAAATATCATTTTCACTTCAAATATCTCTATACTTCCAAATAGTATTTTTACATATTAATTAATTTTTACAGTAAAGTAATTTCAATTCCCTCAACTTAACAAATCGTTTAACATCAACCCGACCATCCCATTTAAATCTATTTCAATCTCAATTTATTAATTTAAATTCAACTCAATTTCTAAAATAACCACTTCAATTTTATCGATCTCAAATTCGGATTTGAAATCACAAAATACCCTTTATATTCAATATATTTCAAAACTTTAAGTATTCAACGTTTCAAACTAACTTTTTAATCAATTTAGTTCCTAAATAATAAATTCAACTATACTGATTTTAAATACATATCCGAATCTCAAAATAAACCATTTAAATCCCAATATAGTTCAAAGCTTTAATATTAATTAAATGTTCAATTTAATAGTTCCATATAGATCTCGATTTAACCTCATTATTATCTAGTCTTAAAATAATCCCTCATTAGATACAATATCATTTAAGTAACCTTAAATTACATTTTACTCAACATTTTCTTTAATTTATTTAAACGTGAAATATTCATTAAATCGCTTAAATAAAAATCCAGTTACAAAATCATACCCTTAAATTTCCCATTCAAAAATTTCAAATTGATTTAATTGAATAAATCCTTATTTAAATACCATTTAGATAAACCCACATTTATCTCCCAATCTTAGTAAATTACAGAATACTTTTGGAATAAAATTTACATAAATATTTAGCATAATTTATGTATTAAATCAAATTTTGACTAAATTAAATATTATTAAATCTATATATCATTACCCTTTATATATAAAAAAATTTAAGGATTAACATTTAATAAGACCATATATTTCTTTCCAAAATAATGAATTAAATTTCAAAATATTTATATATATGGACCAACGATGTCTGTATATATTTCTTATCATATGGTCAAGTGTTACGGATATTTATCATTTCAATCCGTACACTAAATGTATACGGGTGGATAGCATTTCAACCCGTAATCCCAATTCAATTAAATGAAAATCGCTTGGGTTTATCATTTCAACCCATAACAAAATTCTCCTATTCTAAAGTCTATTCGGGTATGTATCATTTCAACCCATAGTGAATTCTAAACTACAGGAAACTTGCAGAGTGATAACAGATAACAAAAATATAGCAGGATATGATAATAATATACAACAGGAATATATCATCAGTAATTAAATAAAATATAAACAATAGGATATGGTGTCATATCCCGTAGGTGAACTGATACATGTAATAGCATAAATATAACAATTTAAATAACTACAGCAACATATTTCAATTGTCGTTTCAATTGAAATCAAATTTAATAAATAAAAGAATGTTAATCGTGAGTGATTGCTCACCTTTCGAGGCTAGAGAAGAAAAGACAATAAAACGAGTTACGAATCCGGAGCAAAGTGAGATGGGCACGAATTCAATGAAGAAAACCGACACGATGGACCAAAGGCTGATAAAAGGAATTGATGAAATAAATTAGAATTGCCGAGATCAAATCAGTTTTGATATAAACAGAAGAAAAAAAATATATACCTTTTTCCTTGTTAAATCAATATTCCATTGTTTTGTATTAAACACATATATAATTAACTTTATCATATTCATTACTTATATATTAACTTTACACTGATACCATATCTTAAAATTTAATATTATTTAACATACTTCGCTACAGACCTGATCATGTACATACATACCCCAAAATCTTGATATTATATACATATAACTAACACCCCCTAAATATGCACTCCAACCTTAGTTACAGCTTAGCCACAAGGACCATAAACAACCCCAACCTTATAAATTTATAATCGAAATAGTCGAAAACAATTTTATAAACCTTTAAACTTATATCAAAACGTATGACATCTTTAAACTGTTTTTTTTCTTATAATTTATAACTGTATAAACCTTTATAACTTAAATATTTTACATTATATATACTGTAACTTGTAAGAGTAATGCTATAAACAACAATAAAAAAAACAGTATAAACTTAACCTAATTTCATGTACAACTAACCTATATACAACTGTCGAACTATACATATAAATAACATATATTAGAAAACTAACACTTATATATGAGCTATCTATATATATAATACTAATATAAGTTTATGTGAGCCGAAAGAAAAATACTAATATAATTTATATACAAACCACTTAAACTTATATATAAATTTTTATAAGCAAATAAATAAACCCATATATATACTACATACTTACACGCGAACGCAGAAGGCTGCGAGGCAAAGTCTGGGAACCATGGCGAAGTGGTGAGGTGAAGGCTAGGCCGATGCAAGGAGGAGTTGAGGCCGATGGGAAGTTGCAGTAAGGGAAAGAGGGAGGAGGGGGATAGGGTACGGCGGCGGAGGGTGGAAAGAAGGTGGCGACAGAATGAGATGGCGGAGGGGATGTAGTGAAGGTGATGCTCGCGTGCTGCTCAAAGTGGTGACGGGAAAGGAGGTAGGTCGGTCAGAGAAGAGGGACGCACGGAGGTGTTGGCGAAGGTGGAGGAGGCCGGGCTGCTGTGGGTTGATGGCTGCGTGGTGGGTTGTTGTATCGGTGATGTAGGCGAAGGCCAAAGAGTTGGCGAGAGAGGAGCAAGTTGGACGGTGCTCGGCAGGAGGATGCACGCGAGAGGAAGGGAGGAGGAGGCCGGCGAGGATGATGGTGATGGCCGCGGATGGGCAAAGACGGAGGCAGGAGATTGGGTCTGGGTGCAAAAGGTTGGAGGAAGAACCATCTTCAAACGAAAGAGAAAAAGGAATAAAAAAAAGAAAGAGGAACGTGGACACCACTTTTATATTATCATTTTTATGCTGTACAAATGGCAACAGTTATAATATATAATTGTAAATTTCAAAAGATGCGAAAATCACGGGCCAGAGATTGAATTCCGCCATAATTAAAAGAAACGGCTGTTTAGAATTCAAATATAAAGTGAATAAATGGCAACGGCCACACGTTGATTTAGCTATATTTAAAGCAATAAAATTTTGTATCGGCCAACACGTAAATCCAGGAAGAAATAAAGGGAAAGTTATAAAGTCAAGAGGAACGGTTGAAAAATTTAATAAATGCACGTATAAAATTTCCATATATCGAAACTGATGGAAAGATTGAAAGGACAGGGGAAAAATGAAAGAAATAAATGAATGCGTAAATAACAAGTAAAGTATAAAAATTTTATACGTTTCAACTTTTGAAATGGCATGGTATGGCAATAGCTGTACACTGATTGAGAAGTTATTAAAGCAATTTATTTATTCCTTGGGATTCATGTTGAAGTTTGAAAAGCAAAGCAAAGTTAACGGTCAACATTTAAAGGTACCGTTACAACGAATATTTTATTGGTTCTATTGCGTACCGGACCTAAAATACAGAAATAAATTTATTATTGAGATCAGCTCGACGAGAGGATCCCAACGGTATACAGATATTAGTGGTATGATCATCCGATCAAAAGTCGATTATCGGCACCAAAATGCTGTTATTTGTCAGAAATAAGGTAAATGGAGCAGTAGACGTTCGAATTTGGAAAAACGAAAGATGGCGTTTCACTCAAAAGAGGATTTAGAAATTTCCTATAGAAAAATATTCAAGCTTGAAAATAAATTTATTATTAGCAACTAATAGCTAGCTTGAAATAAAGTGAAATAAACTTTGATAAAATTAATTGAAAATTTACAATCTGCTATGTTTAATTGGAAGTAATCCAAATATTAAATTTTTTATTTCAAATTTTTATCATTTAAATTTCTCACAAATTCGATTAAATACGTTATAAAACCAATTAAAACTAATAACGGGTTGTTACATTCTCCCCCACTCAAAACTTTTCGTCCCCGAAAAGGAAAGAGGTAGGAGAAAAGAAGCAACCGGAAGGAAAGATAGATTGAAAAGTTAAGTATTAACAATTTATTTATTTAACTATATAAATTTTATTTGAAATATTTGTTTGAAAACTTCATTTGAAATTAAATTTTCTTTAATATTTAATACTTCTCAAACTCCTTTGCAAACAATTATTTACATTATTACTTCTACTTACAAAGACTATTGAAAATATTAAATCCAAAATTTATGAAATTTTTAATTTATCTCAAGATACCTTTCAAATATTATCAATAAATTAATAATCATTTTCTTTAAAGACGTTTTATTTAATTTATAACTTCAAAAATATTTATAACACTAAAATTTTATATAAAACAATGTAGTATACAAATAAGCAATATTTAAAAGATTTATTCAAAAAGGAAAGGAAGGTAGATTTCGAAAATGGAATATAGGTGAAAAATAAAGCTGAGCAGATGAGGTAGATTCAAAAGAATAGAATCGGGCACGAATAATTTATTTCAAACCAGAAGAATTTAAATTTCAAATATTAATACAAAATTTCTTTGTTGAAAATACTTTTATAATAAAATACCTTTATAAATAAAATACTTTTATATCGAAACCAATTTTTCTTTCGAAAATACTTTTATAACTCGATGTTTTAACAAGTTTATCCTCGTTCTTGCAGACTCTGGCCATGCGTTGATCAGGCGCAAAGCTAGAGTTCTTCAAGTACTTAGTAGACCTGTTTCAACACCCAGTGAAAATATTTGAAAAAACCTTTAAAAAAATATGGAAAGTACTATCCAAACAAAACAACCAAACCGAAACCTTTGTCCGATCATGGTTCGCAGATACACAATGGTTACGCCTGGATCCCCCAGGAAAAAAATCCATATCCGTAAGCTTTCTCAGCCCTGCGAGTTACGCCATGATGACTAGTAGAGTGCAGGATACACAATGGTTACGCCTGGATCCCCCAGGAAACAATCCGTACCCCTAGGCAAGACTCAGCCAGGCACTTGTGCTATTATTCGCGACCTACACAGATTGCAGGATACACGATGGTTACGCCTGGATCCCCCAGGAAACAATCTGTACCCCTAGGCAAGACTCAGCCAGGAAATTGCGCTATGCATTCACGAGAGAAAAAATAAACCATGGGTTACGCCACGGTGGGAACACTCAAGTATTACATCCGGAAAACCAAAAATCAGAGATAATAATATCGATAGAATGAATCCACGATGTGGCCACAAAGCGGATATCAAGCAGAAGACACTTTCCATATCTTTACTTCGAAAATATATATCATATAGTACCTTTTCAAATCACTTTCAAATATCGTACTTATATAAAGTCCATATATATAGGATTTCATTTTTCCCAAATCGAATACTTTCCAAATCAATAGTAGATCAAATCATACTTATATAGACTTCGATTATATAAAATCTCTTTCCAAATTGAGTACCTTTCAAATCAATAGATTTCAAATCAACTTCATACTTATACAATCCATTTTATATAGGTTCGACCACTCCCAAATCAAGTGCTTAATAATATAAGGTTCTCAAATTTCAAATCATTTCAATATCAGTTTCAAAATCATATATGATTTCACCAAATTTTCTTCCAAATTAAATATCTCAATTTCAAAGTTCCCATAATAATAGGTTTAGAAAATAATCCCAGTTTCCAAATTAAAATAATTCAAGTCAAACAAATTCATTTCCAAAATCACCATATAAGTACCGGTTTTAATTTCAATTAAATTTCAAAACCAAATATTTTCTCAAAATCAATTATACTAAAAATAGTATCCAAATTTATAAGTATCCCTTTAAAACTTTAAAACTATCTATTTCTATTTGAAATATCCAATTTACCTTTCTGAAAACCATTATTCAAAACCATATTTTTTTTCAAAACATTTCAAAACTAAATTTATATTCTTTATCAAACATTTTATACTCCTCGAAATTTCTTAGCTTTGAAAATTTAATCTCGATTTGGAAGTGTTCGAACATTCAAAATTGTTAGGGAAATCAAATTTTCAATTCAACAGTTGAAAATCAACAATAAATCAATTATTAAATCTGAAACTCGAGGACTGAACACCGGTCTCACTTTAACTTGTTTCAAATATATACATATATCTTTTGAAAATATCAAATTATACTTCAGAATTTGAAATCGTAACGGTTTTACAAAATCACTCGCATAGCGAGCTATTAAAGTGGCCTCTCCCCCACTCTGAAACTCGAAAATCAATGTCGATGATGCGTGCACTCATCACCGAAAATATTTTCCAGCGACATAAGTGAGTTCTGGACTTCTATTTTCTTGAAAACTTCTTTGAAATTTCTTCAAAATTATTGGAATTCATTTGAACCCATTTGAAACATTTCTTATCCGGGAAAATACTTTTAAATCGTATTGTTTTTATATTTTTTCCCAAAATCTTAAAACCAATTTCAAAATATCGGAATTCAATTCTCGAATTTCAAATTTAACCCTTCAGTTATAAATCCTTTTTATATAAATCACTTTCTTATAAATTTTCAAAATTTCAAATTATGTCAAAACCTTTTTATATAGAATAACATTTTTTATTTGTTTTATTTATATAGTTATATAATCCTTATCGAAAACATTTTCACTTTTTATGTATAGAGTAAAATCATAGTAATCAAAATAATAAATTTGATATATAAAACAATTTCAAAAATGCAAACATACCCGATTTTCAAAGGATAATTTTAAGGATAGATTTCAAACAAACAGAGATTCAAATTTCATATCAACGAAAACTGGAACATGAATACTTTATTTGAGAACTTCAGTTAAGCAAAAGATACAATAGGGTTTACCGAAAGTAACATAACAACCGCTGAAAACAAACAGATCCACAGAAAGCCACTCTACATAAACAAAGCATCGGTATTAATTCTACCGGGTGGGACTTCAACGAGTCCAGGACACTCCCCCTCAATATGGCCCCAACTTCTGCATTTCTTGCATAAATGCACGACACGCCCATCCTCCCTAACGACCTGCGGAAACGCAGCCATCCTTCCGTACTTCCTCACAGGACAATTCCCGGCTATATGCCCAGTCAGCCTGCAGTGATAGCAAATGGTTGACTGGTCGACTGATGTAGTGGGTGCAGCTTTTACTTTCTTCACCTTCTGGCAGCGACTGGGAAAGTGCCCTGTACTACGGCATTTAAAACAGAAGATCTTGGATCGATAACGCTTGCCCTCTTTCTTCTTTCCTTCATCTCTCTTTCCGCACATGGCTGCATAATGTCCCTTCTCCTGACACCGATAACAGACGACATGGTCATAAGGACCAGGTCCTGCCCTTTCCCTCCACAATCTTTCCCACTTCTCCATTGTTTCCTCCTGTTCCTTACGGGCTAGTGCTCTCCGAGCTCGACGAGCTGCTTTCTGCTCTTCCGATTTTGCCATCTATAAAATAGTTTCCTATCATCAAGGAGTCCTAAATCAAACAAGATAGAGGTTCAAAATTTTAACGGAAACTTGGCCAAAGGAAGTTTCAAAACAAAGTGGGAAGGTTTGAACGAAAATGGGGAAATTTTATTACAAAATAGAAGATGGATATACTTCTATAAATTGCGTGCGACCTTTACGGGTCCACCGTGACTTCAGGAATATGATCGATGCAGAATATGCCTCGATACAGAATTCGGTATAACTAGATATAGCAGCATCGCAAACCGAGGAATACATAAATCTTCGGTGAATCAATGCCAGTTGTAAGGAGTTTCACCTCTTTTACAAATCATTCAGTGGAGTTATGGGATACTCCAGAATCAAACGAATATAAATAGGAAGAGACAAGAATGAATTTCGGAATAGAGGGACATTCCAAAATTCAAAAGGAAATTGAGTCAAAAAGGAAGAGATTCAACTCGAACGAAAGTGATTCGGTAAATAAATTTACCATATATGCTAAGTTTACCTAGAACCTGGCTCTGATACCAACTGTAACGACCCGCTGTTTTGTACCATTCAAATCGACAATAAAACCATACATGTCTGACTTGAATAATTCAAAATACCGAATTGTTAATTTAATTTGGCAAACTCAGCATAAACAGTAAATATATAAACAAAGATCACAGACACAGAGTAATATAATGCAGCGGAATAGATACATAAATAGTAGTTCATGAAGCTACCATATACCTCAGAGTTTGAATTAAAATACAACCGAATAGTTCAAATGCAGTGAAGTCTCCAATGCCACAGATGACTTCTCTGAACCAATCAACTGGATGGCTGAAGGAATAGATAGATGGATCTTCAAGCAAAGCTCCAACTTCGAAGGTGAGTCTTAAATGCTGTATCACTCAGTCTGACCCGAGCGTAAAGCAAAACACAAAACACTCGAGTCAGGATTAACATTCTTATATAAATAAATCCAACTCAAGTGAAATATCAACTGAAATACAAATAATCTTAAAGGATGTTTGGGATAACCATCCTCTAAGGGTCCATGGAACTATCTACAAGGTAGAAGTGTACACTATAACACCGTAGACTTTTCAACTAAATTTGTACTTCAAAACCAAATATCATTTTCACTTCAAATATCTCTATACTTCCCAAATAGTATTTTTATATATTAAATAATTTGTACAGTAAAGTAATTTCAATTCCCTCAACTTAACAAATCGTTTAACATCAACCCGACCATCCCATTTAAATCTATTTCAATCTCAATTTATTAATTTAAATTCAACTCAATTTCTAAAATAACCACTTCAATTTTATCGATCTCAAATTCGGATTTGAAATCACAAAATACCCTTTATATTCAATATATTTCAAAACTTTAAGTATTCAACGTTTCAAACTAACTTTTTAATCAATTTAGTTCCTAAATAATAAATTCAACTACACTGATTTTAAATACATATCCGAATCTCAAAATAAACCATTTAAATCCCAATATAGCTCAAAGCTATAATATTAATTAAATGTTCAATTTAATAGTTCCATATAGATCTCGATTTAACCTCATTATTATCTAGTCTTAAAATAATCCCTCATTAGATACAATATCATTTAAGTAACCTTAAATTACATTTTACTCAATATTTTCTTTAATTTATTTAAACGTGAAATATTCATTAAATCACTTAAATAAAAATCCAGTTACAAAATCATACCCTTAAATTTCCCATTCAAAAATTTCAAATTGATTTAATTGAATAAATCCTTATTTAAATACCATTTAGATAAACCCACATTTATCTCCCAATCTTAGTAAATTGCAGAATACTTTCGGAATAAAATTTACATAAATATTTAGCATAATTTATGTATTAAATCAAATTTTGACTAAATTAAATATTATTAAATCTATAAATCATTACCCTTTATATATAAAAAAATTTAAGGATTAACATTTAATAAGACCATATATTTCTTTCCAAAACAATGAATTAAATTTCAAAATATTTATATATATGGACCAACGATGTCTGTATATATTTCTTATCATATGGTCAAGTGTTACGGATATTTATCATTTCAATCCGTACACTAAATGTATACGGGTGGATAGCATTTCAACCCGTAATCCCAATTCAATTAAATGAAAATCGCTTGGGTTTATCATTTCAACCCATAACGAAATTCTCCTATTCTAAAGTCTATTCGGGTATGTATCATTTCAACCCATAGTGAATTCTAAACTACAGGGAACTTGCAGAGTGATAACAGATAACAAAAATATAGCAGGATATGATAATAATATACAACAGGAATATATCATCAGTAATTAAATAAAATATAAACAATAGGATATGGTGTCATATCCCGTAGGTGAACAGATACAGGTAATAGCGTAAATATAACAATTTAAATAACTACAGCAACATATTTCAATTGTCGTTTCAATTGAAATCAAATTTAATAAATAAAAGGATGTTAATCGTGAGTGATTACTTACCTTTCGAGGCTAGAGAAGAAAAGACAATGAAACGAGTTACGAATCCGGAGCAAAGTGAGATGGGCACGAATTCAATGAAGAAAACCGACACGACGGACCAAAGGCTGATAAAAGGAATTGATGAAATAAATTAGAATTGCCGAGATCAAATCAGTTTTGATATAAATAGGAAAAAAATATATTCCTTTTTCCTTATTAAATCAATATTCCATTGTTTTGTATTAAACACATATATAATTAACTTTATCATATTCATTACTTATATATTAACTTTACACTGATACCGTATCTTAAAATTTAATATTATTTAACATACTTCGCTACAGACCTGATCATGTACATACATACCCCAAAAACTTGATATTATATACATATAACTAACACCACCTAAATATGCACTCCAACCTTAGTTACAGCTTAGCCAAAAGGACCATAAACAACCCCAACCTTATAAATTTATAATCGAAATAGTCGAAAACAATTTTATAAACCTTTAAACTTATATCAAAACGTATGACATCTTTAAACTGTTTTTTTCTTATAATTTATAACTGTATAAACCTTTATAACTTAAATATTTTACATTATATATACTGTAACTTGTAAGATTAATACTATAAACAACAATAAAAAAACAGTATAAACTTAACCTAATTTCATATACAACTAACCTATATACAACTATCGAACTATACATATAAATAACATATATTAGAAAACTGACACTTATATATGAGCTATCTATATATATAATACTAATATAAGTTTATGTGAGCCGAAAGAAAAATACTAATATAATTTATATACAAACCACTTAAACTTATATATAAATTTTTATAAGTAAATAAATAAACCCATATATATACTACATACTTACACGCGAACGCAGAAGGCTGCGAGGCAAAGTCTGGGAACCATGGCGAAGTGGTGAGGTGGAAGGCTAGGCCGATGCAAGGAGGAGTTGAGGCCGATGGGAAGTTGTAGTAAGGGAAAGAGGGAGGAGGGGGATAGGGTACGGCGGCGGAGGGTGGAAAGAAGGTGGCGACAGAATGAGATGGCGGAGGGGATGCAGTGAAGGTGATGCTCGCGTGCTGCTCAAAGTGGTGACGGGAAAGGAGGTAGGTAGGTCAGAGAAGAGGGACGCGCGGAGGTGTTGCCGAAGGTGGAGGAGGCCGGGCTGCTGTGGGTTGATGGCTGCGTGGTGGATGGGTTGTTGTATCGGTGATGTAGGCGGAGGCCAAAGAGTTGGCGAGAGAGGAGCAAGTTGGACGGTGCTCGGCAGGAGGATGCACACGAGAGGAAGGGAGGAGGAGGCCGGCGAGGATGATGGTGATGGCCGCGGATGGGCAAAGACGGAGGCAGGAGATCGGGTCTGGGTGCAAAAGGTTGGAGGAAGAAGCATCTTCAAACGAAAGAGAAAAAGGAATAAAAAAAAGAAAGAGGAACGTGGCCACCACTTTTATATTATCATTTTTATGTTGTACAAATGGCAACAGTTATAATATATAATTGTAAATTTCAAAAGATGCGAAAATCACGGGCCAGAGATTGAATTCCGCCATAATTAAAAGAAACGGCTGTTTAGAATTCAAATATAAAGTGAATAAATGGCAACGGCCACACGTTGATTTAGCTATATTTAAAGCAATAAAATTTTGTATCGGCCAACATGTAAATCCAGGAAGAAATAAAGGGAAAGTTATAAAGTCAAGAGGAACGGTTGAAAAATTTAATAAATGCACGTATAAAATTTCCATATATCGAAACTGATGGAAAGATTGAAAGGACAGGGGAAAAATGAAAGAAATAAATGAATACGTAAATAACAAGTAACGTATAAATTTTTTATACGTTTCAACTTTTGAAATGGCATGGTATGGCAACAGCTGTACACTGATTGAGAAGTTATTAAAGCAATTTATTTATTGCTTGGGATTCATGTTGAAGTTTGAAAAGCAAAGAAAAGTTAACGGTCAACATTTAAAGGTACCGTTACAACGAATATTTTATTGGTTCTGTTGCGTACCGGACCTAAAACACAGAAATAAATATATTATTGAGATCAGCTCGACGAGACGATCCCAACGGTATACAGATATTAGTGGTATGATCATCCGATCAAAAGTCGATTATCGGCACCAAAATGCTGTTATTTGTCAGAAATAAGGTAAACAGAGCAGTAGACGTTCGAATTTGGAAAAACAAAAGATGGCGTTTCACTCAGAAGAGGATTTAGAAATTTCCTATAGAAAAATGTTCAAGCTTGAAAATAAATTTATTATTAGCAATTAATAGCTAGCTTGAAATAAAATGAAATAAACTTTGATAAAATTAATTGAAAATTTACAATCTGCTATGTTTAATTGGAAGTAATCAAAATATTAAATTTTTTATTTCAAATTTTTATCATTTAAATTTCTCACAAATTCGATTAAATACGTTATAAAACCAACTAAAACTAATAAAATCTACGGGTTGTTACATCAGTGGACTGGCCAACTTAGAAAAATCCTGGACAAACTTTCTATAATATCCCGCTAAACCTAGAAAACTTCGAACTTCTCTAGGAGTAGTGGGTCGCTTCTAGTCCAGAATTGCAGAAATCTTGCTTGGATCAATAGAAATCCCTTCTTCATTAACAATAGGACCAAGAAGTCTGACTTCTTTGACCCAAAAGTGACATTTAGAGAATTTAGCGAATAGGATATTCCTCCTCAATATTTCCAAAACAATTCTGAGATGTTCAACGTGCTCTTCTTCGATTTTGGAATAA
This sequence comes from Allium cepa, assembly GCA_030765085.1. Lineage (NCBI taxonomy): Eukaryota > Viridiplantae > Streptophyta > Magnoliopsida > Asparagales > Amaryllidaceae > Allium > Allium cepa. The sequence goes on from CM060929.1 coordinate 64,950,584, forward strand.
ATCAAGATATCATCAACAAATACAAGGACAAATTCGTTCAGTACTTCTCGAAACACATGGGTCATTAAATCTATGAAATATGCAGGAGCGTTTGTTAGTCCGAAAGGCATGACTAACCATTTGTAGAACATGTTAGGACCCCTAAATGAACACAATCCTCAGCTATTCGCAGTTGATGGAATCCTTGAGCTAAATCCATCTTAGAAAAGAATAAAGCACCATGAAGTTGATCGAATAGATCGTCGATTCTAGGTAAAGGAAATTTGTTTTTGAGAGTTTTTTTATTGAGATCGCGGTAATCTACACACAATCTCAAAGATCCATCTGATTTAGCCACGAATACGACGGCTGAACCCCATTCGGAAATACTAGGGCGAATCAGTCCTTTTTCTAACAAATCTCGAGTCTGATTGACTAATTCAATTCTTTCCTTAGGTTCCATCCTGCGACTTGCGTGTACGACAGGACGGGCATTGGGTACTAAATCAATTTGGAATTCTATTTCTCTGTGTGGTGGTAAGGATTTTACTTCTTCAAATACGTCGGAAAACTCCCGAACAACAGGTATAGACTCCAAACTGGGTTCCAGATCTCCCAAAGTATACATTAATTTATCTCTCTTTGGACTCGGATCCTCACAAGAGATTTCAATAAAATTTCCAAAGTTTGTTTTGACTAAAATTGTTCGATTATTACAATCCAATTTAGCTTCGTATCTTGATAACTAGTTCATTCCATGTATGATTTCAAATTCATTAAATTCGAGGATATAAAATTGATAGGAAATTGACAGCAAGCATATGAAATAGGGAATTTCTTAAAATACAAACAAAGATTTGCGGGACCTCCAACCGGATTTTTCACACAAATAGGGTCGTCAACAAATTCAGTTTTAAGTTCTAATTCATTTACGGTTTGTTGGGAGATAAAGCTATGTGAAGCTCCCGTGTCAAATAAAACTCTAACAACTTTATCGCAAACAGTAAGGTCACCTTCCAAAACACCTTTTCCCTTATCTGCTTTTGAAGTTGAAGGGTCTTCCTTTATCGCATATACATTTGCCACCTTTGCTTGTTTCAACACTGGGCAATTCCTAACAACATGTCCAGGCTTGTGACAACTATAGCATTCTCGAGCTCCTTGATCATTCTTCGCAGGTTGTTCCTTCTTGACTTGCTTCTTCGGGTTCTCGCAGTTGTTTGAATAATGCCCCTTTTCTTGGCAATTGTAACAGGCTACATTTCTGGCCAAATTCCCTTGGTTGTTCCTCTTGTCCTTGCCTTGGTGTGGCTTCTTACCCCCAAACTTTCTCTTCTTCCAATTCTGATTATTTGAATTTCCGCTTTCCCTTGGAATGTCTTGCATATCCAAGGTAGCGTACCGATATCCCATATCGATAAGATCAGAGAAAGATTCTTTAGTGTGTGCGGTCATCCTTTCGTGATATTTCTTGTTCATCGCGCGAATAAATTTTTCATTTTTCTTTAAAGGCGTATTCACCAACTCCGGTACGAAATGGGATAATTCATTGAATTTGTTTAAGTATTCTTCAAAAGACAAGGCTCCTTGCTTTAAGTCCAGAAGCTCTTGATACATTCATGAAATTCCTGCCGATGGAAAATATCGCTTTTCGAACACCTCTTTGAATCGACTCCAAGAAAATTCTTCTTCAGGCTTATCTATTGTGACCGTTTCCCACCAGGCTGAAGCTTCATCTTGCAGATGCCAAGAAGCAATTAGACGCATTTCATCATCCTATAGTTTAAGCCCCTTAAAGATCTTTTCACATGATCTTATCCAAGCCTGGGCATCAATAATTGACTCTGTGCCAGTGAAAGGCCTTCCACCTAGCCTTGTGAAACTCTTATGCAAATCAACCAGATTTGGCTAAGGTTGAGTAGGTACGACTGCTTCAGCTGAAGGAGAAACTTGACTAGCTGTTGTAGCATTTCCCTAACTCCTAGCTCTACCTCTGCGCCCACTCATTCTTACTATCTGTAATTAGTAAGAAACTTGATTTAGAGATTCGGACGAGATATCTTAAGGAATATCAGCAGTTAAAGGAAATAGACTAAGAATTTTTTTAGGGTTTCAGTCTCGGTTTATACTCATTCTAGGGTATACTTCACCCTATCTCTAATGAGCCATCTAATGTGTTATACTCCATAGCTAAAGTTCTTACTCAACCTTTAGCTCTGATACCACTTGTCACGACCCGAAGTTCAGCGTTCAAAATCGACATCAAATACCTCACTTGTATTCGACTATCGGAGATTCGAACGTCGAATTTCAGTTTGGATGGAGCTTATAACAACAATTAGATGAATAATAAACAACAGAAAATAAAACTGCTAACATCAATAATCCCAGATACAACATCACACAAAAAACAATACAACAACAACACCAACATCAGAGTATTTATACACATATACAACACAACTCCAAAACAGGCCATCACCAAAAGAACAACATGTGATCACTCCAAGAAAGTCTTTAAAGAGATAAAGCAATAATGAACTTCCAAACTGAAACCCTCGAGATCCAAAAAATTTCAAAATATCCCCAAGTTAGAACCTTCAAACTAGTAGTCTCCAAACCATACGACTCCAAGATCCAGCTAGTATCGAAACACAAAAGACCTGCTACTAGGCTGCCCGTGTGGAAATTATGGGCATCCGGATTTTAGAAAGGAAACAATAAACTCTGGGTCAGTCATGGGACTGGTATTAATAAACAAAAACAGTTGCTTTGAAAATAGAAGCAGTTAATTTTAAATCAAAGCAAACAAAAGAATTTTGAAAGAAATTCGCAATGCTTTTAGAAAATGAAACTGCCATAAGGCCTTTCGCCACACACAAAATACAAACACAGACTTGGGGAAGATTTCCCCTTATGATAGTCAAAAATGATTGATACGGGAAAAACACTTTTAAATACTATTATTAGTGCATAGTGTGAAAACATTTTTCAAAAGTATAATATTAATCTTAGCCAGCATACGTACCATTATAGTATGCCTACTATAGCTACCATATTAGATGGCAGGTTCTACAACTAAAACCGTACTGGGTTCGTATTGGTAATTGGATTTCCAACAAATGGTCAGGCTAAGGAACTTCCTGGGCTACATGGGTACGCCTCTGGAGAGACGTCCCGAGAACCTAACCGGATCTCTGCCAACACTGGGTTGGGTTACCTCTATAACTAGGTAACTAGTGACATGAGTATGCCATCCCCCGCTTGTAACCAACCCTTATCCGTGGCCCTAACATAAATCACAAAGGAATATATATATTTTCGATATCCACATAAGTTAAGTATCTGGGCTTCATACCATGATACCACTTCTATCCAGAAGGAAATGCACATACCCTAAGGGGCGCTACCCCCAATAACCTTGCCGCATCTTTCCTGTTTCGACCATTTCCGGGTTGTGAGGTTCGACGAAGTCTCGTCCACAAAGCTACGCTTTTTACAAAAGCCATGCTTTGATCATCTAATGATCAACAAATGATCATCAACACACAGCAACACTTAGCGTGCCACACTACCAAATTGTGAAAATATTGCTGATTACTTCAACTACATAACCTCTGAGCACGTACGTCTCAGAGAAGGTTGTTAAGCTAAGAGAATAAATTCTCCGCCACCAACATATACGTATTTGAAAGAAACTAGCTTTACAAAGTGTAGTGTCAGACACACGACCATACAAGTCTGTTCCGGGTTCGAACAGAACCGAAGGCACTTCGTCTAATAAAGGAAGAAGCCCTTGCAAATCCGAACATCTACAATCCCGATCGGACTTCCCATCACTTAGGGAATCCCTATACCGGAGCAACTCGGTGCAGAGACAATCGATAGATTATCCTATCGTTTTTGAAGACACCCGGTCTTCACCACCGGTCTTCAATTGCTCTTCATTCGTCGAATCACTATTCGGAATGGGTTAATGACACAAAAGTCCTTTCCGGCTAATCTGAATAGTGAGCGTTAATTTTTTTAAACATGGTGATATTTCATTCACAAAGATTCATAGGTTCGATGTGGGTTTCGGATAACCAACTGGAATCCGACTTCCTGTTGCATCGAAATTCAAAAGCCGTTTTACGGGCCAAAGGGATTTATTATTCACACAGAGATATATTATTCACAGATAGTATAGCTTGGCATAAAGAATTTAAATCACAAAGCATCACAAATAAAATCAAAGATATCAATCAAATATATTACACGATAGTTATCGATCATGTCCAGCCAAGATAGCTCAATTGTGTGATTTAAACTAATTGATCACATATTTAATTTCATTAATTATCTTTAATCAATGATTTGTTATCCTTATGTAAAATTAATTAAATCTTTAACTATCTTCATAATTAACTCATCACTTAATTAAATACCCTAATTAATTTATTCTTAATTGTTCATAAATTAAGTCTTAATTACTCTTATTAATTTATTATTTCCCCAATTAATTATCTTAATAAGTTAATCCCTATATAATCATTAAATATTAAGTAATTAATTTGAAAATTTTATTTTAAGTAAATCATTTAATCTTTAACACCATTTTTAATTACGTTTCATAACAAAAAATTTCTTTTTATAAATAATTTTACAAGAATTAATTTAAATTAATTTACTTAAAAAAAATTCTTACTTAACATTAAGCTGTTTAAAATATAAATCAAAACCATCTTTTAAAATATGAATTTTAAAATTTAAAAGTTTTGAAATTTCTTTTTTTCATTTGGCAAAATTCCCTGTTTCCTTACTTTCCCTGAACCCTCCTTCGAGTCTTCCCCGAGAATCCTTTCTGTTTGCTTCGGGTTTCCCTAAAATCTGACCCGAGTGACATTTTTTTCTTTTCTAAATATTTCTAAGTATCATTCGAACGACCCGATACAATACGAATTTAACCCGTGCATGCCTTCGAGTACCCATCTATTTCCCCCGGTTGTAACTTCGGGCTACCCTTTATCTTCCCCCACCAATTCAACCTGATACATAACCCATCGCGTGCACCTGCACCGATCAACGTCACGCTTCCGGCCTCGAAGACCATCACCGACAGATCACTTTCGACCCACACTCCCTACCAAACACTATAAAGCATAGATGAAACTCTAAAATAAAATCGAGACATCTCGATCAACATGGGTACAACAGCATCACCAGAAAATCCTATTGTACTCCCCACGCCGACCACCGAACTGCATAGGATTCCGGCCACAGCTAGCTAACCCTTCCCCCTTCGATTTCCCAGAACCCCAATTGACTCGATCACTTGTAGACACGAAAGTGGCCACCAATTTGACCGTAACCCATTCTAGGGCTTAAACCCTTCATCTAGCAACCTCCAATGCCACGGTGATTGGAAGAAGCACCCTATATTTTTCCTGGCCTCGATGACTCCTCTACCACTTTCAATCAATGTTTCGACCCCCCAAATTGCTTCAGTCGCCAGAAAAACCCAATAATGTATCTCAGTTCAAAGTCAAAATGCTTCCCCCATATGCAACTTAAAATCATGGTTTTAATTTTAAAATTCAACAATTCTAAAGATGATTTAGTTTGTATGATCAAATTTTAAAATCAGAGAATTTAAGTTTTTAGTATAAATTGGATTTCACTGTGATTTGCTTGTCCAGGTTCTAAATCCTGGTTAATACCCTTCTAAATGTTTAAACTTTAAATCTGAAATGAATTTAAACACTTTTTGTATTTGATACTTCAATTTAACCAAACCAAAATTGATGAATTTGGGTTTAATACAGTTTTTTTCTTTTTTTTTTCAAAACGATTGCTAGAACAGGATGTATAATCTTGTACATCAACATGCACAGGGAAAAGAAAAACATATTTCACTCAAATTTTGTTGCATGCAAATCTATTCTTCAATCTTGCATATATCAGGCATTAAATCAACCAGATAAAAAATCAAATTCCTAGAAAAAATTTACTCACCAATTCGGAATTTGATAACAACAGTGGACAGAGGAAAATTATGTTATTCTTTGAACTGCAAATTTCTTTCCTAGCTTGATTTCCTTTGAGTTATTACCTGCAGTAAATTTTGCTTAAATTTGTTTGAACTTTGATTTAAATTTTACTTACTCAATCTTAAATAAAAAATGAAATTACTTACAGTAAATTTCTTCTTTTTATTTTAGTTGAGGCAGAGGAAAAACTCTCTGGCCTGCAGCTATCCTTCTTCTCTTACTTCAATCTTTTTTTTCTTTTTAATTGATTCCTGAGCTTTTCCTAAATGTTTGAAACTCTTGCTAGATTCTGTAAAACTTGTTGAAGATTGGAATTATTCTTCTAGCTTGAGAAACAAAGGGTTTGCTACAGATTTTTTTTCTTCTGGATATAGTTTCTTGATTTAATTTTTGTTGAGACAATGTAAGTTTTTTTCTTTTGATGATGATTTTTTTCTGAAATAAAAGTAAAGATAAAAGATATTGTATAAATTTGTTTTCTTTCTTTTTCTTTTCTAAAAATTACTTAAGAAAAGAAATTGATAGAATGCCATTTGTATAATTTTTTCTCCTTTGAATTACACTTGTCATTCTAGTTATCATAACTTTTACACTTGTAATCTTTTTCTTTTATTAACAAAGTATTTTACACCATTAAACTTGTATCTATACTTACATTTTTTCTAATTAAAGACATTATTTTTTATGTTAATACATATTATTAAAAGAAAGTGTCTTGAATTTTAAACACATATTAATTAATTCTCACAGATATGTATATATGAATGCAAATTATTTTACCAAACACCTTATTTTAAAATTTTAAATTCAAATTGAAAATCAGTTCAATATAGAAATTCAAATCTACCCATGTATGCACACATACACATGTATTTTTTATATATATGAATAAAAGTTAAATTTAATGATTAAAAACTTTTAATAATTCAAAATTTTCAAACTTAAAAGAAATTTGAAATTCTTATCCATTTACGTCATCATCTATTTATTTATTTATTATTTATTTTGAACTTTTCAAATTTTTATCATAAAAGTTGTGATGACCAGGTATTTTGGCCTTATTATTTTAATAAGTATTTAATCCAATTAAATAAAATGTAAACTGATCATTTTAAAAAGAAATTTGTCTTATAAATTAAATTAAAATACTTTACTTTGTTTGTATTTGGTAAATATACATATGGTTAATAATGTTTAAAATAAAATCAAAGTCTATCAATATAAAATATAAGTCAAACATATGAATATAACTTAATTATTGATAGTCAAAATATAAAATACAAATGTAAATAAAAACAAGAATTAAGTGATAGTCATTCACAAAAACCAATCTCTATCTGCAAAGTGTATATTTGCATATAAGATATTTGTACATAGCAAACATGATAATAATATGTCAACATATTTGGAAACAAAGGCATTAAATGCCATCATCTCAGCCTAACATAGGTCATTTCAAATATTAAAAAAAAAGATCTGATCAAATCTTAACAAGGAAGCTTAACCAGATAGCACCTTCCTTATTATATCCTGTCATCTTCTATACATGTATGCATCTCCTATTTAATTTCGTTCAGAGACCATCTAGCAACCAGAGAATAAGAAAAACAGCCATTTTCATTTTTTTTCAAAGTTTAAACTCAAGTTCAAAACAAAAACAACCAAGAAAGGAAATTATTCAAGGGCTTATTCAACTGCAGTTTTCTAAACGTCAAAGTATTCTCTGTTCAAAGATTTTCAGGTGAGTAAACCAATTTATTTCAGGATCAAGAATAATCTAAATCTATGAATATGATTTATGGATAACATTTGGTTGTGCTTGTATATTTTTCAGGAATGTGACTCTGTATATAACTATATGTTTGCACTGTGACTGTTTTTCTTCTCTGTTTGGGGGTTACAGGGTTGGGAATAACCAGGAAAATTTAATACAACGCCATTTGATTTATATTAGGCTTATAGTTTTAAACAAAACAAGTCTGTTTATACATAAGTTGAGATTTAAAAATAGTTTAAGGTAGGATGGAGATATACGGCATCTGGAATTTTATTTTATTTTCCAGGGAAGCTCATCATATGATAAATTTGAACACTTCAGAATCATTGATTTAAGCATATAAAGTGAATTGTTATTCGAAAAAAAGATTTTTAAAACAAACATTCTGATTTTTCATGGAGTATATCAACAGAAACTTGTAAATGAACTGGAGAGGGATTTTATCCAATTTCCATTGATCGAAATTTTTTTTTTGATGTTGAAATTTTGCATGAAGCAAGCCCAGTAATCGATAATATCAGGAAAATTGTTGAACAGTTTTTCCATTGAAGGAGATGTTGTATTGAAGCAACTTTAGGGTTTAGCTGTCGTTTTTGGTTGAGGTTGGAGCAGAGGTGTTTCCTCTACCTCTGGATAATCGAGTTGCGCGATATCACAGGAGAGGGTAGCATGGTCGGTCAGCGAAGCGAGGCCGAAGGTGCATCACATTTGATGGGCAGAGCAAGGTGAGGCGAAGCGATTTATTGATTGGTTGTGGGTTTTAGCTTCGAATAGAAGTCCAGTTCCCGTTGCGGGCTTCGTGGTGATCTTTTGAAGGTTGAGGAGGCACGAGGGGTGGGACGGCGACATGTTCGAGGTAACACCGGAGGTTGCATCATCGTTGACAATCTGTGCAGGTGTACAGGCACGGGATGGTGTCAGTGGGTTCTTGGGTTGTGAGTTACTCAAGTAATTTCTCAAATTAGTATAAGTTTGCCTCGGGTTGTATCTGGAATGTTTAAGCTTTCCTCCAGATTCTAAGTTTAAACTTAAACTCAACTAAAAAAAAAGAGAGAGAAGAAGAGTGTTGCGTGAAAGAACAGGTGGGTGTCTTGGGGAACGGAAGAGCAACTCGAAGTGTAACTCGAGTGAAATGCAGGAGAGTCTCGGTTTTGCTTCCTTTCAAAACTGCAAATAAAATAAAGGGAAGCATAGTTAAGTAATTTGTGTTTTAGCAGGTTTTAATCATTGAAACTAAACAAGTGTTTAACAAGTTAAGTTAAAAACTTAAATACAAGTTTTAATTATCTTGGTTAATACTTAACAATGTTGTAACACTTAATTATTTTTATTAACTAAATAATTAAGAATAATTAAATTATAATTGTATTAGGGTTAGATTAATTAGTGATTAATTGATAAATAAATTTGCAATCAACTACTTAAAATTAATTAACGAATGATTAGTAGTTATGTAATTAAGTAATAAAATTAACAAAGGACTTATGATTAATAAATTGTAATTAAGGAATATTAAATTTGTAATTGAGTTATGTTAATCAATAATTAAGGTTTAATAATTATTGGTTAAGGAATAATTAATCTACAATTAAGAGTTATTAATGGGTTTAAGAGTAACTAAGAGATGGATTACCCGATTGAAATTAATTTGTTAATTAAAGGTAATCTCTTAGTGATTAATTAAATACAATACTTGATGAGGTCTAGTGAAGAAATCCACAATCTCAGGATGTAATAAACTAAAGAAATTAATTAAAGTGGAAGTAATTGAAGGGTAATTACTTAGTAGAAGTAATTAAGAATAAATTACTTGGTGTAATTTAATCAAAAAGGATTAATAATTACGTAAGGGGTTAATTACTCAAGTAAGAAATTTCAGAGGGGTAATTACTGTTTATGAGTAATTGGGCTTGATTAATGGATGCAATTAATTAAGGATAAACATCCATGGATTAGGTTAAGTATAATCGCTTAATGGAAGTAATTATATAATGATGAAATCTTAATGTAATTAAGGAATAATTAATCAAGGAGGATTAACTAAGATGAATGATTATGGGATGGTGAATCAATTGGGTTTGTAATTAATTAATAAGCAGGACTTAAAGGTATTTGATTGAATTCAATTATGGCTGATTAGATTTATTAGAGATGGTGCATTTTGCTTAGGTATGATTAAATAATAATTAAATGATCTGAATGGACTAATATTGATACCCTTGATATGAAATGGTTCGTGATATACTGTGTTTGGGTGGCAGCGAAAATGTGGTTATCTGTCAATGATAAATTGCTGAGTAATAAGGGTGACATCTTTATTTAAATTTGAATTGCATTTCACCTGAATAACATGTGTTATGATGAACTGAATTCGGAAAGACCGGAGTCGGGTATTATTTAATACCCGAAACCAATTCGATTCTTAGAAATTGATGTGCGAAATAAGTGATGTCTATAACAATTTATGAAGTAAAAATTTATATAAGTTACTCGGGTTTTATATGAGTTGTATACTTTAGTATTCCATGTTAGATGGGTTACTCACGCTGGTTTCCAGCCTGACCCGGGTGTTACTTTGATGTAATGCTCGGGTCAGACCGAGTATTGCGGATTTCCAGGTATGTACGTTCTGGAGCTCAGGAGGCGAGCTAGATGGCAGGAGCGTATAGAGTATTTCCGCTATATTTATATTATTGTTAATCTGAGACATGATAATTGTAAATATTCAGTGACTGTAAATTATGTGAAACTCTAATTTATATTAAATGTAATCGACAGATATAGTATTCTTTTGTAAGCTATTGTTATTTATTATTATATTTTATCCGCTGCGAATGTGAGATGTTTGGTGTTACTGTTCTTCTTCTTCTATCTCTTTCTTCTTTTCCATAACTATCCGGGATTTTCGAGTGCAGAAATTTCGGGTCGTTACAAAAGTTCTACATTTATAAATTTTAAATTGATGAATTTTGGTATGTTACAGACCGGGATCGGGATTGATTTCTCGAAAACCACTTCGATCCATTTTGTACGTTTTCGTGGGAAAAACGAGTTCGGAGTCGAAGATGAAGCAGTGAAGTGCAAGGGCTATTCGCGACAAATCCTGAGGATATTTCCAAAATGGATGTAGTAGGAGTAGTGCCTTCAGTTCCGTTCGAACCCGGCACGGACTTGTATGGATGAATGCTTACGGAACATCATCAGGTGGGCGATGGGCATTCTAAGTGAAACGTTCTAAAGGTAACGCTTAGCCTCAAGCCTCATCAACCGGGAATGACTAAAAATCAGCGGTTATGCAGCAAGGCTAGGGGTAGCTCCCATTCAGGGTGAGGTCATCCCTGTCTAGATGTCCCTTTTTATTCGGCTTAGTGGTGCGGTTGCTGATCCCAACCGTGGGTTGATCTTACTCGGGATTATCCAGTTGTTAACCCTGTTCTGCCAACGAGTTGAAACTTGGGCCGACTCATCCACTTAAGGTCTTTAACGACTCATTGGATTTACGACTCAAGGGGCTTCAACAACTTAAGGAAAGGACCGACTCAACTGGTAGCGACTCAATTGGCTGGCGAGCTAGGGCTCAAGGCAACTTAGAGGAATGGAACGACTCATGGAGGTTAACGGTTCATGATACAGGCCGACTCATTGAGTTACCGACTCAACGAAGTTCACGGCTCATACGAGACGACTCAAGGACTGGACCGACTCATCTACTCAAGGACTGGACCGACTCATCTACTCAAGGACTGGACCGACTCATCTGCTCAAGGTTCGTAACGACTCAGTGGATCAACGACTCAACGAGTTAATGCCTTAGAAGAGCAGAGTGGTTTAACTAGTTAGTGGTTTATGGGGCAGACCGACTCAGGGTTTCCAACGACTCAGGGTTTCCAACGAATCAAGGTGACTAACGACCTATCATAAGTCGCTGGCGACCTAAGCATACGAGGAACAAGATCAATGCCATTTCATCTATGCCACTGCTTGCTGACTCGTGATATGTGAGTCGGTCACGGTTCATCCTGAGTCGGTCACGACTCATGACTTAACGATTCCAGCCCAGAAATTTGCCTATAAATACATGGCCACCTCCAACATTCAAGGGACCTTTTGGCTCATTCATTTCAAGCGCCGTTACTCTACTGCATTCTGAACTACTTCAACACTTTCAAGGAACTTCACGAAGAAATCATACATGTCCAACATGAGTCCAAAGATTTGGATCGACATTGAAGTTTAGGCCACTTGTTCTAAGTCACTTGTAACTCGAAGTGTGTTGTAATCAAAGTGTAATTGCATCGACTTGTAATCAAATCGTCAATAAAGATATTCAAAGTGGACGTAGGCTCTCTCTAAAGCTGAACCACTATAAAATTGCTGTTGTTTACTGTTTTTTCGCTATTATCTGCTTATAATCTGTTCCCGCGCTATCGGGTGGTGCTTTCACAATCTCACTTCATACACCGGGGTGTTAGCGTTCAAATTTTAGCGTTAACATTTTTGGTGCTTTCACTGAGAAGACTGAACTCAGGCAAATCGTCATCATTGCTCCACGAAAGTTTGTTGAAATAACCTCTCTGAAGACTAAAAGTTTATCCAAAATCATGGCTCCGGGGAGAAAGAGTAGATCTGTAAGATCTGGAAATGCTCAAGAGGGAACCTCCGCTTCCCCTGTATCGAATCAAGCCACTCCAGCTGTCGGAGTTACAAAGGCAGAGCTGGATGCTGCAATCTTAGGGCTGAACCAGCAGATAAATGCCCAAAACGCACAATTCGAGGCTCAGAGTGCCCAAAATGCCCTAATTCTGAATAGGTTGAACGATTTGCTTGGGGCAAACCGTCAACCGGCAGGTAATGAAAGGAAGTTTGCCGGCAACATTCATGATGCTGACGAAAGGAATGCTCCTGAAAGGGCTGCTAGCCCCTTTGAACAAACACTTTCTGAGGTTGGTGGATCTAGAACTCGACATGATGAGGAGTATCTTTCTGGAATGGTCTGACAAATCATGAAAGAGAGTATGCAGAGGGTTGAAGACGAGAAAGAATGGGGTTTCGCCCCAAGTAAAACTCCATTTACTGAGAAAATCTTAAAGGCTGAATTCCCAAGGAAGTTTGTCCCTCCAACCATTCCAGCTTACAAGGGGACAAGCGATCCGAACGAATTCTTATACAAGTATGATTGGCACATGACAGGTGCCAGAGCCTCTGATGAGATAAAGTGCCGATATTTTCCTGTATATCTAGAAGGTGTGGCTCTACTGTGGTTCACCAAGCTACCAATCCGATCTATTGATCAGTTTTCGGACTTGACCCGGAAATTCAAGGAGCAGTTCAGACTATATGCTTCAAAAGCCAAAGATATTATGTCGTTGTCAAGTTTAGAGCAGAATCCAGGTGAAACTATCAGATCTTTCTTGAATCGCTTTAATATAGCGCTGGCCGAGGTAGACAATGCAGAACTACGGATGATCTTGACCTATCTGATGAGGGCCATAGACAAGTCGAGCGAATTTGGAAAATGGCTAAACATGAAGGAACCAAATTCCCTTGAAAAATTCTATAAAAAAGCAGATGAATTCATACGCCTCGAAAGCCGCCCCATACCGGTAAAGGCAGTGTTGGAAAAAGCTGAAGATAACACTGTTGCTCCACGCAAGAATGAATCTGTAGGGCAAAAAAGGGAAAATAACAATGGGAAGAAACTGGGTAATCTGAAGAAGCCTCGATCCTTCAAACCATCAGAGTATACTCCTTTATCAGATACACCGGAGCATATATACCTTGCCACTAAAGATTCTGTTGAATACCCTAAACCTCCTGTTCTGAGAACTGGGAGGAAAGCTGTGCAAAGTGGGAAGTTCTGTCGCTTTCATAATCAACCTGGTCATGATACCGACGAATGCCGCCAATTGAAAAATTTGATTGAAGAATTGATAAGGGAAAACAAGCTACAGCAATTTGTGGAAAAGAATAGCAGCAACCCCGCTTCGACCAGTCAGGGGCAACGAGCTCCTGCTCATCAACCCAGGACAGGTGAAAAGACTACAGGGCATGAATCCGGAAGGCCTGTTATCAATATCATTACGGGAGGACCTCACCCAGCAGGCAGAAGCTGGGGTGAGATGGAAAGGTATACCCGAGCTTTGAAATATGTACCGACCGAGGAAGATGTATTCGTTTTGGAAGGTGTTATGCCTCTGAAGCAACAAAGAACTTTCAATGATGATATTGTGTTCAGAGCCAGGGATTCCGCAGGTATTGAAGCTCCTACCTTGGATCCCTTAGTCATCTCGGCTGGTATCGGGCCAGCTATTGTCAGAAGAGTTCTCATTGATTGTGGCGCATCCTGCAATATCCTCTTCAAGAAAACATTCGACCAAATGAAGATCCATATGGCTGATGTGCAAGCCTCATCGCAAAAAATCGCTGGCTTCACTGGGGAGCCGAAACAGCCGATAGGAACCGTTGATTTGTTTGTGGAACTTGGAGAAGGAGAAAGAAAAGTGGTCCGCAAGCAAACTTTTGTGATTGTCGACGAATTTTCTGCTTACAATGCTTTCCTTGGCCATCCAACTCTCGCAGCATTCAAAGTTGTTCTGGCCCCATGGTGCCTCACCATTAAATTTCCCACAGATAATGGAGTAGGAGTTATAAAAGGGGATCAAAATGCGGGGCGGGAATGTTATCTAACAGAGCCACGAGAAACCAGAAAAAGAGAAATGGGAAAGGTTGCGGCAGCCCCAGTCCGCATCAAAGAACCAGCCTTGTAGCAATTACAGGGCGGACCCTACACTGGCGAGCATAGCGGAGCAAGGAAAGAGATGAATTACTCTAAGTTGGAAAAACTCGCCTATTGCCTGCTAATTGCATCTAGGAAGTTAAGGTAATATTTCCAAGCTCATCCTATCAGAGTCCTCACTGATCAACCTTTAAAGCAAGTACTGTTTCGTCCTGAGACTTCGGGTCGTCTTCTAAAGTGGAATATTGAACTCAGTCAATATGACATCACTTATCATCCCCGAAAAGCGATCAATGGACAAGCTTTAGCGGATTTCATCGCAGAATTCACAGATAAGGGTAACAGTGAGGAGGAAACGATCGACGATTCCCCAATCCAATGGAAGTTATATGTCGATGGCGCAAGAAACGACTACTGTTCTGGAGCCGGAGTTGTACTTGAGACCCCTGAAGGTCGATCATTATGCTATGCACTAAGATTGGAATTTCCTTCAACAAACAATGAAGCATAATACGAAGCCCTTATCGCTGGCTTAAGGATTGCTAAAGAACTAAGCATCCGAGCATTACAGATCTTCAGTGATTCTCAGCTTATTGTATGCCAAGTCAAAAAGGAATTCCAAGCGAAAGCGGGGAATCTGCCTGCCTACTTGTCAAAGGCTTGGGAACTCTTGGGTGATTTCGATCATTACATGATAAGTCACATTCCTCGAGAAGAAAACATGAAAGCAGATTCTCTCGCAAAGTATTCTAGCACAGGCGAAGCTCAATTTCTGGGGTTAACTCCAATGGAGATCCTGTCGACCCCAAGCATTGATGAGATGGATATTGATTGGATCATGAGCGTGTCTCAAAAGCAAGAATCATGAATGACTCCAATAACAGAATATCTGCTCAATGGATCTTTACCGGAAAGTTCAAATGAACGGAAGAAGCTACTGAGGAAAGCCTCTCGCTATATAGTCCAGGATGGCCAGTTATACAGACGAAGATTCTCAATGCCGTTACTTCGATGTGTATCCAGGGAAGAGTCCAAAACAATCCAAGCTGAGGTGCATGGGGGAGAATGTGGTGATCATTTAGGTGGTCAAACTTTAGCGAAAAAGATTCTCCGATACGGATATTTTTGGCGAGAAATTAATCGAGATGCGGCAGACTATTCCCGAAAATGTGACAGATGCCAAAGATTCGCCAAAATCTTTAGAGCTCCTTCCACTGAACTCACACAGATGGTCAGTCCGTGGCCGTTTGCAATATGGGGGATAGACCTCATAGGACCGCTACCAACTGCCAAATCTGGAATTAAATATGCCATTGTTGCTGTAGATTATTTTACTAAGTGGGCAGAAGCTGAACCACTGGCTACCATCACCTCAAAAAAGATGATAAGTTTTGTGACTAAAAGTATCATTTGCAGATACAGTGTGCCTCAAAAAATAATTACAAACAATGGTAATCAGTTTGAAAGTGAAGAATTCCAAGATTTTTGCAAACGATTCAAAATCCGATAGAGCTTCTCAGCAGTAGCCCATCCGCAGGCAAACGGGCAAGTGGAAGCAGTAAATAAAATTATCAAGTCAACCATCAAGAAGCAACTTGAAGGAGCAAAAGGTGGTTGGGTCGATAAGCTACCGCTGGCACTATGGGCCTACAGAACTACCCACAAAACTGCGACTGGGCATACTCCGTTTTCATTGGCATACAGATCATAGGCAATGATTCCGGTAGAAACAGAGGTCCCTTCACATAGAAGAATCCATTTCAATCAAGCAGAGAATGAGAAACTAAAGCTTGAAGCACTAGATCTCCTTGATGAAAAAAGAGAAGAGGCTGAGCTCAGAATCGCATCTCATCAGCAAAGGATAGCCAGACATTTCAATTCCAAAGTTCGCCAACGCAGCTTTGAAGTTGGAGATCTAGTCCTAAAGAGAATTATGACAGCAACAGGTGTGCTTGGGCCAAATTGGGAAGGACCATATGTCATAGGTCAAAAGCTTCTGGACGGCACATTCAAACTCACTACTGTCGAAGGTGATCAAATTCCAAGAGCTTGGAACTGCAATCACATGCGTCCATACTTTACTTGATAGCTTTGTTGAAATATTGTAGAAAGAATTATGAATGTATGATTCCTGTAATTGAAAGCGATTGTAAAACTGATGCAAGTGAATAATGAAAGACTATAAAGTGGATGTAGGCCCAAATTCTTGGCCGAACCACTATAAATCTTGTGTCCCTTATTATTATTACATGTTTGCTTTATTTTCGATATGAAAAGTACATTAAATGTATTACTGAAATATCGATTTAAATTTTTGCAGGCAACGAAAACAAAACTTGCACATTACAAGACCAAGTGATCCTTGTTATCATTCAACAAACAAATTCCAAGTCGCAAAATTACCGAGCTTAAATCCTAGATAAGAAGTGCTTCAATTGAACGGTCAATGATTTCGCCGAAAACGGGCTTTAGCTAATAAATTGAGAAGTTTGAACAAACAAACATCCAATTAAGAAGCTTATGTCTGTTCTCGTGAACTGGCCTAGCAATGAAGTACACTTCTTTGGATTAAACAGGCTACTTGTAAGAGAAGGGAGTGCAAGCAAAGAAAAATAATAATAATAATAGAGGATCACTGGAAAGGCATAAGCAAGTGGACAAGGAACAATTAAAGTCCTCTTCGGAGGCACAACTCTTCGGAGGATAAAGACCTCTAACGAAGCATATGCCGTAAAAAAGAAAGTTCTCTACTCAACCAAAAAAGATTGGAGGAGTCATGACCCTCCAACCATGAGAGAGTAACTTCCAGGCAATCTTCGGAGGCACATTTCACCAGGAGTTGAAGTGTTACAACCGCTCTTCGGAATTTCACTTCACC
Organism: Allium cepa; assembly: GCA_030765085.1. Classification (NCBI taxonomy): domain Eukaryota; kingdom Viridiplantae; phylum Streptophyta; class Magnoliopsida; order Asparagales; family Amaryllidaceae; genus Allium; species Allium cepa. Next base: position 64,967,983 of record CM060929.1, read on the forward strand.
AGAGTTGAAATGTAAAACAAAATAAAGCCCTCTTCGGAGGCCCATTTCACCAGGAGTTGAAGTGTTACAACCGCTCTTCGGAATTTCACTTCACCAGAGTTGAAATGTAAAAAAAAATAAAGCCCTCTTCGGAGGCCCATTTCACCAGGTGTTGAAGTGTTACAACCGCTCTTCGGAATTTCACTTCACCAGAGTTGAAATGTAAAACAAAAGAAAGACCTCTTCGGAAGCCCACGTTTCACCGAGATTGAAATAAAACTTCCAAGTGTTGAAACGTGAAAAGCTTCCTTCAAAGGCACAACTCTTTGGAGGTACACGTTTCACCGAGATTGAAATAAAACTTCCAAGTGTTGAAACGTGAAAAAATCCCTCCTCAGAGGTACAACTTTCTATGTAAGAAAAGAATCCTCATCAAAAGCACGCTTTAACTTACAAAGGAAGAGTGATTTACCTATTCTGGAAAATAACCTTCCTCAAAAAAAAAAGAAACAAAAAAAAAAGAAAGTTGAAGTACCCTTCAGAGGCCCGCTTTACCTCATAGAAGAGTTCACTTGGTAAAGCGTGTACATAAGCAAAAGAAAAGTGATTTCTTCGAAGAACAAAGCGTAGAAACTTATATGAAGGGAGTTGTACTCTACGAAGAATTTCTTCAAGAATGAAATAATTATTCTTCAGAAAATAAGAGTGCGAGTCCCCTCGAAGTATAAAATATTGCAGCAAGCTTATGGTATGGGGGCAACATGGTATGGTTACATACAATATGATATAGCCACATCGACGAAAGTAATGCTCAAACAACATGCCATAAGCCTGCTGCAATATCATATAAATAAACATGTGCAAAAATGAATAATAAATGCATTCTCAAATTCAAACAGGAGTCTGTACAAATAAAGGATCATTTTATTCAATTGTATTGCAGATACAAGTTTCAAAATAAAAGCGAGGGCCGGTACCCGCACAGTTCTCGACCAGTACATACAAAAGACAAGAAGCTAAAAAGCTGAAATCTTCATTTCTTCTTGCCACCTTTAGACCCTTTACCCGGCCGAATGGTTAGCTTTTCAGGTCGGTCTGAAGGCATAAGGGAAGAAGGAGAGGGAGGTGCAACTGGTGCAATTTCCGGTTCCTCTTCAGTAGCAATGATTTTCTTCCCCCTCCTCTTCGATGTTCCGTGCTTCTTTCTTCTCTTCGAAGAAGACTCACTCCCTGGAGTAACAAGAGCGGACAAAATTACGTCATCAAAAGGAGTCCTCTCTGGAGAGATCTCGCCTCCTTCAAGTCCCTCGTCTTTCTGCTCTTGCAACGATAGGGTCATCTAAGCCATGAAGAGCCTCAATTTGCTCCTCTTGTGACCCGGGCTGTGAAGCAGAAGGAGGAGCCACCTGAAGAGACGGAGGAGGGATAACCGGAGGAGGAGAACCCTGAACAATGCCCAACGTTTTCTCTGCAGAAGGAAAAAAGTTTAAGTCAGCAAAAAGCGGAGATAAAGGTTCGCCGAGATTCAAGAAGTAGTCAAAAAGCCCATCAAGTTCATAAGAAACAGATGAGCAATCTACGCTGGCAAGATTGTCAGTAGGATTACCTGCAGAAGTCGGTTCCCTGATGACAACTTCGTAAGCCTGTGCCTCAGCACTCTCGCCACCCTCATCTCCACCTTGTATGCTTGTAATATCAGTGGTGACTTTAATAGGAGAAGGGGAATGAGAACTAGAACCGATAATATCAATTTCGGCTGAAGGAGAAGGTTGTATTGGAGTAGTCGAGGTGATTTTTCCTGAATATTCTTCTGCCGCTATTTCGTCTCTCAATCTTGCAAGTTGTTCTCTCCCCTTGGCAAGAGCGGCGCGGGCATCATCATCAAGATAATGCTCTTCAAGAGCTGACTCAGCGTAGCCAGCGCCTTTACCACCGAGCATATCGAGTGCTGCCTCCCAAACTTCAGCTAGTGTAATTTCATACTTAGGGCCTAGAAAGGCAAGGCTGCCACGCCCCAAAATGCTGTGCAGATAGAAATCAAATAATGTTGAGCTAATGTTGGCTTTTGTTGCCTCGTGAGAATCTTCAGCTGCAATTTTGCCGGCAACGGCCTCGTCACGCTCCATTTCAGCTTTAGAAAGTTGAAGCTTAAGCATTTGAATCTCCGCCTCTTGGGAGCTGTTTTTCTTCTGAAGCTCTTCAATGTCAGCGACATAGCCCTCGCTAATTCTTTTCCGCACTTCAAGCCTGTCTTCGGCATCCCTTTGGCTAGCGTGGACATCTCTCACTTGTTTGAGGAGCACTTCTTCTTTTTGAGAATAAGATGTAGAGGAAGCAACAAGCTCTTTTTCAGTTCTTCAACTTTCGCTTCAAGCTCCTCATTGTAAGAAGCAATGCTTCTCATCTCGGTGTCATGTTGCTCGAGCACTTTTTGCCATTCGGCTTTATCATTTTCCATGGTGAGCATGGCCTCTATGTTCGCGCGATTAACCCTCTGAAGCTCGTCAACAAGTTTCTGCCAGTTCGACATCCTCTCAATGTCAAGTTTAACGGCGTCAAGGTTTTGTAACATAGCAGACTTGTCTATGGGGACCAAGTCAAGGTCAAACCTTACTCCCTTCAGACACCACTGAGGAAATCGGCTTTGCAAAGTGGCAGGACCCGGCCCAACTTGGAATTTGGGTCTGCTAATTATAGTTTGGATGTCCGACTTTCCGAGAGCGGGAGAGCCGGAAGGAATATCAAGCGAGGCAGGGGCGGTAACCTTTTCAGGAGTTGTAGTGGTGTGCTTCTCATCATGTCGTGCCCGCTTGCTCGAATCTTCAACCATGTGACCTTTTCCTCTGTCATCATGGGTTTTTCTTTTATGGGAATCGTCACCTCTCTGTGAAGAATCATGGCGCTCTTCCCTCTCCCTTCTTTCGTAGCGCTCCTCTTGAGCCCTCTTTTCTTGAGCCTTTCGGGCAGCTCTTTCTTCATCGGATTCTCTGTAAGAGGGGAGGTAACGCCTATAATCATATTGGCTACGCCTCCCGTAGCGCTGGAAATCATCGTAATATGAGCTGCTGCGCCCCATTGGAGAATCTGAAATAAAAAAAATAAGCTTTAGAAATCTTTAAAGTATAAGAAGATGAGTGCGTAGAAGTGCTGAAAATCCTAAGTGTTGTGTAATGTGTAAACTACACGCATCAAGCTACAGACCACTCTGTGGAGTAGAGGTGGTGATAACTTGAGTAGAAGGAGTTGGCATTTGTTGTAGAGAAGATGTCGCCTCGATTACAGAAGAGATAGTTTTGGAAACATCATCTTTAAAAAGTTCTTGTGAAGTCACAATTAGGTCGCTCAACCCCTCAAAAACATCATCACCATCATGCTTTTTGGGACTTGCTTTCTCAACTCCTTCGTTAGCAGTTCTCCCGGAAGATCGTGGAGGTTCTTCCTCTTCGATAACTGGGGCAAGTACAGACTTGTCAGACGGCCCCGCAGCATCCTTCGGAGTTGAACACTTCACTAGTGAAGTTTCTGTAGAGGTTCCTCCCCGCATGTGCTCTTTAGTAGAGACCGGGGCATCAGGAGTTTCCATCGGGGAATCGGGAATTTCAGTTGGAACTTCATGAGGTTGAGTGAAGCGAGAGGAATGAAGAAGCCCATATTGATGTAAAAATTCATCATTTAACAAAAACTTTATACTCCTCTCTTCTGCCGCCACGGCATTCAGTCTTTCAAAAATTTGCTTATAGCACGGATCTCTAGAGGGAGGAGGAAGTGCTAAGACAGGAAAACAAGAAGCGAAGTTAGCATTTAGCAACTCAGATTTCGAAAAACTCAAGAATGGAGAAATAAAGACAGGAAATCTTACTTCCTACTCTCCAGATGGCATAAAACCCTGGAGGACGGCGAACAAAGAAAAATTGATTTAGAAATCCATGAACGCTTTCAGGAAGATCAGTGATGAGTTTGCGGTTTCGAGCACTCCTTATAACTACGATAGAGGGATGATCTTTAATTTTCGTGAATGAGCAGAGGTAGCAGATTTCCCCAAAGCTCGGTAATCGGTCCAAAACTCTCCTAAATAGCACACATAACCCCATCAGAATGGCATGGCCGTTGGGGTGCAATTGGAATGGAGAGATAGATAACCGAAGCAGGAACTGCTGAAGGAAGTCATTAAAAGGTGGGATGGCACCGCTCAAGCACATTTGGCGATTGACAGCAATAAAGCCGAGAGGGGGCCTATCTGCAGTATCATTTGGCCCCGGCAGTAAGGCATCAGCTTCGGTAATGCCAAACTGGATGCGCAATTGGTCAAACACCTGCTGATTCAGAGTTGTGGAAGTTCTCTCCGGAGGGTTATCCAATGGGTTGGCTACTGGGAAGACATCTTCAGCCTGGCCCATCGGTTCTTCTTGTTGAGAAGTCATTCTACACAAGCAACTGGATGTTCAAATGCGAAGGTGCACGTTTCCTAAAAGTGTGAAGTGTTGTGCAGAACTAATGAAGATAAACAAGTAAATATAACTGAAGTTAAGCTAGTTGGCAATTGATCAATTACTAAATTTCAGGACTTGTTAATTTAAAGTTTCAGGTATAGTGTTAGTGCAAACCGGTCAATTTCAGTTGACTATTTCAGCATTGCTTTAGCACTCTACTTGGATTCGTTGGTTTAAAGTACTTCATTCACGCAATCCATTTAAATTAATTATCTTCTATTGACTAATCTGTCATTAGATGTGGGCAATCAATGGCAGTATATTCGTCCCAATCTTCTGTGATTGTTGTATTAAACAGGTTGTATACTAGCAAATTGAAGTAATCTGCAAAACTAAAGTATGCAATAAAGTTTAACAGGTTAAAGTCCAGACAATTCGATATTCAGGTGGTTTATTTCAGCAATTCAAGTCAAAGACCGAGTCACTAGTTCTTTAAGTCGTAAGGCATGGTAAAAAGAGAAATTTTTTAGTTCAAGGCAGTGTGAAATTCTCCAAGTCCTGTGTCGGCTGCGACTCAAATCCTAGATTGCATCTAATTGAGCTGGTCATAGGTTCAAACCACAAGGAGCAACTCGGTATGAAAATTAGTCCAAGTGATGAGTCGTTCACGACCTATGAGTTGAGTCGTTCACGACCTATGAGTTGAGTCGTTCATGGCCTATGGCTTAAGTCGTTTGCGCAGATGGTTTGAGTCGTTCACGGTTCAAAGGATGAGTCGCGGTGAGGATCTAAAAGGCTGAGTCGCTCGTACGACCAAAAACCTAAGTCATCAAAAAGGTCATTTCCTCGACCGGTCATCCTCTCTCTAACCCATTAACCCGTTAAGGATCATTTCATCCCTTCCAAACTCGCAGACCAGATAATTCAAGGCACTATAATCCATTGTATTCACCTCACGCCATCAGAAAATCAGTCAAAGGGTCAATTCGAATCGCTTCAAGTTTGCGACGAATCTGACGCGCTGTTATGTTATCGCGAACAATAACAATAATATAATCGATAGCAGTTGTAAATCGATCAAAAAAGCATGAGTCGTGATGGAACATGGCACAAAGATGCATCAGGGTCAGAAAAATGGGAATTCGGATTCGTAATTCAATAACAGTAAGGAATCGAAAGGGAATCAAGCTCACTTACGCAACAAAGATTATTAGCAGGGAGTTGGAATAGAATTGCTTTCGAAAGCTCGAAGGAATGTTAATGGCAGAAAACGACTTACGAAATTGGCGCGAGAAGAAGAAGATAAAAGTGACGATTCATGCCTTTTATACCAGGATAGTGAAACGTGAGTCGGCACATGCGAGTCAAGATGAGTCGAAGTACACGACCTACGACTTAGGCGTGTATTTCGAGGGGCAAATGTTAACCCTGTTCTGCCAACGAGTTGAAACTTAGGCCGACTCATCCACTTAAGGTCTTTAACGACTCATTGGATTTACGACTCAAGGGGCTTCAGCAACTTAAGGAAAGGACCGACTCAACTGGTAGCGACTCAATTGGCTGGCGAGCTAGGGCTCAAGGCAACTTAGAGGAATGGAATGACTCATGGAGGTTAACGGTTCATGATACAGGCCGACTCATTGAGTTACCGGCTCAACGAAGTTCACGGCTCATACGAGACGACTCAAGTACTGGACCGACTCATCTACTCAAGGACTGGACTGTCTCATCTACTCAAGGACTGGACCGACTCATCTGCTCAAGGACTGGACTGACTCATCTACTCAAGGACTAGACCGACTCATCTGCTCAAGGACTGGACCGACTCATCTGCTCAAGGTTCGTAACGACTCAGTGGATCAACGACTCAACGAGTTAATGCCTTAGAGGAGTAGAGTGGTTTAACTAGTTAGTGGTTTATGGGGCAGACCGACTCAGGGTTTCCAACGACTCAGGGTTTCCAACGACTCAAGGTGACTAACGACCTATCATAAGTCGCTGGCGACCTAAGCATACGAGGAACAAGATCAATGCCATTTCATATATGCCACTGCTTGCTGACTCGTGATATGTGAGTCGGTCACGGTTCATCCTGAGTCGGTCACGACTCATGACTTAACAATTCCAGCCCAGAAATTTGCCTATAAATACATGGCCACCTCCAACATTCAAGGGACCTTTTGGCTCATTCATTTCAAGCGCCGTTACTCTGCTGCATTCTGAACTACTTTAACACTTTCAAGGAACTTCACGAAGAAATCATACATGTCCAACATGAGTCCAAAGATTTGGATCGACATTGAAGTTTAGGCCACTTGTTCTAAGTCACTTGTAACTCGAAGTGTGTTGTAATCAAAGCGTAATTGCATCGACTTGTAATCAAATCATCAATAAAGATATTCAAAGTGGACGTAGGCTCTCTCTAAAGCCGAACCACTATAAAATTGCTGTTGTTTACTGTTTTTTCGCTATTATCTGCTTATAATCTGTTCCCGCGCTATCGGGTGGTGCTTTCACAATCTCACTTCATACACCGGGGTGTTAGCGTTCAAATTTTAGCGTTAACACCAGTAATGGTAGTCCGGCCTAGCGTTGCAAGGGATCGGGAGTGGTCCTCGGTACACTGGTCTAGACCAGGTATTGTGACAGGTGGTACCCCAGTGCCTAGTCATTAGTTGGAAATCGATTATCCCTACGCGCCTTTTATGAGTTTTGTTTGTATTACCCACGATTGTGACTAGTAGCTGGAATTTAATGAATGTTACAAATTCGGCTATTTTATAAGTATTTGTTTATAGACCCTATTATAATATCAGTGGATTTTTATTAAGGTGTTTTAGCTATCGTAAGGCAAAAACCCAACATGTTTATTTGTGGCGTGATCTTATGAGATGCTTTTGTTTTCAAAAGGATTTTTGAAACTTTAATAATAAATTTGGGTGAATTTTTACCAGCTGGTATTCCAGACTGACTCGGGTGTTATTTCATTATAATGCTCGGGTCAGTCCGAGTATTATATGTTCAGGATATGATGCTGTGGAGCAGGAGAAGAGTTGGAGTCCGAGACGTATTATCCGTACTTGTTTATATCCGCTATTGTTTCTGTTTGAGATTGCCTGACTGGTAATTTTTTGTTTGTACAAGATACTCTTATGGTGTATTGTATTAACAGATATAGTTTTCGTTTTGTGTAAAGATATGATATTACGCGATTGTGAGATTCTGATATTGTTTAGTTTCTTCTTTCTTCTACCTTCTTTCTTTTTCCTCAAAACATGTCTTTTCCGTCACTTGATCGTCGACATATCATACTGTAGGGTATTTTGCGTCGATTTTCGAGGGTCGAGAAGGGCGGGTCATCACATTTGGTATCAGAGCTTAGGTTGGCGACAACCTAGGCTTTGGTGGGGAAATTACTCATTAAACAGAGTCGATAGTACTCTATAATGAGTTGAGAGTGTTAATAGATATGAGTGCGTACTTGTTAGTGAATATAAAATTGTTTTTATACCATGTCGACTTATCGGTTGAGTGTTTATGAATTCTAGTCGGTGCGTGAAGTACAACCGTATCGATAGGTGTTTGTAAACTCTTAAACAATATAAACCGACATAGTATTGTTTTTAAAATGGGTAAATGAAATAATTTTAACCAAAATTATATTTTGATATAAAAGAAATAATTTTTTGAAATTATTATATATATTTGATTGTTTGGATGTGGATATCTTAATCAAATAAGAATCTAAAATTTAATCTAAAATTTGAAATGGTTATAACCAAATAAATTCTATGCGTATAAATTATACAAAGGAAGAATAACTAAATTTGAATTAAACCAGATTTTAAATTCTAGGGATTTTGAAAAGGGTTTAAAATGTAATGAAAACAAAATTTTGGAAATTTAAAATCTTGGGAATGTTTGAAATGTTTTCCAAAGTGTTTGAAGGAAATGATGGAATATTATTCTGGGAAGTATTTTTGAATGAGAATTGTTTTGAAATGAATTTGTGAAAGTAAGGAAGAACTGAACTCACTTCAGTCGCTGGAAAATAATCCTGATGATGATGGCCACATCATTAGAATTCATTTTCGAGTTTCTTAAGTGAAGGATTGCTTCCGTGGTGATTGGTTATGATATTGTTTGGACTTTTTGGGTATACAAGTGGTTTTATAAATTTCAAAGGGAAATTGTTTTGGTATAAACAAGTTATTTAGAATCCGGAGATTTGATTTGGTGTATCAAGTGGTATGTGTTGATTATTATTTCAAAATGATTTTGAAATAAAACCGGGCAATTGAATTCTGGAAAATTCTATTTAAATAATATGTAAGGTTAAAATGAATCAACTATTGAACTTATTAAGTGAAGTTGATATTAATAAGGAGAAAATGAAAATCTTAATCTTGGAATTAAAATTTAACATGAGTATATGGAAGTGAATAGAAAATTTGAATTTAACTTGGGATAAGTTAAATAAATTGGACTTAGAATAATATTGATTTGGATTAAATTGAAATGTAAAATGATTTTGTAATTGTGGGTCATTGTCTAATAAATTATACCCATAAGCTAGTAAGTGTTATACTTATAATCTAAAAAATTTTGATTTAAAATTTGCAAAAGATTAAATTGAAGAAATTTGTATCCTTAAGAATTCAGTGAATATATATATATAATTTGGAATTGTGATTATAAGATGTAAATGGATTAAAATGAGCAATATAATCTTTTAAGTAAATAAGTTGGTGAACTTATAAATAGAAATGGTTGAATGTTATGATAAAAAGAATGGAAAGTTTAAGAATTGCAATATAAATGAAATGTAAATTGAGATAAGGCAAAGAAAATATAAAAGATAAAAGGTGAATGGACTTAAGTCAGAAAATGAGGCTTGAACTTATATTTAAGGAGAAATAAAATTGGATCGAATTGGATTTAACTTCGACTAAATAGAATTGAGTTGAATTTGGATTTAATTAAAATCAAAATTCAGTTGTGTTATGAATAAAAATGAATGGAATTAAGTTCTTATTTAAAATAGTAAAGGGAATGGTATGAATTCAAGTTGGCTAAATAAAACTTAGGTTGATTTGAATTAAATTTGGAAAAAGAATTGAATTAAATGGAATTTAAATTAAGTAAGAATGATAATGAATGAATTAAATTCTCACTCAACTAAATTCAAAAAGGATTGTTTAGAAATGAATTTAGTGTAAACTAAATTAAATGGAATTTGTATTGGCATGAATGTAATTTTGGTGGTTTGTTAAGAAAATTTTGAAAAGAAAAATAAATACCCATTTCTAGTATGGGATTTAATTTTGGCAATAAAAAGATGAGAGTGTGAATGAATAATGGAGTTAGATTATAATAGTGATGGTTTGAATTATAAATAAATTCAAATGAGTGAAATGATTTAAAGTGGTCTCATTGTTAATAAAATGAATTTAAAATGGATTGAATAAATAAACAAATTAAATATAATTTGTAAATGAATTGGAATTTGATTGAAGGAGAATCAAATGAAAATGAAATAAAATTGATTTAAGAAGAAATGAAAATATTGTGGAAGAACTTAAGCATATTGAAAAAAATGATTGTGGTAGAGCTTTATATGTGGTCTTGGATAAATTTGTTTAGATAATAAAATTTAAATGCAAATGAAATGGTCTTAATTAAATAGTGTGATGAAATAAGAATGTATGAATTAAATATTACAGAATGAAATGATGTTATTATAAACTTAGGTTGGATGATGAACTTGAAGTGAGAATAAGGATTTGATTTTAAAATTGCAAGGAAATAAGAATGTTTGGGTTGTGAATAATTCAAATGGAATAAAATTAATATAAATTTAAACTGGAATTAATTTTAGTGGTTATAAGCTTAAGTGATGATTATTTTCTTGAAGAACATGCAAATTTGCATAGGTATTGGTCGTTTTGTTATAATCGGGATTGAGTTGGTTTAAAGAAGCAAATGAAATTGGTTTTTAAATCAAATTGAAATGGATTGAAATCTCATTTAGTGGACCTGTATATAAATGCAAATATATCAAATCGAAGTGAAATTTGGTTGTGAATCAATTTGGAATAGAATTGATGTAAATTGATGCAAGTAATACGCATGTTAATCATATTGATGTGAATATGTATTGTAAAAAATAAACTTGAATGTAAATCATTCAAATGAATTAAAATGAAGTTTGGATTTGCCAGGAAATTAAAATGGTGATTGAAATCTTTGAATTGCTGATAAAATATGGTTAACATTGTTAAATTATGAAGTTTGTTTGTTTAAACTATGTAATTGATGTGTCTGGTTGGTTTAATGAATATAATATTGTTAAATTCTCATATTACTGAAAACTGATGTGTTTTTCTAAGTAAGTACAGGTACGGAGGTTGTAGATAGAGTTGGAGTGCGTATATGCAATATTGTTTAGCTGCTTGCTTTTAAAATGCTAATAAAGGTACGCCTACGCAATAACAATTAGGAAATATGAATTGTTTTTGGTTTTCCGACTGTATGGTTCAATGTATATATATTTATATCTATTGTGATATTGCAAAAGCTCCTCCGTATAAGGGAGACTCTGCTAAAAAATTTTGGAAATTTTGGGAGTTAGAATTTTTTTCAAAATTTTCTAGTGTTTCGTTAACGACAAATTGATTTCAAATAACAACGAAAATAAAAGGATTTTGTAATAGGAATCGAAACTAGCAGTTTCAATTTGAAACTAAAGAGTTTAGGAAAAGTGAAATTGAGATTTTCATAAAGTAGGTTTTGCTATTGAGTTTGGAGCATTCTTCTACCTTAGCAAATTTCGGGGACGAAATTTTTATAAGGGGGAGGAATGTAACGACCCGGAATTTTGGGTCGCTATATTTGAACATTTAGTTTATTTTAAATGTTGAATATGTATTATAATTTGATTTTGAAATAAAAAGATTTTGGTCAAATTGATAAATTAGTTAAACTTCAAATATGGCAGTTCAATTGGAATAGAATAATAATAATTTAAATATTCAGGATTGGGATAACTGGTGAATTTGGGTGTAAATAGATATAAAAATAGATTCTGAAATTTATTTTAAGTTTATTTGGATTTGAATTATAATATTGGTCTGTTGGATGGAATAAAAAGGTCGATAGGTTGAATTTGGAATTTTATATTAATTTAATAATGGAATTTAATAATATATTAATGCAAATAATCAGATTTTGGTTCAAACTGAATCAGAATGATTTCTAATGTGAATATAAATTTTATACGAGTTATATAGAGTTAATAAAATTTTAAAAGTAAAATTTTAAGTGATTTCGACGATTTTGAAAATTGCTCGAAATAATCGACGAGTTAAAATAGCCTACCGGGGCACAGTCTCGGAATTCGACGAAACCAGTTCCATTGGATCCGTAAAAGTTATTTATTATTGGATTTCAATTTTTGTAGCAATCGGAGTTGTCGTTTGATCCTGGCAGCTCAAAACATATAGAAACTATTTTAATCGTTTTAATTTAAAATTTATCGTTTATTTCCATACCTCGCACATATGATCGAATTAACCTCCGAAACATGTTCCATTGTGTTTGGGACGTTGGTAAAACCTTAGAAATGCCTATCGGCATGCGCTGTTTGGAGTTCGTTTGTAAAAATCTTGTTAAAGTGAAAATAATATTAAAATAATATTAATTAACATTTGTATAATCACGTTTTAGAGAAGCCCTAGCTCTCTCAACACAGCCACTACCTCTGTACGTTTAATGGCCGAAAACGAACGAAATTTCTCCTTCAATATCTCTCTATCCATAGAAAATCATCAACTGGAAGATCGGAGAGATTGACGAGGGCTTTTATTCCATACGGTCGAGATTGTTTTTCGTGCTTCGAGGGAGCGGCAGTTTGTCAAGGAGGAGTCGCCGTTCGAGCTCGTCATTCACGAGCATGGGTTGACCGAGTGGAGTGCGACGCCGGCCGATAGAGGAGTTTGAGAGGCTCTTTGTAGTGGTGGGTTCCGATCATCCTCTAGTTCATCGATGTTGAGGCGGCAATCAAGGGTTTTGGGCAATCGATGGTTGTGCTGTTCTTCTGCATGCAAGATGAAGGAGTAGGAAATGCGGCCGGTTTTCGTTAGGTAATAAAAAAGAAAAAGAAAATGAGATTTGTTTTTAAATTGGAAATTGAACTTTGAAAATTCATATCTATTAATACGTTATCAGATTTCGACGAAACTGGCAGCGTCGGAATCGCATCGACGAGTACTACGTAGCAGAGCAATTTTAGGATCATTCGGAGCAAGTAAAAATTTAGGTTAAATCAAACGCCGTTCGATTTAATTTAAATTTGAACGCTCGTCGAAAACCCAAGGTGAGTTAATCTCACTCACATCTGGATACCAGTAATTTAAATAGATGATATTTAAATGTTTGATTGGTTGATTAGCTGAATATGATAATTATTATCAAATTAAATAGATATTTATTTGTTGTGCTAATATCTGTGGATGCAGGGAAACATGTTGGAGGGATCCAACTGAATTTCTCACAAATAGAAATTTTATTTATATTCTATGACGAACGGATATTTCGTGTTCGAAAATCAACATCCATACTTTACATCGTACTCGAATGCCGCAGATTCGACCGTTCAAATCCGAGTCGCCGGAGCTTATAACACAATTAAACAACACAGCGGAAGAAAAAGAATAATACATTGATATACATCATTGATACAATATCTGATACAACAGATGATACAATAGATATCAATATACATCTCTGATACAACAAAATAGCAGCGAAAAAGAAAAATAGACAACATTAGCAGCGTAACAAATAACTCTAAGATAGTCTTCAAAGAAGAACTCCAAAACTGTAACTCCATCTCCAAGAACCAATCCAGAAATAGCTTGAATTTCCAATAACGATGCACTAAGACAAGCAAGTGCCATCCGCACCCAAAGAATGAACTAGCTCCAGATAATCTACTAAACCCGACTATCTGAAAAACCTATCTCTAGACTGCCCGTGTGGAAAAATTTTGAGCATCCAGAATTTAGGAAAGAAACAATAAACTTCAGGTCAGTCATGGGACTGGTATGAGTAACAAAAACAGTTTATCTTTAAAATCTAACAAAGAAATGTTCTGAAATAGATCCGCAATGCTTTTAGAAAAAGTAACTACCATAAGGCCTCCCACCACACACACAATGTAAACGTTGAATTGGAGGAGATTTCTCCTAATGATGGTTAAATATGCTTGAAACGTGAATTTCTTTGATATTATTACTATAAGTGCAAAGTGCAAAAAAGCATTTCGAAAGTATGATATAAATCTTAGCCAGCATAGGCATTCCGCACTTATGCCTACTATAACTACCATGTTCAATAGCAGGTTACCGCCGCATTCCATGGCAGGTTATACAACTGCAATCGTAAAGGGCTCATATTGTTTTGATTGGATTTCCAACAAATGGTTGGGCAAAGGAACTTCCCATACCGAAATGGAACGCCTCTGGAAGGACGTCCCTGGATCCTAACCGGATCGCTGCCAACACAAGGCTAATGTACCCCCTGCCTGGGAGTATCACCTTAGACATTCCATCCCCGGTCGTAACCAACCTTTATCCGGGATACCGACAACCAACAATCACAAAGTAATAAACTCGCAGTAACCGCATAGGTTAAATATCTGGGCTCCATACAATGATACCATCTCCATCTAGAGGAAATGAACATACCCTAGGGGCGCGATCATTGAAACCTTGCTGCCATGATTCCTGTTTCGACTATAACCAGGTTGTGAGGTTCGACGAAATCTCATCCACAAAGCTACGCTTTTCACAAAATCCACGCTTTGATCAATAAATGATCAGCAGCACTCAGCATGCCACATTACCAAGTTGGGAATATATCACTGGTAACCTTCAACTACATAACCTCTGGGCTCGTACGTCTCAGAGAAGGGTGTTAAGCTAAGAGAATAAATTCTTCGCCACCAACAGAAATGTATTTGAAAGAAATCTGCTTTATATCTCAATTGTATTGTTAGACATACAATCCATACAAGTCTGCTCTGGGTTCGAACAGAACCGAAGGCACTCCTAAAGAAGTCCTTGCAATCTGGGTATTCACAATCCCGATCGGACTTCCCATCACTTAGGGAATCTCTATACCGGAGCAACTCAGTGCAGAGACAATCGATAGGTCATCCTATCGTTCTCGCAAATACCCGGTCTTCACCACCGGTCTTCAAATGCTATCCATAACGTCGAATCACATATTCAGAATGGGTTATACGACACAAAGGTCCTTTCCTGGCTAACCCGAATAGTGAGCGCAACAATTTAAATTTATGGATATGGAATTTCAATTAAGTCACAACTTAACAATTCAAAACTTTCTTTCAAATGGTTTAAACCAATTACCCTTTCAAATATTTTAAACAAAAGATTTATTTCATAAAGTTCACCTAGTTTCACAAAGATTCGTTCATAGATTTTTCAAATAAATTTTCATTTCAATTGGATTAACTCGTTTAAAATCTTTGAATTAAAGATTTAATTTATAGCTTTCAAATCGTTTCCATAACCTGAAAAAATCATTTCCATTTTTAAGTTGAAATCCCTTTTCAACACAATTTGGAAGTTCACTTCTTATATGAAAGCTTTTATTATTTGAAAACGAATAGTTTCATTTCAGAAAGATCCAATTTTATTTGCACGAGTTAAAGCCTTTGAATTTAAATTCAAATTCCCAAATCAATACCTTTAAAATAGTTTAACCCATATAAACTCATTTATAAGTTGAATAGCCTTTCTAAACCCTAGTTTCCAAATCATAAAATTCAATTTGAAATATTAAATTAAAATTTGAATCAAAATATTCAAATTTCAAAACTCAATCAAGTTATTCAAAATAAATTTCATCTTTGAAATTCCATTTCAGAAGCTTTTCACTTTAAACCCGATTCCATTTCCAAAACATTTGAATTCAAGTTGTCTATTTAAAAATCACCTCAAAAATCTATGACTTAATCAATTTCCTTGTAAAATCCACATTTGTGTGTGTATAAGTGTGGTCCAAGGGTTTAACACGATAGTGCTACATCATTCAATCATCATAGATCAAAACACAGAAATATAGTTGATAAGCGATATAGACTATAATGCTTATCGTCATTCACAGATTCACGGATAATATACAGATGTATCATAAGTAAATGAATAAATTACACACAGCTCAATCCACAGAACAAAATATCACAGATTAGATAGGACAATCAATTCAAGGCATCTCATACAATACAAACATTCGTAAGTAAGGTCAAGCATTTAATAATCATTGATAAGCAGGATTAATTAATTGTTTTAATCCTAATTAATTCAATTTATTTCCAAGTAAATTAATTACTTATGAATTAATTATCAAATTATGATTAATTAATTACAAATCATTTGATATAAATTAATTAATCAATCACCTTAATTAATTAAATTATTCTTAACTTATCATATTAATTAAATCAACCTTTTAAACCAATTACATAATTAAATTAGTCCCTTTATTAATTATTTTAAGAAATTAACCTTTGTTTACTTACCATTAAGCAATCATCTTATTACAATAAATCATTCATTTCCAATTAATCTTTATCATTAAATTAATCAAAATATCCAAAATTAATTACAATTAGTAATTAACCCCTTAATTACTTTCATTAGTCAATTAACATTTAATAAAATATTCTCAAATTAATTACCTTGGTTAATTTATCACATTATCCTTAAATTAATTATTGCTAAATCACTTGATTAATCAACTTTAATCGTTAATTAATATCTAATTAATAATCCTTAATTTACAAATTAATTATTCCTTACTTAATTTAAACTTTTAATTACTTATTTAACTAATCCAAATCAATAAATTATCTATTTTAATTAACTAGCTAAATAAATGAATTATAATTATTAAATCTTCATTAACTTACAGTAGAATTTATTTTGAATATTGATTTACTTATCACTTACAAATATGTTTGAAACCATTTATTTATATTTACTTTTGAAACTTCATTCTTAATTTTCAAGTTTTAAAATGAATACTAATTGATCTTTAAATCAATTTTAAAACTAAATTTAAAACCTTTAAATTTACAAGTTAAATTAATACTTTTGTAATGAAAGAAATTTAAAAGATTTTGAAATCAAATTCCCTTCAGGTTCAAGATATGTAAACTTATTTAAAACTTTGCTTTACAATTTAAACTTCAGTTTAAAAACAGAATAGTACAGGTTTCTTTTAAAAACCTGTAACCCATTCTACCCGAGCCATTACCCTATTTACTTCGAGTCCAAACCCATATATCTTCGAGACAATCATCTAACTGCTTCGGGAAATGCTCGAGACCAAAATTTCCCAAAACCAAAACCTGGAAACCTCACCATAATTTTAGAATGCTCTGTGCATGTGCACAGCATTGATGATCGCCTCCGGTCGTCGCCACATCGTCGAGCAAGTCCACAACCCCCCACGCACCAATTCCAGATCGCCAGAATCACCTTCATCCTCTCGAAACAAAATTGAGCTTGAAAACGAAACCTGGAACACTCATCAGAACCTCCTCGCCAAACCTGGAAGTTCGCCAACCTCGCCACCTCGTCGACCAAAAATCCTGAATTTCTGGCCATCACTTCGTCAACATCTCCCCTACAACCTCTCAAGATCATGCAACACTCGATCGAACGAAGGGGATGAACGAAGCAAAATTTCAACCTTCGACAAAACTAGGTTTAGAAATTTCAGAAGCTCGCCGATGCCACCACGTTGAACTATCCACCATTCCAATATTTTTCCTAGAACCTTCGTTCACTCCTCCATCACCATCCAAAATTATGATCTTTCCGATCAACCAGAACAACACAGAATACATAATTTAGTCAACCCAAAACTACTCTTCCCTTCACTATTTAAAAATCATGATTTTAATTTTAAAAATCATGTTAAGGTATGAGGACTCAGTTTATATATCTGAAGTCGTAAAATAAGAAGTTGGAATTTTTGACTTATTTAAAGTTTTGCTCTGATTTTTTGATTTCCAGAGTCATTGCGTAAGTTGTTTTAACTTAAATAAAATTTTAAATTAAAGCTTATGATAAAACAATCAAGTTTTGTTTAAATTATGAATCCAGATTTTGCATGGACCAAGAGGAAATAATTTTTGAATTGTAACCTGAGTTTGAAATTTTGAACAGAGGTATTCTACAGGTTATACAACATACATTCATCATACACAGAAATCCAACAATATATAAACACAAATACAATTTGTTTCAGACATACATCAAGCAACCATACAGAAATACACTTAAGCATTTTTTTAAATGAAGTTACTCACACACAACATGAATTCCTGGAATTTAATTTATACAAACCTGATCTTATCCTACCTTTATTTTTATGAAGAGAAATTTGAATTCATTTAGTGGATTAAAGCCTATAGTTCAACAGAGGATATACATGTATATACTCACTTCTAGACAAATATAGGTTTTTAAATATATATGTATATGTATTCTTTTACAAAACATTTAAGTAATCATCCTTCATAATATCACTTCATAGATTTTCACAGGCATCAGAGAAATTTATTCAGATTTAAATCTTTTTAAAGGAGAATTAAAATTACTCACCGTGTTTAATAAGACAGAACAGATCTCTCTTCATGTTGAACAGGTTGTAAATTGTGAGCCAAAGCCTTCCATTTGTCTCTGGTTTTGAGTTGAAGTGTTGTTTGTTCAAATTGAAGTTTTGTTTAAGTTTTAAGATAGTATTTCTTTATATTTTTCTTAGCTTTGAATAAATGAATTGAGGTAGGAGGTGATGCATATAAAGAGAAGTATGCAGTATATTGTTTATATAATAAGCATGCTGAAGATGCTTGCATTAAATGCATGAGGTATGTTGCATTAAATGCTTTGCTGGTTTGATGCTAGAGATGTGGCATTAATTGTCTTGGTACTTTTATGTCCTCAGCCATGTCTTATTTCTTTTAAACTTTTTTCTTGCCTTGCATACTTATTTACATGCTGCATACCTATGTACATTTGTTTTTTTTTAATATGTTGTTAGAATTTGCTAATGTGTTTAATTTATATTTCATAGTTTAGTGCTGTCTTGTTCCTTTGTATTGACTTGTTAACATGATGATGTATTTTTTTGTACTATAGACCTTTTATTTTACTCTGTATATTTACTTATAATTTAACCAAAATATTTACTTCCTTCACAAGCTATTACATACATATTTGAGTTGAGTATATTTGTTGTTTTAAATTAGTTAATGTGTTACTTTAAAAATTTACATAATTTTATTTGAATTTGGAAAAACTAAAATCAATTAACCAATAAATTTTACAACTATAAATCAAAAATTAAATTAATTATTCATTTAAACTTAATAAAAATTCGGGATCGTTACATATTCTGTGATCTATCTCATTAACATCCTGTGATAAATTGTTTAAATCTTGTTATGCTGTGTTTTATGTATATACTGTGATAGATTTAATTGAAAGTTAAATTGTGATGTGCTATGATTGGGTGAATATAACTTGGGAATTTTAAATCGGGTTTAAAGGAAATTAAAGAAATTCGTAAATAAAGAATTTAAAAGGAATTAAATTCAAGAAATTTGTTGGAAATATGAAGGGTTGATTCTAAAGGGAAATGTGAATTGTTTAAAATGATAGCGAGATTTATCTTTAAAGAATGGGAAGTGCACTTTCTCCTGGAAACTTTAATATGTTTTTAAGAAAAGTTTTCAAATATAAATCTACAGTTTAATTATGTTTTGAATATTTTAGAAAGAAATATTATTTTAAATTGTTTTAAGTGGAAGCAAATATTTGATTAAGTAATTATGGTATTTAATTATTTTAAAAAGTAAAGTAGTATTAAGTTTTCAAAAGAAATTATAATATAAATATTTTGTTTAATATCTTTATTTTAAAGGTTAATTTTGACTTAAATTACTTAGGAAACCTCTATATATTTCCTTAAGTATTATTTTCAATTAAATAATTTCTAGAAGCTTTATTTTAAATATTTTAAGCATATATTTGAAAGTTATTTCCAGGAAATAGCAATGTGTTTAAAAATAAAAGGAGCTATTTTTAAAGTACGGAAAGGAAAGTTACGGGATGAAGGTAAAATTGATTTGGGATAAATCGTGTAGGATTTATAAAAAGAATTCTTTTGGTTATCCTAGAATAAAAGTATATTCCCTGAAAAGCCAAGTATGCTTTTAAAGCCGGTTTTTGAAAGGTTAGAAATTGTATTAAGGAATGTTTTCAAGAAATTATTTAATTTATAAGAATTTTAAAAGTAAGCATTTATCAAATTAGATATAGAAGTAATTATTTTAAAGGGGTAAACGGTATTTTGTTTTAAAAGAATATTCTTAATATTTATACATTATAAAATGGTTTTATTTTAAAGATAATCAGTTAAAGTTTTATTTGAAACTTGTATAGGATTTCATAACTCCATTTAAAATTAGTATGACTTAACTTTATTTTAAAGAAAATAGTTTATGTTTTATAAAGAAGTTTTATTCGGAATATTTTTAAAGGGGTATATATATTTTAAATTAAGTATGTAAGTAGATTTAATATAAATGTTTTAGTTTAATTTCAAGAATAAAGTATTTAAATTATTTTAAACCTTAAATATGGGTACTTGGATGTTTTCAGAGCAAGTAAAGATTTGGGAATCTATTCCATGAGAAGAATTGGGTTTGAAAAGTGTTCAAAGGGATTTTGAAAATGGAAACATATCTTGCAAAAATATTTTTGAGGAAAATAAATAATGTGGTAAATTATTTATTGTGTGATGAATGTTTATAGATGTCAGTTGATAGTTAAATCACCGACTGTCAATATTGGCCAATGCGTTGATCGTTTCGAAGAGACCGGGATCGGGATTGATTTCTCGAAAACCACTTCGATCCGGTTTGTATGTTTTCGTGGGAAAAACGAGTTCGGAGTCGAAAATGGAGTAGTGAAGTGCAAGGGCTAGTCGCTACTAATCATGAGGATATTTCCAAAATGGATGTAGTAGGAGTAGTGCCTTCGGTTCCGTTCGAACCTGGGACGGACTTGAATGGATGAATGCTATCAGAACATCGTCAGGTAGGCGATGGGCATTCTAAGTGAAACGTTATAAAGGTAACGCTTAGCCTCAAGCCTCATCAACCGGGAATGACTGAAAATTAGGGGTTATGCAGCAAGGCTAGGTGGGTAGTACCCATTCAGGGTGAGGTCATCGTTGTCTAGATGTCCTTTTTTATTCGGTTTAGTGGTGCGGTTGCTGATCCCAACCGTGGGGTGATCATACTCGGGATTATCCAGTAAGAGGTATTCCTGGCCTTGTGTTGCAGGGGATCAGAACTGGTCCTCGGTACACTGATCTAGACCCAGTACTGTGACAGGTGGTACCCTAGTGCCTAGTCATTAGTTGGAAATCAATTCTCCCTACGCGCCTTTTACAAGTTTTGTTTGTATTACCCACAATTGCGGCTAGTAGCTGGAATTTAATGAATGTAACAATTTCGGCTATTTTATAAGTATTTGTATATTGACCCTATTATAATATCAGAGGATTTTTATAAAAGGTGTTTTAGCTATCGTATGGTAAAAACCCGAAATGTTTATTTGTGGCGTGGTCTTGCGAGATGCTTTTGTTTTCAAAAGGATTTTTGAAACTTTAATAATAAATTTGGGTGAATTTATATCAGCTGGTATTCCAGACTGACTCGGGTGTTATTTCATTAGAATGCCCGGGTCAGACCGAGTATTATATGTTCAAGATAGGATTCTGTGGAGCAGGAGAGTAGTTGGAGTCGGAGACGTATTATCCATACTTGTTTATATCTGCTGCTGTTTCTGTTTGAGATTG
This sequence comes from Allium cepa, assembly GCA_030765085.1. Lineage (NCBI taxonomy): Eukaryota > Viridiplantae > Streptophyta > Magnoliopsida > Asparagales > Amaryllidaceae > Allium > Allium cepa. The sequence continues at coordinate 64,989,357 of CM060929.1, forward strand.
TCTGACTGATAATTGTTTTTTGTATGAGATACTCTGATGGTATATTGTATAAACAGATATAGTTTTCATTTTGTGTAAAGATCTGATAATATATATTATATTATATTCCGCTGCGATTGTGAGATTCTGATATTGTTTAGTTTCTTCTTTCTTCTACCTTCTTTCTTTTTCCTCAACAACCTGTCTTTTCCGGCACTTGATCATCGGCATATCATACTGTGGGGTATTTTGTGTCGATTTTTGAGGGTCGAGAAGGGCGGGTCGTCACAAATTTATTGATTAATTAATTAAGGATAGTTAATTAAGGGTAATTAAATAATTAAGATTAATTCTTTAATAATTAAAGGTTGATTTATTCATTAATTAAGGTTAACTAATAAATAATTAAGGGACAATTAATTTACATAAACTGTAATTAATTAATGTTAATCAACCAGGATTAGTGATTAATCTGGTTTCAATTAATCAGATGATTAATTAACCTTACTTACAGATGCTTGAATTATATGAAATGCTTTGAATTGTTTAATATCTTTGTTGTGTGATGCTTTGTGATTTGAATTGTTTTAATTCAAACTGTGATGAATGTAATTTATTTATCTGTGGTGAAATTATATTATCTGTGCATCTGTGAATGGAAGATAAGCGTTATAGGATTATACTGCTTATCGATATTGATATGCTTGAATATGTGATGAGTGATGTTGTTGCACTATTGTGTGAAACCCCTGGACTATACTATACACACACAAATATGGATTGCACAAGGAAATTGGTTAAGTAACAGATTTTTGAAATGATTTTAAAATTGAATTTTGAATCCAAACGGTTTTGGGAATGGAATTGGGTTTAATATGAAAAGAGTTTGAAAAGAAGTTTTGAAGATAAAAATTATTTTGAATAACTTGAAAAAGTTTTGAAATTTAAATAATTTAATTTGAATTTGAATCCAAGATTTGAAATTGAATTCCATGTTTGGAAATTATGGTTTAAAAAGGTTATAAAAGTTATAAATGTGTTTATATGGGTTTTAAACCATTTTAAAAATATTGTTTTGGGAATTTGAATTTTACCCAAGGGCTTTAACTGAAATCGGATTTTTTCGAAACAAAAACTATTTGTTTTCAAATACTAATAGCTTTCATATAAAGAAAGAATTTTCAATTTGTGTTGAAAAGATTTCAAGTTTGACTGAAAATTATTTTGAAAGCAATTAATTAATCTTGGTGAACTTTGTTTCCAAAATAAGTGGATCTTAAAGTTGTATCTTTTGTATAAAAGATTTGAATCGTGAATAGTTTTGAAAGCTATAAATTTATCTTTGTGAAAGATGGGGTGAACTTTGTGAAGTGAATCTTTTCGTTTAAAGATTTGAAAATAGTAATTTGTTTAATCCATTTGAAAGGAAAGTTTTCAGTTTTAAGTTGTGACTTAACTTAGATCCATATATCCATATGTTTTTAAATATTGCGCTCATTATTCAGTTTAGCCGGGAGAGGACCTTGTGTCATATAACCCATTTCGAATAGTGATACGACGTTATGGATAGCATTTGAAGACTGGTGGTGAAGACCGGGTATTTTCGAGAATGAAAGGATAACCCGTCGAATGACTCTGCACTAAGTAGCTACGGTATAGAGATCTCCATATATGATGGGGAGTACAATCAGGATTTTGAATACTCGGATTGCAAGGGCTTCTTTTGAAGTGCCTTCGGTTCTGTTCGAACTCGGAACAGACTAGTATGGATGTGTGCCTGACTTTACACTTTGAGTTGTAAAGTTGGTTTCTATCAAAAACATTTCCATTTGGTGGCGGAGAATTTATTCTCTTAGCTTAACACCCTTCTCTGAGACGTACGAGCTCAGAGGTTATGTAGTTGATGGTTACTAGTGATACATTCCCAATTTGGTAATGTGGCATACGAAGTGCTGCTAATTATTTGTTGATCGAAGCATGACTTTTATGAAAAGCGTGGCTTTGTGGACGAGACTGCATCAGGACCTCACACCACAAAAATGGTCGAAACAGGAACGATGCAGCAAGGTTGTTAGGGGTCGCGCCCCTAGGGTATATCCATTTCTTAAGGAAAAGGGTGGTATCATGGTATGGAGCCCAGATACTTAACTTATGTGGACACTGTAAATTTATTACTGTGTGGTTGTTGCTTTGTGGTTGAGGATCCTCGGATAAAGGCCGCAAATGACCGAGGATGGCATACTTGTGGTGTTACTCCTAGGCAGGCGATAAACCGGCCTTGTGTTGGCAGAGAGCTGGGTAAGTTCTCGGGGCGTCCCTTCAAAGGCGTACCCATTTGGCAATAGGAAGTTCCTTAGCCTGACCATTTGTTGGAAACCCAATCACCAATACGCGCCTCGTATGGTTTTAGTTGTAGAATCTTCCATTTAACACGGTAGTTATAGTAGGCATACTATAATGGTACGTATGCTGGCTAAGGTTAATATTATACTTGCAAAATGTTTTCCACTATGTACTAATAATAATATCAAAAGGTTTTCGCGTATCAAGCATGTTTGACTATCATAAGGAGAAATCTCCCCCAAGTGTGCGATTGCATGGTGTGTGTGCCGGGAGGCCTTATGGTAGTTTCATTTTCCAAAAAGCATTGCGGATTTCAATTTTAAATTCTTTTTAACGTTTGTGTTAAAGATAAACTATTTTTGTTTGATCATACCAGTCTCATGACTGACCCGGAGTTTATTGTTCCCTTCCTAAACTCTGGGTGCCCATAATTTTTCACATGGGAAGTCTAGAGTTGGGTTTTTTTAGATAATCAAATAATAGGTATAGATTCGATAGCCTTTGAAGTTTCTGGTTTGGTAGCATTTGGAAATCTTCTTCAATCTTTGGTTGGAGTTTTGGTTTGGCAATCATGTTTGGGATCACATTTGCTACAAGTTCGGCTTGATGGTGGTCGAGCTTGAAGTTTAGTGCTTTAGCTTTGGAGTTTTGGTTTGGAGTTGCAGATTATGGACTCACTCTCTATCGAAGATCATATTGGAGCTATTTCTTTCATTGTTATCTTTTCCGCTGCTGTTTATGGTCTCTAATATTTATGGATATGTTGTATCATGATGTACCTGACATTGTATCTAATTTTATATCAATGTTATCATTCCATCTTTTGTTTCCACTGTGTTGTATATCGTCTAATGTTGTTACGAGCTCTGGCGATATGGATTTCGATGTCGTTTGTCGGGCATCAAGTTCGGGTCGTCACACAATTCTTTTTATTTCTCCGTAAATAAATTTCAGTTTGATTTAAACTGATTGAAAATTCATTACAATGAATTTATTACAATAATTGAACAACTTTGTTCAATTCAATGCCTGCTTCTTTATTTTTCACTATTTTAATCATATAATAATTATTTATACCTTTAAAGTATTTCATATTCAATTAAAACAACTTATAGAATTATAATAAAATATCCAAAAAGAATTTGTTAGCTTGATTCAATTTATTAAAAAATCTTTTATAATAGCCTTCAATTAAATAAATATTTACTTTCAAAAATAATAGTTATAAAATATTAAATTAGAAAAAAATTATCGAAAAAAAATTATTTTATTTAAAATTTGTTTACTTTAAGACATAGAAAGAAGGGTTGTTACAGCTCAACTAACCCGCATATGTTTATCATATAGGGCTAATTGTTCTTCAGGATCCATTATAAGATAACTTTTGGATTTAGAATCTCATCGGTAAAGGGGCTCTTATGATCTCATCTAGGAATGACTAATTTTTTCCTAATTTTTGGCTCCATGTGAGAACCAAATCTTTCCCCTTGTAGCTATTGAACCTATTCAATTATCTTTATCAACAACCTCTCTGTATATCATGTATCCTTTTAAACACATACTATTTATGTATCCAACATAACAACTGTTTCCTTCAAGTATAACCTTATTAGATCCACTAAGGTTTATACTTTCAGGACTCATGGTTAGGCCCTTTTTAAGTGAACTTTCTTTTGCATTTCGGGATGCTTCTTCCCAAACTATAGCAGCAATAGCTTTCGCAAGTCAATGTTACTCTTATTCCCCAGTCTAGTGTCTTTTACTAGGATTTCTATCAGGCTTAGGAAACTGATTCTCTTCATCAATAATAACGGTGCCACTCTTCCTTATGCTTTCGATGGCCTTTTTAATCGTGGTTTGATATTCTTCCAAGCTCTTAGTAGTGTTTTCCATTATTAAAGTCATCATCATTCTTTTGTATTGACTCATCTTCTATAACCAAGGGACCAGTTCCTTCAGTTGTAGTATTCGCGATTTCAGAAGGTGTCTCACTGACTTCGTCATCAACTGCAAGTGACTGCGCGCCCTCAAGGTAGATTTGACTTTATCTTCTTAAACCAAAACTTGATCCATCCTTTTAGCGCCAAAAATTTTGGTATGATGTTTCATCACTCTCACGCCACTAAAGTCAGAAGGAATACTTTGAACTTTAAGTAAAATAAAATGAATCGACCAAAGCCTGAGCATCGATACCGGAGTTATAAAGAGTAATAAAGTGCTAAAATCGTAAAGACATGAGAACTTATAGTTGTTTAGGAACCTAGTCCGTATGTGCACTGCTGAGAACTTTCTTTAGTTCTTTGGTCAGGCTTTACAATGCTTATGTGGCTAAGTCCATCATTAATGAGTTTTAGTCAAAATCTTGAGTCTAAAATAAAAAACGTGATTATAAGTGATTATTTTTATTCGTTATCAATTAGCAATCGGGCCCTATTTGTATATTGGGTTCCTTAATTTATAGCAGTCTTGTAGCTTTGCCATTATTGGGGAGCATTTGTCTTGGACTGTAGGGCTATAATTTGGACACATGCCATCATCTGGTTGCATGTAGAATGATGTAGACTGATGATGCATCACCCTATAATTTGGCACTAGTTATTTAATTGTTAGTGAATTAAATAGGCTCCAAAATTGAAATTTGTACAAATGTTAGAATTTGACTATGAAACTTGCACCATTGCATTCATAGCGAAATTCGGAGCAACTTTCATATTTGGAGTTTTGCGATCGGAGTCCAAATGAAGAAGTTATGGTTGAAAAACGAATTCGGAACGAAAATTATTAAATAAGAAGAAATTAATGTTTTTATATTAGTTACCGAAGCCCACGGGCCGGCCTGTTATTCAGGACGGTCGACTCCTAATGATCGACCTGTCACCCAAGGGCGATCGACCGGTCACCCAAGGACAGTCGACCTATGGCGACTTGGTGTCTCTAATAAACCTAGGCCGCAACGACCTGGATTTAATATATTTCGATCTAATGGTTCTGCTTGGTTCTCGCACCTATAAATTCGGGTCTAGCCCTCCATTCTCTTCTCATAATCTTATAGAGGAAGTAGTGTAACTCTTTCATTTCTTCTTCTCCACTTTCTTTCCAAATTATAAAGATATGATATTTGTATCTATATTCATACAAATTGGAGAAGAGTAGACATCTAATAAAAAGGAGAAGAGAAGAGAATCAACCATATGCGTATTTGAGGTAATTTTATATATTTGTATCTATTTTCTCTTCTAATCCCAAATTTCTACTTAGACATGTAATTCTAATGTATGTATATACTCTTTTATATATATCTCTTGGATCAAAACAGATTTGGAGATGAATCAAAGGTTCTACTTCAGATATCGAGATTTGGATCGCTTTTAAAAGGTGAGTGGGAAATTTTACAGATTGTTATAATATGAAAATTATTCCGTTGGTGTTTATTTGATCTTTATGCCTAGATAATTGGATAATTATATATGAGTTGTAGGCAACGAACTGAATACAATCAAAATATAATAAATATTGCCTGCATATTCTTGTTTATGAATTGATTTAGCATTGTATACAACCTGATCTGAAAATCAGTCCCAAAAGTATGAATTTATGACGCAGCGGATAATTAACAAAACGATATGGATCGATGAAAGTAGCAATCGGTGAATTGAAAATACTGCAATGCCCAAATTCGTTGATCCGAAGATACCGAATTTTAGCTATCTCTGACTCGTTGATCCGAAGATACCGGGAAAGAGATCTACGATTCTTCAACGTTGATCTTGCGCACAAGATTCCGTGAATCGGCTTCACAAACGAAGATTCAAGCGCACTCGAATGACGTAGGTGGAGATAGGAGATTACACTCAACTACCAATTTAGGATGAAAGAACACAACAATCAAATAAGAATTTTATTCAAAAATCAACAACCTTGAAATGTACAACTCACTCCCTATTTATAGTGTTTCTCGACCTGAGCCTTAAGTCGTTTCCGACTCATCACTCCCCTACGACTCACGACTCATCTTAAGTCGTGTGAGACTTAACAATAGTGACTCAAATACACAACTCATGCTACAACACTTAGGTCGAGTAGGACCTAACGACGTACGACTCAAAGAAAAGCAAATAACAACACACGTACACACCGACTTAAAGTAATTACAACACAAACCTACGTTACAACGCACCCGACCTAAGCATACAACGACTCAGCACTCGCGACTTAGCATAACACGGCTTACGACTTAACTGTGTTGTTACCTCGTGTGCGACTTAAGCTCCCAAGCTCCCTGCTCCCTGCTCCCTGCGGCATGTCTCCTCAAACGACTTAACTAGGTCGTGCCCTTCCTCCGACTCAAAGCCTTTAATAGCTGGAACTTTCCCCTGCTTCATGATAAGTCGTGGACGACTTATAGATGAGTCGTTGGGTCGTGTACGACTCATCAAACTCGAACAACTCAAGCTCCCGTTAAGTCGTAACCCTGTCCCCTTAGCTTTGTTAAGTCGTGGACGACTCAAGCCCTCCTTAAGTCGTGTACGACTTACTCCTTTGGCCTGAGCTGCATCATCCTCCCCTGGTTGAGAAAAATTCGCCCTTGAATTTTTAAATTCTTCCGTAACAGATTGTTCATCTCCATAATATGGCACAAGATGCTTAACATTGAATACGTCAGAAGTATACACGTCCTCCGGTAGCTTCAACTTATAAGCATTTTCATTAATCCGTTTCACAACTTCTACAGGACCAATTTTTCTGGCTTTCAACTTGTTATAAGCGCCCATTGGAAAACGATCCTTCGTTAACACAGCATACACTATATCTCCTTCATTAAACTCAACACTTCTTCGCTTCAGATCTGCGGATCTTTTATACTTCTCATTTTCCTTCTCCAATCGTTCCTGAACGATCTTATGACATTCGGTCAACCCATCAACAAAATCTACAGCTTGTTTAACCGTCTCCTTCGGTTGTGGTACTACTGTCAAATCCAACGGTCCCCTTGGCAAACTTGCATATACGATCTGAAATGGACTGAATCCTGTGCTATGATTCACTGCATGATTATGTGCAAACTCTGCCTGGCATAACTTCATGCCCCAACTCTTCAGATTATCCTGTACAAGACATCGCAACAAATTTCCCAACGATCTGTTAACAACTTCTGTCTGTCCATCTGTCTGCGGATGATAAGCGCTACTAAATTTCAGCTTCGTTCCAATCATCTTCCACAAACTTAGCCAAAAATGACTCAAAAATCCGGTATCTCTGTCTGAAACAATAGACTCCGGCAACCCATGTAAATGGTAGATTTCTTTAAAGAACAACTGAGCAACACGAACAGCATCTGCCGTCATCTTACAAGCAATAAAATGTGCCATTTTTGAAAACCGGTCAACCACCACAAAAATGGAATCGTTTCCCCTTTGAGTTCTAGGCAGCCCCAAAACAAAATCCATACTCAAATCAACCCAAAGCTTAGTCGGTACAGGTAACGGCATATATAATCCCGCATTGGTCGTTGTTCCCTTAGAAATCTGGCAAATATGACATCTCTCCACAAACCTTTCAACCTCCTTCCTCATTGATGGCCAAAAGTAAGATTGTGAAATTAACTGCAAAGTACGATCACGGCCCACATGTCCTTCCTCGTGCAATTCCTTGATAATTTTCATTCTCAAACTGCAATCTGGAATACATAACCGATTTCCTTTAAACAGAAAACCATCAACCAACACAAATTCATCAGTACTTCCTTCCTTGACTTTCTCAACAAATTTCACAAAGTAAGGATCTTCTTCAATCAGCTCTGGCAATAAATCAAACCCTGTCACTTCAATTTTCATTGTCGTTAATAAATGACTCCTCCTACTCAAAGCATCCGCTACACGATTTGTTACCCCTGATTTGTGTTTCACAACGAAAGTAAATTGTTGTAGATATGCTATCCATGAAGCATGTCTCGCTGAAATCTTGTCCTGCCCTTGTAGATGTTTCAACGCCTCATGATCAGTGTAAAGAACAAATTCCTTTTGAAATAGGTAGTGTCTCCAATGCTTAACAGCTTGCACAACAGCATAGAATTCAACGTCATATGTACTGTATCTCATCTTTGCTCCTGACAACTTCTCACTAAAGTATGCAATAGGACGTCCCCTCTGACTCAACACTCCTCCAATACCAACTTTATATGCATCAGTATTCAGTTCAAACAACAATTGAAAATCTGGTAAAACAAGAATAGGTGCTGTTGTTAATAGTTCCTTGATCTTCTCAAAAGCAACCCCCACTTCCTCTGACCATACAAACTGTTTCCCTTTCATGCAATCAGTAACTGAAGCCATCACGCTACTGAAGTGTGGAATGAATCTTCGGTAGAATGACTCTAGCCCATGAAAACTTCTCACTTTCGTAATTGTCTTTGGCTGTGGCCAATTCCTGACGCTTCAACTTTATTCTGGCCCACCTGTATACCTTCTCTTGACACAACATATCCCGGAAATAAAACACTATGCGTCATAAACACGCATTTCTTCGTAGCAGCATAAAATTGTTCCTCACGAAGAATAATCAGCACTTCCCTCAAATGTTGAACATGCTCCTCCATACTCCTGCTATATATCAGAATATCATCGAAATAAACCACCACGAACTTCCCAATGAATGGTCTAAAGATTTGATTCATCACCCTCATGAATGTACTAGGTGCATTTGATAAACCAAATGGCATAACCAACCATTCGTATAACCCCTCTCTCGTCTTGAAGGCTGTCTTCCATTCGTCTCCAGGTCTAATTCGAATTTGATGATATCCGCTCTTCAAATCAATCTTCGAAAATATAGTTGCCCCACTCAACTGATCTAGCAAGTCATCCAACCTCGGCATAGGAAATCTGTAGCGCACTGTAATCTTATTCAATGCTCGACTGTCTGTGCACATTCTCCATGTTCCATCCTTCTTTGGCACCAATAAGGCTGGCACTGCACAAGGACTCAAGCTCTCCTGAACGCGTCCCTGTTCTAACAACTCTTCCACTTGCCTTCGCAACTCTTCATGTTCCTTTGGACTCATCCGATAATGTGGTCTATGCAGTAATACTACTCCCCGAACAAGATCGATTTGATGTTGAATGTCTCTCAGTGGCGGTAACTCAGGCAACTCTTCTAGAAATACATCCTCAAATTCTTTCAAAACGGGCTTCGCTTCTTCTGGAATCTCAACCTCTTCATGACTCTCTCGTCCAATCAACAAATAGACTTCAGGCTCCTCTTCAACTTCTTTAACAAACTCCTTCAAAGATAGCAAAGTTTTCAGCTCTTCAATCTCCTCCAACTTGCTTTCCTTCTGTTGTTGCTTCTTAGGAACAAAAATAATCTTAGTACCTTCGAACATGAAACTATAGCTACTAGCACGTCCATCATGTTGTACTGCTCTATCAAACTGCCATGGTCTGCTCAACAACAAATGACACACATCCATGTCTACAACATCACACCAAATTTCGTCTTTGTATTTCTTCCCAATTGAAAAATTCACACAAGCTCTTCGTCCAACTTTCACCTCACCACCTTTCCTTAACCATGCTAACTTGTACGGTTTAGGATGCTTCTCAGTTTTCAAGTTCAACTTCCTTACTGCTTCTGTTGAGATAATATTGTCACAACTCCCAGCATCAAAGACGAATTGCAAACCTTTCCCAGAATAGTGCTTGTGGACTGAAATATGTTATTCCTCAACCAACTGTTTTCCTCTTCTTGTTTTGGTGCCAAATAACTTCTCCTCATCATCAGATTACATCCTTCATCTCCTGACGCAATATCCTGTTCTCCCTCCTCAACTGGACTAGGATAACCTTCACCAACATCCTCACCTTCAACTTCAGCAATCATAGTTCGTTTCTTCGGCTTCAGACATTCATTACTCTTGTGACCCACTACCTGGAAATTGTAACACTTGAAACTGTTGTTAACCTTCGTCTTCGCAACTTCATTCACAATTGGTTTACTGACAGCTTTCGAAACATTGGAACTTCCACTAACACCCTTTGTTTGATTGTTTGAATTAGTGAATACACCACCTCCACGCCTTCCCTGCTTCTCCCAAGCCAACGCTTTCTGATGTGCTTCTACTACAGATCTAGGATCAAACGTATTCACCATATCTTGGATCTGCATTCGTAACCCTCCAACAAATCTGACGGTCAACTGTTCTTCTGTCTCCATAATATAATTTCTAGCAATGAGTTGGTAAAATTCATCTGCATAATCATTAACTAACTTCGTCCCTTACCTCAGATTCTGCAACCTCTGGTACATGAGTGATTGATAGTTATAAGGTAAAAAAGTAGCTCTCATCAACTTCTTCATCTTCTTCCATGATTTAACCTTTGACTTTCCCATTCTCTCCCTTGTAAGTTTAGTTTGCTGCCACCACGCCAAAGCTCTCCCCCTCAACCTAGTAGCAACCAACTTCACTTGATGATTCTTTGGGACTTCCTTGAAATCAAAGATCTCTTCAACATTAGACAACCAATCCAACAATTCCTCTGCTAACACTCCACCCTTAAATTCTGGAATCTCCATCTTCATACCCGATTCCCATCGACGATCATCATCTACTTCTCGATATGAAATTCGAACTTGGTCTCGATCTTGATAATGAATGCTAGCTCTATCACCCTCTTCATTGAAATCAAATGTACGTCTATATCGATCTCGACCTTCAACATCCCTTCGATCACGCATGTCTCTTCTACTATGTCTCTCTTCATCACGATATGGTTCATCCTCAAACTCACGTGGAGTTCTTCTCTCTTCACATCCATAGTCATGGTGATCTCTTCTTGATGAAATTGATGTTTCTCTTCTCTTTCTAAAAGATTGCGGTGATACCCTCCTCGCTTCCGTAACCGATGGCGAAACTCTGTTTCCTCCATGGTTCGAGATTGGTGATCTCCTCCTTTGATTTTGATTCAAATCATTCATCAATTTCTCTAACTTTCCAATACCTTCATCAAATTTCTCATTAATGCATTGTTCCATTTGCTCGGCTTCTTCTCTTCTATACAATGCTTCAACATTTTGATGACGATTAGCTCTCCTCAGCGGCATGATTACACAATCACAAACACTTCAACAAATACTTCAAGACTTTCAACACAAGTCAAACAAATCTCGGCTCAATTCAACTTGGCTCGGCCTCAACTTTGCAACGACCCAAAGTTAGGTCGGTTTCGACTCAACAAAGCATGCACGGCTTAACACTTCAAACAATGATACCAAAACTGACGCACAGCCTTCACGCTTCAAATAACTTCACCAAGGCTCGGCTACTTCTCACAAGTATACACGGCCTATACTTATCTCCAAAAATTCAAACACTTTTCGGATTTTGATCCAAAAGGAATTGGATCAAAAACTTCAAACTTGTTGCAATCTCGCGATGAACACGATGAACACCAAACTTCAAACTCCTTGGCTCCAAGACTCGTCTTAGCTATGATTGGCTAAGTCAAGCTCTGATACCAAAACTGACGCTTCAACTCTCGGCTCACGCTTTAAATTCCAACACTTTTGTACACTTTGACCCAAAGGGTTATGGATCAAATACTCCAATCTTGTTGCAACTTCAATATGAACACGATGAACAACTTCAAACTTCAAATACTTGGCTCCAAGACCCGATTTAGCTATGATTGGCTAAAACAGGCTCTGATACCAAAACTGACGCAGCGGATAATTAACAAAACGATATGGATCGATGAAAGTAGCAATCGGTGAATTGAAAATACTGCAATGCCCAAATTCGTTGATCCGAAGATACTGAATTTTAGCTATCCCCGACTCGTTGATCCGAAGATACCGGGAAAGAGATCTACGATTCTTCGACGTTGATCTTGCGCACAAGATTCCGTGAATCGGCTTCACAAATGAAGATTCGAGCGCACTCGAATGACGTAGGTGGAGATAGGAGATTACACTCAACTACCAATTTAGGATGAAAGCACACAGCAATCAAACAAGAATTTTATTCAAAAATCAACAACCTTGAAATGTACAACTCACTCCCTGTTTATAGTGTTTCTCGACCTGAGCCTTTAGTTGTTTCCGACTCATCACTCCCCTACGACTCACGACTCATCTTAAGTCGTGTGAGACTTAACAATAGTGACTCAAATACACAACTCATGCTACAACACTTATGTCGTATTGGACCTAACGACGTACGACTCAAAGAAAAGCAAATTACAACACACGTACACACCGACTTAAAGTAATTACAACACAAACCTACGTTACAACGCACCCGACCTAAGCATACAACGACTCAGCACTCGCGACTTAGCATAACACGGCTTACGACTTAACTGTGTTGTTACCTCGTGTGCGACTTAAGCTCCCAAGCTCCCTGCTCCCTGCGGCATGTCTCCTCAAACGACTTAACTAGGTCGTGCCCTTCCTCCGACTCAAAGCCTTTAATAGCTGGAACTTTCCCCTGCTTCATGATAAGTCGTGGACGACTTATAGATGAGTCGTTGGGTCGTGTACGACTCATCAAACTCGAACAACTCAAGCTCCCGTTAAGTCGTAACCCTGTCCCCTTAGCTTTGTTAAGTCGTGGACGACTCAAGCCCTCCTTAAGTCATGTACGACTTACTCCTTTGGCCTGAGCTGCATCAATTTAGGATATTGATTTAAATAAAATTTATTCTAGATCTGAAATAGGTTTTATAATAATGTTATAAATTTGGATTATTACCCTAATCTTATTAGAATGTAAACTTTTCTATATTTGGAATCGTTAGAATTCAGATCCATTTAATAATTGTAAATTAGTTTAATTTCTTTCCCTTTTAGAAAGTACATTGTTTGATCTAACAAGGAATAGATGCAAATAGAAAGAGAAAGAGATGTGTAAAGTATGAATTCATTAGTTTACACTGTCAATTTCAACAATAAAAAGAATTGATTATTGATTCTAATTTCAAACGACGTAATCTTTTATATTTTAAAGTTAAATCTTTTGTTTTGGACTAATTTATGGAAATTATAACGGGTAATTTTTTTAAATATCATTCCAACAATTTAACATGGAAAAGTATATTCTAGTGAAAATTTATAACTAGAACATTTTTGATAAAAATAAATATTTTTATGTAATTATTGGCGTTTGATTGAACATTTTTTCTCTCTAACCTGTGAGCTTTATATTGTTTTACAATGATTAGATATTTTGCCTTTATGTTGTTTTCTTCTTTGGCAAAGCAGTCCTATGTATATTCATGTACATATATATTCATAGACTATGAACGCTGATTTCATTATAGTACTCAGGCCGTAGAATATATAATTGTATATTGCTAGAATCCATCTTAATATTACATTATGCTTTGCTCCTTAAATATTTCGCCTATATAACTATTGATAATTATCCCAGTACATGTCATAATACTGTAACAAAAACATATTGATGTTTTTCTACTACAAACGAGGGTAAAATAATATCATGATATGCTTATCCCTTGCACACAGTTAATACATGCATGAATGGAATATGTGCAAGCATATGTTAGCTGAACACTAGAAGATGTTATTCTTCCCATGCAGTGTATTCTTATGCATGTTAAATTCTTTTAAATTTATAATAGTTTTATGTATTGTGCGGTGTAATTAAAACCATGCAGTTCTTTTTCTCTCTTTTTCCAACGTGTGATTAACAAAAATTCCATTGTATTATTAGAATCAATAATGGTTTTCAAACCATAGATGGAACCGGGCTGAGTGGATCGACTACGATAAACCTTTCACTACAAGCTGATATGCGGGCTGTTCTAACTCGCATTTTTTCTTATCATCAAAAGGTTATACATAAAACATATTTTTGACATGCCCTTTTTTTCATCAACAAAGCTAATATTACTTCCATATTTGTTCTATTTTGAGATTGTAGGTCGGCTGGATGCACATTATTTCTCATGGAGTTGTTGCAGTCGGACTTTAGTTACTCGACCATTGGGTTTGCTCTTGCCATTGATAAAGTGTTATGTGAGTACTCTATAATGTAAGTGACTGAACAATGTCATTTAGCTACTCGACCATTGGATTTTCTCTTGCGATTGTTAAAGTGATATGTGAGTATACTAAGTAGCAAGTGACTGCATTTAACAGTTTACAATCGCATGGATATTTGATATATGTATGTACATATGTGTGTATCTGTGTCAGTGTGTGTTAGCATAACAATTTACAGGTTGTCTACTAAATAATTTGTATATTGCATGATTTAAGCAAACGGAAAAATAAAAGGTAGGATTAGAGGAATTCCAAGGAGCACAACATCATAAAAAGCATGGTTGATCTCTCAAGAACTAGGAGATGTAGCATTTGGATATCCATATTTATATATATTACTCGAAATACAGGTAAAAATAGTTACTGTCATATGATTCTAGTAGAAAAAGGTACTTGAACTTTTTATGAACATGTTTTATAGGTAGGATACCTTAAAATCACTACCAGCTGAGAACAGAACAATGAAGAGAGCATTGATGATCACAATTTCTATTGTCACTTTTTTCTACATCTGTTGTGGAGGTCTTGGGTATGCTGCTTTTGAAGATAAGACTCCCGGTAATTTGCTTACTGGATTCAAAGAGCCATTTTGGTCATTCGATTTGGCCGGCGTTTTCATTATTCTTCACCTCCTGGGAGCATATCAGGTGATACTGATTTTTCGTTTCCCCTTCCACATTAAATTTTACTTTTTTATGTATAATAATTAAATGTAGAAAAAGAAATACAAATCTGTGGTATAGCACAAAACTTCTGAATGAAATTTCACCGAAATATCCTTGGTTCCTAGCATGATTTTTTCTCAATTTTTATTTTTGTGTTTCTTTTATATTATAAGACACTGAACAATGTTCTATGATCCAACAGATGTGCAGCCAACAAATATTTTCATTTATTGAGAGATGGTCAATCAAGAGATCTCCAAACAAAAGATTCATAAATCATTTTTACATGATCAAAATCCCAGCTTTACCATCTTATAGCTACTAAGATTATGCTATAGAACACTTTTTGCTGCATCAACTACATACAATTCCTGCTATGTTAATATCATTCTGGACAGCGACTCAAACACTCGAAGGGAACTAGCGACCTAGCATGATATAGCGACCTAACGACCTAATGAGATAAGCAATCTAACGACCTAAGCATTAGCGACCTAACGACCTAATGAGATAAGAAATCTAACGACCTAATCATATAGCGACCTAACGACTTAACAATCTAAAGACTTTAGAGATTCTATGGGTTAAAGATCTGCGAGTTAACGACCTAGCGACCTAAAGATATCAACGAGCTAGCGACCTAAAGCATGAAGCGAGTCAGCGAGCTCATGAGTTAGCGACTTAACAAGTCGGTGACCTAAAAGACCCCTAACGACCTAATAACCTAACGACCTAACGGGTTAAGACAATATTAGGCCGCATGCATGCTATTCCTTCATTAGGTCGCTCACGACCTAAATAGACCGAGGTAACTCCATAAGCCGTAACTTCTTATGCCGCTTCCCTCCCACGACCTATCAGATTGTTCAGGAGGTCAAGTCCAACCCTGTTAGACTGTAACCCATGTTCCCTAGGTCGCCCACGGCCTACAAATCCGTTCAAGGAAGACCAAGTGCAACCAAGATAAGCCGTAGCTCGCAACTCTTAGGTCGCTGGCGACCTACGAACTACGACCTACCCCTAGGTCGCCCACGACCTACGACTTACTCCAGAAATCTCCTATAAATACCGTGCCTACACCACCGAGGGGGGGGGGGGGGAATTTTGGCTCATTTCTAGAACGCCTATACTCTGCTGATTTCTTGACTTATCCGACACTTCAAACATCAAAGATACCTCAGTGAACTTCAAGAAGAAATCTAACACATTCAACATGGATTCAAAGAGTTCTTTTACATCGGAGTTCTAGCTGTTTGTATTAGTAGTGTTGTAATCGAAGATAGTTGTAAAGTTGTAATCGATCAGCAATAAAGAAGATTAAGTGGTTGTAGGCTTAACTTGAAGCCGAACCACTATAAAACTGTTGTCTCTTTACTGTTTTTTCTTTAATTCCTGCTTGTTTCTAATTCCCATATTGACGGGTGGTGCTTTCACTTAATCTCTACTTACACCGGGGTGTTAGCGTTCAATTTTAGCGTTAACATTTTTGGTGCTTTCACTGAGAACATCGAACTCAGGTGTTTTCGTCATTGCTTCGCAAAAGTTTGTTGAAAGAATCACTCTTAAGACCAAAAGTCTATCGGAGATAATGGCTTCTGGAAGAAAGCGCGGATCTAGTTGACCTAGTGATGTCCATGAAAATACTGCCATTTCTCCTTCGTCAAGTCAAGCAGCACCAAGTGCTGGAATTACACGGGCAGAGTTGGATGCTGTAGTATCTGGGTTATACCAGCAGATGGAAGCCCAGAATGCTTTAATGCTTGATAGGTTGAATGTTTTGCTCGGAGCTAACCGTCAACCAGTGAATAATGAAGAAAACCTTGCAGATGATGTTCTTAATCCTGAAGAGAGGAATATTCCTCAAAGAGCAACTAGCACCGCCAAAGAAACACCTCCCCAAACTAGAGGATCGAGATCGCAGCCAACTCTCCGCGAACGTTTTTCCAGACAAACTTCCGAGAAAATGGCTGAAGTCTGTCCTGTAGAGCCTTTAAATGATGAGGAATACCTTTCGGGCATGGTGCGACAAATCATGAAAGAGAGCATGCAGAGGGATGAAGATGAAAAAGAATGGAGATTTGCTTCGAGCAAAACTCCGTTCACTGAAAGGATTCTAAAGGCAGAATTCCCAAGGAAGTTTGTTCCCCCTACCATTCCGGCTTATAAGGGAACAAGCGTCCCTAACCATTTCCTGTATAAGTATGACTGGCACATGACTGGTGCTAGAGCGTCGGATAAGATCAAATGCCGGTACTTTCCGGTATACTTGGAAGGAGTGGCTCTACTCTGGTTCACAAAGCTACCGGTCTGATCCACAGACCAGTTCGTCGATTTGACTCGGAAGTTTAAAAAACAATTCAGGTTGTATGCTTCAAAGGCAAAGGATATTATGTCACTGTCAAACCTGGAACAGAATCCTGGAGAATCTGTTAGATCTTTCTTGAACCGCTTCAACATATCCTTGGCTGAAGTGGACAATGCAAAGCCACGAATGGTCTTGACCTACTTAATGAGGGCTATCGACAAATCGAGTGAGTTTGGGAAATGGTTGAAGATGAAGGAACCAAACTCGCTTGAGAAATTCTACAAGAAAGCTGACGAGTTCATGCGCTTGGAGAGCCTTTATGTCCCGTCAAAAGTGGCATTAACAGAGGTTAAGAATAATAATGTTGCTCCAAATAAGAAGAAATCCAGTACTCAGAAGAGGGGAAACGATGGTGGGAAGAAGTAAGGAGATGCGAAGAGAAATCGTCCTTTTAACTTCACTCCTTTAATCGATACCCCAGAAAACATTTTCTTTGCAACCAAGGACACTGTCGAATAACCCACACCAGCTAAATTGAGGCTTGGGAAAAAAGCTAAGAAAATTGGAAGATTTTTCCGATTCCACAATCAAACCGGCCATGATACTAATGAGTGCCGCGATTTGAAGGACTTGATTGAGGAGCTATTGAAAGAAAATAAACTTCAGCAATATGTGAAGAGGAACAGGAACGACCCAACTTCTTCAACTCAAGGGCAACAATTCTCTGTCCATCAACCCAGCTCGAGTAAGAGGGTGGCAACGCATGAATCGGAGAGGCCTGTTATTAATGTGATTACGGGAGGTCCTCATCGAGCAGGAAGAAGCTGGGGTAAGATGGAAAGATATGCTCGTGCCTTGAAGTATGCACAACAAAAGAGAGTGTTTTCATGTTGGAAGATGCAACACCTTCGAAGCAGCAGAAAACTTTTAATGATGATATTGTGTTCAGAGCCAAGGACTCTATGGGCATTGAAGCTCCTACCATGGATCCCTTGGTCATTTCTGCAGGCATTGGGCCGGCTATTGTAAGAAGAGTGCTTGTTGATTGCGGCGCTTCTTGCAACATTCTCTTCAAAAAGATGTTCGACCAAATGAAAATTCCGATGGCTGATGTTCAAGCATCATCGTAGAAAATTGTTGGGTTTACTGGGGAACCGAAGTAGCCAATTGGAACTATTGACTTGTTCGTAGAGCTTGGAGAGGGGCAGAAAAAGGTGGTTCGAAAATAGACTTTTGTAATTGTTGATGAATTTTCTGCCTACAACGCCTTCCTAGGCCGACCAACTCTTGCGGCATTTAAGGCAATTCTCACCCCGTGGTGCCTTACTATAAAATTCCCCACGGACAGTGGAGTGGGTGTTATTAAAGGGGATCAGAATGCTGGACGAGAATGTTATCTAATAGAGTTGCGTGAAGCAAGGAAGAGGGAGATGGGAAAAGATGCGGCAGCCCCAGTCCGCATCAAAGAACCAACCTTGTAGCAATTACATGGTGGACCCTGCACTGGCAAGCATAACGAGGCACGAAGAGAAATGGATCCTAGAAAAGCCAGTGCAGGGGAGAATAGAGTGGTGCCAGTGGAAGTAACGGTACTAGTACCTATTGACCCGAAATATCCGTACAAAGTGGTGAATGTGGGTTCGCAACTTAGTGTGACGGTTCAAATTACTTGATATCATTTTGGAAAGCAAATCTGGATGTATTCGCTTGGACTCATGCTGACATGTGTGGAATATCCCCAGAAGTTGCAGTACATACTCTGAATATTGATCCGAAGTTTACACCGGTAAAGCAGAAAAGAAGAACCCAGGGTCCTGAAAGGTCAGTAGCATTGAAAGAGAGGTAGATCGGCTCATGGAGAATGGTTTCATCAGGGAGTCTACTTATCTGAATTAGGTTTCAAATCCGTACTGGTTAAGAAAGCTAATGGAAAGTGGAGAGTATGCATCGATTTTTCAGATTTAAACAAAGCCTACCCCAAAGACTGCTTCCCGTTACCCAGGATAGATTAGTTGGTGGATGGAATGGCGGGGCATGAATTGTTATCTTTTATGGATGCTTACTCCGGATCTAACCAGATCATGATGCATGAGCCAGATCAGGAGGACACGAGCTTCATCACCGATGTTGGTCTCTAATGCTATAGAGTCAAGCCCTTCGGACTTAAGAATGCAGAGGCAACCTACCAAGGACTTGTTAATGATATGTTCAAACCGCAGATTGGCAAGACTATGGAAGTTTATGTTGATGATATGCTGCTGAAATCAAAGAAGACAGTAGACCATATGGATCACTTGGCAGAAATGTTCGCAGTCCTCCGAAAATACGGAATGAAGCTTAATCCTTTAAAATGTTCATTTGGGGTGGAGTCCAGAAAGTTCTTAGGTTTCATTGTGAGTGCTATGGGCATTGAAGCTAATCCTTCTCAGATTGCTGCCTTAAGAGAAGTCAAAGCTCCTAGAACGAAGAAGGAATTGCAAAGTCTCAATGGAAAAGTCGCTGCCTTGAGTCGGTTCATTTCCAAAGCCATTGATAAATGCATTCCGTTCTTTGATGCTCTGAAGAAAGGAAGGAAAAACTTTGACTGGACTCCTGAATGCCAGAAAGCTTTCGATGAGTTGATTCGTCATATGGAAACGCCTCCAATACTTTCTAAGCCCGACAATGGTGAAGATCTTTTCACAAATTTGGAAATCTCATCTCATGCTCTCAGTGCAGCGTTGGTACGGGAAGACGTAAAAATTCAGCGCCTGGTTTATTATATCAGCAAAAGATTCACTGGGGCAGAGATGAATTATTCAAAGTTGGAAAAGCTCGCCTATTGTCTACGAATTGCATCAAGAAAATTGAGGCCATATTTCCAAGATCATCCTATCAAAGTCCTCACTGATCAACCTCTGAAGCAAGTCCTGTTTTGCCCTGAGACTTCGGGTCGTCTTCTGAAGTGGAATATTGAACTCAGCCAATACGACATCACTTATCATCCCCGGAGAGCAATCAATGGACAAGCTTTAGCAGATTTCATCGCATAATGTACAAATAAAGGTGATAGTGAGGAAAAAGTGACTGATAATACCCCAATTTGATGGAAATTATATGTTGATGGTGGGAGAAACGACTATTGTTCTGGGGCAGGGTTTGTGCTTGAAACCCCCAAAGGGCGATCATTGTGCTACGCATTGAGATGGGAATTTCCTTCGACAAATAATGAAGCAGAATATGAAGCTCTTATTACTGGCTTGAAGATTGCTAAAGAACTGAATGTCAAAGTGTTGTAGATCTTCAGTGATTCACAGCTTATTATATGCCAAGTCAAGAAAGAGTTCCAAACTAAAGGAGGAAATCTGCCTGCTTACTTGTCAAGAGCCTGGGATCTTCTCGGTGATCTTGACCATTATACGATAAGTCATATACCCCGAGAAGAGAACATGAAGGCAGATTGTCTTGCAAAGTACGCAAGCACCGGCGAAGCTCAATTACTGGGATTGGTTCCTGTAGAAGTCTTGTCAGCCCCAAGTATTGATGAAATGGAGATTGATTGGACCGTGACTGTTTCTCAAGAGCAGGAGTAGTGGATGACTCCAATCAAGGATTATCTGCTTAATGGCTCCCTTCCAGAAAATTCAAAGGAGCGTCGGAAGCTGTTAAGAAAAGCCTCTAGACATATAATTCAAGATGGCTGATTGTACAGGCGGGGATTCTCAATGCCATTACTCCGATGTGTGATCAAGGAAGAGGCTAAGACAATTCTAGCTAAAGTACATGGAGGAGAGCGTGGAGATCATTCTGGTGGTCAAACTCTAGCAAAGAAAATTCTCCGTTACGGGTATTTTTGGCAAGAAATTAATCATGATGCTACTAGCTACGCCGAAAAGTGTGACCAGTGCCAGAGATTTGCAGAAATCCCAAGAGCTCCTTCCACCGAGCTAACACGGATGGTCAGTCCGTGGCCATTTTCTATTTGGGAATAGATCTCATTGGGCCTTTGCCAATTGCCAAGTCCGAAATCAGATATGCTATTGTTGCTGTTGATTATTTTACTAAATGGGCTGAACCTGAACCATTAGCTACTATTACCTCTAAAAAGATGATAAACTTTGTGACTACGAATATCATTTGCAGGTATGGTGTGCCTCAAAAGATAATCACAGACAATGGTACCCAATTCGAAAGTGAAGAGTTCTAGGATTTTTGCAAGCGATTCAAGATCCAAAAAAGCTTTTCAGCAGTGGCTCATCCTTAGGCAAACGGGCAAGTGGAAGCAGCAAACAAAATTATCAAATCAACCATCAAAAAACAGCTAGAAAAAGCAAAAGGTGGTTGGGTCGATAAGCTACCACTAGCACTATGGGCATACGGAACTATCCACAAAACTGCGACTGGCACACTCCGTTCTCGTTAGCATATGGATCAGAAGCAATGATTCCGGTGGAAATGGAAGTCCCTTCACATAGAAGAATTCATTTCAACCAAGCTGAAAATGAAGAGTTGCAACTTGAAGCACTTGACTTCCTTGATGAAAAAAGGGAAGAGGATCAGCTCAGAATCGCAGCTCATCAGAATAGAATTGCCAGGCACTTCAATTCCAAAGTTCGCCAACGCAGCTTTGAAATTGGGGATCTAGTCTTGAAAAGGATCATGACAGCAACAGTAGTGTTTGCGCCAAACTGGGAAGGGTTGTATGTCAGAGGCAAAAAACTTCTCGATGGCACTTTCAAACTGACAACTGTCGAAGGAGATCCAATTCCAAGAGCTTGGAACAACAATCACTTGCATCCATATTTTACTTAAAGCTTTGCTTAAATTTGTAAAATGATTATGGATGTTTCATTCTTGCATTGTAAACCATTGTAAAAGTAGTATGAATGAATAATAAGAACTATAAAGTGGATGTAGGCCCAGTTCTTGGCCGAACCACTATAAATTTTGTGTTCTCTACCATTATAAAATGCCTGTTCTATTTCGATATGTAAAGTACTTTAATAGTAATTCTAAAATGTCGATTTAATATTGCTGGCCATTAAAACAAAGCTTACCCATCACAAGACCAAGCGATCCCTGATATCACTCAACAAACGAATGTTAAGCCACAAAAATTCCAGATTCAAATCGTATATAAGAAGTGCTTCAAGCAAACAGTTAGTGATTCCGCCGGAGGTGGGCCCTTGCTAACTAATTGTGATCGTCTGTGCAAACAAACATCCGATTAAGTAGCCTGTGTCTGCCCCTGCGAACTCCTTAACAATGAAGTACACTTCTTTGGGTAAAACAAACTACTTGCAAAAGAAAGGAATGTGTGCTTCAAAATGATAACAAGGAGTCGCTGATATGAGCAAATGGCGAAAAGACATGGGCAAGCAGGCAGGAAACAGCCAAAGGCCTCTTCGAAGGCACAAGTCCTCTTCGGAGGCACAACTCTTCGAAGGATGAAGACCTCTTACGGGGCTTGCCAGAAAAAGAAATTTCTCTTTCTCAACCAAAAAAAGATTGGTGGAATGACCGGTGGCACCTTCCCAAGTGGAAGGCACAGGGCCCTTATTAACTAGTTGCGATCGTTTGTGCAAACAAACATCCAAGTAACTTGTGTTCGCCCCGTGAATCCATCCAACCATGAGAAAGAAACTTTCTGGCAAAAGCCCTACTCGGAGGCACACATTTCACCGAGATTTGAAATAAAACTTCACAAGAGTTGAAATGTGAAAAGCCCTCTTCGGAGGCCCATTTCACCAGAGTTGAAATGCTAAAAGACCTCTTCGGAGGCACACATTTCACTGAGATTTGAAATAAAACTTCACAAGAGTTAAAATGTGAAAAGCCCTCTTCGGAGGCCCATTTCACCAGAGTTGAAATGCTAAAAGACCTCTTCAGAGGCACACATTTCACCGAGGTTTGAAATAAAACTACACAAGAGTTGAAATGTGAAAAGCCCTCTTTGGAGGTCCATTTCACCAGAGTTGAAATGCTAAAAGACCTCTTCGTAGGCACACATTTCTCCGAGATTTGAAATAAAACTTCACAAGAGTTGAAATGTGAAAAGCCCTCTTCGGAGGCATACTTCTACTTTCAAGAAAAGATCAATCTCTCCACAATGAGAATATTTTTCTTCGAAGATTGAAGTTCCAAATCAAAGCCTTCTTTTGAAGCCCACTTCGCCACACAGGAGAATTCACTACTTTTCTTTTTTTTTAAAAAGAAAAAGAAAAAGAGTGATCATATCCAAAAGTTGAAGTGTATATATAAAAAAAAGAGAAGACTTCTCCAATACAAGGCACATTCTACCGAATTAGAGAAATATTTCCTTAAAATGGAAAAATTATTCTCTAAATTACGAATACGAGTCTTCTTAAAAATGGAAAAGTTGTTCTCCAAAGAAAGAGTACAAGTCTTCTTGAAACAGAAGAGTTGTTCTCCAAAATCTAGCCAATGTGAATGAGATTGCAATAAACCGTGGTATGGAGGCAATATAATATAGTTACAAAAATGAAAGAAATGCTCAAGCAACATACCACAGGCTTATTGCAACATCACACAAAGAAAATAAAGAAACTTTTATGAAAAAGAAGAATAAATGCATTCTCAAATACAGACAGAAGTTTGTACAAGTAAAAGAATCATTTTATTCCTTACCATGAAAATTTTATACATGTGCAGGTTTCAAAATAAAAAGAAGGCAAGGACCGGTACCCGCACAATCTCCGGTCAACACAAGACTTTATACATACAAGCAAAAAAAAGCAAAAAGCGAGATGAAAAGCATAGGACCAAACCCATCACTTCTTCTTCTTGCCACCTTTGGAGCCCTCACCTGGCCGGATGATTAACTTTTTGGGTCGGCTTGTAAGAGTAGGGGAGGAAGGAGAAAGTGGTGCAATTGGGCCTTCTTCTGCTTTTCTTTCGCTGGCAGAAACTTCCCTCTTTTTCTTCGAGATCACGTGCTTCCCCTTCTTCCTTGAAGAAGACTCACTGGCCGGAGTGAAAAGTGGAGACAGCTTTATGTCATCAGAAATAGTTTGCTCCAGGGTTCTTTTACCTTCTTCAGGTTCCTCGGCCTTCTGTTCTTGTGAAGCGACCGGGTCATTCAAGCCTTGAAGTGCTTCCATCTGCTCCTCTTGTGACCCTGATCGAGAAACGGAAGGAGGAGTAATCTGAAGAATCGGGGAGGGGACAGCTGGAGGAGAGGAAGTTTGAACAACACTTGGCGCTTTCACTACAGGAGAAGAGAAGTTAAAGTCAGTATCTCTCATAAAGAGAGGAGAAAGTGGCGCGTCAAGATTTAAGTAATAATCAAAAAATTCATCAAGCTCAAGTGAAGTAAACAAGCAGCCCACTTGAGCAAGATCAGCATTGAGGTTACCTGGAGAAGTAGGCTTTACTATGTCAACTTCAAAGTCCTGTGCTTCAGTGCTTTCTTGAGTCTCATCTCCAGTGCGAGTGGTTGCACTTTCAACGACAGCTTTAGCAGGAGGTGGAGAATGGGAATTGGAGCCAACAATATCGATGTCAGCCGAAATCGAAGGTCGAACTGGGTCGGTTGATGTTGCCTTCCCTAAATGTTCACCTTCCGCCATTCCGTCTCGCCGTTTAGCAAGTTTCTCCTTTCCCCTGGCAAGAGAGCACGTGCATCATCATCCAAATAGTGTGCCTCAAGATCTGCTTCAGCATAACCAGCACCTCCAAGCAAATCAACTACGGCCTCCCACACTTCTGCCAAAGTGATTTCGTACTTCGAACCCAAAAACGAAAGGCTACCGCACCCCAGAACACTATATATGTAAAACTCAAATAAAGTAGAGCTGATGTTGGCTTTAGTTGCCATATGAGATTCTACGGCTGCTGCTTTGCCGGCAATAGCTTCATCATGCTCTTTTTCAACTTCAGAAAGTCGAGCTTTTAGCATTTCAATTTCCAAGTTCTAGGAGCTGGTTTTTTCTTGCAACTGAGCAATGTCAATTCGGTAGCTTTCTACAACTTGCTGATGTGCTTCGAATTTAGCTTCAGCGTCTCTTTGCCCGGCGTGAGCATCTCCCACCTGTTTTCGAAGCACTTCTTCTCTTCGAGAATAGGAAGTGGAAGAAGTGGCAAGCTCTTCTTTAAGGTTTTCAACTTCCGTTTCAAGCTTCTAATTATAAGCGGCGATGCTCTTCACCTCTGCATCATGCTGATCGAGTGTTTTCTGCCACTCGGATTTATCATTTTCCATAGTCAGCATGGCTTCGAGATTTGCATGGTTTACTTTTTGAAGCTCGTCAACAAGTTTTTTCCAACCATACATTCTCTCAATATCGAGTTTACGGCATCAAAATTTCGCTACATAGCTTGCTTGTCGATTGGGACCAAGTCAAGATCAAAACGCACTCCTTTTAAGCACCAGTGTGGAAACCGGGTTTGAAGAGTAGCCGGAACCTGTCCAACTTGATACGGGGGCCTACTGATGATTGTTTGAATATCGGCTCTTTGTAGGGCAGGAGAGCTCGAAGGGATTTCCAAAGAGATGGGAGCAGTGGGCTTTTTAGAAATTTCAGATGCCGGCTTTTCGTCGAGTTTGGCCCGTTTACTCGGATTTTCAGCGACATGACTTTTCCCTTTGTCGTCACGAGATTTGCGTTTGAGAGAATCATCCTCTCTCTGGGAAGAATTATGTCGTTCGTCCCTTCTCCCGTAGCGTTCTTCATAAGCACGCCTCTCACGAGCTTTTCTTGCAGCTCTTTCTTTGTCAGTCTCCCAGGAGGCAGGAAGATACCTCTTGGGGTCATAGTAGCCGCGTCTTCCGTAGCGCTGGAAATCATCATAGTAAGAGCCGCTACATCCCATTGGAGAATCTGAAAATGAAGAAATGACAAGTTCAGAAATCTTCAAAGCAAGGAAGTTAAATGCATATAAGTGCCGAAAAATCATATGTGTGTGTAACGTGCAAACTACGCACGTCAAACTACGAACCACTCCTCGGTTGGGGGTGATGACGGATTTTACAGCAAGTGTCAACTCTTGGGATGAAGGAGTTTGTTGCAAGACAGATGTCGCTTCAACTACTGGAGAAATAACTTTAGTAGTGGTAGTATCGTCTTTAAAGAGCTCATGTGAAGTAATCATCAAGTCGCTCGATCCCTTAAAAATGTCATCTCCATCGTGCCCTGCGGGACCCTTCCCCTCAGTTCCTTCATCAGCAGTCTTCCCGGAGTGGCGAGGAGATTCTTCTTCCTCAATGATCGGGGCAAGTGCAAATTTGTCGGATGACCCCGCAACGTCAATAGAAGCAGAACACTTCACCAGTGAAGCCTCAGCGATAGGTTCTTTCGGTATAAGTTCTTTGGCGGACACTGGGTCATCTGTTTCCTCTGCTGGAGAATCAGGGGCTTCATGAGGATGAGTAGAACAGAAAGAGTGCAGGAGTCCGAA
Source organism: Allium cepa (assembly GCA_030765085.1). Taxonomy (NCBI): domain Eukaryota; kingdom Viridiplantae; phylum Streptophyta; class Magnoliopsida; order Asparagales; family Amaryllidaceae; genus Allium; species Allium cepa. The sequence continues at coordinate 65,016,105 of CM060929.1, forward strand.
TTGGTGAAGAAACTCATCTTTCAGCAAAAATTTAATACTTCTTTCCTCTACCGCCACGGCACTTAATCTTTCAAAAGTCGGCTTGTGGCTGGGATCTTTAGAGGGAGGAGGAAGTGCTGCAAAAGTAGAGAATGAAGTTAGCACCTAGCAACTCGGACTTTGAAAAGTTCAAATGGAAAGAGCGGGGATAAGCAATCTTACTTCTTACTCTCCAGATGGCGTAAAATCCTTGAGGGCGACGAACGAAGAAAAATTGATTTAAGAACCCGTGGGCTCTTTCCGGAAGATCGACGATCAATATACGGTTCCTGACGCTTCTCACAAGTGTGATAGAGGGATGATCTTTGTTGTTTGCAAATGTGCACAAGAAGAAAATCTCCTCAAAGCGTGGAAGTTGATCAAGTGTCCACTTGAATAGTACACACAATCCCATCAGGATGGCGTAGCCATTGGGATGCAATTGGAAGGGAGAGATAGTTAATCGGAGAAGGAGTTGTTGAAGGAAATCGTTAAAAGGAGGAATAGCTCCATTCAAGCACATCTGGCGATTGACAGTGATAAAACCGAGAGGTGGCCTGTCAGCAGTATCGTTTGGCCCAGGAAGTAAAGCATCTACTTCAGCAATACCAAACTGAATGCGTAGTTGGTTGAACGCCCGTTGATTCAAGGTAGTTGAAGTCCTTTCCGGGGGATCATTCAGTGGATCGGCTATCGGGAAGACCTCTCCAGCTTGTCCTACGACTTCTTCTTGTTGAGAAGACATTCTACACAAGGAACTGAATATTCAAATGTGAAGCTGAACGTTTCCTAAATGTGTGAAGTGTTGTGCAAAATTAATAAAATGATAAGCAAATATAACTGAAATTAAACTAATAGGCATTTGTCAATTATAAAGTTTCAGGGCTTGTTGCTTTAAGTCCGAATACAAGTGTAGTGTTGATGCAAACAAATCAGCTTTAATTGATTAATATTGCTTTGCTTTAATACTTCACTTGAATTTGTTGGTTCATGGAACTTCATATAATTTATTTAAATTGATTATCCTTTATCGACTAATCTATCATTCGATGTGGGCGATTAGTGGCAGTATATTCGTCCCATTTTTCTGCAAATGTTGTGTTTAACTGGTTATTAGCATTAAAGTTAATATAATCTGTAAAGAAGTGCAACAAGTTCAAGCATGTTATCTCAGCAGTTCAAGTTGAGAATTCAATTCAACAATGTCATGTTCATTCGAATTGAAAAGTGTTCAAGTCCTTAAGTCGCAGGAACGACTCAAGCTAGTTCAGCCATTATTTAGGTCGTCCAGATCAAATCCAATGACCTAACATAAGTCAAACTCTCTTAAGTCGCATTGTTCGAGCCAAGGAGTTCAAGGCAGTGTAGAAAAGGCTAATTCCTAGGTCGCTTGAATGTATACGCGACCTACGAGTTATATCGCAGGAAGTTAGGTCGTTCGGGAAGATAGGTCGTTCAGCCTCCCTTAGGTCGCAAGAATTCTTAAATCGGTCGGTTTGTTAGGTCGGCCAAGTTCTTTAGGTCGTAATGGTTTTTATGTCGCTCAGATTCCCTAGATCGCTTCTGATGAAACTCAACAATATCGAGCTATCTCTTGTCAAAATCGCTATGCCTTACTTTCCTTAACCCACTAACTCCTCTCCACTCAGTGGCTCGCTATGTCATTAACCTATGATCCGATAACCCGTTATCACCTATACAATGAAATCCATCATCTTCTTAATGAAATCCATTATCTCTCCATACCACCAAATCACCCAAAACTGATTCAAGTCATCGCAGATCCATCATACTGTCGTGCTCTCGTGAATCGCAGCAACAACATAGCTAATGGCGATCGAAAATCGATCGCAACGTGGCGCGAAAGTGAAACGCGGCATACAGAATTGGACTGAGGTCAGAAAATGGGGATTCGCGATTCGGTGATGAACATAGTTGGACAAAGATCGAATTCATTTATGCAATACGATGGTAAAGATGAATTGATGACTGGTTAGATTGAATTCGCCCTTGGAAGATCGAAGGTTCGTTAATGGCAGAGCAGGTTGTCAAAGCTGTTAAGTAAGAAAGAAGAAACGACCTAACGGTTTATATAGAGGAGAGAAAGACGTATCGGCACGCGAGCTAGCGAGCCAGTTGAGTCGCTCATGACCTAGAGCAATTAGATCGAAGCACATGACCTATGACATAGACGTATATTTCGAGGGGCAAATGTTAATATCATTCTGGACAGTGACTCAAACACTCGAAGGGAACTAGCGACCTAGCATGGTATAGCAACCTAACGACCTAATGAGATAAGCAATCTAACGACCTAAGCATATAGCGACCTAACGACCTAATGAGATAAGCAATCTAACGACCTAAGCATATAACGACCTAACGACTTAACGATCTAAAGACCCTAGAGATTCTACGGGTTAAAGATCTGCGAGTTAACGACCTAGCAACCTAAAGGTATCAGCAAGCTAGCGACCTAAAGCATGAAGCGAGTCAGCGAGCTCATGAGTTAGCGGCTTAACAAGTCAACGACCTAAAAGACCCCTAACGACCTAATAACCTAACGACCTAACGGGTTAAGACAGTATGAGGCCGCATGTATGCTATTCCTTCATTAGGTCGCTCACGACCTAAATAGACCGAGGTAACTCCATAAGCTGTAACTTCTTATGCCGCTTCCCTCCTAGGTCGCCACGACCTATCAGATTGTTCAGGAGGTCAAGTCCAACCCTGCTAGACTGTAACCCATGTTCCCTAGGTTGCCCCGACCTACTAATCCGCTCAGGGAAGACCAAGTGCAACCAAGATAAGCCGTAGCTCACATCTCTTAAGTCATTAGTGACCTACGACCTACGACCTACCCCTAGGTCGCCCACGACCTACGACTTACTCCAGAAATCTCCTATAAATACCGTGCCTACACCACCGAAGGGGGGACTTTTTAGCTCACTTCTGGAATGCCTATACTCTACTGATTTCTAGACTCATCCGACACTTCAAAGATCAAAGATACCTCAGTGAACTTCAAGAAGAAATCTAACACATTCAACATGGATTCAAAGAGTTCTTCTACATCGGAGTTCTAGCCGTTTGTCTTAGTAGTGTTGTAATCGAAGATTGTTGTAAAGTTGTAATCGATTAAGGAATAAAGAAGATTAAAGTGGACGTAGGCTTAACTTGAAGTCGAACCACTATAAAACAGTTGTCTCTCTACTATTTTTTATGTAATTCCTTCTTGTTTCTAATTCCCGTATTGACGGGTGGTGCTTTCATTTAATCTCTACTTACACCGGGTGTTAGCGTTGAATTTTAGCGCTAACATGCTATGAATGTGTAAATGGGTTAGGGAATTCATCTATTCTTTCTTATATACAAGAAAGAACCTTTTTCAAGATAAAAATATCAACGATGATATAATGGTTGTGATTGTTTTCCTGTTATTGGAGCTAATCATTCCCAAGGTAGTAACAAAAGTTAGATTTATTTTAATCATTTCAAGAAGAACAACTAATTTTACGTATTTATATTCTTAAGTTAGGATGAGCTTAGGAATGGCATGACCGAAGGAAGCATATCAAGCTATAGGATCCTGTAACGATCCGCCTTTTAGGACAGTTCAAATCGACGATAAACCACACACGTCAGACCAAACCATACAAAGTGGTAGATTGTTATTGGGGTAAATAAGAAAAGAAGAGAAAAGAAAGAAAACAAAACAGAATCTCGCACTAGAATGGCAAAATATAATAATCAAATAACAGTTCATGAAGCTATTTACAAAACATTTGATTATACTTTACAACACAAATATTAGAGTCACATACAACAGAGATAAATTACAATGCAACGGAATAGCATGATGCAGTGGAATGAATATAATTTATAAGGATAGTACAAATCTTCATCTTTGTCCTCCAGGAATAAGGTTTTCAACCCTGAAATGCTCTGGCTGACCCGAAGGAATTGGAAAGAAAAAAATACTCGAGTCAGAACTAAGAGGTCTTAGGTAAGTTAAATCAATGGTAAATATAAGTGTGACGACGTCAAAGATGTTTACAGGGTTTGACATCTCCTATCTAGTATCTAACGTGAGTTCAGTAACATAAAAAATGTTCGAGGTTTACATCTCCTAAGGATTCGTTATACTATGTACTATGTAGTACAATACGCTATTATAATATGTCTATAGTAAAGTAAAAGTATTAAAATAGCACTAAGGCATTACCCATATCCCCCTTAACACATTTTATATATTCCCATAGTCTATACAGTACCGTAACTCCTCTATAAACATGAAACTATCAGAGGGCACTCCATAGGTATGGTACAAAACAAACTCGTAGAAGGCGCTCTAGGGCATGTGAACATGACACTCGAGGCAATGCCAAGGTAGATATAACAATTACGAATTCAGACTGGCGGTAACGCATAGCAGCTACTACTGCCCACCTCGGACACACTCCCATAATCAAAATCAAGGATGGCCACCAAATCAATCACAAAGTAATAAAATGGTATCGAAGAAATGTGCCCAATAGGAGGAATGACCTCACTTGGCCTGGCCTGGCTCCTCTTTTAGTCACATCTATACTGACGCACGGGAGTCAGGGTCAGGTCATATCTTATACAGAAATCGTTCGCCAAACCATCCTACTTCATTTCTGGAATCTCCACCATGCACACAGTTGTTTAAATGGTTTTCGATATTGGCAGAGAGTATGACAATATCCGATCCCGGTCTCTTTAACAACCAATCGCATATTACACACCGGATGGTTGTTTTGTATTTTCAAAACCATTTCATAATTGATATCAAAATATCATATTCAATTCAAACCATTTCACTTCAAAATTATATTCACTTTGAAATCATATTCACCTTTGAAATCATATTTTCAAATTAGTCTAAAACTCTCATTTCAAAACTTCATATTCAAATCAATATGTAATTTAAATCCCAACTTAGGTTATAATATCATGTAACCATATTCACTTTAAAATCGAGGATTTAAAATATAAACACATTTACTGTATTTAGTTTGAAATTTAAAAAGATAGTTTAGATAGTTATAAATAGTTTTAAATAGTTATAAATAGTTAAAATACTCTAAAATAATTTGAAAATAAATTTAAAATAGTTTAACTTGATATAAGATAATTGAATAGATTTAAAATAGATTAAATAGCTTTAAACTAGATTAATTAGGTTTAGATTAAATTAAATGGTTAAATTAGTTTAAAATTAAATTGGTTTAAAATAGGTTAAAATTATTTATATAGTTAATATAAGTTAAAATAGTTTAATAATTTTGAAATTTTATTAATTATAAATTTTAAAATAGTATATTTTTAAAACGGTTTATATTAAATATGAATTTGGAATTTAACATATCGGGATCATTTCACATTTCCAAATCACAAAGCCTAATTTCAATCTTTCAATTCAAATTCTCAATAAAAAATCTAAATTTTTTATTGATTTCAATCCATGTATGAAATATCAATTTAAATTATTCCAATTTCAATACTTTACAAAGTTATATTTCAAACAATTCAAATAACTCAATTCTGATAAATTTCACTTATATTCCAAATTCAACTTTAAAATTTTCAATTACTATTAACAATTTCTTTAAATCAATTCCAATTTTAACATAAAACTGGAATTTCGATAATAATTCAAGTTATGTAAATCAAATTTTATTTCAAAATATCATTTAACAGGATTCAAAAAATACGGATTTAAATTCTTTTAATTTAACCAATCCGGTGTCTGTATATAATTCTCTACCCTAGGGTCAAGTGATACAGATATTTATCGTTTCAATCCGCAATTCAAAATTTTGCCATTATATATCATTTCAAACCACAATCCCGAATTAAATATTAAAATACAAAAAATCGCTCGAGTCTATCATTTTAACCCATAACGATTTTTTCCTAATCTATAGATCGTTCGGGTATATATCTGTAACGACCGGGTAATTTTCGACCCTCGAAAATCGGCACTAATACGTCCACTGTATAGAGTGCCGAGCAGTTGAGTGCCAGAAACACCAGGCTGTTAGGACTTAGAAGAAAAAAGATATAGAAGAAGAAGAACAGGAACATTAGCACAGAATCTTACAATCGCAGTGGAACAAAATATAATATGAAATAACAACAGTTATACAAAGAAAAGCTGTAACTGTTAATATACATTCAAGTTATCAAAGTACAACCATCAACAAACAAATTTGGATAGTTATAATAACTTGTCCCAAAATGCTGACTATACAGCCTGTAATACACAGCGGAATATAACCCATACGTCTCTGCCATACAGCTCATCTTCGGGATTCCCAAGCGTCCTAACCTGAAATCTGTAATACTCGGTCTGACTCGAGCATTACAATAAAGTAACACCTGAGTCAGGATGGAAACCAGCGTGAGTAAAACCATTTAATATGAAATACCAGAGTTATCAAAATCTTTGGAAACCAAGGTAACTCGTACAACACGACGAGTTTTTATTAAAATTTATAACAAAACACCCTTCCAAAATCCATTGATATTGCAAAAATGTCTAGGTATAGATTTACTTATTTAAAACAGTCAAATTTTCTTAATTTATTCAATTCCAGCCTATTTGACTCTTTGGTCAAAAATTGCAGAGGTTTGTACTTATTATTAAATTGAAGTGGTCCCGAGTAACACTGATACGCGATCCAGGTTTTTTCGAATCCAAGCAATATATTTTAAAAATGTAAATTGTTTAAAATAAAAAATTTATCATTTAGGGTGACATATTCAAATATGGGAATTTATTACAGACGTTTATTTCAAATAACCATATCATCATTTTAGTCCAACAATTTTAAACGATTCATCCATTTGAAGGCACAGACAAAGAAAATTTGAAATAAATGTCCAATAGAAATAGGCCAAAATACAGAATATTATTAATTTAACGATCGATAACAAATATCAACCAAATCACACATTGGGTTTTATTAACTTTACATAACCGAATCCATTTATATTTTTATCCCAATTCATTACAATTTAAAAAAATAAAAAACAATCTATTATTAGTAAATCAAAGTTTAGCACTCTATTGAACGTTTACTTGGTTGATGAATATAAGTTTTAAATCAAATAATAATGTAATTAATTTTAAAATTATGAAACATTATTGAACTTTAAATTTCAGATTTAAATTTAAGATAGATTTTTAGTAAAAATAGAAGAAAATATAAATTTTACTATAAATATATATATATACGTAAATTCCATTTCTTCTTCTTTTCTTTTCTTTTCTGCTATTTCACTTTTCCTTTCTTCCATTTTCTTTCTTTTTTTCTCTTTTTTCTATCTTCTTTCTCTTCCATTTCCTTCCCTCTTCCTCTTTTCTTTTTCTTTTCCTTTTCCTTTCTCTGGCCCAAGCCCGACCCGTTCTCCTTTCTTCCCTTCTTTCTTTTCCTCCAGTTCTTATTTAACCTCCTCCTTTCTTTCTTCGAGACATACAAACGTGCATGACCGGTGCACGTACACATGCACGCATCCACGACCAACCATTTCCTACCACCGGCCATCCCTACAAGTCGCCCTTGGCGTCTCCTTCTACCTGCCCACCAAGAACTGTTCCAGTCCCTTTGGTTCGAAATTGAACCCTTCCACCTTTAAAATGATCGAAACCGAGCCAACAAAACCGCCTTGCCTACGCCACCATAGTACGTCGTTCACAACCAGACCCTACCCCTGTGCTCCACCGCAACCTCCCCATTCTTTTCCCCTTGGACCGTACCTCCCTTTTCGCCTCTCATCGCCACCACTGCCTTGTACTCGAAGCCACAGCAAAATTCCACTTAAACCCTTAAATCACTTCAACCAAACAAACCACCAAAAGGAAAAATCGTACGCCATTTTTAGTAGGTGCGCTCCCGCCTAAACCACCTCCAAGCCGACCACCTTCCCACGAAATCGATCCAGCCACGACAATTTCCTTTTTCGCCCAAAACCGATCATCTCCTCCTCCCATCCTCCATACTTCATTAAGATGCCCTAAACAACTCTAAAAAAAATCAAGTTTTCCAATGATAAACCCAACTATATGATCAATTAATTAAGATACGAAAGTTTAATTATGGCTATAAGATATATAATCGCAGTTTAATACGGTTTTCTTTCCTCTTACTTGACGAAATTATAAGAAACCAATTTTTAAATGTTCTATATCCAAAGATAAACGATTTCGTTTTGGAATCATGAATTAAAACTAAAGGAACGTTGAGATATAGATTTTTAAAGGTGATAGATTTATCTTTTTAACAAAAACATAAACCCTGAACAGAGTGTGACGACCCGCCTTTCTACTACCAGAAAGACGTATCATCATGAAGAAAGAAAGGGATAGAAATAGAAAAGAAAGAGAAAGAAAGAACAACAAACACGGAATCTCACAGCGGAATGGCATAAAATATAATACATCACATAACAATTACATAATTTACATATATTATAGTTATACAATATTATACACGTGACAATTTTATATACATCTGTCACTACATACATCTCAAAATACAACATACCCTAACTAACACAGCGAAACTATATAGATATCTACATACGTCTGGGCTCCTGCTCCAAGCTCCTCCAGAACTCAACATTCCAAGAGCCTATCACTTGGCTACTCGTAAAAATTTGAGTACCCAAGAGTTTATAAAACACAAAATATAAACTCCGGGTCAGACATGGGTCTGGTATGAGTAAACAGTTTAAATTTTTTAACTTTGAAAAACATTTGAAAATAAAGGTATCACGTAAGACTCCCCACACATAAATACAGGTAAGTTTTTACCTTACGCTAACCAAAACATTTCATAGGAAATTCTGTGATATTATAATAGTGTCTAGGGTTTTCAAGTAAATAGAAAATAGCCAAAATTGTTACATTATTAAATTCCACCTACTAGCCACAAAAGTGGGTAATACAATCAAAACCGTGGGAACTTATTGGAAAATGGATTCCATACAATGGCAGGGATACTGGGGTACCGCCCGTCACAGTACGGGGCCTAGATCACCGTACCGAGGAGTACGCCCGCTCCCCTGTAACACATGGCCGGAACCATTCCTTACTTAACAGTCCCGAACAAGATAAACCCCGTGGTTGGTGCGCCCAACCACCCACTAAGCCGAATAAAAAGGGACATTTAGACAGGGGAAATATCTTGTCCTGCTTGGGCATGACCCTCCTAACCTTGCTGCATCTCCCCTGTTTTAGCCATTCCCGGTTGATGAGGCTTGAGGCTACGATTACCTTTAGAGATCAAATTCCTTAGAATGCTCATCGCCCGCCTGACGATGTGCTGAAGCATTCAATCCATACAAGTTCGTTCCGGGTTCGAACGAAACCGAAGGCATTATCTCATTACACTCATTTTGGAATCATCCTCAGAGTTAACGACGACAACCCTTGCATTCTGAACCTTCATCTTCACATCAGATTCACGACCTAACGTTAATTTGGATCAATGTGGTTTTCGGATGTTCCAAATGTGGAAACCCGATCCCGGACTCATCGAAATCCAAAACGTGTCTTTTAGGGCCAAGTTATTTAGAGTTTATAAACAATTCAATTATCCATATACACACAGATAGATAATTCACAATATCACAATAGAACATCATCATCATAAACAGATAATCAATATTATCTTCACAACAGATAATTCATATCATCATCATATTTCAATCAAGCATACATTTCATATGGCATCATTTATCTTAAACTAGAAATCTCAAATCATTCAAGACAAACAATATCATCCATTCATACATAAATAATCATATCAGCTATAATTAATTTAAAATGAATTAAATTAATTACTTGCATCTCTAATTAATTTAAAGTAAATTAAATTAATTACTACACTATCATAAATCTTGCTTATATAACTATTGACCAATTATCAATCAATTAATAAATTAATCACACTTGATTAATTAACATTTAATTTTATTCAAGTAATCATCTTTTAATCGTTTTCACAAATTAACTATCTAATCCAAATATAGAAATTAACCTTCAATTTCAAACATTACATTACTTCTTAATTATTCTAATTAATTACTCTTTAATCCCTTATTATTATTTATATTTATTAATGATTACTAATTACATTTTAATTTCAATATTCTGTATTAAATTAATTACCTTAAGTAATTAATCTTCAAAAAAACAACATTTATTAATCACCCCTGATTAATACTATTCAGTAATTAACCACCTTTAATTACTCTTATCACATTTCTTAATTACACCTCAATTACTTTCCTTTAAATTAATCCTTTGATTAATTTTCCCAAAGTAATTATACTCAATTTACTTTCATTATTAAATCATCCTTAGACAATTCCTTCCGGTCATTATTATTAATTACTTCTCTAAGTAATTATACTTATCATATCATAAAATAATTAAACTTAATTAGTTAACTCAAATAATTCATCTTAACCTTCAGTAATTACAATAAGTATTTAATTCCCTTAATAACTCGATCACTTAATCAATTTGTTTAACTTTATTTACTCAACTAACTATTCTTTAATCATCGATTAATGATCTTAATAAAACTTAATTATTTATTTATTAATAACTAACCGCTTACTTGAATTATATTTATATTAAATTGCATACTTTCATTCATTAATTACCTTAAGTAGTTAATTATACTGTATTAATTACTTAATCAAGTAGTTGATCCATCACCAGTAACAATTAAAAATAATTATTTTATTTACTTCTGAAATTATCAATTAAGATTAAATTTCAACATAATTAACATTTTAATAATAGAAACCTTCATTAATTCGGAAATCTATTTTGTTGGCTAACTTCACTTAATTGTTAATTAACTTTATCCTTAATAAAAATAATACTGGATTAAAATATTCGAACACTTTAAAGCATTGATTAAAATAATTAACTTGTATCTAAACTTTTTGCTTTAAACTGTCAAACATCTCCAGAAAACAGTGTTTACAGTTTGCAAAAGAAACTATTTGGTAACCTACTTTTTAAACAGAAAACAAATTTGTAGGCATGAAGGAAACCCGAGTCCTCCCCTTAAGAACCCCGTGTGAACTTCGAGTCCTTCACCCAGCTTCTCCGAGTCTCCTCTGTACATCCCTCTTTTTCTTCTTCTCTTTTTTTTATTTAAGTTTTGAACTACGCTATATGCTACAGCTCCAGGGCCTAATTCACGCACTACAAACTCAACTCGAACCCGAAGAAAACACCCAAAATGTTCGGGCACATCTCAAGAATTTCCACTGACACGACGCTGTCCCCTCCTCCCCGCCGTGCACGTGCACGGCGGCACCAATGACCACCGGCGAACATCCACGACGCATACACATCACAATCTACTCCCCTATTCGAAACCCAAAGTCGAAATATCTTCAGAAATGTCGAAACGAAAATCGACAGTTCAACCCATAACAGAACTTGAACCCCTCCACCAGTAACACCTCGTCATCGCCACACAAGGCAGCAGAGTAGCCAGAATTTTGCCCACGCCTCGACGTCACGGCCTTCGACCCTTTACCAGAAACCCGTGGCACTCGATCTCGAAAAGGAGTTGCACTCGTATGGTTATAGTCATGAAAAAAACTTTAAGCAAAAATCCTAAATCAATCTCAATCCCATGATTCTCTTAATAGAAAAATTACTTAATAATTTTTGTGTGATCATCAATGTTTATACTTGCTTAACTGTAAATTTGAACATTTATCATTGGATTGATAATCTGTAATTGGTAAAAATGTCAATTTTGATAAACCTTGAACTGCCCTTTCAATTCTACACTAAGAATTCTTATTTCTGCTCTAAAAATCTTATTTTGCATTTAAGATCTAGGTTATCAACTTGAATTTATAATTTGTAACAGACGAATTTATCAACATAATCTTGTTACCTGTAAAAAATTAGTTTACTGAGCATAGCTTCTTAATATGTTTTTAAACAAAAAATTAAATTCCTGGTTTAAATTCGAGCATATGATTTTGTTGGAAAATTTAATGCTTTTCTATGATCATATGAAAATAATACAAGATTAAATAGTTTTAACCATGTAATCAGAAATGAACAACATATCATCAAGAACAGTCTGCATATAAGCACAGAATTATACCAAGAGAAAACACAGACATCACCATGAAATCCACAAATCATCTTACTGTTAAAATTAAACTAAAGCTTGAATGTTTATGTTTACTCACCAGAAAACAAATATTGCTGAACCGGGCATACTTGACATCTGCAATTCCATCTGTTCTTATGTGTTAGATTCATTTGAGTTGGAATTCAATTTAGTTTCACTTCTTTTCTTTTCTTTTTTCTTTTTTTTGTGAATGAGTTACAGAACGAACTGAAAGAAATAGAAGATGTCTCACATATATATACATAAAAGATATAGTGTGTGAAGGAAGGCAGCAACTGGTCAGGTAGTTTCCTATTTTGGTTTTATCAGGCAAGATTTTTTTCCTTATGGGGCTGATATGATACAACATTAAATGTTAATGTACTTATTGTCTATTCCTAATCCTATTAGTACATAAATTTTCATCACTTGTCTAGCATAATCATTTACAGGTTATACATAATACATACATACTTACTGTCAGCATATGCTATATATATATGCTATTCTTTACCAAAATCATTTGCAGGTTACATATATATTCAAGCCTGTTATATTTTTTATTTTTTTTATTTTTTTTATACTCAACTCACTGCTATTCAATTATGTTTGATCAGATTTCATTACTGCAAAATAAAGATTTGCATATTATAAATAGACACAAAGATGTGCTCGAACAGAAGAGCATTAAATTGTTGTTGCTTAACTTGTTTACATAATTATGATTATGTTATACTGTGAAAATATTGTATGCATTTGCATGAGCTATGTACTTCAGCAAGTAGCTTGCGTAAAAAGACAAGTTATTATAATGCTTGTATTTCAATATACCTGAGTTTGTGTTTCTTCGTACTTACAGACACTTTATGAATGAGGATCATTTCCTTTGCAACATTTATTTTATTATTTTATATCTTATGTTTAGATTTATGTGTGAAGATATGGTGTAAGAATAATGTTTATATGAATTGCTTGCTTGAATAATAAATATGTTTGGGGTCAGATTTATATTTACTTTGGTTTACTTGTAAAAATAAATTTGTTTTATTGATTCTAACTTGAATAATTTACATATATATGGTTGTTGATTGATTTGTGTATGAAAATATTTTGTTTAGTTAACTTCTAATTTACATAAGTTATACATAAAAGTTAAAGTTTGGTTTTACATTATATTTGATTTCATTTTACTTTATACTTTGTGTCTTATACTTTGTTCTTCTTTTAGATTGTTAAGTTATGTTGTATAAAATCTTAACTAATTAATTCTTATTTTAAATTTTACATTAGTACTTTATATTTAACTATCAATGTTCAAGTCATATTCAAAATGATTTTCTCACTTATATTTGTATTCATTTCCATTTGTACTTTACCATCATCATTTAAATTAAGTTATATACACATATTTAATTTATATGTTACATTTATATTTTATCTTGTTAGAATTAGATTCTAAATTTAAACATTATAATCCATATGTGTATTTCCAAATATAAACAAAGTTCTGTACTTTAATTCAGTCTTGTAAGGTAAATATTATTAAGAGCTTTTATTTAAATTTCCAGAACCAAATTTCACTTTCAAAAAAATACAAATTTATATAAATAAATGGAAATTATCCCAAAATCATGTTCATTTGAAAATAATCAGTACACATTTTATTTAATCACATTAAAATAAACAGGGCAAAATTCAGGGTCGTTACATTCCTCTCCCCTTAAAAGAATTTCGTCCCCGAAATTTAAAACAAAGATAATTTAAAAGTTTTTATACTAACCATTCACACATACATATCATTCATACAATAGCAAACAATCAAACAGTTTATCCTAACAAGCAACACTAGCTATCCGAACACAAATCCGGATAAACTTCCCTAGAACTATCCAGAGTCTCACAGGTGCAACCACAGAGATCTTCGCTCCACTGCACTCGACAAGCTTCACTACTTACTCCCAAGTTGCCTCTCGGTTTGATCAACAATCCGAACAGGATTCCAGACTACAGTCAAAATCCGCATGACTTCCCAAATCTCCCTGAACTACTGGTTCTACACTTTATGATGGATCCTAAACAAGATTCCAAGATGAGATGCATGGAATACATTATGAATTCCAGACATCCGCTCTGGCAATTCAATTCTGTAAGATACAACACCAATTCAAGTTGAATTATATATATATATATATATATAACTTGAGGTCCCAGCCTCCCATTCATTTTAAATTTACAATCAAATTCATTAATTCACCATCCAACTTGATTTGACCAATTCTAATTTCATTTACATATTTAATTTACTAATTTATTTCAAATTAGTTTATTTCCAATTCAATATTTGATTTTATCACAAATATCACTTCATTATAGTTCTTGAGTTTATTTCTAGTTTGTAATTCTGATTTGGATGTTTATTTCATTTCCTAAGTACAAAATAATTTTATTTTGGCTTATAATTCCACTTTTTAAATTTTAAACTTTATGAGCCACAAATTTATTTATTCACCACACTACATCCAGTTACTCTTAATCACATTCATTTTCACTTTAAACTCCAGATCTTACCTGTATCAAACAAGTATACTTTGTATTTCAAATATTTAAATTCTTTTGATAAGCCATTAGAGTTTATTTATAAAAATTTAATTTCTTATCCAACTATTTCTATTCGAATAAAGATTTTATTCCATTCAACTTAAATTATCAAAGCTTTCACCAAATAAACTCTTACTTCCCACGAAGCTACGCTTCTATAAAGTTTAATCTTTGGTTAATTTACTTGTTTCAATTTCATACTTAAATTTATTTCCAATTTATTTGATACTCACAAGATCAACTTCCATTTATTTTATTAAGATTAAATCCAAGGCCATCTTTATTTCATCCATACCTTAATTGGATTTTATCTTTAAAAACCATCTTATTATTTTATCTGTGTTCAATTTTATTTTATAATTCAAGTTTGGATTTTTATTCCATTCTCCAAATACAAAACAATCTTATTTTGGCATACTATTTAATTTTCCCATATTTTCTTTATAAGTCTCACATTCACATTTCACCCAATTTAAGCTTGAATATATTCATGTTTCATTTTAACTCGAGATTGAACACTTATCTACAGCCAAAAATATTCCTAATCAATGTGTTGTCGATTTCCCTTACAAGTTATCGGAACATATTTATTCCAATTCAATTTCCATTTCAACTTACTTTTATTTATTTAAGTAAGAATTTAATTTATTTAACACCATCTATATCTCAACTGAATTCTATTCCAATTCAATTTGTTTATCTTAACTTCCATTAAATTGAGCACCATACTATTCTCTTCAATCTACCAACCCACTTGGATTCGATTAAATAAGAACTTAATTTCATTTACCCATATCTCAATTCATTTCATTCCAATCTTAAATTTAAATCCAATTATTAAGCCTATGTTAATCTCAACCAAAATTTTATTTCTATTAAATTTCCCAATCCAATTCATGTACATTGTAAATTTGATGTACTTCATTAATTTATTTATATCCCTATTATTATTATATTTTTAATCATTAGTTTAATTCCAAAATTAAATTAAACTTTCAACATAATCCAAAAATTCTCATTTTTAACTTCACTTTAATTTTAATTCCAAATTCAATCTCATACTTCCCTTGGTTACACAAGTGATTGTAATTTTTTTTTTTTATGAAACTTATTTGTTTGTAACACTATCACCCAAACCCTTTAATTATACATAATAACTTGCAAAAAAATTTTTTGTTTCATATCAAAATATATTTTGGATGAAATTATTTAATTCACCTACTTTTGAAAACAATATCATGTCGAATGTTCTATTCAAGTGTTTAGAAACCCCTTCGGTATAGTTGTGCAGACTACACTGACGAAGGTTCATATACCACTTAATAAATCAATCAACATAATATAATACCATTTTATATTCACTAACAAGTACGCGCTCATATCTATTATTACGCTCAGACTCATTCTAGAGCACTACCGACTCTATTTCTAATGAGTAATCTCCACCAGAGCCAAGGTTCTCACTAAACCTTTCAGCTCTGATACCAACTGTGACGACCCGCCTTTCTACTACCAGAAAGACGTATCATCATGAAGAAAGAAAGGGATAGAAATAGAAAAGAAAGAGAAAGAAAGAACAACAAACACGGAATCTCACAGCGGAATGGCATAAAATATAATACATCACATAACAATTACATAGTTTACATATATCAGAGTTATACAATATTATACACGTGACAATTTTATATACATCTGTCACTACATACATCTCAAAATACAACATACCCTAACTAACACAGCGAAACTATATAGATATCTACATACGTCTGGGCTCCTGCTCCAAGCTCCTCCAGAACTCAACAATCCAAGAACCTATCACTTGGCTACTCGTAAAAATTTGAGTACCCAAGAGTTTATGAAAAACAAAATATAAACTCCGGGTCAGACATGGGTCTGGTATGAGTAAACAGTTTAAATTGTTTAACTTTGAAAAACATTTGAAAATAAAGGTATCACGTAAGACTCCCCACACATAAATACGGGTAAGTTTTTACCTTACGCTAACGAAAACATTTCATAGGAAATTCTGTGATATTATAATAGTGTCTAGGGTTTTCATGTAACGACCCATAATTTATATTAATTAAAATTTGAATATTTAATTAATTTTAAATATTAATAAGTGAAATTTATAAGTCGAATGAATTTTATTTTGAATTATTAGATTTAATTGAATAATTAAATCGATAATTTAATATGTTAAATTATGGAAATAATTGAAAATTGGGTTAAATATGATTGGGAATGATTTGTAAAATTTTATTTTATCGTATTGGAGTTAGAACGATATTATAGAACTTTTAAAATCGAATTAAGAGTTTATTTGTGAAAATTAAATATTTTAATATTTAACCGACTAGTGAAATTAGTCAATTTTCGAACAGTCTCAAAATTGGACGAAACTAGTTCCATTGGATCCGTAATAGTTTGTTATTATCGAATTTCAATTTTCGGAGCAATCGGAGTTGTCGTTTGATCGTGGCAGCTCGAAACGCATCGAAATTGTTTAAATATTAATTTGGCGAGTTAAAATAGCCATTTTTCAAAAAGTCTCGGATTTTGACGAAACCAGTTTCATCGGATCCGTAATGTGATATTATTGTAGGGTTTCAAATTTCGTGTCAATCAGATTTATCGTTTGTCCGGTGCATTCTAAAACGCCTAGAAATTTGATTTACCGATTCAATTTTAAATCGAACGTTTATTGCCATAACTCGCACAGATGACCGAATTAGCTCCCTAAACACGTTCCATTGTGTCCGGAACGTGGGGTAAACCCCAGAAACGCCAGTCACCGCCCGTAAATCGGAGTTTTGAAAAGCCGAATGAATAGTGTCGTTCAAACTTCTATAAATAGGCCCATTCTCTTCACAAAAATTAAAAAATAATATAATTAGGGTTTAAAACCCTAGCCGCCTCTAATGAAACCGAAGGCCAAAAATGGTCCATTCTTCTCGCCTTAATTTCTTCAAATCTATGCATTGATTCGAGAAAGCGTTAACTACAATGTTGTAGTGCTCGACAAGATCTTCATATCTATACGGCTATGATGGGTTTTGGAGCAACGTGGTCGCCAAATTTTTGCCGTGTATAGGGCGCGTTTGGGCATGTTTTTAGGGAGGAGGGGGAGGCCGAGCTCGCCACTGTCAAGACCGAAAGTGGAGCTCATCGGGGGCTACAAGTTGGCACTAGCTGATCGACTTGGAGATGCTCGTGTAGGGTGCGTGTATTAGGGTTTTTGGATGATGATGGGTTTCAACTTGCGTTCGGCCTGTAGAATAAATCGCGTGCGTGGAAGGAGATGAAGGGGACGGTCTTGAAGCTGCAAGGCAGGATCCAACGGTCCTGGGTAGTAGTAGGTTGTAAAAATAAAATTTAAACTGAAATTGAATTATATAATTATTCGTATAACTTTGTAATGCTATATCTCGGTCATACGAGGTCGAAATTCGGCGAAACAGGAACCTTTGGAATCGCATGGACGAGCACTACGCTATGGAATTGGATTGGAGTCGTTTGGATTTAGTGAGAATTTCGGGTAAAATTAAACGTCCGTTTAATTTTATTCGAAATAAATCGCTAAAACGAAATTGAAATCAAGGTGAGAACTTCTCACTCAATCGAATCGGTTTCGATTATAATTTTAAATAGTTATATTTAAAATTCTTGAATGCATGTTTGAATGATGATTGTTGTCTATTAATTGTTAAAATAGACATTATGCACCGTTAGTAAGCGGAGGTTATTTATTAAAAACATATACCGCGAATATTTCACCGTATAGTGAAATTGGTATTATTATTGTACTTGGAGTTGATTTCCCGCATTATATAGCGGATGAGACCCTATTGCGCCGTCTATTAAGCGGATAATATTTTATAAAACCCATATACCGCGATAATTCCATACTGGAACGGAATTGGTATTTTGCTAGTGTTTTTGGATGCAGGGAAACAGGTTGGAGGGATCCAACTGGATTCCTCAACTGTATTGATTTATCTACAGATATTTTGATATTTGTTGATTATCATATCAATATATGATATGAGGATGTCGTGGTTGACTATTTGGTACTGTTGCATCATCAGATCCATTTCTGAAGTTTTAAAAATAATGATTTTGGTTTTAAAAGGAATTTTAAAGTGATTTTCGAAAGTATTCGTTTTATTAAATTTTGAATTGTTAAAAATAAATAAACTTTAAAATTTTGATGTTATAAAAGTATGATTTTTATGAAATGTAAGCGAAAAGTGATTTTTTTGAAATAAATAGTTAATAAATTTATGAAATGGTTTAAATTGGAATTTTTGGACTATTACAAACAATTTTTATAAAAGATTTATAAAATGGATATTTATAAATTAAAAATATTGGAATTATAAAATGAAGTTTTTATAAGTGTTAAAATGAAGTATAATGGATTCATAAGTGAATGAGAATTTATAATATTTATAATTTGTGAAGTTTAAAAGAACGATTTTTGTAAATAAATGAATTATAAGTATTTAGCTTATTGTTAACGCTGGAATTTGAACGCTAACACCCCGGTGTATGAGTTATAGTTGTGAAAGCACCACCCGATAACTCGGGAACAGATTACAAGCAGATAATAGCGGAAAAGCAGTAAACAACAACAATTTTATAGTGGTTCGGCTTAAGGGTATAGCCTACGTCCACTTTAAGTACTTTTATTGATGATCTCGTTACAAGCTGATACAATTCTTTCCAAGTACGATACACTTTGGATTACAAGTCACTTAGAACAAGTAGCCTAAACTTCAATGGAGATTAGAGTCTTCAAGTCCATGTTGGATGTGTGCGATCTTTTCTCGAAGTTGTTTGTAGCGTTCTTCGTGTCTTGAGAGCTTTAAGTGTTGGATTGGTTTGGAATGCAGCAGAGTAACGGTGCTTGAGGAGAATGAGCAAAAGTCCTCCTCTAGTTGGAGTTAGGATCATATTTATAGGCATTTTTCAGAATAAGGTCGTAGGTCGTGACCGACCTAAGTAAGGTCGTAGGTCGTGACCGACCTAAGTAAGGTTGTATTCGACCTGAAGAGTATTGGCCCCTCCTTCCTCACGCATGCTGATTTGCACAAGTCCTAGGTCGTGAGCGACCTATCCCCTTATGGCATTGCATAGTCTTCTGTATTCTGGTAGTTAGGTCGTTAGCGACCTAACCTAGGTCGTGAGTACTTTCCTGCAGCCATAGTTAATCTTAAGTCGCTGAGTCCCTTAGGTCGCGACCTTCCTTAGATCGCGGAGCTTCTTAGGTCGGTGGATAGTTAGGTCGCGGAGTTCCATAGGTCGAGTCCGTCTTCAGGTCGCACTCACTTTTAAGTCGCGGCCTTTTTGGGTCGCTGTTGTCTTTAGGTCGAGACAATGTTAGGTCGCAACACTTTAGGTCGCAGCTACTCTTAGGTCGCTGGGTTCCGCTAGGTCGCGGCCTTCCTTAGGTCTGAGCACACAGTTAGGTCGTTTGAGTGCTATAGGTCGCAGAATTCTATAGGTCGGTGCTTTCCTTAGGTCGTAGAGCTCTGTAAGTCGGTGCTTCCCTTAGGTCGCAGATACTTTTAGGTCGCTTGATGAGTTAAGTTGCCATGCCATTCCTGTAGTTAGGTCGCTCCATGTCTTTAGGTTTTAGGTCGCTAATGAAGAGGAATTAACATTTGCCCCTCGAAGTACGTGCCTAGGTCGTAGGTCGCGTGCTTCGACCTGACTTAGCTAGGTCGTGAGCGACCTAACACTTGTGCCAATACGCGTGTCTATTTGTTTTCCCATATTTGCCTCATATAAAACTGTTAGGTCGCTACTTCTTCCTCATTCCATTGCTCTAACCTCCTACTGCCATTAACAATTCTCTGAGCTTCCAAAGGAGAATTCGACCCATCCAGTCACCGATTCACTTTCATCATTACGTCTCGTAAGTAAACCTGGTCTTCATCCCATCATAATCGCCGTTGAATCATGAATTCTCACTTTTTGACCTTAGCTCAACTCCATGTATCACGCTTTATCTCGAGTGATTGTTGCGATTGATTTTTCGGTCGTTATTTGGTTGATTTAGGAAGTCATGGCAATGCGTTGAATTTATGATGGATTGAGGATTTTTTGGTTAGTTTTTGGAATGATCTGGTGGTATGAAGAGATGGTAAATTTCATGGAGAGGATGATGAATCTCTTCGGGTAGTTGATGGCGGGTTATTGGGTCTGGTGGAGCATTGCGTGGAGAGGAAGTTAGTGACCTAGCGGATTTGAACGACTTAAAATAATTCGCGATCTAATGATCCTTGCGACCTAAGGAATAGTCTCGACCTATACTAGGTCGCTGAACGACCTAATATTCATGTGACCTAAGAGTTTGCATGAGTTAAGAGTTGCTCGAGCTAAGAACTGCGCAACCTATCTTCCTTGCGACATAGGCTTTAGGTCGCGGCCGAGCTAACACTAGGACGAATTTGTAAAGCCTTATCCTTTACTTTGCACAGCGCGACCTAAGAAGGCTCCGACCTATGCTAGGTCGCTGGACGACCTAGGACTTGTGAAATCCTGAGACAACTTTGATTGAACTGTTTGAACTTTGATCTATATGGACTTGAATTTTGTCGTATTTCTTTGCAGATTATCTCTAATGCTAACAACCTGTTTAAACATAATATTTGCAGAAAAATGGGACGAATATACTGTCATTGACCGCCCACATCGAATGACAGATTAGTCGATAAAGAATAATCAATTTAAATGAACTGTGTGAGTGAAATGCTGTGAACAACCGACTCAAATGAAGTGTTTAAGCAAAGCTAAAATTTTGTTTGAATTAACACTGCGCTTGAGTTTTAAATTAACAAGTCCTGAAATCTCACAATCGACCAGTTGTCAATTAGTTTAATTTCAGTTATTTCGCTTGTTATTTTTATTAGTTTCGCACAACACTTCACACTTTTAGGAAACGTGCACCTTCACACCTGAACATCCAGTTACTCATGTAGAATGACGTCTCAACAAGAAGAGATGATAGAACACGTCGAAGGGGCTTTCCCGGTTGCTATTCCACTAGAGAACCCTCCGGAAAGAACTCCTACCCTTCTGAAACAAAGGGTGCTTAATCAATTATGCATTCAATTTGGCATTGCCGAGGCAGAAGTTTTACTCCCTGGACCAAATGATTTTGCTGATAGACCACCTTCCGGTTTTGTTGCCATTAATCGCCAAATGTGCTTAAGTGGAGCAATTCCTCCCTTTAATGAATTTCTTCAACAAATCCTTCTTCGACTGACGATCTCTCCTTTCCAACTGCATCCCAATGGCTATGCCATTTTGATGGGATTGTGCGTTCTGTTCAGGAGAACTCTTAACCGTCTTCCGAGTTTTGAGGAAATCTGTTACCTGTGCACTTTTGCGAAGAACAAGGACCACCCTTCGATTGTACTTGTAAGAGGTGCGAGAAACCGTAAACTAATTTTGGATTTGCCGGAGAGTGCACATGGTTTTTTGAATCAATACTTCTACATTCGTTGCCCCGCAGAATTTTACGCAGACTGGAGAGTAGGAAGTGAGATTTTTTTCTCTTCTTTCTTTAATTTTATTCTAAGTTTTACCTGGTTCGCATTGCTAGATGCTGATTCCATTCCTTATTTTTACAGCACTTCCTCCTCCTTCTAGAGATTCCAGTCATAAGTCAGTTTTTGAAAGGCTAAGCACTGTGGCTGCTGAAGAAAGAAGCGCAAAATTTCTATTGACAGAAGAACTTCTTCATCAGTTTGAGCTTCTACATCCTTCTCGTTCCACTCAAATTCATGAAGTTCCAACGGAGGTCCCTGATTCTCCGACGAACACTCCTGATGCCCCGGTCTCCACTAAAGAGCACTTGCAGGGAGGAACCTTTACAGAAACTTCACTAGTAAAGTGTTCAATTCCGAAAGATGTTGCAGGGCCATCTGACGAGTCTGTACATGCCCCAGTTATCGAGGAGGAAGAACCTCCACGATCTTTCGAAAAATCTACTAACGAAGGAGTCAAGAAAGCAAGTCCCAAAAAACATGATGGTGATGATGTTTTCGAGGGGTTGAGTGATTTAACTGTGACTTCTCAAGAACTTTTCAAAGATGATGTCTCCAAAACTATCTCTTCTGTAATCGAGGCGACATCTTCTTTACAACAAATGTCAACTCCTCCTACACAAGTTATCACTACCTCTATTCCACAGAGTGGTTTGTAACTCGATGCTTGTAGTTTACACGTTACACGACACTTCGGATTTCTCATCACCTCTACGCACTTATCTTCTTGTACTTTAAAGATTTCTAAAGCTTATTATTTTTATTCCAGATTCTCCTATGGGGCGCTGCGGCTCGTACTATGATGATTTCCAGTGCTACGGGAGGCGTAGCCAGTATGATTACAGGCGTTACCTCCCTTCTTACAGAGAATCGGATGAAGAGAGGGCCATCAGGAAAGCCGACGAGAGACGAGCATATGAAGAACGTCACCGAAGGGAACAAGAAAGACATGACCCTCCCCACAGAGGTGATGATACTCAAAAGAGAAAAGCTCTCGATGAGAGAGGTAAAGGTCACATAGACGATTCTTCTAGCAAGCGGGCTAGACTTACCAAAGAAACAATGCCGACAGCTTATGAACAAGTTCCTGCTCAATCTCCTGCTCCCGTTCGCTCCGACATTCAAGCAATCATCAACCGGCCAGCATACCAAGTCCGGCAAGGTCCTCCCACTCTTCAAAGTCGATTTCCTCAGTGGTGCTTGAGAGGGGTTCGATTTGATCTCGACTTGGTTCCTCTCGACAAACTGGCTATGCTGCGAAATCTGGATACTGTCAGGACCGATATTGAAAGAATGTCGAACTGGCAAAAACTTGTCGACGAGCTTCAGAGGGTTAACTGAGCCAATCTCGAGGCCATGCTCACAATGGAGAACGATAAGGCTGAGTGGCAGAAGACTCTCGAACAGCATGACGCCGAAATGAGAAGTATTGCTTCCTATAATGAAAAGCTGGAAGCGGAAGTAGAAAAGCTTAAGGAAGAATTAGCTACTTCATCTACTTTCCATTCTCTAAAGGAGAGCATGCTTCAGCAACAAGTACGAAATGCGCATGCCAGTCAAAGGGCAGTCGAAGATAAGCTTACACACCAAGAGAAGGTCATAGAAGAATATCGTGCTGAAACTTTACAGCTGCGAGAACAGGCCGGCTCTCAAAGCTTGGAGATAGAGATGCTAAAAGCTCGACTTGCTATAGCCGAAACGGAGCGTGACGAGGCTGTTGCTGGTAAACTCGCGGCTGAAGAGGCCCATCAAGCAACCAAAGCTGATATTAGCTCCACATTATTTGATTTCTATCTGCATAGCATTTTGGGGCGTGGTAGCCTTGCCTTTCTAGGCCCTAAATACGAAATTACATTAGCTGAAGTTTGGGAGGCAGCACTTGATATGCTAGGTGGCAAAGGTGCTGGCTACGCTGAGACAGCTCTTGAAGAGCATTATCTCGATGATGATGCCCGCGCCGCTCTTGCCAAGGGAAAAGAGCAACTCGCCAAGGTACGGGCCGGAATAGCGGAAGTGGAACGTTCTGAGAAAGAAATACCGCCTACCACTTCTGAACGTCCTTTAGTTTCTCCCGAAGTGGACATTACAGGCTCTAGTGCTCATTCGCCGCCTCCTATAAGAACCGGGGTAATCACCCCTACTGATGATGAGGCTTTGGAGGATATCGGGGCTCAGAATTATGAGATTGAACTTACGAAGCAAACATCTTCAGGTAATTTTGATATTGGTCCGATTCAGGCGGATCGCTTGCTTACTCCTCAAAAGTTTGATGAGCTTCTCGATTACTTCTTGAATCTCGACGAACCCATATCTCCCTTCTTTCGGGGAGATACTAATATTTTTAATTTCTCTTCTTCTGCAGTTGAGACGCCAAGTGCTGTGCAGACTTCACTTCCTCCGGTTATCCCTCCTCCGTCTCTTCAGGTGACTCCTCCTTCTGCTTCACAACCCGGGTCACAAGAGGAAAAGATTGAGGCTCTTCATGGCTTGGATGACCCTATCGCTTCGCAAGAGAAGAAGGACGAGGGACTTGAAGGAGGCGAGATCTCTCCGGAGCGGACTCCCTCTGATGACGTAGTTTTGTCCGCTCTTGTTACTCCAGGGAGTGAGTCTTCTTCGAAGAGAAGAAAGAAGCACGGAACATCGAAGAGGAGGGGGAAGAAAATCATCATTACTGAAGAGGAACCGGAAGTCGCACCGGTTGCACCTCCCTCTCCTTCTTCCCTTATGCCTATAGATAGACCTGAAAAACTAATCATTCGGCTAGGCAAAGGGTCCAAGGGTGGCAAGAAGAAATGAAGACTTCAGCTTTTAGCTTCTCGTCTTTTGCATGTATTGGTCGAGAATTGTGCGGGTATCGGCCCCCCCCCCCCCGCTTTTCTTTTGTTGAAACTTGCACCTGTATATAAAATAATGTTGAATAAAATGATTCCTCTTTCTTTGTATAAACTCCTGTTTGAATTTGAGAATGCATTTATTATTCATTTTTGCACAAGTTTATTTATATGACATTGCAGTGAGCTTATGGTATGTTGTTTGAGCGTACTTTACCGATGTAGCTATACCATATCGTATACAACTATACCATGCTGCCCCCATATCATAAGCTTACTGCAATTTTCTATACTTCGAGGGGACTTGCACTCTTATTTTCTGTAGAATGACTATTTCATTCGTGAAAAGATTTTTCATAGAGTACAACTCCTTTCATATAAGTTTTTACGCTTTGTCCTTTGAAGAAGTCACTTTTTCCTTTTGCGTATGTACACATTTTGCCAAGTGAATTCTTCTATGTGGTAATGCGAACCTCTGAATGTACTTTAACTTTCTTTCCCCCCCTTTTTTTTTAGAATAGGTAAATCACTCTTCCTTCGAAAGTTAAAGTATGCTCTTGATGAGGAATTTTCTTTTAAATAGAAATTTGTACCTCTGAGGAGGAATTTTTTCACGTTTCAACGCTTGGAAGTTTTATTTAAATCTTGGTGAAACGTGTACCCCCAAAGAGTTGTGCCTTTGCAGAAAGCCTTTTCACGTTTCAACACTTGGAAGTTTTATTTCAATCTCGGTGAAACGTGGGCTTCCGAAGAGGTCTTTCTTCTTGATTATGCTTCCGGAGGGGGGGGGGGGTACCTCTGAGGAGGGATTTTTCACATTTCAACACTTGGAAGTTTTATTTCAATCTTGGTGAAACATGTACCTCCAAAGAGTTGTGCCTTCGAAGAAAGCCTTTTCACGTTTCAACACTTGGAAGTTTTATTTCAATCTCGGTGAAACGTGGGCTTCCAGGAAGGTCTTTCTTGCATTTCAACTTTGGTGAAGTGAAATTCCGAAGAGCGGTTGTTACACTTCAACTCCTGGTGAAATGTGCCTCCGAAGAGGTCTTTATTTTGTTTGCATTTCAACTCTGGTGAAGTGGAATTCCGAAGAGCGGTCGTAACACTTCAACTCCTGGTGAAATGTGCCTCCGAAGAGGTCTTTATTTTGTTTGCATTTCAACTCTGGTGAAGTGAAATTCCGAAGAGCGGTCGTAACACTTCAACTCCTGGTGAAATGTGCCTCGGAGAGGGTTTTCATCGCCTGGAAGTTACTCTCTCATGGTTGGAGGGTCATGACTCCTCCAATCTTTTTTGTTGAGTAGAGAACTTTCTTTTTTGTGGCGTATGACCCATTAGAGGTCTTTATCCTCCGAAGAGTTGTGCCTCCGGAGAGGACTTATGCTGCCGATGATGGCTTTGGTTGTTCCTCTGTCCACTTGCTTATGCCTTTTCAATGATTCTCTGCTTTTTTCTTTTTTTCTTTTTTTTTTTAGCCTTCATTCCCTTTTCTCACAAGTAACTTGTTTAATCCAAGGAAGTGTGCTTCATTGTCAGGCAATTTCCTGAGAACGAGCACTAGCTTCTTAATTGGATGTTTGTTTGTTCAAACGATCTCAATTTATTAGCAAAGACCCGTTTCTGTCGAAATCATAGGCCGTTCAATTGAAGTACTTCCTATCTAGGATTTGAATTCGGGGCTTTTGTGACTTGAAATTTGGCGAGAATCACTTGGTCTTTTTATGTGCAAGTTTCACTTCCATTGTCTGTGAAAATTTAAATCGACATTTCAGCAGTACATTCTATGTACTTTTTATATCGAAAATAAAGCAAACATGTAATAATAATAAGGAACACAAGATTTATAGTGGTTCGGCCAGGAAATTGGGCCTACATCCACTTTATATTCTTTCATTATTTACTTGCATCAGTTTTACAATTGCCTTCAATTACAAGAATCATACATTCATAATTCTTTTTATAATATTTCAACAAAATTTTCAAGTATAGTATGGACGCAAATGGTTGTTGTTCCATGCCCTTGGAATTTGATCTCCTTCAACAGTGGTGAGTTTGAATGTGCCGTCAAGAAGCTTCTGACCTATGACATATGGTCCTTCCCAATTTGGCCCAAACACACCTGTCGCTGTCATAATTCTCTTCAGGACTAGGTCTCCAATCTCAAAGCTGCGTTGGCGAACTTTGGAATTGAAATGTCTGGCTATTCTTTGCTGATGAGCTGCAATTCTGAGATTAGCCTCATCTCTTTTTTCATCAAGGAGATCTAGCGCTTCAAGCTGTAGTTTTTCGTTTTCTGCATGATTGAAATGGATTCTTCTGTGTGAAGGGACCTCTATTTCTACCGGAATCATTGCCTCTGACCCGTATGCCAATGAAAACGGGGTGTGCCCAGTCGCAGTTTTGTGAGTGGTTCTGTATGCCTATAGTGCCAGTGGTAGCTTATCGACCCAACCACCTTTTGCTCTTTCAAGTTGCTTCTTGATGGTTGACTTAATAATTTTGTTCACGGCTTCCACTTGCCCGTTTTCCTGCGGATGAGCCACTGCTAAGAAGCTTTTCCGGATTTTGAATCGCTTGCAAAAATCTTGGAATTCTTCACTTTCAAACTGAGTTCCATTGTCTGTAATTATTTTTTGAGGCACACCGTATCTGCAAATGATGTTTTTAGTCACAAAACTTATCATCTTCTTTGAGGTGATAGTAGCCAGTGGTTCAGCTTCTGCCCACTTAGTAAAATAATCTACAGCAACAATGGCGTATTTAATTCCAGATTTGGCAGTTGGCAACGGTCCTACAAGGTCTATTCCCCATATTGCAAACGGCCATGGACTGACCATCTGTGTGAGTTCAGTGGAAGGAGCTCTAGGAATTTTAGCGAATCTTTGACATCTGTCACATTTTCGGGAATACTCTGCTGCATCTCGATTAATTTCTGGCCAAAAATATCCGTATCGGAGAATTTACTTTGCTAATGTTTGGCCACCTGAATGATCACCACATTCTCCTCCGTGTACCTCTGCTAGGATTGCTTTAGCCTCTTCCCTGGATACACATCGAAGTAATGGCATTGAGAATCCCCGTCTCTATAATCGGCCATCCTGGATTATGTATCGAGAGGCTTTTCTCAGTAGCTTTTGTCGTTCTTTTGAGTTCCCTGGTAAGGATCCATTGAGCAGGTATTATGTTATCGGAGCCATCCATGATTCTTGCTCTTGAGACATGCTCATGATCCAATCAATGTCCATCTCATCAATGCTAGGAGTCGACAGGACCTCCACTGGAGTTAGCCCCAGAAATTGAGCTTCACCTGTGCTAGAGTACTTTGCAAGAGAATCTGCTTTCGTGTTTTCCTCTCGAGGAATGTGACTTATCATGTAATGATCGAAATCACCCAGGAGTTC
Organism: Allium cepa; assembly: GCA_030765085.1. Classification (NCBI taxonomy): domain Eukaryota; kingdom Viridiplantae; phylum Streptophyta; class Magnoliopsida; order Asparagales; family Amaryllidaceae; genus Allium; species Allium cepa. The sequence goes on from CM060929.1 coordinate 65,044,703, forward strand.
CCAAGCCTTTGACAAGTAGGCGGGCAGATTCCCCCCTTTTGCTTGGAATTCTTTTTTGACTTGGCATACAATAAGCTAAGAATCACTGAATATCTGTAACGCTCGGATGTTTAATTCTTTAGCAATCCTTAAGCCAGCGATAAGGGCTTCGTATTCTGCTTCATTGTTTGTTGAAGGAAATTCCAATCTCAGTGCATAGCATAATGATCGACCTTCAGGGGTCACAAGTACAACTCCGGCTCCAGAACAGCAGTCGTTTCTCGCACCATCGACATATAACTTCCACTGGATCGGGGAATTGTCGACCGTTTCTTCCTCACTGTTACCCTTATCTGTGAATTCTGCAATGAAATCCGCTAAAGTTTGTCCATTGATTGCTTTCCGGGGATGATAAGTGATGTCATACTGACTGAGTTCAATATTCCACTTTAGAAGACGACCCGAAGTTTCAGGGCGAAACAGGACTTGCTTTAAAGGTTGATCAGTGAGGACTCTGATAGGATGAGCTTGAAAATATTGCCTCAACTTCCTAGATGCAATTAGTAAGCAATAGGCGAGTTTTTCCAACTTAGAGTAATTCATCTCTGCCCCAGTGAGTCTTTTGCTGATATAGTAAACTGGGTGTTGAATCCTTTTGTCTTCCCGTATCAGCGCTGCACTTAAAGCATGAGATGATACTGCCAAGTATATAAGAAGATCCTCGCCATCGCCAGGCCTAGAAAGTATTGGAGGCGTCTCCATATGGCGAATCAATTCATCAAAGGCTTTTTGGCATTCAGGAGTCCAATCGAAGTTTTTCTTTCCTTTCTTTAGGGCGTCAAAGAATGGGATACATTTATCTGTGGCATTGGAAATGAACCGACTCAAGGCGGCGACTTTTCCATTGAGACTTTGCAATTCCTTCTTTGTTCTAGGAGCTTTGACTTCTTTCAATGCAGTAATTTGAGCTGGACTGGCCTCAATGCCCCTAGCGCTCACGATGAAACCTAAAAACTTGCCGGATTCCACTCCAAATGAACATTTTAAAGGATTGAGCTTCATTCCGTATTTTTGGAGGACTGCGAACATGTCTGCTAAGTGTTCTATGTGATCCACTGCTTTCTTAGACTTTACTAACATGTCATCGACGTAGAATTCCATAGTTTTGCCCAGTTGCGGTTTGAACATAGCATTAACGAGCCTTTGGTATGTTGCCCCTGCATTCTTCAACCCGAAGGGCATAACTCTGTAGTAGTAAAGACCAGTGTCGGTAATAAAGCTCGTGTCCTCCTGATCTGGCTCATGCATCATGATCTGGTTATATCCGGAGTAAGCATCCATAAAAGATAACAATTCGTGTCCCGCTGTTCCATCTACCAGTTGGTCGATTCTGGGTAATGGGAAGCAGTCTTTAGGGCAGGCCTTGTTTAGATCTGAAAAATCGATGCATACTCTCCATTTTCCGTTGGCTTTCTTAACCAGCACTGGATTTGGAACCCAATTCGGATAAGTAGATTCTTTGATAAAATTATTCTCCATGAGCCGATCAACTTCTTCTTTTAATGCCGCTGACCTTTCTGGACCTTGAGTTCTCCTTCTCTGCTTCACAGGCGTAATTTTTGGATCAATATTTAGAGCATGCACTGCAACTTCTGGGGATATTCCGCACATATCGGCATGAGTCCAAGCAAAAACATCCAGATTTGCCTTTAAAAAAGATATTAAGATATTTTGAATTGACGCATTAAGTTGTGAACCCACATTCAACACTTTGTTTGGGTCCTTTGGGTCAACAGGTATTGGTATTGTCGTTTCCACCGGTACCACTCTATTTTCCCCCGCACTGACTTTTCTAGGGTCCATCTCTTTCCTTGCTCCGCTGTGCTCGCCAGTGCAGGGTCCGCCCTGTAATTGCTACAAGGCTGGTTCTTTGATGCGGACTGGGGCTGCCGCATTCTTTCCCATTTCTCTTTTTCTGGTTTCTCGTAGCTCTGTTAGATAGCACTCTCGCCCAGCATTTTGATCACCTTTTATAGCTCCTACTCCATTGTCTGTAGGGAATTTAATAGTGAGGCACCACGGGGCAAGAACAGCTTTGAACGCTGCCAGAGTTGGACGACCAAGGAAAGCATTGTAAGCAGAAAATTCGTCGACAATCACAAAAGTTTGCTTGCGGACCACTTTTCTCTCTCCTTCTCCAAGTTCCACAAACAAATCAATGGTCCCTACCGGCTGCTTTGGCTCCCCAGTGAAACCAGCAATTTTCTGCGATGAGGCTTGCACATCAGCCACAGGGATCTTCATTTGGTCGAATGTTTTCTTAAAGAGAATATTGCAGGATGCGCCACAATCAATGAGAACTCTTCTGACAATAGCTGGTCCGATACCAACCGAGATGACTAGAGGATCCAAAGTAGGAGCTTCAATACCTGCGGAATCCCTAGCTTTGAACACAATATCATCATCGAAAGTTCTTTGTTGCTTCAAGAGCGTAGCACCTTCCAAAACAAATACATCTTCCTCAGTCGGTACATACTTTAAAGCTCGGGTATACCTTTCCATCTCGCCCCAGCTTCTGCCTGCTGGGTGAGGTCCTCCTGTAATGACATTAATAATGGGCCTTCCAGATTCATGCCCTGCAGCCTTCTCAATCGTCCTAGGCTATTGCGTAGGAGCCTGTTGCCCCTGACTAGATGAAGCAGGATTGTTGCTATTCTTTTTCACAAATTGCTGCAGTTTGTTTTCCCTTAGCAACTCTTCAATCAGTTTTTTCAACTGGCGGCATTCATCGGTTTCGTGACCGGGTTGATTATGGAAGCGGCAGAACTTCCCACTCTGTATAGTTTTTTCCCGGTCCTTAGAGGAGGAGGTTTAGGAAAGTCAACAGAATCTTTAATGGCAAGGTAGATACGCTCCGGCGTATTTGATAAAGGAGTATACTCTGATGGCTTGAAGGATCGGGGCTTCTTCAGATTACTCTGCTTCTTCCCATTGTTATTTTCCCTTTTTTGCCCTACAGATTCATTCTTGCGTGGAGCGACAGTGTTATCTTCAGTTTTTCCAACACTGCCTTTACCGGTACGGGACGGCTTTCTAAGCGTATGAATTCATCTGCTTTTTTATAGAATTTTTCAAGGGAATTTGGTTCCTTCATGTTTAGCCATTTCCCAAATTCGCTTGACTTGTCAATACCCTTCATCAGATAAGTCAATATCATTCGCGGTTCTGCATTGTCCACCTTAGCTAACGCTATATTAAAGCGGTTCAAGAAGGATCTGATAGTCTCTCCTGGATTCTGTTCCAAACTTGACAGCGACATGATATCCTTGGCTTTTGAGGCATATAATCTGAACTGCTCCTTGAACTTCCGGGTTAAGTCAGAAAATTGATCGATAGATCGGACTGGCAGCTTGGTGAACCATAGCAGAGCTACGCCTTCGAGATACACAGGGAAATATCGGCACTTTATTTCATCAGAGGCTCTGGCACCTGTCATGTGCCAATCATATTTGTATAGGAATTCGTTCGGATCACTTGTCCCCTTGTAAGCTGGAATGGTTGGAGGGACAAACTTCCTTGGGAATTCAGCCTTTAAGATTTTCTCAGTAAATGGAGTCTTACTTGGGGCGAAACCCCATTCTTTCTCGTCTTCAACCCTCTGCATACTTTCTTTCATAATTTGTCGGACCATTCCAGAAAGATACTCCTCATCATGTCGAGTTCTAGATCCACCAACCTCTGGAAGTGTTCGTTCAAAGGGGCTAGCAGCTCTTTCAGGAGCATTTCTTTCTTTAGCATCACGAATGTTGCCAGCCAAATTCCTTTCATTATCTGCCGGTTGGCGGTTTGCCCCAAGCAAATCGTTCAACCTATTCAGAATTAGGGCATTCTGGGCATTCTGAGCCTCAAATTGTGCATTTTGGGCATTGATTTGTTGGTTCAGCCCTAAAATTGCAACATCCAGCTCTGCCTTTGTAACTCCGACAGCTGGAGTGGCTTGATTCGATATAGCGGAAGCGGAGGTTCCCTCTTGAATATTCCAAGATCTGACAGATCTACTCTTCCTTCCAGGAGCCATAATCTCGGATAGACTTCTGGTTTTCAAGGAAATTCTCTCTACAAACCTCTGTGAAGCAATGATGATAACTTGCCTGAGTTCAATTCTCAGTGAAAGCACCAAAAATGTTAACGCTGGAATTTGAACGCTAACACCCCGGTGTATGAGTTATAGTTGTGAAAGCACCACCCGATAACTCGGGAACAGATTACAAGCAGATAATAGCAGAAAAGCAGTAAACAACAACAATTTTATAGTGGTTCGGCTTAAGGGTATAGCCTACGTCCACTTTAAGTACTTTTATTGATGATCTCGTTACAAGCTGATACAATTCTTTCCAAGTACGATACACTTTGGATTACAAGTCACTTAGAACAAGTAGCCTAAACTTCAATGGAGATTAGAGTCTTCAAGTCCATGTTGGATGTGTGTGATCTTTTCTCGAAGTTGTTTGTAGCGTTCTTCGTGTCTTGAGAGCTTTAAGTGTTGGATTGGTTTGGAATGCAGCAGAGTAACGGTGCTTGAGGAGAATGAGCAAAAGTCCTCCTCTAGTTGGAGTTAGGATCATATTTATAGGCATTTTTCAGAATAAGGTCGTAGGTCGTGACCGACCTAAGTAAGGTCGTAGGTCGTGACCGACCTAAGTAAGGTTGTAGTCGACCTGAAGAGTATTGGCCCCTCCTTCCTCACGCATGCTGATTTGCACAAGTCCTAGGTCGTGAACGACCTATCCCCTTGTGGCATTGCATAGTCTTCTGTATTCTGGTAGTTAGGTCGTTAGCGACCTAACCTAGGTCGTGAGTACTTTCCTGCAGCCATAGTTAATCTTAAGTCGCTGAGTCCCTTAGGTCGCGACCTTCCTTAGGTCGCGGAGCTTCTTAGGTCGGTGGATAGTTAGGTCGCGGAGTTCCATAGGTCGAGTACGTCTTCAGGTCGCACTCACTTTTAAGTTGCGGCCTTTTTGGGTCGCTGCTGTCTTTAGGTCGAGACAATCTTAGGTCGCAACACTTTAGGTCGCAGCTACTCTTAGGTCGCTGGGTTCCGCTAGGTCGTGGCCTTCCTTAGGTCTGAGCACACAGTTAGGTCGTTTGAGTGCTATAGGTCGCAGAATTCTATAGGTCAGTGCTTTCCTTAGGTCGCAGAGCTCTGTAAGTCGGTGCTTCCCTTAGGTCGCAGATACTTTTAGGTCGCTTGATGAGTTAAGTTGCCATGCCATTCCTGTAGTTAGGTCGCTCCATGTCTTTAGGTTTTAGGTCGCTAATGAAGAGGAATTAACACTTATAATATGGATTGTTGTTATATATTTGAGACATATAGATTGAATTGGATTAATAAAGGAGATTTATAAATCAAAGTTAATAAATAGAAATGGAATTTATAGACATTGTTTATAAATTCGAAATCAATGGAATTTGATAAATTGAAAGTTGAAAGCTGGTTAAGGAAGTATATTCACGATTTTGGACAGTGAATATATTATCAGATAAAATGGATATGCTTGGGAAAATGAATATTAGAAATGAAGTTAATCGTTTTAACGGTGATTTAAAATGTATTAACCATCGAAAACATAGATTTCAACGCTCATTGTTGAAATAGATGTTTTCGAGAAATAAGGAAATGGTGGACTATAACACTGTTGTTATAGTAAATGATTTCCGAAAGGAAATGTTTTTTGTAGTATTGGGATTTATATATCTATTTAAACTTTGAATCCCTATACTAGTGATTTTGGGTCGTCGTAACGATGTTTTACGTAACATTCGTTTTGACTCAAATTTATGTGTTAAGAAATGATTTCTTAAACAATGAAATATATACTTAATTTCAATTTACGTATATTAGGTATTTTCCAAGTGTTGAAAGTAAATGGGTTTGTGAATTACTTATTATTAAATAAGTATGGAAATGTTTTCCAATATGAAGTGAATGTTTTGGGATTTTATCTTTTAAAGATAAATTGAAAATGAATATTAGAAATCGATTTAGAAATCATATATTCATAAATATTTTGGAATGTAAATTCACTATGGAATTTATGAATGAAAAGGGAAATTTGTTTAAAAATAAACATTGATTTATTTTTGATGTGTGGGAATTAATTTCCGGATTTGGAAAGTAAATATAAAGTAAATCGTTAAGGATTTATTTAATAGGTTTAAATGAACCATGTTGAAATGAAAGAAATTCCGCGTAAGGAAAATGTTTGAAAATTTGTTTTCAAAAGTGATAAAGGTGAAAAGTGATTTGAAAATTTGTTTTCAAATGGTTGAAGTGTGGAAAATTATATATCGAGTAAAGATATTTTGGAAAGTAAATAATTTGGGAAATTATTTGGATTTAGTGATGTTGAACACGCCTATTGATAGTTAAATAATCCGACTATCAATATTTACCTTCAAAAATAGGTATTTGTTGTGATTGTTTGAATTTGAATGCCACACTTATTTTTGAACAAACGCTCACTATTCAGGTTAGCCGGGAAAGGACCATGGGGTCGTATAACCCATTCTGAATATGTGATACGTCGTTATGGATTGCATTTGATGACCGGTGTTGAAGACCGGGTATTTGTGAAAACGGAAGGATTACCGTCGAGTTACTCTACATCGGCTGATCTCCGATATAGAGGTTTTATCACCCATGGTGACGGGAAGTCTGGTCGTGATTAGTGAATATCCGGATTGCAAGGACTTCTTTGGAAGTGCCTTTGGTTTTGTTCGAGCCTGGAACAGACTTGTATGGATTGTATGTCTGACATTACAAATTGAGATATAAAGATGATTTCTTTCAAATATATTTCTGTTGGTGGCGGAGAATTTATTCTCTTAGCTTAACACCCTTCTTTGAGACGTACGAGCTCGGAGGTTATATAGTTGAAGGTTATTAGTGATATACTCCCAATTTGGTAGTGTGGCATGCTGAGTGTTGCTGTGAAATGGTCATTGTTTGATCATTTGTGATAGGATCATATATTCGATCATTTATCTTGGTGATCATTTGTTGACCCCAAGCATGGCTTTTGTATAAAGCATGGCTTTGTGGACGAGACTTCGTCGGACCTCACACCCTAAAAATGGTCAAAACAGGAAGGATGCGGCAAGGTTATTAGGGGGTAGCGCCCCTTTAGTGTATGTCATTCCTTCTAGATAGAGGTGGTATCATGGAATGGAGCCCAGATACTTAGCCTATGTGGTTACTACATCATTATTCTTATGTGGTTGTTGGAAATCGAGAATCCTCGGATAGATCGGTTACGATCGGGGGATGACATATTCGTGTCAGTAGTTACCCAGTTAGGGGTAACCCGGCCTTGTGTTGGCAGAGATCCGGTTTGGTTCTCGGCACGTCATTCCAGAGGCGTTTCCATGTGCCAATGGGAAGTTCCTTGGCCTTACCATTTGTTGGAAATCCAAAGAAACAATACGATCTTGTACGGTTTTAGTTGTAGAACCTATCATTCACTTATGGTGGCGCCCCACTGTTTGGATGGTAGCTATAGTAGGCATAAGTGCGGAATGCCTATGCTGGCTAAGATTTATATTCTACTTTCGAAATTGTTTTCTACACTATGCACTAATAATAATATCAAATGTTTCTTTTTAATGCGTATCAAGCATCTTTGACTATCATAAGGAGAAATCTCCTCCGATTCTGCGTTTTCATTATGTGTGTGTGCGGGAGGCCTTATGGTAGTCTCATTTTTAAAAAGCATTGCGAATTGACTTTAAAATATTAATCTATTTTGTTTTAAGATAAACTGTCTTGAGTTCTCACACCAGTCACATGACTGACTCGGAGTTTATTGTTTTCCTTCCTAAACTCTGGGTGCCCACCAATTTCCACACGGGCAGTCAAGAGTTAAAGTTTATCAGGATATTCTGGAATTCAGGAGTTGCTGGTGGCAAGCTGGATGGCATGGCTTATTACTAGTATATAGTATTTCTTTTCCGCTATTTGTTGTTGTTTGTTGCTGTACACTCTGATGATGTAATGTAAAATGATGTAATGTAATAACTGATATAGTTCTTTGCTTAAAAATTATTCATTTATTTTTATATGTTGATCCGCTGCGAATTGTGAGATTCTGATGTTGTTTTATTGTTTTTTTCTGTTCTATCTTCTACCTCTTTCTCCTATCCTTTTCTTTTTCTTCTTCTTTAACCCTAACATTTCGGTTTTTCGGCAACGAAAAATTGCAGTCGTTACATTTGGTATCAGAGCATATGGTTAAGCGACAACCATGGCTCTGTTGGGTATTACTCATTAGAGATAGAGTCAGTAGTACTCTTGAATGAGTTTGAGTGTAAAAATAGATACGAGCGCGTATTTGTTAGCGAATATAAATTGTTTTATATTGTGATGATTGATTTGTTGAGTGGTATATGGATTTTGGTCAACACGAGTAATTAACGTTGTTGATAGGGATCTCTAAACACTTGTACAGAACAAATTGACACGATATCATTTTGAATAGTGTAAATGAAATAATTTTACCTTGATTATATTTTATATATAAAGGAAATAATTTTTCAGAATTATTAAAGTGTATATGAATTGATTGTTTGGTTGTTGAATAAGTTAAATAAAAACAACAACTGTAAAAGAATGAATTGTATAAGCAATTGAATTATAAGTATGGAGTTATAATTAATGTAATTTACAATTGTAAAATAATCTTATATACAAGAAGTGAAATTAATAAGGAAAAGATTTATAAATGTGATTTATAATCTGAAATGAAATTCCAGAGAAATGTTTTGAAAGGATTTGATATTTTGGGAAAATTATTTTGGAGAAATTAAAGCTCTAAACTCTTTTTGGTCGCTGGAAAATAATTCCGATGATGATCATGACATCATCAGTGTTCATTTTCGGGTTTCCAAAAGAGGGATTGCTGCCAAATTGTTTAAAAGAAAGTTGTTTGGAAAAATTTGGAATTGGTTTTGGAAATTCAGAAGGTAATTTGAATTGATTTCAAAAATTGTTTTGAAAAATTGAAAAGACTCTGGAATCCTATTTAAAATATTTATGGGAATGATAAATGAGTTGATAACTTATACAGATTGAATTTTGGCATAATAAATTTAACTTAAATGATGAAGTTAAATTAAAGGAAGTATAAGTAAATCAATAAAATCCAAGTTGAAATAAATCTGAGTTGTCATCAAAGACATGTAATTTGAAATTTAACAAAAGGAAAGTTAAATAAATCGATTTGGATTTGATAAGATGTTTGAAATGGAATATAACTTAAGTGATATTAACGCTTAAAATCGAACGCTAACACCCCGGTGTATATAGAGATTGAGTGAAATCACCACCCGTGAGCACGGGAACCACAAACAAGTAGAAAAGTCACAGAGAAAGCAGAAAAGACAACAGTTTTTATAGTGGTTCGGTTTAAAGTAAGCCTATGTCCACTCCAATCCTCTTTATTACTAAATCAATTACAACTTTACAACAATCTCCAATTACAATACGGATGAGACAAACAACTAGAACTTCGATGTAGAAGAATTCTTTGAATCCATGTTGGTTGCGTTAAATTCCCTTTTGAAGTTTGTTGAAATGCCTTTCGTATTTGAAGTGTTGAGTGAGTCTAGAATTCAGCAGAGTATCGTCATTTCTGAAATGAGCCAAAAGATCCCCCCAATGCTTGAGGTAGGTTGGTATTTATAGGGAAATTTCCCCCCTTGGGTCGTAAGTCGTCACCGACCTATGGTGGGTCATGGCCGACTTATCTGGCCAAACCTCATGGTTTCACAAAGGTTCTCTTGCATAAGTCCCAAGTCGCCCCCGAGTCAACACAACCTTGTATAAGTAATACGGCATCGGGCTTATATTTAGTAGCTTTAGGTCGTGGACGACTCAAGCTAGGTCATGAGTCGTGAACGAGTTAACTGGCAAGTCGCAAGTCATGGCTTAACTGGTAAGTCCTGAATCGTGTACGAGTTAAGAGGCCACTGTGCCAAGTAGCTGCATCGGACTTGTCTTCCTTTGCCTGTGTTGTGAACGTTCTAGCATAGGTCGTAAGTCGGTAGCGACCCCAGTGTAGTTCGTGATCTTGTCCCTGTCTTGAGCAGTTGGGACGGCAACTTCCCTGGATAGTTAGATCGGCATCTCCCTTAGGCCAGCATCCTTGTTAGATCGGTAACCCACCTAAGCCTTAGGTCGGTACCCCCTCAAATCTTAGGTCGGCATTCCTGTTAAGTCGGCATTCTCTAAGGCGCTAGGCCGGTGCCCGTGTTAGGTCGGTAGCCATCTTAGGTCGGTAACTTTTGTTGAGGTATAAGGTCGGCATCCATCTCAAGCTTGTTAGGTCGGTATCCCTCTTAGGGATTAGGCCGTTAGATCGGCATCCATGTTAGGTCGGCAACCTTTTGGGTCGGTAATCTTTCAAGTCGTTGAGTCAAAACCCGGGAGGAGTTAACAATTGCCCCTCGAAGTATACGCCTAATGATTAGGTCGTGTGCTTCGATATCTTCTAATCCGTCCGCTCTCTAAGTCTTTAGGTCGTGTACGACCTAAAAGTTAGATCGCATGTGCCGCTTCAGGTCCCTCCATTGCAAGGTATAAGTCACACATCTTCTTCTTCCTCTTCATTACTTACTCTCCTGATTCTGCCATTAAAAACTTTCCCAAGCTCCAAAAGGCGATTTCACTGACAACCTCTGCTATTCATCGCGTAAGTAAACCTTCTTCTTCGATTATAGATTACTGTTGGCTCATGAATTCCGTCACCCAAACTTAAACCGCTTCCTTATGATGCTTCAACACGAATCCCATTACACCTATGGCTGATGGAGCTTAGGTTGCTCGGTTTGGCTTTAAATGACCGATGAGACGATGAAGATTGTTTACTGATTCAGGCTAGTTGATTTTGATTTGCGTTAGGATTACAAGGTGTTGAACTTGTAGTGGTTTCGAATTGGTTTATTGGATGATCCGATATCATGAATGAGATGAAGGCTGTCGTTGATGGAGCGACTATCGGGTTAACGGGTTGAGTGGAGTGAGACATTGGCTTGGACGCGAGCCAGTGATTTTGGGTGACTTAACTTTTGGCCGATCTAAGTTGACGCGGCCTAAACCTTAAGTCGTGGCCGAACTAGCATTCGGGGAAGCTTGCCGACCTAGCCCTTAAATCGTGGCCGAATTAACACTTGGGGAAATTTGCCGACCTAATTCTCAGATCGTGGCCGAATTAACACTTGTGGAATTTTGCACTACCTTTTGAACCGGAGCCTTCCTCCTTACTACTCCTCACAACCTAAAGAACTGCCGATTTAAGGAACAAGAAACTTAATCTTAACTCGTGAAAGATTCCTTGGGTCGCAGCCGAGTTAACACTTGGATACCCAACTCGAATTCTCACTTAAAAGCATAATTCCAATTTGAACACTTAACTTGATCTACTGGACTGACTTGCTTAAATCTCTGATTGTTTTAGCTTTGTTTCTTTACTTCACAGACCACATTAACTTATAGGCTAACAACCTGCTGAAAACAACAATAACAGAAAACCAAGGCGAATATACTGCCATTGACTGCCCACATCAAATGACAGATTAGTCGACATAGAATAATCAAATTAAATACACTATATGAAATGCTGTGAACCAATCAACTAAAGTGAAGTATTAATGGAAAGCATCACTAACTTGAACTGATTTGTTTGCATCAACAGTACACTTGCATATTAAAACAATGAACCCTGGACTTTATAACTGACAAATACTTGCTAGTTTTTATTCCATTTATATTTTCTTATTGCTTGATTGATTTTACACAACACACCACACATCTTAGGAAACATGCATCTTCATGTTTGAATATCCGGTTGTTTGTGTAGAATGACTTCCCACCAAGAAGAAGAAGTGGAAGCTCAAGCGGAAGAGACCTTTCAGATAGTTGTTCCTATAGAGAATCCTCCAGAGAGGACTTCGACTATTCTTACTCCGAGAGCGTTTATTCAGCTACGTACTCAATTTGGTTTTGCTGAAAATGATGCCCTACTTCCCGGGCCAAATGACACTGCCGACAGTCCTCCCCATGGTTTTGTCGCAATCAATCGTCAAATGTGCCTAAGCGGGGTGATTCCTCCTTTTAACGACTTCCTTCGAACCCTTCTCCTTCGGTTGACAATTTCTCCGTTCCAACTTCATCCTAATGGCTATGCCATCTTGATGGGGTTGTGTGTTTTGGTTAGGAGAACGTTTGATCGCTTGCCAAGTTTTGAAGAAATTCGCTACTTATGCTCATTTGCAAAGAGTAAAGACCATCCTTCCCTTATTATTGTGAGAAGTGCTAGAAACCGCAAGCTCATTTCTGATCTTACCGAAAGTGTTCATGGATTTTTGAACCAGTTTTTCTTTGCTCGCTGCCCCCTAGGGTTTTATGCCATCTGGAGAGTAGGAAGTAAGATTACCTGTATCTATTTTCTCCATTTTCAAACTTTTTCGAGATCCGAACTACCAATTGCTAATTTCATTCTTTGCTCTTTTCAGCACTTCCTCTCCCCTCTAAAGATCCAAGCCATAAGCAAATTTTTGAAAGATTGAGCTCCGTGGCCGCAGAAGAGAGAAGTATAAATTTTTTGTTGAGGGATGAATTTTTGCATCAGTATGGACTTTTGCACGCTTCTCGCTCTACACACCCCCATGAGGTTCCAGACTCCCCGCCTAAAGCATTAGATGCCCCAGTTTCCACTGACGAACCCAAACCAAAAGAAACTGCCTCCGAAGCTTCTCTGGTGAAGTGCTCTACTACTGTCGATGTTGTGGGGTCGTCTGGCTAATTCGCACTTGCCCCAGTCATTAAGGAAGAAGAGCCTCAGGGATCTCCCCGACATTCACAGAAGTCTGGTGAAGAACTCGGGAAAACAAGCCCTGTCAAGCATAGCGGGGACGACACTTTCGAAGGGCTGAGCGACCTCTTTGTCACCTCACAGGAGCTCTTTAAAGATGACCGTGTCACTACTAGGGTTTCTTCTTCAGTGGTGGAAGCGACTTCTTCTTTGCAACAAGCTCCGTCAACTCAAGAGTTGACGTTAACTACTACCTCCACGATTACTCCGCAATGGAAGAGTGGTTCGTAGTTTGATGCGCGTAGTTTGCACATCACACACACTTAGAATCTTTTGGCACTTTCATGCACCTAATTCTTTGTACTTTGAAAATTCTACAGTTACGCTTCTTTTCTCTGAAGACTTTTAAGACTTGTCTTTTTTAAATTTCAGGTTCTCCGATGGGACGCAATGGCTCTTACTATGACGACTTTCAGCGCCACGGGAGGCGTAGTCAATATGATTATAGGCGCTACCTTCCCATCCATAGAGAAACCGACGAAGAGAGAGCCGCTCGGAAGGCTCCGGACAGGAGGGCTCAAGAAGAGCGTTATGAGAGAAAAGAAAGGGAGGAGCACCATGATTCTTCCCAAAGAGGTGACGACTCTCACAAGAGAAAGTCGCATGATGATCGGGGAAAAAGCCATATGGTTGAGAACCCAAGCAAGCGTGCCCGACACGGTGAGAAGCATGCATCTACCACTCCCGAAAAGGCCACTGCCCCCATTTCACTCGACATCCCTTCTGGCTCCCCTGCTCTCGGGAAGATAGACATTCAAGCAATAGTTAACAGGCCTAAATTTCAGATTGGACCAGGCCCAGCCACTCTACAAAGCCGGTTTCCACAATGGTGCTTGAAGGGGGTTCGCTTCGACCTCGACCTAGTTCCAATTGACAAGCCTGCCATGCTGCGAAATCTCAATGCCGTCAGGCTTGATATCGAAAGAATGTCGAGCTGGCAAAAGCTTGTCGACGAGCTTCAAAGGGCAAACCGTGCGAATCTCGAGGCCATGCTTACTATGGAAAATGACAAGGCTGAATGGAAGAAGGTTCTTAAGCAGCATGATACCGAGATGAGAAGCATCACTACTTATAATGAAGAGCTTGAGGCGAAGGTCGAGAAACTTAAAGAAGAACTCGCCACTTCTTCTACTTCCTACACTCAAAAAGAAGAAGTGCTTCAGAAACAAGTGAGAGATGCTCATGCCGGCCAAAGAGACGCCGAAGACAGGCTCGAAGTGCAAAAAAGAAATAGTGAGGGCTATATTGCTGATATTGCAGAGCTTCGGAAGAAAACCGACTCTCAAGAGGCGGAGATCGAAATGCTTAAGCTTCAACTCTCCAAAGCTGAAAGTGAGCATGATGAGGCCGTTGCAAGTAAAATTGCAGCTGAAGAATCTCATGAGGCAACGAAGACCAGCATCAGCTCGACATTATTTGACTTCTACCTGCATAGCGTCTTGGGGCGCGGTAGCCTCGCCTTTCTAGGTCCCAAATATGAAATCACTCTGGCTGATGTGTGGGAGGCCGCACTTGATATGCTTGGTGCTACAGGTGCTGGCTACGTCGAATTAGCTCTTGAGGAGCATTACTTGGATGACGAAGCTTGCGCCGCTCTCGCCAAGGGAAAAGAACAACTTGCAAAATTAAGAACTGAAATGGCAGAAGGAGAACGTTTAGGAAAAACTACTTCAACTGATCCAGTTCAGCCTTCACCTTCGGCCGAAATCGACATTGTCGGTTCCAGTTCTCATTCTCCATCCCTGGTTAAAGTTACAACTGAGATCACAAGCACACAGGGTGGAGATTAAGGCGAAGAGAGCGCCGAAGCACAGGCTTATGAGGTTGATATCAGGAAGCCGACTTCTCCAGGTAACTCTACTGTTAATCTTGCCCAAGTAGACTGCTCATTTGCTTCTTATGAGTTCGATGAGCTTCTCGACTATTTCCTGAACCTAATGAGCCTTTATCTCCTCTCTTTACTGACTTTAACTTCTTTTCTTCTGTAGAGAATGTGTGGAGCATCGCTCAGACTTCCACTCCTCCAGTTATTCCTCCTCCGTCTCTTCAGGTCACTCCTCCATCCGCCTCTCAACCCGGGTCGCAAGAGGAGCAAATAGAAGCTCTTCATGGCTTAGATGATCCTATTGCTTCTCAAGACCCAAAAAGAGAAGAAACTGAGGGGAGTGAGAAGACTCGAGAACCAACTGGTTTCGATGATGTTATCCCATTTTTTGGACAAAACTGGAATATCAATGTTGTGTGCGTTTCCACCACGACCGGAATAAGAAGAAGCAAGCAAGCGTACATAAGTCAGGAATTTCACTCATGATTCAAGCGCAAAAGTTCATTCGGCGAAACCATACAAGAACCCATTCGACACTCATCCCATTCGGCATGCCCTGGTTCATCCGGCATCTCCAACACACAAGCCCATTCGGCATTCCCATTCGGCTCTCCCATTCGGCATTCCCAACATGATCCATTCGGTGGTACCGAACCAACGTGCCTCCATGCTCCTCTATAACCGAACCAAGCCACCTTCCATCCACTACCGATCCAACATTACCGAGCCTTGCTACCACCGAACCAGTTCCCTCTCCTCCATCACCGGACCACACTCCACTCAACCAACAACCGGACCAACCTACCACCGGTCCAACCATCCAACAACTACCGAACCAAACTCCAACCTCTCCAAGTATGACCGAATGAAGCTTCGCCGAACCAGAATTGCCAGTCCAGATTGCTTCAGCCCGGGCCCACCAGCAGCTATATCCATCCAAGACCCCTGCCCCTTACCTCACTCTATAAATAGAGGGGCAGGGGTACAACAATGGCAGACAAGTTTGAGAGCTCAAGCCTGGAAGGAACTCTCAAACAACTTTAGATACTTGTAATCAAAGCTTTGTACTTGTAATCTGAAGAGAAAAAGGAGAATAACATATAAAGTGGACGTAGGCACGTTCTGGCCGAACCACTATAAATCTGTGTGTCTTTTACAGTTTAGTCCCTGCTTTTCATATATTTGCATAAATCACCCAAATCACTAAATACAACATAAAATCAACCAACTCATATGACTTTGGGTGTTTGCGGCCATTTTTCACGCAAACATTTTGGTGCTTTCACTGAGAGGGGACCAGCTTCCGCTACACGGATAGAAGTTGAATTTGAAAATCTAAGAGTTCAGATCTAAGAATTATGACGAGACAAACAAGTAGAAGGCAAAGGCCAGTGAGAAGTGAACACCAAGGAAGTCAAGAGGCCTCCTCAGGAGGGAATCAAGTGTCGATCTTCATCACTAGGGATGAGATGGAGGTCATGATGAGAAGACAGGAAGAGATGATACAGAACTTACTTCAACAAATTGGGCAAATTGGAGCACAAATCCAAGGAGCAACCAGAGTTCAGAACGGAGCAGGACCATCTGGCACAGCACCAGAGCTAGGGGGCACTCACGCAGAGCATGTTGATCCGACCCCAGGAAGAGAGATGGGGGCATCCGAGCCACTTGATAGCAATAGAGGAATGAACGTTCAGCCAGAGAGGCATACACATGAAAACTCCCGCGGACTTGGGGGGCAGGTCGAAGGCAGTGAACGAGAACTACAGCTTGGAGACAATGACAGATTAGCAGAGATGGTTAGAAGAGCTATGAGAGGCGGTTTAGTAAACAGAGACTTGGAAGATGTAAACAGGAGTCCTTTTTCTTCTGCGATTAGGATGGCTAGGAACCCACCGGAATTCAAGTTACCATCATTGGACATGTACAACGGGAAAACGGACCCCACGGTCCATCTAACGAAGTATATGAGACATATGGAAGTGCTGGGGGCATCAGAGGAGGTTATGGCCCGGTGCTTTCCACTGTATTTGACGGACATTGCAGCGTTATGGTTTAGGCAACTGGAGAGCGGCTCCATAGGAATGTGGGCAGATTTAACTGAGAGATTCATGAGGCAATTCAGGGTTCATATTGCGAGACCCAAGAATGTGATGACTTTGGCAACCTTGAAACAAAAAACTGGAGAGACTTTGAGAAGCTTTCTAACGCGATTTAATGCGGCGGCAGCATCAGTGGATCGACCAGATCCATCTATGGTCATGATGGCGGCTGTATCTGGAATAGCTGGTAATACAGAGTTTAAGAATTCATTAACGAAGGACCCGCCTATGAATCTGGGAGAGTTCTATCATGAGGCTGAAAAGTTTCTGCGTTTGGAAGATGCTAGTGCAGAAAGAGAGGAAGAAGATGACGTTTACACAATCGAGAACGGAAACCTACCTGGAAAGGGTGCGGAGACTAGCAAAGGAAAAAGAAAGGCTGAGGATAATGATGACAGGACAAAGTGGCTACGAAGAGAGCCACGATTCACCACCTATTCAGAGCTGAATGAGAGTTTGGAACGGATTTATCAGGATACCAAGGGGCAGATTCCGTATCGTAGACCAATGCAAAGGGATCCAACCTCTGACGAAAGAAAATCAGATAAGTTTTGTGTATTTCATGAATTGAATGGTCATAACACTAATAATTGTAGGCATTTGAAGGACGAGGTGGAAGGGCTCATCAGGAACGGTATGCTCCTTCAGTATGTGAGGAGGCGAACTCCAACGGTGGAGCCAGAGCGACCACCCTCTACATCAGCTAGAGATGACCCTGGATCAGGGCACCATTTGATTATCCATTGATTGCTTGATTAAAATAACGATGAACAAGTCGTAAGCTTCCACTAAAGTAATTAAATCATTTACACATGTGCGAGATCGCGAACGATCTCCAGGCATGCTCTGAATGATCATTGACCGCTTCGGGATGGGAACTTACACTTTGACATCCTTGCCTTGCTTTTGTTTCGATTTGAACATTTGAATTCTTCCTGTTTGGACATTTCTGCTGTAAGGTACTATTGCTTTAACATTTACAATTCTATGAAAAAATTATTTACTTGTATGCCCGTTGGATCGCGAACGGTCCACGAGCACCTATTGCATGGCAACGAACTGCCGAAGTCTTTGATTCGAAAACTCCCCCAAACAATAACTCCAACACTGATAATATTAAGTCCCCCCCGGGCACACTCACTCGCCTCGAACGGCACCCGACTTCGAACAGTCACAATTCGCCTCGAACGGCACCCGACTTCGAACAGTCACAATTCGCCACGAACGGCACCCGATCGCGAACGATCACAACTCGCCTCGAACGGCACAATTCGCCTCGAACGGCACAACTCGCCTCGAACGGCACAACTCACCTTACCTCAAATGGCTTGATCGCGAACGGTCGTCATTTGAGGTCCGCCACCTGATCACTGACTGTTACACCTTACCTCAAATGGCTTGATCGCGAACGGTCGTCATTTGAGGACCGCCACTTGACCGCACACTGTCGCACCTTACCTCGAATGACTTGATCATGAACGATCGTCATTTGAAGTTAGGCGCTTGACCTTGAACGGTCACATTTCATCTCAAATGGCTCGGTCTCGAACGATCGACGCGTGGACTTACAAACTTGACCGCGCACTGTCGCACTTTACCTCGAATGACTCGATCACGAACGATCGTCATTTGAAGTCAAGCGCTTGACCCTGAACGGTCCACACTCGACCGCGAACTGTCGCACTTTACCTCGAATGACTCGATCCCGAACGGTCGTCATTTGAAGTAAAGCGCTTGACCTTGAACGGTCACATTTCTCTGCAGATGACTCGATCCCGAACGATCGACGCACGGATTTATGCGCTTGACCGCGCACGGTCGCACTTCGCCTCAGATGACTCGATCGCGAACGGTCGTCGTTTGAAGTTAGGCGCTTGACCATGAACGGCCGCGCTTCATCCCAAATAGCTCGATCCCGAACGGTCGTCATGTGGGGCCATATAAACTATCAAGCTCTTTACAGGTTGTCAACAGGATATGAACATCCAGCTCATGGCATTTACAAAACACGCCTTCCTACCGCAAGGCATATTTTGGGGGGCAAAGTGTTATCCCATTTTTTGGACAAAACTGGAATATCAATGTTGTGTGCGTTTCCACCACGACCGGAATAAGAAGAAGCAAGCAAGCGTACATAAGTCAGGAATTTCACTCATGATTCAAGCGCAAAAGTTCATTCGGCGAAACCATACAAGAACCCATTCGACACTCATCCCATTCGGCATGCCCTGGTTCATCCGGCATCTCCAACACACAAGCCCATTCGGCATTCCCATTCGGCTCTCCCATTCGGCATTCCCAACATGATCCATTCGGTGGTACCGAACCAACGTGCCTCCATGCTCCTCTATAACCGAACCAAGCCACCTTCCATCCACTACCGATCCAACATTACCGAGCCTTGCTACCACCGAACCAGTTCCCTCTCCTCCATCACCGGACCACACTCCACTCAACCAACAACCGGACCAACCTACCACCGGTCCAACCATCCAACAACTACCGAACCAAACTCCAACCTCTCCAAGTATGACCGAATGAAGCTTCGCCGAACCAGAATTGCCAGTCCAGATTGCTTCAGCCCGGGCCCACCAGCAGCTATATCCATCCAAGACCCCTGCCCCTTACCTCACTCTATAAATAGAGGGGCAGGGGTACAACAATGGCAGACAAGTTTGAGAGCTCAAGCCTGGAAGGAACTCTCAAACAACTTTAGATACTTGTAATCAAAGCTTTGTACTTGTAATCTGAAGAGAAAAAGGAGAATAACATATAAAGTGGACGTAGGCACGTTCTGGCCGAACCACTATAAATCTGTGTGTCTTTTACAGTTTAGTCCCTGCTTTTCATATATTTGCATAAATCACCCAAATCACTAAATACAACATAAAATCAACCAACTCATATGACTTTGGGTGTTTGCGGCCATTTTTCACGCAAACAGATGATGTGCCATTAACCACACTTTTCACTCCAGAAAGCGGGTCTTCTTCTAAGAAGAGGGGGAAAAGTGGAGTTTCAAAGAAGAAGAAGGAATCTTCAGCCGACGAGGGAAAAGCAGAAGAAAGTCTGATTGTGCCCCTTTCTCCTTCGTCCCCTACTCTTATAAGCCGTCCTAAGAAGTTGACCATCCAGCCGGGCGCAGGCTCAAAAGGTGGAAGGAAGAAGAAATGATGGCTTTGGTTCTGTGCTTTTTATATCGCTTTTTGCTTTTTGTATGCACTGACCGGAGGTTGTGCGGGTACCGGCCTCCGCTTTTCTTTCTCTTCTTACTTTGAAACCTGTACCTGTACAAAATTTTGACAGTATTGAATGAATAAAATGATTATTTTTGTTTGTACAAACTTCTGTCTGTATTTGAGAATGCATTTACTATTCATTCTTGTACAAGTTTCTTTATATGATATTGCAGTGAGCTTGTGGTATGTTGTTCGAGCATAATTTTTACCAATGTAGTTATACCATGTTGCCTCTATACCATAAGCTCGTTGCAATATTTTATACCTTGAGGGGACTCGTACTCTTATTTTTTGGAGAATAATTATTCCATATTTGAAGGATTATTGTTCTGCTAAAAATAGAGTACAACTCGCTCCATATGAGTTTCTACGCTTCAACCTTCGAAGATATCACTTTTCCTTTTGTGCGTACACACATTTTTACCAAGTGAATTCTCCTATGCGATAAAGCGGGCCTCTGAAGGGCACTTTAACTTCTTATTTGAGGAAGAGTATTTTCAAGAATAGATGAACCAGTCTTCCTTTGAAAGCTAAAGTGTGCCTTTGAAGAGGGCTTCTCTTTTTTTTTATTGCGCCTCGGTGGAGGGCTTTCTGATTTTTGCTTTGCATTTCTGATGAAATGCTTCTTTGAACAGTTATACCTCTGAGGAGAGCTTTTTCATGTTTCAACACTTGGAAGTTTTATTTCAATCTCGGTGAAACGTGTGCCTCCGAAGAGTTGTGCCTCCGAGGAGGGCTTTCCATGTTTCAACACTTGGAAGTTTTATTTCAATCTCGATGAAACGTGTGCCTCCGAAGAGGTCTTTCTGTTTGATTGCGCCTCTGGGAAGAGGTTTTTTTGTTTGATTGTGCCCCTGGGAAGGGGTCTTTTGTTTGATTGTGCCCCTGGGAAGGGGTCTTTTGTTTCTGCCACTTGGGAGAGGCTTTTATTTTTCCCTGCTCGATGGGAAGCGGGCCTCCGAATAGGGCTTTTCATATTTCGACTCACGAGAGTGTATCACCGATCATGGTGAAATGTGTGCCTCTGAGTAGGGTTTTTGCCTGGAAGTTTGGAGTTTCTTTCTCTCGGTTGGACGGATTCACGGGAGTGTATCAACCGATCGGTCCTCAAATTTGTATCGAGAAAGATCTCTCTTTTTCTGGTTTGGCCCGCTTGAGGTCTTTTAGCATTTCAACTGTAGTGAAATAGGCCTCCGAAGAGGGCTTTTCACGTTTCAACACTTGGAAGTTTTATTTCAATCTCGGTGAAACGTGTGCCTCTGAGTAGGGCTTTTGCCTAGAAGTTTGGAGTTTCTTTCTCTCGGTTGGACGGATTCACAGGAGTGTATCAACCGATCAGTCCGCAACTTTGTATCGAGAAAGATCTCTCTTTTTCTGGTTAAGCCCGCTCGAGGTCTTTATCCTCCGAAGAGTTGTGCCTCTGAAGAGGGCTTGTGCCTCTGAAGAGGTCTTTTGCTGTTTGTGCTTGCTCGCCCATGTCTCTTTGCCATTTATTCATGTCGGCGATCCCCGTTATCTTTTGCAAGTGTCATCCCTTTTTAGTTGCCAATAATTTTCCTTATCCAAAGAAATATACTTCATAGTTAAGCGAGTTGGTGGTGGTAGACACAGGCTATTTAACTGGTTGTTTGTTTGTTCAAACATTTGCAGCTAGTTAGAAATGGTCCACCTCCATCCACATCGCTAACTTTTGTTCGAAGCACTTCTTTAGAAGGATTTGAATATGGAAATTTTGAATTGTTTAGCATTTGCTTGCTGGGTGATGTCGGAGATCGCTTGGTCTTGCGATGGGTAAGCTTTGTTTTTATGGCCTGCATTATTAAATCGACATTTTAGTAACACAGTTAACGTATTTTATATGTCGAAATGAAACAAAGCAGTTTATAATAGTAGAGAACACAAGATTTATAGTGGTTCGGCCAAAAACTGGGCCTACATCCACTTTATAGCTTTTCATTATTCACTTGCTTTACAATTGCTTTCAATACAAGAATCATATATTCGTAATTCTTTTACAACATTTAAGCAAAGCTTTTAAGTAAAATATGGACGCAAATGATTGTTGTTCCAAGCTCTTGGATTGGTTCTCCTTCGACAGTTGTGAGTTTGAATGTGCCATCAAGAAGTTTCGTGCCTATAACATATGGCCCTTCCCAATTTGGCCCAAACACACCTATGGCTGTCACAATTCTCTTCAGGACTAAGTCCCCAACTTCAAAGTTGCGCTGACGAACTTTGGAATTGAAGTGCCTGGCTATTTTTTGCTGGTGAGCTGCAATTCTAAGCCTAGCCTCTTCTCTTCTTTCATCGAGGAGGTCAAGTGCTTCCAATTGCTATTTCTCATTCTCATCTTTATCAAATGGATCCTTCTGTGTGAGGGGACTTCAGTTTCCACTGAAATCATCGCTTCTGATCCGTATGCCAATGAAAATGGAGTATGCCTAGTCGCAGTTTTGTGGGTGGTTCTGTATGCCCATAGTGCAAGCGGTAACTTATCGACCCAACCACCTTTTGCTTTTTCCAGCTGCTTTTTGATGGTTGATTTGATGATTTTGTTTACTGCTTCCACTTGCCCATTTGCCTGCGGATGAGCCACTGCTGAGAAGCTTTTTCGGATCTTGAATGTTTTGCAGAAATCTTGGAACTCCTCACTTTCAAACTGAGTACCATTGTTTGTGATTATCTTCTGAGGCACACCATACCTGCAAATGATATTTTTAGTCACAAAACTTATCATTTTCTTAGAGGTAATAGTAGCCAATGGTTCGGCTTCAGCCCATTTAGTGAAGTAATCAACAGCAACGATAGCATATTTAATCCCCGATTTGGCAGTCGGCAAAGGCCCAATGAGATCTATTCCCCAGATAGCAAATGGCCATGGACTAACCATTTGTGTTAGCTCAGTGGAAGGTGCTCTAGGAATTTTATCGAATCTCCGGCATTTATCACACTTTCGGGAATAGTCAGTAGCATCCTGATTAATTTCTGGCCAAAAGTATCCATAACGGAGGATTTTCTTTGCTAAAGTTTGACCACCTGTATGATCCCCACATTCCCCTCCGTGAACTTCAGTCAGAATTGTCTTAGCTTCTTCCTTTGTCACACATCGGAGTAATGGCAATGATAATCCTCGTCTGTACAAACGACCATCTTGAACTACATATCTGGAGGCTTTCCTCATCAGCTTTTGTCGTTCTTTTGAACTTTCTGGCAAAGAACCGTTGAGTAAATATTCAAGTATCGGAGTCGTCCATGATTCTTGCTCTTGGGATACATCCATAATCCAATAAACATCCATTTCATATGTGCTTGGAGCTGACAAGACTTCGATGGGAACTAATCCCAATAGTTGAGCTTAACCAGTACTCGAATACTTTGCAAGAGAATCCGCTTTCATGTTCTCTTCTCGGGGTATATGGTTTATTGAATAACGGTCAAAATCTTAAAGGAGCTCCCAGGTTTTTGATAAATAGGCCGGTAGATTCCCTCCTTTAGCTTGAAATTCCTTCTTGACTTGGCAAACAATAAGTTGAGAATCACTGAAGATCTGCAATGCCTTGATCTTTAGTTCTTTAGCAATCCTTAAACCAGCGATGGGGGCTTCATATTCTGCTTCATTGTTTGTCGAAGGGAATTCTAGTCTCAGCGCATAACATAGCGATCGCCCTTCTAGGGTTTCAAGGACAACCACTGCTTCAGAGCAGTAATCATTCCTTACGCCATCAACATACAATTTCCATTGGATTTGGACGTTATCAGTAACTTCTTCCTCACTATTACCTTTATCCGTACATTCTGCGATGAAATCTGCTAAAGCTTGTCCATTAATTGCTTTCCGGGGATGATAAGTGATGTCATATTGACTGAGTTCGATATTCCATTTCAAAAGGCGGCCCGAAGTCTCAGGACGGAATAGGACTTGCTTTAGAGGTTGATCAGTGAGGACTTTGATGGGATGAGCTTGGAAAAACGGCCTCAATTTTCTTGATGCGATCAACAAACAATAGGCGAGCTTTTCCAACTTTGAATAGTTCATCTCTGCCCCAGTGAATCTTTTACTGATATAATAGACTGGGCGTTGAATCCTTGTGTCCTCTCGTATCAATACTGCACTGAGAGCATGAGATGAAATTGCCAAATATACGAAGAGGTCTTCACCATTGTCAGGCTTCGAAAGTATCGGAGGCACTTCCATATGACGAACCAACTCATCGAATGCCTTCTGACATTCAGGAGTCGACTCAAAGTTTTTTCTTCCTTTCCTCAGAGCATCAAAGAAAGGAATGCATTTGTCAGTGGCTTTCGAGATGAACCGACTCAAGGCAGCAACCTTTCCATTGAGACTTTGCAATTCCTTCTTCGTTCTAGGAGCCTTGACCTCTCTCAGGGCAGTGATCTGAGCTGGATTAGCTTCAATGGCCCTAGAGCTCACAATGAAACCCAAATATTTTTCGGACTCCACTCCAAATGAACATTTCAAGGGATTAAGCTTCATTTTGTACTTTCGGAGTACTGCGAACATCTCTGCCAAGTGATCCATGTGGTCCTCTACTTTCTTAGACTTCACTAGCATATCATCAACATAAACTTCTACTGTCTTGCCAATCTGTGGTTTAAACATGGCATTAACAAGCCTTTGGTAAGTTGCCCCTGCACTCTTGAGTCCGAAGGCATGACCTTGTAGCAGTAGAGTCCAACATCTGTGATGAAGCTTGTATCTTCTTGATCTGGCTGATGCATCATAATCTAGTTATATCTGGAGTATGCATCCATAAAAGATAACAATTCATGCCCTGCCGTCCCATCCACCGGCTGATCGATCCTGGGCAGTGGGAAACAGTCTTTAGGGCAGGCTTTGTTCAAATCTGAAAAGTCAATGCATACTCTCCACTTTCCATTAGCTTTTTTAACCGGCACTGGATTTGATACCCAATTTGGACAAGTAGATTCTCTGATGAAACCGTTCTCCATGAGTCGATCCACTTCTTCTTTTAACGCTGTCGTCCTCTCTGGACCCTGAGTTCTCCTTTTCTGTTTCACGGGTGTAAACTTTAGATCAATGTTCAGAGTGTGTACTACAATCTCTGGGGATATTCCACACATGTCAGCATGAGTCCAGGCGAATACATCCAAATTTGCGTTCAAAAATGAAATCAGAACATTCTGAACCATTGTGTTAAGTTGTGAACCCACATTCAGCACCTTGCTCGGGTCCTTTGGGTCAACGGATACCGGCACTGTTACCTCTACCGGTACTACCCTATTCTCCCCTGCACTGGCTTTCCTTGGATCCATCTCTCTTCGTGCGGCACTACATTCACCAGTGCAGGGTCCACCCTGTAATTGCTACAAGGTTGGTTCTTTGGTGCGGACTGGAGCCGCCGCACCTTTTCTCATCTCTCTTCTCCTTGATTCACGCGGCTCTGTAAGATAACATTCTCGCCCTGCATCTTGGTCTCCTTTGATCACGCCAACTCCATTATCCGTGGGGAATTTTATAGTCAGACACCACGGGGCAAGAACAGCTTTAAATGCAGCAAGAGTTGGTCGGCCTAAAAAGGCATTGTAGGCAGAGAATTCTTCAACAATTATAAAGGTTTTATTTCGAGCCAATTTCCTCAGTCCTTTTCCGAGTTCTACAAACAAATCTATGGTCCCAATCGGCTGTTTGGATTCTCCAGCAAACCCAGCAATCTTAAGTGATGAAGCTTGAACGTTAGCCATTGGAATTTTCATTTGATCAAAGGTCTTCTTGAAGAGAATGTTACATGAAGCTCCACAATCAACTAGAACCCTTCTCACAGAAGCCGGCCCAATACCAGCGGATATGACCAAAGGATCTATGGTTGGAGCCTCGATACCCAAAGAATCTCTGGCACTGAATACAATATCATCTGTGGAAGTCTTTTGTTGCTTTAAAGGCGCATCATTCTCTAAAACAAAAACATTCTCTTCAGCTGGTACATGCCTCAAGGCCCGGGCATACCTTTCCATCTCGCCCCATCTTTTGCCTGCTGGGTGAGGCCCTCCAGTTATTATATTGATGACAGGTCTTTCAGATTCATGCTCTACGGCCTTCTCACTTGAGCTAGGACGGTGAGTGGGAACTTGTTGTCCTTGAGTTGACGAAGCTGGAGCATTTCTATTCCTTTTCACATACTGTTGGAGCTTGTTCTCTTTCAAAAGTTGCTCAATTATTTCTTTCAACTGACGGCATTCGTTGGTGTCATGGCAGGGCTGGTTATGGAACCGGCAGAACCTTCCACTTTTTTCCATCTTAATCCCAACTCTCATTTTAGGTGGTGTCGGATAATTGACATCATCCTTGGTCGCAAAAAAGATATTCTCAAGGGTATCGGTCAAGGGTGTGAAATTGAAAGAACGGCCTTTCTTAGCATCTCCCTGTTTCTTTCCACCATCATTTCCCCTTTTCTGAGTGTTAGGTTCTTTCTTGTTCGAAGCAGCACTATTGTTCCGGCTTCCACTGATACCACCTTAGCCAATGTTTGGAGGCTCTCCAAGCGCATGAATTCATCCGCTTTCTTGTAGAATTGGTCAAGTGAGTTTGGTTCCTTCATTTTCAACCATTTTGCAAATTCACTTGACTTGTCAATCGCCCTCATCAAGTATGTTAGGACCATGCGTGGCTCAGCATTATCTACCTCGGCCAATGCTAAGTTAAAACGATTTAAAAATGATCTGATAGATTCTCCCGGATTCTGCTCTAGACTTGACAGTGACATTATATCCTTTGTTTAGAAGCATACAATCGAAATTGCTCCTTGAATTACTTGGTCAAATCGGAGAATTGATCAATGGACCTGACTAGCAGCTTTGTAAACCACAATAGAGCCACACTTTCAAGATATACCAGGAAATATCAACATTTGATTTCATCAGACGCCCTAGCACCCGTCATATGCCAGTCGTATTATACAGAAACTCATTAGGATCACTTGTCCCCTTGTAAGCCGGAATAGTAGGGGGAACGAATTTCTTTGGGAACTCTGCCTTCAAGATCTTTTCAGTAAATGGAGTTTTGCTTGGAGAAAAACCCCACTCTTTCTCATCTTCATCTCTTCGCATATTTTCCTTCATGATTTGACAAACCATACCCGAAAAATACTCTTCATCATTTAGAGGCTCTGGAGGGCGCACATCAGCCACTCTCTCTGAATTTTGTCTTGACAATCCTTCACGGAGGGTAGGCTGCGGCCCTGATCCTCCAGCTTGAGGAGGAGTCCTTTCTACAGGGTCTGCGGCTCTTTGAGAAATGTTCCCTTCAACATCCTGAACTCCCACAGTAGGGTTCCCATCATTATTAATCGGTTGACGATTTGCCCCAAGTAGATCATTCAACTTACTTAAGATCAGGGCATTCTGGGCATTCTGGGCTTCCAACTGCGCATTCTGAGCATTCAATTGTTGATTCAACCCCAAAACTACGGCGTCCAATTCTGCTCGCGTAACTCCAACAGTTGGAGCTGCTTGACTTGAAGGAGGAGAGGTAGCAGTATTCTCTTGAACATTATCGGATCTTACAGAACTTCGTTTTCTCCCAGGAGCCATTATTTCCAATAAACTTCTGGTTTTAAAAGAAATCCTTTCAACATACCTTTGCGGAGCAATGACAGAAGTATCCTGAGTTCAATTCTCAATGAAAGCACCAAAAATGTTAACGCTTGAAATCGAACGCTAACACCCCGGTGTATACAGAGATTGAGTGAAAGCACCACCCGTGAGCACGGGAACTACAAACAAGTAGAAAAGTCACAGAGAAAGCAGAAAAGACAATAGTTTTTATAGTGGTTCGGCTTTAAGTAAGCCTACGTCCACTCCAATCCTCTTTATTACTGAATCAATTACAACTTTACAACAATCTCCAATTACAATACGAATGAGGCAAACAACTTGAACTTCGATGTAGAAGAATTCTTTGAATCCATGTTGATTGCGTTAAATTCCCTTTTGAAGTTTGTTGAAATGCCTTTCGTATTTGAAGTGTTGAGTGAGTCGAGAATTCAGCAGAGCATCGTCATTTCTGAAATGAGCCAGAAGATCCCCCCATGCTTGAGGTAGGTTAGTATTTATAGGGAAATTTCCCCCCTTGGATCATAAGTCGTCACCGACCTATGGTGGGTCATGGCCGACTTATCTGGCCAAACCCCATGGTTTCACAAAGGTTCTCTAACATAAGTCGCAAGTTGCCCCCGAGTCAACACAATCTTGTATAAGTAATACAACATCGGGCTTATATTCAGTAGCTTTAGGTCGTGGACGACTCAAGCTAGGTCGTGAGTCGTGAACGAGTTAACTGGCAAGTCGCAAGTCATGGCTTAACTAGTAAGTCCTGAATCGTGTACGAGTTAAGAGGCCACTGTGCCAAGTAGCTACATCGAACTTGTCTTCCTTTGCCTGTGTTGTGAACGTTCTAGCATAGGTCGTAAGTCGGTTGCGACCCCAGTGTAGTTCGTGATCTTGTCCCTGTCTTGAGCAGTTAGGACGGCAACTTCCCTGGACAGTTAGATCGACATCTCCCTTAGGCCAGCATCCTTGTTAGATCGGTAACCCACCTAAGCCTTAGGTCAGTACCCCCTCAAATCTTAGGTCGGCATTCCTGTTAAGTCGGCATCCTCTAAGGCGCTAGGCCGGTACCCGTGTTGGGTCGGTAGCCATCTTAGGTCGGTAACTTTTGTTGAGGTATTAGGTCAGCATCCATCTCAAACCTGTTAGGTCGGTATCCCTCTTAGGGCTTAGGCCGTTAGATCGGCATCCATGTTAGGTCGGCAACCTTTTGGGTCGGTAATCTTTCAAGTCGTTGAGTCAAAACTTGGGCGGAGTTAACAAGTGATGTTGAATAAAGTTGATTTTGGTGTCGAAATAAAATTAATAAGTGAATTAATGAAATGAAGTCATTAAGAATTTGAACTTGAGTTATATAAATGAAATTCAACTTTATATTGTTAAAGGAGATAACAGTTGAATTAATAAATGGAATATTAATCAATTGAATGTAAATAATTAGTATGAAACAATGAATATAAGTGTTAATTCATTAGAAGCTAATGTTATTGGAAGTTGAATAAGTTGAATGGAAGTCAATTTAATATGATCCAGTTGGAATTAAATGTGTTGAACCAAATTGAATGTAAAGTGAATAAATTTGGTTGTATTGAATAAACATTGGTTGTTATTTGATTGTGAATTGATAGTATATAATTCATTAAGTATTAATGAAATTGAATTAGCGAAATCGCAAGCTATGTAATTGAATTCAAATGGATAATATGTAAATTTAAATAGAATTGAATGTGAATTGGATTTAATTAGTGAATGTAAACTAATTGGTAACGAATAAATGAATGTTGATAAAACATCCAATGTTAATGAATCAAATGTGATTAAAATGAAAAAAACCAATTCATTGAATATTAATGAGAATATGAATGAATATTGATTTGGCTATGGATGATAGTTGGTTGATGTTTGCATTTGTTGTTTTGTTGCATTTGTTATGTTGGCACATGTAGTTGTTGTGTTGCTATATGTTGTATATTGATACTATTTTCATATATGCATGATTCTCATGTTGTTGTTGAGTGTGTAGTAGGTGCGATTGCGCTTGCTTCGCTTTTGGAGCTCGCTTTCGTGCTATATTAGCCGTATATGCTCGCTAATATAAATAAGGTACATATCTCGGATTACATACCGTATTTTTACACTTTTTTCCCCACGGGATGCCTCATCACTTGATGAGATGTATATTTGTGATATATATACTGTCATTATTTTTCCGGATCGAGCGGCGCAAAGGAGACTATGGTGAATTTTTCTGAAAATTTAAGGCGTTAGAATATTTTTGAGAAAATTGGGTAATTTTTGCAAACTAAGTTTGGATTTGGAAACTTATTGGTAAAGATTTTATAAGAAGTTTAACCATGAATTTTGGGAAAGTTAAACACTTAAGAGATTTGTAAAAAAGACTAATTTGAATGGTTTGTTTTGTAAAGTTAATGAATTCTGTAACTTTTTCTTACTTGGTAATTTCAGGGACAAAATTCTTTTAAGGGGGGAAGTCTGTAACGACCCAGAATTTATATTAATTAAAATTTGAATATTTAATTAATTTTAAATGTTAATAAGTGAAATTTATAAGTCGAATGAATTTTATTTTGAATAATTAAATCAACAATTTAATATGTTAAATTATGGAAATAATTGAAAATTGGGTTAAATATGATTGGGAATGATTTGTAAAATTTTATTTTATCGTATTGGAGTTCGAACGATATTATAGAACTTTTAAAATCGAATTAAGAGTTTATTTGTGAAAATTGAATATTTTAATATTTAACCGACTAGTGAAATTAGTCAATTTTCAAACAGTCTCAAAATTAGACGAAACTAGTTCCATTGGATCCGTAATAGTTTGTTATTATCGGATTTTAATTTTCGTAGCAATCGGAGTTGTCGTTTGATCGTGGCAGCTCGAAACGCATCGAAATTGTTTTAATATTAATTTGGCGAGTTAAAATAGCCATTTTACAAAAAGTCTCGGATTTCGACGAAACTAGTTTCATCGGATCCGTAATGTGATATTATTGTATGGTTTCAAATTTCGTGTCAATCGGATTTACCGTTTGTCCGGTGCAAGCTAAAACGCCTAGAAATTTGATTTACCGATTTAATTTTAAATCGAACGTTTATTGCCATAACTCGCACAGATGACCGAATTAGCTCCCGAAACACGTTCCATTGTGTCCGGAACGCGGGGTAAACCCCAAAAACGCCAGTCACTGCGCGTAAATCGGAGTTTTGAAAAGCCGAATGAATAGTGTCGTTCAAACTTCTATAAATAGGCCCATTCTCTTCACAAAAAAAAATATAATTAGGGTTTAAAACCCTAGCCGCCTCTAATGAAACTGAAGGCCAGAAATGCTCCATTCTTCTCGCCTTAATTTCTTCAAATCTATGCATCGATTCGAGAAAGCGTTAACTACAATGTTGTAGTGCTCGACAAGATCTTCAGATCTATACGGCTATGATGGGTTTTGGAGCAACGTGGTCGCCAAATTTTGGCCGCGTATAGGTCGCGTTCGCGCACGTTTTAGGGAGGTGGGGGAGGCCGAGCTTGCCAATGTCAGGACCGAAAGTGGAGCTCATCGGGGGCTACAAGTTGGCACTAGCTGATCGACTTGGAGATGCTCGGGTAGGGTGCATGTATTAGGGTTTTTGGATGATGATGGGTTTCAACTTGCGTTCGGCCTGTAGAATAAATTGCGCGCATGGAAGGAGATGAAGGGGATGGTCTTGATGCTGCAAGGCAGGATCCAACGGTCCTGGGTAGTAGTAGGTTGTAAAAATAAAATTTAAATTGAAATTGAATTATATAATTATTCGTATAACTTTGTAATGCTATATCTCGGTCATACGAGGTCGAAATTCGGCGAAACAGGAAGCGTTGGTATCGTATGGATGAGCACTACGCTATGGAATTGGATTGGAGTCATTTGGAGTTAGTGAGAATTTTGGGTAAAATTAAACGTCCGTTTAATTTTATTCGAAATAAATCGCTAAAACGAAATTGAAATCAAGGTGAGAACTTCTCACTCAATCGAATTGGTTTCGATTTTAATTTTAAATAGTTATATTTAAAATTCTTGAATGCATGTTTGAATGATGATTGTTATCTATTGATTGTTAAAATAGACATTATGCGCCGTTAGTAAGCGAAGGTTATTTATTAAAAACATATACCGCGAATATTTCACCGTATAGTGAAATTGGTATTATTATTGCACTTGGAGTTGATTTCCCGCATTATATAGCGGATGAGACCCTATTGCGCTGCCTATTAAGCGGATAATATTTGATAAATCCCATACACCGCGATAATTCCGTACTGGAACGGAATTGGTATTGTGCTAATGTTTTTGGATGCAGGGAAACAGGTTGGAGGGATCCAACTGGATTCCTCAACTGTAATGATTTATTTACAGATATTTTGATATTTGTTGATTACCATATCGATATATGATATTTGGATGTCGTGATTGACTATTTGGTGCTGCTGCATCATTGGATCCATTTCTGAAGTTTTAAAAATAATGATTTTGGTTTCAAAAGGAATTTTAAAGTGATTTTCGAAAGTATTCGTTTTATTAAATTTTGAATTGTTAAAAATAAATAAACTTTAAAATTTTAATGTTATAAAAGTATGATTTTTATGAAATGTAAGTTGAAAAGTGATTTTTTTTGAAATAAATAGTTAATAAATTTATGAAATGGTTTAAATTGGAATTTTTGGACTATTACAAACAATTTTTATAAAAGATTTATAAAATGGATATTTATAAATTAAAAATATTGGAATTATAAAACGAAGTTTTTATAAGTGTTAAAATGGAGTATAATGGATTCATAAGTGAATGAGCATTTATAATATTTATAATTTGTGAAGTTTAAAAGAACGATTTTTGTAAATAAATGAATTATAAGTATTTAGCTTATAATATGGATTGTTGGTATATATTTGAGATATATAGATTGAATTGGATTAATAAAGGAGATTTATAAATCGAAGTTTATAAATAGAAATGGAATTTGTAGACAATGTTTATAAATTCGAAATCAATGGAATTTGATAAATTGAAAGTTGAAAACGGGTTAAGGAAGTATATTCACGATTTTGGACAGTAAATATATTATCAGATAAAATGGATATGCTTGGGAAAATGAATATTATAAATGAAGTTAATCGTTTTAACGGTGATTTAAAATGTATTAACCATCGAAAACATAGATTTCAACGCTCATTGTTGAAATAGACGTTTTCGAGAAATAAGGAAATGGTGGACTATAACACTGTTGTTATCGTAAATGATTTCCGAAAGGAAATGTTTTATATAGTATTGGGATTTATATATCTATTTAAACCTTGAATCCTATACTAGTGATTTTGGGTCGTCGTAACGATGTTTTACGTAACATTCGTTTTGACTCATATTTATGTGTTAAGAAATGATTTCTTAAAGAATGAAATATATACTTAATTTCGATTTAAGTATATTAGATATTTTCCAAGTGTTGAAAGTAAATGGGTTTGTGAATTACTTATTATTAAATAAGTATGGAAATGTTTTCCAATATGAAGTGAATGTTTTGGGATTTTATCTTTTAAACAAAAATTGAAAATGAATATTAGAAATCGATTTGGGAATCATATATTCATATATATTATGGAATGTAAATTCACTATGGAATTTATGAATGAAAAGTGAAATTTGTTTAAAAATAAACGTTGATTTATTTTTGAAGTGTGGGAATTAATTTACGGATTTGGAACGTAAATATAAAGTAAATCATTAAGGATTTATTTAATAGGTTTAAATGAACCATGCTGAAATGAAAGAAATTCCGCGTAAGGAAAATCTTTGAAAATTTGTTTTCAAAAGTGATAAAGGTGAAAAGTGATTTGAAAATTTGTTTTCAAATGGTTGAAGTGTGGAAAATTATATATCGAGTAAAGATATTTGGGAAAGTAAATAATTTGGGAAATTATTTGGATTTGGTGATGTTGAACACGCCTATTGATAGTTAAATAATCCGACTATCAATATTTACCTTTAAATAGGTATTTGTTGTGATTGTTTGAATTTGAATGACACACTTATTTTTGAACAAACGCTCACTATTCGGGTTAGCCGGGAAAGGACCTTGGGGTCGTATAACCCATTCTGAATATGTGATACGTCATTATAGATTGCATTTGATGACCGGTGTTGAAGACCGGGTATTTGTGAAAACGGAAGGATTACCGTCGAGTTACTCTACATCGGCTGATCTCCGATATAGAGGTTTTATCACCCTTAGTGACGGGAAGTCCGGTCGTGATTAGTGAATATCTGGATTGCAAGGACTTCTTTGGAAGTGCCTTCGGTTCTGTTCGAGCCCGGAACAGACTTGTATGGATTGTATGTCTGACATTACAAATTGAGATATAAAGCTGATTTCTTTCAAATATATTTCTGTTGGTGGCGGAGAATTTATTCTCTTAGCTTAACACCCTTCTCTGAGACGTACGAGCTCAGAGGTTACATAGTTGAAGGTTATTAGTGATATACTCCCAATTTGGTAGTGTGGCATGCTGAGTGTTGCTGTGAAATGATAATTGTTTGATCATTTGTGATAGGATCATTTATTCGATCATTTATCTTGGTGATCATTTCTATGATCATTTGTTGACCCCAAGCATGGCTTTTGTATAAATCATGGCTTTGTGGACGAGACTTCGTCGGACCTCACACCCCGAAAATGGTCAAAACAGGAAGGATGCGGCAAGGTTATTAGGGGGTAGCGCCCCTTTAGTGTATGTCATTCCTTCTGGATAGAGGTGGTATCATGGAATGGAGCCCAGATACTTAGCCTATGTGGTTACTGCATTATTATTCTTATGTGATTGTTGGAAATCGAGGATCCTCGGATAGATCGGTTACGATCGGGGAATGACATATTCGTGTCAGTAGTTACCCAGCTAGGGGTAACCCGGCCTTGTGTTGGCAGAGATCCGGTTTGGTTCTCGGGACGTCATTCCACAGGCGTTTCCATGTGGCAATGGGAAGTTCCTTGGCCTGACCATTTGTTGGAAATCCAAAGAAACAATACGATCTTGTACTGTTTTAGTTGTAGAACCTATCATTCACTTATGGTGGCGCCCCACTATTTGGATGGTAGCTATAGTAGGCATAAGTGCGGAATGCCTATGCTGGCTAAGATTTATATTCTACTTTCGAAATTGTTTTCTACACTATGCACTAATAATAATATCAAATGTTTCTTTTTAATGCGTATCAAGCATCTTTGACTATCATAAGGAGAAATCTCCTCCGATTCTGCGTTTGCATTGTGTGTGTGTGCGGGAGGCCTTATGGTAGTCTCATTTTTTAAAAAGCATTGCGAATTGACTTTAAAAATATTCTTCTATTTTGTTTTAAAGATAAACTGTTTAGAGTTCTCACACCAGTCATGTGACTGACTCGGTGTTTATTGTTTTCCTTCCTAAACTCTGGGTGCCCACCAATTTCCACACGGGCAGTCAAGAGTTAAGCTTTATCAGGATATTCTGGAATTCAGGAGTTGCTGGAGGCAAGCTGGATGGCATGGCTTATTACTAGTATATAGTATTTCTTTTCCGCTGTTTGTTGTTGTTTGTTGTTGTACACTCTTATGATTTAATGTAAAATGATGTAATGTAATAACTGATATAGTTCTTTATTTAAAGATTAGTCATTTATTATTATATGTTGATCCGCTGCGAATTGTGAGATTCTGATGTTGTTTTATTGTTTTTTTCTGTTCTATCTTCTACCTCTTTCTTCTATCTTTTTCTTCTTCTTTAACCCTAACATTTCGGTTTTTCGACAACGAAAAATCACAATCGTTACATTTCAAGTAAATAGAAAATAGCCGAAATTGTTACAATATTAAATTCCAGCTACTAGCCACAAAAGTGGGTAATACAATCAAAACCGTGGGCACTTATTAGAAAATGGATTCCATACAATGGCAGGGCTACTAGGGTACCGCCCGTCAAAGTACGGGGCCTAGATCACCGTACCGAGTAGTACGCCCGCTCCCCTGCAACACAAGGCCGGAACATTCCTTACTGAACAGTCCCGAACAAGATAAACCCCGTGGTTGGCGCCCCCAACCACCCACTAAGCCGAATAAAAAGGGACATCTAGACAGGGGAAATATCTTGTCCTGCTTGGGCATGACCCACCTAACCTTGCTGCATCTCCCCTGTTTTAGCCATTCCCGGTTGATGAGGCTTGAGGCTACGATTACCTTTAGAGATCAAATTCCTTAGAATGCTCATCGCCCGCCTGACGATGTGCAGAAAGCATTTAATCCATACAAGTTCGTTCCGGGTTCGAACGAAACCGAAGGCATTATCTCGTTATACTCATTTTGGAATCATCCTCAGAGTTAACGACGACAACCCTTGCATTCTGAACCTTCATCTTCACATCAGATTCACGACCTAACGTTAATTTGGATCGATGTGGTTTTCGGATGTTCCAAATGTGGAAACCCGATCCCGGACTCATCGAAATCCAAAACGTGTCTTTTAGGGCCAAGTTGTTTAGAGTTTATAAACAATTCAATTATCCATATACACACAGATAGATAATTCACAATATCACAACAGAACATCATCATCATAAACAGATAATCAATATTATCTTCACAATAGATAATTCATATTATCATCATATTTCAATCAAGCATACATTTCATATAGCATCATTTATCTCAAACTAGAAATCTCAAATCATTCAAGACAAACAATATCATCCATTCATACATAAATAATCATATCAACTATAATTAATTTTAAATGAATTAAATGAATTACTTACATCTCTAATTAATTTAAAGTAAATTAAATTAATTACTACACTATCATAAATCTTGCTTACATAACTATTGACCAATTATCAATCAATTAATAAATTAGTCACACTTGATTAATTAACATTTAATTTTATTCAAGTAAACATCTTTTAATCGTTTTCACAAATTAATTATCTAATCCAAATATAGAAATTAACCTTCAATTTCAAACATTACATTACTTCTTAATTATACTAATTAATTACTCTTTAATCCCTTATTATTATATATATTTATTAATGATTACTAATTACATTTTAATTTCATTATTCTGTATTAAATTAATTACCTTAAGTAATTAATCTTCAAACAAACTACATTTATTAATCACCCCTGATTAATACTATTCAGTAATTAACCACCTTTAATTACTCTTATCACATTTCTTAATTACACCTCAATTACTCTCCTTTAAATTAATCCTTTGATTAATTTTTCCAAAGTAATTATACTCAATTTACTTTCATTTAAATCATCCTCAGGCAATTCCTTCCGGTCATTATTATTA
Organism: Allium cepa; assembly: GCA_030765085.1. Lineage (NCBI taxonomy): Eukaryota > Viridiplantae > Streptophyta > Magnoliopsida > Asparagales > Amaryllidaceae > Allium > Allium cepa. Next base: position 65,081,737 of record CM060929.1, read on the forward strand.
ATTACTTCTCTAAGTAATTATACTTATCATATCATCAAATAAATAAACTTAATTAATTAACTCAAATAATTCATCTTGACCTTCAGTAATTACAATAAGTATTTAATTCCCTTAATTACTCGATCACTTAATCAATTTGTTTAACTTTATTTACTCAACAAACTATTCTTTAATCATTGATTAATGATCTTAATAAAAATTAATTATTTATTTATTAATAACTAACCACTTACTTGAATTATATTTATATTAAATTGCATACTTTCATTCATTAATTACCTTAAGTAGTTAATTATACTATATTAATTACTTAATCAAGCAGTTGATCCATCACCAGTTACAATTAAAAATAATTATTTTATTTGCTTCTGAAATTATCAATTAAGATTAAATTTCAACATAATTAACATTTAATAATAGAAACCTTCATTAATTCAGAAATCTATTTTGTTGGCAAACTTCACTTAATTGTTAATTAACTTTATCCTTAATAAAAATAATACTGGATTAAAATATTCGAACAGTTTAAAGCATTGATTAAAATAATTAACTTGTATCTAAACTTTTGGCTTTAAACTGTCAAAATCTCCAGAATACAGTGTTTACAGTTTGCAAAAGAAACTATTTGGTAACCTACTTTTTAAACAGAAAACAAATTTGCAGGCGTGAAGGAAACCCGAGTCCTCCCCTTAAGAACCCCGCGTGAACTTCGAGTCCTTCACCAAGCTTCTCCGAGTCTTCTCTGTACATCCCTCTTCTTCTTCTTCTCTTTTTTTTTTTTATTTAAGTTTTGAACTACGCTATATGCTACCGCTCCAGGGCCTAATTCACGCACTACAAACTCAACTCGAACCCGAAGAAAACACCAAAAATGTTCGAGCACGTCTCGAGAATTTCCACTGACATGACGCTGTCCCCTCCTCCCCGCCGTGCACGTGCACGGCGGCACCAATGACCACCGGCGAACATCCACGACGCGGACACATCACAATCCACTCCCCTATTCGAAACCCAAAGTCGAAATATCTTCAGAAATGTCGAAACGAAAATCGACAGTTCAACCCATAACAGAACTTGAACCCCTCCACCAGTAACACCTCGTCATCGCCACACAAGGCACCCGAGTAGCCTGAATTTTGCCCACGCCTCGACGTCACGGCCTTCGACCATTGACCAGAAACCCGTGGCACTCGATCTCGAAAAGGAGTTGCACTCGTATGGTTACAGTCATGACAGAAACTTTGAGCAAAAATCCTAAATCAATCTCAATCCCTTGATTCTCTTAATAGAAAAAGTACTTAATAATTTTTGTGTGATCATCAATGTTTATACTTGCTTAACTATAAATTTGAACATTTATCATTGGATTGATAATCTGCAATTGGTAAAAATGTCAATTTTGATAAACCTTGAACTGCCCTTTCAATTCTACACTAAAAATTCTTATTTATGCTCTAAAAATCCTATTTTGCATTTAAGATCTAGGTTATCAACTTGAATTTATAATTTGTAACAGATGAATTTATCAACATAATCTTGTTACCTGTAAAAAATTAGTTTACTGAGCATAGCTTCTTAATATGTTTTTAAACAAAAATTTAAATTCCTGGTTGAAATTCGAGCATATGATTTTGTCTGAAAATTTAAAGCTTTTCTATGATCATATGAAAATAATACAAGATTAAATAGTTTCAACCCTGTAATCAGAAATGAACAACATATCATCAAGAACAGTCTGCATATAAGCACAGAATTATACCAAGAAAAACACAGACATCACCATGAAATCCACAAATCATCTTACTATTAAAATTAAACTAAAGCTTGAATGTTTATGTTTACTCACCAGAAAACAAATATTGCTGAACAGGGCATACTTGACATCTGCAATTCCATCTGTTCTTATGTGTTAGATTCATTTGAGTTGGAATTCAATTTAGTTTCACTTCTTTTCTTTTTTTTTTCTTTTTTTTTGTGAATGAGTTACAGAACGAACTGAAAGAAATAGAAGATGTCTCACATATATATACATAAAAGATATAGTGTGTGAATGAAGGCAGCAACTAGTCAGGTAGTTTCCTATTTTGGTTTTATCAGGCAAGATTTTTTTCCTTATGGGGCTGATATGATACAACATTAAATGTTAATGTACTTATTGTCTATTCTTAATCCTATTAGTACATAAATTTTCATCACTTGTCTAGCATAATCATTTACAGGTTATACATAATACATACATACTTACTGTCAGCATATGCTACATATATATATATACTATTCTTTACCAAAATCATTTGCAGGTTACATATATATTCAAGCCTGTTATATTTTGTTTTATTTTTTTTTATTTTTATTTTATACTCTACTCACTGCTATTCAATTATGTTTGATCATATTTCTTTACTGCAAAATAAAGATTTGCATATTATAAATAGACACAAAGATGTGCTCGAACAGAAGAGCATTAAATGTTGTTGCTTAACTTGTTTACATAATAATGATTATGTTATATTGTGAAAATATTGTATGCATTTGTATGAGCTATGTACTTCAACAAGTAGCTCGCATAAAAAGACAAGTTATTATAATGCTTGTATTTCAATCTACCTGAGTTTGTCAGGTTTCTTCATACTTACAGACACTTTATGAATAAGGATCATTTCCTTTGCAACATTTGTTTTATTATTTTATATCTTATGCTTAGATTTATGTGTGAAGATATGGTGTAAGAATAATGTTTTTATGAATTGCTTGCTTGAATAATAAATATGTTTGGGGTCAGATTTATATTTACTTTGGTTTACTTGTGAAAATAAATTTGTTTTATTGTTTCTAACTTGAATAATTTACATATATATGGTTGTTGATTGATTTGTGTATGAAAATATTTTTTTTAGTTAACTTCTAATTTACATAAGTTATACATAAAAGATAAAGTTTGGTTTTACGTTATATTTGATTTCATTTTACTTTATACTTTGTGTCTTGTACTTTGTTCTTATTTTAGATTGTTAAGTTATGTTGTATAAAATCTTAACTAATTAATTCTTATTTTAAATTTTACATTAGTACTTTATATTTAACTATCAATGTTCAAGTCATACTCAAAATGATTTTCTCACTTATATTTGTATTCATTTCCATTTATACTTTACTATCATTATTTAAATTAAGTTATATACACATATTTAATTTATATGTTACATTTATATTTTATCTTATTAGAATTAGATTCTAAATTTAAACATTATCATCCATATGTGTATTTCCAAATATAAACAAAGTTCATTTGAAAATAATCAGTTAGAAACATTATCATCCATATGTGCCCCAGTGAAGCTTTTATTTAAATTTCCAGAACCAAATTTCCCTTTAAAAAAAAATACAAATTTATATAAATAAATGGCAATTATCCCAAAATCACGTTCATTTGAAAATAATCAGTACACATTTTATTTAATCATATTAAAATAAACAGGGCCAAAATTCAGGGTCGTTACACAGAGAGTGGGAGAAGAAGCATAAAACTTTGTCTATAGGTAGAATTGAATATGTTAACACAATCGTACGTATACTTACATCCATAAAAGATGCATATATGATTAGCGAAGATCACCAATTCAACAAAAACTCGGTCAAACATACGTAAATTTGGAAATCAATAAACAACTATTTCTCACTTTTTGAAAGATGTTAAAATGAGCACTGCTTCTTTGATTTCCTCTACTTCAGGTTTTTTTCTTTTTCTTTCGTATGTTTTGTGAAATTGAATGTTCTGGCTAGAATGGTACTAATGTTAAACAAATTACAGGGATATATATATACAGAGGAGAGGGACAAGGCTGAGGCTACAGGCTTCATACTTTTTTTCCAAGTGATTTGATTTCCTCAATTCAAGTGATTTGATTTTGGATGATTTGAAGTTTTATATGTGATTTGATTTATTTCATGCTTGACTAGATGTAATTTCATCATTATGTCTCCTTATGCATGTACATATGCTTTCATATATGTGCATATATATATATATATATATATATATATATATATATATATATATATAACTACTTTTTCACCATACACACTTATATATTTATTTATGTCAACATGCATACATATGCAAAGCTTTGCTCACATACTCTACTTTATATACATTTTATTTTTCTTATTATACATATTTTTTTTCCTTTTATTTTTATTTTGATTTGATTTGTTATGAAAGGTTTGATTTTTATATGACTTGATTTGATATATGCATTAATGATGTTGTTTCCTTGTGTAAATGCATGCATTCTTCATATATATATGTGTATATATGTATATATATATATATATTTCGTAGGCATTTTTATTTGTTAAGGTTTTGTACTTCTTTGTATATGCCATTTTTACACATTTATCATTCCATATAACACACGCACACATATATTCATATACTCATGTATATTTTGTTATTATATACCTATTTTCCAAATTATTCCCTATCCATATATACATTAACTTCATATGGTTATATATATACACACACTTATATATACATAATGAAACATCATAAGCTTGTGTGTATATATATACATTCATGGATATTTTACCTTGGATTTAAATGGTGAAGTTTGAATACATATACATATAACTATACTATTTATCATATTTGAAAGTCCTATAATTCAATATTTAATTAATTTATAGATACAAATATTTTAAGTATAGAAAATTTATTTATTCAGCTTATAGAAATCAATATTCCAATAATTAAAACCAATTAATTTCCAATATTCGATGGCTAAAAATCCGGGTCGTTACATTCCTCCCCCCTTGGAACTTTTCATCCTCGAAAGGGAACGAAGCGAGAAATTTTAATTTTGATGTTTATTGTTAGTTAAATCCTTCTTTAAACATTTTAACTTCCTTACTCTTTTATTTTACATTTTTAAAACACTTTAAAACCCCATAGTATTACCAGATTATTTTTATAAAAAAAATACTTTTCATAACTCGATGTCCAAACAAGTCCATCCTTATTCTCACAGAAATTTAGTCATACGTTGATCAGGCGTAGGACTGAAAATCTATATGTACTTAGTAGACCCATTGTCTACACCCTGTGAAAATACATGAAAAACCTTTTCAAAAATGCTATGGAAATAATCACCCCCTCCCATGGATCGCAGGTAGCACGATGATTACGTCGCCGTCCCAGTGAAATCTATAAGAAAACTGTAGGTATCCGTACCTTTCGACTTCGCCATGGGAACTGCAACAGGTCGCAGCTACACCTATGGTTGTGTTGTTATCACAGCAAAACCCATATAACTGTAGGCATCAGCGGCACCCGAATTACGCCGCCAAACGAAACTTCACCACATAGATCGCAGGCTACGCAAAGGTTGCGTCGCTATCCCAGTGAAACCCAATATAGACTGTAGGTACTCACTGCCACACGATTTACGCTATGGAACCACATAGATCACAATCTACCGATGTTACGTCGCTCTTCCAGCGAAATCAGACGTAGATTGTAGGCAATCACTGCTACTCGACTTACTCTATGGAACGCAGCAGATCGCACTTACAATAAAGGTTATGTTGCTATCATAGCAAAACCCTAATATAACAGTAGGCATCAACGCCAGTCGACTTATGCTACCCAACAATGATCATCTGGAACTCGAGTTTTGTTCGAACGTCCTTTGGGATCCAATCTCATTGAACCCGACCTTAGGGTTCTAGGCAAACCACCTTTTTGATCTCCTACTATATGTTTCGACTCTTAATGAAGGTGCCTTTTTCCCCAAACCTTTCTCAAAACATATCATACTATATACATATATAGTACCTTTGAAATCATACTCTTTATATGTACCACATATAGACCTCATTTACACAAAATCGATACCCTCAAAATCGATAATTCTCACATTTGATTTCACCAAATTTCCAAAGTTTGCTTTTTGCCAAATCAAAACCTTTCAAAATCAATGAGTTCCAAAACCCTTTCAGTTTCATTCACATATTAAATCATTCCTTTCTAACTCGAATAATTTTCAGATCAATAATTTCTGAGTCAACTTCATACTCATATAAACTTTATTTAGCATTCCGAATATCTTCCAAAAATCGTTTCTTCTGGCTATAATCTCAACAAGGGAAAGTTTGAATATATAACAAATATATATAATCTCATTAATGCCAAATCAATTTTTTTTTCAAGTTCGATTTCCTTTTCTAAAGTTATTTATAACATTACTTGCTTCTTATAAATTAAGATTTCAATTATGGTGCTATTCAATTTTCACCTAAAATCATCATATTTACTCAAAAATATACTCCTCACTTCAAAATCATTTTTTCCTCAATACTCGATTCGGTTCCAATTAAAAATTTCTTCGAATTTCCATTTGGATTATTACTTCGATTCAACCCAATTAGTATTTAAATCCATGATTTAAATATAAACAATTTCCACTCTGACCAGTTTGAATTTAGAAAATAGCTTGAATAGTTTTAAAATAGTTAAATTGCTAATATAAGATAATTTGAGTATTTAAAAACAGTTTTTATAGTAATAGCTTGGAAAATCCAAAATAATCTGAATATTTAAGAAATTAGATTTAAGAGAGTTTATATTAAACTAATTTACTTGAAAATAGTTTCGAGGTCAAATCGGTTCAATTCCCAATTTCCAATTCAAATCAATTTTTAATTCCCACTTCCATTTAAATTGATTAAATCTAGGTTCCAATTCGAATTAACTTCGATTGCATTTCCAATTCAAATCAATTCCCATTTCGATTCAAATTGATTCAATTTCGATTATGATTCCAATTAATTCAATTCAATTCCAACATTAATAATTTAGCAACTATTAATTTTTTCGTTCAAATTAATATAAAAAGTGATTTTATGTTAGATCGTACTTCCACAAAAAATTCCACAACATCGATAGACTACAACACTAGTAGGTTCAAACATTACATCCATTTATCCTGAATAAAAGTCTTATAAAAGGTCATAAATCTAGACGCCTTTACCACGACCTGGGGTTTACAAAAGAACACAGCTGTTAACTCCGCCCCGGCCATGACTCAGCGACTTAAAAGTTACCGACCCAAAAGGTTGTCGATCTAACATGGATGCCGATCTAACTGCCTAAGCTCTAAGAGGGATACCGACCTAAGACTTAACAGGGATGCCGACCTAATGCCTTAACAAGGTTACCGACCTAAGACTTAACAGGGATGTCGACCTAAGATTTAAGGGGATACCGACTCAAGGCTTAGGTAGGCTACCGCTCTAACATGGATGCTGGCCTAAGATAGATGCCGATCTAACTATCCAAGGAGGTTGCCGGCCTAACTGCTCAGGACAGGGACAAGATCACGAACTACACTTAAGTCGCTACCGACTTACGACCTATGCTAGGTCGTTCACGACCCAGGCAAAGGAAGGCAAGTCCGATGCAGCTACTTAGCACGCGGTCTCTTAACTCGTACACGGTTCAGGACTTGTAATATATCCAGAGTTCAGCAAGGATGCCTTTCCAGAGTCTCGACCCAGCATTTAGGTCACAATCGACCCACGACTTAGTTTAAGTCGTCCGCGACCCAACTTAGACCGGTTACGATTTAGGACTTGGTAATGTTTCTTGCCCAGAATTCTCTATAAATACATTGCCATCTCCAACTTTCAAGGGACTTTTGGATCATTTTCTTGAAGGCATCAAGACTCTGCTATCTTCAAGCCAATCTACACTCCAACATTCTGTTAACGCTAAAATTTGAACGCTAACACCCCGGTGTATGAGTTATAGTTGTGAAAGCACCACCCGATAACTCAGGAACAGATTACAAGCAGATAATAGCGGAAAAGCAGTAAACAACAACAATTTTATAGTGGTTCGGCTTAAGGGTATAGCCTACGTCCACTTTAAGTACTTTTATTAATGATCTCGTTACAAGCTGATACAATTCTTTCCAAGTACAATACACTTTGGATACAAGTCACTTAGAACAAGTAGCCTAAACTTCAATGGAGATTAGAGTCTTCAAATCCATGTTGGATGTGTGTGATCTTTTCTCGAAGTTGTTTCTAGCGTTCTTCGTGTCTTGAGAGCTTTAAGTGTTGGATTGGTTTGGAATGCAGCAGAGTAACGGCGCTTGAAGAGAATGAGCCAAAAGTCCCTTGAATGTTGGATGTGGCCATGTATTTATAGGCAAATTTCTGGGCTGGAATTGTTAAGTCATGAGTCGTGACCGACTCAGAATGAACCGTGACCGACTCACAAACCACGAGTCAGCAAGCAGTCGTGGGCGACTCAACTGGTTGAGTCGAGGCTTCGTATCAGAGCATCTTCGGTCCTCTGTATATAGCACAAGTCCTAACTCGTCTGCGAGTTAAAAGGTCATGGTCTAAAATGAGGCAGCATTGGATTTCCACTTAGTAGCTTTAAGTCATGGACGACTCAAGCTAGGTCGTGAGTCGTGGCCTAACCGGTTAGCTTGCTTACTGAGTCGTGTACGAGTCAATGGGCCACGATGTAAAATGAAGCGGTATCGAATTCTTTTGCTTAGGTCGTGAACGACCTATCATAGGTCGTAGGTCGGTCCTTTGTTGTTTTGGGATTTTAGCCAGTTAGGTCATTTGACACCTTAGGTCGTTGAGTCATTAGAGAACTTGAGTCGGTCTATCCCATACACCGTTAATCCCTTGAGTTGCTCCACTCCTCTAAGTCGCCTTAAGCTTTAACTTGTTAGCTTGTTGAGTTGGTAGCTTGTTGAGTCGGTTGCTTGTTGTGTCGGTTGCTTGTTGAGTCGGTTCACCCTTTAAGTCGTGAGGCTTCTTGAGTAGTGGGTCCCTTCTGAACCGTTAAGAACCTTAAGTCGTGAATCGGCCCAGACCTTGACTCGTTGCCTAAACGTAGTTAACATTTGCCCCTCGAAGTTCACGCCTAAGTCGTAGGTTGTGTGCTTCGACTCATCTTAACTCGCGTGCCGATTCAACTGCCACTGCTCAAAGCTATAAAAGACTTGAGTTGTTCCCCTTACTTCCTTCTTCTCATTTCTTATCCTTTGAACCGTGTCTGCCATTAACGCATCTTCGAGCTCTCAAAGGCGATTCCAACCTGATTTATTTTCGATCATCTTTAGCATCACATCGTGTAAGAGATTTTGCATCTTTTTTCAATTGCTGATGATTGCCGATCTCCGCCTCTTTTTTTTCCCCCTTGATCCTTGCGAGTATTATTACATCGGACATTGATGGATTAAAGGCAGGCGGTTTGATCTTACTTGTAACGATTCGAGATTTGAGGCGACCTAGTGGTGTGATGGAACTAGGGTTAACCATTGCGAGGTTATTGGGTTATCGGGTTATGGATTAGATGGTTAATGGGTTAGGAGTTAGATGGTTAATGGATCAGATTGATTCGAACATTGCCGTAGGCATGACTCGGCTATTTTTGTATGATCCAGCGACCTTTGCGATTTAACCATGATACGACTCAACATGCTCCATGACCTAAGCCTTGAGTCGTGGCCGAGATAAAACCCTTGAGTCGTGGCCGAGATAAAACCCTTGAGTCGTGGCCGAGATAAAACCCTTGAGTCGTGGCCGAGATAAAACTTGGAGATAATCTCCTTATTTCTACGACTCATGACTTAGGGCACTGCCGACTTAGAATTTTTGAACCGCTGACGAGTTATGACTTGCGCGAATTCTATTTGAACTTTGGACCATTGCATTAATTTTGAACTGTTGAATTTTATTGCATTCATTCACAGGTTATTTTGACTTGCAGGCTAACAACCTGTTCAATACAACATTCACAGAAAACTGGGACGAATATACTGTCATCGATTTCCCATATCAAATGACAGATTAGTTAATAACAGATAATTAATTTAAACAAATCGCATGAACGAAGTGCTATCGATTTCAAGTAGAATATTAAAGCAATACTAAAACAATCAATTGAAACTGACCAGCCTGCACTAATATTATGCTTGAACTCTAAATTAACAAGTTCTGAAATTACCATAGTCGATCAATTGTCAACCAGTTTAATTCCAGTTATATTTACTTGTTATTTTCATTAGTTCTGCACAACACTTCACACTTTTAGGAAACGTGCACCTTCGCATTTGAATACCCAGTTGCTTGTGTAGAATGACATCTCAACAAGAAGCACCGATGGGCCAGGCTGAAGATGTCTTCCCAGTAGCCAACTTGTTGGATAATCCTCCGGAGAGAACTCCCACCACTCTCAATCAGCGGGTGTTTAATCAATTGCTCACCCAATTTGGCATTGCCGAAGCTGATGCCTTACTGCCGGGGCCAAATGATACTGCACATAGGCCCCCTTCTGGCTTTATTGCTGTCAACCGCCAAATGTGCTTGAGCGGTGCCATACCACCTTTCAATGACTTCCTTCAGCAGTTCTTGCTTGATTATCTATCTCTCCATTCCAATTGCACCCCAATGGTCATGCCATTCTGATGGGGTTATGTGTACTATTTAATAAAGTTCTGGGCCGATTACCGAGCTTCGAGGAAGTCTGCTACTTTTGCTCATTCACAAAAATTAAAGATCATCCCTCTATCGTAGTTATAAGGAGTGCTCGAAACCGCAAGCTCATCACCGATCTTCCTGAAAGTGTTCATGGATTTCTAAACCAGTATTTCTTTGTTCGTTGCCCTCCATGGTTTTATGCCATCTGGAGAGTAGGAAGTAAGATTTTACTATTTTTATTTCTCCATTCTTGGGCTTTTCGAAACCTGAGTTGCGAAATGCTAACTTGGCTTCTTTATTTTTTCCTGTTTTAGCGCTTCCTCCTCCCTCTAGAGATCCATACTATAAACAAATTTTCGAGAGATTGAACGCCGTGACGGCAGAAGAGAGGAGTATCAAGTTTTTGTTAAATGATGAATTTCTACATCAATACGGGCTTCTTCATTCCTCTCGCTTTACTCAACTTCGTGAAGTTCCAACTGAAATTCCCGATTCTCCGGCGGAAACTCCTGATGCCCCGGTCTCTATTAAAGAGCACATGCAGGGAGGAACCTCTATAGAAACTCCACTAGTGAGATGTTCAATTCCGAAGGACGTTGCGGGGCCGTCTGATAAGTCTGCACTTGCCCCAGTTATCGAAGAGGAAGAAACTCCACGATCTTCCGCAAGATCTGCCGACGAAGGGGTTGAAAAAGCTAGTCCCAAAAAACATGATGGCGATGATGTTTTCGAGGGGTTGAGCGATTTAATTGTGACTTCTCAAGAACTTTTCAAAGATGATGTTTCCAAAACTGTCTCTTCTGTAATTGAGGTGACATCTTCTCTACAACAAATGTCAACTCCTCCTACTCAAGTTATCACTACATCTATTCCACAGAGTGGTCTGTAACTTGATGCGTGTAGTTTACACGATACACAACACTTAGGATTTTTCATCACTTCTACGCGTTTATCTTCTTGTACTTTAAAGATTTCTAAAGCTTGTTATTTTTATTCCAGATTCTCCTATGGGGCGCAGCGGCTCGTACTATGATGATTTCCAGCGCTACGGGAGGCGTAGCCCGTATGATTACAGGCGTTACCTCCCTTCTTACAGAGAATCGGATGAAGAGAGGGCCATCAGGAAAGCCGACGATAGACGAGCATATGAAGAACGTCACCGAAGGGAACAAGAAAGACATGACCCTCCCCACAGAGATGATGATACTCAAAAGAGAAAAGCTCACGATGAGAGAGGTAAAGGTCACATAGACGATTCTTCTAGCAAGCGGGCTAGACTTACCGAAGAAACAATGCCGACAGCTTCTGAACATGTTCCTGCTCAATCTCCTGCTCCCGTTCGCTCCGACATTCAAGCAATCATCAACCGGCCCGCATACCAAGTCGGGCAAGGTCCTCCCACTCTTCAAAGTCGATTTCCTCAGTGGTGCTTGAGAGGTGTTCGATTTGATCTCGACTTGGTTCCTCTCGACAAACCGGCTATGCTGCGAAATCTTGATACTGTCAGGACCGATATTGAAAGAATGTCGAACTGGCAAAAACTTGTCGACGAGCTTCAGAGGGTTAACCGAGCCAATCTCGAGGCCATGCTCACAATGGAGAACGATAAGGCTGAGTGGCAGAAGACTCTCGAACAGCATGACGCCGAAATGAGAAGTATTGCTTCCTATAATGAAAAGCTGGAAGCGGAAGTAGAAAAGCTTAAGGAAGAATTAGCTACTTCATCTACTTTCCATTCTCAAAAGGAGAGCATGCTTCAGCAACAAGTACGAGATGCGCATGCCAATCAAAGGGCAGTCGAAGATAAGCTTACACACCAAGAGAAGGTCATGGAAGAATATCGTGCTGAAACTTTACAGCTGCGAGAACAGGCCGGTTCTCAAAGCTTGGAGATAGAGATGCTAAAAGCTCGACTTGCTATAGCCGAAACGGAGCGTGATGAGGCTGTTGCTAGTAAACTCGCGGCCGAAGAGGCCCATCAAGCAACCAAAGCTGATATTAGCTCCACATTATTTGATTTCTATCTGCATAGCATTTTGGGGCGTGGCAGCCTTGCCTTTCTAGGCCCTAAATACGAAATTACATTAGTTGAAGTCTGGGAGGCAGCACTTGATATGCTAGGTGGTAAAGGTGCTGGCTACGCTGAGACAGCTCTTGAAGAGCATTATCTCGATGATGATGCCCGTGCCGCTCTTGCCAAGGGAAAAGAGCAACTCGCCAAGGTACGGGCCGGAATGGCGGAAGGGGAACATTCTGAGAAAGAAATACCGCCTACCACTTCTGAACGTCCTTTAGTTTCTCCCGAAGTGGACATTACAGGCTCTAGTGCTCATTCGCCGCCTCCTATAAGAACCGGGGTAATCACCCCTACTGATGATGAGGCTTTGGAGGATATCGGGGCTCAGAATTATGAGATTGAACTTACGAAGCAAACATCTTCAGGTAATTTTGATATTGGTCCGATTCAGGTGGATCGCTTGCTTACTCCTCAAAAGTTTGATGAGCTTCTCGATTACTTCTTGAATCTCGACGAACCCATATCTCCCTTCTTTCGGGGAGATACTAATATTTTTAATTTCTCTTCTTCTGCAGTTGAAACGCCAAGTGTTGTGCAGACTTCACTTCCTCCGGTTATCCCTCCTCCGTCTCTTCAGGTGACTCCTCCTTCTGCTTCACAACCCGGGTCACAAGAGGAACAGATTGAGGCTCTTCATGGCTTGGATGACCCTATCGCTTCGCAAGAGCAGAAGGACGAGGGACTTGAAGGGGGCGAGATCTCTCCGGAGCGGACTCCCTCTGATGACGTAGTTTTGTCCGCTCTTGTTACTCCAGGGAGTGAGTCTTCTTCGAAGAGAAGAAAGAAGCACGGAACATCGAAGAGGAGGGGGAAGAAAATCATCACTACTGAAGAGGAACCGGAAGTCGCACCGGTTGCACCTCCCTCTCCTTCTTCCCTTATGCCTATAGATAGACCTGAAAAACTAATCATTCGGCCAGGCAAAGGGTCCAAGGGTGGCAAGAAGTAATGAAGACTTCAGCTTTTAGCTTCTCGTCTTTTGCATGTATTGGTCGAGAATTGTGCGGGTATCGGCCCCCCGCTTTTCTTTTGTTAAAACTTGTACCTGTATATAAAGTAATGTTGAATAAAATGATTCCTCTTTCTTTGTATAAACTCCTGTTTGAATTTGAGAATGCATTTATTATTCATTTTTGCACAAGTTTATTTATATGACATTGCAGTGAGCTTATGGTATGTTGTTTGAGCGTACTTTACCGATGTAGCTATATCATATCGTATACAATTATACCATGCTGCCCCCATATCATAAGCTTACTGCAATTTTCTATACTTCGAGGGGACTTGCACTCTTATTTTCTGTAGAATGACTATTTCATTCGTGAAAAGATTTTTCATAGAGTACAACTCCTTTCATATAAGTTTTTACGCTTTGTCCTTCGAAGAAATCACTTTTTCCTTTTGTGTATGTACATATTTTGCCAAGTGAATTCTTCTATGTGGTAAAGCGGACCTCTGAATGTACTTTAACTTTCTTTCCCCCTTTTTTTTTTAGAATAGGTAAATCACTCTTCCTTCGAAAGTTAAAGTATGCTCTTGATGAGGATTTTTCTTTTAAATAGAAATTTGTACCTCTGAGGAGGGATTTTTTCACGTTTCAACGCTTGGAAGTTTTATTTCAATCTTGGTGAAACGTGTACCTCCAAAGAGTTGTGCCTTTGAAGAAAGCCTTTTCACGCTTCAACACTTGGAAGTTTTATTTCAATCTCGGTGAAACGTGGGCTTCCGAAGAGGTCTTTCTTCTTGATTATGCTTCTGGAGGGGGGGTTGTACCTCTGAGGAGGGATTTTTCACATTTCAACACTTGGAAGTTTTATTTCAATCTTGGTGAAACGTGTACCTCCAAAGAGTTGTGCCTTCGAAGAAAGCCTTTTCACGTTTCAACACTTGGAAGTTTTATTTCAATCTCGGTGAAACGTGGGCTTCCAGGAAGGCCTTTCTTTTGTTTTGCATTTCAACTTTGGTGAAGTGAAATTCCGAAGAGCGGTTGTTACACTTCAACTCCTGGTGAAATGTGCCTCCGAAGAGGTCTTTATTTTGTTTGCATTTCAACTCTGGTGAAGTGAAATTCCGAAGAGCAGTTGTTACACTTCAACTCCTGGTGAAATGTGCCTCCGAAGAGGTCTTTATTTTGTTTGCATTTCAACTCTGGTGAAGTGAAATTCCGAAGAGCGGTCGTAACACTTCAACTCCTGGTGAAATGTGCCTCCGAAGAGGTCTTTTTTTTTTGTTTGCATTTCAACTTTGGTGAAGTGAAATTCCGAAGAGCGGTCGTTACACTTCAACTCCTGGTGAAATGTGCCTCAGAGAGGGTTTTCATCGCCTGGAAATTACTCTCTCATGGTTGGAGGGTCATGACTCCTCCAATCTTTTTTGTTGAGTAGAGAACTTTCTTTTTTTTGGCGTATGACCCATTAGAGGTCTTTATCCTCCGAAGAGTTGTGCCTCCGGAGAGGACTTGTGCTGCCGATGATGGCTTTGGTTGTTCCTCTATCCACTTGCTTATGCCATTTCAATGATCCTCTGCTTTTTTTTTTCTTTTTTTTCTTTTAGCTTTCATTCCCTTTTCTCACAAGTAACTTGTTTAATCCAAGGAAGTGTGCTTCATTGTCAGGCAATTTCGTGAGAACGAGCACTAGCTTCTTAATTGGATGTTTGTTTGTTCAAACGATCTCAATTTATTAGCAAAGACCCGTTTCTGTCGAAATCATAGGCCGTTCAATTGAAGTACTTCCTATCTAGGATTTGAATTCGGGACTTTTGTGACTTGAAATTTGGCGAGAATCACTTGGTCTTTTTATGTGCAAGTTTCACTTCCATTGTCTGCAAAAATTTAAATCGACATTTCAGCAATACATTCTATTTACTTTTTATATCGAAAATAAAGCAAACATGTAATAATAATAAGGAACACAAGATTTATAGTGGTTCGGCCAGGAAATTGGGCCTACATCCACTTTATATTCTTTCATTATTTACTTGCATCAGTTTTACAATTGCCTTCAATTACAAGAATCATACATTCATAATTCTTTTTACAATATTTCAACAAAATTTTCAAATATAGTATGGACGCAGATGGTTGCTGTTCCATGCCCTTGGAATTTGATCTCCTTCAACAGTGTTGAGTTTGAATGTGCCGTCAAGAAGCTTCTGACCTATGACATATGGTCCTTCCCAATTTGGCCCAAACACACCTGTCGCTGTCATAATTCTCTTCAGGACTAGGTCTCCAATCTCAAAGCTGCGTTGGCGAACTTTGGAATTGAAATGCCTGGCTATTCTTTGCTGATGAGCTGCAATTCTGAGATTAGTCTCATCTCTTTTTTCATCAAGGAGATCTAGCGCTTCAAGCTGTAGCTTTTCGTTTTCTGCTTGATTGAAATGGATTCTTCTGTGTGAAGGGACCTCTATTTCTACCGGAATCATTGCCTCTGACCCGTATGCCAATGAAAACGGGGTGTGCCCAGTCGCAGTTTTGTGAGTGGTTCTGTATGCCCATAGTGCCAGTGGTAGCTTATCGACCCAACCACCTTTTGCTCTTTCAAGTTGCTTTTTGATGGTTGACTTAATAATTTTGTTCACGGCTTCCACTTGCCCGTTTGCCTGCGGATGAGCCACTGCTGAGAAGTTTTTCGGATTTTGAATCGCTTGCAAAAATCTTGGAATTCTACACTTTCAAACTGAGTTCCGTTGTCTGTAATTATTTTTTGAGGCACACCGTATCTGCAAATGATGTTTTTAGTCACAAAACTTATCATCTTCTTTGAGGTGATAGTAGCCAGTGGTTCAGCTTCTGCCCACTTAGTAAAATAATCTACAGCAACAATGGCGTATTTAATTCCAGATTTGGCAGTTGGCAACGGTCCTACAAGGTCTATTCCCCATATTGCAAACGGCCATGGACTGACCATCTGTGTGAGTTTAGTGGAAGGAGCTCTAGGAATTTTGGCGAATCTTTGACATCTGTCACATTTTCGGGAATACTCTGCTGCATCTCGATTAATTTCTGGCCAAAAATATCCGTATCGGAGAATTTTCTTTGCTAATGTTTGGCCACCTGAATGATCACCACATTCTCCTCCGTGTACCTCTGCTAGGATTGCTTTAGACTCTTCCCTGGATACACATCGAAGTAATGGCATTGAGAATCCCCGTCTGTATAATCGGCCATCCTGGATTATGTATCGAGAGGCTTTTCTCAGTAGCTTTTGTCGTTCTTTTGAGTTCCCTGGTAAGGATCCATTGAGCAGGTATTCTGTTACCGGAGCCATCCATGATTCTTGCTCTTGAGACATGCTCATGATCCAATCAATGTCCATCTCATCAATGCTAGGAGTCGACAGGACCTCCACTGGAGTTAGCACCAGAAATTGAGCTTCACCTGTGCTAGAATACTTTGCGAGAGAATCTGCTTTCGTGTTTTCCTCTCGAGGAATGTGACTTATCATGTAATGATCGAAATCACCCAGGGGCACCCAAGCCTTTGACAAGTAGGCGGGCAGATTCCCCCCTTTTGCTTGGAATTCCTTTTTGACTTGGCATACAATAAGCTGAGAATCACTGAATATCTGTAACGCTCGGATGTTTAATTCTTTAGCAATCCTTAAACCAGCGATAAGGGCTTCGTATTCTGCTTCATTGTTTGTTGAAGGAAATTCCAATCTTAGTGCATAGCATAATGATCGGCCTTCTGGGGTCTCAAGTACAACTCCGGCTCCAGAAAAGTAGTCGTTTCTCGCACCATCGACATATAACTTCCATTGGATTGGGGAATCGTCGACTGTTTCCTCCTCACTGTTACCCTTATCTGTGAATTCTGCGATGAAATCTGCTAAAGCTTGTCCATTGATTGCTTTTCGGGGATGATAAGTGATGTCATACTGACTGAGTTCAATATTCCACTTTAGAAGACGGCCCGAAGTCTCAGGACGAAACAGGACTTGCTTTAAAGGTTGATCAGTGAGGACTCTGATAGGATGAGCTTGAAAATATTGCCTCAACTTCCTAGACGCAATTAGTAGGCAATAGGCGAGTTTTTCCAACTTAGAGTAATTCATCTCTGCCCCAGTGAGTCTTTTGCTGATATAGTAAACTGGACGTTGAATCCTTTTGTCTTCTCGTATCAGCGCTGCACTTAAAGCATGAGATGATACTGCCAAGTATATAAGAAGATCCTCGCCATCGCCAGGCCTAGAAAGTATTGGAGGCGTTTCCATATGGCGAATCAATTCATCAAAGGCTTTTTGGCATTCGGGAGTCCAATCGAAGTTTTTCTTTCCTTTCTTTAGGGCGTCAAAGAATGGGATGCATTTATCTGTGGCTTTGGAAATGAACCGACTCAAGGCGGCGACTTTTCCATTGAGACTTTGCAATTCCTTCTTTGTTCTAGGAGCTTTGACTTCTTTCAATGCAGTAATTTGAGCTGGACTGGCCTCAATGCCCCTAGCGCTCACGATGAAGCCTAAAAACTTGCCGGATTCCACTCCAAATGAACATTTTAGAGGGTTAAGCTTCATTCCATATTTCCGGAGGACTGTAAACATTTCTGCTAAGTGTTCAATGTGATCCGCTGCTTTCTTAGACTTTACTAACATGTCGTCGACGTAGACTTCCATAGTTTTGCCCAATTGCGGTTTGAACATAGCATTAACAAGTCTTTGGTAGGTTGCCCCTGCATTTTTCAATCCAAAGGGCATAACTCTGTAACAATAAAGACCAACATCGGTGATAAAGCTCGTGTCCTCCTGATCAGGTTCATGCATCATGATTTGGTTGTATCCGGAGTAGGCGTCCATAAAAGACAACAACTCATGTCCCGCTGTTCCATCTACCAGTTGATCGATCCTGGGCAACGGGAAGCAATCTTTGGGGCAGGCCTTGTTTAGATCCGAAAAATCGATGCACACTCTCCATTTTCCATTAGCTTTTTTAACCAGCACTGGATTTGACACCCAATTCGGGTAAGAAGATTCTTTGATGAAGTTATTTTCCATGAGTCGATCAACTTCTTCTTTTAATGCTGCTGACCTTTCTGAACCTTGGGTTCTTCTTTTCTGTTTAACTGGCGTAAACTTTGGGTCAATATTCAGAGTGTGTACCGCAACTTCTGGGGATATTCCACACATATCGGCATGAGTCCAAGCAAAGACATCCAGATTTGCTTTTAGGAAAGATATCAAGATATTCTGAATTGACGCATTAAGCTGTGAACCCACATTCAACACCTTATTTGGGTCCTTCGGGTCGACAGGTACCGGTACTGTCGTTTCCACCGGTACTACTCTATTCTCCCCTACACTGGCTTTTCTGGGATCCATCTCTTTTCGTGCCCCGCTATGCTCGCCAGTGCAGGGTCCGCCTCGTAATTGCTACAAGGCTGGTTCTTTGATGCGGACCGGGATTGCCGCATCCTTTCCCATTTCCCTTTTTCTTGCCTCCCGCAGCTCTGTCAGATAACACTCCCGCGCAGCATTTTGATCCCCTTTTATAACTCCTACTCCATTGTCTGTAGGGAATTTAATGGTGAGGCACCATGGGGCTAAAACAGATTTGAATGCTGCGAGCATTGGACGGCCAAGGAAAGCATTATAAGCAGAAAATTCATCGACAATCACAAATGTTTGCTTGCGGACTACTTTCCTTTCTCCTTCTCCAAGTTCTACAAGCAGATCAATGGTTCCTATTGGTTGCTTTGGCTCCCCAGTGAAGCCAGCGATTTTCTGCGATGAGGCTTGTACATCGACCATAGGGATTTTCATTTGGTCGAATGTCTTCTTGAAGAGGATATTACATGATGCTCCGCAATCAATGAGAACTCTTCTGACAATGGCTGGTCCGATACCAGCTGAGATGACTAAGGGATCTAGGGTAGGAGCTTTGATACCTGTGGAATCTCTGGCTCTGAAAACAATATCATCACTGAAAGTTTTCTGTTGTTTCAGAGGCGTAGTGTCTTCTAAAACAAAGACATCTTCTTCGGCTGGAACATATTTCAAAGCCCTGGTATATTTCTCCATCTCACCCCAGC
This sequence comes from Allium cepa, assembly GCA_030765085.1. Lineage (NCBI taxonomy): Eukaryota > Viridiplantae > Streptophyta > Magnoliopsida > Asparagales > Amaryllidaceae > Allium > Allium cepa. The sequence goes on from CM060929.1 coordinate 65,101,350, forward strand.
TCTTGCCAGCTGGGTGAGGTCCTCCTGTAATGACATTGATAATGGGTCTTCCAGATTCATGCCCTGCTGCCTTCTCACCTGTCCTAGGCTGATGAACAGGAGCTTGTTGCCCCTGACTTGACGATGCAGGATTGTTGCTATTCTTTTTCACAAATTGCTGTAGTTTGTTTTCCCTTAGCAACTCTTCAATCATATTTTTCAACTGTCGGCATTCGTCGGTTTCGTGACCGGGTTGATTATGGAAGCGGCAGAACTTCCCACTCTGTATAGCCTTTTTCCCGGTCCTTAGAGGAGGAGGTTTAGGAAAGTCAATAGAATCTTTAGTGGCAAGGTAGATATGCTCCGGCGTATCTGATAAAGGAGTATATTCTGATGGCTTGAAGGATCGGGGCTTCTTCAGATTACTCTGCTTCTTCCCATTGTTATTTTCCCTTTTTTGCCCTACAGATTCATTCTTGCATGGAACAATAGTGTTATCTTCGGCTTTTTCCAACACTGCCTTTACCGGTACGGGACGGCTTTCTAAGCGTATGAATTCATCTGCTTTTTTATAGAACTTTTCAAGGGAATTTGGTTCCTTCATGTTTAGCCACTTCCCAAACTCGCTCGACTTGTCAATACCCTTCATCAGATAAGTCAATATCATTCGCGGTTCTGCATTGTCCACCTCAGCTAGCGCTATATTAAAGCGATTTAAGAAAGATCTGATAGTCTCCCCTGGATTCTGCTCCAAACTTGACAGTGACATGATATCCTTGGCTTTCGAGGCGTATAGTCTGAACTGCTCCTTGAATTTCCGGGTTAAGTCAGAAAACTGGTCGATAGATCGGACTGGAAGTTTGGTGAACCAAAGCAGAGCTACACCTTCGAGATACACAGGAAAATATCGGCACTTTATTTCATCAGAGGCTCTGGCACCTGTCATGTGCCAATCATACTTGTATAAGAATTCGTTCGGATCACTCGTCCCCCTGTAAGCTGGAATGGTTGGTGGGACAAACTTCCTTGCGAATTCAGCCTTTAAGATTTTCTCAGTAAAAGGAGTTTTACTTGGGGCGAAACCCCATTCTTTCTCGTCTTCAACCCTCTGCATACTCTCTTTCATGATTTGTCGGACCATTCCAGAAAGATACTCCTCATCATGTCGAGTTCTAGATCCACCAACCTCTGGAAGTGTTTGTTCAAAGGGGCTAGCAGCCCTTTCAGGAGCATTTCTTTCTTCGGCATCACGAATGTTGCCAGTAAAATTCCTTTCATTATCTGCCGGTTGATGGTTTGCCCCAAGCAAATCCTTCAACCTATTCAGAATTAGGGCATTCCGGGCATTCTGAGCCTCGAATTGTGCATTTTGGGCATTTATCTGTTGGTTCAGCCCTAAGATTGCAGCATCCAGCTCTGCCTTTGTAACTCCGACAGCTGGAGTGGCTTGATTCGACACAGGGGAAGCGGAGGTTCCCTCTTGAATATTCCCAGATCTGACAGATCTACTTTTCCTTCCAGGGGCCATAATCTCGGATAGACTTTTGGTTTTCAAGGAAATTCTCTCTACAAACCTCTGTGAAGCAATGATGATAACTCTCCTGAGTTCAATTCTCAGTGAAAGCACCAAAAATGTTAACGCTAAAATTTGAACGCTAACACCCCGGTGTATGAGTTATAGTTGTGAAAGCACCACCCGATAACTCGGGAACAGATTACAAGCAGATAATAGCGGAAAAGCAGTAAACAACAACAATTTTATAGTGGTTCGGCTTAAGGGTATAGCCTACGTCCACTTTAAGTACTTTTATTAATGATCTCGTTACAAGCTGATACAATTCTTTCCAAGTACAATACACTTTGGATTACAAGTCACTTAGAACAAGTAGCCTAAACTTCAATGGAGATTAGAGTCTTCAAATCCATGTTGGATGTGTGTGATCTTTTCTCGAAGTTGTTTCTAGCGTTCTTCGTGTCTTGAGAGCTTTAAGTGTTGGATTGGTTTGGAATGCAGCAGAGTAACGGCGCTTGAAGAGAATGAGCCAAAAGTCCCTTGAATGTTGGATGTGGCCATGTATTTATAAGCAAATTTCTGGGCTGGAATTGTTAAGTCATGAGTCGTGATCGACTCAGAATGAACCGTGACCGACTCACATACCACGAGTCAGCAAGCAGTCGTGGGCGACTCAACTGGTTGAGTCGAGGCTTCGTATCAGAGCGTCTTCGGTCCTCTGTATATAGCACAAGTCCTAACTCGTCTACTAGTTAAAAGGTCATGGTCTAAAATGAGGCGGCATTGGATTTCCACTTAGTAGCTTTAAGTCGTGGACGACTCAAGCTAGGTCGTGAGTCGTGGCCTAACCGGTTAGCTTGCTTACTGAGTCGTGTACGAGTCAATGGGCCAATGAAGCGGTATCGAATTCTTTTGCTTAGGTCGTGAACGACCTATCATAGGTCGTAGGTCGGTCCTTTGTTGTTTTGGGATTTTAGCCAGTTAGGTCATTTGACACCTTAGGTCGTTGAGTCATTAGAGAACTTGAGTCGGTCTATCCCATACACTGTTAATCCCTTGAGTCGCTCCACTCCTCTAAGTCGCCTTAAGCTTTAACTTGTTAGCTTGTTGAGTCGGTAGCTTGTTGAGTCGGTTGCTTGTTGTGTCGGTTGCTTGTTGAGTCGGTTGCTTGTTGAGTCGGTTGCTTGTTGAGTCGGTTCACCCTTTAAGTCGTGAGGCTTCTTGAGTAGTGGGTCCCTTCTGAACCGTTAAGAACCTTAAGTCGTGAATCGGCCCAGACCTTGACTCGTTGCCTAAACGGAGTTAACACATTCCAATCACACACAACACGCTTAGATCAACTTCAAACAGAAATTCAAGACATTCAATCATGAATTCGAAGAACTTTCTCACATCGAAGTTTTTCTAGCTACTTGTCTTTTGAAGTAAATTGTACTTGAAAAAGATTGTAACAAGTTGTAATCAAATAAGCAGTAAGAAAGGATTTAAGTGGACGTAGGCTTGATTATAGGCCGAACCACTATAAACTCTGTGTTCTTTACTGCATTTTTTGTGAATTACTGTTTCTCTCTGATTCCCGAGTTAACGGGTGGTGCTTTCACATCCACTACACTTACACTGAGGTGTTAGCGTCTGATTTTTAAGCTAACATTTTTGGTGCTTTCACTGAGAACCCAACTCAGGATACTTCCATCATTGCTCCGCAAAGGTCTGTTGAAAGGATTTCTTTTAAAACCGGAAGTTTATTGGAAATAATGGCTCCTGGGAGAAAACGAAGTTCTATAAGATCCGACAATGTTCAAGAGAATACTGCTACCTCTCCTCCTTCAAGTCAAGCAGCTCCAACTGTTGGAGTTACGCGAGCAGAATTGGACGTCGTAGTTTTGGGGTTGAATCAACAATTGAATGCCCAGAATGCACAATTGGAAGCTCAGAATGCCCAGAACGCCCTGATCTTAAGCAAGTTGAATGATCTACTAGGGGCAAAACTTCAACCGGTTAATAATGATGGGAACCCTACTGTGGGAGTTCAGGATGTTGAAGGGAACATTTCTCAAAGAGCCGCAGACCCTGTGGAAAGGACTTCTCCTCAACCTGGAGGATCAGGGCCGCAACCGACCCTCCGTGAACGATTGTCAGGACAGAATTCAGAGAGAGTGGCTGATGTTTGCCCTCCAGAGCCTCTAAATGATGAATAATATTTTTCGGGTATGGTTCGCCAAATCATGAAGGAAAATATGCGAAGAGATGAAGATGAGAAAGAGTGGGGTTTTGCTCCAAGCAAAACTCCATTTACCGAAAAGATCTTGAAGGCAGACTTCCCAAGGAAATTCGTTCCCCCACTATTCCGGCCTACAAGGGGATGAGTGATCCTAATGAGTTTCTGTACAAGTACGACTGGCATATGACGGGTGCCAGAGCGTCTGATGAAATCAAATGTCGATATTTCCCAGTTTATCTAGAAGGTGTGGCTCTATTGTGGTTTACATAGCTGCCGGTTAGGTCCATTGATCAGTTCTCCAATTTGACCAGGAAGTTCAAGGAGCAATTTCGATTGTATGCTTCAAAAGCAAAGGATATAATGTCATTGTCAAGTCTAGAGCAAAATCCAGGAGAATCCATCAGATCATTTTTAAATCGTTTTAACATAGCATTGGCTGAGGTAGATAATGCTGAGCCACGCATGATCCTAACATACTTGATGAGGGCGATTGACAAATCGAGTGAATTTGGAAAATGGTTGAAAATGAAAGAACCAACCTCACTTGACAAATTCTACAAGAAAGCGGATGAATTCATGCGCTTGGAGAGCCTCCAAACTCCGGCTAAGGTGGTATCAGTGGAAGCCGGGAACAATGGTGCTGCTTCGAACAAGAAAGAACCTAGCACTCAGAAAAGGGGAAATGATGGTGGAAAGAAACAGGGAGATGCTAAGAAAGGCCGTCCTTTCAATTTCACACAATTGACCGATACCCCGAAGAACATCTTCTTTGCGACCAAGGATGATGTCAATTATCCGACACCACCTAAAATGAGTGTTGGGAATAAGATGGAAAAAATTGGAAGGCTCTGCCGATTCCACAACCAACCCGGCCATGACACCAACGAATGCCGTCAGTTGAAAGAGGTAATTGAACAACTCTTGAAGGAAAACAAACTCCAGCAGTATGTGAAAAGGAATAGAAATGCCCCAGCCTTGTCGACTCAAGGACAACAAGTTCCCACTCACCGTCCTGGCTCAAGTGAGAAGGCCGTAGAACATGAATCGGAAAGACCTTTCATCAATATAATAACTGAAGGACCTCACCCAGCAGGCAAAAACTAGGGCGAGATGGAAAGGTATGCCCGGGCGTTGAGGCATGTACCAGCTGAAGAGAATGTTTTTTTTTTAGAAAATGATGCGCCTTTAAAGCAACAAAAGACTTCCACAGATGTATTGTATTCTGTGCCAGAGATTCTTTGGGTATCGAGGCTCCGACCATAGATCCTTTGGTCATATCAGCTGGTATTGGGCCGGCAACTATGAGAAGAGTTCTAGTTGATTGTGGAGCTTCATGCAACATCCTCTTCAAGAAGACCTTTGATCAAATGAAAATTCCAATGGCTGACGTTCAAGCTTCATCACTTAAGATTGTTGGGTTTGTTGGAGAACCCAAACAGCCGATTGGGACCATAGATTTGTTTGTAGAACTTGGAAAAGGACTGAAGAAGGTGGCTCGAAAGCAAACCTTCATAATTGTTGAAGAATTCTCTGCCTACAATGCCTTTTTAGGCCGACCAACTCTTGCTGCATTCAAAGCTGTTCCTGCTCCATGGTGTCTGACTATAAAATTCCCCACGGATAACGGAGTTGGTGTGATTAAAGGAGACCAAGATGCGGGCGAGAATGTTATCTTACAGAGCTGCGTGAATCAAGGAAAAGAGAGATGGGAAAAGGTGCGGCGGCTCCAGTCCGCACCAAAGAACCAACCTTGTAGCAATTACAGGGTGGACCCTGCACTGGTGAATACAGTGGCGCACGAAGAGAGATGGATCCAAGGAAAGCCAGTGCGGGGGAGAATAGGGTAGTACCGGTAGAGGTAACGGTGCCGGTACCCGTTGGACCAAATGACCCAAACAAAGTGCTTAATGTGGGTTCACAACTCAACACAACAGTTTAGATTGTTCTGATTTCATTTTTGAAGGCTAATTTGGATGTATTCGCTTAGACTCATGCTGACATGTGTGGAATATCCCCAGAGATTGCAGTACACACACTGAACATTGATCCAAAGTTTACACCCGTGAAAAAGAAAAGAAGAACTCAGGGTCCTGAGAGGATGGCAGCGTTAAAAGAAGAAGTGGATCGGCTCATGGAGAACGGTTTCATCAGAGAATCTACTTATCCAAATTGGGTATCAAATCCATTGCTGGTTAAAAAAGCTAACGGAAAGTGGAGAGTATGAATTGACTTTTCAGATCTGAACAAAGCCTGTCCCAAAAACTGTTTCCCGCTGCCCTGCATCGATCAGTTGGTGGATGGGACGACAGGGCATGAATTGTTATCTTTTATGGATGCATACTCCGGATATAACCAGATTATGATGCATGAGCCAGATCAAGAGGATACAAGCTTCATCACAGATGTTGGACTCTACTGCTACATGGTCATGCCTTTCGGACTCAAGAATGCAAGGGAAACTTACCAAAGGCTTGTTAATGCCATGTTTAAACCACATATTGGCAAGACAATGGAAGTTTATGTTGATGATATGCTAGTGAAGTCTAAGAAAGCAGTGGACCATATGGATCACTTGGCAGAGATGTTCGTAGTACTCCGAAAGTACAGAATGAAGCTTAATCCCTTGAAATGTTCATTTGGAGTGGAGTCCGGAAAGTTTTTGGGTTTCATTGTGAGCGCTAGGGGCATTGAAGCTAATCCAGCTCAGATCACTGCCCTGAGAGGGGTCAAGGCTCCTAGAACGAAGAAGGAATTGCAAAGTCTCAATGGAAAGGTTGCTGCCTTGAGTCGGTTCATTTCGAAAGCCACTGACAAATGCATTCCATTCTTTGATGCTCTGAAGAAAGGAAGAAAATACTTTGAGTGGACTCCTGAATGTCAAAAGGCATTCGATGAGTTGGTTCGTCATATGGAAGTGCCTCCGATACTTTCAAAGTCTGACAATGGTGAAGATCTCTTCGTATATTTGGCAATTTCATCTCATGCTCTCAGTGCAGTGTTGGTACGGGAAGACACAAGGATTCAACGCCCAGTCTATTATATCAGCAAAAGATTCACTGGGGCAGAGATGAACTATTCAAGGTTGGAAAAGCTCGCCTATTGTTTGTTGATCGCATCAAGAAAATTGAGGCTGTATTTCCAAGCTCATCCCATTAAAGTCCTCACTGATCAACCTCTAAAGCAAGTCCTATTCTATCCTGAGACTTCGGGCCGTCTTTTGAAATGGAATATTGAACTCAGCCAATATGACATCACTTATCATCCCCGGAAAGCAATCAATGGACAAGCTTTAGCAGATTTCATCGCAGAATGTACGGATAAAGGTGATAGTGAGGAAGAAGTCACTGATAACGTCCCAATCCAATGGAAATTGTATGTCGATGGCGCAAGAAATGATTACTGTTCCGGAGCAGGGGTTGTCCTTGAAACCCCAGAAGGGCGATCGCTATGTTATGCACTGAGGCTAGAATTTCCTTTGACAAATAACGAAGCAGAATATGAAGCCCTCATCGCTGGTTTAAGGATCGCTAAAGAACTAAACATCAAAGCATTGCAGATCTTCAGTGATTCTCAGCTTATTGTCTGCCAAGTCAAGAAGGAATTTCAAGTTAAAGGATGGAATCTACCCGCCTATTTATCAAAAGCCTGGGAGCTTCTTCAAAATTTTGACCATTATTCAATAAACCATATACCCCGAGAAGAGAACATGAAGGCAGATTCTCTCGTAAAGTATTCGAGTACCGGTGAAGCTCAACTATTGGGATTAGTTTCCGTCGAAGTCTTGTCAGCTCCAAGCATAGATGAAATGGATGTTGATTGGATTATGAATGTATCCCAAGAGCAAGAATCATGGATGACTCCGATACTTGAATATTTACTCAATGGTTCTTTGCCAGAAAGTTCAAAAGAACGACAGAAGCTGATGAGGAAAGCCTCCAGATATATAGTTCAAGATGGTCGTTTGTACAGACGAGGATTTTCAATGCCATTACTCCGATGCGTGACAAAGGAAGAAGCTAAGACAATTCTGACTGAAGTACACGGAGGGGAATGTGGTATCATACAGGTGGTCAAACTTTAGCAAAGAAATCCTCCGTTATGGATACTTTTGGCCAGAAATTAATCAGGATGCTGCTGACTATTCCCGAAAGTGTGATAACTGCCAGAGATTCGCTAAAATTCCTAGAGCACCTTCCACTGAGCTAACACAAATGGTCAGTCCATGGCCGTTTTCCATCTGGGGAATAGATCTCATTGGGCCTTTGCCGATTGCTAAATCGGGAATTAAATATGCTATCGTTGCTGTTGATTATTTCACTAAATGGGCTGAAGCCGAACCATTGGCTACTATTACTTCTAGGAAAATGATAAGTTTTGTGACTAAAAATATCATTTGCAGGTATGGTGTGCCTCAGAAGATAATCACAGACAATGGTACCCAGTTTGAAAGTGAGGAGTTCCAAGATTTCTGCAAACGATTCAAGATCCGAAAAAGCTTCTCAGCAGTGGCTCATCCGCAGGCAAACGGGCAAGTGGAAGCAGTAAACAAAATCATCAAATCAACCATCAAAAAGCAGCTGGAAAAAGCAAAAGGTGTTTGGGTCGATAAGTTATCGCTTGCACTATGGGCACACGGAACCACCCACAAAACTGCGACTGGGCATACTCCATTTTCATTGGCATACGGATCAGAAGCGATGATTCCAGTGGAAACTGAAGTCCCCTCACAAAGAAGGATCCATTTTGATCAAGATGCGAATGAAAAATTGCAATTGGAAGCACTTGACCTCCTTGATGAAAGAAGAGAAGAGGCTTAGAATTGCAGCTCATCGGTAAAGAATAGCCAGACACTTCAATTCCAAAGTTCGTCAGCGCAGCTTTGAAGTTGGGGACCAAGTCCTGAAGAGAATTATGACAGCCACAGGTATGTTTGGGCCAAACTGGGAGGGGCCATATGTTATAGGCACGAAACTTCTTGATGGCACGTTCAAACTCACAACTGTCGAAGGAGAACCAATCCCAAGAGCTTGGAACAGCAATCATTTGCGTCCATATTTTACTTAAAAACTTTGCTGAAATGTTGTAAAAGAATTACGAATATATGATTCTTGTATTGAAAGCAATTGTAAAGCAAGCGAATAATGAAAAGCTATAAAGTGGATGTAGGCCCAGCTTTTGGCCGAACCACTATAAATCTTGTGTTCTCTACTACTATAAACTGCTTTATTTTATTTCGACATATAAAATACGTTAATTGTGCTACTAAAATGTCGATTTAATAATGCAGGCCATAAAAACAAATCTTACCCATCGCAAGACCAAGCGATCTCCGACATCACCCAGCAAGCAAACGCTAAACCATTCAAAATTTCCATACTCAAATCCTAAAAAAGTAGTGCTTCGAATAAAAGTTAGCGATGTGGATGGAAGTGGACCATTTCTAACTAACTGCGAATGTTTGTACAAACAAGCATCCAGTTAAATAGCATGTGTCTACCACCACAAACTCACTTAACTATGAAGTATATTTCTTTGAATAAGGAAAATTATTGGCAACTAAAAAGGGATGACACTTGCAAAAGATAACGGGGATCGCCGACATGAATAGATGGCAAAGAGACATGGGCGAGCAAGCATCAAACAGCAAAAGACCTCTTCGGAGGCACAAGCCCTCTTCTGAGGCACAGTTCTTCGGAGGATAAAGACCTCGAGCGGGCCTAACCAGAAAAAGAGAGTTCTTTCTCGACATAAAGTTGTGGACTGATCGGTGATACACTCCCGTGAATCCATCCAACTGAGAGAAAGAAACTCCAAACTTCCAGGAAAAAGCCCTACTCAGAGGCACACGTTTCACCGAGATTGAAATAAAAATTCCAAGTGTTGAAACGTGAAAAGCCCTCTTCGGAGGCCCATTTCACCATAGTTGAAATGCTAAAAGACCTCGTGCGGGCCTAACCAGAAAAAGAGGGTTCTTTCTCGACATAAAGTTACGGACTGATCGGTGATACACTCCCATGAATCCGTCCAACTGAGAGAAAGAAATTCCAAACTTCCAGGCAAAAGCCCTACTCAGAGGCACACATTTCACTGTGATCGGTAATACACTCCCGTGAGTCGAAATGTGAAAATCCCTCTTCGGAGGCCCGCTTCCCAGCGAACAGGGAAAAAATAAAAGCCTCTCCCAAGGGGCAGAAACAAAAAGACCTCTTCCTAGAGGCACAATCGAACAAAAAGACCTCTTCCAAGAGGCACAATCGAACAAAAAGACCTCTTCCCAGAGGCACAATCGAACAAAAAGACCCCTTCCCAGGGGCACAATCAAACAGAAAGACATCTTCGGAGGCACAACTCTTCGGAGGCACACGTTTCACCGAGATTGAAATAAAACTTCCAAGTGTTGAAACGTGAAAAAGCCCTCCTCAGAGGTACAACTTTTCAAAGAAGCATTTCATCAGAAATGCAAAACAAAAATCAAAAGCCCTCTACCGAGGCACAATATATAAAAAAAAAGGAAGAGAAGCCCTCTTTAAAGGCACACTTTAGCTTTCAAAGGAAGACTGGTTCATCTATTCTTGAAAATACTCTTCCTCAAAAAGAAGTTAAAGTGCCCTTCAGAGGCCCGCTTTACCACATAGGAGAATTCACTTTGTAAAAATGTGTGTATGCACAAAAGAAAAAGTGATATGTTCGAAGGTTGAAGCGTAGAAACTCATATGGAGCGAGTTGTAATCTATTTTGAGCAGAATAATATTCCTCCAAGTATGGAATAATTATTCTCTAGAAAATAAGAGTACAAGTCCCCTCAAAGTATAAAATATTGCAACGAGCTTATGGTATAGGGGCAACATGGTATAACTACATTGGTAAAAATTACGCTCGAACAACATGCCACAAGCTCACTGCAATATCATATAAAGAAACTTGTACAAAAATGAAGAGTAAATGCATTCTCAAATACAGATAGAAGTTTGTACAAATAAAAAGAATTATTTTATTCAATACTGTCAAAATTTTGTACAGGTACAGGTTTCAAAATAAAAAAAGCGGAGGCCGTTACCCGCACAATCTCCGGCCAGTAGATGCATAAAGGGAAAAGTAAAAACAAGTCGAAGCAGGGCCTGTTACTTCTTCTTGCCACCACCCTTAGAGCCTTCACCTGACCTAATAGGCAGTTTTTCAGGACGGCTTGGGAGAGTTGGGGATGAAGGAGAGAGGGTTACTGCCGGATCAACCATCGCTTCCTCTTCAGAAACAAGAATGCTTTTCCTTGTCTTCTTGGAAGTAGTACGCTTCCTTCTCCTTCTTGAAGAAGACTCACTTCCCGGAGTAATAAGAGCAGCATGTTTTACATCATCGGAAACAGTATGCTCCGGGGATTTGTCGCCTCCTTCAAGTCCTTCGTCCTTCTGCTCTTGCGAGGTGATTGGATCATCCAAGCCTTGAAGGGCTCCTATCAATTCTTCCTGTGATCCCGGCTGGGAAATAAGAGTGATTTGAGGGAACGGAGGAGGGACAGCTGGAGGAGGAGAAGTCTGTGTCGCACTTGGCATTTTTGCTATAGAAGAAGAAAAGCCAAAAATATTAGTATCTCCCGTGAAGAAAGGAGATAGCAGCTCATTGAGATTTAAGAAATAGTCAAGAAGCTCATCAAACTCATAAGAAGCAAATGAGCAATCTATTTGAGCAAGATCAGCATTAGGATTACCTGGCAAAGTAGACTTTGCTACGTCAATCTCAAAACCCAGCACTTCACCGCTCTCTTGGCTTTCGTCTCCATTATGGACAGTTGCACCTTCTGTAATAGCTTTAGTAGGGGGTAGAGAATGAGAACTGGAGCCGACAATGTCGATTTCGGCCAAAGGTGAAGGCTGAACTGGATCAGTTGAAGTAGTTTTTCCTAAACGTTCCCCTTCTGCCATTTCGGCTCCTAATTTCGCAAGTTGTTCTTTTCCCCTGACAAGAGCGGCGCGAGCTCCATCATCTAGATAATGTTCCTCAAGCTCTGATTCGACATAGCCAGCACCTTTAGCACCAAGCATATCAAGTGCGGCCTCCCACACCTCAGCCAGAGTAATTTAATATTTGGGACCTAGAAAGGCGAGACTACCGCGCCACAAGACGCTATGCAGGTAGAAGTCAAATAATGTCGAGCTGATGCTGGTCTTCGTTGCCTCATGAGATTCTTCAGCTGCAATTTTACCGGCAACAGCCTCATCACTCTCTCTTTCAGCTTTGGAGAGTTGAAGCTTTAGCATTTGAATCTCCGCCTCTTGGGAGCTGGTTTTCTTCCGAAGCTCTGCAATGTCGGCAATATAGCCCTCATTGATTCTTTTTTGCACATCGAGCCTGTCTTCAGCGTCTCTTTGGCCGGCATGAGCATCTCTCACTTGTTTCTGAAGCACTTCTTCTTTTTGAGTATAGGAAGTAGAAGAAGTGGCGAGCTCTTTTTTGAGCTTTTCAACTTTCGCTTCAAGCTCTTCATTATAAGTAGTGATGCTCCTCATCTCGGTATCATGCTGCTCAAGAACCTTCTGCCGTTCAGCTTTGTCATTTTCCATAGTAAGCATGGCCTCGAGATTTGCACGGTTTACCCTTTGAAGCTCGTCAACAAGCTTTTGCTAGCCCGACATTCTTTCAATATCAAGTCTGACGGCATCGAGATTTCGCAGCATGGCAGGCTTGTCAATTGGAACTAAGTCGAGATCGAAGTGAACCACCTTCAAGCACCATTGTGGAAACCGGCTTTGGAGAGTAGCTGGACCTGGCCCAACTTGATATGAAGGCTATTGATGATTGTTTGAATATGAGTACGGGAAGGGGCAGGAGATTGAGAAGGAATGGGAGTAGTGGTCTTCTCAGAAATTACAGGCACAGATTGCTCACTAACTTTAGCCCGTTTGCTTGGGTCATCAGTCATGTGGCTCTTCCCTCTGTCATCATGGGATTTACATTTATGGGAATCGCCCTCTCTGTGGGAAGAATCGTACCGCTCATCCCCTCTTCCATAGCGTTCTTCATAAAAACGTCTCTCCTGAGCCTTTCGAGCAGCCCTCTCTTCATCAGTTTCCCTATAAGTGGGAAGATAGCGTCTATAGTCATACTGACCACGCTTTCCATATTGCTTGAAGTCGTCGTAATATGAACCACTTCACCTCATTGGGTAATTTGAAATAAAAAAAGACAAGTGTTAAAAGTCTTCAGAGAAAAGAAGCATAACTTTAGAATCTTCAAAGTACAAAGAGTTAGGTGCATGAAAGTGCCGAAAGGTTCTAAGTGTGTGTGATGTGCAAACTACGCGCATCAAACTATGAACCACTCTTTGATTGCGGAGTAATCGTGGGGGTAGTAGTTTACGTCAACTCTTGGGTCGACGGAGCTTGTTGCAAAGAAGAAGTCGCTTCCACTACTGGAGAAGAAACCCTAGTAGTGACAGGGTCGTCCTTAAAGAGCTCATGTGTGGTGACAAAGAGGTCGCTCAACCCTTCGAAAGTGTCGTCCCCGCTCTGCTTGACAGGGCTAGTTTTCCCGACTTCTTCACCAGACTTCTGTGAATGTTGGGGAGATCCCTGAGGCTCTTCTTCCTTAATGACTGGGGCAAGTGCGAATTTGCCAGACGACCCCGCAACTTCGACAGTAGTAGAGCACTTCACCAGAGAAGCCTCGGAGGCAGGTTCTTTTGGTATGGGTTCGTCAGTGGAAACTGGGGCATCTAATGCTTTAGATGGGGAGTCTGGAACCTCATGGGGGTGTGTAGAGCGAGAAGCGTGTAAAAGTCCATACTGATGTAAAAATTTGTCCCTCAACAAAAACTTTATACTTCTCTCTCTAGCGGTCACAGCACTTAATCTTTCAGAAACTTGCTTATGGCTTGGATCTCTAGAAGGGAGAGGAAGTGCTGAAAAGAGCAAAGAATGAAATTAGCAATTGGTAGTTCGGGTCTCGAAAAAGTTTGAAAATGGAGAAAATAGAAACATGTAATCTTACTTCCTACTCTCCAGATGGCATAAAACCCTAGGGGGCAGTGAGCAAAGAAAAACTGGTTCAAAAATCCATGAAAACTTTCGGTAAGATCAGAAATAAGCTTGCGGTTTCTAGCACTTCTCACAATAATAAGGGAAGGATGATCTTTACTCTTTGCAAATGAGCATAAGTAGCGAATTTCTTCAAAACTTGGCAAGCGATCAAGAGTTCTCCTAAACAAAACACACAACCCCATCAAGATGGCGTAGCCATTAGGATGAAGTTGGAATGGAGAGATTGTCAACCGAAGGAGAAGGGTTCGAAGGAAGTCGTTAAAGGGAGGAATCGCCCTGCTTAGGCACATTTGACGATTGGCTGCGACAAAACTGGGGGGAGGACTGTCGGCAGTATCATTTGGCCCGTGAAGTAGGGCATCATTTTCAGCAAAACCAAATTGAGTACGTAGCTGAATAAACGCTCTCGGAGTTAGGAAAGTTCTCTCTGGTGGATTCTCTATGGGAACAGCTGTCTGAAAGGTCTCTCCCGCTTGAGCTACCACTTCTTCTTCTTGGAGGGAAGTCATTCTACACAAACAACTGGACATTCAAACATGAAGGTGCACGTTTCCTAAAATGTATAAAGTGTTGTGTAAAATCAACAAAGCAATAAGCGAATATAACTGGAATAAAAACTAGCAAGCATTTGTCAGTTATAAAGTCCAGGGTTTGTTGTTTTAAGTATGAAAGTGAAATGTAGATGCAAACAAATACGTTCAAGATAGCGATGCTTTGCATTGATATTTCACTTTAGTTGATTGGTTCACAGCATTTCATACAGTGTATTTAAGTTGATTACTCTATGTCGACTAATCTGTCATTTGATGTGGGCAGTCAATGGCAGTATATTCGCCTTGGTTTTCTGTGATTGTTGTTTTCAGCAGGTTGTTATCCTATAAGTTAATGTGATCTGTGAAATAAGGCAACAAAGTTAAAACAATCTAGGATTTAAGCAATTCCAGCAATTCAAGTTGAGTATTCAAGTTGGAATTATGCTTTTAAGTGAGATTTCAAGTTGGGCATCCAAGTGTTAACTCGGCTGTGACCCAAGGAATCTCTCGCGAGTTAAGATTAAGTTTCTGATTCCTTAAATCGGTGGTTCTTTAGGTCGTGAGGAGTAGTAAGGAGAAAGGCTCTGGTTCAAAAAGTGGTGCAAGATTCCCCAAGTGCTAGTTCGGCCACGATTTAAGGATTAGGTCGGAAAATTTCCCCGAGTGTTAGTTCGGCCACGATCTAAGGTTTAGATCGTATCAAATTAGGTCGGCCAAAAGATAGGTCGCCCAAAAAATTGCTGGGTCGAATCCAGACCGATATCTCAATCCACTTGACCCGTTAGCCCGATAGCCGCTCCATCCACAAAAAACCCTCATTCCATTCATGTTGTTTCATGTTATCGGATCATCCATAAAACCAGCTCGAAACCACTACGAGTTCAACTCCTTGCAATCCTAACACAAATCAAAATCGACTAGCCTGAAGCGGTAAACCATCTTCATCGTCTCATCGGTCATTTAAAGCCAAATCGAGCAACCTAAGCTTCATCAACTATAGATGTAATGGGATTCGTGATGAAGCATTATTCAAGGAGGCGGTTTAAGTTTGAGTGAGGGAATTCATGAACCAACAGTAATCTATGATCGAGGAAGAAGAAGGTTTACTTACGCGATGAATAGCAAAGGTTGTCAGTAATTGATTGGAGTGAAATCGCCTTTGGAATCTCAGGAGAATTTTAATGGCCGAATCAAGCGAAGGAGCAAGTAATGAAGAGGAAGAAGAAGATGAATGACTCATACCTTACAGTGGTGAGAACTGAAGCGGCGCGTGTGATCTAACTTTTAGGTCGTACACGATCTACCAACTTAGAGAGTGGATGGGTTAGAGGATATCGAAGCACACGACCTAACCATTAGGCGTATACTTCGACGGGAAAAAGTTAACTCCGCCCCGGCCATGACTCAGCGACTTAAAAGTTACCGACCCAAAAGCTTGCCGACCTAACATGGATGCCGATCTAACTGCCTAAGCCCTAAGAGGGATACCGACCTAAGACTTAACAGGGATGCCGACCTAATGCCTTAACAAGGTTACCGACCTAAGACTTAACAGGGATGCCGACCTAAGATTTAAGGGGATACCGACTCAAGGCTTAGGTAGGTTACCGATCTAACATGGATGCTGGCCTAAGATAGATGCCGATCTAACTATCCAAGGAGGTTGCCGCCCTAACTGCTCAGGACAGAGACAAGATCACGAACTACACTTGAGTCGCTACCGACTTACGACCTATGCTAGGTCGTTCACGACCCAGGAAAAGGAAGGCAAGTCCGATGCAGCTACTTAGCACGCGGCCTCTTAACTCGTACACGGTTCAGGACTTGTGATATATCCAGAGTTCAGCAAGGATGCCTTTCCAGAGTCTCGACCCAGCATTTAGGTCGCAATCGACCCACGACTTAGTTTAAGTCGTCCGCGACCCAACTTAGACCGGTAACGATTTAGGACTGGTAATGTTTCTTGCCCAGAATTCTCTATAAATACATTGCCATCTCCAACTTTCAAGGGACTTTTGGATCATTTTCTTGAAGGCATCAAGACTCTGCTATCTTCAAGCCAATCTACACTCCAACATTCCAATCACACACAAGACGCTTAGATCAACTTCAAACAGAAATTCAAGACATTCAATCATGAATTCGAAGAACTTTCTCACATCGAAGTTTTCTAGCTACTTGTCTTCTGAAGTAAATTGTACTTGAAAAAGATTGTAACAAGTTGTAATCAAATCAGCAATAAGAAAGGATTGAAGTGGACGTAGGCTTGATTATAGGCCGAACCACTATAAACTCTGTGTTCTTTACTGCATTTTTTGTGAATTACTGTTTCTCTCTGATTCTCGAGTTAACGGGTGGTGCTTTCACATCCACTATACTTACACTGAGGTGTTAGCGTCTGATTTTTAAGCTAACAACAGCCCTAGCATCCATCATAAAAACTTCCTTAAGTACTTCCCTCCAACTTTCCAAAGCTCGTTTAGGCAATCTGCAATATAGTGCCCCCACTTAAAACATTTGCCACAAAAGATCTCTACACTTCCATCTTCATGGATGACTTTCGCATCTTCCGCGAGGCGTTTCACAACTTTCTCTTTCTTCTATCTCTTAGGGCAATACCTAACGATGTGTCCTGTCATTTTACAGTGGTAGCAAATGGTTGATCCGTCGATTGGTACAATGGGTTTATGCTTCACATTCTTTACTTTAGGGCAATGGTTTAGGAAACTCCTTTCTTTAGACACTTAAAGCATAAAATCTCAGAGCAAAACAGTTTGACTTCTATATTTCTTTCCTTTCTTGGTATACTACACTTAGCTGCATAATGCCCTTTACTATGACATCTATAGAATGTGACATCATCATAAGGACGAGGTCTAGTCCTTTCCCGAACCTGTTTCTCATGTTTCAGTATTGCTTCCTCCCGAGCCTTACGTGCAGCTGCTTTTCGCTTCCTACACCTTACCTTCCATTCTTCTCCTTTTGCCATCTCTTACCACTTGAGCTAAATTCTAGTAAGACTTCCTAACTTATAATTTAACGTTGATTAGTCGAATTTCCAGCTTTATTCTTATTTCCAAATATTCTTTTATTTGTTCCTGGTCATTTTTATAATTTAATCCTATTTACATATCAAGTCACAATTTAAATTTTTAACAATTCTTTGTTTTTAATCCAAAATGAATTCATCTTCAAACAATCCTTATTTTAAAACAAAGATTTCTATATTCAAAAAAATTCTAAATAATATTATTTATTTCCTCCTTATACACTTTGAAACAATTTCAAAATTTCTGGGACTAGATTCAAACCCTCACACTTAAGATCCATTTTTAATTTATAAGTCATGCTTATATAATTAAGCCCATATAGTTTCACTCCCTTTACATCCCGCCATGTGTCATCATTATTTATTCTGTAATAAACATTATTTATCAAGGCATAGTAACCAATTCATGATAATAATCAATATTATCATATCTAGAAACCATATATTCCATAATAACTTTTTAAAAAATTCTCTAAAATATAATCGGGGCAACTTATTTCATTTTAAAACACCTTGAAAAAATACTTTTAGAATTTTCAAAATTTCAGTTTCTGGTTTTAGGCCTACTTTCTACTTAACTAATTTGTGTCATTTATCCTCACCCAAACTCCTATTTGGTTATATATGTTTTACCACTTAATTCCCATAATCTTACTTAATTTCAATAACAACAACCAATCAACTTAATATACTATAATAATCTACAAAATTATTTACTTTTACATTAAAATATACCCTTGTGTAAAAATTATATAATCATTTTTAAAATCATTATATATAAAAATAACAAGTACGCTCTCATATATACTACACTCAACTCATTTAGGGTACTACTGACAATATCTCTAACGAGTGATCCCCATCAGAGCCAAGGTTCTCGCTTAACCTTCACCTCTGATACCATAATGTAACGATCGGGCAATTTTTGACCCCTGAAAATCGGCACTAATACGTCCACTGTATATAATGCCGAGTTGTCGAGTGCCGGAAACACCAGGCTGTTAGGACTTAGAAGAAAAAGGGATAGAAGAAGAAGAACAGAAACAACAGTACAGAACCTCACAATCGCAGCGGAATAAAATATAATATGAAATAACAGCATTTGTACAAAGAAAAGATGTAACTATTAATATACATTCAAGTTATCACGGTACAATCATCACCAAATAAATCTCGAAAGTTATAATAACTTGTCACAAAATGCTGACTATATAGCCTGTAATACACAGCGGAATATAACCCATACGTCTCTGCCAACCAACTCGTCTCTGGGATTCCCAAGCGTCCTAACCTGAAATCCGTAATACTCGGTCTGACCCGAGCATTACAATAAAGTGACACCCGAGTCAGGCTAGAAACTAGCATGAGAAAACCCATTTAATATGAAATACCGAAGTTATCAAAATCTTTGGAAACCAAGGTAACTCGTATAACATGACGAATTTTTATGAAGATTCATAACCAAACACCATTCCAAAATCCATTGATATTGCAAAAATGTCTAGGTACAGATTTACTTATCTAAAATTGTCAAATTTACTTAATTTATTCAACTCCAGCCTATTTGACACTTTGGCCAAAAATTGAAGAGGTTCGGATTCATTATTAAATTGAAGTGGTCCCGAGTAACACCGAAAACTAATCCGGGTTTCTTCGAATCCAAGCAACATATTTTAAAAAGGTAAATTGTCTAAAATAAACAATTTCTTATATGGGGTGACAGTATTCAAATTTGGGAATTTATTACAAAAGCTTATTTCAAATAACTGTATCATCATTTTAGTCCAACTATTTTAAACCATCCGTCCATTTTATGGCTCGGACAAAGAAAATTTGAAATAAATGTCGAATAGAAATAGGCCAAAATACAGATTGTTATTAATTTAACGATTGATAACAAATATCAAAAAAATCACACATTGGATTTTATTAACTTTACATAACTGAATCTATTTATAATTTTATCCCAATTCACTATAATTTAAAGAAATAGAAAACACTCTATTATTAGTAAAACGAAGTTTAGAACCCTATTTAATGTCTACTTGGTTGATCAATATAAGTTTTAAATCAAATAATAATGTAATTAATTACCATTTAAAATTATGAAACATTATTGAACTTTAAATTTCAGATTTAAATTTAAAATAGATTTTTAGTAAAAATAGAAGAAAATATAAATTTTCCTATAAATATATATATATATATATATATATATATATGTAAATTCCATTTCTTCTTCTTTTCTTTTCTCCTATTTCACTTTTCCTTTCTTCCATTTTATTTTTATTTTTTTTCTCTTTTTTTCTCTTCTTTCTTTTCCTTTTCCTTTCATTTTCCTCTTTACTTTTTCTTTTCCTTTTCCTTTCTCTGGCCCAAGCCCGACCCATTCTCCTTTCTTCCCTTCTTTCTTTTCCTCCAGTTCTTATTTTCCTTCTTCCTTTCTTCCTTCGAGACACACAAACGTGTATGACCGTTGCACATACACATGAATACACCCACGGCCAACCATTTCCTACTGCTGACAATCCCTGCAAGTCGCCCTTAGCCATCTCCTTCTACTTGCCCACCAAGAACTGTTCCAGTCCCTTCGGTTCGAAATCGAACCCTTCCACCCTTAGACTGATCGAAACTGAGCCACCGAAACTCCCTTTCCTACGCCATCATAGTACGTCGTTCACCACTAGACCCTACCCTGAGCTCCACCGCAACCTCCCCTTCTTTTCCCCTTGGACCGCACCTACCCTTTCGCCTCTCGTCACCACCACTGCCTTGTACCCGAAGCCACGGTAAAATTCCACTTAAAACCTAAAATTACTTTGATCAGACAAACCACCAAAAGGAAAAATCGTACGCCATTTTTCGTGGGTGCGCTCCCGCTTGAACCACCTCCAGGCCAACGACCTTCCCACGAAACCGATCCAGCCGTCGCAACTTCCTTTTTCGCCCAAAACCACTCCCATCCTCCATACTTCATTAAAGTGCTCCAAACAACTCTTTAAAAAAAATTCCAATGATAAACCCAACTATATGATCAACTAATTAAGATACGAAAGTTGAATTACGCCTATAAGATATATAGTCGCAGTTTAATACGGTTCTCTTTCCTCATACTTGATGAAATTATAAGAAACCAATTTTTAAATGTTCAATATCTAAAGATAAATGGTTTTCGTTTTGGAGTCATGAATTAAAAATAAAGGAATGTTGAGATATAGATTTTTAAAGGTGACCGATTTAACTTTTTAACAAAAACATAAACCCTGAACCGAAAGTGAGAGAAGAAGCACAGAACTTTGTCTATAGGTAGAATTGAATACTTTAACACAATCGTACATATACTTACATCCATAAATGATGCATATACGATTAGCAAAGATCACTGATTCAACAAAAACTCAGTTAAACATAAGTAAATTTGGAAATCAATAAACAACTACTTTACTCACTATTTCAAAGATGTTAAAATGAGCACTGCTTCTTTGATTTCCTCTGCTTCAGGTTTTTTTTTCGTTTTCTGTCATATGTTTTGTGAACTTGAATGTTATGGATAGAATGGTACCAATGTTAAAGTACTGGGATACACACACACACACACACACACACACACACACAGAGGAGAGGGACTAGGCTGACGCTATAGGCTTCACACGTTTTAATTTTTTTCTAAGTGATTTCTTTTCCTCAATTCAAGTGATTTGATTTTGGATGATTTGAATTTTTATGTGTGATCTGATTTATTTCATGCTTGACTAGATGTATTTTCATCATTATGTCTCCTTATGCATGTAAATATGCTTTCATGTGTGTGTGTGTGTATCTACTTTTTCACCATACACGCTTGTATATTTATTTATGTCGATATGCATGCATATGCAAGGCTTTACTCACGTACTCTACTTTATACACATTTTATTTTTATTATTAAACATATTTATATACATATTCCTTTTATTTTTATTTTTATTTGATTTATTATAAGAGGTTAGATTTTTATATGACTTGATTTGATTTATGCATTAATGATGTTGTCTCCTTGTGTACATACATGCATTCTTCATTTATATATATATATATATATATAGATTTTTCATATGCATTTTTATTTGTTAAGGTTTTGTACTTCTTTGTATATACCCTTTTTACACATTTGTCATTCCATACAACACACACACACACATAGATATTCATATACCCATGTATATTTTGTTATTATATACCTATTTTCCACATTATTCCCTATCCATATATACATTTACTTCATATGGTTATAATACACACACACACACACACTTATACACTTCTTTATACATTTTGAAACATCATAAGCTTGTATACACACACACACACATTCATGGATATTTTACCTTGAATTTAAATGGTGAAGTTTATATACATATGCATATAACTATAATATTAATCATATCCGGAAGTCTCATAATTCAATAATTAATCAATTTATAGATGTAAATATTTTAACTATAGAAAATTTATTTATTCGACTTATACAGATCAATATTCCAATAATTAAAACTAATTGATTGCCTAATATTCAATGGCTAAAAATTCGGGTCGTTACAATATCATTTCAACCCATAGGGAACTTGCATGGTGATAAAATATATAAATCAAACATAATATCCAATCATCCCATATTAGCAATCAAACATCCATCATAATCATCATTCAGTTCAACTAATAAATATAAACAAATAACCAATTATCATTTACAGATAATTAACTGGCAATTTAAATTCAAAAATAAATTAAAAGATAATTTAATTCAAAATAAATTAAAACTAACATAATAACAATTTAAATATACAAACAATCATAAATAAATTCCTAAACACATCATAAATTTAACTAACATAAGAAATTTTAGAAGTTGTAAGTGGGTCAAATCACTCACCTTCGATTTTAAATTGAATAAAAATCCAATTTAGGCCCAAATTCAACTAATCTCAGATTCATCCAAACAAGTGTCAAAATGTCCAGCATTTCGGTACGATCCCGGCAAAACAAATCGTTCCCAAATCCGAGTTCATATGCAAAAGTTATGGATATAAGAAGATTGGAATTTAAATTAATTTTTAAACAAAATAAAAAATAGAAGTCACCAATACTTCACCGCCACGTCAACGTCTCACTCTCCCCTACAGGAACAAACCCAGTCTCACCAAAAAAGAACGCATGCAACCCTAATCCACCTCCACGCTCACCCACGCTTGGCCATTACCACCGCGCCCACGTCTAGGTGAATCGCCTCCCCTCGCGCCACCTTCCACCACCATCGAAGCAACGCCGATCAGCGAGAAAACCCCAGTCGCTGCTGTTTAAATAAAACCTTAATCGAATTAAACCCTATGATCCAACCATCAATTCGCCCACCTAATCACCTAGATGCAATCCCCTCGGCCTCCTCTACAAAACTGCACCTTCGAATCGGCGATCCGTCATAATTGATCAAACCCTAATGAACGGCTGAGACTAATTCGCCCAGTTCCGGCCACATAAAAACCCAAATCGCAAAACCAACTGTAGATTTGACTTGTGCTCGTCGAGTGCTTCAAATAGATATATTTTGAGGAGATTGGATTTTGGATTTTGTTTCGAAATTGAATTTGAGGGTTTTTGGTTTTGGTTTGTTTAACGACCCGCAAATCCGTACCCCTTGATTCAACACTATTCTACATCAATCAACTCAAGATGAGCGAAAATACGAACCACTTGGGTTAAAGAAGAAGAGGTAGAAGAAGAAAATAGAAAGCCATATCAGAATCTAACCATCGCAGCGGAATAAAATATGATAGATAATAACAGATCTTTGCACAAAAGAAAATTATATCTTGTAATATCCTGGAATTTTTAAAAATATCAATTTAATAATCAAAAGTTAAAATTAAATTGATATTGATAATCTATTAATAATTATTCAGATAAATTTGATAATCTTCTTCAATAAATATTTAAATTGGTTATTTTATCTTTTAAAATGATATAAATTGATTTCTATTTACAATACAAATATATGATTTATATTTTAAATAGATTAGCATTTGCTTTAATTTTAAAGTAAAAGAATATTTTCTAAAGTTTTATTATTTATAGTAATTTGGAAAATTTGTTTTATTTAATATTCAAAGCTTTTCAAAATTAAATAAATGATTTTGGTTTAAAATTAATAATTGAATCCTGTTTTAAAAATTCTATATATATACATTGTAAATTGGAAATTTTGATTTTTATTAGCATTGAGTTTTTAAAAATATTTCATAAATAAATATATGATTTTAAAATTAAATAGAAAAATATTAAATGTTTAAATCAAATTAAATTGAGTTTTAAATTTAGAATGATCAAACAAAATGATTTCATGGCTTAATAAAATGGATATTTTATTTATAAAAATATAATCTCTTGTAAAAGGATTTTAATTTAATAATAAGAGAGTTATAAAAATAATATTGATATTGTAATGACTTTTTAAATAAGCTTTGAATAAGATTTGTAATTTTTATTTCAAAATTGAATTTATATTTATAACTTGATTTGAAACATTTGATTTTGGATTTAGTTTGAATTTAAATTCAAACTATAAAATCTTAATTGTTTAATTGTATTAATCTTTAATATGTATAAGTTTATTTATAAACGTAGTTTGTTCTTATTTATTTTGTAAATTTATATCCATATTTAAATATAAAATAACAATTTAAAACTAAGCTAATATAACATACATTTGTAAATTTAAGTACTAATTATCTTAAAGAGACATGTGTTTAAAAACTAATTTACAAATTGACAAGTGTTGTAAAAATCGACATGCGTAAATTTTAGTTTTTATTTTTCTTTTATTACATTAAATCTGAAAATACATTAGTTAAGCTTGCATCTTTATTTCATTCACATTGCATTTTTCATTCTCCTTAATCAATATAGAAAAGATCAAACTCATCTTCATATCTATCATAAAGGCCTGCATTTCCTTAAATCCAAATCTGTATACAAATCTGCATATTCTAAAATCAAAAGCATTTTCATATCCTTAATCAAAATCTGCAAACATCTGCATATTCCTCTTCATAAAAATCAATCTACACTTCTTCAAAATCTAACCCACCTTCATCTAAGAATCAAAATGAAGAGCCTGCATTGTTTTTTTCTGCACTCTGTTTCAAACCTGAAATGAATGAAGACCTTTGCATTTCTGTTTGAACCTGGGTTGAATGAACATCTACATGCTAGCATTTGGGTCAGGAAATTTAGGCAGACTACATATCATTCCAGACATAAAGTATAAAGGAGCAAGCCTGCATATCTTATTTCTGCAAATTTCAAATGATCAACAGGAGCTCTGCATTTGTTTTCTGCAATATTCATAAGGGTTTAACAGAGGGTCTGCATCCAACAAAAAGGTGAGTAACTTAAATTTTTAAATTTAAATAGGTTGCATGATAATATTAGATATAATTTAGTAATGTTTGTGTTTATAAAAGCTTGGTAAATATGTTTGTGAATGCATGATTGTCAATACTCTGCTATGATTTTGAATTCATCTTCCTATTTAAAGGAATCAACCAAATATTGTTTAAATTTGTGTTAGTATCTGTTCTTAAAATAACTAAAATTTGTTTCTTATTTAGATTAGAATCAAAATATTTTTAGGAGAATTGTTTTACTGCCTGAAGATAATCAAACTTTAGCAAGTTAAAGATATAAGTAGTGTGGCCTCTGCATGTTAATTCAAAACAAAATTTAATGAGTTAATATTGTATTTCAGTATCATAAAACTATGTATTAATTGAAACTTGATTTTTAAATCAAGTATTAGTATTTTTTTTAGGTGTATGAGTTAATAGCAATTTGTTCTTAAACCAAAATTGAATATGAGCAAAATTCTTGCAATCTGTAGTTTAAGAAAACTCAAAACTCTTCTGAGTTATAGAATAAGGATCATAGATCCTTAGGAAAATCAGAGATAAGGATTATAGTGTTTAGGGAAGATGAAGTTTTGACTTTTCAGTATGAACCCTATTTTACTGTGAGATAAGAATTGGTCACTACAGCCAATATATTTGATCGAGTGATTGGATACTTTGGGAATCGATAGATTTGTTGAGTTTGAAGTTGAGGCCGGAGGGGCTAGTTGTCAGGTGATTGAAATGTTGTCAACGGCGAGTTGACAGGTTTGAAGAGTGTTTTGGTTGTTGTGTCCAGGTTTGGGAATTTCGCGTTGGATTTTATTTTCAGGAATGATTATACGATATGATGATCGCATCTGAATGTTGGGGTGTTTTTGGATGTAGGAGGATCACCTCTTATGGTCAACGGTGGCCGTAATCACCGTGCATATGCACGGTGACGAGATATATCTGGTGATGTTGGGTTGCTAGTGGAAACAGGGGGGCTCTGGTGAGTTGTTCGAAGTGGGTTGGTTGTTGACTCGGAGTAGAAGTGCATTTGTCTCGAAGTAATTTTAGGGGGATTCGGGTATGTCCTGAGGTTTTCCAGGTTTTTCCGGACCTGTTTAAACTGGGTTAAATTCTTAAAATCTGTAGTATTTTGGTTTTAGATTTTGTAATCTTGAAGCATTTAGATGTAAAGAAAGGATTAACAAATTTTAAATTCAAAGATTGAATTTTTGAAATCCAAGTTAAATTTAAAATCTCGGATTTTAATTAAAAATAAAGTTTTAAACTTTGAACTTGTTTAACTACTTAATTTTGGGAAAAAGTAGTTTGAAACTCTCAAAATGAAGTTTTGTTAAAATATGAGCAAGGTGTGAAATTCAATGTAAAATCTGAAAATTTAAAAATGAGTTTTAGTTTTTAAAATTAAAAGAAGGTTTAAATTTGAAAATTTTAAACTAAATATAAACTGAAGTCATTGAAAGGTTAAAAGTTATAAATTGTTTAAACATTGTTAGGTTTAAATTTTTTTCATTTTAAACTTGTATTTGAAATAAAATTTGGAAGCAAGTTCAAAGCACTTTGTTTTAAATAAAATTTGTTTTTAAACATAATTTAGAAATGTTTTATTTTAAAATTAAGTGAAGAATTAATGTTTGAAATTAATTTATTAAAAAGGTAATTAAGGAATAATTAATTATTTAATTAATTAATTTATTAAAATTTAATGAATAGTGATTAGGGGTTAATTAATTTGAAAATTTAGATCATTAATTAGATTATTAATTAATGATTAATACATTATTAATTAAGTAATTAAATTTTAATCAAGGTTAATTAAATAAATAATTAGAATTTGAATTATAGATCATTAAAGATAATTAAATTTGTAATTAATCTCGGTTAATTACTTAATAAAAATAATTAAAGAATGGTTAATGAAGGTCATTAACTAGGATTATTTAAATAATTAATTAATGTGATTAATTTTTATAATCAATTAGATTAATTAATTTATTAATAATCAATTGTAAATGGTTTGAGTAATTACTTAGTAAAGTAATTAAGAAATTAGTTACTTATTGTAATTAGTTTAGTTTAATGAGATTGTTTAATTTAATTAATTTAGTTTAATTAATTATAAACACTTGAGTTTTATTATTAATTACTTTATGTAATTAAAGTTTTGGAAATTACTTGGTTAAGTAATTAATTAATAATTACATGATTGTAATTAAGTGGAGATGCTTAAGTATGAGTAATTTGGATTAATTATTTAGTAATTAATCAAATAATTAATTGAGAAATTAATTTAAGGATAATTAATTTGGTCTATTATAGTAATTAAGTTAGTTAATTACTTAGGGTAATTAATTTAAGAAATAATTAAGGATTATTAATTATTATAATTAATGATGTAATTAAAGATGATTAATTATGATTAATTAATCAATAATAGGTAATTAATTAATGTAATGAATTAAGGATTAGGATAATTAATTATAGTTAATTAATTAATTGAAGTAATTAAAGGTTAATTACTGTTTTGGTTTGAGAATAATTAATTTGTGAAATTAATTGAGAATAATTACATGGATGTAATTAAGGGTAATTAATCAAGAGTGATTAATTAAAGTAATTTATGATTGGTTAATTGATTGTAATCAATTAAACGATTGAGTAAGCAAGATTTATATTGGTGAAGTAATTAATTTATTTTAAATTAATTAAGGATGGAGTATTTAATTTAATTCATTTTAAATTAATAGAGATGATTAATTTAATTCATTTTAAATTAATTATATTATGGTATGAGTGAATCTTTGCGTATGTATGAATGGATGTCATTGATTGTCTTGGATGCTTTGTGATCTCAGTGATGAGATAAATGATATTGTGTGGTATGAAGGGCTTGATTGTATTGTAATGATAACATAGGTTATCTATTGTGATGGTGATATACGGAATATCTATTAGAGATTGATAATGTGGATTACCCCTTATTTGATAATGCTGATTATCAATTATTTTTCTGTGTGTTATCTATCTGCGTGTATATAGATACTGTAATGAAATTGTTTTAAAACCTTTAAAACAACTTGGACCCAAAAGACACACTTTGGATTTCGATGAGATCGGGATCGGGTTTGCTACAGTACAGCGTGATAGGGGGTTCTCGCTTTGCGTTAGGTGGCGAACGGGAGACTCTTACCCCTACATGCCCCTGGGGATAGTCTAAGGTCTTGCGGGGTTGGTTGCGAGTCGAGAGGCTGGCCGTAAAAGCAAACCCGAGGTACCAATGTGAGCCACGGCGGGACTGGGATGGTTGAAAAGCCTACCGGTCGTGAGCCGTTGCTGATGGTTGAAAAGCCTAGGACGTCACTTGGTATCAGAGCATTAGGTTGAGTGAATACCTAGGCTCTGTAGTGGTGTCTATCTTGAGAGAGAGTACTTGTAATTTTATATATATATATATATATATATATATATATATATATATATATATATATATTTATTTCTACCTATCTGTTGGGTTACCTGTTCAGGTTTTCCAATATAAGTTATAAAGGTAGGTGGGGTAGTAGTGTGTGTAACACGACTACCATTGGTTGGAATTTGAATGTTTGAGTTTGGAAATGTATCTGTTGAGACTGTAGACCTAATACCGTCTCGAGAGAGTTCTGTAGTGAGGAAGAACTTCATTGATCTCTGAAGGAAACCTGTAAAGGTTCGGAGTTCATGTCTGAAGTTGGATGAGTAAAATTTGGATCTGTTGGTTGGCGGAAGCAAGTGATGGTATTTTGAATACCTCAGGGAGTAGTAGCTGCGTGATGAGACGCAGTGACTATGGATATTTCCGAAGATGATTTCTTTAGAACAAATTAAGGAAGTGAGTCTGCTTCAGTGTTGTGGCTATGGTCAGCTTGAGTTTCTACTTGCTGTGAAGTCCGAGTTTCCCAAAGAGCTTTGTTTTGGAATTCTTTGGCATCTGTGGCAGCAGTGCGGCTTGGAGTGTTCTCAGGTTGGGAAGAGATCTTCTGGCTTAGCAGTTTTCTGGAGTGGAGTTCAGAAGTAGCTAAGTGGACCCGTTTCTTCGATGGGTTGGCTAGTTAAGTTTAAGCTGTTCTATTTGGTTAAGGGAGAACAGTTTTCCTTAGATCTGGTATGGGTTGATCGCAAAAGTGACTTGCGATTGTTTGAGTGATCTCTTGGGCTATCTGAGTTTTTCTGAATGTCTTCAGGAAGTCAGAGTTTTGTCTGTATCCAGAGATTGAGTTTTCTTATCGACTGGAATTCCAGGAGTGGTTCAGGTGGTTCAATAGTAGGATAGTTCCAAGAGTTGAGTTGGTGTAGCAGCTCAGAGTTTTGTAGGAACTTCTGAATGATTCTTATGGATTTGCTGAACCATACCTATGGGGTGTGTTGTCCTGATTGTGCTTGCGTTCTTCTTCAAGCATTCTCTTCTACTTCGAATCAGAGTTGAGCAGCGGAAGCAATTTGGAAGTGTATCTGCTTTTCTTTTCTGGATAGGAGAAGTTGTTGTCTTCTGATGTTGAAAAGTTGAGTTTGAGTTGTTGGTTTTGGTTGATCTTGAGGAGATCATCTGGTTATGTTGATTGGTCTAGTTTGTTTCTAGAAGCATCAACGAAGGTTGAGCTGATCAGTAAGGCTGTAGGCAGCCCAGGATTTTCTGAAGAAATTTTGTGGATAAGAGTCGGAGGATTTTGGACTCTGAAGTCGGAGATTTAATTTTGGATAAGTTTTCTCCGATCGTAAGGAGTTTTAAGTTTGAGTAAGGCTGGGAGGCTAGCACTGAAGTGTTTTTGGATCTTTTTCTACGATCTTGGAGAATAAGTGATTGATCTATTGGATTGAATTGCCAGTTGGATAACTGGGATTCGATGAAGTTTCACGTATCTCTGAGGGAGTACGTGTATGATCTATCTCTAGTTGTGAACCAGCAGTTTTGGATTTTTTGTAGTTGAGCCAGACTCGTCTGTAGTCTGATATCTTGTCTAGTGTTATAGATATAGTTGAATAGGAGCTTTGTAGCTTCATAATATTGTTTGTTTGGATTCTCTAGAGCGAGTATCTTGGTGTGTGCATATATGCACCTGGGGAAACTCAAAGGAATTTTATCCGGAATTTGTCTGGATAATTAGATTTGTTTGATTGATTGAATTGGTTGTTTGATGGTTAGCATATGTTTGATATATGCTTGTGTTTTTAAAATTAAAATTTAATGAGATTATTAAATTACCTTTGTTTTAAATTTCGAGGACGAAATTCTTTTAGGGGGGAAGGATTGTAATATCCCGGAATTTTTAACAATATCAATTTAATAATCTGTAGTTAAAATTAAATTGATATTGATAATCTATTAATAATTATTCAGATAAATTTGATAATCTTCTTCAATAAATATTTAAATTGGTTATTTTATCTTTTAAAATGATATAAATTGATTTCTATTTACAATACAAATATATGGTTTATATTTTAAATAGATTAGCATTTTTTTTAATTTTAAGATAAAGCATATTTTCTAAAGTTTTATTATTTATAGTAATTTGGAAAATTTGTTTTATTTAATATTCAAAGCTTTTCAAAATTAAATAAATGATTTTGGTTTAAAATTAATAATTGAATCCTGTTTTAAAAATTCTATATATATACATTGTAAATTGGAAATTTTGATTTTTATTAGCATTGAGTTTTTAAAACTATTTCATAAATAAATATATGATTTTAAAATTGAATAGAAAATATTAAATGTTTAAATCAAATTAGATTGATTTTTAAATTTAGAATGATCAAACAAAATGATTTCATGGCTTAATAAAATGGATATTTTATTTATAAAAATATAATCTCTTGTAAAATGATTTTAATTTAATAATAAGAGAGTTATAAAAATAATATTAATATTGTAATGACTTTTTAAATAAGCTTTGAATAAGATTTGTAATTTTTATTTCAAAATTGAATTTATATTTATTACTTGATTTGAAACATTTGATTTTGGATTTAGTTTGAACTTAAATTCAAACTATAAAATCTGAATTGTTTAATTGTATTAATCTTTAATATGTATAAGTTTATTTATAAACATAGTTTGTTGTTATTTCTTTTGTAAATTTATATCCATATTTAAATATAAAATAACAATTTAGAACTAAGCTAATATAACATACATTTGTAAATTTAAGTACTAATTATCTTAAAGAGACATGTGTTTAAAAACTAATTTACAAATTGACAAGTGTTGTAAAAATTGACATGTGTAAATTTTAGTTTTTATTTTTCTTTCATTACACTAAATCTGAAAATACATTAGTTAAGCTTGCATCTTTATTTCATTCACATTGCATTTTTCATTCTCCTTAATCAATATAGAAAAGATCAAACTCATCTTCATATCTATCATAAAGGCTTGCATTTCCTCAAATCCAAATCTGTATACAAATCTGCATATTCTAAAATCAAAAGCATTTTCATATCCTTAATCAAAATCTGCAAACATCTGCATATTCCTCTTCATAAAAATCAATCTACACTTCTTCAAAATCTAACCCACCTTCATCTAAGAATCAAAATGAAGAGCCTGCATTGTTTTTTTCTGCACTCTGTTTCAAACCTGAAATGAAATGAATGAAGACCTTTGCATTTCAGTTTGAACCTGGGTTGAATGAACATCTACATGCTAGCATTTGGGTCAGGAAATTTAGGCAAACTACATTTCATTCCAGACATAAAGTATAAAGGAGCAAACCTGCATATCTTATTTCTACAAATTTCAAATGATCAACAAGAGCTCTGCATTTGTTTTCTGCAATATTCATAAGGGTTTAACAGATGGACTGCATCCAACAAAAAGGTGAGTAACTAAAATTTTTAAATTTAAATAGGTTGCATGATAATATTAGATATAATTTAGTAATGTTTGTGTTTATAAAAGCTTGGTAAATATGTTTGTGAATGCATGATTGTCAATGCTCTGCTATGATTTTGAATTCATCTTCCTATTTAAAGGAATCCATCAAATATTGTTTAAATTTGTGTTAGTATCTGTTCTTAAAATAGCTAAAATTTGTTGCTTATTTAGATTAGAATCAAAATATTTTTAGGCGAATTTTTTTACTGCCCGAAGATAATCAAACTTTAGCAAGTTAAAGATATAAGTAGTGTGGCCTCTGCATGTTAATTCAAAACAAAATTTAATGAGTTAATTTTGTATTTCAGTATCATAAAACTATATATTAATTGAAACTTGATTTTTATATCAAGTATTAATATTTTTTTAGGTGTATGAGTTAATAGCAGTTTGTTCTCAAACCAAAATTGAATATGAGCAAAATTCCTGCAATCTGTAGTTTAAGAAAACTCAAAACTCTTCTGAGTTATAGAATAAGGATCATAGATCCTTAGGAAAATCAGAGATAAGGATTATAGTGTTTAGGGAAGATGCAGTTTTGATTTTTCAGTATGAACCCTAGTTTTGCTGTGAGATAAGAATTGGTCACTGCAGCCAATATTGTTGATCGAGTGATTGGATACTTTGGGAATCGATAGATTTATTGAGGTTGAAGTTGAGGCCGGAGGGGCTAGTTGTCAGGTGATTGGAATGTTGTCAACGGCGAGTTGACAGGTTTGAAGAGTGTTTTGGTTGTTGTTTCCAGGTTTGGGAATTTCGCGTTGGATTTTATTTTCAGGAATGATTGTACGATATGATGATCGCATCTGAATGTTGGGGTGTTTTTGGATGTAGGAGGATCACCTCTGATGGTCAACGGTGGTCGTAATCACCATGCATATGCACGGTGATGAGATATATATGGTGATGTTGGGTTGCTAGTGCAAACAGGGGCGCTCCGGTGAGTTGCTCGAAGTGGTTTGGTTGTTGACTCGGAGTAGAAGTGCATTTGTGTCGAAGTAATTTCAAGGGGATTCGGGTATGTCCTGTGCTTTTCCAGGTTTTTCAGGACCTGTTTAAACTGGGTTAAATTCTTAAAATCTGTAGTATTTTGGTTTTAGATTTTGTAATCCTGAGGCATTTAGATGTAAAGAAAGGATTAACAAAATTTTAAATTCAAAGATTGAATTTTTGAAATCCAAGTTAAATTTAAAATCTCGGATTTTAAATAAAAATAAAGTTTTAAACTTTGAACTTGTTTAACTACTTAATTTTGGGAAAAAGTAGTTTGAAACTCTCAAAAATGAAGTTTTGTTAAAATATGAGCAAGGTGTGAAATTCAATGTAAAATCTGAAAATTTAAAAATGAGTCTCAGTTTTTAAAATTAAAAGAAGGTTTAAATTTGAAAATTTTAAACTAAATATAAACTGAAGTCATTGAAAGGTTAAAAGTTATAAATTGTTTAAACATTGTTAAGTTTAAATTTTTTCATTGTAAACTTGTATTTGAAATGAAATTTGGAAGCAAGTTCAAAGCACTTTGTTTTAAATAAAATTTGTTTTTAAACATAATTTAGAAATGTTTTATTTTAAAATTAAGTGAAGAATTAATGTTTGAAATTAATTTATTAAAAATTTAATTAAGGAATAATTAATTAATTATTTAATTAGTTTATTAAGATTTAAAGAATAGTGATTAGGGGTTAATTAATTTAAAAATTTAGCTCATTAATTAGATTATTATTAATGATTAATAAATTATTAATTAAGTAATTAAATTTTAATTAGGGTTAATTAATTAAATAATTATACTTTAAATTATAGATCATTAAAGATAATTAAATTTGTAATTAATCTCGGTTAATTACTTAATAAAAATAATTAAAGAATGGTTAATGAAGGTCATTAACCAGGATTATTTAAATAATTAATTAATGTGATTAATTTTTATAATTAATTAGATTAATTAATTTATTAATAATCAATTGTAAATGGTTTGAGTAATTACTTAGTAAAGTAATTAAGAAATTAATTACTTACTGTAATTAATTTAGTTTAATGAGATTGTTTAATTTAATTAATTTAGTTTAATTAATTATAAACACTTGAGTTTTATAAATAATTACATTATGTAATTAAAGTTTTGGAAATTACTTGGTTAAGTAATTAATTAATAATTACATGATTGTAATTAAGTGGAGATGTTTAAGTATGAGTAATTTGGATTAATTATTTAGTAATTAATCAAATAATTAATTGAGAAATTGATTTAAGGATAATTAATTTGGTATATTATAGTAATTAAGTTAGTTAATTACTTAGGGTAATTAATTTAAGAAATAATTAAGGATTATTAATTATTATAATTAATGATGTAATTAAAGATGATTAATTATGATTAATTAATCAATAATAGGTAATTAATTAATGTAATTAATTAAGGATTAGGATAATTAATTATAGTTAATTAATTAATTGAAGTAATTAAAGGTTAATTACAGTTTTGGTTTGAGAATAATTAATTTGTGAAATTAATTGAGAATAATTACATGGATGTAATTAAGGGTAATTAATCAAGAGTGATTAATTAAAGTTATTTATGATTGATTAATTGATTGTAATCAATTAAATGATTGAGTAAGCAAGATTTATATTGGTGAAGTAATTAATTTATTTTAAATTAATTAAGGATGGAGTAGTTAATTTAATTCATTTTAAATTAATAGAGATGATCAATTTAATTCATTTTAAATTAATTATATTATGGTATGAGTGAATCTTTGCTTATGTATGAATGGATGTCATTGATTGTCTTAGATGCTTTGTGATCTCAGTGATGAGATAAATGATATTGTGTGGTATGATGGGCTTGATTGTATTGTGATGATAACATAGGTTATCTATTGTGATGGTGATATATGGAATATCTATTAGAGATTGATAATGTGGATTACCCCTTATTTGATAATGCTGATTATCAATTATTGTTCTATGTGTTATCTATCTGTGTGTATATAGATACTGTAATGAAATTGTTTTAAAACCTTTAAAACAACTTGGACCTAAAAGACACGCTTTGGATTTCGATGAGACCGGGATCGGGTTTCCATATTTGGATATCCGAAAACCATATCAATTCCAAATAACGTTAGGTCGTGTATCAAAAATGGAGCTTTGTGAAGACTCGAAGTGTAAGAGCTATACGTCAGTATAACTCTGTGGGTGATTCCGTAATGAGTTTGACGGAATAGTACTTATAGATTCGAGATGGTGGATTAGAGTGCAAGGGTTATTGTCGTTAACACTGAGGGTGATTCCAAAATAAGTGTAACGAGATAATGCCTTCGGTTTCGTTCGAACCCGGAACGAACTTGTATGGATTGAATGCTTTCAGAACATCGTCAGGCGGACGATGAGCATTCTAAGATGATATGTCCTATAAAGGTAATCGTAACCTCAAGCCTCATCAACCAGGAATGGCTAAAACAGGGGAGGTGCAGCAAGGCTTTGTGGGTCGCACCCATTGGAGAGCGAGATTTACCCCTCTCTAGTGGTCCCTTTTTATTTCGGCTGTGTGGACGGTTTTGAGCTCCAACCGTCGGGGTTATCTTGTTCGGAACTATTCAGTAAGGAATGGGTCCGGCCTTGTGTTGCAGGGGAGTTAGGGTGGCACCTCGGTACGGTGATCTAGGCCATGTACTGTGACGGGCGGTACCCCAGTAGCCCTGCCATTGTATGGAATCCAAAATCCAGTAAGTGCCAACGGTTTTGATTGTATTACCCACTTTTGTGGCTAGTAGCTGGAATTTAATGAATGTAACAATTTCGGCTATTTCTTATTTATTTGAAAACCCTAGACACTATTATAATATCATCGGATTTCCTATCAAATGTTTTGGTTAGCGTAAGGTAAAAACTTTTCCATGTTTATGTGTGGGAAGTCTTACGTGATACTTTTCTTTTCAAAAGGTTTTGAAAGTTAAGCAACTTTAACCTGTTACTCACACCAGACCCATGTCTGACCCAGAGTTTATTTTTGTTTTTCATAAACTCTTGGGTACTCAAATTTTTGTGAGTAGTCAAGGGTGATTCAGGTTAGGATTCAGGTTTGCTTTGACGAATTATGGAGGAGCAATGGAGCAAGAGGCTTCTGCGATAGATATTAGCATTCCGCTGTGTTGTTTTTCTCTGAGTAGTTCTCTTGTGTTATATTGAGTTGTATAACTAGACAGGTGCTTATAACTGTCTAGTATGGATGTATATCTGTGTACTCTGATAATGGTTGTAAACTATGTAATATTTATGTTATTAATATAATTTATTCGTTCCGCTTTTAGATTCTGATGTGTTGTTTCTTTCTTCTCTTCTTTCTATTCTCTTTTCTGTCCCTTTCTTTCTTAAAAATGATGCGATTTTCTGTGGTAAGAAAGTCGGGTCGTCACATATCTGTTTATACTTACATCACTAGAATACATCATCAAAGTTCAACATCAATAACATACAACTGGATACAAAGCGGAATAATAATCAAATACGGAAGTACGTATCGCCATCCAACTCGTCTCCTGAGCTCTACAGCATCATATCCTGTATCCTATAATACTCGGTCTTACCCGAGCATTGCAGTTAAATAACACTCGAGTCAGTCTGGAATACCAGAGTGAGAAAACGACACTCAAATTGATTATTAAAGTTCCAAAATCCTTTTGAAAACAAAAGCATCTAGTAAGACCACGCCACAAATAAACATGTCGGGTTTTTACCTTACGATAGCTAAAACATTTTCTTATAAAATCCTCTGATATTATAATAGGGTCTATATACAAATACTTGTTAAAATAGCTGAAATTGTTACATTATTAAATTCCAGCTACTAGCCATATAGTGGGTAATACAAACAAAACTCGTAAAAGGCGCGTAGGGAGAATGGATTTCCAACTAATGACTAGGCGCTGGGGTACCACCTGTCACAGTACGTGGCCTATATCACCGTACCGAGGATCACTCCCGATCCCTTGCAACACAAGACCGGGACTACCCCTTACTGGATAATCTCGAGTAAGATCACCCCACGGTTGGGATAAACAACCGCACCACTAAGCCGAAATAAAAAGGGACATCTAGACAGGGATGACCTCACCCTGAATAGGGGCTACCCACCTAGCCTTGCTGCATATCCCATGATTTTCAGTCATTCCCGGTTGATGATGCTTGAGGCTAAGCATTCCCTTTTTAGAACATATCCCTTAGAATGCCCATCGTCCACCTGACGTTGTTCCGTAAGCATTCATCCATATAAGTCCGTCCCAAGTTCGAACAGAACCGAAGGCACTACTCCTGCTACATCCATTTTGGAAACATCCTTACGATTAGTAGCGATTTGCCCTTGCACTTCAATGCTCCAACTCCGATCCAAACTCGTTTCCCACGAAACGTACAAACCGGATTGAAGTGGTTTTCAAGAAATAAATCCTGATCCCGGTCTCTACGAAACGATCAACGCATTTGGCCAATATTGATAGTCGGTGATTTAACTATCAATTAATATTCACAAACAACCATCAACCAATAAATGATTTCCCAAATTATTCATTAATCCCAAAAATATATTCACAAGATATATTTCCACTTTTTAAACCCTTTTGAAAACAGTTTCAAACTATCTTCCTATCTCAGAATAAATTCCAAGTATTTTCTATTTCCACTGAAATCACCATGCACAAAACTTTAGATTTTTAAAATAATTTAAAATGCTTAACTTTGAAATATACTTTAAATTTTTTTAGTTAAAACTACTTTAATAATTTGTTAAAAATACATACTATATGAATATTTGAAAATAAGGTTAATTTACAAAATATAAAACTAGGTTTTCAATTTTTGAAACAAAATACTGAGTCACCTTTTAAATAATTACTACGATAATAGATTTGAAAAATATTTACTTTAGAATTTAAATATTTTAGAAATAATAAGTTTCCTAAAACATGCTTTTTAAAACAACATTAAGCTTTTAACTTATATTTAAAAGTTTACTTTGAAAACGTACTTGGATCCAGGGAAATACACTTCTCTTCACATCCTTTAAAAATAAATCACTATTTATTTTTAAACAAATTTTCTCATTCCTTTAATAAATTCTCATCGTGAATTTATTCTTCCAAATATCCACTGATATATTACTTTGCTTTTATAAACCTAGTTTATAAATTTCATAGCCACATTCTCCTTTAAAAATCCCGGTTTTACAAACTTAAATCAATTTCCAAATTGGAAATCAATTTACTCCATTTATTCCAAAATCCATGAATTTCAGATTTTATTCCTTAATTATGATTTAAAATATTTTAACTGAAAATATCAATTTTAGATTTCTTAAATTACTTCTTTATCCTTTTAAATAAATTTTAAACTTTGAATTTTAAAATAATTATTTATTAGTATCTTAATATCACTTCCATTTCCCTTCAATTCGTTCTTAATTTATGCAAGTTCACTGTAATTATTTTACTTAGAACTCCACTATTTTATTTTCTTTCCAAAATCCAATTTATATATTTTGATAATTCAATGTACCGAAATATATTCAAGCAAATCATAGCATTCAATATTCCAATATAATTCATCATAGAATATCAAATAATCATAACAGAGAATATTAAATAATTTAAATAAATGTTGAGGAATCCAGTTGGATCCCTCCAACCTGTTTTCCCTACATCCGTAGATGTTAGCACAACATAAAATACCAATTCCACTTCGAGGTGGAATATCGCGGTATATGGGATTAAATATAACAACATCCGCTATTATGCGGCACATAGGGTCTCATCCGCTACATAATGCGGGAAATCAATCATTCCAAAATATATTATATATTATAATATAGCACATCAAATAAATTCAAACATTCAACCAATTATTTAAATTTAACCATTTAAATTTGAATTAAAATTCAGCTGAGTGAGATTAACTCACCTTTGATATTTGTTTGGAAATCTATTTCCATCCGGCTTGTATCTTCACAATTCTTCACAATTTAAACCTTGTATAAACATTTTTCATTTTATTAATATTTAAACTTACCAAATAATCACTTACCATTTAATACATAAATTTTAAATTAACAATTTGGTTTTAACCGAATAAATTCTAATTTCAACCAATTTCCTCTAATAAAATATTTTTCTTTGAACTAATTAAGTAATTTATTTAAACAAGTTAATCTCTATAATTTCGAATATCCAAAACTCCCACGTATATATTTTATTTTCCTTTTTAACGAAATTGTTCTAGCAACTAGAATTATTAAGTAAGTTAATTAAATAAATTATATTCCAAAAATCTAACTTTTATAAATTCTTTAAACATTTAAAAATCCATACAGGTATATTTTTCTTCAAAATCCTATTTATATACATTAAATTCTAATAAAGTAAAATTCCTTTAAACCTATATATTAATTTAAAACATAATCGTTTTATATATATCCAACTACCAATTTAGTCTCGTACTCATAAATTTATATATTCTATGATATCCCGGAATTTCACACCGAATTTAAATATGATAATCTATATAATAAATTAATTTAAATTGATAAATTTGTAAATTTTTCAACAACAAATAAGTGAATTGTAAATATAAATTTATTTCAATTAAAAACTAATACATATAAAAGAAATTGAATGTGTTAAAATTTTATTCATACCAAATTTGATTTTGAATTGGATTTTTAAAATTCAATTTGTGTTTGAATTGATATATTAAAAGATTTAAACTATGTTAATTTTTATTCTAAAATTATACTTTGAGGATTAAGTAATATTTTCATGATTTTATTCGAGTTATAATAATTGTTTTATATTCATTATTTAAAGAGAATTGATATTTTTAGGAATTTAAAATATAAACATATATAAGAAAATCAATTAAGTAAATATTTTTAATTTCATTTTTGCATGAGATAAACACATGTTAACATTTAAACTTATTAATAAAACATGTGTTAGAAATCTAACCATTATTTTGACAAGTGTCATAATGTAGTTTTTCTTTTCTTTAAAATTTTGTAAAACAAATCATTCATGCATACTTTCTCATTTTATCAAAAAGAAATTTTACATTCTTCTCTTCAAAAAACTGAACTTCTCCACATCTTCAACAAATTTCTTAGAACAATCTCAAAGTTTTATCACCAATTTATTCAAGATTTAAAGCATATCAAGATAAACAAGTTATTTCAAGAAGCAAGTAGGAAAAGAAGATCTGCAGTTCACACATTTTGTTCCTGCAGTTTGAATCTTCACATCAGAAAGAAAAAAGGTGAGTAAATCTTTAAATTAAACCTTAAGTATAAAAGTTGTATGTTGAATGTTAGTTATGAAATGCTTGCATGTAATTTATTCTGTGAAGTATTTATTTTTAAGATGAAAATCTTGCTGTGCATGTCTATAAATTTTACCCCTCTGTAATTCAAATACAGAGAAAATTTCCGAAACAAATCTTCAAATGTAAATTCAACAAGAAGATAGTAAGAGGATATTTTTAAGTGTGGAATTTAAATGCAACATGATTTAAGTGTTTAGTTAAATTGCATATGAAACAGTTTTAGAAAGAAAAAAAAACTGCAGAAAGTAAATAGGCAGTAAAACAAAAATCATAGCATGTAAATTATGTTAAATTTTGATGAATCAAATATATATGTTGAATCTATAATGCATGTTATGAACTTTAAGATTGAAATGAGAATTTATAGCATGCAATTGAATTCCAATTTTGAAGATTACTGTATTTGGGGATTTTGTAAAATTCTCGAGTCTGGCTTGATTTTAGCTTTTGAAATTTAAATTGAAGCTATGTTAGATGATGTTTATCACTAGAAAAATACAAATCGAATTTATTATGCAACATAGAATTTGAAATTTGGATTTTTAGGGTTATGGGTTCTGTTTATTTGGGTTTGTGATTTTCGGTCGTATGAAGATTTGGATTGATCGAGCTTCATGGAGTTAGGGGAGGAGTGGCCTGTGGGTGTTGCGCACGCGTGGCCGGAGTTTTGTGTCGGAATGTGGTGAGATAGTCGTGGTTGATGGGTTTTCCTCTTGCGTCTGCAGTTTATGTTTTTGGCTCGAGCACTCGATTTCGTTTGAGCTCGCGTTGATGGTTTATGGGTTGAGATTTTGGGTTGGGGATCGGAGTGTGGGTTGCGCAAGTGACCAGCGGTGGCGATGGAGGCGCGGAGGTACTGTGCAGGTGCACGAGGCGGTGTGTGGGTGTGTCAGTGCGTTTTCGTGTGCGTGTGTTTGCAGCTCGAAGTCGCGCTCGTGATGGACGCGGGTGGATCGCGTATTGTGCTCGGGTTGAGGGGTGTGTTGTGCTCATGAGTGTTTGGTTGGGTTTCAGGTTGAAGAGAGGTAGGAGGAGATGAGTTTGGGGTGTGTTAGCTTGGGTTTTGGGCCGGGCTTTAAATAAATTAATGAAGTTAAGTTTAGGTTTGTTTTGAAACTTCAATTTTGTTTTAAGCTGAATTTAACACTTTATACTTCACCACTTATAAAATGTCAAAATTCTATTTTAAAAGTAATTACATTTTATTGTTGAAGTTTTGAAACGGATTTACATTTTTAAATCTAACATTTTCAAAAGTATTTAGTTTTTAATAAATTGAATACTTAAATATGTAAGAGTTTTGAAGATAAATGAATATTGTTTTGTTTAAAAGTTAATTAAATTTAAAATTTAATTTACTTTAATTCATTAGTAATTAGTGATGGAATTAATTAGTTAATTTTGGTTAATTAATTGTTAAGATTTAATTAATTTCTTATGAATTATTTAATAGGTAATTATGGATTAAATTTAATAACAATTAATAGGTTATTAATTAATTTATTAATTAATTTAAGATTAATTCATAAGTAATTAATAATTGATTGATTAATTGATTAATGATTAATAATTTAGTGATTAAGGAATTAATTAATTAATGGATTAAGAGTTAATTAATTAAGTAATTAAACATTACTTAATTTATAATTAATAGTAAATTAATTAATGATTAAGTCTTAATTAATTAAATAATTAAGGTTAATTAAGGAATAATTAACCAAGTAATTAAGATAAATTAATTTGTGATTAATTAAGAATTAATTAAGGTAATTAAGGATTAATTAAGGTTAATTAATTATAAATTAAGGGTTAATTAATAACCAATTAAGAAATGATTAATTTTTAATCAAAGTTTAATTAATAAATAATTATTGTAATTAATTGATAATTAAATAAAGATTATTGATTAATTAAGGATTAATTAATTAAATGATTGTGATTAAATAATTAATGTTGGTTAAGCAATATTAAGTGATAATTCTTAAGTAATTAATTTAAATTGAATTAATTAAATTAATTATAATATGAATTTAAGTAATACTTGCTTGTAGATGATTTTTTGGATTGATATCTGAATATGGTTGATATCTGTTGAATGATAATTGATATATTCTGTAATGGGATATTGCATATCTGTGATGAGATATTGTTTATCTGTGATAGATATTGGTTATTATCTGTAGATAATATTGTATGATGCTTTGTTTAAATCTGAATTGAATTGTTTAAAGATTTTAAACAACTTGGCCTTTAAGACACGTTTGGATTTCGATGAGACCGGGATCGGGAATCAAGTGTTATTTTCCGAAAACCACATCGATCCAAGTTAAACGTTAGGTCGTGACATCTCAGGAGAGGATCGAGATGGAGTTTTTTTATTGCAAGGGTTATTGTCGTTAACTCTGAGGGTGATTCCAAAAAAATCAGTGTAACGAGATAATGCCTTCGGTTTCGTTCGAACCCGGAACAGACTTGTATGGATTGAATGCTTTCAGAACATCGTCAGGTGGACGATGACCATTCTAAGAATTTTATTCATTATAAAGGTAATCGTAGCCTCAAGCCTCATCTACCGGAAATGGCTAAAACAGGGGAGGTGCAGCAAGGCTTCGTGGGTAGCCCCCACTTGAGAGTGAGATTTACCCCTGTCTAGAAGTCCCTTATTATATATTCGGCTGTGTGGGCAGTTGTTGGCCACAACTGCGGGGTTGTCTTGTTCGGAACTATCCAGTAAGGGATGGGTCCGACCTTTTGTTGCAGGGGATCGGGAGTGATCCTCGGTACGGTGATCTAGGCCCCGTACTGTGACGGGCAGTACCCCAGCAGCCCTGCCATTGATGGAAATCCATTTTCCCCAACGAGACCCTACGATTTTGATTGTATTACCCACTTTTGTGGCTAGTAGCTGGAATTTAATGAATGTAACAATTTCGGCTATTTTCTATTTACTTGAAAACCCTAGACCCTATTATAATATCACTGAATTTCCTATCAAATGTTTGGTTAGCGTAAGGTAAAAACTTACCCATATTTATTTGTGGGAAGTCTTACGTGATACCTTTTATTTCAAATGATTTTTAAAGTTAAACAACTTTAACTGATTTACTCACACCAGACCCATGTCGGACCCGAAGTTTATTTTGTTTTCCATAAACTCTGTGGTACTCAAATTTTTATCAGTAGCCAAGTGATTAGGTTTGGATTAGCATATGTTTTGGAAGCTGGAGCTGGAGTCTAGACGTAATATCTATCTATATTCGCTGTAGTGCCATTTTGGTGTTGTGTTTTGAGTTGTATGGGTTGGGAAAACTCTTATGAATGGCTGATGTAATGGAGTAGTATTATTTTGTGAACTTTGATATGTAAATTATGTAAGGGATATATGTAATATTATATTTTGTTCGTTTCCGCTTCGAGATTCTGATGATTGTTGTTTCTTTTCTTTCTATCTTTCTACGTCTCTCTCTTTCTTTTCTTATTGATGATACGTTTTTCTGTGGAATGAAAGACGGGTCGTCACAGTTGGTATCAGAGCAATGGTTGAGAAACACCTAGGCTCTGAAGCAGTATCTATCTTGATAGTGCGTATTTGTAATTTTCCTATATAACTATATTCTTATCTAAATTGATTGGTTACCTGTTCAGGTAGCCAATATGAGTTCAATAGTCCGAAGGGGAAGAGTTGTTGGGAGTGGATCAACTAGTAACAGAAGAGAGCAGACTGATGATGAGACCGTTAATCCAATTACGTCTTCAGCCAGTTTTGCCGCCTTATCCAAGGACTTTGTTCATCTAGGAGGAAAACCATTTCAAGGATCAGAAACTATAATAGAAGTTCAAGCATGGATTCGCTCCTGTGAGAAGAATTTTAAGAGCATGAAGTTATCAGATGAGCATAAGAGAATAATGGTTGCATGGCAATTACAAGGTGGTGCTGCAGTATGGTGGAATTCAGTGACTTCTAATATCTCGGAGGATGGCATGTCTTGGGAAGAATTTAAGGAGATGTTTGAGGAAAAGTTTATGCCTGCTGCAGGAAGAACTCGGCTTTATCAGGATTTTATAAATATGAAACAAGGGACATGTCCATAGCTGAATACGAGACAAAGTTCAACGAGTTATCTTGCTACGGTCCAGGACTTATAGACACACCTCTTAAGAAGAACGAGATGTTTGTCCAAGGGTCGAGGCCTGAGTATCATGAGAAATTGACTGCACATTTGAATAGGTCTTTTGTGGAGCTTATTGATATGGCGTTAAGGTATGAAGATTTGATGAAGAAGAGGTCAGTGGCACAAGTTGCTGCATCAGGACAGAATTCTTCTAACCAAAATAAGAGGAAATTCAATCCTAACTGGAAGAAGCAAAACAAGAAGAAGTCTGGGAACAATAATGGACCCCGGAAGTGTTATATTTGTCTTCAAGAAGGTCATCTGGCAAACAAGTGTCCCAGCAAAGGATCTCAGCAGCAGCAACAGCAGTATAGTCGACCAGGGTCAGCCTTAGTTCAGAAGTCTCTTTGCTTTAACTATCACCAACCGAGACACATGATTAGAGACTGTCCGCTCCTTCATAAGGTTCAACAGAACAAAGTATTTGCTTTGGAAGGCGCACCATCGAACTCATCGAAGGGCAAGGGAGTTTTAGAAGGTACTTTACTTTTAAATGGAAAGTATATTAAAGTCTTATTTGATTCTGGTGCTTCTTTAAGTTTTATTTCCCTGGGAACTGTAGAGAATTTCTTACTCACCCCTAGTATCGTAGACAATCCCATTTGTGTATCAAATCCTATAGGAGGGGTAA
Organism: Allium cepa; assembly: GCA_030765085.1. Classification (NCBI taxonomy): domain Eukaryota; kingdom Viridiplantae; phylum Streptophyta; class Magnoliopsida; order Asparagales; family Amaryllidaceae; genus Allium; species Allium cepa. Next base: position 65,146,198 of record CM060929.1, read on the forward strand.
CCAAATTGGATAGGATTTGTAAAGATTTGAGAATCTCCTATCTATCCCATAGTTTTTCCTGTGATCCTTATGTATTGGATTTTCAAGGTTTCAACCTTATATTGGGAATGGATTGGCTTGACAAATATAAGGCTATATTAAATTGTGATGAAAGAACAATTTCGTTGGAAACTGATCTAGGTAGGATTGCCAGAGTAGTGTGTGATAACTCTGGAATCCACTTGAGTAGTCTTTTACATGGAGTGGAGACTTCTCAAGAAGAGGTTATAGATATTGAAGTAGTCCGGGATTTCTCAGACGTATTTGAGGAAGTTAAATGTTTGCCTCCGCACCGGGAAATAGAGTTTTGTATAGATTTGGTTCCTGGAGCAGTACTTGTAATTCAACCTAGTAGAAGGATGGCTCCAAGAGAAAGGAAGGAATTAGTGAAGGAAACTCAAGATTTGTTGGAGAAGGGTTTGATTAGACCAAGTTTTTCCTGTTGGGGTTCTGCTGCAGTTTTTGTCACCAAGTCGGATGGGTCGCTAAGGTTCTGTGTAGACTACCGTGAATTGAACAAAGTGACCATTCGGAATAAGTATCCTCTTCCTCGCATTGATGAGCTCTTCGACCAGCTTCATGGTGCATCTGTCTTTTCTCAGTTAGATCTAGCATCAGGTTTCCATCAGTTAAGGGTAGCTGAAGACAGTATTCCCTTAACCGCATTTAGGGGACCTAATTGTTTCTATGAGTGGTTGGTATGCCTTTCGGGTTAACCAACGCTCCTGCCTATTTTGTTGATTTGATGAACCAAGTCTTTAGAGATGTTCTGAATAAGTTTGTTTTGGTATTCATCGATGATATTTTGGTTTATTCTAAATCGGAAGAAGAGCACAAGCATCACTTGAGAATAGTTTTGGAAACTTTGAGAAGGCATGTGTTGAAGGCGAAGTTCTCTAAGTGTCATTTTTGGAAGTCTGAAGTGAAATATTTGGGCCACATTGTTTCTGGTGAGGGAATCTCTGTAGATCCAGCTAAAGTTGAGACTATTCTGGAATGGAAGCAGCCTCGGCCTCCTACAGAAGTTCGCAGTTTTCTTGGATTGGTCGGTTACTACAGAAAGTTTATTAAGGATTATTCTAAGGTCTCTTCTCATCTAACGAAGCTGACAAGAAAGGGAGCTAAATTCAAGTGGACACCGGAATGTGAGGAAGCTTTCCAGAAACTGAAGACAAAATTGACAAGTGCTCCTGTATTGGCTATTCCTGATGGTAAGAGCAAGTTTGAAGTGTATACTGATGCTTGTATTATTGGATTGGGAGCTGTGCTTATGCAGAATGGTAGAGTTACTGCGTATACGAGTCGGCAGTTGAAGCCACATGAGAGGAACTACGCTACGCATGATCTAGAGCTATTGGCTATTGTTTTTGCTTTAAAGATATCGAGACACTATCTTTTAGGAGAAAAGTTTGAGTTATTCACGGACCATAAACCGTTGAAATATCTTTTCTTTCAGAAAGATCTTAATCTAAGACAGCAGCGATGGGTTGAATTCTTAGCGTCATACGATTTGGATATTCTGTATAATCCAGGAAAGGGAAACGTCGTGGCAGACGCTCTTAGCAGAAATGCGGTTCTTTCTCTTTTGGAAGTGGTTCCATCTCTTCTGGAAAGGATTTCGAGCAAGCAGGAATCTGATAGTAAGTTAAGAGGAATTATCAGAAGAGTTAGGAAGGGGCAGTGTCCTAGTTTTGAGGTTGATGATCAAGGAACGCTAAGGATTAACGGAAGGATCTGTGTTCCGTATGATAGGGATCTACGTCAGGAAGTATTGTCGGAAAGTCATCGCTCCAGATTGAGTATCCATCCTGGAATCCCAAAGATGTACAAGGATATGAAAAGAGTCTTTTGGGGGAAGGGCATGAAGGAAGATATTGCCAGATTCGTTAATAGATGTGCTATCTGCCAGCAAGTGAAAGGAGATCAGCAGAAGCAAGCCGGTTTGTTACAACCTTTGGAGGTCCGACATGGAAATGGGAGATGATTGCGATGGACTTCATCGACGGTCCGCCTAGAACTAAGAAGGGTAATGAAGGAATATGGGTAATTGTGGATCGTCTTACCAAGAGCGCCCATTTTATACCAGTTAAAGCAACCCATACTGCAGTTTATTTGGCAGAAATTTTCTTGAAAGAGATTGTGAGATTGCATGGCATTCCAGTCAGCATTGTAAGTGATCGAGATCCGATCTTCACCATCAAATTCTAGGAGGCATTGCAATTAGCTTTGGGAACTAATTTGAGATTGAGTACAACATATTATCCACAAACTGATGGACAAACGGAAAGACTTAATCGGATTCTAGAAGATATGCTGAGAGCCTGTGTATTAGATTTTGGAGGATCATGGGAGGATCATCTGCATCTAGTGGAGTTCCCGTATAATAACAGTTATCAAACAAGTTTCAAGATGGCTCCTTATGAAGCATTGTATGGAAGACCATGTAGATCTCCAGCTTGTTGGATAGAATCGAAGGATCGTATTGTGCTTGGACCAGATTTGATCCGGGAAGCATCCCCTAAAGTCGAGCTGATCAAGAAAAGAATGAGGGCTGCTCAGGATCGACAAAAGAAATATGCTGATAAAAGACGAAGACAATTGGAGTTCTAGATTGGTGATTTAGTCTTTGCCAAAGTTTCCCCTATTAAAGGAGCTGTAAGGTTTGGGAAGACAGGGAAACTCTCTCCAAGATTCATTGGTCCGTTCAGAGTCCTCGAGAGGATTGGTGTTGTTGCATACAGGATTGATTTGCCAGTCCGGATGGCTGGGATTCATAATGTTTTCCACGTATCTCATCTATGGAAATATGTGCACGATCCATCTCTTATTGTGGAGCCAGTTGTGCAGGAGGAATTAGAGGTTGAGCCGGACTTGTCAGTTGTCCGACATCCTGTTCAAATTGTTGATCAAGATGAGAGGCAACTCAGAAGCAAGATTGTGAAGCTTGTTAAAGTCCAGTGGAGTGAGGATCCCAGAGATTGTACGTGGAAGACTCTGGATAGCTTTAGGAAGGCTTATCCGGATATGTGTCCGGATAGCTAGGGGTGTTTGTATTGGATGTATGTTTGTTTGATGTTTTGTTTGATGGTTGCTTATGTATGGATGTTATGTATGTTTGAAGTGTTGAATAAAATCAAATTTTGGATTATCTTTTGTTTAAATTTTGGGGACGAAATTCTTTTAAGGGGGGAGGATTGTGATATTCTGGAATTTCACACCGAATTTAAATATGATAATCTATATAGTAAATTAATTTAAATTGATAAATTTGTAAATTTTTCAACAACAAATAAATGAATTGTAAATATAAATTTATTTCAATTAAAAACTAATACATATAAAAGGAATTGAATGTGTTAAAATTTTATTCATACCAAATTTGATTTTGAATTGGATTTTTAAAATTCAATTTGTGTTTGAATTGATATATTAAAAGATTTAAACTATGTTAATTTTTATTCTAAAATTATACTTTGAGGATTAAGTAATATTTTCATGATTTTATTCGAGTTATAATAATTGTTTTATATTCATTATTTAAAGAGAATTGATTTTTTTAGGAATTTAAAATATAAACATATATAAGAAAATTAAGTAAATATTTTTAATTTAATTTTTGCATGAGATAAACACATGTTAACATTTAAACTTATCAATAAAACATGTGTTAAAAATCTAACCATTATTTTGACAAGTGTCATAATGTAGTTTTTCTTTTCTTTAAAATTTTATAAAAAAAATCATTCATGCGTACTTTCTTATTTTATTAAAAAGAAATTTTACATTCTTCTCTTCAAAAATCTGAACTTCTTCACATCTTCAACTAATTTATGAAAACAATCTCAAAGTTTTATCACCAATTTATTCAAGATTTAAAGCATATCAAGATAAACAAGTTATTTCAAGAAGCAAGTAGGAAAAGAAGATCTGCAGTTCACACATTTTGTTCCTGCAGTTTGAATCTTCACATCAGAAAGAAAAAAGGTGAGTAAATCTTTAAATTAAACCTTAAGTATAAAAGTTGTATGTTGAATGTTAGTTATGAAATGCTTGCATGTAATTTATTCTGTGAAGTATTCATTTTTAAGATGAAAATCTTGCTGTGCATGTCTACAAATTTTACCCCTTTGTAAATTCAAATACAGAGAAAATTTCTGAAACAAATCTTCAAATGTAAATTCAGCAAGAAGATAGTAAGATGATATTTTTAAGTGTGGAATTTAAATGCAACATGATTTAACTGTTTAATTAAATTGCATATGAAACAGTTTTAGAAAGAAAAAAAAACTGCAGAAAGTAAATAAGCAGTAAAACAAAAATCATAGCATGTAAATTATGTTAAATTTTGATGAATCAAATATATATGTTGAATCTATAATGCATTTATGAATTTTAAGATTGAAATCAGAATTTATAACATGCAATTGAATTCAAATGTTGAAGATTATTGTATTTGGGGATTTTGTAAAATTCACGAGCCTGGCTTGATTTTAGATTTTGAAATTTAAATTGAAGCTATGTTAGATGATGTTTATCACTAGAAAAATACAAATCGAATTTATTATGCAACATAGAATTTGAAATTTGGATTTTTAGGGTTATGGGTTCTTTTTATTTGGGCTTGTGATTTTCGGTCGTATGAAGATTTAGATTGATCGAGCTTCATGGAGTTAGGGGAGGAGTGGCGCATGGGTGTTGCGCACGCGTGGCCGGAGTTTGGTGTCGGAATGAGGTGAGATGGTCGTGGTTGATGGGTTTTCCTCTTGCGTCTGCAGTTTAAGTTTTTGGCTCGAGCAATCAATTTCGTTTGAGCTCGCGTTGATGGTTTCTGGGTTGAGATTTTGGGTTGGAGATCGGAGTGTGGGTTGCGCAAGTGACCAGCGGTGGCGATGGAGGCGCGGAGGCACTGTGCAGGTGCACGAGGCGGTGTGTGTGTGTCAGTGCGTTTTCGTGTGCGTGTGTTTGCAGCTCGAAGTCGCGCTCGTGATGGACGTGGGTGGATCGCGTATTGTGCTCGGGTTGAGGGGTGTGTTGTGCTCGTGAGTGTTTGGTTGGGTTTCAGGTTGAAGAGAGGTAGGAGGAGATGAGTTTGGGGTGTGTTAGCTTGGGTTTTGGGCCGGGCTTTAGATAAATTTAGTGAAGTTAAGTTTAGGTTTGTTTTGAAACTTCAATTTTGTTTTAAGTTGAATTTCACACTTTATACTTCACCACTTATAAAATGTCAAATTCTATTTTAAAAGTAATTACATTTTATTGTTGAAGTTTTGAAATGGATTTACATTTTTAAATCTAACATTTTCAAAAGTATTTAGTTTTTAATAAATTGAATACTTAAATATGTAAGAGTTTTGAAGATAAATGAATATTGTTTTGTTTGAAAGTTAATTAAATTTTGAAATTTAAGTTACTTTAATTCATTAGTAATTAGTGATGGAATTAATTAGTTAATTTTGGTTAATTAATTGTTAATATTTAATTAATTTCTTATGAATTATTTAATAGGTAATTATGGATTAAATTTAATAACAATTAATAGGTTATTAATTAATTTATTAATTAATTTAAGATTAATTCATAAGTAATTAATAATTGATTAATTAATTGATTAATGATTAATAATTTAGTGATTAAGAAATTAATTAATTAATGGATTAAGAGTTAATTAATTAAGTAATTAAACATTACTTAATTTATAATTAATAGTAAATTAATTAATGATTAAGTCTTAATTAATTAAATAATTTAGGTTAATTAAGGAATAATTAATCAAGTAATTAAGATAAATTAATTTGTGATTAATTAAGAATTAATTAAGGTAATTAAGGATTAATTAACGTTAATTAATTATAAATTAAGGGTTAATTAATAACCAATTAAGAAATGATTAATTTTTGGTCAAAGTTTAATTAATAAATAATTATAGTAATTAATTGATAATTAAATAAAGATTGTTGATTAATTAAGGATTAATTAATTAAATGATTGTGATTAATTAATTAATGTTGGTTAAGCAAGATTAAGTGATAATTCTTAAGTAATTAATTTAATTTGAATTAATTCAATTAATTATAATATGAATTTAAGTAGTACTTGCTTGTAGATGATTGTTTGGATTGATATCTGAATATGGTTAATATCTGTTGAATGATAATTGATATATTCTGTAATGGGATATTGTATATCTGTGATGAGATAATGTTTATCTGTGATGGATATTGGTTATTATCTCTAGATAATATTGTATGATGCTATGTTTAAATCTGAATTGAATTGTTTAAAGATTTTAAACAACTTGGCCTTTAAGACACGTTTGGATTTCGATGAGACCAGGATCGGGAATCAAGTTTGATTTTCCAAAAACCACATCGATCCAAGTTAAACGTTAGGTCGTGACATCTCAGGAGAGGATCGAGATGGAGTTTTTTTATTGCAAGGGTTATTGTCGTTAACTCTGAGGGTGATTCCAAAAAAATGAGTGTAACGAGATAATGCCTTCGGTTTCGTTCGAACCCGGAACGAACTTGTATGGATTGAATGCTTTCAGAACATCGTCAGGTGGACGATGAGCATTCTAAGAATTTTATTCTTTATAAAGGTAATCGTAGCCTCAAGCCTCATCAACCGGAAATGGCTAAAACAGGGGAGGTGCAGCAAGGCTTCGTGGGTAGCCCCCACTAGAGAGTGAGATTTACCCCTGTCTAGAAGTCCCTTATTATATATTCGGCTGTGTGGGCAGTTGTTGGCCACAACTGCGGGGTTGTCTTGTTCGGAACTATCCAGTAAGGGATAGGTCTGACCTTGTGTTGCAGGGGATCGGGAGTGATCCTCTGTACGGTGATCTAGGCCCCGTACTGTGACGGGCGGTACCCCTGTAGCCCTGGCATTGATGGAAATCCATTTTCCCTATGAGACCCTACGGTTTTGATTGTATTACCCACTTTTGTGGCTAGTAGCTGGAATTTAATGAATGTAACAATTTCGGCTATTTTCTATTTACTTGAAAACCCTAGACCCTATTATAATATCACTGAATTTCCTATCAAATGTTTGGTTAGCGTAAGGTAAAAACTTACCCGTATTTATTTGTGGGAAGTCTCACGTGATACCTTTTATTTCAAATGGTTTTTAAAGTTAAACAACTTTAACTGATTTACTCACACCAGACCCATGTCTGACCCGAAGTTTAATTTGTTTTCCATAAACTCTTGGGTACTCAAATTTTTATGAGTAACCAAGTGATTAGGTTTAGATTAGCATATGTTTTGGAAGCTGGAGCTGGAGTCCAGAGTACTATCTATCTATATTCGTTGTAGTGGCATTTTGGTGTTGTGTTTTGAGTTGTATGGGTTGGGAAAACTCTTATGAATGGCTGATGTAATGGAGTAGTATTATTTTGTAAACTCTGATATGTAAATTATGTAAGGGATATATGTAATATTATATTTTGTTCCTTTTCGCTGTGAGATTCTGATGATTGTTGTTTCTTTTCTTTCTATCTTTCTATGTCTATCTCTTTTTTTTCTTATTGATGACACCTTTTTTTGTGGAATGAAAGACGGGTCGTCACGTATTCATTGTCCTGTAAGCTATATATCTATAAAATAAAATAAATAAAATTAACTAAATACCTTACTGCAACTTCCAAAAGCACTCGCGACCACAATTTCGATGCCGACGCCGACTATGCTGCCTCACACGAATGTCTCGACTAGACCGCACCACAACCCCTACCTTCCTCCTCTCGAAATCCCCAACCTCACGATAATGTCGATCGAATTCCCCTACGCTGCAGCCCTCCATCTAACTCGCAAGCAACACCGACCTTCCAGATCGACAACGGCATGCCGACCTTCAAGATCGACAACGACACGAGCACCACCTCGCCTTCGTGCGCACGCGAAGGCGCTTGCCACGCCATCGCGAATGACTCACGGTTGCTGCCTCCCTTGAGAACGCGACATCGATTCGATTTGGCCACTTTTTTTAAGATTCGAATTAGTTTCTGTTTAAGGACAAAAAGGGAGGTCGTAACGAAATGAGCGGCTTTAAAATGAGAAGAAATTAGGGATTTAGAGATTTCTGTAACGAGAAGCAAGCCACGATTTGGGAATTAGGGTTCTAATGTAACTTAAACGGGTTGGAAGTGAACTAAGATTAGACTCGAGATTTATAAAAAGGGGAAGATAATGGCTTCGGCTAGAAGATGGGTTGAATTTGATTTTCTCTAGCACGTGAAAGGCGAAAGGGGAAAGAAGCTAGCATAAAAAGCTGGAAGGGTGCGGCTTATATGAGAAGGTCTGACTATTTAAATTAAATTCCATTAAACTATTCTAGGCATTTTCAGATCATACGACCAAACCGTAACTCCACACACTACGAAAATTAAAATTCGATAATAATATATTACGGGCCCAATGGAACTGGTTTCGCCGAATTTCGAGACTGTGCCTCGGAAAGCTATTTTTAAATTCAATTTAAACGATATATTTTTAAAACCGAACGAATCACTTCCAATTTCAATTGAAAAGCTCTTTTTGTCCCCAAAACTATCAATATAAAATTTACAATCCACCAGAATTTATTTAACAAGCTTAAAACTAAAGATTCAACATTTTATCCAACTTCAACTTATTTAATTTAATAATTAAATTACCGAATGAATGGTGATACTTGAATTCAAGTTAAAAATTAACTTTGAAATATTTAAAATCAATTAAATATTCTGATTTTAAATGCTCAAAAATTACGGGTCGTCGCATTCCTCCCCCCTTAAAAGAATTTCGTCCTCGAAATTACTAGTTAGGAAGAATGATTCATTACCCATTATTATTTTTCAAAACTTAACAGTTTTAACAACAATCCAACCATCTTAATTAAAGACACGCTATTACTTCAACCAACCTTCCAAAACCTTCCATAGTTTCCAACAACATTATCTATTTCACTTATTCAAATTTAAATTTAAATCAAGGTTAAATTATCAAACTTTCTCAAAAAAAATTTCTAACTCCCTAAATTTTCGAAAAATTTCGCCATCGTCTCCTTTGCGCGGCTAGCTCGGTACAACTACAAAATGCCTCTACGGGCTCCCAAATTTCAAAAGAAAACAAAAGCCAAGTGGCTAGATCAAAAACCCAATCAAATTTCATATAGAAATTTAAACACATACCTTTTTGTCGAGCAATTCAAATTTATCTTTTGAAATCAAAACTAAATTTCCTTTCCCTTTATAATACATGTATATTCTACTTAGTAATAATATCCAATCACAATATTCAAAGTATTTTATTGACTTCTCTACAGAATTTCAATATCTATTCATTCAAGCCCGTACGATGTACGTATATCATTCGTACGCAATAGCGAATCCGATTGCTTACTCGATCAGACAGTTTCACTTCCGAACTAGTATCGTCCACCCGACTTCCTAGTGCGGACTCAGATCTGATTTCTTGATCAGAAATCGTCATTCTCCTTGCATAGTCATAACTATGATAGATAATTTCCAGAATCAATAAAATCGATATCCACGGTTCGCCTTCGAAAATCGAGTGAAAAATCCTAATTCGGTCGATAAAACTATCTTGAAATTCTGTGCTTGAATCTGGATCAAATTACTATGCGAATAAAAACAATATACGTACATCCTATGTATTTACATCCATTCTCTTTTATTCACATTCATTTTTATTTTTATTCACCATCCATAATTATCCCATTTCACAACTTTCAGTTTTAATCTTCATTCAATTATTCACCTAGAATATATTTTTTTATCTTTAATACCAAATTTACTTAAGGATTTCCCCATTCATTTCTTAAGTTTAATATAAATATTTTATACACCTTTTAAATTTATTTTCACTATGCCCTTGCAATCCCATTTGAATTCAATTTGCTTCAGTTTCCTAATTACTTTCAAATCTAAATAATTATTCCAAATCTCCATTCAGATTTTCATCTTTCAATTCTACTTGAATTCAATTTTGTCTTCAAACTCTGAATATTGAATTGTATTCGCCTTATCTCAACCCATATTTACTTAACCATTTCCTTTTATTAGTTCCGCTTACTAATTTATTTAAAATCTCATATAAAAGTTTATTTGCACACTTTTTCTTCCTTTAGTTCCTTCAAACAATTTCTTCAATTTCACTTTACTTTACATACAAAATTTTAAATTAGATTTCAATATTCAGTTTCATATCTATTTGCTTACTAATTTTAAATCCTTTGCCGTTAGTGAAAATTTTAAAAAAATAATTCTAGCTCCCAAAATTTTCGGAAAATTTTGGCGGAGTCTCCTTTGTACGGAGGAGCTTTTAAAATTTGACAAGAGATATAAATATATATACATCGACCCACACTGTCGGAAAAACAAAAACAGTTCATATTTCCTATTTTTATTGCGTAGGCGTACCTTTATTGAGCATTTTTAAGTAAGCGGCTTATTATTTTAGCATTTAGCGCATCCAAATCCAGCCAAACGGCTTCCCGGTACCTGTACTTACTCAATTCAAACATATAAGTACTAAATATATGCAATCTATTTACATTTCACTTACTTTCAATAGCTAACACATAAATTTCACATATAATGCACATTATAAATTTTCATAAGCACAAATAAGGTTCCGACACTTATTACAATTGCTTACAACCAATTTTCAAACAATTCCATTCAGTTTAAGTGATTTACAACTTACTCGCTTATATTTCATTCATTCTATGCCAAAACAAACTCATATTCCTTCCAATTGATTTCAAAATCATCCTATTTCACTTCTACTAACTCATAGGATTTTACTAATCCCGTTTTCAACAAACGATCCATTTTCTTATGCAATCTGACAATATTAATGTGAATAAATAATTACTTAAGCTTTATAACCATTTAAATTGATTCCAACTCAATTTACACTTGATTCCATCTCATCTTAATTTTATTCACAAATTTTCATTGCATTTTCTTTCATATCCAAATAGTTTGATCCCAAACCATTTTATTAAACTCGACAACCTAAATATTAAATAACCATCTCATAATTTACTTACGTTATTTATTTTCCTCAATCTATTCCACCCAATAACTTAAAGTTTATTTTATTCCACCAACTTCCATTCAAATCTTTGATTTGATTTTCCTTTAATCAAATCCCAACCATTTTACTAATTTGTACGATTAGTTTATTCTTTTATCCATTTTTAAAATTTTAATTTACATTAACAATTCATTATTGAACTTATTTATAATAAGGTCATCCAATTTATGCTTGAATTAGATTTGTTTACAACTCACACCAATTCTATTTTAATCCAATTCAATACTTACATGGTTTACATTTATTTATTTCTGTACGAATTTTATTCCATTCAATATTATCTATAACTCGACTGAATTCATTTAAATTCAGTTTTATTCCTACTCAACTAGCTACATACCAGTCTTTTAAATTTTATTAAGCAAGGACTTAATTCCATTTAATATCATTCATGTCACAACTGAATTTTGATTTAATTCAATCCAAATTTAATTAGATTTTGTTTCTCAATATATGAATTCAAAACTTATTTATTTACTTAAAAGCTTATATTGCTCATTTGAGTCATTTCATCTTATAACCACAATTTCACATTATATATATAACACTTACTAGCTTAAGGAATAAATTTTCATTTCACAATTATAATCATTTTACCTTTCAACTTTATATCCAATTTAATTCAATTTAAATTTCAATTTCAATTTTATTTAACTTATCTCAAGCTAAATTCAAATATATTTTCTTCACTTTCATTCACTTAAGTTAAATTTTAATTCCCGGATTAAAATTTCCAATTTCTTTTTATTAATATCAACTTTACTTTATAAGTTCAATAGTTGATTCATTTAAACCTTTCGCGTTATTTAAATAGAATTTCTTAGAATTCAATTGCCCGGTTTCATTTCCAAAACCATTTTGAAATTACAACTACACATACCCACTTGGTAATCAAATAAAATCTCTGGGTTCCAAACGCTTGTTTTTACCAAAACAAATTTTCCTTTTGAAATTTCTCAAACAACTTGTATACCCAACAAGCCCAAACAATATCGTAACCAACTATCCTGGTTGCAATCCATCACTTTAAAAACTAAAAAATGAATCCTGATGATGTGAATACTGATGATGTGGCCATCATCATCAGGATTATTTTCTAGCGACTGAAGTGGGTTCAGTGCTTCCTTACTTCTACAAATTCCTCCCACAACAATTTACATTTAACAATATTTTCCAAAACAATACTCCATTGTTGCCTTCATTTCAAACATTCCCAAGATTTCAAATTCCCAAACCCTTTTGTTCAAATTTATTTAAAAACTTTTCAATACATTTGGGACTTAAATTATGGTTTAAATCAAATTTTAGTTATATTTTATTATTTTTATTTAAACCATACCTAGACAATTCTATTTGGTTATAAACCACTCAAGTTTAGATTTTTATTTAATTGTAATATTAACAACCAAACATCCAAAAATATATATAATAATTTTAGACAAATATTTCTTTTATGTCAAAATATAATTTTGGATAAAATTATTTCATTTACCAATACTGTGTCGGTTTATTTTGTTTAAGAGTTTAGAAATCCCTATCAATGACGTGGCGTCCCACACATCGACCAGAATCCATGAAAACTCAGCAGATAAGTCAACACAATATAAAAACAATTTTATATTCACTAACAGTTACGCGCTTATATCTATTAATACACTCAAACTCATTCTAGAGTACTATGGACTCTATTCTATGAGTAATTTCCCCCAGAGCCAAGGTTATCACCAACCTGGCTCTGATACCAACTGTAACGACCTGCAAATCCATACCCCTTTAGTCAACACTATTCTACATCAATCAACTCAAGATGAATGGAAATACGAACCATTTGGGTTAAAGAAGAAGAGGTAGAAGAAGAAAATGAAAACAACATCAGAATATAACCATCGCAGAGGGATAAAATATAGTAGATAATAACAGATCTTACCAAAAAAGAAAATTATATCCGTTTATACATTACATCACTAGAATACATCATCAAAGTTCAACATCAATAACATACAATTGGATACACAGCGGAATAATAATCAAATACGGAAGTACGTACCGCCATCCAGCTCGTCTCTTGAGCTCCACAGCATCATATCCTCTATCCTATAATACTCGGTCTGACCCGAGCATTATAGTTAAATAACACCCGATTCAATCTGGAATACCCGAGTGTGAAAACCACACTCAAATTGATTACTAAAGTTCCAAAATACTTTTGAAAACAAAAGCATCTCGTAAGACCACGCAACGAATAAACAAGACGGGTTTTTACCTTACGATAGCTAAAACATTTTCTTATAAAATCCTCTGATATTATAATAGGTTCTATATACAAATACTTGTTAAAATAGCTGAAATTGTTACATTATTAAATTCCAGCTACTAGCCATATAGTGGGTAATACAAACAAAACTCGTAAAAGGCGCGTAGGGAGAATGGATTTCCAGCTAATGACTAGGCGCTGGGGTACCACCTGTCACAGTACGTGGCCTAGATCACCGTACCGAGGATCACTCCCGATCCCTTGCAACACAAGACCGGGACTACCCCTTACTGGATAATCTCGAGTAAGATCACCCCACGGTTGGGATCGACAACCGCACCACTAAGCCGAAATAAAAAGGGACATCTAGACAAGGATGACCTCACCCTGAATAGGGGCTACCCACCTAGCCTTGCTGCATAACCCCTGATTTTCAGTCATTCCCGGTTGGTGACGCATGAGGCTAAGCGTTAACTTTTTAGAACATATCCCTTAGAACGCCCATCATCCACCTAACGATGTTCCAAAAGCATTCATCCATACAAGTCCGTCCCAGGTTCGAACGGAACTGAAGGCACTACTCCTACTACATCCATTTTGGAAACATCCTCAGGATTAGTAGCGACTAGCCCTTGCACTTCAATGCTCCAACTTCGAATCCAAACTCGTTTCCCACGAAACGTAGAAACCGGATCAAAGTGGTTTTCGAGAAATAAATCCTGATTCCGGTCTCTTCGAAACGATCAACGTAGTTGGCCAATATTGATAGTCGATGATTTGTGTAACGATACGAATTTTTCGCGCTCGAAAATCGACATCCATACTTTATATCGTACTCGAATGTCGTAGATTCGACCGTTCAAATCCGAGTCGCCGGAGCTTATAACAACATAAGTAAACAACACAGCGGAAAAGAAGAATAATACATTAATATACGACACAGATACAATATCTGATACAACAGAGTGATACAACGAATATCAATATACAACAGAGATACGATACAAGAAATAGCAGCAGAACAATATAACTCAAAGATAGGTCTTCAAAAGAGAACTCCAGCAGCAGCAACTCGTTTCAACATCACGATACGCAAAGACAAGCAAGTCTTGTCCACATCCAAACACTGAACTAGCTATCTGATAAACCCAACTCTGAACTGCTCGTGTAGAAAATTTTGAGCACCCAGAGTTTAGGAAAGAAACAATAAACTCCGGATTAGTCATGGGACTGGTGTGAGCAACAAAAACAGTTTATCTTTAAAAACAAACAAATAAATATTTTAAAATAGTTTCGCAATGCTTTTAGAAATGAAACTACCATAAGACCTCCCGCCACACACACAATGCAAACGCAGGATTGGAGGAGATTTCTTCTTATGATAGTCAAGCATGCTTGATACGCAATTTCCTATATATTATTACTATAAGTGCAAAGTGCAGAAAAACATTTCGAAAGTAGAATATAAATCTTAGCCAACATACGACCATTATCGTACGCCTACTATAGCTACCATCTAAACAGCGGGGCGCCACCATAAGTAAATGGCAGGTTCTACAACTAAAACCGTATAGGGTTTCGTATTGGGAATTGGATTTCCAACAAATGGTCAGGCCAAGGAACTTCCCATTGCCACATGAGAACGCCTCTGGAAGGACGTCCCTGAGAACCAAACCGGATCTCTGCCAACACAAGGTCGGGTTACCCCTAACTGGGTAACTACTGACACGAGTATGCCATCTCCCGGTTGTAAACAACCTTTAACCGGGGCCAAAGCAACAAATCACAAAGTAATATATATATATATATATATCTGCAATATCAACATAAGTTAAGTATCTGGGCTCCATACCATGATACCACTTCTATCCAGAAGGAAATGCACATACCCTAAGGGGTGCTACCCCCAATAACCTTGCCGCATCTTTCCTGTTTCGACCATTCCGGGGTGTGAGGTCCGACGAAGTCTCGTCCACAAAGCCACGCTTTGGTACAAAATCATGCTTTGGGTCAACAAATAATCAAAGTAATGATCACAATGATAAATGATCAAAAAAATGATCATATCACAAATGATCAAACAATGATCATTTCACAGCAACACTCAGCATGTCACATTACAAAGTTGGGAATATATTGCTGATAACCATCAACTACATAACCTCTGAGCGCGTACGTCTTAGAGAAGGGTGTTAAGCTAAGAGAATAAATTCTCCGCCACCAATAGAAATGTATTTGAAAGAAATCTGCTTTACATCTCAAAATGTAATGTCATACATACAATCCATACAAGTCTATTCCGGGTTCGAACAGAACCGAAGGCACTTCAAAAGAAGTCATTGCAATCCGGATATTCACTGATCGCGTTCGGACTTCCCATCACATATGGAGTCTCTACACCGGGGATCAGTCGATGCAAAGACATTCAACGAGTTGTCCTTTCGTTTTCAAAAATATCCGGTCTTCAACACCGGTCTTCATATGCAATTCATAACGACATATCACATATTCGGAATGGGATATATGACACAAAGGTCCTCTCCCGGCTAAACCGAACAGTGAGCGCAGTATTTCAAAAACATATGGATATTGGGATTTCAATTAAGTCACAACTTAAAACCCAAAACCTTCTTTAAATGGTTAAACAAATTACCATTTCAAGTCTTTAAACAAAAAGATTTATTTCACAAAGATCAATTCATAGATTTCCAAAATAATTTCATTTCTATAGGATTAACCCATTAAATCTTTAAACAAAAGATTTAACTTATAGCTTTCAAACCGTTTCTATAACTTGGAAATCATTTTCACTTTAAGCTAGAAATCTTTTTAACACAAATTGGAAGTTCATTACTTATGTGAAAGTTTTTATTATTTGAAAACAAACAGTTTTCGTTTCAGAAAAATCCAATTTTATTTATACGAGTTAAAGTTCTTAATTTATATTCATATTCCCAAATTAATATATTTTAAAATAGTTTAACCCATATATAACTGGTATAACATCTTTAATCCCTAGTTTCACATTTTGAATTTAAATTTAAATCAAATTATTTAAATTTCAAACTTTATCAAGTTATTCAAAATAAATTTCATCTTTGAAATTCCTTTTTCAAAAGCTTTTCACTTTAAACCCAATCCATTTCTAAAACCATTTGGATTTAAAAATTCAAATTCAAAACTATTTTCAAAAATCTGTGACTTAATCGATTTCCTCGTGAAATCCATATTTGTGTGTGTATGGTGTGGTACAGGGGTTTAACACAATCGTGCAACATCATTCAATCATCACAGATTAAAACATTGAAATATAGTTGATAAGCGATATAAAACTATAACGCTCATCGTCCATTCACAGATTCACAGATAGTATATAAATGTAAATAAATATACACAGCTCAATCTACATAACAAAATATCACAAATCAGATAGGCTAATCAATTCAAGGCATTTCATACAATAGAATCATTCATAAGCATTCAATAAACATTTGTAAGCAGGATTAATAATTGTTTAATCCTAATTAATTCAATTCATTTCCAAATTAATTACTTATGAATTTATTATTCAATTCAGATTTATTAATTCCAAATCATTTGATATAAATTAATTTATCAAACACTTTAATAAATTAAATTATTCTTAATCAATCATATTAACTAAATTGACTCTTGAACCAATTATATAATTAATTAACTTCTTAATTAATTATTTCAAGAAATTTACTCTTTAATTACTTACCATCAAGCAATCATCTCATAATAACAGATCATTAATTACCAATTTATCTTTATCATTAATTTAATCAAAATATTCAAATTTAATTACAATTAGTAATTAACCCCTTAATTGCTTTCATTTAGTAATTAACAATTCACAATTGATTTAATTAATTAATCTAATTTGTTATCAAAATTTATCACATTAATTTTGTTACTTAATAATTCATAGTTAATTATCCTCATTAACTAATAACATTTCTTAATTTACTTCTTAATTAATCTCTAATTATAAATTAATCTAAATTATTAATTTATAAATTAAATACATAAGTCATTCCTTAATTATCTTATTCATTTAAATCATTTTAATACCTTAATAGTTTCTAAGATAATCTATTTCTTTATTAATGATTTAAATAAATATTAAAGTGTATTTTAGACATTACCCCCTTTGAATTTAAATTTGAATTCCATTTTGAATTTAAGATTTCAAAATGATTTACCATTTAACATTAGCCCAATTTAAATATTTATTTACAAACTTTAAAAAGAAATGTAAAAACATTTATTACTTTTATAAGAAAGCTTTTAAATCAACTACTTAATTTTTTTGATAAAAATTTAGCTTTTTACATCACATTACATTTTAACTTGATTTTGAAAACTTGGTTTTTAATTCTGGGTTAAAAACCCAAATTCTTTTTTTTCTTTCTTTTACCTTAGATTCAAAGGTTCATTTGCATCCATACTTTAAATTTTTGAATTTAGATCCCAGTTTAAACTTTTATTTCAGATTTTAAATTAAACTTTAAAAATCTGAAAATATCAGGTTTTAAACCTAAAACCCCATTTAAATATTTTAACTATTTATTACATTTTAGATTTTAATGCAAAGATAAATTTGAATTCAAACTTAAATCTGGATTTAAACTTGATTAAAATCTGGTATACAACTAAGTTTTCATTTGAATTTGTTAAAAACTCAAACAACTTTGGTATCAGGTTACAAGCCTGGAACAAACACTGACCGAACTCAAACCAAAGTTGACTTCGAGTCGCATACCCCTCTGCTTCGAGCCATATACTCGAATGACTCGAATGAAACTCGAGGAAACAACCCAAAAAAAAAACACAGTGACAGGTTTTTATCAAAACCTATAACCAACTCCCACTTGCACTTCAAATGGGTACGGTGCACGTGCACATCGCCTCTGGTGATCTTCCGGCATCGCAGCATGGTTGAACATGTCGACCATTCTCCCCAGACCCAACTCCAACCATCAGGACCACATCACCCCCTCGAGATCGAAATTTTAGTTGAAACTCGAAACCTGGAAACGCGCGCTGGGGCCACCACCGATCCTTGTCAAAGCCTCGTACTCACGACTCCGACCACGAGAATTCACGCAACTCCGGCCATCGATGCGTCTACGACCCAGCTTCCATTTCCCAAACACTCGCGACACTCGATTCATTGATAGTGACGAACGAAACGATTTCATGATCTTACCTAAAACTAGGGTTAGAAATAAAAACTCCTCCCCATCATCGCCACAGTCCTCTTCGCCACTTCCGGCTATTTTTCCTGGCAACCCCGTAGCCTCCTCCATCTCCACAAACAACCCTGACCAACTCGAATCACTTAATCACGAGAAAATGATTTAAAAGCATATTTTGTTCTACTGTAGACTGCTCATGATACGCACAACTAAAAATCACTATATTTGTTTTAAAAATCCTATGTTGGGCTGTTAATTCAAGCCATATGATTGAATCCATAATTCAAGATATTCCAGAGACTTAAGTTTTTACTGTAAAAACTTGTTCTTTCCTTTTATATGCATTTGTACATCACGAAACTATTTTTAAATTGTAACTCATACATAAATACAACTATTTTGTTTTGAAACCAAGGTCTGATGTTGATTAGGAAACAAGAAATAGAATTTCTTGTTATTTGATACTCTGTAACTAAACAGAGAAGAAGATGCACTGGCATCTGTATATACAACAAAACAAATAGCAATATAGATTCAATTTAAATTGCCGTATGTTACTCACTTAAACATCTTGTTTTCCAGAAGCTTTCAGATTGAAGTTGAAGTCCTTTTTTTTTGAACTTACAAAGTTGAAATCTGGTTTGAGTTTGCTAGCTGGAAGTCCTCACTTGATCTCAGGTTTTGATAAATGGGTTTGATGTTTTAAATCTGAGATGTTTGTTTAAATGATGATGATATTACTTTGGTTTTTTTTTCTTTTCTCAGTTATAATAGTGAACGAAATTGGAATGAAGTTGATATATATAAAAGAAAAGAAGGTGACAGGGTGATGTTATTTTGTATAGGGTGATAAAATATTGTTTGATTAATACTAGGAAGAGACTTTTTTTTCTTGGTTTTATCAAACAAAATCTCGGCTGGTGATCTTGTCCATGCTGAAGAATTTGGTATGCACGGTTCATTTTGCTTTGCATAAGCATGTACACAGGTACTTTATGTTTCATATTATATTTTTACATTGTGTCTTGCATTACTCTTCTTTACCATACTTGTATAAATAAGGCTTGACACCTTTTTGCTTTTGGAAAAGTGAACTTGTCTTTGCATTTATTTTGCACGCATATTTTCATTTGTTTATTTGGGTTGAGATGAAAGCTTTAATGGTTTATGTACTTTATGTTTTTGTATATGGTTTTTCTATGCTTTTGTTCATAGATTTACTTTAGTCTTATGGCTTTGTATTGCCTTATATTTCGGCTGCATACTTCTTCTACTTGCTTTGTTTATGTTCATGCAGTATTGTACTTTGCTTTAGTTTTGTTTTACTTTGCATATTTATTTACAACTTTGTTTCTTTGTTTTGTTACATTGTATTGCAAATAAATTTCTATTTTATTTATGTTGTTTGAATTTAGCTCTATGTTACTTTATATTTTATAATTTATCTTATTATATATCTATTTGATTTGTCAAATTTATTTTCTAGCTTAAATATTTATTTTAACTTTAATGCTAATTGTTTTAATTTACATTTCGTATTTCAATTTCAAGAATCCAAAGTCAAATTCCAAATTCGAATTCAAATTTTATTCCAAAATTTGTTCAAAATTTACATTAACTATCAATTTAATATTAATTCAAAATTGGGGTCGTTACAGCCTTCCCGCCTTAAAAGGAATTTCGTCCTCGAAATTCGCAGGCACGAAAACAACAAAGATAGACGAAAGATAGAGAAATATCTTTTCAGATCAAACCAGATATCAGTTCTGAATTTGGCTTACCAAATCAGAATATCAACAATTGGTACAAGAAATTATAGTAGAATTTCAAATTTAGTTTTAAACGAAATCGTTTTATCGATACTATTCAAATTTATCCTTCATATTCCATTAACCAATTTAACTCAATTTAAAATTTCTAATTTAAAATTTTCAATTCATATTCATTAGAGTTTAAATCAAAAACTGATGAGAACTGATGAAAATACGAAGTAAAGATTTCCTCCAACGATTCGTAGGGCCATCATCACACCGAATCTTCTTCTTGTAATCGTCACTAAGCAATCAAAAGAATTTCGAATCGAATCAAAGAAGATTGAGAAGAGAAAAATTGTTTCCGTTGTCGTTACAGAGTATTGGCCATTTATAGTCATATTCCCTTGTTCCCTATCTCGTTCTCTTCTTGCACTCATACTCACTATCAGTGGATAGCAAGAGAATTTACGGAGGCATTCAAACAGATATCTTAGGAATTACTCATTCTAGGGATACTTCACCCTATCTCTAATGAGCTACTTAATGTGTTATACTCCTGAGCTAAAGTTTCACCTTAGCTTTGATACCAAATGTAACGATACGAATTTTTCGCGCTCGAAAATCGACATCCATACTTTATATCGTACTCGAATGCCGTAGATTCGACCGTTAAAATCCGAGTCGCCGGAGCTTATAACAACATTAAGTAAAGAACACAGCGGAAAAGAAGAATAATACATTAATATGCGACACAGATACAATATCTGATACAACAGAGCGATACAATGAATATCAATATACATCAGAGATACGATACAAGAAATAGCAGCGGAACAATATAACTCTAAGATAGGTCTTCAAAAGAGAACTCCAGCAGCAACAACTCATTTCAACATCACGATACGCAAAGACAAGCAAGTCTCGTCCACATCCAAAGACAGAACTAGCTATCTGAAAAACCCAACTCTGAACTGCTCGTGTAGAAAATTTTGAGCACCCAGAGTTTAGGAAAGAAACAATAAACTCCGGATCAGTCATGGGACTGGTGTGAGCAACAAAAACTGTTTATCTTTAAAAACAAACAAAGAAATATTTTAAAATAGATTTGCAATGCTTTTAGAAATGAAACTACCATAAGACCTCCCGCCACACACACAATGCAAACGCAGAATTGGAGGTGATTTCTTCTTATGATAGTCACGCATGCTTGATACGCAATTTCTTATATATTATCACTATAAGTGCAAAGTGCAGGAAAACATTTCAAAAGTAGAATATAAATCTTAGCCAACATACGACCATTATCGTATGCCTACTATAGCTACCATCTAAACAGTGGGGCGCCACCATAAGTAAATGGAAGGTTCTACAACTAAAACCGTACAGGGTTTCGTATTAGGAATTGGATTTCCAACAAATGGTCAGGCCAAGGAACTTCCCATTGCCACATGAGAACGCCTCTGGAAGGACGTCCCCGAGAACCAAACCGGATCTCTGCCAACACAAGGCCGGGTTACCCCTAACTGGGTAACTACTGACACGAGTATGCCATCTCCCGGTTGTAAACAACCTTTAACCGGGGCCAAAGCAACAAATCACAAAGTAATATATATATATATATATATATATATATATATATATATATATATATATATATATATCTGCGATATCAACATAAGTTAAGTATCTGGGCTCCATACCATGATACCACTTCTATCCAGAAGGAAATGCACATACCCTAAGGGGTGTTACCCCCAATAACCTTGCCGCATCTTTCCTGTTTCGACCATTTCGGGGTGTGAGGTCCGACGAAGTCCTTCCACAAAGCCACGCTTTGGTACAAAGTCATGCTTTGGGTCAACAAATGATCAAAGTAATGATCACAAAGATAAATGATCAAACAAATGATCATATCGCAAATGATCAAACAATGATCATTTCACAGCAACACTCAGCATGTCACATTACCAAGTTGGGAATATATCGCTGATAACCATCAACTACATAACCTCTGAGCGCATACGCCTTGGAGAAGGGTGTTAAGCAAAGAGAATAAATTCTCCGCCACCAACAGAAATGTATTTGAAAGAAATGTGCTTTATATCTCAAAATGTAATGTCAGACATACAATCCGTACAAGTTTGTTCCGGGTTCGAACAGAACCGAAGGCACTTCAAAAGAAGTCCTTGCAATCCGGATATTCACTAATCGCGTTCGGACTTCCCATCACATATGGAGTCTCTATACCGGGGATCAGTCGATGCAAAGACATTCGACGAGTTGTCCTTTCGTTTTCAAAAATATCCGGTCTTCAACACCGGTCTTCATATGCAATTCATAACGACATATCACATATTCGGAATGGGATATATGACACAAAGGTCCTCTCCCGACTAAACCGAACAGTTAGCGCAGTATTTCAAAAACATATGGATATTGGGATTTCAATTAAGTCACAACTTAAAACCCAAAACCTTCTTTAAATGGTTAAACAAATTACCATTTCAAATCTTTAAACAAAAAGATTTATTTCACAAAGATGAATTCATAGATTTCCAAAATAATTTCATTTCAATAGGATTAACCCATTAAATCTTTACACCAAAGATTTAACTTATAGCTTTCAAACCGTTTCTATAACTTGGAAATCATTTTCACTTTAAACTAGAAATCTTTTTAACACAAATTGGAAGTTCATTACTTATGTGAAAGTTTTTATTATTTGAAAACAAACAGTTTTCGTTTCAGAAAAATCCAATTATATTTATACGAGTTAAAGTTCTTAATTTATATTCATATTCCCAAATTAATACATTTTAAAATAGTTTAACCCATGTATAACTGGTATAACATCTTTAATCCCTAGTTTCACATTTTGAATTTAAATTTAAATCAAATTATTTAAATTTCAAACTTTATCAAGTTATTCAAAATAAATTTGATCTTTGAAATTCCTTTTTCAAGAGCTTTTCACTTTAAACCCAATCCATTTCTAAAACCAGTTGGATTTAAAAATTGAAATTCAAAACTATTTTCAAAAATCTGTGACTTTTAATCGATTTCCTCGTGAAATCCATATTTGTGTGTGTATGGTGTGGTACAGGGGTTTAACACAATCGTGCAACATCATTCAATCACCACAGATTAAAACATAGAAATATAGTTATAAGCGATATAAAACTATAACGCTCATCGTCCATTCATAGATTCACAGATAGTATACAAATGTAAATAAATATACACAGCTCAATCTACAGAACAAAATATCACAAATCAAATAGGATAACCACTTCTAGGCATTTCATACAATACAATCATTCATAAGCATTCAATAAACATTTGTAAGCAGGATTAATTAATTGTTTAATCCTAATTAATTCAATTCATTTCCAAATTAATTACTTAATAATTTATTATTCAATTCAGATTTATTAATTCCAAATCAATATAAATTAATTTATCAAACACTTTAATAAATTAAATTATTCCTGATCAATCATATTAATTAAATTGACTCTTGAACCAATTATATAATTAATTAACTTCTTAATTTATTATTTCAAGAAATTTACTCTTTAATTACTTACCATCAAGCAATCATCTCATAATAACAGATCATTAATTACCAATTTATCTTTATCATTAATTTAATCAAAATATTCAAATTTAATTACAATTAGTAATTAACCCCTTAATTGCTTTCATTAAGTAATTAACAATTTACAATTGATTTAATTAATTAATCTAATTTGTTATCCAAATTTATCACATTAATTTTGTTACTTAATAATTTATAGTTAATTATCCTCATTAACTAATAATATTTCTTAATTTACTTCTTAATTAATCTCTAATTATAAATTAATCTAAATTATTAATTTATAAATTAAATACATAAGTCATTCCTTAATTATCTTATTCATTTAAATCATTTTAATACCTTAATAGTTTCTAAGATAATCTAATTCTTTACTAATGATTTAAATAAATATTAAAGTGTATTTTAGACATTACCCCCTTTGAATTTAAATTTGAATTCCATTTTGAATTAAGATTTCAAAATGATTTACCATTTAACATTAGCCCAATTTAAATATTTATTTATAAACTTTAAAAAGAAATGTAAAAACATTTATTACTTTTATAAGAAAGCCTTTAAATCAACTACTTAATTTTTTTGATAAAAATTTAGCTTTTTACATCACATTACATTTTAACTTGCTTTTGAAACTTGGTTTTTAATTCTTGGTTAAAAACCCAAATTCATTTTTTTATTTCTTTTACCTTAGATTCAAAGGTTCATTTGCATCCATACTTTAAATTTTTGAATTTAGATCCCAGTTTAAACTTTTATTTCAGATTTTAAATTAAACTTTAAAAATCTGAAAATATCAGGTTTTAAACCTAAAACCCTATTTAAATATTTTAACTATTTATTACATTTTAGATTTTAATGCAAAGATAAATTTGAATTAAAACTTAAATCTGGATTTAAACTTGATTAAAATCTGGTATACAACTAAGTTTTCATTTGAATTTGTTAAAAACTCAAACAACTTTGATATCAGGTTACAAGCCTGGAACAAACACTGACCAAACTCATACCAAAGTTGACTTCGAGTCGCATACCCCTCTGCTTCGAGCCATATGCTCGAATGGCTCGAATGAAACTCGAGGAAACAACCCACAAAAAAAAAGAAAACACAGTGACAGGTTTTTATCAAAACCTGTAACCAACTCCCACTTGCACTTCAAATGGGCACGGTGCACGTGCACATCGCCTCTGGCGATCTTCCGGCATCGCAGCATGGTTGAACATGTCGACCATTCTCTCCAGACCCAACTCCAACCATCAGGACCACATCACCCCCTCGAGATCGAAATTTTAGTTGAAACTCGAAACCTGGAAAAGCGCGTTGGGGCCACCACCGATCCCTGTCAAAGCCTCGTACTCACGAATCCGACCACGAGAATTCACGCAACTCCGGCCATCGATGCGTCTACAACCCAGCTTCCATTTCCCAAACACTCGCGACACTCGATTCGTTGATAGTGACGAAGAAACGATTTCATGGTCTTAACTAAAACTAGGGTTAGAAATAAAAACTCCTCCCCATCATCGCCACAGTCCTCTTCGCCACTTCCGGCCATTTTTCCTGGCAACCCCGTAGCCTCCTCCATCTCCACAAACAACCCTGACCAACTCGAATCACTTAATCACGAGAAAATGATTTAAAAGCATATTTTGTTCTACTGTAGACTACTCATGATACACACAACTAAAAATCACTATATTTGTTTTAAAAATCATATATTGGGCTGTTAATTCAAGCCATATGATTGAATCCATAATTCAAGATATTCCAGAGACTTAAGTTTTTACTGTAAAAACTTGTTCTTTCCTTTTATATGCATTTGTACATCACGAAACTATTTTTAAATTGTAACTCATACCTAAATACAACTATTTTGTTTTGAAACCAAGGTTTGATGTTGATTAGGAAACAAGAAATAGAATTTCTTGTTATTTGATACTCTGTAACTAAACAGAGAAGAAGATGCACTGGCATATGTATATACAACAAAACAAATAGCAATATAGATTCAATTTAAATTGCTATATGTTACTCACTTAAACATCTTGTTTTCCAGAAGCTTTCAAATTGAAGTTGAAGTCCTTTTTTTTTTGAATTTACAAAGTTGAAATCTGGTTTGAGTTTGCTAGCTTGAAGTCCTCACTTGATCTCAGGTTTTGATATATGGGTTTGATGTTTTAAATCTGAGATGTTTGTTTAAATGATGATGATATTACTTTGGTTTTTTTTTCTTTTCTCAGTTATAATAGTGAACGAAATTGGAATGAAGTTGAAATATATAAAAGAAAAGAGGGTGACAGGGTGATGTTATTTTGTATAGGGTGATAAAATATTGTTTGATTAATACTAGGAAGAGACTTATTTTTTTTCTTGGTTTTATAAAACAAAATCTCGGCTGATGATCATGTCCATGCTGAAGAATTTGGTATGCACAGTTCATTTTGCTTTGCATAAGCATGTACACAGGTACTTTATGTTTCATATTATATTTTTACATTGTGTCTTGCATTACTATTCTTTACCATACTTGTATAAATAAGGCTTGACACCTTTTTGCTTTTGGAAAAGTGAACTTGTCTTTGCATTTATTTCGCACGCATATTTTCATTTGTTTATTTGGGTTGAGATGAAAGCTTTAATGGTTTATGTACTTTATGTTTTTGTATATGGTTTTTCTATGCTTTTGTTCATAGATTTACTTTAGTCTTATGGCTTTGTATTGCCTTATATTTCGGCTGCATACTTCTTCTACTTGCTTTGTTTATGTTCATGCAGTATTGTACTTTGCTTTAGTTTTGTTTTACTTTGCATATTTATTTACAACTTTGTTTCTTTGTTTTGTTACTTTGTATTGCAATTAAATTTCTATTTTATTTATGTTGTTTGAATTTAGCTATATGTTACTTTATATTTTATAATTTATCTTATTATATATCTATTTGATTTGTCAAATTTATTTTCTAGCTCAAATATTTGTTTTAACTTTAATGCTAATTGCTTTAATTTACATTTCGTATTTCAATTTCAAGAATCCAAAGTCAAATTCCAAATTCAAATTCAAATTTTATTCCAAAATTTGTTCAAAATTTACATTAACTATCAATTTAATATTAATTCAAAATTAGGGTCGTTACAGACTTCCCGCCTTAAAGGAACTTCGTTCTCGAAATTCGCAGGCACGAAAACAACAAAGATAGACGAAAGATAGAGAAATATCTTTTCAGATCAAACTGGATATCAGTTCTGAATTTGGCGTACCAAATCAGAATATCAACAATTGATACAAGAAATTATTGTAGAATTTCAAATTTAGTTTTAAACGAAATCGTTTTATCGATACTATTCAAATTTATCCTTCATATTCCATTAACCAATTTAACTCAATTTCAAATTTCTAATTCAAAATTTTCAATTCATATTCATTAGAGTTTAAATCAAAAACTGATGAGAACTGATGAAAATACGAACTAAAGATTTCCTCCGACGATTCGTAGGGCCATCATCACACCGAATCTTCTTCTTGTAATCGTCACTAAGCAATCAAAAGAATTTAGAATCGAACCAAAGAAGATTGAGAAGAGAAAAATTGTTTCCGTTGTCGTTACAGAGTATTGACCATTTATAATCGTATTCCCCTGTTAACTATCTCGTTCTCTTCTTGCACTCATACTCACTATCAGTGGATAGCAAGAGAATTTACAGAGGCATTCAAACAGATACCTTAGGAATTACTCATTCTAGGGATACTTCACCCTATCTCTAATGATCTACTTAATGTGTTATAATCCTGAGCTAAAGTTTCACCTTAGCTCTGATACCAAATGTAACGATACGAATTTTTCGCGCTCGAAAATCGGCATCCATACTTTATATCGTACTCGAACGCCGTAGATTCGACCGTTCAAATCCGAGTCGCCGGAGCTTATAACAACATTAAGTAAACAACACAACGGAAAAGAAGAATAATACATTAATATACGACACAGATACAATATCTGATACAATAGAGTGATACAATGTTATCAATATACATCAGAGATACGATACATGAAATAGCAGCGGAACAATATAACTCTAAGATAGGTCTTCAAAAGAGAACTCCAGCAGCAGCAACTCGTTTCAACATCACGATACGCAAAGACAAGCAAGTCTCGTCCACATCCAAAGACTGAACTAGCTATCTGAAAAACCCAACTCTGAACTGCTCGTGTAGAAAATTTTGAGCACCTAGAGTTTAGGAAAGAAACAATAAACTCCGGATCAGTCATGGGACTGGTGTGAGCAACAAAAGCAGTTTATCTTTAAAAACAAACAAAGAAATATTTTAAAATAGATTCGCAATGCTTTTAGAAATGAAACTACCATAAGACCTCCCGCCACACACACAATGCAAACGCAGAATTGGAGGTGATTTCTTCTTATGATAGTCAAGCATGCTTGATACGCAATTTCTTATATATTATTACTATAAGTGCAAAGTGCAGGAAAACATTTCGAAAGTAGAATATAAATCTTAGCCAACATACGACCATTATCGTATGCCTACTATAGCTACCATCTAAACAGTGGGGCGCCACCATAAGTAAATGGAAGGTTCTACAACTAAAACCGTACAGGGTTTCGTATTGGGAATTGGATTTCCAACAAATGGTAAGGCCGAGGAACTTCCCATTGCCACAGGAGAACGCCTCTGGAAGGACGTCCCCGAGAACCAAACCGGATCTCTTCCAACACAAGGTCGGGTTACCCCTAACTGGGTAACTACTGACACGAGTATGCCATCTCTCGGTTGTAAACAACCTTTAACCGGGGCTCCAACAACAAATCACAAAGTAATATATATATATATATATATATATATATCTGCGATATCAACATAAGTTAAGTATCTGGGCTCCATACCATGATACCACTTCTATCCAGAAGGAAATGCACATATCCTAAGGGGTGCTACCCCCAATAACCTTGTCGCATCTTTCCTGTTACGAACATTTCGAGGTGTGAGGTCCGACGAAGTCTCGTCCACAAAGCCACGCTTTGGTACAAAGTAATGCTTTGGGTCAACAAATGATCAAAGTAATGATCACAAAGATAAATGATCAAACAAATGATCATATCACAAATGATCAAACAATGATCATTTCACAGCAACACTCAGCATGTCACATTACCAAGTTGGGAATATATCGCTGATAACCATCAACTACATAACCTTTGAGCGCGTACGTCTTAGAGAAGGGTGTTAAGCTAAGAGAATAAATTCTCCGCCACCAACAGAAATGTATTTGAAAGAAATCTGCTTTATATCTCAAAATGTAATTTCAGACATACAATCCATACAAGTCTGTTCCGGGTTCGAACAGAACCGAAGGCACTTCAAAAGAAGTCCTTGCAATCCGGATATTCACTAATCACGTTCGGACTTCCCATCACATATGGAGTCTCTATACCGGGGATCAGTCGATGCAAAGACATTTGACGAGTTGTCCTTTCGTTTTCAAAAATATCTGATCTTCAACACCGGTCTTCATATGCAATTCATAACGACATATCACATATTCGGAATGGGATATATGACACAAAGGTCCTCTCCCGGCTAAACCGAACAGTGAGCACAGTATTTCAAAAACATATGGATATTGGGATTTCAATTAAGTCACAACTTAAAACCCAAAACCTTCTTTAAATGGTTAAACAAATTACCATTTCAAATCTTTAAACAAAAAGATTTATTTCACAAAGATCAATTCATAGATTTCCAAAATAATTTCATTTCAATAGGATTAACCCATTAAATCTTTAAACCAAATATTTAACTTATAGCTTTCAAACCGTTTCTATAACTTGGAAATCATTTTCACTTTAAACTAGAAATCTTTTTAACACAAATTGGAAGTTCATTACTTATGTGAAAGTTTTTATTATTTGAAAACAAACAGTTTTCGTTTCAGAAAATCCAATTATATTTATATGAGTTAAAGTTCTTAATTTATATTCATATTCCGGAATTAATACATTTTAAAATAGTTTAACCCATATATAACTGGTATAACATCTTTAATCCCTAGTTTCACATTTTGAATTTAAATTTAAATCAAATTATTTAAATTTCAAACTTTATCAAGTTATTCAAAATAAATTTCATCTCTGAAATTCCTTTTTCAAGAGCTTTTCACTTTAAACCCAATCCATTTCTAAAACCAGTTGGATTTAAAAATTAAAATTCAAAACTATTTTCAAAAATCTGCGACTTAATGGATTTCCTCGTGAAATCCATATTTTTGTGTGTATGGTGTGGTACAGAGGTTTAACACAATCGTGCAACATCATTCAATCATCACAGGTTAAAACATAGAAATATAGTTGATAAGCGATATAAAACTATAACGCTCATCGTCCATTCATAGATTCACAGATAGTATACAAATGTAAATAAATATACACAGCTCAATCTACAGAACAAAATATCACAAATCAAATAGGATAATCAATTCTAGGCATTTCATATAATACAATCATTCATAAGCATTCAACAAACATTTGTAAGCATGATTAATTAATTGTTTAATCCTAATTAATTCAATTCATTTCCAAATTAATTACTTAATAATTTATTATTCAATTCAGATATATTAATTCCAAATCAGTATAAATTAATTTATCAAACACTTTAATAAATTAAATTATTTTTAATCAATCATATTAATTAAATTGACTCTTGAACCAATTATATAATTAATTAACTTCTTAATTAATTATTTCAAGAAATTTACTCTTTAATTACTTACCATCAAGCAATCATCTCATAATAACAGATCATTAATTACCAATTTATCTTTATCATTAATTTAATCAAAATATTCAAATTTAATTACAATTAGTAATTAACCCCTTAATTGCTTTCATTAAGTAATTAACAATTTACAATTGATTTAATTAATTAATCTAATTTGTTATCAAAATTTATCACATTAATTTTGTTACTTAATAATTTATAGTTAATTATCCTCACTAACTAATAACATTTCTTAATTTACTTCTTAATTAATCTCTAATTATAAATTAATCTAAATTATTAATTTATAAATTAAATACATAAGTCATTCCTTAATTATCTTATTCATTTAAATCATTTTAATACCTTAATAGTTTCTAAGATAATCTATTTCTTTATTAATGATTTAAATAAATATTAAAGTGTATTTTAGACATTACCCCCTTTGAATTTAAATTTGAATTCCATTTTGAATTTAAGATTTCAAAATGATTTACCATTTAACATTTTAAATATTTATTTATAAACTTTAAAAAGAAATGTAAAAACATTTATTACTTTTATAAGAAAGCCTTTAAATCAACTACTTGATTTTTTTTATAAAAATTTAGCTTTTTACATCACATTACATTTTAACTTGCTTTTGAAAATTTGGTTTTTAATTCTTGGTTAAAAACCCAAATTCATTTTTTTCTTTCTTTTACCTTAGATTCAAAGGTTCATTTGCATTCATACTTTAAATTTTTGAATTTAGATCCCAGTTTAAACTTTTATTTCGGATTTTAAATTAAACTTTAAAATCTGAAACTATCAGGTTTCAAACCTAAAACCCAATTTAAATATTTTACCCATTTATTACATTTCAGATTTTAATGCAAAGACAAATTTGAATTCAAACTTAAATCTGGATTTAAACTTGATTCAAATCTGGTATACAACTATGTTTTCATTTGAATTTGTTAAAAACTCAAACAACTTTGGTATCAGGTTACAAGCTTGGAACAAACACTTACCAAACTCAAACCAAAGTTGACTTCGAGTTGCATACCCCTCTGCTTCGAGCCATATACTTGAATGACTCGAGTGAAACTCGAGGAAACAACCCACACACAAAAAAAACACAGTGACAGGTTTTTATCAAAACCTGTAACCAACTCCCACTTGCACTTCAAATGGGCACGGTGCACGTGCACATCGCCTTTGGCGATCTTCCGGCATCGCAGCATGGTTGAACATGTCGACCATTCTCCCTAGACCCAACTCCAACCATCAGGACCACATCACCCCCTCGAGATCGAATTTTTAGTTGAAACTCGAAACCTGGAAACACGCGCTGGGGCCACCACCGATCCCTGTCAACGCCTCGTACTCATGACTCCGGCCACGAGAATTCACGCAACTCCGGCCATCGATGCGTCTATGACCCAGCTTCCATTTCCCAAACTCTCGCGAGACTCGATTCATTGATAGTGACGAACAAAACGATTTCATGATCTTACCTAAAACTAGGGTTAGAAATAAAAACTCCTCCTCATCATTGCCACAGTCCTCTTCGCCACTTCCGGCCATTTTTCCTGGCAACCCCGTAGCCTCCTCCATCTCCACAAACAACCCTGACCAACTCGAATCACTTAATCACGAGAAAATGATTTAAAAGCAGATTTTGTTCTACTGTAGACTGCTCATGATACACACAACTAAAAATCACTATATTTGTCTTAAAAATCCTATCTTGGGCTGTTAATTCAAGCCATATGATTGAATCCATAATTCAAGATATTCGAAATTTCCAAAGACTTAAGTTTTTACTGTAAAAACTTGTTCTTTCCTTTTATATGCATTTGTACATCACGAAACTATTTTTAAATTGTAACTCATACATAAATACAACTATTTTGTTTTGAAACCAAGGTCTGATGTTGATTAGGAAACAATAAATATAATTTCTTGTTATTTGATACTCTGTAACTAAATAGAGAAGAAGATGCACTGGCATACGTATATACAACAAAACAAATAGCAATATAGATTCAGTTTAAATTTCTATATGTTACTCACTTAAACATCTTGTTTTCCAGAATCTTTCAGATTGAAGTTGAAGTCCTTTTTTTTTTTGAATTTACAAAGTTGAAATCTGGTTTGAGTTTGCTAGCTGGAAGTCCTCATTTGATCTCAGGTTTTGATAAATGGGTTTGATGTTTTAAATCTGAGAGGTTTGTTTAAATGATGATGATATTACTTTGGTTTTTTTTTCGTTTCTCAGTTATAATAGTGAACGAAATTGGAATGAAGTTGATATATTAAAAGAAAAGAAGGTGACAGGGTGATGTTATTTGTATAGGGTGATAAAATATTGTTTGATTAATACTAGGCAGAGACTTATTTTTTTTCTTGGTTTTATCAAACAAAATCTCGGCTGATGATCTTGTCCATGCTGAAGAATTTGGTATGCACAGTTCATTTTGCTTTGCATAAGCATGTACACAGGTACTTTATGTTTCATATTATATTTTTACATTGTGTCTTGCATTACTATTCTTTACCATACTTATATAAATAAGGCCTGACACCTTTTTGCTTTTGGAAAAGTGAACTTGTCTTTGCATTTATTTTGCACGCATATTTTCATTTGTTTATTTGTGTTGAGATGAAAGCTTTAATGGTTTATGTACTTTATGTTTTTGTATATGGTTTTTCTATGCTTTTGTTCATAGATTTACTTTAGTCTTATGGCTTTGTATTGCCTTATATTTCGGCTGCATACTTCTTCTACTTGCATTGTTTATGTTCATGCAGTATTGTACTTTGCTTTAGTTTTGTTTTACTTTGCATATTTATTTACAACTTTGTTTCTTTGTTTTGTTACTTTGGATTGCAAATAAATTTCTATTTTATTTATGTCGTTTGAATTTAGCTATATGTTTATATTTTATAATTTATCTTATTATATATCTATTTGATTTATCAAATTTATTTTCTAGCTTAAATATTTATTTTAACTTTAATGCTAATTGTTTTAATTTACATTTCGTATTTAAATTTCAAGAATCCAAAGTCAAATTCCAAATTCGAATTCAAATTTTATTCCAAAATTTGTTCAAAATTTACATTAACTATCAATTTAATATTAATTCAAAATTGGGGTCGTTACAATTTAACTATCAATTAATATTCACAAACTACCATAAATCGATAAATGATTTCCCAAATTATTTATTAATCCCAAAAATATCTTCACAAAATATATTTCCACTTTCAAACCCTTTTGAAAACAGTTTCAAACTATCTTCCTTTCTTAGAATAAATTTCAAGTATTTTCTATTTCCACTGAAATCACCAAGCACAAAACTTTAGATTTTTAAAATAATTTAAAATGCTTTACTTTGAAATATACTTTAAAACATTTAAGTTAAAACTACTTCAATAATTTGTTAAAAATACATACTATATGAATATTTGAAAATAAGGTTACTTTATAAAATATTAGGTTTTCACTTTTTGAAACAAAATACTAAGTCACCTTTTAAATGATTACTACGATAATAGATTTGAAAAATATTTATTCTAGAATTTAAATATGTTAGAAATAATAAATTTCCTAAAACATGCTTTTTAAAACAACATTTAAGCTTTAACTTATATTTAAAAGTTTATTTTAAAAACGTACTTGGCTATCTAGGGAAATACACTTCTCTTCACATCCTTTGAAAATAAATCACTATTTATTTTTAAACAAATTCTCTCATTCCTTTAATAAATTTTCATCGTGAATTTATTCTTCCAAATATCCACTGATATATTACTTTGCTTTTATAAACCCAGTTTATAAACTTCATAGCCACATTTTCCTTCAAAAATCCCGGTTTTTCACACTTAAATCGATTTCCAAATTGATTTCCAATTTACTCCATTTATTCCAAAATGCATGAATTTCAGATTTTATTCCTTAATTATGATTTAAAATACTTTTAACTGAAAATACTAATTTTAGATTTCTCAAATTACTTCTTTATCCTTTTAAATAAATTTAAACTTTGAATTTTAAAATAATTATTTATTAGTATCTTAATATCACTTGCATTTCCCTTCAATTTGTTCTTAATTTATACAAGTTTGCTATAATTATTTTACATTGAACACTACTCTTTTATTTTCTTTCCAAAATCCAATTTGTATATTTTGATAATTCAATGTACCGAAATATATTCAAGCAAATCATAGCATTCAATATTCCAATATAATTCATCATAGAATATCAAATAATCATAACAGAGAATATTAAATAATTTAAATAAATGTTGAGGAATCCAGTTGGATCCCTCCAACCTGTTTTCCCTGCATCCACATATGTTAGCACAAAATAAAATACCAATACCACTTCGAGGTGGAATATCGCGGTATCTGGGATTAAATATAACATCATCCGCTATTATGCGGCACATAGGGTCTCATCCGCTATATAATGCGAGAAATCAATCGTTCCAAAATATATTATATATTATAATATAGCACATCAAATCAATTCAACCATTTAACCAATTATTTAAATTTAACCATTAAAATTAAAATTCAGCCGAGTGAGATTAACTCAACTTTGATTTTTGTTTGGCAATCTATTTCCATCCGGCTTGTTTCTTCACAATTCTTCACAATTTAAACCTTTTATAAACATTTTTCATTTTATTAATATTTAAACTTATCAAATAATCACTTAACATTTAATACTTAAATTTTAAGTTAACAATTTGGTTTTAACCGAATAAATTCTAATCTCAACCAATTTCCTCTAATAAAATATTTTTTTTGGAACTAATTAAGTAATTTATTTAAACAAGTTAATCCCTATAATTTCCAATATCCAAAACTCCCATGTATACATATTTTATTTTCCTTTTTAACAAAAATGTTCTAGCAACTAGAATAATTAAATAATTTAATTAAATAAATTATATTCCAAAAATCTAACTTTTATAAATTCTTTAAACATTTTAAAATCCATACAAGTGTATTTTTCTTCAAGATCCTATCTATATACATTAAATTCTAATAAAGTAAAATTCCTTCAAACCTATATATTAATTTAAAACATAATTGTTTTATATATATCCAACTGCCAATTTAATCTCGTATTCATATATATATATATATATATATATATATATTAATATATATATGTATGTATGTATGTATTCATTCTCCTGTAAGCTATATATCTACAAAATAAAATAAATAAAATAAACTTAATACCTTAATACAACTTCCCAAAGCACTCGTGACCACAATTTCGATGTCGACGCCTACGATGCAGCCCCACGTGAATGTCTCGATTAGACCGCACCACAACCCCTACATTCCTCCTCCCGAAATCCCCAGCCTCGCGATAATGTCGATCGACCTCCCCTACGCTGCAGCCCTCCATCTAACTCGCAAGCAACGCCGACCTTCCAGTTCGACAATGGCACGCTGACCTTCCAGATCGACAATAGCACGAGCGCCACCTCTCATTCGTGCGCACGTGAGGGCGCTTTCCACGCCATCGCGATTGACTCATGGTCGCTTCCTTCCTCGAGAACGCGACATCGATTCGATTCGGCCATTTTTTTAAGGTTCGAATTAGTTTCTATTTGAGGATAGAAAGGGAGGTCGTGATGAAGGTAAATGAGCGGCTTTAAAATGAGAAGCAATTATGGATGTAGAGATTTCTATAACGAGAAGCAAGCCACGATTTGGGAATTAGGGTTCTAATGAAACTTAAACGGGTTGGAAGTGAACTAAGATTAGAAGGGACTCGAGATTTATAAAAAGGGGAAGATAATGGCTTCGGCTAGAAGATGGATAGAATTTGATTTTCTCTAGCACGTGAAAGGCGAAAGGAGAAAGAAGCTTGCGAAAAAAGCTGGAAGGGTGTGGCTCATATGAGAAGGTCAGACTATTTAAATTAAATTCCATTAGATTATTCTAGGTATTTTCAGATCATACGACCAAACGGTAACTCCACACACTACGGACCCAATGGACCTGGTTTCGTCGAATTCCAAGACTGTGCCTTGGAAAGCTATTTTTAAAATCAATATAAACGATATATTTTTAAAACCGAATGAATCACTTCCAATTTCAATTTAAAAGCTCTTATTGTCCTCAGAACTATAAATAT
Organism: Allium cepa; assembly: GCA_030765085.1. NCBI lineage: Eukaryota > Viridiplantae > Streptophyta > Magnoliopsida > Asparagales > Amaryllidaceae > Allium > Allium cepa. The sequence continues at coordinate 65,183,094 of CM060929.1, forward strand.
AAAACTTACAAGCCTCCAAAATATTTTTAACAAGCTCAAAACTGAAGATTCAACATTTTATCCAACTTCAACTTATTTAATTTAATAATTAAATTACCGAATGAATGGTGATATTTGAATTCAAGTTAAAAATTAACTTTTAAATATTTAAAATCAATTAAATATTCTGATTTTAAATGCTCGAAAATTCCGGGTCGTCACAGTTTGTCTGCCATTGGAATGAGGAGTTAAGAAGAAAATGTACATGTAGGAAAATGGAATAAGAAATAACTATGGTTTATATCAGGCTATAAATTGGCAGATCAGAAATAGAAATGCAAAGATTAGATTTGATTTGAAAGTTGAAGGATAAATGACCTGAAAAACCCGTTCTGTCTCTGGAAAGAAAATGAATTATCCCATATATCAAAATAGATGTTTTCGATAGTTTTAAACTCATGAAATAGGTTTCAAGTCCAAATTCCATCGCATGAAGAAGTTAGCGTAAAATCAGCTTATTTCAAATTGATTTCAGTTGATTTCAATTAAATTGGTTTCTAGGCATTTCGAGCCCGTACGATCAAATGACAAGTCCGATCGTTATGAAACTTGAAATCCTACAATAATTCAACGTTATAGATCCGTTGAAACTGGTTTCGCCGAAATCTGGGTCAGTGGTCAAAATGGCTATTTTCAATTTAATTAAATCAATTAATAATTAAATTAATTAAATCACTTTTTATTTCAAAGCTAATAACTAACAATTTTCATCATATTGATTTCTTAGACAATTGTAATAATTTAATGTAAATTTACATATCAATTTAAGTGTTAATTATTTCAATAATTACAGTGTTCAATTTCAACTGTAATTAAATCCAATTATTTATAATTTGATTCCAATAAATTGATTTTATTTGGTTTCAATCTTTATACTTAATCAATTATTATTCTATAGACGTATTTAACATTGTTTTATATTTCATTACATTAATATCCTCCAATTTCCATCTTTTATTTGCATTAACTACTATATTTCAATCATATTGAATCTTGTCAATTTTACACATTAACTATAATTCAAAATCCCAATTAATTATGGTATCCTGGTTTCACACTTTTATTAAATCAATTATTTCCTACATAAATATAATTAACATTTCTATACCTTCTATCGTATTCACATTTTGCAGTTACTGCCGTAACTCACATTAATGTAACATTTATTTTCTTTAATTGCAATTAATTTAATATACTGGTAAGAGACAACAATTTGTCACCATTACTACATTTAATAACATTTGTAAGTTTATTATTTACGGACAATTGTTATAATTACTTACTTAACACTGATTTTACTCAATTACCATTAATTATATATTATTTCATTAACTAATTCAACATTTACATTTGTTTCCTATATCCATTTTATAACTAAGTATAACCTTTTAAATCATTCAATTGATTGGGATTTCTTTTAAATTGTTAATGATTAACTTTTATTAACATTGTTAGATTTCATTTTTACTTATTATTTCATTAGTATATCACAAATTTTTATTTCTTCCAATATTAAATCACAAAATTCTTATTAAAATAACAATTTTTAATTGTCGAAAATTACGGGTTGTTACACTCTTCCCTACTCAAAAGTTTTCGTCCTTGAAAAGGAAAAGGAGGGAAAAGAAGTATTTAAGTAGTCAATATATCTTATTCAAAATGTTTAATTTATAAAAATCAATTTACGTAATTAAATAAAATATATCATTTATAACAATAAAATCCTTTTTATACTAAGTTAATAAAAGTTTAGAAAACATTTTACAAAATTTTCTAAGTCCAAAATTTGCAAAAAATTTCGATAGAATCTCCGTTGTATGGAGAGGTCTGAGAGAAATAATAATGTCAATAAAAACAATATATATCAAAATTTTCAAAATAATATATCCCAACAGCGGGAAATACAATATAATATCGCTAGAAAACCATAATCCAAAAACGTACCTATTCGTCGGGCAATTAATGCTTATTTTATGAAACCAAAAGCAGTAGCTATTGCTTCCATACCTGTATTTCACTTATATAATCCAAAAGAGTTAATAATTTTATAAAAGAGAATAATTTTAGCGGTTTTAATAAATAACAAACAAAACATCACCACATAACAACAATTTCATTTGCAATAAACAACTGTACGAACATCATTTCAACAAAGTGAGAAATCATCTATCCATAACAACAAAACAAATGGTTTGTTTGGGATCACAACTTCTAATCATACAAAATGATAAATAAACTTTGTAGTAAACCATACACTCAACGGTCGTAGATAACTTTACAGATTATTTATACATCTTTATACAAAATAGAAGTATCCTTTCCCAACCAATACACAAGCCAATACAAACAAAGAATCCAACACATTTTTTTAAAGTTTACTCTATTTATCTTTTTCACATCATTTATTATTCATTCATTTTTTTCATACAATGATTTTCTTTAATTTATGTTCATTACATGCAAAATTTTAATTTCATTCATTCATGTAAGGCTCATTTCATTAATTTACATTCTTAACTTACATAAGTTATATCTACTTCATTTATTTGGATCATAAAAAGTTCATTATTGAAGTACTGTATACATTTATTTCAGTTTACTTCACATTTCAATTTTGTTTTATTCCCCTTTTTTTTTTTCATTTCATCGTTTTCTTTTATTTTCTCATCCATATAATGTTTATTTTCATTAATTTACATTCATTATTACTTACAAAAGTTCATTCCTCCTTTATTCAGACAATGCCATTTTCTTTCATTTCATTACTTTACATTCATTGCTTAAATAAGATATATTTTTTCAATTATTGGATTATGCATTTTTAGGTAAGTTTCTTTAAAATTTAATTCACCATTTATAGTTTATTTCTATTTCATATTCATTCTTCCATATATAGTATTATTGAATATTAACTCCGTTTTTAATTCATTTCAATGTTTCTTGAAGTTATATTCATTCAATCCATATAGTATTCATTTTAATTATAAATGGTTTCAATATTAATTCAAGTTTATAATTATTTACTTACAGTATTCACCTTTATCATTAAATCTGATTGTAAATAGTTTAAATGTTAACTTAAGTTTATAATCATTTTTCTTACCTTATTCACTTCTATTACGCTTAATTAGTAGCATTTCAAATTATTAACTTAAGTTTACAACACTTTATAACATTAGATTCTTATTTATACAAGTAAGTCTATTGAACACTTTCTTTTTCTAGAGTTTTACTTGTATTATATTCTATCACATATTATAATTAACATTACAACTTTTATATTTTGTTAAGTTATATATATATATATATATATATATATATATGTCTTTCAGAATGCAGTAGAAAGTTACATATGTTTCTCTTATTTATTCAGTTAACAAAATGTTCAATAATTACCACTTCTTATTTCCATTTCCTTTTTGTTTATAGTTTTAAAAATTTCAATTTCTTGTCTATTTCATTAATCATTTTAATATCAAATTTCTTATTACCATTTTAGAAGTTTCCAATTATTAATATAGTCAAGATTCCATTGATTACTATAATTTAAATTTCAAATTTATAGAAACTTAAGAACTAAACAACCGGGTTTCATTTCAATTATTTCAAAATAATATATATAATCATATATATATATATATATATATATATATATATATATATTTATATCAAATCATATTTGGAATTTAAAGTCAATATTAATTTATCGCAACAATTGTGCAGTAAAATTGCTACACGGTCTTCCCCTTTTGAAACTCGAAAATGAACGTCGATGATGCATGCACTCATTACCGAATCTATTTTCCAACGGGAGAGAGGGGAATACAAAACTTATTTCCTTTAAAAGATCCCTTTAAAACATATTTTCAAATTATATTGAATATTTATATATGAAAATACTTCCAAATAATACTGTTATATTCCAAAATACTTTGAAAGAAATTTCAAAAATCCTAGAACTAAAGTTCTAAATTTCCAATTATATTTATTTTATTTGTAAGACTTATCTTCAACCAATATTTACAAATTTCACTACCTAACAAACAAATATATTACAACCAAATATATCATTTATTAAATTGTTATTTTATGTACAAAATATATAATAGGAAAAATTATTTCATTCACCTATATTCAAAACAATATTGTGTCGCTCTATCCTATCAAGTGTTTAGAAATCCCTATCAATGTCATAGCGTCCTATGCACCAACCGGAATTTATAAATACAAAACAAAACAAATTAACATAATATGTAAACATTTTATAACATTAACAAACACGCTTTCTCATATATACACTCAACGACTCATTCTAGGGTATTACTACCCTATTCTATATGACTCAGACCCCACAAATCTAAGGTTATCGCTAAACCAAAGCTCCGATACTAACTATAACGACCCGCCTTTTTGGACAGTTTAAATCGACGATAAACCACATATGTTAGACTCAAACCGTACAAAGGGACAGATTGTTATTGGAGTAAATAAGAAAAGAAGTGAAAAGAAAAATAACAAAACAGAATCTCGCAGCGGAATGACAAAATATAATAATCAAATAACAGTTCATGAAGCTGTTTACAAAACATTTGATTATACTTTACAACACAAATATCAGAGTCACATACAACAGAGATAAATAACAACGCAGCAGAAAAACATGATGTAGCAGAATAAATATAAATAATAAGGATAATGCAAATCTTCGTCTTCGTCCTCCAAGAATAAGGTCTTCAACCCTGAAATGCTCAGGCTAACCCGAGCGAATTGAAAAGACAAAACACTCGAGTCAAAACTAAGAGATCTTATGTAAGTTAAATAACCAGTAAACATGAGTGTGAAGGCATCAGAGATGTTTGCGGGGTTTGAAATCTCCTATCCAGTGTCTCATGTGAGTTTAGTAACTTAAACGATGTTCGGGATTTACATCTCCTAAGGATCCGTTAACTATCTACTATGTAGTAAAAAACACTATTATATTATGTCTATAGTAAAGTAAGTATTAAAATAGCATTAAGGCGTTACCCATATCCCACTTAATACATTTTATTTATTCTCATAGTCCATACAGTACCACAACTCCTCCGTAAACTGGAGGCTATCAGGGGGCACTCCATAGGTATGGTACAAAAAACTCATAGAAGGTGATCTAGGGCCTGTGAACACGGCGCTCGAGGGAATGCCATGGTAGATATATCGATTGTGGATCCAGACTGGTGGTAACGCATAGCAGCTACTACCGCCCACCTCGAACACGCTCTCATAATCAAAATCAAGGGTGGCCACCAAATCAATCACAAAGTAATAAGAAGAAATGTGCCCGATAAGAGGAATGACCTCACTTGGCCCGACATGGCTTCTGTTTTAGTCACATCTATTATGACTCATAGGAATCAGGGTCATGTCATACCTTATACAAAAATCGTTCATCAAACCATCCTACCTCATTTCTGGAATCCCCACCGCATACACAGTTGTTGAAGTGGTTTTCGGTATTGGAAGAGAGTACGACAATATTCGATCCCGCTCTCTTTAACAACCAATCGCTTATTACACACCTATGACGACTCAAATTTTCAACGTTGAATCTGGAACATTTAAATGGTTCAAATATTTAATTTGGATTATGGATTGATTTCGAATAAGACAAATTTGGTTTCATTTATAAAATAAATTCAGAATCTAAGATATAAATATTTATTGGATGATTCAGCTTTTGAATTATATAATTGGAATTCGGGTAAATTATTGAATCTTGAGTTTAAGGCTTGGTAAAAATATTTTAAAGGCTTGTAAAATTTGTATTAATAATATGGAAGACAATGCAACTTTTAAAATTGAATTTAAAAGTAGTTGTTCAGTTTTAAAAGTTGTCGTTAAATCGACATTTAAAAATAGCCTTCCAAGGCACATTCTTGGATTTTGATGAAACTAATTCCATTGGATCCGTAATATTGTATTATTATCGAATTTCAAATTTCGTTGCTTTTGGAGTTATCATGTGGCCATACGATATATAAACGCACTGAAATTTACATCAAAATTTAATATAATAACTAGGCCCAAAAAGCTATTTTCTTTATACGATCGAATTAGGACTCGAAACCTTTTCCATTGCGTTCGAAATAGGGGTATAACATTATAAACGCTTAGCGGAACACCTCGATAGGAGGTCAAAATTTCGTGTTGCGTAAATCGAGGCAATTTGTATTTAATTAATATATAAATTTATATACCCTAGTCAATAAAGATGAGATTCCCTTCCTTCAGCCTGCCTTTTTTCACCATCCGCACTTTTTGCCTTCTCGATAGCAGGCATTCAACATAAGAAATCACGTCTATTTTTTTCCTCAGTGTAGAATCAAATCAAAGCCGCCTATCTTCACTCTATCCTAGTTTATAAATCGTGTTCTCTTCCTCGTATCAGAAGCACGAAATCGAATGGAAGAAAAAATAGCAAAAAAAATAAGCAGTGAGTTCGAATACAAAAAAATGATGAAACATCTCGTTCGGCATTCAAAATTCACGAAGCTAATTCGAATTCGTTCACTTCTTTAAAGAAATGCCGAAGCCTCTCTTCCTCAGTTAATTTAAAAACGAAATCGATTTCGTTCGTTTTAAAAAATGATAACGCGATCGAAATCCTGATCGCGCGGAGGAGCAGCGTGGCAAGCACGCGAGGGGCGACTCGTGCACGCATATGGAAGGCGGCGTGTTTGACTTTAGGAGGCGTGACGATTTCTGGTGGCAGAGACGATAGGAGCGGTCGACGTTGGGGTATCGACGTGGACATCGAGAGGCTTGAGCGACTGGGGTTTGGATTTTGGGGGCTTCGGTTCGTTCGCGGGGTTGGGTTCGTGGGAGAAGTGGGCGCAGTGGTGGCTGTTGGGCAGAGCTCGGTGACAGTAGAGGTGGGGGAAGCGTTTGCGTTCGCGGCTCTGGCGATGGTAGCAGTAAGGTATGGGCAAGTTATTTATTTAATTAAATTTATTAAATATTGTTAACGCTAAAATTTGAACGCTAACACCCCGGTGTGTAAAGTGTAGTTGTGAAAGCGCCACCCGATGATTCGGGAACAGAGTATAAGCAGAAAACCACAGAAAAAGCAGTAAATAACAACGGTTTTATAGTGGTTCGGCTCAATAGTTTGCCTACGTCCACTCTGAATATCTTTATTGATGATTTCGTTACAAGTCGATACAATTCTTCCCAAGTACAATACACTTTGAATTACTAAACACTTTGAACGTTCAGCTTAAACTTCAATGTAAGTGAAGGTCTTCAAATCCATGTCGGATGTATGAGATTCCTTCTTGAAGTTGTTCATGGCGTTCTGCGTGTCTTGAAAGCTTTGAGTGTCGAGTCGGTTTGGAATGTAGCGGAGTATCGGTGCTTGGAGAGAATCAGCCAAAAGTCCTTTGAACGTTGGAGATGGTCGCGTATTTATAGGTGTGATTCTGGGCAGCAGTTTTTCTCTCAAGTCATGAGTCGTGCACGACTCATGGAGAGTCGTAAATCGCGCTCGACTCAAGGTTCAAGAGTCAGCAGGCAGTGGAGTAAGTGAAGTGGTTCTGAGCTTTTCTTCGTTCATCTGGATACAAGTCCTAACTCGTTCGCGAGTTAAGAGGTCACGGTTTAAAGTGAGACAGCACTAAAATCTTGGCTCTGTAGTTTTAGGTCGTGTACGACTTAAACTAGGTCGTAAGTCGTCGACGAGTCATCTTATTACGGCATGGTATTGAACTTGTTCTCTAAGTCTTAGGTCGTAACGTCTTTAAGTCGTGGACTTTCTTAAGTCGTGACATTACCTAAGTCGCTTAGGTCTTAATCCTGTTAGGTCGTCAGCTCCTTAACTCGTAAGCTTTCCCTGAGACATGACATATCTTAAGTCGCAGAGGCTTTAAGTCGCGGATTTCTCTGAGATGTGAGTCGCTTTGTTTGCCTAAGTCGTTTACGACTCATGCTAGGTCGTAAGTCATAGACAGCTTTTGGTCGTTAACTTATTTCCCTCTTGAGTCAGGCCATCTCTTAATTCGTAGATTTCCTTAAGTCGTAGACTTCTTGGTCCGTTTCAATTCTTAAGTTGTCTGGACCTTAACTCGTTAACTCGTCCAGACCCTAAGTCGTGTACCCTCCGTGATCCATTGAGTTGCTGTTCCCCTCGAGTCGTTGAGTCGGCCATTTCACACGATAAGTCGTACCATTCATAAGTCGTAGATCGTCCATAACTTGAGTCCTTAACTTGTTAAGTCGCAGAGTGCTTTTAACTGTTAGATCTTGGTGGCCTCAAGTCATAAGTCGTTGTCTTAACAGGGTTAACATTTGCCCCTCGAAGCACACGCCTAAGTCGTAGGTCGTGTACTTCGACTTTCCTTAACTCGCTTGTGCCGTTTCAAGTTCCGCTGTCTTGGTGTATAAAAGGCTTGAGTCGTTTCTCTTATTTCTTTCTGCTCACTATCAATCTCCTAAGTCGTATCCGCCATTAACATCTCTTCAAGCTTCCTGTCGTGTTCGCCATCAGCCTCTCTCCGAGCTTCCTACGGCGATCATGACTTGATTTACTTCCAACCATCTCCAATTTCATATCACGTGAGCAATTTTCCCCATTTTCCAATCGCCGATTATCATTGTCAATCTTTGAGCCCCGTCTTCCGTCTCAGATTCCCCCCTTTAACTGTGCAAGTATTGTTGCATTGGTCGTCGAAGAACTCGAAGTTTGTTTGATTTGACTTAAGACGACTCGTGATTTGCGACGATTCGGTGGTGTGGCAGAACTGGGGTTGTTGTCGATTAAGAGATTATCGGGCAAACGGGTTAAGTGTTAAAAGGTTAACAGGTTAGGTGAGATGTTGTGAGATTTTCACAACTCTGCCGATTTGCACAATTCTCGAAGTAACTGATTTAAGATCCCTTACGACCTTAATTACGCACGACTTAACCCTTCAGGTTGTGTTTGTTTCTGGACGACTTAAGACTTAGCTTCATTTGTACTCCATTGCTTTGTCTTGATTTGAGATTTTCATGACCTGGCCTTAGGGTTGTGAACAATTTAGTCCTGAGTCGTAGCCGAGTTAAGACCTCGAGAGACCCACTCCATTCTAAACCGAAGCCTTTTCTTCTCAACATGTCTTGCGACTTATAGGTCATACGATTCAATGAGCCAACGACTTAACTTGCAGGAAGTCTTGTAAGTCGTGGGCGACTCAACCTTTAGATCGTGGACGAGTCAGCTCTTAGATAATCTTTTACGGTCGAATTATTTCCTTTAGCCTAAGCCAATTTCATCCCTCTGTTAGGTTGTGAACGACTTAGGGCTTAGAGGATTTTTGGACTGTGACTAAATGGCTTGAACAAAAATTTGAAAACTTCAAGATGTCGTCAAAACTTGATTGTACTTCCAATTTGAATTGCCAGAATATACTGCATTAACTTTGTTGCGTTTCTTTACAGATTATTCTAACTTTAACGCTATCAACCTGTTAAACACAACACTTGCAGAAAAATGGGACAAATATACTGCCATCGACTGCCCACGTCAAATGACAGATTAGTTAATAACAGATAATTAACTCAAATAAATTGTGTGAATGAAGTACTTTCATCAATTTCAAGTAAAATGTTAAAGAAACACTGAAATAGTCAATTGAAACTGACCAGCCTGCACTAATATTATGCTTGAACTTTATATTAACAAGTTCTGAAATTTTGTAATCGATCAATCATCGACTAGTTTAATTCCAGTTATATTTACTTGCTATTTTTATTAGTATTGCACGACACTTCACACTTTTAGGAAACGTGCACCTTCACATTTGAATATCCAGTTGCTTGTGTAGAATGACTTCTCAGGAAGAAGATACAACGGTTCAGAATGGAGAGGCAACTGTTATTCCGGCTCCACTGGTCAATCCTCCCAAAAGAGCCTCTTCTACTTTATCGTACAGAGTTTTTCGCCAATTGTGCGCTCAGTTTGGCATTGCTGAATCAGATGCCATTCTTCCCAAGAGAAGTAACACTGCTGACGTAGCACCCCCTGGCTTTGTAACGGTCAATCGACAAATGTGCCTGAGTGGGGGCGTTCCTCCTTTCAATGACTTTTTCCAACAACTTCTTCGTCAATTGACCATCGCCCCATCCCAAATACACCCCAATAGTTATGCCATTTTAATGGGGTTGTGTGTACTGTTTAGGAGGATGCTTGATCGATTCCCAAGCTTTGACGAGATTTGCTTACTATGCTCTTTCACCAGGACTAAAGATCACCCCTCTATTATTGTCGTGAGAAGTGCTCGAAATCGTAAATTGGTCATCGGTCTTCCTGACAGCGCTCATGGGTTTTTTACTCAATTTTTCTATGTCCGCTGTCCCCTGGGGTTTTACGCTGTATGGAGGGAAGAAAGTAAGATTAACCATTATTACTATGTTTGTTACCCGACTTTTGTGAGACTGAATTGTTAAGTGTTAACTCTGCTTCTCTTCTTTCATTTTCAGCGCTCCCCCTCCTTCTAGGGATCCCAGTCATAAGCCACTTTTCGAAAGGCTCAAGGCCGTGCCAGTTGAGGAGAGAGACATTCAATTTCTGTTGAAAGACGAGTTTTTGCATCAGTATGTACTTTTGCATACTTCTCGTTCTACGCATCCTCATGAAATTCCAGACTCCCCGGCTAGAGCGTTGGATGCCCCAGTTTCTACACACACATCCATACCAAAAGGACCTGCTCCCGAGACTTCGCTAGTGAAGTGCTCCACTTCTGTTGACGTTGCGGGGCCATCTGACGAACTTGCCCCGGTTATTGAGGAAGAAGATCCTCAGGGATCTCCCCGACATTCACAGAAATCTGGAGAAGAAGCCGAGAAAACTAGCCTTGTCAAGCAGAGCAGGGACGATACTTTCGAAGGGCTGAGCGACCTCTTTGCCACCTCGCAAGAGATCTTCAAAGATGACCCTATCACTACCGGGGTTTCTTCTTCAGTAGTTGAAGCGACTTCTATCCTGCAACAGACTTCGTCAACTCAAGAGTTGACGCTAGCTATTACACCCACAACCACTCCTCAATTAAAGAGTGGTTCGTAGTTTGATGCGCGTAGTTTGCACATCACACACACTTAGAATTTTTCAGTACTTTTATGCTCCTGACTTTTTGTACTTTAAAGAATTCTAAAATTTAGCTCTTTTTTATTTCAGATCCTCCGATGGGGCACAGCGGATCCTACTATGATGATTTCCAGCGCTACGGGAGGCGTAGCCAATATGATTACAGGCGTTATCTCCCCTCTTACAGAGAATCTGATGAAGAAAGAGCCGCTCGAAAGGCTCAAGAGAAGAGGGCTCAAGAGGAGCGTTACGAAAGAAGAGAGAGGGAGGAGCGCCACGATTCTTCGCAGAGAGGCGACGATTCCTATAAAAGAAAATCCCATGATGACAGAGGAAAAAGTCATATGGTTGAAGATTCGAGCAAGCGAGCCCGACATGGTGAGAAGCACACCTCTACAACTCCTGAAAAGGTTACTGCCCCTGCCTCGCTTGACATTCCTTCCGGCTCTCCCGCTCTCGAGAAGACAGACATCCAAACAATAATTATCAGGCCCAAATTCCAAGTCGGACCGGGTCCGGCCACTTTGCAAAGTCGGTTTCCACAGTGGTGTCTGAAGGGAGTGAGGTTTGACCTTGACTTGGTCCCCATTGACAAGTCTGCTATGTTACGAAACCTCGATGCCGTCAAGCTTGATATTGAGAGGATGTCGAACTGGCAAAAACTTGTTGACGAGCTCCAAAGGGTTAATCGTGCAAACATAGAGGCCATGCTCACTATGGAAAATGATAAAGCCGAATGGCAAAAGGTTCTTGAGCAACATGACACTGAGATGAGGAGCATTGCTTCTTACAATGAAGAGCTTGAAGCAAAAGTTGAAGAACTGAAACAAGAGCTTGCTGCTTCCTCTACTTCCTATTCTCAAAAAGAAGAAGTGCTCCTGAAACAAGTGAGAGATGCTCATGCCAGCCAAAGGGATGCCGAAGACAGGCTTGAAGTGCAGAAAAGAATTAGTGAGGGTTATGTTGCTGATATTGAAGAGCTTCGGAAGAAAAACAGCTCCCAAGAGGCGGAGATCCAAATGCTTAAGCTTCAACTTTCTAAAGCTGAAATGGAGCGTGATGAGGCCGTTGCCGGCAAAATTGCAGCTGAAGAATCTCACGAGGCAACGAGGACCAACATCAGCTCAACATTATTTGATTTCTACCTGCATAGCGTCTTGGGGCGCGGTATCCTCGCCTTTCTAGGCCCCAAGTATGAAATTACTCTGGCTGAAGTTTGGGAGGCCACACTCGATATGCTTGGTGGTAATGGCGCTGGCTATGTTGAGTCAGCTTTTGAGGAGCATTATCTTGATGATGATGCTCGTGTCTCTTTCGCCGGGGAGAGAGAACAGCTTGCAAAATTAAGGGCCAAAACAACGGCAGGAGGAAAAATTATCTCAACTGCTCCGATTCAACCTTCTCCTTCAGCTGAAATTGATATCATCGGTTCCAGTTCCCACTCCCCGTCTCCTACTAAAGTTACCATCGAGATCACAAGCTTACAAGGTGGAGATGAAGGTGGCGAGAGTGCCGAGGCACAGGCTTACGAAGTTGACGTCAGGGAACCGACTTCTGCAGATAATCCTACTGACAATCTTGCCCAAGTAGAGTGCTCATCCGTTTCTTACGAGCTTGATGGGATTTTTGACTACTTCTTGAATCTCAGCAAACCTTTATCTCCTCTTTTTACTGACTTGAACTTTTTTCCTTCTGTAGAGAAAACGTCGGGCATTGTTCAAGCTTCCCCACCTCCAATTATTCCTCCTCCATCTATTCAGGTGACTCCTCCTTGCGCCTCGCAACCGGGATCACAAGAGGAGCAAATAGAAGCTCTTCAAGACTTGGATGATCCCATCGCTTCACAAGAACACAAAGGAGAAGAAACTGAAGGGAGTGAGAAGACTCCAGAAGCAACTGGTTCCGATGATGAACCATTAGCTAAACTTCTTTCTCCAAGGAGTGGGTCTTCCTCCAAGAAGGGAGGAAAGCAGGGAGTTTCCAAGAAGAAGAAGAAGAAGGGATCTTTAACTGGCGAAGAAGAGACGGAAGAAAGTCCGACTGAGCCCCTTTCTCCTTCATCCCCTACTCTTACAAGCCGGCCTAAAAAGTTGGTTATCCGGCCAGGTGCGGGCTCAAAAGGTGGGCGGAAGAAGAAATGATGGCTCTGGTTCTGTGGCTTTCATATCGCTTTTTTTTTTTTGCATGTACTGACCGAAAATTGTGCGGGTACCGGCCCCCCGCTTTTCTTTTGCTTTTTACTTTGGAACCTGTACCTGTATAAAATTCTAATAGTGTTGAATAAAATGAATCTTTTTCTTTGTACAAACTTCTTTCTGTATCTGAGAATGCATTTATTATTCATTTTTGTACAAGTTTCTTTGTACGATATTGCAGTGAGCTTGTGGTATATATTGTTCGAGCGCAATTTTACCGATGTAGTTATACCATGTTGCCCCTATACCATAAGCTCATTGTAATATTTTATTTTATGAGGAACTTGTACTTTTATTTTTTAAAGAATAATTATTCCATATTTGGAGGAATATTATTTCGTTAAAAAAAAGAGTACAAATAAGTTTTCACGCTTCATCCTTCGAAGATATCACTTTTTATTTTGTGCATATACAGATTTTACTGAATGAAATCTTCTATGTGGTAAAGCGGGTATTTGAAAGGTACTTCAACTTCTTTTTGAGGAAGAGAATTTTCTAGAATAAGTAATTCATTCTTCCTCTGAAAGTTATTCTTTGAAAAGTTGCACCTCTGAGGAAGACTTTTTCACGTTTCAACACCTCGAAGTTTTATTTCAATCTTGGTGAAACGTGTGCCTCCGAAGAGGTCTTTATGCTTGATTGTGCCTCCGGGAGGTGGTCTTTTCATTTCTGCCTCTGGGAAGAGGTCTTTCTGTCTTATTGTGCCTCTGGGAAGAGGTCTTTTTGTTTCTGCCCCTTTGGAGAGGCTCTTTTTTTTTTTGCATTTCAACTCTGGTGAAGTGAAACTCCGAAGAGCGGCTGTTGCACTTCAACTCCTAGTGAAATGGGCCTCTGAAGAGGGCTTTTATTTTGTTTTGCATTTCAACTCTGGTGAAGTGAAACTCCGAAGAGCGGCTGTCGCACTTCAACTCCTGGTGAAATGGGCCTCCGAAGAGGGCTTTTATTTTGTTTTACATTTCAACTCTGGTGAAGTGAAACTCCGAAAAGCGGCTGTTTCACTTCAACACCTGGTGAAATGTGCCTCCGAAGATTGCCTGGAAGTTACTCTCTCATGGTTGGAGGGTCATGACTCCTCCAATCTTTTTTGTTGAGTAGAGAACTTTCTTTTTTGCGGCATATGCCTCGTTAGAGGTCTTTATCCTCCGAAGAGTTGTGCCTTCGAAGAGGACTTGTGCCTACAAAGAGAGCTTTAGTTGTTCCTTGTCCACTTGCTTATGCCTTTTCAGCGATCCTCTATTTTTCTTTTCAAGCTCGCATTCCCTTCTCTTACAAGTAGTTTGTTTAATCCAAAGAAGTGTACTTCATTGCTAGGCCAGTTCGCGAGAACGGGCATAAGCTTCTTAATTGGATGTTTGTTTGTTCAAACTTCTCAATTTATTAGCTAGAGCCCGTTTTCGACGAAATCATTGGCCGTTCAATTGAAGCACTTCTTATCTAGGATTTTAAATTCGGGGCTTTTGTGACTTGGAATTCGTTTGTTGAATGATAACAAGAATCACTTGGTCTTGTAATGTGCAAGTTTTATTTTCGTTGCCTGCAAAAATTTAAATCGACATTTCAGCAATACATTTAATGTACTTTTCATATCGAAAGTAAAGCAAACATGTAATAATAATAAGGAACACAAGATTTATAGTGGTTCGGCCAAGAATTCGGGCCTACATCCACTTTATAGTCTTTCATTATTCACTTGCATCGGTTTTACAATTGCTTTCAATTACAAGAATCATACATTCATAAATTTTTTTTTTTACAATATTTCAACAAAGCTTTCAAGTAAAGTATGGAGGCAAGTGATTGCTGTTCCAAGCTCTTGGAATTTGATCTCCTTCGACAGTAGTGAGTTTGAATGTGTCGTCAAGAAGCTTCTGACCTATGACATATGGTCCTTCCCAATTTGGCCCAAACACACCTGTCGCCGTCATAATTCTCTTCAAGACTAGATCTCCAATCTCAAAGCTGCGTTGGCGAACTTTGGAATTGAAATGTCTGGCTATCCTTTGCTGATGGGCTGCGATTCTGAGCTCAGCCTCTTCTCTTTTTTCATCAAGGAGATCTAGTGCCTCAACCTGTAGTTTTTCATTCTCCGCTTGATTGAAATGAATTCTTCTATGTGAAGGGACCTCTGTTTCTACCGGAATCATTGCTTCTGACCCGTATGCCAATGAAAACGGAGTATGCCCAGTCGCAGTTTTGTGGGTAGTTCTGTATGCCGATAGTGCTAGTGGTAGCTTATCGACCCAACCAACTTTTGCTCTTTCGAGTTGCTTCTTGATGGTTGACTTGATAATTTTATTTACTGCTTCCACCTGCCCGTTTGCCTGCGGATGAGCTACTGCTGAGAAGCTTTTTTGGATTTTGAATCGTTTGCAAAAATCTTGAAATTCTTCACTTTCGAACCGAGTACCATTGTCTGTAATTATCTTTTGAGGCACACCATACCTGCAAATGATACTTTTAGTCACAAAACTTATCATCTTTTTAGAGGTGATAGTAGCCAGTGGTTCAGCTTCTGCCCATTTAGTAAAATAATCTACAGCAACAATGGCATATTTGATCCCAGACTTGGCAGTTGGTAACGGTCCTACAAGGTCTATCCCCCATATTGCAAACGGCCATGGACTGACCATCTGTGTGAGTTCAGTAGAAGGTGCTCTAGGAATTTTGGCGAATCTTTGGCATCTGTCACATTTTCGGGAATAGTCTGCTGCATCTCGATTAATTTCTGGCCAAAAATATCCGTATCGGAGAATCTTCTTTACTAAAGTTTGACCACCTAAATGATCACCACATTCTCCCCCATGCACCTCAGCTAGGATTGTTTTGGACTCTTTCCTGGATACACATCGAAGTAACGGCATTGAGAATCCCCGTCTGTATAATTGTCCATCCTGGACTATATAGCGAGAGGCTTTCCTCAGTAGCTTCTGTCGTTCTTTTGAATTTTCCGGCAAAGAGCCATTGAGCAGATATTCTGTTATCGGAGTCATCCATGATTCTTGCTCTTGAGACACGCTCATGATGCAATTAATATCCATCTCATCAATGCTTGGAGCCGACAGGACTTCCACTGGAGTCAACCCTAGAAATTGAGCTTCGCCTATGCTAGAGTACTTTGCGAGAGAATCTGCTTTCGTGTTTTCTTCTCGAGGAATATGGCTTATCGTGTAATGATCGAAGTCACACAGGAGTTCCCAAGTCTTTAACAAGTAGGCAGGCAGATTTCCCCCTTTTGCTTGGAATTCCTTCTTGACTTGGCATACAATAAGCTGAGAATCACTGAAGATCTGTAATGCTCGGATGTTTAGTTCTTTAGCAATTCTCAAGCCAGCGATAAGAGCTTCGTATTCTGCTTCATTGTTCGTTGATGGAAATTCCAATCTCGGTGCATAACATAATGACCGTCCTTCAGGGGTCTCAAGTACAACTCCGGCTCCAGAACAGTAGTCATTTCTCGCGCCATCAACATATAACTTCCATTGGATTGGGGAATCATCGATCGTTTCCTCCTCACTGTTACCCTTATCTGTGAATTCTGCGATGAAATCCGCTAAAGCTTGTCCGTTGATTGCTTTTCGAGGATGATAAGTGATGTCATATTAACTGAGTTCAATGTTCCACTTTAGAAGACGACCTGAAGTCTCAGGGCGAAACAGGACTTGCTTTAAAGGTTGATCAGTGAGGACTCTGATAGGATGAGCTTAGAAATATTGCCTCAACTTCCTCGATGCAATCAGTAGGCAATAGGCGAGTTTTTCCAACTTGGAGTAACTCATCTCTGCCCCAGTGAGTCTTTTGCTGATGTAGTAAACCGGATGTTGAATCCTCTTGTCTTCTCGTATCAGCGCTACACTTAAAGCATGAGATGATACTGCCAAGTATATAAGAAGATCCTCACCATCGCCGGGCCTAGAAAGTATTGGAGGCGTTTCCATATGGCGAATCAATTCATCAAAGGCTTTTTGGCATTCGGGAGTCCAATCAAAGTTTTTCTTTCCTTTCTTTAGGGCGTCAAAGAATGGGATGCATTTATCAGTGGCTTTGGAAATGAACCGACTCAATGCGGCGACTTTTCCGTTGAGACTTTGCAATTCCTTCTTCGTTCTAGGAGCTTTGACTTCTTTTAAGGCGGTAATTTGAGCTGGACTAGCCTCAATGCCCCTAGCGCTCACGATGAAACCTAAGAACTTTCCGGACTCCACTCCAAATGAACATTTTAAAGGGTTAAGCTTCATTCCGTATTTTCGGAGGACTGCGAACATGTCTGCTAAGTGTTCTATGTGATCCACTGCTTTCTTAGACTTTACTAACATGCCGTCGACGTAGACTTCCATAGTCTTGCCCAATTGTGGTTTGAACATAGCATTAACAAGTCTTTGGTAGGTTGCCCCCGCATTCTTCAGCCCAAAGGGCATAACTCTGTAGCAGTAAAGACCAACATCGGTGATAAAGCTCGTGTCCTCCTGATCTGGCTCATGCATCATGATCTGGTTATATCCGGAGTAGGCATCCATAAAAGATAAAAATTCATGTCCCGCTGTTCCGTCTACCAGTTGATCGATCCTGGGTAATGGGAAGCAGTCTTTGGGGCAGGCCTTGTTTAGATCTGAAAAATCGATGCACACTCTCCATTTTCCGTTGGCTTTCTTAACCAGCACTGGATTTGAAACCCAATTCGGATAGGTAGATTCTTTGATGAAGTTATTCTCCATGAGCCGATCAACTTCTTCTTTTAACGCTGCTGACCTTTCTGGACCTTGAGTTCTCCTTTTCTGTTTCACAGGTGTGAATTTTGGATCAATATTCAGAGCGTGTACTGCTACTTCTGCGGATATTCCGCACATATCGGCATGAGTCCAAGCAAAAACATCCAAATTTGCTTTTAAAAAAGATATTAAGATATTCTGAATTGACGCATTAAGTTGTGAACCCACATTCAACACCTTGTTTGGGTCCTTCGGGTCAACAGGTACTGGTACTGTCGTTTCCACTGGTACCACTTTATTCTCCCCTGCACTGGCTTTTCTAGGATCCATCTCTTTTCGTGCTCCGCTGTGCTCGCCAGTGCAGGGTCCGCCCTGTAATTGCTACAAGGCTGGTTCTTTGATGCGGACTGGGGTTGCCGCATCCTTTCCCATTTCTCTTTTCCTTGCTTCTCGCAGCTCTGTCAGATAACACTCCCGCCCGGCATTTTGATCCCCTTTTATAACTCCTACTCCATTGTCTGTGGGGAATTTAATGGTGAGGCGCCATGGGGCCAGAACAGCTTTGAACGCTGCAAGAGTTGGACGGCCAAGGAAAGCATTATAAGCTGAAAATTCGTCAACAATCACAAAAGTTTGTTTGCGGACTACTTTTCTTTCTCCCTCTCCGAGTTCTACAAGCAAATCAATGGTTCCTATTGGCTGCTTTGGCTCCCCAGTGAAGCCAGCGATTTTTTGTGACGAGGCTTGCACATCAGCCATAGGGATCTTCATTTGGTCGAATGTTTTCTTGAAGAGGATATTACAGGATGCGCCACAATCAATGAGAACTCTTCTGACAATAGCTGGCCCGATACCAGCCGAGATGACTAAGGGATCCAAGGTAGGAGCTTCAATACCTGTGGAATCCCTGGCTCTGAACACAATATCATCATTGAAAATTCTTTGTTGTTTCAGGGGCGTAGCATCTTCCAAAACAAAGACATCTTCTTCGGCCGGTGCATATTTCAAAGCCCGGGTGTACCTTTCCATCTCACCCCA
Organism: Allium cepa; assembly: GCA_030765085.1. Taxonomy (NCBI): domain Eukaryota; kingdom Viridiplantae; phylum Streptophyta; class Magnoliopsida; order Asparagales; family Amaryllidaceae; genus Allium; species Allium cepa. The sequence continues at coordinate 65,202,167 of CM060929.1, forward strand.
GCTCCTGCCTGCTGGGTGAGGTCCTCCCGTAATGACATTGATAACAGGCCTTCCGGATTCATGCCCTGCAGCCTTCTCACTTGTCCTGGGTTGATGAACAGGAGCTCGTTGCCCCTGACTAGACGAAGCAGGATTGTTGCTATTCTTTTCCACAAATTGCTGCAGCTTGTTTTCCCTTATCAACTCTTCAATCAAAATTTTCAATTCGCGGCATTCATCGGTATCATGACCGGGTTGATTGTGGAAACGACAAAACTTCCTGCTTTGTACAGCTTTTTCCCCGGTTCTCAGAACGGGAGGTTTAGGATAATCAACAGAATCTTTAGTGGCAAGGTAAATACGCTCCGGCGTATCTGATAAAGGAGTATATTCCGATGGCTTGAGGGAACGAGGCTTCTTCAGATTTTTCTGTTTCTTCCCATCGTTATTTTCCCTTTTCTGTCCTACAGATTCATTCTTGCGTGGAGCAGCAACATTATCTTCAGCTTTTTCCAATACTGCCTTTACCGGTACAAGACGGCTTTCCAGGCATATGAACTCATCTGCTTTATTGTAGAATTTTTCAAGGGAATTTGGTTCCTTCATATTAAGCCATTTTCTAAATTCGCTCGACTTGTCGATGGCCCTCATCAGATAGGTCAAGATCATCCGTGGTTCTGCATTGTCTACCTCGGCCAGCGCTATATTAAAGCGATTCAAGAAAGATCTGATAGTTTCCCCTGGATTCTGTTCTAAACTTGACAACGACATGATATCTTTGGCTTTTGAAGCATATAGTCTGAACTGCTCCTCGAATTTCCGGGTTAGGTCAGAAAACTGATCTATATACCGAATTGGTAGCTTGGTGAACCAAAGCAGAGCTACACCTTCCAAATATATAGGAAAATATCCACACTTTATTTCATCAGAAGATCTGGCACCTGTCATTTGCCAATCATACTTATAGAACAATTCGTTCGGATCACTTGTTCCCTTGTAAGCTGGAATAGTTGGAGGGACGAACTTCCTTGGGAACTCAGCTTTTAAGATCCTTTCGGTAAACGGGGTTTTACTTGGAGAGAAACCCCATTCCTTCTCGTCTTCATTCCTTTGCATGCTCTCTTTCATGATTTGTCGAACCATTTCAGAAAGATACCCCTCATCATTTCGAGCTTTAGATCCACCAACTTCAGGAAATGTCTGCTCAAAGTGGCTGGCAGCCCTATCAGGAATGTTTCTTTCTTCAGCATCATGAATGTTACCAGCAAAGTTCCTTTCATTACCCGTTGGTTGACGGTTTACCCCAAGCAAATCGTTCAACTTATTCAAAATTAGGGCATTTTGGGCATTTTGGGCCTCCAATTGTGCACTTTGGGCATTTATCTGCTGGTTCAGCCCTAAGATTACAACATCCAACTCCGCTTTTGCAACCCCAACAGGTGGAGTGGCTTAATTAGGTACTGGGGAAGCGGAGGTTCCCTCTTGAACATTTCCAGATCTAACAGATCTACTCCTTCTCCCTGGAGCCATGATTTCAGATAAACTTCTAGTCTTCAGAGAAATTACTTCAACAAACTTTCGTGGAACAATGATGATAATTCGCCTGAGTTCAATTCTCAGTGAAAGCACCAAAAATGTTAACGCTAAAATTTGAACGCTAACACCCCGGTGTGTAAAGTGTAGTTGTGAAAGCACCACCCGATGATTCGGGAACAGAGTATAAGCAGAAAACCACAGAAAAAGCAGTAAATAACAGCGGTTTTATAGTGGTTCGGCTAAATAGTTTGCCTACGTCCGCTCTGAATATCTTTATTGATGATTTCGTTACAGGTCGATACAATTCTTCCCAAGTACAATACACTTTGAATTACTAAACACTTTGAACGTTTAGCTTAAACTTCAATGTAAGTGAAGGTCTTCAAATCCATGTCGGATGTATGAGATTCCTTCTTGAAGTTGTTCATGGCGTTCTACGTGTCTTGAAAGCTTTGAGTGTCGAGTCGGTTTGGAATGTAGCAGAGTATCGGTGCTTGGAGAGAATCAGCCAAAAGTCCTTTGAACGTTGGAGGTGGTCGCGTATTTATAGGTGTGATTCTGGGCAGCAGTTTTTCTCTCAAGTCATGAGTCGTGCACGACTCATGGAGAGTCGTAAGTCGCCTCGACTCAAGGTTCAAGAGTCAGCAGGCAGTGGAGTAAGTGAAGTGGTTCTGAGCTTTTCTTCGTTCATCTGGATACAAGTCCTAACTCGTTCGCGAGTTAAGAGGTCACGGTTTAAAGTGAGGCAGCACTAAAATCTTGGCTCTGTGGTTTTAGGTCGTGTACGACTTAAACTAGGTTGTAAGTCGTCGACGAGTCATCTTATTACGGCATGGTATTGAACTTGTTCTCTAAATCTTAGGTCGTAACGTCTTTAAGTCGTGGACTTTCTTAAGTCGTAACATTCCCTAAGTCGCTTAGGTCTTAATCCTGTTAGGTCGTTAGCTCCTTAACTCGTAAGCTTTCCCTGAGACATGACATATCTTAAGTCGCAGAGGCTTTAAGTTGCGGATTTCTCCGAGATGTGAGTCGCTTTGTTTGCCTAAGTCGTTTACGACTCATGCTAGGTCGTAAGTCATAGACAGCTTTAGGTCGTTAACTTATTTCCCTCTTGAGTCAGGCCATCTCTTAAGTCTTAGATTTCCTTAAGTCGTAGACTTCTTGGTCCGTTTCAATTCTTAAGTGGTCTGGACCTTAACTCGTTAACTCGTCCAGACCCTAAGTCGTGTACCCTCCTTGATCCATTGAGTTGCTGTTCCCCTCGAGTCGTGGAGTCGGCCATTTTTTAACACGTTAAACCGTTAAGTCGTACCATTCATAAGTCGTAGATCATCCATAACTTGAGTCCTTAACTTGTTAAGTCGCAGAGTGCTTTTAACTGTTAGATCATGGTGGCCTCAAGTCATAAGTCGTTGTCTTAACGGGGTTAACAAATATATATGTGTGTATGTACAGAAAAAAATAATGTAGATAGAGAAATATTTTACAGTAAGATATATAGGTAAAACAGAAATCATATATGTATAGGAAACAGAAAAATATGTATTAGGGTGATTAATTTGTTTACTTAACTTATTTAATTTATTTTTCTTACTAAAAGAATTCTAAAAGGAAAAATTAGTTTAAATTAAATTAATAGATTAAATTCAATTATAAAAGGGTAATTGATTGTCCGATTATCTAAGTGTCGATAAACCGTAAAATGTTTATTCAAGGTCAAAAATCGGGAAACTAAGTTGAAGTTGAAGTGGATTTGAAAAACAAAAAAATCAAACGTGAGATTTTCTTGCTCATTTGGATTACCTTATTAAAACTAAAATTTAAATTTAAATTGTTGGATGTTTATTGATAAATTATGATTTATCTGTTGGATGATATTATATATAGTATAAATATATTAGAGTGATTGATATTCCCACATTATATAGCGGATGAGACCCGATGAACCCCGCATAATAGCGGATGACCCTATATACCGCGATTTCCCCCTCGAAGTGGGATTTGGTAATTTATTTGTTGACTAAAATCTGTGGATGCAGGGAAACAGGTTGGAGGGATCTAACAGGATTCCTCAAAAATATTTATTATTCATATATATATGTATGTATATGTTGATATATGATACGATGGATAAATTGATATGGTTTGGACGAATTAAATTATTAAATGTTAAATGGCATTGGAATTTAAAACGGATATTTTAAAAACCAAAAATAATTAAAGTGAAGGAATTCAAAAAGGAAATTTGAAAGAAAACATTTATATTGAAAATTGGATTTATTCTAAAGGAAATTTAGTAGAATAAAAATATATTAATTGACTTGGGTTATACTTAATCATTTATAAAATTGGTTTAAGTGAAGATTTGAAATTAAAATATAGATATTAAGTGCTTGAAGTGGTATTAAAATCGATAATTAAAATAGATTGAAATAAAATGGAATTTTATTAAGGGATAAATAACAATATGGATTTATAAATATAAATTTTTTTGAAGAAAAGCTCAAAGGAGTCTATAAATTTATAAATGGGGTTTATAAATAAGAGGGGACGATATCAGGGGATATGTGGAAAATGTAAGTTGATGGCGCGAACTTATATCGGGCAATGGGAATTGTTTTGAAAAGAAATAGTGGAATATTGTTCCAAATAAGAGAAACGGTGAATAATTTGGTTATATTCGATGTGATACGAATCAAAAGGAATTATGAACTGAATGGGTGGATATTGGATTTTCTATAAATAAACTTTGTTTGAGATAAACTCTAGTTTTATAAACCAACTTTGTAAGTTAATTAGCAACTGGATATGAACTTTTATCTTTAATACTTTTGGGATATTGATATTTTTAATCTATCTAAACCCAAATTTTGAAAATAAACCATTATTCTTATTTTATATATATTTAAGTGTTTTAAAATTCAAGTTATAAATCCTCTCGAGATGGGAAGCCAAGTTTATAAAATCGAATAAGATTTAGAAGAAGACCTTATAGTGAGAATCTAAATAAATTTATAAAGCCAAAAATAAGCAAGCTTCGAAAGGTGGAATAAAGTTCACAAGGGAAGTAGAAGTGAAACGGGAATTTCAAACAAGTATAAACGGCTTTGGAAATATTAAAAGGAACTGACCAAAGGATTTTGGAAATTTTAGAATTCGGGTGAAATGAGTTTGAAGTTTACACATAGAGTAGTATATGATTTTTAGGAAAGAAAAAGAAAATAAGAGAAATATTTTCTAAGTATTGAATATAAAATAAAGTGAAGAAAACATTCTAAGTGTCGGACAAAGGTTAAGAATTTTTTCTGTAAGAATAAAAGTGATTTGAAAACTATTTTTCAAAGCGTTGAAATATGGGAATAAATATCTTGAGTAGATATTTTGAGATAGATAATTTGGCAAAATTATTTAAGGCCTATTGGTTACTTGTGAATATTATTGGATAGTTATATAACCGACTATCAATATTGGCTAATGCGCTGATCGTTTCGAAGAGACCGGGATTAGATTTAATTATCCGAAAACGACTTCGATCCGGTTTTAACGATAACGAATGAAGACCGTGAAGATGACAAAAACAATGATTCGGTTTGTCCAGACCCAGGGCAACTTGTATGGACGAATTCTATCAGAACATCGTCACTAGAGGAAGGTGAGCATTCTAAGTGAATGTGTTCTAAAAATATAACGCATATCCTCAGGCCTCATCAACCGAGAATGGCTAAAACAAGGCAGGTGTAGCAAGGCTAAGTGGGTAGCACCCAATTAGGGTAAGATTTCCCCTGTCTAGAGGTCTCTTTTTATTTTGATAGTGTGGCGGTTGGTGGCTCAAAATGTAGGGTGATCTTATTCGGACTATCCAGTAAGGGGTAGCTCCGGTCTTGTGTTGCAGGGGATCGGCTGTGGTCCTCGGTACTCTGATCAAAGCCTGGTACTATGACGGGCGGTACCCCAGTAGCCCTGCCATTGTATGGAAACCCAATCTCCAATAAGTTCCTTCGGACTTATTTGTATACCTATTATGCTGGAATTTAATGAATGTAACAATTTCGGCTATTTGAATAAGTATTTGTACTTAGACACTATTATAATATCAGAGGATTTTGATAAAAAAAATGTTTTGGTTATCGTAAGGTAAAAACCCGACATATTTATTTGTGGCATGGTCTTATAAGATACCTTTGTTTTCAAAGGATTTTCAGAAAATATAATAATCCAATTGAGTGTGTTTTTCTCACGCTGGTTTTCCAAACTGACTTGGGTGTTGTTTCATTATGATGCTCGGGTCAGACCGAGTTGTACAGATTCAGGTTAAAAAGATAAGTAGCTCAAGAGACGACCTGGATGGCAGAGCATACTTCCGTATTTGATTATTATTCAGCTGTGTAAGGGCAAGCTATTGAATTGTCTGGGTTGATTGTTGCCAATGTACTCTGATGATTGTAAGTATATAACAGTACAGATTTCTTTTTATTTAAAAGCTGTTATTATATATTTTATTTTGTTCCGCTGTGATGGTAAGACTCTATTGTTATTATTTTATCTTCTTCTTTCCCTTATAGTTTGGTTTTTCGCCATTCGATTGTTTGGCATGTAATATAGTGGATGTATTGATGTCGACTTTCGGAGGTCGAAAAACCGAGACATGACAACGCCAGATGGTTGTTTTGTATTTTCAAAACCATTTTATAATTGATATCAAAATATCATATTCAATTCAAACCATATCACTTCGAAAATATATTCAATTTGAAATCATATTCACCTTTGAAATCATATTTTCAAATTAGTTTAAAACTCTCATTTCAAAACTTCATATTCAAATCAATATGTAATTTAAATCCCAACTTAGGTTATAATATCATGTAACCATGTCCACTTTAAAATCAAGTATTTAAAATATAAACACATCTACTGTATTTAGTTTGAAATTAAAAAGATAGTTTAGATAGTTATATATAGTTTTAAATAGTAAAAATAGTGTAAACTAATTTAAAAATAGTTAACTTGATTTAAGATGGTTGAATTGATTTAAAATAGACTAAATAGCTTTTAAAAAATTAATTAGGTTTAAATTAACTTAAATTGTGAAATTAGTTTAAAATAAATTAAATTGGTTTAAAATAGGTCAAAATTATTTATATAGTTAATATAGGTTAAAGTAGTTTAATAATTTTGAAATCTTAATAGTTAGAAAGTTTAAAATAGTATATTTTTAAAACAGTTTATATTAAGTGTGAATTTTGAATTTAACATATGTGGATCAATTCACATTTCCAAATCACAAAGCCCAATTTCAATCTTTCAATTCAAACTCTTAGTAAAAAAATTAAATTTTATATTGATCTGTATTTGATATATCAATTTAAATATTTCCAATTTCAATACATTAAAAAGTTATATTTCAAGCAATTCAAATAACTCAATTCTGATGAATTTCACTTATATTTCAAATTCAACTTTGAAATTTTCAATTAAATTCTTTTAACAATTTCTTTAAACCAATTCCAATTTTAACATAAAACTTGAATTTCGATAATAATTCAATTTATATAAATCAAATTTTATTTCAAAATATCATTTAACAGGATTCAAAAATTATGGATTTAAAATCTTTCTGGTGTCCGTATATATTTCTCAACCCTAGGGTCAGGTGATACAGATATTTATCATTTCAATCCGCAATTTAAAATTTTACGGTTATATCATTTCAAATCGCAATCCCAAATTAAATATTAAAATCCATAAAATCGCTCGAGTCTATCATTTCAACCCATTACGATTTTTCGCTAATATATAAATCGTTTGGGTATATATCATTTCAACCCATGGGGAACTTGCAGAGTGATAACAATATATAAATAAAACATAACATCCAATCATCCAATATCATCAATCAAACATCCATCACAATCATTGTTCAATTCAACTGATAAATATAAATAAATAATCAATTATCATTTACAGGTAATTAACTAAAAATTTGAATTCAAAAATAAATTAAATGATAATTTAATTCAAAATAAATTCAAACTAACAGGAATAGCAATTTAAATATACCAACAGTCATAAATAAATTCCTAATCGAATAAAAATCCAATTTTGGGCCCAAATTCAAACGATCTCAGAATTCGTCCATACCAGCGTCAAAATGTATAGAATTTCGATACGATCCTGGCAAAATAAACCTCGCCCAAATCCGAGTTCGTATGCAAAAGTTATGGATATAAGAAGAATGGAATTTAAATTAAATTTTGAATTAAATAAAAAATAAAAGTCAACAATACTTCACTTCCACGTCAATGTCTCTGTCTCCCCTACAGGAATGAACTCGGTCTCACTAGAAAAGAGTGCATGCAACCCAAGCCCGCCTCAACGCTCGCCCACGCTTGGCCATCACCACCGAGCCGACATCCAGGTGAATCACCTCCCCTAGCGCCACATTCCTCCACCATCGAAGCAACTCCAATTGGCGGGAAACCTCCAGTCGCTGCCGTTTAAATCAAACCCTAATAGAATTAAACCAAATGATCTAACCATCAACTCGCCCACCTAACACCTAGATGCAATCCCCTCGGCCTCCTCTACAAAACTGCACCTTCGAATCGACGATCCGTCACAGTTGATCAAATCCCAATGAACTGCTGAGACTAATTCGCCCAGTTCTGGCCACACAGAAACCCAAATCGAATAATCAACTGCAGTTTTGACTTGCGCTCATCGAGAGCTTCAAATTGATACATAATTCGATATATTTTGAGGAGTTTGAATTTTGGATTTTGTTTTGAAATTGAATTTGAGGGTTTTTGGTTTTGGTTTGTCTGCAATTGGAATGAGGAGTTGAGAAGGGAATGTACATATAGACAAATGGAATAAGAAATAACTTGGATTTGTAATAAGTTGTTTATAAGCATATCAGAAATAGAAATGAATGGATCAGTTTGTATTTGGAAGTTGCACGATAAATGACCCGAAAATCCCGTTCTATCTCCGGAACGAAAATGGGTAATCCTATATATCAAAATAGATGTTTTCGATAGCTTTAAACTCAATGAAACAGGTTTCAAGTCCAAATTCCATCGTATGAAGAAGTTAGATTAAAATTAGCTTATTTCAAATTGATTTCAATTGATTTGAATTAAATTGATTTCTAGGCATTTCGAACCCGTACGATCAAATGACAAGTCCGCTCGTTACGAAACTTGAAACCCTACAATAATTCACCGTTACGGATTCGATGAAACTGGTTTCGTCGAAATCCGAGTCAGTGACCAAAATAGCTATTTTCACTTTAATTAAATTAATTTAAAAACTAATTAATTAAATCACATTTTTATTTCAAAGTTAATATCTAATAATTTTCATCATTTTTGATTAATCAGACATTTATGATAATTTAAAGTAAATTTACATATCAATTCAGTGTTAATTATTTTAATAATTACAGTGTTTAATTTCAACTGTAACTAAATCCAATTATTTATAATTTAATTCCAATATTTTGATTTTTATTTGATTTCAATCTTTATACTCAATCAACTGTTATTCTATAGACATATTTAACATTGTTTTATATTTCGTTACATTAATATCCTCCAATTTCCATCTTTTATCTGTATTACCTAGTATATTTCAATCATATTGAATCTTGTCAATTTTACACATTAATTATAATTCAAAATCCCAATTAGTTATGTTATTCGGGTTTCACACTTTTATTAAATCAATTATTGCCTAGGTAAATATAATTAACATTTCTATACCTTCTATCACATTCACATTTTGCAATTATTGCCTTAACTCACATTAATGTAACATTATTACCTTTAATTGCGAAATATTTAATATATTGGTAATAGACAACAATTTGTCACCATTACTACATTTAATAACATTTGTAAGTTTGTTATTTACAAACAATTTTTATAATTACTTACTTAACATTGATTTTACTCAATTACCATTAATTATATATTATTTCATTAATTAATTCAATATTTACATTTGTTTTCCTATATCCATTTTATAATTAAGTATAACCTTTTAAATCATTCAATTGATTGGAATTTCTTTTAAATTGTTAATGTTTAACTTTAATTAATATTGTTACATTTCATTTTTAGTTATTATTTCATTAATATATCATAAATTTTTATTTCTTCCAATATTACATTACAAAAATCTTATTAGAATAACAATTTTTAATTATCGAAAATTACATGTCGTTGCAGATCCACATGGTATGCACAAATGAAAGTCAGAAGCAGAAATTAATTACAACTCCCTAAATAGGGATAATATTCAATGGTATTTATGGTTTCTCATAAGGAGTTTTGTATATGGTTTTGTTTTGTTTAATGTAGTCTGTTTTTTGAAGCACAATCTACCAGAGTTCCTTGGTTACGGGGCTTTGTATAGGGATCCGAATCTTAGAACGCTTTGGAGGGTGGTAAGCTTTCAATTATTTATTATTTAGTTCCTCAATCAGTATGCTCACATTTTTTTATTTCGGAATCGGATTTCCATGTTGTAGGATATAAAAGAAGAGGAGGCAATAGTTGATGATTCTACTCAATGCTACATGTAATGAGCTATAGATATATGGTTAAGCAGTATTATGATTTCCATTTTATAAGAGAATATCAATTCAATGGGTTTTGTTTGATTGCAGGCAGGCCCAAAAATCATCGATTCCAAATTTATAAGTTTGACATAAAGAATATATTTCAAATCAACTATATTGGCAGCCGCAAACCTCTTACTCCACAACAGTATCTCCAATACAAGCCTTAATAATGATGCATGTTGCTTTAACCATGAAGAAAGAAAATGAGAATTAGTTGTGTTGCCACTGAGTTTGAAGGATAAATTCCCACAATTATTAGCATTAACAACGTGAGCTTTCATGGTTTGCATTTGCATGAATTTGCATCTGATTTTGTAGGTTCATGATTAGATCCAAAAATTTTGTAAGTGGATTCATTTACGCTATGGTTAAACTATAAAAAGCATGATTTGACTGTCTAATTTATGTTATGTTGGTTTTTTTCTAATTTTTTAAATGAAAATGCAATATTTTGCCACGTCTTAGAGCTGTGGAAAATTTTTAGCCACTGCCCATTTCGCCATGGTTCTAGACCATGGCGAAATCATTTTCCCGCAGTTCAAAGCCACGGCAAAATGGCATTTATGGTGTAGTGGATGAAGCATGCACGGTGATGGGTGCATACGTTCACTTGTGAACATACAGGAAGTGGATGGAAAAGAAAGGACCATGGGGGGGTTTAAAGTAAATTATGGTGATTACCTAAATTAATTAATAAACCCCATTTCGTATTTAATTTATATCTTCTCCCTACAAGGTCCAATCGAGACATGGTCTTTTGCATTGCGCTCATAGAAGCGATATCTATGCACTGGAGTTTGTATTGTTAAGTTTGGAGCCAGTGGAATTTTGATCTAAAATCGAACATCGTTCGATTTCAAATCAAGCTGGAATGCAAAAGCGTTAGCTAGAATTTTGGTGAGTTAACTCACCTTTGGATGAACTCTATATGATATGGGGTAGATATAAACTATTGCTTGGTTTGGTTGAATTCCTGTTTTGGAAAGCGGATGACATACAAAATGAAATATGGGGAATGTTGTAAAGGGATCCGGACTCCTCATCACTATTAATTTTAATTTCATTTATATAGTAGTTGTATAAATTGTTGGATGTCAAAAGCATTAGATGTGACATTGATATGTGTTAAAAGTAGAACATTTTTAGTGATAAAGATAGTAATAGCATTGGTTTAGTGCTGAGGTAGCTCTGGGCATTAGTATTTTAAAATACTATGAGTTTTGATTTGAAAATGGTTTTGATTCGAAGAATGATTTTAAATGTGATTTTTTACTTTATTTTACTTCAAACTTTTTGATAGTCTCTTCTAAATCATATGAAAAAGTTTTAAAAGTATTTAAGGAAGTATTTATTTTACAAACATGTTAATATAATAATAGATGTTTATTATAAAGAAAAAGGGTTTATCGTAATGATTCTGTTTTTTAAGAAGATAGAAATATTTTGGAATAAATATTTGTGAAATGCTTTATATATAATGTTGTATAGAAATACATATTTATAAATGGTATTTTATAAATAAAATAATAGTTTTATAAATGAATTTAGAGATTTGTAGAAGGAGCTTTATAAACAAATTTGGAGATATAGTAAAAGAATTTTATAAATGAATCCGTGGATTTGTAAAAGAAGTTTCATAAATAAATTTGTAGATTTATAAAAGAGTTTTTTAAATATGAAAGAGATTTACAAAAAAGAGGAATGAGATTTGATTACTATAATTGATCAATTTATGTTATGTTGGTATGGAAAGTATTCTTTTCATACTTAACACCAAATTACGAGGTAGAAAAACTTGTCCCTATCTTGATAATTAAGAAGGTATGTCGAGGCGAGGATATTATTCTAACTTGTCTGATTACATTGTTAATCGAGGGATAGTACAAGTTTGAAATCGAAAAGTGGGGGTAAGTATACATGGTCTAGTTTCCATACGGTCCACATAATTACACCAAAAGTATTTTTGGTCTATTGCTACCTATGTTTAAAATGACATTTGTTTTAACCCAAATAAGTATATAGTTACATTTTATAAAGTAATGAAAATATAGTGCTGGTGAATATACTTATACCATTGAGATAAGTATAAAAATACTTTTCCATGTTTTAAAAAGAGTCAGAGGGTTTGTGAATATATCTTTGCAAAAGTATTTTATACAAGTATTTATTAATGGGTTTTAACTTTGAAAGAATTATTTAAAGTGGCTTAGTGGTTGGTTATGCGCTTAACTATGCTTTGTTTACAAATGAAGTTAAATCTCTGATTGGAATGTTTGTTCATTTGATAGTTAAATAACCGACTATCAAATCTTGGCCTGTTTTGAAATAATTGATTGTTATTTCGGGGAGACCAAGATCAAATATGTTATCCGAAAACCACTTCAAACCAGCATTAGCATGCGAATTTAGGATATTCTTAATATGATGGAACCAAAGACGAAGTTCTCTAAAGTGTAAGAGCAACTTCCCACTATGTGGTTCTATGTGGTTCGCTACGATTAGTGTAAGGAACCGATTCTTTGACTTTTGAAATCGACGTGAATACGTCCACTGTATCAACTGCTAAGCAATAGAATGCCAGAAAAACCAAACCCTTAGGGTTTAAGAAGAAGAAAAAGGTAGAAGAAGAAGAAGAAGATAGAAGAAGAAAATAGAAATAATAATAGAATCTCATATATCGCAGCGGAACAACATATAATAGATAAATAAATATCTTTAAAACAAAGAACTATATCAGTTATTACATTACATCACATTACATTACATTATCAGAGTTTACAACAACAAACAGCAGAAAAGAAATACTATATACTAGTTGATACACCAAGCCATCCAGCTTGCCTCCAAATCTCTACAGCAACTTATGAATTCTAGAATGACCTGATAACCCGACTCTTGACTTCCCGTGTGGAAATCTATAACAAACCGCATATTTTACGATTTGACATTTAAATATTTTATTTAAATATTTTATCGTTAGTCGGATTTTAGTCCGAAAAGTTACTTTTTGCATACGGTCGAATTAGGACCCATAACCACTTCCATTGAGTTCAAAACACCATTTGCGATCTTTTTGAGTGTAAACTTTGATATGTTTGAAGTTAGTGGAATTATGTTACTTTTTCACTTTGGGTTTTGGGTTTGGTTTAGCCTATTTGCCTAAACTGTTAATTCTAACTCAACCCCCTTCTCTTCATAACTTTACTTTCATTTCCTAACACTCAAGCTTCATCAAAAATGGGGGAAGGAATGGGAAATTAAAACTCAAAGCTCAAGATCATTTGCAAATCCAACATCCAACTCCAAATTCATAGAGAAGCCATTGATTCTTCCTTGCTTTCAAGCTTCTTCTTCATAAATTTTGTGTAAAGGTGAGATTTTTATCTCACATCTGTGTCTATAATTATCATTGATTGTTGGGTATGAATTCCTAATACTTTTACATATGCATTTGCCATTGATTTGGATTGAATTGGTGAAAATCCCAATTTTTAGTGTTTTGGGTTCAAATCTTTAAAAATCCAATCTTAGATGTTTAAACACGTTTTTGATGATGCATCGAGGATCCAATACGACCGGGTAGCCTATGGGCATAATCCCCTAGCGTCCGTGCTCGATCAGTTGCAAATTGGGAGAGTTTTGAGCTCCAAAACCCTTAGGTCGCTCTGCCTGCACAATGGTGATTTTCAGTCTGCATTTAAGTCGTTCGGCCTTGTTTAGTCGTTAGGTCGCTCGGCGTACTCCTTAGGTCGTAGCTCGTTAGGTCGCTCGGCCTTTGGTCATAGGCATAGGTCGCGTGCACCATTAGGTCGCTAGGTCGCTCGGCTCCCTTATGCGCCTTAGGTCGTTAGGTCGCAACCCCCTTAGGTCGCATCATTTAGGTTGCGCCATTGCTCGGTTAGGTCGCGCGCTCGGCTGTTTGGTCGTTGCACCCCTTAGGACGCTCGGCCATTATGCCGCTAACTTTAGGTCGCAACCTATTGGTCTCTCGCCTTGCAGTTGAGTCGGCCTTCATTTGGTCGAAACTCCCTAGGTCGTGCACTCGGCCATTGGGTCGTTCCACCCCAGAGCTCACAACCATGTTAGGTCGCTTGCTTCATTAGGTCGCACCGTTCCTTAGGTCGCTCGCCCCTGCACTTATGTCGCTACCTCTTAGGTCGCTCCTCTGCTAGGTCGTGTTGTGTCGTGTAGCAAGGCTATCTCCTATTTGATGAAGTTGGAATCAAATTCTTTGGATTTTATTCACGTCTTTGTATGTGACTTTTTGTGATTGATTATTTCTATGATCATTTTTGTGATTTGTCATTTTTTTCAAATATACAAACCTTTACCTCACTCGTACGAGAAATCTAATTAAATGGATTAGAAAAACAAGTGGTATGAAACGTTTACGTTTACTTCGTCGGTTAATTCTTGGACTTTTCGATTGAACCTCTTGTGACAATTTTTGAGTGGAGATCTACAATTTGTTCGTAAATATTTAAGTTAAGCTAGTGGTTATGGGACATGAGGCTAAGCTCATATATTTACTAGCTTATTGTAATTGACACTTCTTGACGATCGATGATGATCATTTTTGTGATTATGGCTAGCGATATGCTATGTTTCTTTGTCCACGTAGGGGACAATACCTCGTCTTATTGAGTTTCATCTCATTTCTTTATAGGTTAACGACCTATGTATTATTTGGAGTTTCGACTCAACTTTTGTGGGCTAGCGACCCATGTTCTTTTATGGAGTTTGGTCCATCGGGCGTACCGTTGTACTACGTCGTTGTTCCGAACTATTCGAGTTTCTGGTTCCTCGGGCGTACCGTTGTACTGTGTCGTTGCACCGGCTCTATGGATAGCGACCATGGGATAGCATCCCGTTTGTGATACACGTGTTGGTGAGCTTTCATGCTCCCGTTTTGTCATAGGCCTCCCCTCTTTTTGTGATTTCTGGATTTCCATTGATGATTTCTAGAGTTTGTGTTTCACCAATTTTCGTGATTTGTATTGATAAGTTTTATCAATATTTGTGCATTGGTGAATTTTGTGTGTCATTGACCTTTGGTGATTGGCATTGATATTATTGTCAATACTTATGGTTTTGGTGAATAATAATATGGAGTATGACATTCCTTTTGATCTTTGAGAAGATTTTGGTGATATTGATTAATCTCTCGTTGATTTTCAATTACTTATTTATCATAGCTTGGCATTGTGATTATTATACGTTTAGTCATACCTCTTATTCTATATCATTTCGTCTGATATTTATAGCTAGACTGATCCGTTTATTATTTTCTTATTAAATAATACTCGGGTCAGACCGAGGTGTTACAGGTGCTTCTTCTTGACTTCACATCTAGGATTTATCACCCTGACTTTGGGCTAACTACTTAGATTAGTAGCTTTTGTTGTATACATTTGAGGTATAGACTCATTGATGTATCCATATTCTTTTGTGTAGTACTTGTAGCTATTCTTTTGTGATATTGTGGATCTTGTTCGACCACTACTCTGATGTACGCTTTCATGTGTTATATTCATATCTTTTTCCGCCTTTGTGATATGGATGTCAGTGACTGATTTGTGTTATGTTTATTTCTATGTTTGTTTCCGAAGACATCATTGCCACTGTGTAGTTGCTTTGAGTTTGTGTCGGTACGTCGTATTTCCTCTTATGTTTTATCTGCCATATCGGTGCTCGCACAAAGCAATTACACGGATGGTCGCTCCTCAACAGCTTATTCTCCGTGCTAGTTGACAGCATTACACCGTAATGTTCTTGGCTAGCGTGGGTATAGAGGAGGGACGTCAAATTGGTGGACACCCAGAGTTTAGGAAGGGAACAATAAACTCCAAGTCAGTCATAGGACTGGTGTGAACTTAAAAATAGTTTATTCTTTAAAAACAAACAAAGAAATATTTTTAGATAGATCCGCAATGCTTTTAGAAAAAGAAACTACCATAAGGCCTCCCACCACACACACAATGCAAACGCAGAATTGAAGGAGATTTCTCCTTATGATAGTCAAACATGCTTGATACGTAAATTTCTTTGATATTATTACTATAAGTTCAAAGTGTAGAAAAACATTTCGAAAGTATAATATAAATCTTAGCCAGCATAGACATTTCGCACTTATGCCTACTATAGCTACCATCTAAACAGTGGTGACCACCATAAGTAAATGGCAGGTTCTACAACTAAAACCGTACAGTGCTCGTATTGTTTCTTTGGATTTCCAACTAATGGTCAAGCACAGGAACTTCCCATTGCCACATCGGTACGCCTTTGGAAGGACGCCCAGAGAACCTAACCGGATCTCTGCCAAGACAAGGCCGGTTACCCTAACTGGGTAACTACTGACACGAGTATGCCATCCCCCGGTCGTAACCGACCTTTTTATCCCGGGATTCACCAACAACCACAAAATAATAAGTTTGTAGCAGCAACATAGGTTAAGTATCTGGGCTCCATACCATGATACCACCTCTATCCAGAAGGAAATGTACATAAACTAAGGGGGCGCTATCCCCTAATAAACTTGCTGCATCTTTCCTGTTTTGACCATTACCAGGGTGTGAGGTCCGACGAAGTCTCGTCCGCAAAGCCACGCTTTTCACAAAAGCCACGCTTTGATCAACAAATGATCAGCAGCACTCAGCATGCCACATTACCAAATTGGGAATGTATCACCAGTAACCATCAACTACATAACCTCTAAGCTCGTACGTCTCAGAGAAGTGTGTTAAGCTAAGAGAATAAATTCCCCGCGACCAACAGAAATGCATTTGATAGAACCAGCTTTACATCTCAAATTGTAACGTCAGACACACATCCATACAAGTCTGTTGCGGGATCGAACGGAACCAAAGGCACTTCCAAAGAAGCCCTTGCAATCCGGATATTCACTAATCACATCCGGAATTCCTATCACAAAGCGTGATAAAATCTCTATATCGGAGATCAGCCGATGTAAAGACATTCGACGGTAATCCTTCCGTTCTCAAAAATATCCGGTCTTCAACACCGTTCTTCAAATGCTATCCATTACGACGTATCAATATTCGAAATGGGATTTATGACACAAAGGTCCTCTCCCAGCTAAACTGAATAACGAGCGATTATTCTTAAAATAAATGTAGCATTCAAATTCAAGCAAATCACAACAAATACCCATTAAAAGGTAAATATTAATAGTCGGTTATTTAACTATCAATAAATATGCACAGCATACCAGATTCCAAATAATTTCCCAAATTATTTATTTTCTGTTAACGTGAAAATCAGAGCTAACACCCCGGTGTCAATTGAAGTTGGATGAAAGCACCACCCATGTACACGGGAACTACAAGCAAGTAGAGAAATCACAGAAAAAGAAGAAAAGACAACAGTTTTTATGGTGGTTCGGCTTAGGGCAAGCCTACGTCCACTTTAAGTCTCTTTATTACTGAATTTGGTTACAACTTGTTACAACTTCTCTCAAATACAATTCAATTCAATACAAAAGCCAAGTAGTTAGAGAAAACTTCAACACAACAAAGTTCTTCGAATTCATGGTTGAATGTGTCGAATCTTTGTGTGAAGTGGATCTAAGCGTCTTGCGTGTGCTTGAAGTGATGGAGTGTAGATTGCTTTGAAGATAGTGAAGTTTCAATGTCTTGAAGAAAAATGATCCAAAAGTCCTCTTCAAGTTGGAGATAGTCATGTATTTATAGGGATTCTTGGTGTCAAGTTGTAAGCAGCGGCCGAGATGAGTTGGATCGTGAGTCGGCTCCGGGTTAGGCTAGGTCGTAGGTCGCCCTTTCCCACTTATGCACGGCCTACGGTTTAAATGGGAGGCGCATTTTCTCCTGGCTTCAAATCTCAAGTCCTAGGTCGTTGCCGAGTTAACGTGCTATGTGTTAAGTTTTAACACCTCCTTCTCCTTTATCCCCTAGGTCATCGCCGAGTTGCCGAGGTTTCGACTCAAGTGTGAACCGATTTACTTTCGGCATTTACGTCGGTGACGCAGCGGATAAATCAAAATTAAACTTCAATCGTTGAAAGTAGCAATCGGTGGATTGATGAATACCAAAATGCCCAAATTCGTTGATCCGAAGATACAGAATTCTAGCTATCTCTAACACGTTGATCGCGCACGATACCGTGAAAGAAGATCTTCAATTCTTCAAGCGTTGATCAAGCGCACTTGATTCCACGAATCGGCTTCAACAATCGTTGATTCGAGCGCACTCGAATAACCGAAAGTGGAGATAGGAGATTACACTCAACTACCAATTTTAGAAGAAAGCACACAGCAATCAACAAGAAATTTTTTTCAAAAATCAACCCCCTAAAAGTTACAACGCACTCCCTATTTATAGAAGTTTCACACCTGACCCTTAAGTCGTATGCGACTTACGACCCAATTTAAGTCGGCAACAACTTAACACTATAGAGACTTATCCCCCCTTTACAATACTGCGCATGCAAACGACTCACCCTTAGGTCGTACGCGAACTAACACATACATACACGACTCAAGCCACTACATCACAACACATACGTACAATACAGCGGCTGAACCGACTCAACTAGGTACGACCTAACACACGCCCGACTTAAAGAAACACAGATGACTTAACTTCCACGCGGCTTACACTTCAGTGACTCTTCATAAGATCGGCAGGTTGGCTTAACGACTTATCTTAGGTGGTAGCCGACTTAAACCTTCATTACAACTCGTGTTGCTATCTTGTTATCCCATGATGCTTCTCCTGTAGCCTTAGACCGTACACGTACTAATGGCCCTGACCGACTTAAGCCCGTGCTAGGTCGGAAATGACTTAGGTCTTCTTCATTAACTTGCATCTCTCCTTCACATGTCTCCTTAGGTCGGAAACGACCTATAGCTACCATCTTAAGTCGTGGACGACTTATAACGATGTCGTTATCTCGTATACGACTCATCCATCCCAAACGACTTAAGCCCCTGTTAAGTCGTAACTTCCTTTCATCTTCTTTGTTAGGTCGTAGCTCCTTCTCTTTAAATCATGGACGACCTATAATCCCTTCCTTAAGTCGTATATGCCTTACCCCTTTGGCCTGAACTACATCATCCTTCCCTGGTTGAGAAAAATTCGTCCTCGAATTTGTAAATTCTTCCACATCAGATTGTTCATCCTCATAATATGGTACAAGATGCTTAACATTGAACACGTCAGAAGTGTATACATCCTCCGGTAGTTTCAACTTATAAGCATTATCATTGATTCGTTTCACAACTTCTACAGGACCAATTTTTCTGGCTTTCAACTTGTTATAAGTGCCTACTGGAAAACGATCCTTTGTTAATACAGCATACACCAAATCACCTTCGTTAAATTCAACATTTCGTCGCTTTAAATTTGCAAATCGCTTATACTTCTCGTTTGACTTCTCTAATCGTTCCTGAACGATTTTATGACATTCCGTCAAACCATCAACAAAATCAACAGCTCGTTTAACCGTCCCCTTCGGTTGTGGTACTACCTTTAAGTCCAACGGTCCCCTGGGTAAATTTGAATATACAATTTGAAATGGACCGAATCCTGTGCTACGATTTACTGCATGATTATGTGCAAACTCTGCCTGGCATAACTTCATGTCCCAACTGTTCAGATTATCCTGTACAAGACATCGCAACAAATTTCCCAACGATCTGTTAACAACTTCGGTCTGTCCGTCTGTTTGCGGATGATAAGCACTGCTAAATTTGAACTTCGTTCCTACCATCTTCCACAAACTCAACCAAAAATGACCTAGAAAACGGGTATCTCTATTCGACACAATAGATTTTGGCAACCCATGAAGTCGATAGATTTCTTTAAAGAACATCTGAGCAACACGAACATCATCTGCCGTCTTCTTACAAGCAATAAAATGCGCCATTTTCGAAAACCTGTCCACCACAACAAATATAGAATCATTCCCCCATTAAGTTCTAGGAAAACCCAAAACGAAATCCATGCTGATATCAACCCATGGTTTAGACGGTACAGGTAACGGCATATATAATCCTGCATTGGTCGCAGTTCCCTTTGAAACCTGACATATATGACATCTCTCCACAAACCTTTCAACCTCTTTCCTCATCGACGGCCAAAAGTAAGATTGAGAAATCAAATGTAATGTACGATCACGGCCGACATGTCCTTCCTCGTGCAACTCTTTGATAATCCTCATTCTCAAACTGCTATCTGGTATACATAATCGATTCCCCTTGAATAAGAAACCATCAACTAACATAAATTCATCAGTACTCCCATCCTTAACTTTCTCAACAAACTTTGCAAAGTAAGGATCCTCCTCAAACAATTCTGGCAATAATTCAAACCCTGTCACCTCAACTTTCATTGTAGTCAACAAATGACCCCTCCTACTCAAAGCATCAGCCACACGATTCGTTGCCCCAGATTTATGTTTCACGACAAAAGTAAACTGTTGTAAATAAGCAATCCATGATGCATGTCTTGCTGAAATCTTGTCCTGTCCCTGCATATGCTTCAACGCCTCATGATCAGTGTAAAGCACAAACTCTTTTTGAAATAGATAGTGTCTCCAGTGTTTAATAGCTTGCACAACAGCATAAAACTCAACATCGTATGTACTGTATCTCATCTTTGCTCCTGATAACTTCTCACTGAAATAAGCAACTGGTCTCCCACTCTGACTCAACACTCCTCCAATCCCAACCTTTGATGCATCAGTGTGTAGCTCAAACAACAACTGAAAATTTGGTAATACAAGAATTGGCGCTGTCGTCAAAAGTTCTTTGATTCGTTCGAAAGCAACCCCTGCTTCCTTCGACCAAGAAAACTGTTTCCCTTTCATACAATCAGTAACCGGTGCCATCACGCTACTGAAGTGTGGAATAAATCTTCGGTAGAATGATGCCAATCCATGAAAACTTCTAACTTCAGTGATAGTTCTCGGCTGTGGCCAATTTCTAATAGCTTCAACTTTACTCTGGTCCACCTGGATTCCCTTCTCAGATACAACATATCCCAAAAATAATACACTTCGAGTCATGAGCACACATTTCTTCGTAGCTGCATAAAATTGTTCCTCACGAAGAATAATTAACACCTTTCTCAAATGCTCTACATGCTCCTCTGTGCTCGCACTATAGATTAGAATGTCATCAAAGTAAACTACAACAAACTTCCCAATGTACGGTCTGAAAATTTGATTCATCACCCTCATAAATGTACTCGGTGCATTCGATAGACCAAACGGCATAACCAGCCATTCATATAAACCTTCCCTTGTCTTGAATGCGGTCTTCCATTCGTCTCCAGGTCTAATTCGAATCTGATGATAACCACTCTTCAAATCAATCTTTGAAAAGATAGTAGTCCCACTCAACTGATCTAGCAAGTCATCCAACCTTGGCATAGGAAATCTGTAGCGAACAGTAATCTTGTTCAAAGCTCTACTATCGGTACACATTCTCCATGTTCCATCCTTCTTCGGCACCAACAAAGCTGGTACTGCACAAGGACTCAAGCTTTCCTGAACACGTCCCTGCTCTAACAATTCTTCCACTTGCCTTCGCAACTCCTCATGTTCCTTCGGACTCATTCGGTAATGTGGTCGATGTGGTAATACTGCTCCCGGAACAAGATCGATTTGATGTTGGATGTCTCTCAGTGGCGGTAACTCCTTAGGCAACTCCTTTGGAAATATGTCTTCAAATTCTTTCAAAATGGGCTTCGCTTCTTCAGGAACTTCAACAACTTCACTACAATCTCGTCCAATCAGCAAATAGACTTCAGGCTCCTCTTCAACCTCCCTGACAAACTCCTTCAAAGATAGCAAAGTTTTCAGTTCTTCGATCTCCTCTAGCTTGCTTTCCTTCTGCTGTTGCTTCTTAGGAACTAATGTGATTTTAGTACCTTCAAACATAAAACTGTAACTATTAGCACGACCATCATGTTGCACTGCTCTATCAAACTGCCATGGTCTGCCCATTAACAGATGACACACATCCATGTCTACAACGTCACACCAAATTTCGTCTTTGTACTTCTTCCCAATAGAAAAATTAACACAAGCCCTTCGACACACCTTCACTTCACCACCCTTCCTCAACCATGCTAACTTGTACGGTTTAGGATGCTTCTCAGTTTTCAAGTTCAACTTCTTTACTGCTTCAGTAGAGATAATATTATCACAGCTTCCAGCATCAATAACGAACTTGCAAACTTTCCCTAGAATAGTGCATGTCGACTGAAAAATATTGCTCCTCAACCAACTAGATTCCTCTTCTTGCTTTGGTGTAAAACATGACCTCCTCATCATAAGATTACAACCTTCATCTCCAGATAATTCTTCTTCCTCCTCAACGTAAGGTGCATTTGAACATTCTGCCTCCTTACCATCTTCCTCCTCAACTTCTACGACCATGGTTCTCTTCTTTGGCTTCGGACATTCATTGCTTTTATGACCCAACTCCTGGCAATTGTAACATTTGAAACCACTGCTAACCTTTGCCTTCTCAGCCTCCTTCACCACTGGCTTACCAATAGGTTTAGGAACATTAGAACTCCCACTAACACCCTTCACGTGATTATTGGAATTAGTAAACACACCACCTCCACGTCTTCCCTGCTTCTCCCAAGCCAACGCTTTCTGATGTGCCTCCGCTACTGATCTAGGATCAAACATATTAACCATATCCTGGATCTGCATTCTCAATCCCCCAATGAATCTAGCAGTTAGTTGTTCTTCCGTTTCCATAATATCATTCCTAGCAATGAGTTGGTAAAATTCATCAGCATAATCACTAACAAACTTCGTCCCTTGCCTCAGATTCTGCAACCTCTGTTATATAAGTGATTGATAGTTATATGGTAAGAAAGTAGCTCTCATCAACTTCTTCATCTTGTTCCAAGTTTCAATCTTTGACTTTCCCATTCTCTCCCTTGTAAGTTTAGTTTGCTGCCACCACGCCAATGCTCTCCCCCTCAACCTAGTAGCAACCAACTTCACTCTTCTATGCTCAGGAACCTCCTTGAAATCAAAGATCTCTTCAACATTTGACACCCAATCAAGAAATTCTTCAGCTATCATTCCACCCTTGAACTCTGGAATTTCCATCTTCATACCCGACTCCCATCGACGATCATCTTCAATATCCCGATAAGTATTTCGAACTGGGTCTCGATCTCGATAATGAATACTTGCTCTATCACCCTCTTCATTAAAATCAAATGTACGTCTATATCGATCTCGACCATTATCATCCCTTCATTCATGCATGCTTCTTCGACTATGTCTCTCTTCATCTCTATATGCCTCATTGTTAAATTCACGTTGACTTCTTCTCTCTTCGTGTCCATAGTCATGATGATCTCTTCATAATGAAATTGATGTTTCTCTCCTTTCTCTAAAAGAATGCGGTGATACCCTCCTTGCTTCCGTAACCGATGGCGAAACTCGGTTTCCTCCATGGTTCGAGTTTGGTGATCTCCTCCTTTGAGTTTGATTCAAATCATTCATCAACTTCTCTAACTTTCCAATGCCTTCATCAAATTTCTCATTAATACATTGTTCCATAAGCTCGGCTTCTTCTCTTCTATACAAAGCTTCAACGTTTTGATGACGATTAGCTCTCCTCGGCGGCATGATTGAAAACTTCTTACAAACTTCAATAACTTGAACACAAATCTTCAACGCAAGCAACAAATTACAGCTCAATCCACTAACTCGAACAAGACGAACGACTTAAGGCTTAAGTCGCTCGGCACAAATCTTCACTAGTTTGACTCCTTAACTCGGCTCAATGTGCAACGACTTAGGGTTAGGTCGGCACGGCTTCACACTTAGCTTGGCTCGGCTCACTTGCAACTTGACTCGGCCTCACTTGCAACTTCAAATTCAAACACGTTTCTAACTCTAGATCCAAAATGAAATGGATCAAAATCTTCAAACTTGTTGCAACTTCAAGATGAACACGATAAACTCCAACTTCAAACTTCAACTTCAAAAAGTGGCTCCAAGTCTCGTCTTAGCTATGATTGGCTAAGTCTAGCTCTGATACCAAAAACTGACGCAGCGGATAAATCAAAATTAAACTTCAATCGGTGAAAGTAGCAATCGGTGGATTGATGAATACCAAAATGCCCAAATTCGTTGATCCGAAGATACCGAATTGTAGCTATCTCTAACACGTTGATCGCGCACGATACCGTGAAAGAAGATCTTCAATTCTTCAAGCGTTGATCAAGCGCACTTGATTCCGCGAATCGGCTTCAACAATCGTTGATTCGAGCGCACTCGAATAACCGAAAGTGGAGATAGGAGATTACACTCAACTATGAATTTTAGAAGAAAGCACACAGCAATCAACAAGAAATTTTATTCAAAAATAAACCCCCTAAAAGTTACAACTCACTCCCTATTTATAGAAGTTTCACACCAAACCCTTAAGTCGTATGCGACTTACGGCCCAATTTAAGTCGGCAACAACTTAACACTATAGCGACTTATCCCCCCCTTTACAATACTGCGCATGCAAACGAGTCACCCTTAGGTCGTACGCGAACTAACACATACATACACGACTCAAGCCACTACATCACAACACATACATACAATACAGCGGCTCAACCGTCTCAACTAGGTACGACATAACACACACCCGACTTAAAGAAACACAGACGACTTAACTTCCACGCGGCTTACACTTCAGTGACTCTTCATAAGATTGGCAGGTTGGCTTAACGACTTATCTTAGGTCGTAGCCGACTTAAACCTTCATTACAACTCGTGTTGCTATCTTGTTATCCCGTGATGCTTCTCCTGTAGCCTTAGACCGTACTCGTACTAATGGCCCTGACCGACTTAAGCCCGTGCTAGGTCGGAAATGACTTAGGTCTTCTTCATTAACTTGCATCTCTCCTTCACATGTCTCCTTAGGTCGGAAACGACCTATAGCTACCATCTTAAGTCGTGGACGACTTATAACCATGTCGTTATCTCGTATACGACTCATCCATCCCAAACGAATTAAGCCCCTGTTAAGTCGTAAGTTCCTTTCATCTTCTTTGTTAGGTCATAGCTCCTTCTCTTTAAATCGTGGACGGCCTATAATTCCTTCCTTAAGTCGTATATGCCTTACCCCTTTGGCCTGAACTACATCAGTCGGCCACTAATTTGGGTAGATAGGTCGGTACACATGCTGAGTCGGAACCGTCTTCTGAGCATTAAGTCGGCACGCTTCTTAAGAGGTTAGGTCGGCATGCTTTTGGCAGTTGGGTCAGCAAACAATTCGAGTGGTTAGGTCGGCATCCCTCTTATGCCCTACTCAGTTAGGTCGGTTTTCATGATAAGTTACTTGGTCGGCGAGTCATCACCGAGGTGGGGTTAACATTTGCCCCTCGAAGTATGCGCCTAAGGATTAGGTCGTATGCTTCGATTGCCCTTAACCCGTCCCTTCTTAGATTGGTAGTTCGTGTGCGACCTAACAGTTATACCGCGTACACCGCCCCAAGTGTTCCACTGTGGAGTATAAGTTGGCATTCCTTCTTCTTCTTCGTCACTTGTTTTCCTTCTTGATTCCGCCATTGAAGCATCCTCAAATTCTTAAAGGCGACTCTATTCCAACCAATCATCGATAATCTCTACCGTTGATCTGGTAGGTAACCTCATTCTTCTTCCGATTGTAGGTCACTGTCGATTCGTAATCCTTGTTGCTCGAACTCGATTCGTTCCTTTGCACGACGTCCCATCACGAAATCCATCATACTTATAATCGGCAAGGCGTAGGTTGCTCGAGGTGATCATTGATACAACGAAGGCAGTTTGTTACCTCAAGCTAGATGATCTCTGATAGCATGGCATCAAATTTGTGACAATTTTGAATCGCATTATTGGGTGATTGGTCGGCATGAATGAAGGCGGCTGTTGATGGAATGGTTATTGGGTTAACGGGTTGAACGCCGTGGGATGTTGGTTCGGGAGCGAGTTAGTGAATTTGGGTGGCTTAGCCTTTGGCCGACCTGGCTCTTAAGTGACCTTAAGTCGTGGCTGAGATAATACTTGAAAGAAACTTGCCGATCTAAACTTTAAGGCCTGAATCGTGACCGAGGTAATACTTGGAGAAGTTCCTACCGTTTGAATCGGAGCTTGCCTTCTTATCTCTCCCTTGCGACCTGGAGGACTGAGTTGCCGAATTAAACTGCTTAGACTCCGATCCGCTACCGACCTAGCCTTATCTCGTGAAAGAATTTTAAATCGTAGCCGAGTTAATACTTAAGCTTTGGACGTGTTGACATTTAGGAGCATAGACCCACTTTGAGTATTTGACTTGAACTGCCGAAATAAGTTGCGTAAATTTTGAACTGCCCCAACTTTAAATTTACTTGAGTCTCATTGTATTATTTCACAAACCGCATTAACTTACAAGCTGCCAACCTGCTGAAAATAACAAACAAAGAAAACCAAGGCGAAAATACTGCCATTGACTGCCCACATCAAATGACAGATTAGTCGAGACAAGATAAGCAACTTAATTACATTGCATGAAATGCTTGTGAATCAATCAATAAAGTTAAATACCAATGCAAAGTATTAACAATTTGAACTGATTTGTCTGCATCAACATTATACTTGCATATTTAGGCTTAAAACAATAGTCTCTGGATTTCATAACTAACAAATGCTTGCTAGTTTTGATTCTAGTTATATTCGTTTATTGCTTTGTTAATTTTATACAACACCTCACATATTTTAGGAAACATGCACCTTGATATTTGAATATCTAGTTTTTTATGTAGAATGACTTCCCATCAAGAAGAAATGGCAGCTCAAGAGGAAGAAACTTTTCCGACAGCTCTTCCTATAGAGAACCCTCAAGAGAGAACCTCAACTATTCTAACTCCGAGAGCATTTACTCAGCTGCGTACTCAATTTGGTTTTACTGAAAGTGATGTCCTACTCCCTGGGCCAAGTGATACTGCCGACAATCCTCCCCATGGTTTTATTGCAATCAATCGTCAAATGTGCTTAAGCGGGGCGATCCCTCCTTTTAATGACTTTCTTCGAATTCTTTTCCTTCGGTTGTCAATCTCTCCGTCCCAACTTCATCCTAATGGCTATGCCATCTTGATGGGGTTGTGTGTTTTGTTTAGAAAAACTTTTGATCGCTTGCCAAGTTTTGAAGAAATTCGTTACTTATGCTCGTTTGCAAAGAATAAAGATCATCCTTCCCTTATAATTGTGAGGAGTGCTAGAAACCGCAAACTTATTTCTGATCTTACTGAAAGCGTTCGTGGATTTTTAAATCAGTATTTCTTTGTTCGCTGCCCCCTGGGGTTTTATGCCAACTGGAGAGTAGGAAGTAAGATTACCTGCTTCCATTTTCCATTTTCAAGCTTTCTCGAGATCCGAATTACCAATTGCTAATTTCATTCTTTGCTCTTTTCAGCACTTCCTCTCCCCTCTAGAGATCCGGTCCATAAGCAGACTTTTGACAGATTGAGTGCCGTGGCTGTAGAAGAGAGAAGCGTCAAGTTTTTGTTGAGGGATGAATTTTTGCATCAATACGGGCTTCTACATACTTCTCGCTCTACGCACCCTCACGAAGCCCCGGATTCTCTAGTTAAAACTCCAGATGCCCCACCTCCTGCTAAAGAGCCTGTGCATGGAGAAACTACCACTGAGGCCTCGCTAGTGAAATGTTCGACTCCGAAAGATGCTGCGAGGCCGTCTGATAAGTCTGCACTTGCCCCAATTATTGAAGAAGAGGAGCCCCTTCATCAAACCGGGGAGCATGTTGGGGAACTTCGTCAAACCGGGGAGCATGTTGAGGAAGGAATCGATGGAGGGAGCCTTGTTAGGCACGATGGTGATGACATCTTTGGGAGTTTAAGCGACATAATGGCCACTTCTCAAGAACTCTTTAAAGATGACCTTGCTGTTACCAAAGTTACATCACCGACAGTTGAAGCAACTTCTTCCCTTAAACAGACCCCCTCATCCGGAGAATTGCCGTTAGCTATAAAACCTGTTGTTACCCCTCGATTGACGAGCGGTTCGTGGTTCAGCGTATGTAGTTTACACATCACACATGACTAGGATTCTTTGACATCTTACACACCTATCTTTTCACACTTTCAAAAAATTATAAAGTTGTGCTTTTTCCAATTTCAGGTTCTTCAATGAAGCGAGGCGGCTCGTATTATGATGACTTCCAACGATACGGGAGACGCGGCCAGTATGACTATAAGCGCTATCTTCCTGTTCACAGAGAGACTGATGAAGAGAGGGCCGCTCGGAAGGCTCGGAGAGACGTGCCCATGAAGAACGTTATGGAAGACCGGATGACCGATACGATTCTTCCCACAAAGAGGGTGACTCCCACAAACGCAAATCTCACGATGATAGAGGGAAGAGTCACATAACTGATGACCCGAGTAAACGGGCTAAAGTCAGTGAGGAACCAATGCCTGCAACTTCAGAAAAGATTACTGCTCCTACTTCTTCTCAGTCTCCTGCCCCTTCCCATACTGATATCCAGGCAATTATCAACAGGCCTTCTTACCAAGTTAGACCAGGTCCAGCCACTCTCCAAAGCCGATTTCCAAATTGGTGCTTAAAAGGAGTTCGCTTTGACCTTGACCTGGTCCCCATAGATAAGAATGCCATGTTACAGAACCTTGATGCCGTTAAAACTGACATTGAGAGGATGTCAAATTGGCAAAAACTTGTTGATGAGCTCCAAAGGGTGAATCGGGCCAATCTCGAAGCTATGCTGACCATGGAGAATGACAAAACCGAATGGCAAAAGACCCTTAAGCAGCATGATGCAGAAATGAGGAGCATTGCCGATTATAATGAAACACTTGAAGCGAAAGTTGGGAAACTCAAAGAGGAGCTTGCCACTTCCTCCGCTTCTTATTCTCAAAGGGAGAGTGTGCTCCAACAGCAGGTGCGAGATGCTCATGCTGCGCAAAGGGATGCCGAGGCCAAGGCTGATGGGCTGGAGCAAATTGTAGAGGGCTACCGTACTGATATTACTCAGTTACAAGGGAAAACTAGCTTTCAGGTTGCTGAAATTGAAAAATTGAAAGCTCAACTATCTAAAGTCGAAAGAGAGCGAGATGAGGCTATTGCTGGTAGAATTGCAGCTGAAGAAGCTCATGAAGCTACCAAAGCTGATATCGGCTCGACATTATTTGAATTCTATTTGCAAAGCGTGTTAGGGCGTGGCAGTCTTGCATTCCTGGGTCCCAAATATGAGGTTACCCTAGCTGAAGTATGGGAAGCCGCGCTTGATATGTTTGAAGGCACCGGGTACACTGAAGAGGAGCTAGAGGCGCACTATTTAGACTTCGAAGCTCGCGCAGCTCTTGCTAAAGGGAAGGAGCAACTTGCTAGATTGCGAGTTGAAATAATGGGGGAAGAGCATCAAGAAAAAGAAACAACTTTGACTGCCCCTGTCCCTCCTTCAACTTCAGTCGATGTTGACATTGCTGGTTCTAGCTCTCATACACCGATTCCTACTAAAGCTGATACCGAGCCGCAATTACACAAGCTGTAGGTGAGCCACAAGAGAGTGCTGAAGCTCTAGACTATGAAATTGATGTGATACCACCAACTTCTCCAGGTAACCCTAATAATGCTCAGGGGGACAACTTGCTAGTTTCTCACGGATTTGACGAGCTTCTTGATTATTTCTTGAATCTCGACGAGCCATTGTCTCCTCTTTTTGCGGGAATTACTGACACTTTTAACTTTTCCTTTGTAGAGAAAGCGCCGAGCGTCATTCAAACTTCTTCACCTCCAGTTACTGTTCCTCTGCCTCCCCCAATCACTCCTACTCCTCATTTGGGATCACAGGAAGAAATAATAGGTGCCCTTCGGGGCATGGATAACCCAGCTACTTCGTAAGAGAAAAAGGACGAAGAACTTGAGGGAGGTGAGATATCTCCGGAGCGGACTCCTTCTGATGACATAACTTTGTCTAAACTTGTTAATCCAGGAAGTGAATCTTCTTCAAAGAGGAAAAAGAAGTGCGGAATATCAAAGAAGAGGAGGAAGAGCATCATTACTACTGAAGAGGAACCGGAAGTTGAACCAGTTGTACCTCCCTCTCCTTCTTCCCTCATGCCTAAAGATCGACCCAAAAAGCTAACCATCCGGCCGGGTGAGGGGTCCAAAGGTGGCAAGAAGAAATGAAGATTCCAGTTTTTAGCTTTTTGTTTTTTGCACGTACTGGTCGGGGATTGTGCGGGTACCGGCCCTCGCTTTCTTTATTTCGAAACTTGTATTTGTAAGAAATTGTAATAGAAATGAATAAAATGATCCTTTATTTGTACAAGCTTCTTGTTTGTGTTTGAGAATGCGTTTATTATTCATTTTTGTACAAGTTTCTTTGCACGAAATTGCAGTGAGCTTGTGGTATATTGTTCGAGTGCAATTTTACCAACGTAGTTATACCATGTTGCCCCTATACCATAAGCTTGTTGCAATATTTTATATTTTGAGGGGACTTGTACTTTTATTTTCTAGAGAATAATTATTCCATACTTGGAGGAATATTATTTCGTTAAAAAACATAGTACAACTCCCTTCATATAAGCTTTTACGCTTCATCCTTTGAAGATATCACTTTTTCTTTTGTGAATTCTTCTATGTGGTAAAGCGGGCATCTGAAGGGTACTTTAACTTCTTTTTGAGGAAGAGTATTTTCCAGAATAGGTGGATCATTCTTCGTTTAAGAGTCAAAGTGTTCCTTTGAAGATGGCTCTTTTTTTTTTATGCCACAGTAAAGGGCTTTTTGATTTTTGCTTCTTTGAAAAGTTGCACCTCCGAGGAGGGCTTTTTCACGTTTCGACACTTGGAAGTTTTATTTCAATCTCGGTGAAACGTGTGCCTCCGAAGAGGTCTTTCTGTTTGATTGTGCCTCAGGGAGGAGGTCTTTTTATTTCTGCCTCTAGGAGGAGGTCTTTTTATTTCTGCCTCTGGGAGGAGGTCTTTTGGTTTTGTTGTGCCTCTGGGAAGAGGTTTTTATTTTTCCCTGTTCGCTGGGAAGCGGGCCTCCGAAGAGGGCTTTTCACATCTCTTTTCACGGGAGTGTTTCGACCGATCATGATGAAATGTGTGCCTCTGAGCTGGGTTTCTGCCTGGAAGTTTGGAGTTTCTTTCTCTCGGTTGGACGGATTCACGGGAGTGTATCGACCGATCATTCCGCAATTTTGTATCGAGAATGATCACTCTTTTTCTGGTTGGCCCGCTTGAGGTCTTTTAGCATTTCAACTATGGTAAAATAGGCCTCCGGAGAGGGCTTTTCACGTTTCAACACCTGGAAGTTTTATTTCAATCTCTGTTAAATGTGTGCCTCTGAGTAGGGCTTTTGCCTGGAAGTTTGGAGTTTCTTTCTCTCGGTTGGACGGATTCATGGGAGTGTATCGACCGATCATTCCGCAACTTTGTAACGAGAAAGATCTCTCTTTTTCTGGCTAGGCCCACTCAAGGTCTTTGATTTGGACTCTAAAGAGTAGCTTTGGACTCTAAAGAGTAGCGTTGGACTCCAAAGAGTAGCATTGGACTCTGAAGAGTAGCGTTGGGTCTCCGAAGAGAAGCATTTGGACTCTAAAGAGTATTTTGGACTCTAAAGAGTAGCGTTGGGTCTCCGAAGAGAAGCATTTGGACTCTGAAGAGTATTTTGGACTCTAAAGAGTAGCGTTGGCACTTGTGTCTTTATACCCTGCGCTTCTTAGCAATCCCTCACAATAACTTCAAGTACATCTTTCATTTGTTCTTTGCTAGAGAAATATGCCTTATTGCTCCGCCAGATGTTCGTTTACACAAACGATTGTGGTCGGTTAGCAAAGGCTCATAATCTTCCTATTAAGAAGGTGCCCTCTTTGGTGGAGTCCTCAATCGTTTGCAAATTGCACTTCTTTCGAAATACTTGAATTAGGAGCATTTGTGACTTGTCATTTGTTTACTCCGTGATTTGTAGGGATCACTTCGCTTTGTGATATGTTGGATGAGCAAGCTTTATTCTGATAGCCTGTAATACTAAATCGATATTTTTAGTAATATTTGCATATCGAAATGATACAGGCATTTTAACGGTATTAAAGAATATAAGATCTATAATTGCTCATTACTGATTCACATCAAATTTACAGTGGTCAACAGCACAAGAATTATACATCCATCATCATTTTACTAAGTTAGGCAACACTATTAAGTAAAATATGGGTGTAAATGAATGTTATTCCATGATTTTGTGATTCATATGTTAGTCAATGATCAGCTTCTTGGATTCCTTCTCTGTAGTTCTGTTGCCTGAGCTGGACCGATAAGCAAGACATGGTTGCCCCTGAGCGGACGAGGTTGGGTCAATTCCGTCTTTCTTCACATATTGTTGTAGTTTATTCTGTTTCAGCAGTTCTTCAATCACATTCCTTAACTGGCGACATTGATCAGTATCGTGACCTGGTTGGTTGTGAAATCGACAGAATTTCCCATTTTGAACTGCACCTCTCCCCATCTCAGGTGGTTTAGGGAATTTGACAACATCCTTTGTTGCCAAAAAGATCTTTTTCGGTGTATTAGTTAAGGAGGTGAAATCTGAAGGTTTAAAACGTCGATGTTTTTTCTTATTCCCCTGCCTTTTTCCTTCATCACTCTCCCTTTTCTGGTTTCCACATCCTTTCTTGTTAGAGATGACATCGTTATTCTTGATTCGGCCACTACTGCTTTTACTGGCATTGAGAGGTTTTCTAAGCGTATGAATTCGTCGGCTTTTTTATAAAACTTCTCGAGTGAGTTTGGTTCCTTCATTTTGAGCCACATCCCGAATTCACTTGACTTGTCGATGGCCCGCATTAAGTATGTTAAGATCATTCAGGGTTTCGCGTTGTCTACCTCGGCTAAAGATATATTAAAACGGTTCAAAAAGGACTTGATGGGTTCTCCGGGTGCTTGTTCTAGACTAGACAGTGACATTATATCTTTTGCCTTTGACGCATACAATCTGAATTGTTCTTTAAATTTCCGGGTTAAATCGAAGAATTGATCTATGGATCGAACCGGTAGCTTGGTGAACCAAAGCAAAGCCACCCCTTTTAAATATACTGGAAAATATCGACATTTAAGCTCATCCGATGCTCGTGCCCCGGTCATATGCCAATCGTATCTGTATAGAAATTGGTTAGGGTCACTTGTCCCTCGATAGGCCGGGATGGTAGGAGGCACAAATTTCCTGGGAAACTCCGCCTTTAAAATCCTTTCGGTGAACGGAGTCTTGCTCGAAGCGAACCCCCAGTCGTTTTCATCCTCATGCCTCCGCATGCTTTCCTTCATGATTGAGCGGACCATTTCTGATAGATACTCCTCATCGTTTTGAGACTTTGCCTGGCAGAAGTTAGCTGCCCTTTCGGAAGTTTGAAAAGTTGGCCGTGGCCTTGACCCTTCAGCTTGGTAAGGTGCCCTTGCAGTGGTGTTGTCTGCTCTTTGAGGAATACCTTTCACTTGGGGGTCACGGGCATCTTCAGCATAGATTGTTTCAATTATCCTGTCGTTGGTGATTTGCCTCAAGCAGGGCGTTTAACCTATCCATAATCAAGGCATTCTGGGCATTCTAGGCTTCCAATTGCGCATTCTGAGCATTCAATTGTTGATTCAATCCCAAAACCACGGCATCCAACTCTGCTCGAGTAACTCCAACAGTTGGAGCTGCTTGACTTGAAGGAGGAG
Source organism: Allium cepa (assembly GCA_030765085.1). Taxonomy (NCBI): domain Eukaryota; kingdom Viridiplantae; phylum Streptophyta; class Magnoliopsida; order Asparagales; family Amaryllidaceae; genus Allium; species Allium cepa. The sequence continues at coordinate 65,236,038 of CM060929.1, forward strand.
AGGTAGCAGTATTCTCTTGATCGTTGTCGGATCTTGCAGAACTTCGTTTTCTCCCAGGAGCCATTATTTCCAACAAACTTCTGGTTTTAAAAGAAATCCTTTCAACAATCCTTTGCGGAGCAATAGTGGAAATTTCCTGAGTTCAATTCTCAGTGAAAGCACCAAAAATGTTAACGTGAAAATCGGATGCTAACACCCCGGTGTCAATTGAAGTTAGATGAAAGCACCACCCGTGTACACGGGAACTACAAGCAAGTAGAGACATCACAGAAAAAGAAGAAAAGACAACAGTTTTTATGGTGGTTCGGCTTTGGGCAAGCCTACGTCCACTTTAAGTCTCTTTATTACTGAATTTGATTACAACTTGTTACAACTTCTCTCAAATACAATTCAATTCAATACAAAAGCCAAGTAGCTAGAGAAAACTTCAATACAACAAAGTTCTTCGAATTCATGGTTGAATGTGTCGAATCTTTGTGTGAAGTGGATCTAAGCGTCTTGCGTGTGCTTGAAGTGATGGAGTGTAGATTGCTTTGAAGATAGTGAAGTTTCAATGTCATGAAGAAAAATGATTCAAAAGTCCTCTTCAAGTTGGAGATAGTCATGTATTTATAGGGATTCTTGGTGTCAAGTTGTAAGCAGCGGCCGAGATGAGTTGGATCGTGAGTCGACTCCGGGTTAGGCTAGGTCATAGGTCGCCCTTTCCCACTTATGCACGCCTTACGGTTTAAATAGGAGGCGCATGTTCTCTTGGCTTCAAATCTCAAGTCCTAGGTCGTTGCCGAGTTAACGTGCTATGTGTTAAGTTTTAACACCTCCTTCTCCTTTATCCCCTAGGTCACCGCCGAGTTGCCGAGGTTCCGACTCAAGTGTGAACCGATTTACTTTCGGCATTTAGGTCGGCCACTAATTTGGGTAGATAGGTCGGTACACATGCTGAGTCGGAACCGTCTTCTGAGCATTAAGTGGGCACGCTTCTTAAGAGGTTAGGTCGGCATGCTTTTGGCAGTTGGGTCGGCAAATAATTCGAGTGGTAGGTCGGCATCCCTCTTATGCCCTACTCAGTTAGGTCGGTTTTCATGATAAGTTACTAGGTCGACGAGTCATCACCGAGGTAGGGTTAACATTTTCCAAAAATATCTTTACAAGATATATTTTTTTCCACACTTCAACCATTTGAAAACAATTTCAAATCACTTTTCAATTTATATTTAAAAGATATAATCTCAAAACATTTCACTTCATATTGGGAAACATTTTCCATACTTATTTAATAATAAGTAATTCACAAATCTATTTATTTTCAACATTTGGAAAATATTCAATATACTTAAATCACAATTAAGTATATATTTCATTCTTTAAGGAAAATATTCTCTTAAACACATTTATTTGAGTCAAAACGAATGTTGCGTAAAACATCGTTACGACAACCCAAAGTCACTAGTATAGGGATTCGAAATTAAGATAGATATATAAATCCCAATACTATATAAAACATTTCCTTTCGAAAATCATTTACTATAACAACAGTGTTATAGTCCACCATTTCCTTTTATTTCTCGAAAACGTCTATTTCAACAATGAATGCTGAAATCTATGGTTTCGATACTTAATACATTTTAAAACATCTTTAAATCGTTTTAATTCTATTTAAAATATCACTTCTCCAAAACATTTCTTTAATATATTATTCACTGTCCAAAATCATGAACGTGCTTCGTTAACCAAATTCAACATTTCTATACATTTTATTTAAAGGATTATCCACTGTCCAAAATCGTGGATATATCTCCTTTAATAAGCTATAATAATTAACTTATCAAAATAAGTCGATTTCGGATTTATAAAACAATGTTTATAAATTCCATTTATATTTTATAACAACTTCAACTTATAGAAGCACTTAACAGATTCTATCCATATCCCATTTACACGCCAAAATCCAAATTATAAGCAAATTACTTATAATTCTCTATTTGCAAATTCATTCATTTTATAACTTCACAAATCGTAGATTCTATTCTTTTATAAAATCCATTTATAACATCATTTTAAAACATCTTTAAAACTCCTTTATAATTCCATCACTTTGATTTATAAAAATCCAATTTTATAAATCCTATATATAAAGCTTTTATAATAAATTAAAAAATCTCTATTTAAACTATTTTATAAAATCATTAACTCCATATTTTAAAAAAAAATCAATTTTCAACTATATTTCTCAAAAATCGTAATTTTTGTAACATTAAAATTATAACGTTTATTTATTTAAAATGAATCAATTCCAAAATTCAATAAAATGCATACTTTCAAAAATCACTTGAAAAATCCTTTTAAAATTTGGAAATCATCACTTTAACACTTTTAACTTTCCAAAATAGGCCTAATGCTGCAACAACACTATATATAACAATCACGGCATCCAAAACATCATCTATCATGTGATAACATAATATATCACAATGTTTGTAAATAAATCAATACGGGTGAGGAATCCAGTTGGATCCCACCAACCTGTTTCCCTGCATCCACAGATGTTGGCACAATACCAATCCCGTTTCAATACGGAATATCGCGGTACATGGGTTTATATAAAATATTATCTGCTATTATGCGGCGCAATAGGGTCTCATCCGCTTTATAATGCGGGAAATCAACTCCTAGTACATATATAATACCAATTCCACTTCAAGGTGAAATATCGTGGTACATAGGTTTAATAAATAACCTCCGCTTAATATGCGTCGTATAGGGTCTATTTCAATACAATAGATAATAATTTATCATCCAAGCATACAATCAACACAATCAAGCGATTTTAAATCTAACTATTTGAAATTTAAATCGAAACACAATTCGATTGAGTGAGAAGTTCTCACCTTGTTTCCAATAACAATTGCAGTGTTTTATTTCGAATAAAATTAAACGCGTTTAATTTTACTCAAAATTCACACTAGCTCAAATCTACTCCGATCCAGCTCCATCGCATAGTATTCGACAATACGAATCCAACGCAAGTCGTTTCGTCATTTTCCAAACTCGTATGAACAAGTACAGCTTTTTAAAGTTTACACAAATTAATATATATTAATTTACAATTTTTTTTATATTTTAAAACCTTTATTTTTCTAGGTCTTTAGATTTGCTAATCCAACATCAGGGCTGCATGCGTTCATCTCTTCCTTTTCCTGGTAAAATACGCGACCGAGAACCCAAAAGCCACCGTCAAAACCCTAATGCTCGCTCCAAGTTCGAGCCACACGAGTTCGATCAGAACGCCCCACCTCGCCCGCGTGCCTCGGCGCCACCCACGACTAGAATAGCATGAAGCTCGGTCACCCCGTTAGCTCGAAAATCGTGCACGAACGTCGGCCGTTCAAACGTCGATTGCCGTCAATCCGTCTCATCTTTGTCGATCATAGTCGTTGAACGCGTAGCTCCCGAGGAGCTCTAGAAGTTTGTAGTTGAAACTTTTTGATGATTGTTGGTGGACCGGAAGAAAACGGAGGAAGAATGGTGGAAGGTATCGGCCATTTAAACTGAATGTGGCGGCCACAAACCCTAGCTAGATTTTAATGAAAATATAAAAACTTTGAGGCCTTTTATAGAAAATTACGCAACACTATTCACCCAAATTTTTCCCGAACTCGAAATGAAGCGTGCCGCCTGGCGTTTATAATGTTTTACCCCCATTCCGAACGCAATGGAATATATATCGGGAGCCAATTCGATCAAATTTGGAAGATAGTGTTAACGCTAAAAATTGAACGCTAACACCCCGGTGTGTAGAAAGTGATTGTAAAAGCACCACCCGATAGCTCGGGAACAGATTATAAGCAGATAATAGCAGAAAAGCAGTAAACAATAGCAATTTTATAGTGGTTCGGCTTAAGGAAGAGCCTACGTCCACTTTGAATATCTTTATTGATGATTTGATTACAAGTCGATACAATTACACTTCGATTACAACACACTTCGGACTAGTAGCTCAAACTTCGAAGAAGAACAATCTCTTGAATTCATTTTGAATGATGCAGATTCTTTCTTGAAGTTCGTTGTAGCGTCCTTGGAGTGCTTGAAGTATTGCTCGAGCTGATGAAAATGGCAAAGTATCGTTGTCTTAAAGAAATGATCGGTCCCCCCCCCAAAAGTCCCCCGCTAGTTGGAGTTAGGGCTGTATTTATGGGCATTTTTCGGAGTAAGGTCGTAGGTCGTGACCGACCTAAGTAAGGTCGTCGGTCGTAGCCGACCTAAGAAGCACTGGCCCCCCTTCCATAAGAACACGCAAGCTCGTTTCAACAAGTTCTAGGTCGTAAGCGACCTTACCAATAGCGGCATAGAAAAGGCGGCCTTCTAATGCAATGTCCTTAGGTCGTGAGCGACCTATCTTAGGTCGTGAGTATCTTCCTGTTATCATAGCTTGAGATCTTAGGTCGTTGAATCTCTTAGGTCGCAGCCTTTCTTAGGTCGCGGAGTTTCATAGGTCGAGACATCTTCTAGGCTGCGGAGTCTTCTTAGGTCGTGGAGTCTTCTTAGGTCGTGGAGTCTTCTTAGGTCGTTATAATCTTTAGGTCGCCGCTATTTTTTAGGTCGTGGCCTCCTTAGGTCGCAACTACTTCTAGGTTGCTTCATTAGTTAGGTCGCTAGCAGTGGGGAGTTAACATTTGCCCCTCGAAGTATGTGACCAAGCTATAGGTTGCGTGCTTCGATTTCAATAACTCGTGCTCTGGTGGGTCGTTAGGTCGTAGACGACTTAGAGAGAGGATTAGGTCGCATGTTGTCGATTCGTGTTCCACTGCCCCTGAATAAAAATACCGTAGGTCGCTCCTTCCCTTCTTTATCTGCTTCAGCATCCATTCTACCATTAACAAGCTTTTGAACTTCTCGAGGACGATTCCGATCAGCTCAATCTTTAATCTTTTCCATCATCAGATTGCGTAAGTGAATTCTATCAACATTCGACCACATCCATCATCAAACCGTGAATATTCCACTTGTCATTCTTAATACATTTTCGTATGCTGCGTTTTCCCATAAGTCACGATTCGATTAACCTTTTGATTGAGTTATCGTGGTGATTCTTGTGAATATGGCAATACATCAGATGTATGGTGGATTTGAGGCAATTTGAATTGGATTTTCGGGTGATTCGTGATGATGTGGGAGGAAGATGGTAAATTACAGTGATTCGAATTAATCTGGTTTGTAAATTTGGAAGAGATGAGGAAGGCTCTAATGGGTTAACGAGTTAATGGAGGAGATGATGTGGCAGCGTGTGAGTGGGGAATCGACCTTAGGGGTGTCTGTTTGAATGTGAACCATGCGACCTAATACTAGCGATCTAACTTTCTCTTGAATGAGATAAGACTTAAAGCAGAGCGACCTAAAAACGACCTAAGAAAGTAACGACCTAAGTTTAGTGATGATTGAAATCTTAGGTCGCGGCCGACCTTATACTTTAACAAATCTGGACCACCTTAACCTGAACCAAGGTGCGACTTAAGAACTTGTTGACCTAAATCCCTGTGGCATAGAAATTAGGTCGTTGCCATCCTAGTACTTTGATGATTTTGCGTGGATAGGAAGTCAGCGACTTAGTAGATTTGCACATGAACTTTAAACAGAACGACTTAACAATTTAGTGACCTATCATCTCTGAATGACTGCATAGGGACTTAACATGTCAACGACCTATCTTTTGTGGCATAGGCTTTAGGTCGCAGCCGAGTTAGGACTTGACTAATTTGCATTATTTTGACATAAAGCCTTAAGCTCCTTGATTTGCACAATGCGACCTAATGAAGCTCCACCTATGCTAGGTCGCTGGAAACAGTCTGGATAACTTATGACTTGTAAAATTTTGAAAGAATTTGATTGAACTGCTTGGACTTGAACCGTTTGAAATTCGTTACACTTCTTTACAGATTGCTCTAACTTTTAATCTAACAACCTGTTTAAACATAACATTTGCAGAAGAATGGGACGAATATACTGTCATTGACTGCCCACATCGAATGACAAATTAGTCGATAAAGAATAATCAACTTAAATGAACTGTGTGTGTGAAATGCTGTAAATCAACCGACTCAAATGAAGTATTAAAGCAAAGCTAAAATTTTGTTTGAATTAACACTGCACTTGAGTTTTAAATTAACGAGTCCTGAAATCTCACAATCGATCAGTTGTCAACTAGTTTAATTCCAGTTATTTTGCTTGTTATTTTTATTAGTTTTGCACAACACTTCACACTTTTAGGAAACGTGCACCTTCACATCTGAACATCCAGTTGCTTATGTAGAATGACATCTCAACAAGAAGAGATGATAGAACACGTCGAAGGGGCTTTCCCGATTGCTATTCCACTAGAGAACCCTTCGGGAAGAACTCCTACCCTTCTGAAACAGCGGGTGCTTAATCAACTATGCGTTCAATTTGGCATTGCCGAGGCAGAACTTTTACTCCCTGGACCAAATGATTTTGCTGATAGACCACCTTACGGTTTTGTTGCCATTAATCGCCAAATGTGCTTAAGTGGAGTAATTCCTCCCTTTAATGAATTTCTTCAACAAATCCTTCTTCGACTAATGATCTCTCCTTTCCAACTGCATCCCAATGGCTATGCCATTTTGATGGGATTGTGCGTTCTGTTCAGGAGGACTCTTGACCGTCTTCCAAGTTTTGAGGAAATCTGTTACTTGTGCACTTTTGCGAAGAACAAGGACCACCCTTCAATTGTACTTGTAAGAGGTGCGAGGAACCGCAAACTAATTTTGGATTTGCCGGAGAGTGCACATGGTTTTTTGAATCAATTCTTCTATATTCGTTGCCCCGCAGGATTTTACGCAAACTGGAGAATAGGAAGTGAGATCTTCTTTCCCTTCTCTCTTCAATTTTATTCTAAGTTTTTCATGGTTCGTATTGCTAGATGCCGATTCCATTCCTTATTTTTACAGCACTTCCTCCTCCTTCTAGAGATTCCAGTCATAAGCCAGTCTTTGAAAGGCTAAGCATTGTGGCTGCTGAAGAGAGGAGCGCAAAATTTCTATTGACAGATGAACTTCTTCATCGGTTTGAGCTTTTACATTCTTCTCGTTCTACTCAACCTCATGAAGTTCCAACTGAAGTTCCCGATTCTCCGATGAAAACTCCTGATGCCCCGGTCTCTATTAAAGAGCACATGCGGGGAGGAACCTCTATAGAAACTTCACTAGTAAAATGTTCCACTCCAAGGGATGATGCGGAGTCGTCCGAAAAGCCTGCACTTGCCCCCATAACTGAAGAAGAGGAGCCCCTTCCTCATACTGATAAGAACGTTGATCTTGGAGTTGATATTTTTGGGAGTTTAAGTGACATAATAGTCACTTCTTAAGAACTTTTTAGGGATGATCCTGCCATTGCCAAAGTCACATCTCCAGCGATTGAAGCAACCTCTACTCTCAAGCACACTTCCACAGCCCCGGAAGTGCAATTTTCCAAAATAACTACCACTACCCTTCAGTCGATGACTGGTTTGTAGTCTAGTTTGCCGCGAGTAGTTTTACACGTCACACGCACTTAGGATGCACTTGACTTTCTTATTCCTGGTAGATTCTCAAACCTTTTTTTTTCTTTAATTTCAGGTTCTCCAATGGGGCGGAGCGGCTCTTATTATGACGACTTTAAACAATATGGGAGACGCAGCCGATTCGACTATAGACGTCATCTCCCCCCTCGAAGAGAAACCGATGAAGAGAGGGCCATCAGAAAAGCAGACGAGAGACGAGCATATGAAGAATGTTACCGAAGAGAACAAGAAAGACATGACCCTCCTCACAGAGATGATGATATCCAAAAAAGAAAGACTCACGATGAGAGAGGTAAAGGTCACATGGACGATTCTTCTAGCAAGCGGGCTAAACTTACTGAAGAAACAATGCCGACAGTTTGTGAAAATGTTCCTGCTCAATCTCCTACCCCCGTTCGTTCCGACATTCAAACAATCATCAACCGGCCCGTATACCAAGTTGGGCAAGGTCCTCCCACTCTTCAAAGTCGATTCCCTCAGTGGTGCCTGAAAGGGGTTCGATTTGATCTCGACTTGGTTCCTCTCGACAAATCGGTATGCTGCGAAATCTTGATACTGTCACGACCGATATTGAAAGAATGTCGAACTGGCAAAAACTTGTCGACGAGCTTCAGATGGTTAACCGAGCCAATCTCGAGGCCATGCTCACAATGGAGAACGATAAGACTGAGTGGCAGAAGACTCTCGAGCAGCATGACGCCGAAATGAGAAGTATTGCTTCCTATAATGAAAAGCTGGAAGCGGAAGTAGAAAAGCTTAAGGAAGAATTAGCTACTTCATCTACTTCCTATTCTCAAAAGGAGAGCATGCTTCAGCAACAAGTACGAGATGCGCATGCCAGTCAAAGGGCAGTCGAAGATAAGCTTACACACAAAGAGAAGGTCATAGAAGAATATCGCGCTGAAACTTTACAGCTGCGAGAACAGACCGGCTCTCAAAGCTTGGAGATAGAGTTGTTAAAAACTCGACTTGCTATGGCCGAAAAGGAGCGTGACGAGGCTATTGCTGGTAAACTCACGGCCGAAGAGGCCCATCAAGCAACCAAAGCTGACATTGGCTCCACATTATTTGATTTTTATCTTCAATGTATCTTGGGGCGCGGCAGCCTTTCATTTCTGGGTCCCAAATATGAGATTACATTGGCTGAAGTATAGGAGGCTGCCGTAGATATGCTTGGAGGCGCTGGTTATTCCGAAGACCATCTTCAAGAATATTATTTTGATGAGGCAACTCGGGAAGCACTAGCTAGGGGAAAAGAGCAGCTTGCTAAATTTCGAGCTGAAACGACAGGGGAGGGGTGCTCAGAGAAGGAAGCGCTTGTAAATGCCCCTGTTCCTCCTTCGGTTTCAGCTGATGTTGATATAGCTAGCCCTAGCTCATCTTCTATTCCTCAAGATAAAACTGATCTCGGAGTTACAACTCCCCATGTTGTAGAGAAGCCTCAGGAGAGCACCGAAGCCCAGGATTATGAGATTGAAATGATAAAGACAACCGCCGCAGGTAACTTTATTGCTGGACCAGTTCAAACTGATTGCTTGTTCACTTCCCACGACTTTGACGAATTTTTTGACTATCTCCTGAATCTTAATGAGCGTTTATCTCCTCTTTTTACTGATTTTAATCTCTTTTCTCCTGTAGAGAAAGCATCGAGCATCGTTCAGACTTCGCCTTCTCCGGTGATCCCTCCTCCATCTCTTCAGGTGACTCCTCCTTCTGCTTCACAGCCCGGGTCACAAGAGGAGCAAATAGAGGCTCTTCATGGCTTAGATGACCCTATCGCTTCGCAAGAGCAAAAAGACGAAGGACTTGAGGGAGGTGAGATATCTCCGGAGCGGACTCCTTCTGATGACATAATTTTGTCTGCTCTTGCTACTCCAGGGAGTGAGTCTTCTTCGAAGAGGAGAAAGAAGCACGGAACGTCGAAGAGAAGGGGGAAGAAAATCATTGCTACTGAAGAGGAACCGGAAGTTGCACCGGTTGCACCTCCCTCCCCTTCTTCCCTTATGCCTACAGACCGACCTGAAAAGCTAACCATTCGGCCGGGTAAAGGGTCCAAAGGTGGCAAGAAGAAATGAAGATTTCAGCTTTTAGCTTCTTGTCTTTTGCATGTACTGGTCGAGAATTGTGCGGGTATCGGCCCCTGCTTTTTATTTTGAAACTTGTATCTGCAATACAATTGAATAAAATGATCCTTTATTTGCACAAACTTCTGTTTGAATTTGAGAATGCATTTATTATTCATTTTTTCACAAGTTTATTTATATGATATTGCGGTGAGCTTGTGGTATGTTGTTTGAGCGTACTTTACCGATGTAGCTATACCATTTTGTATGTAACTATACCATGTTGCCCCCATACCATAAGCTTGCTGCAATATTTTATACTTTGAGGGGACTCGCACTCTTATTTTCTGAAGAATAATTACTTCATTCTTGAAGAAATTTTTCGTAGAGTACAACTTCCTTCATATAAGTTTTTACGCTTTGTCCTTCGAAGAAATCACTTTTTTCTTTTGCTTATGTACGCATTTTGCCAAGTGAATTCTTCTATGTGGTAAAGCGGGCCTCTGAAGGGTACTTTAACTTTCTTCCTTTTTTTTTGAGGAAGATTATTTTCTAGAATAGGTAAATCACTCTTCCTTTGAAAGTTAAAGTATGCTCTTGATGAGGATTTTTTTTTTTAAAATAGAAATTTGTACCTCTGAGGAGGGATTTTTCACGTTTCAACACTTGGAAGTTTTATTTCAATCTTGGTGAAACGTGTACCTCCAAAGAGTTGTGCCTTTGAAGAAAGCCTTTTCACGTTTCAACACTTGGAAGTTTTATTTCAATCTCGGTGAAACGTGGGCTTCCGAAGAGGTCTTTCTTCTTGATTGTGTCTGCGGGAGGGGTTGTACCTCTGAGGAGGGATTTTTCACGTTTCAACACTTGGAAGTTTTATTTCAATCTTGGTGAAACGTGTACCTCCAAAGAGTTGTGCCTTCGAAGAAAGCCTTTTCACGTTTCAACACTTGGAAGTTTTATTTCAATCTCGGTGAAACGTGGACTTCCAGAAAGGTCTTTATTTTTTTTTGCATTTCAACTTTGGTGAAGTGAAATTCCGAAGAGCGGCTGTTACACTTCAACTCCTGGTGAAATGTGCCTCCGAAGAGGTCTTTATTTTGTTTGCATTTCAACTCTGGTGAAGTGAAATTCCGAAGAGCGGTCGTAACACTTCAACTCCTGGTGAAATGTGCCTCCGAAGAGGTCTTTATTTTGTTTGCATTTCAACTCTGGTGAAGTGAAATTCCGAAGAGCGGTCGTAACACTTCAACTCCTGGTGAAATGGGCCTCCGAAGAGGGCTTTTATTTTGTTTGCATTTCAACTCTGGTGAAGTGAAATTCCGAAGAGCGGTTGTAACACTTCAACTCCTGGTGAAATGTGCCTCCGAAGAGGTCTTTATTTTGTTTGCATTTCAACTCTGGTGAAGTGAAATTCCGAAGAGCGGTTGTTACACTTCAACTCCTGGTGAAATGTGCCTCAGAGAGGGTTTTCATCGCCTGGAAGTTACTCTCTCATGGTTGGAGGGTCATGACTCCTCCAATCTTTTTTGTTGAGTAGAGAACTTTCTTTTTTGTGGCGTATGACCCATTAGAGGTCTTTATCCTCCGAAGAGTTGTGCCTCCGACGAGGACTTGTGCTGCCGATGATGGCTTTGGTTGTTCCCTTGTCCACTTGCTTATGCCTTTTCAGCGATCCTCTGTTTTTTTTTCTTTTCAAGCTTTCATTCCCTTTTCTTACAAGTAATTTGTTTAATCCAAGGAAGTGTACTTCATTGTCAGGCAAGTTCGTGAGAACGGGCATTAGCTTCTTAATTGGATGTTTGTTTGTTCAAACAATCTCAATTTATTAGCAAAGGCCCGTTTCTGTCGAAATCATAGGCCGTTCAATTGAAGTACTTCCTATCTAGGATTTGAATTCGGGGCTTTTGTGACTCGAAATTTGGCGAGAATCACTTGGTCTTATTATGTGCCAGTTTCACTTCCATTGTCTGCAAAAATTTAAATCGATATTTCAGCAATACATTCTATGTACTTTTTATATCGAAAATAAAGCAAACATGTAATAATAATAAGGAACACAAGATTTATAGTGGTTCGGCCAGGAAATTGGGCCTACATCCACTTTATATTCTTTCATTATTTACTTGCATCAGTTTTACAATTGCCTTTAATTACAAGAATCATACATTCATAACTCTTTTTACAATATTTCAACAAAATTTTCAAGTAAACTATGGACGCAAGTGATTGCTGTTCCATGCCCTTGGAATTTGATCTCCTTCGACAGTAGTGAGTTTGTATGTGCCATCCAGAAGCTTTTGAACTATGACATATGGTCCTTCCCAATTTGGCCCAAACACACCTGTTGCTGTCATAATTCTCTTTAGGACTAGATCACCAATTTCAAAGCTGCGTTGGCGAACTTTGGAATTGAAATGTCTGGCTATCTTTTGCTGATGAGATGCAATTCTGAGCTCAGCCTCTTCTCTTTTTTCATCAAGGAGATCTAGTGCCTCAAGCTGCAGTTTCTCATTCTCCGCTTGATTGAAATGGATTCTTCTATGTGAAGGGACCTCTGTTTCTACCGGAATCATTGCCTCTGATCCGTATGCCAATGAAAACGGAGTATGCCCAGTCGCAGTTTTGTGGGTAGTTCTGTATGCCCATAGTGCCAACGGTAGCTTATCGACCCAACCACCTTTTGCTCTTTCAAGTTGCTTCTTGATGGTTGACTTGATAATTTTATTTACTGCTTCCACTTGCCTCTTTGCTTGCGGATGGGCTAATGCTGAGAAGCTCTTTCGGATTTTGAACCGTTTGCAAAAATCTTGGAATTCTTCACTTTCAAACTGAGTACCATTGTCCGTAATTATTTTTTGAGGCACACCGTATCTGTAAATGATGTTTTTAGTCACAAAACTTATCATCTTCTTTGAGGTGATAGTAGCCAGTGGTTCAGCTTCTGCCCACTTAGTAAAATAATCTATAGCAACAATGGCATATTTAATTCCAGATTTGGCAATTGGTAGCGGCCCAATGAGATCCATTCCCCAAATTGCAAATGGCCATGGACTGACCATCTGTGTGAGTTCAGTAGAAGGTGCTCTAGGAATTTAGCAGATCTTTGGCATCTGTCACACTTTCGGGAATAGCTTGCAGCATCTCGATTAATTTCTGGCCAAAAGTATCCGTATCGGAGAATTTTCTTTGCTAATGTTTGGCCACCTGAATGATCACCACATTCTCCCCCATGCACCTCAGCTAGGATTGTTTCGGACTCTTCCTTGGATACACATCGAAGTAACGGCATTGAGAATCCCTGTCTGTATAACTGGCCATCCTGGACTATATAGCGAGAGGCTTTCCTCAGTAGCTTCTTTCGTTCTTTTGAACTTTCCGGTAAAGATCCATTGAGCAGATATTCTGTTATTGGAGTCATCCATGATTCTTGCTCTTGAGACACGCTCATGATCCAATCAATATCCGTCTCATCAATGCTTGGGGTCGACAGGATCTCCACTGGGGTTAACCCTAGAAATTGAGCTTCGCCTGTGCTAGAATACTTTGCGAGAGAATCTGCTTTCATGTTTTCTTCTCGAGGAATGTGACTTATCATGTAATGATCGAAATCACCCAGGAGTTCCCAAGCCTTTGACAAGTAGGCGGGCAGATTTCCCCCTTTCGCTTGGAATTCCTTTTTGACTTGGCATACAATAAGCTAAGAATCACTGAAGATCTGTAACGCTCGTATGTTTAATTCTTTAGCAATCCTTAAGCCAGCGATAAGGGCTTCGTATTCTGCTTCATTGTTTGTTGAAGGAAATTCCAATCTTAGTGCATAGCATAATGATCGACCTTCAGGGGTCTCAAGTACAACTCCGGCTCCAGAACAGTAGTTGTTTCTCGCGCCATCGACATATAACTTCCATTGTATTAGGGAATCGTCGATCGTTTCCTCCTCACCGTTACCCTTATCCGTGAATTCTGCGATGAAATCCGCCAAAGCCTGTCCATTGATTGCTTTTCGGGGATGATAGGTGATGTCATATTGACTGAGTTCAATATTCCACTTTAGAAGACGACCCGAAGCCTCAGGGCGAAACAGGACTTGCTTTAAAGGTTGATCAGTGAGGACTCTGATAGGATGAGCTTGGAAATATTGCCTCAACTTTCTAGATGCAATTAGTAGGCAATAGGCGAGTTTTTCCAACTTAGAGTAATTCATCTCTGCCCCAGTGAGTCTTTTGCTGATATAGTAAACTGGATGTTGAATCCTCTTGTCTTCCCGTATCAGCGCTGCACTTAAAGCATGAGATGATACTGCTAAGTATATAAGAAGATCCTCGCCATCGCCAGGCCTAGAAAGTATTGGAGGCGTTTCCATATGGCGAATCAATTCATCAAAGTCTTTTTGGCATTCGGAAGTCCAATCGAAGTTTTTCTTTCCTTTCTTTAGGCCGTCAAAGAATGGGACGCATTTATCTGTGGCTTTGGAAATGAACCGACTCAAGGCGGCGACTTTTCCATTGAGACTTTGCAATTCCTTCTTTGTTCTAGGAGCTTTGATTTCCTTTAAGGCGGTAATTTGAGCTGGACTAGCCTCGATGCCCCTTGCGCTCACGATGAAACCCAAAAACTTGCCGGATTCCACTCCAAATGAACATTTCAAAGGATTGAGCTTCATTCCGTATTTTCGGAAGACCGCGAACATGTCCGCTAAGTGTTCTATTTGATCCACTACTTTCTTAGACTTTACTAACATGTCATCGACGTAGACTTCCATAATCTTGCCTAATTGCGGTTTGAACATAGCATTAACAAGTCTTTGGTATGTTGCCCCTGCATTCTTCAACCCGAAGGGCATAACTCTGTAGCAGTAAAGACCAATGTCAGTGATAAAGCTTGTGTCCTCCTGATCTGGCTCATGCATCATGATCTGGTTGTATCCGGAGTAAGCATCCATGAAAGATAACAATTCGTGTCCCGCTGTTCCGTCTACCAGTTGATCGATTCTGGGTAATGGGAAGCAGTCTTTGGGGCAGGCCTTGTTTAGATCTGAAAAATCGATGCATACTCTCCATTTTCCGTTGGCTTTCTTAACCAGCACTGGATTCGAAACCCAATTCGGATAGGTAGATTCTTTAATAAAATTATTCTCCATGAGCCGATCAACTTCTTCTTTTAATGCTGCTGACCTTTCTGGACCTTGAGTTCTCCTTTTCTGCTTCACAGGTGTGAATTTTGGATCAATATTTAGAGCGTGTACTGCAACTTCTGGGGATATTCCGCACATATCGGCATGAGTCCAAGCAAAAACATCCAAATTTGCCTTTAAAAAAGATATTAAGATATTCTGAATTGACACATTAAGTTGTGAACCCACATTCAACACCTTGTTTGGGTCCTTTGGGTCAACGAGTACTGGTATTGTCGTTTCCACTGGTACCACTCTATTCTCCCCTGCACTGACTTTTCTAGGATCCATTTCTTTCCTTGCTCCGTTGTGCTTGCCAGTGCAGGGTCCGCCCTGTAATTGCTACAAGGCTGGTTCTTCGATGCGGACTGGGGCTGCCGCATCCTTTCCTATTTCTCTTTTTCTGGTTTCTCGCAGCTCTGTTAGATAACATTCCCGCCCCGCATTTTGATCCCCTTTTATAACTCCCACTCCATTATCTGTGGGAAATTTAATGGTGAGGCACCATGGGACCAGAACAACTTTGAATGCTGCGAGAGTTGGACGGCCAAGGAAAGCATTGTAAGCAGAAAATTCGTCGACAATCACAAAAGTTTGCTTGCGGACCACTTTTCTCTCTCCTTCTCCAAGTTCCACAAACAGATCAACGGTTCCTATCGGCTGTTTTGGCTCCCCAGTGAAGCCAACGATTTTCTGCGATGAGGCTTGCACATCAGCCATAGGGATCCTCATCTGGTCGAATGTTTTCTTGAAGAGGATATTGCAGGATGCGCCACAATCAATGAGAACTCTTCTAACAATAGCTGGCCCGATACCAGCCGAGATGACTAAGGGATCCAAGGTAGGAGCTTCAATACCTGCGGAATCCCTGGCTCTGAACACAATATCATCATTGAAGGTTCTTTGCTGCTTCAGGGGCATAGCACCTTCCAAAATGAATACATCTTCTTCGGTCGGTACGTATTTCAAAGCTCGGGTATACCTTTCCATCTCACCCCAGCTTCTGCCTGCTGGGTGAGGTCCTCCTGTAATGACATTGATAATGGGCCTTCCAGATTCATGCCCTGCTGCCTTCTCACTTATCCTAGGCTGATGAGCAGGAGCTTGCTGCCCCTGACTAGACGAAGCAGGATTGTTGCTATTCTTTTTCACAAATTGCTGCAGCTTGTTTTCCCTTAGAAACTCTTCAATCAGATTTTTCAATTGGCGGCATTCATCGGTATCATGACCAGGTTGATTATGGAAGCGACAGAATTTCCCACTTTGCACAGCTTTCCTCCCGGTTCTCAGAACAGGAGGTTTAGGATATTCAACAGAATCTTTAGTGGCAAGGTATATATGCTCTGGTGTATCTGATAAAGGAGTATATTCCGATGGTTTGAAGGAACGAGGCCTCTTCAGATTTTTCTGTTTCTTTCCATCGTTATTTTCACTTTTCTGTCCAGCAGATTCACTCTTGCGTGGAGCAGCAATGTTATCTTCAGCTTTTTCTAACACTGCCTTTACCGGTACAGGACGGCTTTCCAGGCGTATGAACTCATCTACTTTCTTGTAGAATTTTTCAAGGGAATTTGGTTCCTTCATGTTAAGCCATTTTCCAAATTCGCTCGACTTGTCGATGGCCCTCATCAGATAGGTCAAGATCATCCGTGGTTCTGCATTGTCTACCTCGGCCAGCGCTATATTAAAGCGATTCAAGAAAGATCAGATAGTTTCACTCGGAATTTGTTCTAAACTTGACAACGACATAATATCCTTGGCTTTTGAAGCGTATAGTCTGAACTGCTCCTTGAACTTCCGGGTTAAGTCAGAAAACTGATCGATAGATCGGACTGGCAGCTTGGTGAACCAAAGCAGAGCTACACCTTCCAGGTATACAGGAAAATATCGGCACTTTATTTCATCAGAAGCCCTGGCACCTGTCATGTGCCAATCATACTTATACAAAAATTCGTTCGGATCACTTGTTCCTTTGTAAGCTGGAATGGTTGGAGGGACAAACTTCCTTGGGAATTCAGCCTTTAAGATTTTCTCAGTAAATGGAGTTTTACTTGGGGCAAAACCCCATTCTTTCTCGTCTTCAACCCTCTGCATACTCTCTTTCATGATTTGTCGGACCATCCCAGAAAGATACTCCTCATCATGTCGAGTTCTAGATCCACCAACCTCAGGAAGTGTTTGTTCAAAGGGGCTAGCAGCCCTTTCAGGAGCATTCCTTTCTTCAGCATCATGAATGTTGCCGGCAAAGTTCCTTTCATTACCTGCCGGTTGACGGTTTGCCCCAAGTAAATCGTTCAACCTATTCAGAATTAGGGCATTTTGGGCATTCTGATCCTCGAATTGTGCATTTTGGGCATTTATCTGCTGGTTCAGCCCTAAGATTGCAGCATCTAGCTATGCCTTTGTAACTCCGACAGCTGGAGTTGCTTGATTCGATACAGGGGAAGCGGAGGTTCCCTCTTGAGCATTTCCAGATCTTACAGATCTACTCTTTCTACCCGAAGCCATGATTTCGGATAAACTTCTAGTCTTCAGAGAGGTTACTTCAATAAACTTTCGAGGAGCAATGATGACGATTTGCCTGAGTTCGATTGTCAATGAAAGCACAAAAAATGTTAACGCTAAAAATTGAACGTTAACACCCCGGTGTGTAGAAAGTGATTGTGAAAGCACCACCCGATAGCTCGGGAACAGATTATAAGCAGATAATAGCAGAAAAGCAGTATACAATAGCAATTTTATAGTGGTTCGGCTTAAGGAAGAGCCTACGTCCACTTTGAATATCTTTATTGATGATTTGATTACAAGTCGATACAATTACACTTCGATTACAACACACTTCGGACTAGTAGCTCAAACTTCGAAGAAGAACAATCTCTTGAATTCATTTTGAATGATGCAGATTCTTTCTTGAAGTTCGTTGTAGCGTCCTTGGAGTGCTTGAAGTATTGCTCGAGCTGATGAAAATGGCAGAGTATCGTTGCCTTGAAGAAATGATCGCCCCCCCCCCCAAAAGTCCCCCGCTAGTTGGAGTTAGGGCTGTATTTATAGGCATTTTTCGGAGTAAGGCCGTAGGTCGTGACCGACCTAAGTAAGGTCGTAGGTCGTAGCCGACCTAAGAAGCACTGGCCCCCCTTCCATAAGAACACGCAAGCTCGTTTCAACAAGTTCTAGGTCGTAAGCGACCTTACCAGTAGCGGCATAGAAAAGGCGGCCTTCTAATGCAATGTCCTTAGGTCGTGAGCGACCTATCTTAGGTCGTGAGTATCTTCCTGTTATCATAGCTCGAGATCTTAGGTCGCTGAATCTCTTAGGTCGCAGCCTTCCTTAGGTCGCGGAGTTTCATAGGTCGAGACATCTTCTAGGTTGCGGAGTCTTCTTAGGTCGTAGAGTCTTCTTAGGTCGTGGAGTCTTCTTAGGTCGTTATAATCTTTAGGTCGCCGCTATTTTTTAGGTCGTGGCCTCCTTAGGTCGCAACTACTTCTAGGTCGCTTCATTAGTTAGGTCGCTAGCAGTGGGGAGTTAACAGATAGTTTTTCGAATCGACTATTTAAATTTAATATTTACTCAAACCGATTTCTACGGGTTTTAGCTTGCCCCGGACAAACCGTAAATTTGATTGACACGAAATTTGAAATCTTACAATAATATAACATTACGGATCCGATGAAAAGGGTTTCGTCGAAATTCGAGATTGTTTGAAAAATGGCTATTTTTACTCGTTAATTAAATATTAAAATATTCAATTTCTGCAAATTAACTTTTAATTCAATTTAAAAGTTTTGTAACATCATTCTAACTCCAATATGATTTAATACAACTTTACAAATCAATTTTAATCGCATTAAACCCAATTTCCAATTATTTCTATAAATTCAAATATTAAATAATCGATTAAATTATCCAATTAAACCTGGATATTCGAAATTAAAATCTATTCAACTTACAAATTTTACTTGTTAATATTTAAAAATCAATTAAATATACGAATTTCAAATGACAGAAATTCTGGGTCGTCACAAACTTCCCCCTAAAAAAATTTCGTCCTCGAAATTGCCAAGTAAGAAAAAGTTACAAAATCCATTAACTTTTTTACAAAAACAAACCGTTCAAACTTGATTTCAGATTTATTTTAATTTCTTAATTTTTTTCAAAACCCGATGGTTACACTTCTTACTATATCTTTACTAAGTTTTCAAATCATCCTTAGTTATCATTTCAAAACCAACTATATCGTTTAACTTTTCACTCCAAAATCAAAGTTATAGTTTTCAAAATTTTCTAATTTTCTCAAAAATTTTCTAACGCCTTAATTTTCATGAAAAATTCGCCATGGACTCCTTTGCACGGCTCGATCCGAAAAAAATGACAGTATAAATATCACAAATATACATCTCATCGAAGTAATGAGGCATCCCGTAGGGAAAAAAGTGTAATAGTACGATATGTAATCCGAGATATGTACCTTATATATTAGTAGCGAGCATATACGGCTAATATGGCGCGAAAGCGAGCTCCAAATGCGAAGCAAGCGCCATCTGCACCTATTATACACTCAACAAATAATTAGAAACATGTATATATGAAAGTAATATCAATATACAATATATCACTATAACAACTGCATATGCCAATATAGCAAATGCAACAGAAGGCAATAAATCCAACAATCAAACAACTAGCATTCAACTAACGTCCATAACCAAATCAATACACTTTCACTTCTCACTAATATTCAATGAATTGGTTGTCCAATTTAAATCACATATGATTCATTAATATTGGATTTTTTACTAACACTCATTTATTCATATTCAATTAGTTTAGATTCACTAATTCATATTCAAGTTGGTTCACTTCCAAATCAAATTCAATTCTATTAAAATTCACTCAACTTCCAATTTGATTTCAATTACTATATCTTTCAATTCCATTAATTCAATTTCATATGGATTTCTATTCAGTCAACTAACAACAAGTTAACAACCAAAGTATACCCAATATTACAAAATTAATTTACATTACTTTACTTCGTTTACATTCAATTTGGTTTAACATTCAATTGACTTTCATTCAATTATTCTAGTTTTCAACTTCATTAGCTTCTAATGAATTAACACTTACATTCATTATTTCATATCAATTTATTTACATTCAATTGATTTACATTCAATTCATTCATTAATTCAATTGCTAATTCATTTAACCACAAAAGTTGAATTTCATTACATAACTCAAGTTCATATTCATCACTTCACTTTATTAATTTACTTTGATACCAAAATCAACTTCATTCAATATCACTTAAGTTATATACCATTTCAAACATCATTTGTTTAACTTAACTTAATTTCCACTTATAAATCCAATTCAGATTCCGATTCTAAAGTAAATTCTATTTAACTTTTAGTAAAGTCAAATTTCGTCACCTATTCAAATTCATATCTCGTTTTTCTTAACAAAATTGTTTAACTATTTTATCATTTGGTTTCACTTACATTTTCAAATTTAATAAGTTATACAACTTATATATTTAAACTTCCAAATCCATTAACTTAAATCCGAGTTAATTTATTTAACTTCCTTTAGTTAAATTTTCGCATCATATATTTACTATGCTAATCCAAATCCTTTAACTTCACCAAAGCTAAATTTATTATCTCATATTATAAGTTCAAAACTTGATTACTTATATTCAACAATTACAACTTGGATTTTAATTTCAAATCTGATTGTCACCACCAAACTTTAATTTTTTTTTTTTGAATTACTATGGTAACAAATCCATCACACAGAAACTTGAAAATGATACTGATGATGCTGCATTCATCACCCTTACTATCCCAGCAACAGTAGTGAATTCAATGGTTTATATACTTTCAAAAAGTTTTGTTTTATTCATAAATCACACTTACAAATCTTTTACTTATATAATTTCGCTATTTTCTCTTTACTTATATAAGATTCACAACTCTAAATCATATTAATTATAATTCGATACTTATAATTCTTCGCTTATACAATTTATTCTTTTACAATTGTTTTTATTTAGATTATTCAAACATCTTTTAATTAACTTACATATATTCTTACATTTTCAACGACCAAACAATCAATTGATATACACTTTAATAATTTCTGAAAAATTATTTACTTTATATGTAAAATATAATCGAGGTAAATTTATTTCATTTACCCTATTTTAAAATGATATCGTGTCAAATTGTTCTGTACAAGTGTTTAGAGATCCCTGTCAACAACGTTAATTACTCGTATTGACCAGAATCCATATACCACTCAACAAACCAACCATCACAATATAAAACAATTTATATTCACTAACAAGTACGCTCTCATAACTATTATTACACTCAAACTCATTCTAGAGCACTACTGACTCTATCTCTAATGAGTAACTCCCAACAGAGCCAAGGTTGTCGCTTAACCAAATGCTCTGATACCACTTTGTAAGGAACCGATTCTTCGACTTCCAAAAATCAATATTAATACGTCCACTGTATCAACTGCCGAGCAATCGGATGCCGGAAAAACCGAACCCTTAGGGTTTAAAAAGAAGAAAAAGGTAGAAGAAGAAGAAGATAGAAGAAGAAAACAGAGACAATAATAGAATCTCACATATCGCAGCGGAACAACATATAATAGATAAATGAATATCTTTAAAACAAAGAAATATATCATTTATTACATTACATCACATTACATTACATTATCGAGTTTACAACAACAAACAGAGGAAAAGAAACACTATATACTAGTTGATACGTGAAGCCATCAAGCTTGCCTCTAGATCTCTACAGCAACTCCTGAATTCCAGAATGACCTGATAACCTAACTCTTAACTGCCCGTCTGGAAATTGGTGGGCACCCAGAGTTTAGGAAGGGAACAATAAACTCCAAGTCAGTCATAGGACTAGTGTGAGAACTTAAAAATAGTTTATTCTTCAAAAACAAACAAAAAATATTTTTAGATAGATCTGCAATGCTTTTAGAAAAAGAAACTACCATAAGGCCTCCCGCCACACACACAATGCAAACGCAGAATTGGAGGAGATTTCTCCTTATGATAGTCAAACATGCTTGATACGCAAATTTCTTTGATATTATTACTATAAGTGCAAAGTGTAGAAAAACATTTCAAAAGCATAATATAAATCTTAGCCAGCATAGACATTTCGCACTTATGCCTACTATAGCTACCATCTAAGTAGTGGTGACCACCATAAGTAAATGGCAGGTTCTACAACTAAAACCGTACAGTGCTCGTATTGTTTTATTTGGATTTCCAACTAATGGTCAGGCCAAGGTACTTCCATTGCCCCGTGGGTACGCCTCTGGAAGGACGCGCCGAGAACCTAACCGGATCTCTGCCAACACAAGGCCGGGTTACCCCTAACTGGGTAACTACTGAAACGAGTATGTCATCCCCCGGTCGTAACCGACCTTTATCCCGAGATTCACCAACAACCACAAAATAATAAGTTTGCAGCAACAACATAGGTTAAGTATCTGGGCTCATACCATGATACCACCTCTATCCAGAAGGAAATGTACATACACTAAGGGGGCGCTATCCCCTAATAACCTTGTTGCATCTTTCCTGTTTTGACTATTACCGGGGTGTGAGGTTCAACGAAGTCTCGTCTGCAAAGCTACGCTTTTCACAAAAGCCACGCTTTGATCAATAAATGATCAGCAGCACTCAGCATGCCACATTACCAAATTGGGAATGTATCACTAGTAACCATCAACTACATAACCTCTGAGCTCGTACGTCTCAGAGAAGAGTGTTAAGCTAAGAGAATAAATTCTTCGCCACCAACAGAAATGCATTTGATAGAAACCAGCTTTACATCTCAAATTGTAACATCAGACACACATCCATACAATTCCTTTCAGGGATCGAACGGAACCGAAGGCACTTCCAAAGAAGCCCTTGCAATCCGGATATTCACTAATCACATCCAGAATTCCCATCACAAAGGGTGATAAAATCTCTATATCGGAGATCAGCCGATGCAGAGACATTCGACGGTAATCCTTCCATTTTCAAAAATATCTGGTCTTCAACAACGGTCTTCAAATGCTATCCATTACGATGTACCAAAATTCGAAATGGGATTTATGACACAAAGGTCCTTTCCCGAATAAACTAAATAACGAGCGATTATTCTTAAAATAAATGTAGCATTCAAATTCAAGCAAATCACAACAAATACCCATTAAAAGGTAAATATTGATAGTCGGTTATTTAAATATCAATAAATTTTCACAACATCACCAGATTCCAAATAATTTCCCAAATTATTTATTTTCCAAAAATATCTTTACAAGATATTTTTTTTCCACACTTCAACCATTTGAAAACAATTCAAATCACTTTTCAATTTATCTTTGAAAGAGATGATCTCAAAACATTTCACTTCATATTGGGAAACATTTTCCATACATATTTAATAATAAGTAATTCACAAATCTATTTATTTTCAACATTGGGAAAATATTCAATATACTTAAATCACAATTAAGTATATATTTCATTCTTTAGGGAAAACATTCTCCTAAACACATTTATTTGAGTCAAAACGAATGTTGCGTAAAACATCGTTACGACAACTCAAAGTCACTAGTATATGGATTCGAAATTAAGATAGATATATAAATCCCAATACTATATAAAACATTTCCTTTCGAAAATCATTTACTATAACAACAGTGTTATAGTCCACCATTTCCTTTTATTTCTCGAAAACGTCTATTTCAACAATGAATGTTGAAATCTATGGTTTCGATACTTAATACATTTAAAAACATCTTTAAATCATTTTAACTCTATTTAAAATATCACTTCCCCAAAACATTTTTTTAATATATTATTCACTGTCCAAAATCATGAACGTGCTTCGTTAACAAAATTCAACATTTCTACACATTTTATTTAAAGGATTATCCACTGTCCAAAATCGTGGATATATCTTCTTTAATAAGCTATAATAATTAACTTATCAAAATAAGTGA
Source organism: Allium cepa (assembly GCA_030765085.1). Taxonomy (NCBI): domain Eukaryota; kingdom Viridiplantae; phylum Streptophyta; class Magnoliopsida; order Asparagales; family Amaryllidaceae; genus Allium; species Allium cepa. The sequence goes on from CM060929.1 coordinate 65,259,880, forward strand.
TTTTGGATTTATAAAACAATGTTTATAAATTCCATTTATATTTTATAACAACATCAACTTATAAAAGCACTTAACAGATTCTATCCAAATCCCATTTACACGCAAAAATCCAAATTATAAGCAAATTACTTATAATTCTCTATTTGCAAATTCATTCATTTTATCACTTCACAAATCGTAGATTCTATTCTTTTATAAAATCCATTTATAACATCATTTTAAAACGTCTTTAAAACTCCTTTATAATTCCATCACTTTTGATTTATAAAAATCCAATTTTATAAATCTTATATATCAAGCTTTTATAATAAATTCAAAAATCTCTATTTAAACTATTTTATAAAATCATTAGCTCCATATTTTCAAAAAAATCAATTTTCAACTATATTTCTCAAAAATCATAATTTTTATAACGTTAAAATTATAACTTTTATTTATTTAAAATGAATCAATTCCAAAATTCAATAAAAGACATACTTTCAAAAATCACTTTAAAAATCCTTTTAAAAATTGGAAATCTTCACTTTAACACTTTCAATTTTCCAAAAAGGCCTAATGCTACAACAACACTAAATATAACAATCACGACATCCAAAACATCATATATCATATGATAACAGAATATATCACAATATCTGTAAATAAATCAATACGGGTGAGGAACCCAGTTGGATCCCTCCAACCTGTTTCCCTGCATCCACAGATGTTAGCACAATACCAATCCCATTTCAATACGGAATATCACGGTACATGGGTTTATATAAAATATTATCTGTTATTATGCGGCGCAATAGGGTCTCATCCGCTATATAATGCGGGAAATCAACTCTAAGTACATATATATTACCAATTGCACTTCAAGGTGAAATATCGCGGTACATGGGTTTAATAAATAACCTCCGCTTAATATGCGGCGTATAGGGTCTATTTCAGTACAATAGATAATAATTTATCATCCAAGCATACAATCAACACAATCAAGCGATTTTAAATCTAACAATTTAAAATTTAAATCGAAACACAATTCGATTGAGTGAGAAGTTCTCACCTTGTTTCCAATAACAATTGCAGTGTTTTATTTCGAATAAAATTAAACACGCGTTTAATTTTACTCAAAATTCACACTAGCTCAAATCAACTCCAATCCAGCTCCATCGCGTAGTATTCGACAATACGAATCCAACGCAAGTCGAATCGACTACTTAAATTTAAAATTTACTCAACCCGATTTCTACGCGTTTTGGCTTGCCCCGGACAAACCGTAAATCCGATTGACATGAAATTTTAAATCTTACAATAATATAACATTACGGATCCAACAAAACTAGTTTCATCAAAATCCGAGACTGTTTGAAAAATGGCTATTTTTTCTCGTCAATTAAATATTAAAATATTCAATTTCTGCAAATTAACTTTTAATTCAATTTTAAAAGTTCTGTAACATCATTCTAACTCCATTTCTATTTAATACAACTTTACAAATCAATTTTAAATCGCATTAAACCCAATTTCCAATTATTTCTGTAATTTCAAATATTAAATCATTGATTAAATTATCCAATTAAACCTAGATATTCGAATAAAATCTATTCAACTTACAAATTTTACTTGTTAATTTTTAAAAATCAATTAAATATACGAATTTCAAATGACAGAAATTCTGGGTCCTTACAATTAGGGTATGGTAACACTCATATCTAGATCGATATTTTTGGATTCTGTATGCTTGGCCCACGAAAATGGTTTTTCTAGGTGACAGCTGGGGTGGTGATCATATTCGGTACTATCCAGTAAGGCGTAGACCGGTCATGATTCACTGAGGTGCAATAGGTTTGCACCCCAGTACATTTTCTTTAGAGGTGTACTGTAATGTAGTCCATTACCGTGTCATTGTATGGAATCCATTTTCCAATACCAGCCTTACAGACTTTGTTGTATGCCAAATATGCTGGAACGTAAGATGCAAACATTTCAGCTATGTTATATATATATACACACACACACACACACATTTTAAACCCTAGACATTATTATCATATAATAAGGTTCTAATAAAATGGTTTGGTTAACATAAGGTAAAAACCCATCTGTGTTTATGTGTGGTATGATCTTACGAAATACTTTTATTATCGAAGGGTTTTACAACATTAAAAATCCATATGACTTGTGTTTCACACGCTAGTTTACCAAACTGATCCGAACGTTATTTCTTATAGTGCTCGGGTCATCCCAAGCATATTTCTGGATTTATTTATGGATGCTTTATAGCTTCAGGAGATGAGCTGGATGCCTCCAAGCCATATTCACGCGCCTTTATTTCCATTGCAATTGTTGTTTTTGTATTTATCGGCATTTGTGAGGACATGTTGTTATAACCATATAGGCTAATGATAGGTTAGTTTACTCTGATAGATGAATATAAAATTTTATTTTGTTAAAATATATATATTACCCATCACGATATAAGATTATGTTCTGTCTTTTATTTCTTTCACCCTAACAATTTGTCTTTTTGGCACTTGGACGCTAGGAATCTGAATAACGTAGATGTACTGATGTCGACTTTTGAGGATCGAAACGGTCCGTCATTACAAGTAGTATCAAAGCTTAGGTTGAGCGAACACCTAGGCCTTGGTGGGGTAAACTCATTAAAGATAGGGTTATCAATGCACTAGGATATGTGTATGTGTGTGAATGAGAGCACTTATTTGTTAGTGCTATAAAAATATGTTATATCGTGTCGATTCATCTGTTCAGTGATTTATGAATTCTACTCGATATAGAAGTTACAACTATATCGATAGGGGTTTCTAAACACTTGAACATGGAAAACCGACATAGTATTGTTTTGTAACTTGATAAATGAAATAATTTTACCTAGATTAGATAAAAGAAAAATCTTCAAAATTTGATATGGTTATTTAGGATGTGTTTATTTGTTAGGAAACGATAACATTCAATTAATACTATACATTGTTTGATTAGTCATGTTCGTCTAGTTCGGGAGCATTGGCTATTGTTTGTAGGTGGATTAGTTATGTTCAGCTGGTTTATGAACATTTACTATTAGATTAAATTAAAAGAAAACACCTTGTGAATTTAGTTTCACAGTTTGACTAAAAGACGTTCGATGATAATGCTGGGTTAACTTTAATTTTAATAAAAGCTATTTATAATAATCTAAACAAAGAAAAACATTTTGTAAAGTTTTAATATAAGAAAGTGAAATTATATAAGTAGGTTTAAAATTAAAAAGGACTTAAAGTTGAGAATGTGAGAACTTAAATCCTGGTGTTTTTTAAAATTGTTTTTCAAAGTTTTGGGGAGAATAATAATAGTATTATTCGAAAGTATTTATGAATAAAAATATTCAAAAAGGATTTTAAAGAGATATTAAGCACTGAACTCACTTTTGTCGTTGGAAAACAATTTTGGTGATGACTACAACAGCATCCACGTTAATTTTTGAGTTTCAAAGTTGGGGAATGCTACCATAATAATTTGCTATAGGGTTGTCTTGGTAAAACAGATCTTGATTTAAAATCATGAAAGTTTGATTTGATATACAAAAGGAGATATGTATATTATTATTGTTTCAAAATGATTTGAAACAAAAATCCGATGTTCGGTTCTTAAGTTCTACTAAGTTAGTATATGGATGCATGTATCATGTGCATTAGGATAGTTTGGATTGTCCTTCTCATTATGATATATTTTTCGGTAGTTCTCATTTGTTGAAATGAAGTGGAATTTTCGACGATTTTGGGTAGTCGAAAACTTCCGAATTAATTGAGAACTTGAAGCTAAGTGTTAGTGAAAATATAAAAGTAGAGTTTTGTAACTCTAGAATGGTAAGATAGGAAGTTAAACAAGTTTTAAATTTGTTGCATGTCCTAGTTAAGTATAACAAATCAGATCTCTAAGGATGTAATGGAGTCCTGAAATGTTTTAATTGAAATTTTGTTTCACTGAAATGTTTTATAAGTGACGGTGAGTCTTTATAGAGTGTTTGTAAAATAAAGATGGTGTTTCATGAAATGCTTCATAAATGAATTCTAGTGTTAAATAAGAAATGGTCTTTTAGAAAACGAATCTGATTTAAAATGAAAAGTAATTGGTACAAGTAGAACCTGTGGGATATAATACGTAAGTTGGACGTGGATAATTTTATTAGCATAACTGTTCTTTATCTAGACTCGAGTACATGATATCGAAGTGATTTACACCTATCCGAACAAGGATTTTTCACTTGATTTTAGAAGGCGAACGCTTGATATGGATTATCGATATCATTTTGAAGTTTTCTATCATAGTATGTGGCTATGTAAGAAGAACAGAGGTTTCTAATCAAGGAACCAGATCAGAGTCCATAATAAGGAAGTCGGTAAGTGATACTAGTTCGAAAGAGAAGTTTATATGATCGAGCAAGTGATTGGATTTGATATTGCAAACAAATGACATAAATACATTGTACAGGTTTAACATAATTGTTTGTTCTTCCATTAGAAATGCAAACTATATGGTTTGATGACAAATTATAGGTGAGATGAATGCTATGTATGATTTAGCATGTTAAATTAGTGATATATGGTGCATAAGTTGTTGTATTGTTTCATTTGTCGTGTTTAACTCACTTTGGGGTTATGTTAGTAAGATTCAGCTAAATGGAAGCAAATGCTGACTTGTAATTTTTGGTTTCATGAGTATAGTTTGATTTCTCGACAATTGGTATGTGTTTATGCTTAATGGGTATGTTTCATATGTGACATACACATTCTATAATGTATATCATAAGTATATATTGTTGTTGTGTTGTTCTTAGATATGGAAGGTCCCATATACGGGCTTTTATTGATGTTGTGACCTTTCTAGACCTAGCCGTGTAAAGGAGACGCGGTCAAAATTTTCTATGACATGATAAGTTTTTAAGATTTAAGGGTTTTGAGACATTTTCTTCCTTTGGGAATTTCGAGGACGAAATTCTTTTAGAGGGGAAGAATGTAACGACCTGGAACGTTGTTGTTTTGATTTGGGATATTTAATTAATTTTAAATATTTAAAAAATTAATTTTAAAAGCTTAATAACTGTCTTTAATTAGTAATTAATAATAGTAAACTTTTTATAGAAAAATATTTACAAAAAAATAGTCCAAATAAATATTGATAATGAGATCGAAAATCATTTTACCAATAAACGATCTCCAAATTTGTGAAATTACCATTCTAGGGCATTGCCTCGGATTATGATGAAACTAAACCGGAATAATATGGTGACGTATGCCGTCAAGTTTCATGGCAATTAAACGTGTTGTGTGGTTGTGCGAGCTTGGAACGTCAAATGATTGAGTTGAGAATTTAACTATAACAATATATTTTATATAAAAACCCCATAACACTCCCTCCTTGTTGATTATATTCATTTTCCTTCTTCTTTACCTTTCTATTTTCCATTATCAGTAAACAAAAAAATGGCTTCCACCTTTAAAGAATAAAATTGAGAGCTAGGGTTCACGAAAAATCACATTTTTAGATTCGCTGTGCTTATAGAGGAGAAATCCACAAATTCATATAGGTTTAGCGGTGTGCGGTTGTACTTGAGGTGGTCGATGACATACTAGGGTTTGAGTTTATCGTGGATTGAGGTGGAATTAGGTAGAATCGATGGCGGTGTTGGACTCATGGTGGCAAGGCGAGCTAGTGATGGTCATTCGGCTGGTGCAGCGCAGGGAAGTGGAATGCAACATGTTGTTTATAGTGATGTGAAGCTTTGTCATAATTTTCCTAGGTCGATCGAGTTCGATGATGTGGGATGCGGATCGAAGCACACATGGGGTGGAGTGATGTGGTGTAGTCGGTTGGTCGATTCATCGAGTGTTGAGGGAGAAAGGGTGGATGAAGCATGCACGGTATGGGTGCATACGTGTGCTTGTGCACATATAAGAATTGGTTGGAAAAGAAAGGATTAAGGGGGGTTTTCTAAGACAGAAATATTGGTTGGAAAAGAAAGGAATTGGGTGCATATTTCAGTCTTTTGTGATTCTGTTTTTGAAGAAGACAGAAATATTTTCAAATAAATATTTGTGTGTTAACGCTAAAATTTGAACGCTGACACCCCAGTGTATGAAGTGAGATTGTGAAAGCACCAACCGATAGCTCGTGAACAGATTATAAGAAGATAATAGCGAAAAAGCAGTAAACAACAGCAATTTTATAGTGGTTCGGCTTAAGAGAGAGCCTACGTCCACTTTGAATATCTTTATTGATGATTTGATTACAAGTCGACGCAATTACACTTTGATTACAACACACTTCGAGTTACAAGTGACTTAGGACAAGTAGCCTAAACTTCAATGTCGATCAAAATCTTCGAACTCATGTTGGGCGTGCATGATTTCTTCGTGAAGTTCTTTGAGGCTTTTCTTTGTATCTCAAAAGCTTTAAGTGTTGGAGTAGTTCGGAATGCAGCAGAGTAACGGCGCTTGAAATGAATGAGCTAAAAGTCTTTTGAATGTTGGAGGTGGCCATGTATTTATAGGCAATTTTCTGGGCTGGAATTGTTGATCAAGTCATGAGTCGTGACCGACTCAGGATGAACCGTGACCGACTCACATATCATGAGTCAGCAAGCAGTGGCATAGATGAAATGGCATTGAGCTTGTTCCTCGTATTCTTAGGTCGCCAGCGACTTATGATAGGTCGTTAGTCACCCTGAGTCGTTGGAAACCCTGAGTCGTTGGAAACCTTGAGTCGGTCTGCCCCATAAAGCACTAACTATTTAAACCACTCTACTCCTCTAAGGCATTAACTCGTTGAGTCGTTGATCCACTGAGTCGTTACGAACCTTGTGCAGATGAGTCGGTCCAGTTCTTGAGTCGTCTCATATGAGCCGTGAACTTTGTTGAGTCGGTAACTCGCTGAGTCGGCCTGTCTCATGAACCGTTATCCTCCATTAGTCATTTCATTCCTCTAAGTTGCCTTGAGCCTTAGCTCGTCAGCCAATAGAGTCGCTACCAGTTGAGTCGGTCCTTCCCTTAAGTTGCTGAAGCCCCTTGAGTCGTAAATCCAATGAGTCGTTAAAGACCTTAAGTGGATGAGTCGGCTCAAGTTTCAACTCGTTGGTAGAACAGGGTTAACATTTGCCCCTCGAAGTACACGCCTAAGTCGTAGGTCGTGTGCTTCGACTTATCTTACCTCGTGTGCCGACTCAACCTCTACGGCCCAAAGTTATAAAAACCTGAGTCGTTCCCCTTTTCTTCTCATTCCCCAACCTTTAAACCGTGTCTTCCATTAACGCAAATTCAAGCTCTCAAAGGCGATTTCGACCAGATTCTCCATCGATCATCTCTATCATCCTATTGCGTAAGCGATCTCGTTCTCCTTGTGATTTTTGATCATCCCTAGCTTATGCGCCCCATCTCCATCTTCGATTTTTCCCCTTTGAGCCCTGCGAATTTGGTTGCTTCGGTCATCAATGGACTTAGGGTTATCTGTTCTGATGATTTACGATTCGAGGCGGTTTAGTGGTGCGATAGAGCTAGGATTGCTGATTGAGAGCTTATTGTATTAATGGGTTAGGAATTAGAAGGTTCACGGGATAAGAGGGAGACGGTTCATGGGTTAAGAGCTAGAAGGTAGACGGGTTTAGGAATTGTATGGTAAGTTGGCCAATCAGAGTGGAGCATTGCCTCAGATGCGACTCAATAATTCTGGACGACCTAATATCCTTTGTGACTCAACTCTGGACCGGCTTACCAGTCCTCACGACACAAGTCTTGAGTCGGGGCCGAGATAGGACTTGGAGAATTTTCTCCTAACTTTGAACTGAAATCTATTCCCTCTTCTATGCCTTGCGACTTAAACGCTGCCGACTCAAAGTGTTGATAACTTAAAGCATAAACGACCTAAGCCACCTTATAACTTTTAAATCGTGGGCGAGTTAACACGTTGAACTGTCTCGGGGCATAATTCTGACTTGAACTTTAACTTGGATTGCTGAAATATACTGCCTGAATATTGATTTGTTTGGACTCTAACCTGTTAAACTTTGTTGCATATTTTAGTTTTACAGATTGCTTCAATTTGCAAGTATACAACCTGCTTAATACAATAATCATAGAAAATCGGGACGAATATACTGCCATTGATTGCCCACATCCAATGACAGATTAGTCAATAGAAGATAATTAACTTAAATAGATTGCGTGAATGAAGTGCTTTAAATCAACGAATTCAAGTAGAGTGCTAAAGCAACATTGAACTAGTCAACTGAAATTGACCGGTTTGCACCAACACTACACCTGAATTTTTAAATTAACAAGTCCTGAAATTTAGTAATTGATCAATTGCCAACTAGCTTAACTTCAGTTATATTTACTTGCTTATTTTCATTAGTTCTGCACAATACTTCACACTTTTAGGAAACGTGCACCTTCGCATTTGAACATCCAGTTGCTTGTGTAGAATGACTTCTCAACAAGAAGAACCGATGGGCCAGGCTGAAGATGTCTTCCCAATAGCTAACCCAGTGGATAACCCTCCGGAGAGAACTTCCACAACTCTGAATCAGCGGGTGTTTAACCAATTGCGCATCCAGTTTGGCATTGCCGAAGCTGATGCCTTACTGCCGGGGCCAAATGATGTTGCAGATAGGCCCCATCTTGGCTTTGTTGCTGTCAATCGCCAAATGTGCTTGAGCGGTGCCATCCCACCTTTCAATGACTTCCTTCAGCAGTTCCTGCTTCGGTTATCTATCTCTCCATTCCAATCGCACCCCAACGGCCATGCCATTCTGATGGGGTTATGTGTGCTATTTAGGAGAGTTTTGGACCGATTACCGAGCTTTGGGGAAATCTGCTACTTCTGCTCATTCACGAAAATTAAAGATCATCCCTCTATCTTAGTTATAAGGAGTGCTCGAAACCGCAAACTCATCACTGATCTTCCTGAAAGCGTTCATGGATTTCTAAATCAGTTTTTCTTTGTTCGCTGTCCTCCAGGGTTTTATGCCATCTGGAGAGTAGGAAGTAAGATTTCCTGTCTTTATTTCTCCATTCTTGAGTTTTTCGAAATCTGAGTTGCTAAATGCTAACTTCGCTTCTTGTTTTCCTGTTTTAGCACTTCCTCCTCCCTCTAGAGATCCATGCTATAAGCAAATTTTTGAAAGACTGAATGCCGTCGCGGCAGAAGAGAGGAGTATAAAGTTTTTGTTAAATGATGAATTTTTACATCAATATGGGCTTCTTCATTCCTCTCGCTTCACTCAGCCTCATGAAGTTCCAACTGAAATTCCCGATTCTCCGATGGAAACTCCTGATGCCCCGGTCTCTACTAAAGAGCACATGCGGGGAGGAACCTCTATAGAAACTCCACTAGTGAAGTGTTCAACTCCGAAGGATGCTGCGGGGCCGTCTGACAAGTCTGTACTTGCCCCAGTTATCGAAGAGGAAGAACCTCTACGATCTTCCGGGAGATCTGCTGACGAAGGAGTTGAGAAAACAAGTCCTAAAAGGCACGATGGTGATGATGTTTTTGAGGGGTTGAGCGATCTAATCGTGACTTCACAAGAACTTTTTAAAGATGATGTTTCCAAAACTATCTCTTCTGTAATCGAGGCAACATCTTCTCTACAACAAATGTCAACTCCTCATACTTAAGTTATCACCACCTTTACTCCACAGAGTGGTCTGTAGCTTGATGCGTGTAGTTTACACATTACACAACACTTAGGATTTTTCAACACTTCTACGCACTTATCTTCTTATACTTTAAAGATTTCTAAAGCTTATTTTTTTTTATTTCAGATTCTCCAATGGGGCGCAGCAGCTCATATTACGATGATTTCCAGCGCTACGGGAGGCGTAGCCAATATGATTATAGGCGTTACCTCCCCTCTTACAGAGAATCCGATGAAGAAAGAGCTTCCCGAAAGGCTCAAGAGAAGAGGGCTCAAGAGGAGCGCTACGAAAGAAGGGAGAGGGAAGAGCGCCATGATTCTTCACAGAGAGGTGACGATTCCCATAAAAGAAAAACCCATGATGACAGAGGAAAAAGTCATGTGGTTGAAGATTCGAGCAAGCGAGCGCGACATGGTGAGAAGCACACCACTATAACTCCTGAAAAGGTCACCGCCCCTGCCTCGCTTGATATTCCTTCCGGCTGTCCCGCTCTCGGGAAGTCAGACATCCAAACTATAATTAGCAGACCCAAATTCCAAGTTGGACCGGGTCCTGCCACTTTGCAGAGCCGATTTCCTCAGTGGTGTCTGAAGGGAGTAAGGTTTGACCTTGACTTGGTCCCCATTGACAAGTCTGCCATGTTACAAAACCTTGACGCTGTTAAGCTTGACATTGAGAGGATGTCGAACTGGCAGAAACTTGTTGACGAGCTTCAGAGGGTTAATCGGGCGAACATAGAGGCCATGCTCACCATGGAAAATGATAAAGCCGAATGGCAAAAGGTGCTCGAGCAACATGACACCGAGATGAGAAGCATTGCTTCTTGCAATGAGGAGCTTGAAGCGAAAGTTGATGAACTGAAACAAGAGCTTGTTGCTTCCTCTACTTCTTACTCTCAAAAAGAAGAAGTGCTCCTCAAACAAGTGAGAGATGCCCACGCTAGCCAAAAGGATGCCGAAGACAGGCTCGAAGTGCAAAAAAGAATTAGTGAGGGCTATGTCGCTGACATTGAAGAGCTTCAGAAGAAAAACAGCTCCCAAGAGGCGGAGATTCGGATGCTTAAGCTTCAACTTTCTAAAGCTGAAATGGAGCGTGATGAGGCCGTTGCCGACAAAATTGCAGCTGAAGATTCTCACGAGGCAACGAAAGCCAACATTAGCTCAACATTATTTGATTTCTATCTGCACAGTATTTTGGGGCGTGGTAGCCTTGCCTTTCTAGGTCCTAAGTATGAAATTACACTAGCTGAAGTTTGGGAGGCAGCACTCGATATGCTCGGTGGTAAAGGCGCCGGCTACGCTGAGTCAGCTCTTGAAGAGCATTATCTTGATGATGATGCCCGCGCCGCTCTTGCCAAGGGGAGAGAACAGCTTGCAAGATTGAGAGCCGAAACAGCGGCAGGAGAATATTCAGGAAAAATCACCTCGACTACTCCAATACAACCTTCTCCTTCAGCCGAAATTGATATTATCGGTTCTAGTTCTCATTCCCCTTTTCCTACTAAAGTCACCACTGACATTACAAGCATACAAGGTGGAGATGAGGGCGACGAGAGTGCTGAGGCACAGGCTTACGAAGTTGACATCAGGGAACTGACTTCTGCAGGTAACCATACTGACAATCTTGCCCGCGTAGACTGCTCATCTGTTTCTTATGAACTCGATGGGCTTTTCGACTACTTCTTGAATCTCGGCGAACCTTTATCTCCGCTTTTTGCTGACTTAAACTTTTTTCCTTCTGCAGAGAAAACGTTGGGCATTATTCAAGCTTCTCCTCCTCCAATTATTCCTTCTCCGCTTCCTAAGGTCACTCCTCCTTCTGCCTCGCAACCCGGGTCACAGGAAGAGCAAATAGAAGCCCTTCACGGCTTAGATGATCCCGTTGCTTCACAAGAGCAGAAAGACGAGGGACTTGAAGGAGGCGAGATCTCTCCGGAGCGGACTCCTTCTGATGACGTAATTTTGTCTGCTCTTGTTACTCCAGGGAGTGAGTCTTCTTCGAAGAGGAGAAAGAAGCACGAAATATCGAAGAGGAGGGGGAAGAAAATCATTGCTACAGAAGAGGAACCGGAAATTGCACCAGTTGCACCTCCCTCTCCTTCTTCCCTTATGCCTTCAGACCGTCCTGAAAAGCTAACCATTCGGCCAAGCAAAGGGTCTAAAGGTGGCAAGAAGAAATGAAGATTCCAACTTTTAGCTTCTTGTTTTTTGCATGTACTGGTCGAGAACTGTGCGGGTACCGGCCCCTGCTTTTTATTTTGAAACTTGTATCTGCAATACAATTGAATAAAATGATCCTTTATTTGTACAGACTCCTGTTTGAATTTGAGAATGCATTTATTATTCATTTTTGCACAAGTTTATTTATATGATATTGCAGCGGGCTTATGGCATGTTGTTTGAGCATTACTTTCGTCGATGTGGCTATACCATATTGTATATAACTATACCATGTTGCCCCCATACCATAAGCTTGCTGCAATATTTTATACTTCGAGGGGACTTGCACTCTTATTTTCTGAAGAATAATTATTTCATTCTTGCAGAAATTCTTCGTAGAGTACAACTCCCTTCATATAAGTTTTTACGCTTTGTTCTTCGAAGAAATCACTTTTCTTTTGCTTATGTACACGTTTTACCAAGTGAATTCTTCTATGAGGTAAAGCGGGCCTCTGAAGGGTACTTTAACTTTCTTTTTTTTTAGAAACATAGAAAGTTGTACCTCTGAGGAGGGATTTTTTCACGTTTCAACACTTGAAAGTTTTATTTCAATCTTGGTGAAACGTGTACCTCCAAAGAGTTGTGCCTTTGAAGGAAGCCTTTTCACGTTTCAACACTTGGAAGTTTTATTTCAATCTCGGTGAAACGTGGGCTTCCGAAGAGGTCTTTCTTCTTGATTGTGTCTCCGGGAGGAGGTTTTTTTTTATTTATTTTTTTAGAAACATAGAAAGTTGTACCTCTGAGGAGGGATTTTTTCACGTTTCAACACTTGGAAGTTTTATTTCAATCTTGGTGAAACGTGTACCTCCAAAGAGTTATGCCTTTGAAGGAAGCATTTTCACGTTTCAACACTTGGAAGTTTTATTTCAATCTCGTGAAACGTGGGCTTCCGAAGAGGTCTTTCTTTTGTTTTACATTTCAACTCTGGTGAAGTGAAATTCCGAAGAGCGGTTGTAGCACTTCAACTCCTGGTGAAATGGGCCTCCGAAGAGGGCTTTATTTTGTTTTACATTTCAACTCTGGTGAAGTGAAATTCCGAAGAGCGGTTGTAACACTTCAACTCCTGGTGAAATGGGCCTCCGAAGAGGGCTTTATTTTGTTTTACATTTCAACTCTGGTGAAGTGAAATTCCGAAGAGCGGTTATAACACTTCAACTCCTGGTGAAATGTGCCTCCGAAGATTGCCGGAAGTTACTCTCTCATGGTTGGAGGGTCATGACTCCTCCAATCTTTTTTGGTTGAGTAGAGAACTTTCTTTTTTATAGCATATGCTTCGTTAGAGGTCTTTATCCTCCGAAGAGTTATGCCTCCGAAGAGGACTTTAGTTGTTCCTTGTCCACTTGCTTATGCCTTTTCAGTGATCCTCTATTATTATTATTATTTTTTATTTTTTATTTGCTTGCACTCCCTTCTCTTACAAGTAGCCTGTTTAATCCAAAGAAGTGTACTCCATTGCTAGGCCAGTTCACGGGAACGGACATAAGCTTCTTAATTGGATGTTTGTTTGTTCAAACTTCTCAATTTATTAGCTAAAGCCCATTTTCGGCGAAATCATTGACCGTTCAATTGAAGCACTTCTTATCTAGGATTTAAGCTCGGGAATTTTGCGACTTGGAATTTGTTTGTTGAATGATAACAAGAATCACTCGGTCTTGTAATGTGCAAGTTTTGTTTTCGTTGCCTGCAAAAATTTAAATCGATATTTCAGTAATACATTTAATGTACTTTTCATATCGAAAATAAAGCAAACATGTAATAATAATAAGGAACACAAGATTTATAGTGGTTCGGCCAAGAATTTGGGCCTACATCCACTTTATAGTCTTTCATTATTCACTTGCATCAGTTTTACAATCGCTTTCAATTACAGGAATCATACATTCATAAGTCTTTCTACAATATTTCAACAAAGCTATCAAGTAAAGTATGGACGCAAGTGATTGCTGTTCCAAGCACTTGGAATTTGATCTCCCTTAACAGTTGTGAGTTTGAATGTGCCGTCCAGAAGCTTTTGACCTATGACATATGGTCCTTTCCAATTTGGCCCAAACACACCTTTTGCTGTCATAATTCTCTTTAGGACTAGATCTCCAATTTCAAAGCTGCGTTGGCGAACTTTGGAATTGAAATGTCTGGCTATCCTTTGCTGATGAGATGCGATTCTGAGCTCAGCCTCTTCTCTTTTTTCATCAAGGAGATCTAGTGCCTCAAGCTATAGTTTCTCATTTTCCGCTTGATTGAAATGGATTCTTCTATGTGAAGGGACTTCTGTTTCTACCGGAATCATTGCCTCTGATCCGTATGCCAATGAAAATGGAGTATGCCAGTCGCAGTTTTGTGGGTAGTTCTGTATGCCCATAGTGCCAGCGGTAGCTTATCGACCCAACCATCTTTTGCTCTTTCAAGTTGCTTCTTGATGGTCGACTTGATAATTTTATTTACTGCTTCCACTTGCCCGTTTGCCTGCGGATGGGCTACTGCTGAGAAGCTCTTTCGGATTTTAAATCGTTTGCAAAAATCTTGGAATTCTTCACTTTCAAACTGAGTACCATTGTCTGTAATTATTTTTTGAGGCACACCGTATCTGCAAATGATGTTTTTAGTCACAAAAATTATCATCTTCTTTGAGGTGATAGTAGCCAGTGGTTCAGCTTCTGCCCACTTAGTAAAATAATCTACAGCAACAATGGCATATTTAATTCCAGATTTGGCAGTTGGTAATGGTCCTACAAGGTCTATTCCCCATATTGCAAACGGCCATGGACTGACCATCTGTGTGAGTTCAGTGGAAGGAGCTCTAGGAATTTTGGCAAATCTTTGGCATCTGTCACATTTTCGGGAATAGTCTGCTGCATCTCGATTAATTTCTGGCCAAAAATATCCGTATCAGAGAATCTCTTTCGCTAATGTTTGACCACCTAAATGATCACCACATTCTCCCCCATGCACCTCAGCTAGGATTGTTTTGGACTCTTCCCTGGATACACATCGAAGTAAGGGCATTGAGAATCCCCGTCTGTATAACTGGCCATCCTGGACTATATAGCGAGTGGCTTTCCTCAGTAGCTTCTTTCGTTCTTTCGAACTTTCCGGTAAAGATCCATTGAGCAGATATTCTGTTATTGGAGTCATCCATGATTCTTGCTCTTGAGACACGCTCATGATCCAATCAATATCCATCTCATCAATGCTCGGAGTCGACAGGACCTCCACTGGAGTTAACCCCAGAAATTGAGCTTCGCCTGTGCTAGAATACTTTGCGAGAGAATCTGCTTTCATGTTTTCTTCTCGAGGAATGTGTCTTATCATGTAATGATCGAAATCACCCAGGAGTTCCCAAGCCTTTGACAAGTAGGCGGGCAGATTCCCCCCTTTTGCTTAGAATTCCTTTTTGACTTGGCATACAATAAGCTGAGAATCACTGAAGATCTGTAATGCTCGGATGCTTAGTTCTTTAGCAATCCTTAAGCCAGCGATAAGGGCTTCGTATTCTGCTTCATTGTTTGTTGAAGGAAATTCCAATCTTAGTGCATAGCATAATGATCGACCTTCAGGGGTCTCAAGTACAACTCCGTCTCCAGAACAGTAGTCGTTTCTTGCGCCATCGACATATAACTTCCATTGGATTGGGGAATCGTCGATCGTTTCCTCCTCACTGTTACCCTTATCTGTGAATTCTGCGATGAAATCCGCTAAAGTTTGTCCATTGATCGCTTTTCGAGGATGATATGTGATGTCATATTGACTGAGTTCAATATTCCACTTTAGAAGACGACCCGAAGTCTCAGGACGAAACAGTTCTTGCTTTAAAGGTTGATCAGTGAGGACTCTGATAGGATGAGCTTGGAAATATTGCCTCAACTTCCTAGATGCAATTAGTAGGCAATAGGCGAGTTTTTCCAACTTAAAGTAATTCATCTCTGCCCCAGTGAGTCTTTTGCTGATATAGTAAACTGGATGTTGAATCCTCTTGTCTTCTCGTATCAGCGCTGCACTTAAAGCATGGGATGATACTGCCAAGTATATAAGAAGATCCTCGCCATCGCCAGGCCTAGAAAGTATTGGAGGCGTTTCCATATGGCGAATCAATTCATCAAAGGCTTTTTGGCATTCGGGAGTCCAATCGAAGTTTTTCTTTCCTTTCTTTAGGGCGTCAAATAATGGGATGCATTTATCTGTGGCTTTGGAAATGAACCGACTCAAGGCGGCGACTTTTCCGTGGAGGCTTTGCAATTCCTTCTTTGTTCTAGGAGCTTTGACTTCCTTTAAGGCGGTAATTTGAGCTGGACTAGCCTCAATGCCCCTAGCGCTCACGATGAAGCCTAAAAACTTGCCGGATTCCACTCCAAACGAACATTTCAAAGGATTGAGCTTCATTCCGTATTTTCGGAGGACTGCGAACATGTCTGCTAAGTGTTCTATGTGATCCACTGCTTGACTTTACTAACATGTCATTGACGTAGACTTCCATAGTCTTGCCCAATTGCAGTTTGAACATAGCATTAACAAGTCTTTGGTATGTTGCCCCTGCATTCTTCAACCCGAAGGGCATAACTCTGTAGCAGTAAAGACCAATGTCGGTGATAAAGCTCGTGTCCTCCTGATCTGGCTCATGCATCATGATCTGGTTATATCCGGAGTAGGCATCCATAAAAGATAACAATTCGTGTCCCGCTGTTCCGTCTACCAGTTGATCAATTCTGGGTAATGGGAAGCAGTCTTTAGGGCAGGCCTTGTTTAGGTCTGAAAAATCGATGCATACTCTCCATTTTCCGTTGGCTTTCTTAACCAGCACTAGATTTGAAACCCAATTCGGATAGTTAGATTCTTTGATAAAATTATTCTCCATGAGCCGGTCAACTTCTTCTTTTAACGCTGCTGACCTTTCTGGACCCTGAGTTCTCCTTTTCTGCTTCACAGGTGTAAATTTTGGATCAATATTTAGAGCGTGTACTGCAAATTCTGGGGATATTCCACACACATCGGCATGAGTCCAAGCAAAAACATCCAAATTTGCCTTTAAAAAAGATACTAAGATATTCTGAATTGACGCATTAAGTTGTGAACCCACATTCAACACCTTGTTTGGGTCCTTTGGGTCAACAGGTATTGGTACTGTCGTTTCCACTGGTACCACTCTATTCTCCCCTGCACTGACTTTTCTAGGATCCATTTCTTTCCTTGCTCCGCTGTGCTCGCCAGTGCAGGATCCGCCCTGTAATTGCTACAAGGCTGGTTCTTTGATGCGAACTGGGGCTGCCGCATCCTTTCCCATTTCTCTTTTTCTGGTTTCTCGTAGCTCTGTTAGATAACATTCCCGCCCCGCATTTTGATCCCCTTTTATGACTCCCACTCCATTATCTGTGGGGAATTTAATGGTGAGGCACCATGGGGCCAGAACAACTTTGAATGCTGCGAGAGTTGGACGGCCAAGGAAAGAATTATAAGCAGAAAATTCGTCGACAATCACAAAAGTTTGCTTGCGGACCACTTTTCTCTCTCCTTCTCCAAGTTCCACAAACAAGTCAACGGTTCCTATCGGCTGCTTTGGCTCCCCAGTGAAGCCAGCGATTTTCTGCGATGAGGCTTGCACATCAGCCATAGGGATCTTCATTTGGTCGAATGTTTTCTTGAAGTGGATATTGCAGGATGCGCCACAATCAATGAGAACTCTTCTGACAATTGCTGGCCCGATACCAGCCGAGATGACTAAGGGATCCAAAGTAGGAGCTTCAATACCTGCGGAATCCCTGGCTCTGAACACAATATCATCATTGAAAGTTCTTTGTTGCTTCAGGGGCATAACACCTTCCAAAACGAATACATCTTCCTCGGTTGGTACATATTTCAAAGCTCGGGTATACCTTTCCATCTCACCCCAGCTTCTGCCTGCTGGGTGAGGTCCTCCTGTAATGACATTGATAATGAGCCTTCCAGGTTCATGCCCTGCAGCCTTCTCACCTGTCCTAGGCTGATGAGCAGGAGCTTGTTGCCCCTGACTAGACGAATCAGGATTGTTGCTATTCCTTTTCACAAATTGCTGCAGCTTGTTTTCCCTTAGCAACTCTTTAATCAGATTTTTCAACTGGCGGCATTCGTCGGTCTCATGACCGGGTTGATTATGGAAGCGACAGAACTTGCCACTCTGTATAGCCTTTTTCCCAGTCCTCAGAGGAAGAGGTTTAGGAAAATCAACAGAATCTTTAGTGGCAAGGTAGATACGCTCCGGCGTATCTGATAAAGGAGTATACTCTGATAGCTTGAAGGATCGAGGCTTCTTTAGATTACTCTATTTCTTCCCATTGTTATTTTCCCTTTTTTGCCCTACCGATTCATTCTTGCGTGGAGCAACAGTGTTATCTTCAGCTTTTTCCAACACTGCCTTTACCGGTACGGGACGGCTTTCCAGGCGTATGAATTCATCTGCTTTTTTATAGAATTTTTCAAGGGAATTTGGTTCCTTCATGTTTAGCCATTTCCCAAATTCGCTCGACTTGTCGATAGCCCTCATCAGATAAGTCAATATCATTCGCGGTTCTGCATTGTCCACCTCGGCCAGTGCTATATTAAAGCGGTTTAAGAAAGATCTGATAGTCTCCCCTGGATTCTGTTCTAAACTTGACAACGACATGATGTCCTTGGCTTTTGAAGCATATAGTCTGAACTGCTCCTTGAATTTCCGGGTCAAGTCCGAAAATTGATCAATAGATCGGACTGGTAGCTTGGTGAACCACAGTAGAGCCCCACCTTCTAGATATACAGGAAAATATCGGCACTTTATCTCATCAGAGGCTCTGGCACCTGTCATGTGCCAATCATACTTGTATAAGAATTCGTTCGGATCGCTTGTCCCCTTGTAAGCTGGAATGGTTGGAGGGGCAAACTTCCTTGGGAATTCAGCCTTTAAGATTTTCTCAGTAAATGGAGTTTTACTTAGGGCAAAACCCCATTCTTTCTCGTCTTCGACCCTCTGCATACTCTCTTTCATGATTTGTCGGACCATTCCAGAAAGATACTCCTCATCATGTCGAGTTCTAGATCCACCAACCTCAGGAAGTGTTTGTTCGAAGGGGCTAGCAGCCCTTTCAGGAGCATTCCTTTCTTCAGCATCATGAATGTTGCCAACAAAGTTCCTTTCATTACCTGCCGGTTGACGGTTTGCCCCAAGCAAATCGTTCAACCTATTCAGAATTAGGGCATTTTGGGCACTCTGAGCCTCGAATTGTGCATTTTGGGCATTTATCTACTGGTTCAGCCCTAAGATTGCAGCATCCAGCTCTGCCTTTGTAACTCCGATAGCTGGAGTGGCTTGATTCGATACAGGGGAAGCGGAGGTTCCCTCTTGAGCATTTCCAGATCTTACAGATCTACTCTTTCTCCCCGGAGCCATGATTTCGGATAAACTTCTAGTCTTCAGAGAGGTTATTTCAACAAACTTTCGTGGAGCAATGATGACGATTTGCCTGAGTTCAATTTCTCAGTGAAAGTACCAAAAATGTTAACGCTAAAATTTGAACGCTAACACCCCGGTGTATGAAGTGAGATTGTGAAAGCACCACCCGATAGCTTGGGAACATATTATAAGCAGATAATAGCGAAAAAACAGTAAACAACAGCAATTTTATAATGGTTCGGCTTAAGAGAGAGCCTACGTCCACTTTGAATATCTTTATTGACGATTTGATTACAAGTCGATGCAATTACACTTTGATTACAACACACTTCGAGTTACAAGTGACTTAGGACAAGTAGCCTAAACTTCAATGTCGATCAAAATCTTCGAACTCATGTTGGGCATGCATGATTTCTTCGTGAAGTTCTTTGAGGCTTTTCTTTGTATCTCAAAAGCTTTAAGTGTTGGAGTAGTTCGGAATGCAGCAGAGTAACGGCGCTTGAAATGAGTGAGCCAAAAGTCTTTTGAATGTTGGAGGTGGCCATGTATTTATAGGCAATTTTCTGGGCTGGAATTGTTGATCAAGTCATGAGTCATGACCGACTCAGGATGAACCGTGACCGACTCACATATCACGAGTCAGCAAGCAGTGGCATAGATGAAATGGCATTGAGCTTGTTCCTCGTATGCTTAGGTCGCCAGCGACTTATGATAGGTCGTTAGTCACCCTGAGTCGTTGGAAACCCTGAGTCGTTGGAAACCTTGAGTCGGTCTGCCCCATAAACCACTAACTATTTAAACCACTCTGCTCCTCTAAGGCATTAACTCGTTGAGTCGTTGATCCACTGAGTCGTTACGAACCTTGTGCAGATGAGTCGGTCCAGTCCTTGAGTCCTCTCATATGAGCCGTGAACTTCGTTGAGTCGGTAACTCGCTGAGTTGGCCTGTCTCATGAACCGTTATCCTCCATTAGTCGTTTCATTCCTCTAAGTTTCCTTGAGCCTTAGCTCGTCAGCCAATTGAGTCGCTACCAGTTGAGTCGGTCCTTCCCTTAAGTTGCTGAAGCCCCTTGAGTCGTAAATCCAATGAGTCGTTAAAGACCTTAAGTGGATGAGTCGGCTCAAGTTTCAACTCATTGGTAGAACAGGGTTAACATTGTGAAACACTTTATATAAAATGTTGTATAAAAAGATAGATTTATAAATGGTATTATATAAATAAAAGAATACTTTTATAAATGAATTGGGTGATTTGTAAAAGGAATTCTATAAACGAATTTGGAGAATTGTAAAAGGGTTTTATAAATATGAAAGAAATATACAAAAAGGAGTTTTATAAAAGGAATTAAATTTAATTTCTATAAATGATCAATTTAAATTATGGTTGTATGGAAACTATTCTTTCCATACTTAACATCAAATTACGATTATAGTAAAACTTGTCTCTGTCTTGAGAATTAAAAAGGTATGTCGAGGCAAGCATAGTACGCTAACTTGTCTGACTACACTGTTAATCGAAGGGTTGTACAAGTTTGAAATCGAAAAGTGAGGCTAGGTATACTATAACATCCCATATCTTGTGGCCCGAAGCTAAGAGCTACAAATGCTGCAGTCATCTACAGTATTAACTTCCGATGATAAAATACGATAATTTTAATGGTATCCATAATATCGGAAGCACAAGAATATGAAACAAATTCACAAATTCCAAAAACAGAACTTCATTGGTTACATTTAAAAATATGTTTCATATTCCATTGCATAATCCCAAACGTTTCCCAGGTATTGATCGAATATATTTATTACAAAATATGCCAAGAGCGACATATGATGATGCTCCTTGGTTGATCATATTAGTAGATAGACAAAACTATCTTAGTACATCATAGTGGAAATAAAAATAACAAATCCTAAATATCTATCCATGCCTTCTGCACGTCTTTGGAAGCTTTATTCATCCACACACTAAACCTGTAAAACCCTAACTCACAATCTACTCAAATTAATTTTAAGCACCCGAGAGTTTAAGGGGGAAAACATAAACTTCAAGGAAGACATAAAGCCTAGTGTGAATTATACTATTACATCTCGTTTTACTGATATTAAGTGAGACAACGCCACATAGTGGCGCGACCCTATGCCAATCACATCTAGCATTCAAATATCTGATTCATTTACTTAGGGTTAGCTACCCTTCAAATTTTCCTTGAAAACCTTTCAAATTGATTTAATCCCTTTAAATCATAGTTAAACAAGGATAACATACTATTTTCTTTAATCAAATCTCTTTGCCATGATATATGCTTTACTCAAAACGTTGTTGATAAAAACGTTCGAAACCTTTGTTTAAAACCATAAAACAATCTCTTTCGAAACCTTTAAAAGTACCCCTTTCAAAACAAGTTAACTACTTTACTTTATAACATTAGGCCGAAAGGCCAAAACATACCTTTTGAAACCATTGAAAGTATATCTTTCGAAAGCTTTATAAAACCTTAGACATCCTCTTTTAAAATACTTCAAGCTTTCCTTTCGAAACCATTGGAAACCTTCCATTCAAATACTAAAGGTAAACCTTTCGAAAACATTGGGTAGTTATCCCTTCGAAACCTTTATTATATACCTTTCGCAAACATTGGAAAACCTCCCCTTCGAAACCTTCATTATAAACCTTTCGAAAACATTGAAGAAGCTCCCCTTCAAAACCTTCTTTAAATACCTATTGAAAACAATGGGGAACCTCCCCTTCGAAACCTACTTTAAATACCTTTCGAAAGCATTAAACTCCTTTTCTTAAAATAAACCTTTCCAAAGCATTAAGTCCAAGTAAAAATGTGTGGAACATAGTTTTGAAACCTTTAAAATCATTCCTTTCAAAACCTGTGGGTTTAACTTTCATAATATCAAAAGGGTCTTAAAAGAACTAAGTCTGTAACAACCCGGAATTTTGACAGCATATTTTAATAAATATTTAATCTAATTTAAATTAAATATAAGCTTGTCAATGTTTAAAATTGATGAGATCTTGGATATTCAACAGTTATATATGTTTGTCAAAGAAAGTTTTGATTTGAAAAATTTTAAATAGAATCCTTCAAAATTCATTAAAACAAAATATGTCTTATTCAATAAAATTAAAACTAAGACTCTATATTTTATTCCCTGATAATATGCATATGAATACAATTGTAGTTTTTAAAATGATAAGTTTTAAAATAAATAAACATAGTATTATTAAACATAAACATGGAAATATAACACATAAGTTTAAAAACAATATAATTAATTATGAGCATAAACATTCAAAACTAGTATAAAACGTAATCATAAATTATAAGATGTAATCAAAGTAATATAAATATAAATTATAATTTGAAATATATAAATACAAGTATTTTAGTCAAACAATAATCTTCAAAATTCAATTTGTACAACACAACATCCTTAATAAAAATGTTAAAAAAGAAAAGATCATATGAACAAGTATACAAATTTCATATAAAATATAACTAACAATATAAATAAACAAATATGTTAACAATAACTTTTAAGCAATCATATCAGAAAGTTTGAAAAAAATATAACCTGTATATGCAAATGAATAATGCAAAGAAAGAAGTTGTATATAGTTGTGCTTAACAAATAAAAACAAAATCAAAAGCGGGTTTCACTAAGAATAATAAATATATGTGCTGTGTACAGTTTTATGCCTCAGAAAACAAAGTCCACTTCAATATAAAACAAGTTCTCACTTCAAAGATAATAAAAACAAAACCTGTATCTTACAAAGCATGATTAGCCGAAAATAACATAAATATCTTTGTACAAAATTTCAACTATCAGTAAACATTAAATACTTGTTACCATAATTAAAAGCATAAACATTTATTAGCATAACATTTTGTTTTACAAGTACAGGCAGTCAAATCTTTTATCATTTCATATTACAGGAGAATATCAGGTAACCAATAAATAAAAGAAGAAGAAGAAAATGATAATACAAATATAAACTAGCCAGTTATTACCTGTTACTCTGTAGTTTCTTTATATATATACACCTACATATCATCTGTTCGTTTATACAAACTGAAGAATTAAAACTTAAAAAGGCAAACCTGAGAAAAAAACGAAACAGAAGACAGCAAAAACAAAGGAAGGTTTCAGGGAAGTTTCAACTGCAGTTCCTTCAACATACATTCTGTTCAACTGTTTTTTTTTGGTGAGTAAACAACTGATTTCAAAAATTTAACTTGAATATTTGCCTTTTGAATGGCATGTGCTTGATACAGTTCAAACAAACTACTTTGTGTATATTTGGTTTGCACTGGGAACTTTTATAGCTTGTTCTTCAGTAAATTCAAGTTTTGAACAAAGTAAAGCCAGTAAATTTCCAATACCTATTCATATAACTGTTTGATCTTGGTAGTGAGCTAATTCAAGTTGATTTATCCTAAACAAAAGCCTGCAAACATGTTTTACAGTTTAACAACATGTTATTAATACTGTATTTTCAAACTACAGGTAAAAAAGGAATCAAAGATTAAAATTCAAATGTTTAAATTTGTAAATTCGATAACATATTTAGTTTTCATAAACATAATTATGATTTTTAACATAAAAATCTGGATTTTTAAGCAAAGATCAACGGAGCAGTTTTAAAATGAATCAAAAATTGGTTTTTGTCAATTTTAGGAGATTGAGCAAATTTTAACTTCTGTAAATTAACAGGAAGCAAGTTTGTAAACCTTTTGATTCAAGAAAAATGTCAAATTATTTTTCGAATGCAAGGATTTTGAGTTTGAATCAAGAATAGGGTTTGAGTGCTTAAAATTTTGATACTCTGCAAATTTTCAATTGCGACACACTGGGATGATCGAGTGTGATGAGCGTCAAGGTGGAGGTTGTGGAGGGTATGGTCTTGGCGTGAGCGGAGGGGCTTTGCTTCCGGTGATAAATATTGGGCGAACGTGGTGGTTTTTGGTGAAGTGCTCGCGTTTCGAGTTCGAGCTTCAGGCTCTTTTTCGATTTCGAGTGTGTAGCGATGAAGTGAAGTTTGTTTCCGTGTGAGACGTCGTTTTGTGGTTTGTGGGGGTTGGTGTGAGTCGCTGATGGCAATGCGAACCACCGTGCACGTGCACGGTGGTGATCAGTGCCGTGATTTTGGTTTTTGGGTTATCGCGTGTGGGTTGCTCGGGAGCTTTGTGAGGGCGCTTCGAGTGTTCCTTTGGTTGCCTCCGAGTCATATACGAAAGTAGCTATAGCAGTTCTATTTACAACTTTATAACAAAAAAGTGAATAAACTGGGAAGAAGAAGAGAGAGTGAGAGAGAGAGGGACGCACGGGAGAGACACGAGGGAAACTCGAGTTTTCTCGAGTAAAGAGTGATGCGGTCTCGGTGTTTTCCCAAATGGACGTGCATACTGATTTTTGTGCATGTGTGTAACTAAGTTAATTAAACAATTGTTGATTAATTAAGTTAGTATTTTAATTAAAGGTTGATTTAGGAAGATATGTAAGGAATAGGTGATTAACAGTTAGTAGTTAGAAGGTTGATTAATTTATATTTGAATTTTTAGTTGAGTTTGGAATTAAAATGTAATCACATGTTAAATCAATTTAAATCTTAAAAATGTTAGCATATCACTTAAAAGTTAATTAACAAATGATAATTAACTTAAGTGATTAATTAAAGATTAATTAATTAATTAAATTAATAATAATTGGTTAATTTAAGTAATTTGTAATTAATTTTTAATAAGTAAGTTAATAATTAACAAGAATCAATCAATTAATTAATTGAGAAATTGAGTAACAGTTAATGGATAGAAGTTCATTAATTAAATAATTAATTCATTTTAATAAGAAAGTTATTAATTAATAAATAATAATTAAGAATCAACTAATTAATTGAGAAATTGAGTAATAGTTAATGAATAAAAGTTAATTAATTTAAATAAGTAATTAAAGATTAGATAATTAATAAATTAATTATTAATGATTAACTAATTAATTGATCATTAATAAGCTAATTAATCAGAAATTAATTAAGTGGAATAAAATAGTTTATTCTTAAGCAATCAATTAAGTAAAGTAAATCCAAACTGTTTGGTATGCATTGATGATCATGTTTGATTGACTGTGATATCTTTTGATGATATTTCTGTGATGTGTTGTGATATATTATGGATATCTGTGTTAACTGTACATGATATATCTGTTATGTGAATTCTGATATTAAATTGAACTATTAAGTTAAATAGACAACTTGGCCCTTAAAATGGCGTTTGGATCCGTTGAGACAGGGATCGGAAGAATCAATCTTGATTCTCCGAAAACCACATCGATCCAAATTAACGATAGGTTGTGACTTATCTAATGAAGATCGAGATGATGTTTCAGAATGCAAGGATTATCGTCGTTGACTCTGAGGGTGATTCCAAAATAAGTGTAACGAGATAATGCCTTCGGTTTCGTTCGAACCCGGAACGAACTTGTATGGATTGAATGCTTTCAACACATCATCAGGCAGACGATGAGCATTCTAAGATATGTTCAATAAAGGTAATCGTAGCCTCAAGCCTCATCAACCGGGAATGGCTAAAACATGGGAGATGCAGCAAGGTTAGGTGGGTCATGCCCAAGCAGGACAAGATTTTCCCCTGTCTAGATGTCCCTTTTTATTTCGGCTGTGTGAGCAGTTGTTGGCCACAACTGCGGGGTTATCTTGTTCGGGACTGTTCAGTAAGCAATGGTTCCGGCCTTGTGTTGTAGGGGGTCGGGAGTGATCCTCGGTTCGGTGATCTAGGTCCCGTACTGTGACGGGCGGTACCCCAGTAGCCCTGCCATTGTTGGAAATCCATTTTCCCTACGAGACCCTACGGTTTTGATTTGTATTACCCACTTTCGTGGCAAGTAGCTGGAATTTAATGAATGTAACAATTTCGGCTATTTTCTATTTACTTGAAAACCCTAGACACTATTACAATATCATAGAATTTCCTATAATTGTTTTGGTTAGCGTAAGGTAAAAACTTACCCGCATTTATTTGTGGGGACTCTTACGTGATACCTTTATTTTCAAATGATTTTCAAAGTTAAACAATTTTAACCTGTATACTCATACCAGACCCATGTCTGACCCGGAGTTTATATTTTGTGTTTTCATAAACTCTTGGGTACTCAAATTTTTACGAGTAGCCAAGTGATAGGTATTTGAGAGTGTTGATTTTCTGGAGGAGCTATTTTGGGGAGAAGACCAGACGTATGTATCTATATATGTAGTTCCACTATGTAGTTAGTCTGTGTTGATTTTGGATGTATGTATGGACATGTATGTATATGACAGTCCTGTTATATGATATTGTATGACTCTGATGTATATATAACTATGTAATAGTTATGTGATGTATTATATTTTGTTCCATTCCGCTGTGAGATTCTGATGTTGTTGTTCTTTCTTTCTATTCTTTTCTATTTCTATCCCTTTCTTTCTTAATGATGAAACATCTTTCTGGGTTGAGAAAGGCGGGTCGTCACAGTTGGTATCAGAGCGCTAGGTAGAGCGAGTACCTAGGCTCTTGTGTTATATCTATCTTGAGAGTGCGTATTTGTATTTTCATATAATATTATATATATATATATCTATCTAAATTGGTTGAGTTAGCTGTTCAGGTGACCAACATGAGTTCAGGAAGAAGAGGCAGAGTTAGGGCCAGTACTTACAGATAATGGATGGAGTCAAAATGTTAGTGAGGCTGTCAATCCAGTGCCATCTCAAGTTAGTTTTGCAGCCTTATGCAAAGATTTCAAACATCTTGGAGGCCAACCATTCAGAGGTTCAGAGTCAATAATTGAAGTTCAGGACTGGCTACGCTCTTGCGAACGTATTTTCAAGAGCATGAGATTTCTGATGAGCGTAAGCGGCATCTGGCATTGTGGCAACTGCAAGGTGGTGCAGCAGCATGGTGGGATTCAACTATTGCAAATATTTCTGAGGATGACATTTCTTGGGACAGATTCAAGGAATTGTTTGAAGAGAAGTTTGTACCAACGGTAGGGAGAACCCAATTGTATCAGGATTTTCTGTATTTGAAGCAGGGTAGTATGTCCATTTCGGAGTATGAAACTAGATTCAACGAGCTCTCTTGTTATGGACCAGGACTCATCGATACTCCTCTGAAAAAGAATGAGAAATTTGTGCAAGGGTTGAGGCCTGAATTCCATGGGAAATTGACAGTGCTTCTGAAGGGATCTTTTGTTGATTTGATTGATATGGCATTGAGGTATGAGAGTTTAATGAGTAAGAAACCAGGGGCTCCAGTTGCAGCTTCAGGTGGAAGTTTCACTTATCCAAATAAGCGAAAGTTTGATCCTAAATGGAGAAAACCGAATAAGAAGAAACCTGGGAATAACAACGGACCTCGAAAGTGCTACATTTTTCATCAGGAAGGACATTTGGCAAATAAGTGTCCTAGGAAATGATTCCAGCAGCAACAGAAGCAACCGCATCAGAGTGGTCCAGCATCAGCTATGGTTCAGAAATCATTGTGCTTTAATTGTCATCAGCGGGACACATTATCAAGAATTGTCCACTTCTGTAGAGGGCGCCTCAGAATAAAGTTTTTGCTTTGGAAGCCGGACCATCTTCTTCTACGATGGACAAAGGAGTATTAGAAAGGTACTTTACTTTTAAATGGAAAATATATTAGAGTTTTGTTTGATTCGGGAGCTTCCTTGAGTTTTATTTCTTTGTATTCTGTTGAAAAGTTTTCTCTTACCCCTAGTTCAGTAGATAGTTCTATCTTGGTATCTAATCCTATAAGAGGGGTGACCAAATTAGACTCTATTTGTAAGGACTTGAAGATCTCTTATCTATCCCACAGTTTTTCTTGTGACCCGTATGTGTTGAATTTTAAGGGATTTGATCTTATTTTGGGTATGGATTGGCTGGATAAGTATAAAGCCGTCTTGAATTGTGATGAGAGAACAGTTTCGTTGGAAACTGATCTTGGTAGAATTGCCAGAGTGTCGTGTGATAATTCTAGAATTCACTTGAGCAGTCTTTTGCATGGAATTGAGACTTCTGAAGAGAGAGTTGAAGATATTGATGTGGTACAAGATTTTGCTGATGTTTTTGAAGAAGATAAGTGTCTGCCACCACATCGAGAAATAGAGTTCCGTATAGATGTAATTCCAGGAGCTGTGCCAGTGATTCAACCCAGTAGGAGAATGTCTCCTAGGGAAAGAGAAGAGTTGATTAAGCAGACTCAAGATCTTCTAGAGAAGGGATTGATTATACCTAGTTTTTCTTGTTGGGGTTCGGCAGTAGTGTTTGTGACCAAATCGGATGGATCACTGAGGTTCTGTGTGGATTATAGAGAATTGAACAAAGTGACTATCCGTAATAAATATCCTCTTCCTCGCATCGATGATCTTTTTGACCAGTTGTATGGTGCTTCTATCTTTTCTCAATTGGATCTAGCTTCAGGTTTCCACCAGTTGAGGGTAGCTGAAGACAGTATTCCCTTGACTGCATTTAGGGTACCGAATTGTTTCTATGAGTGGTTGGTTATGCCGTTCGGATTAACCAATGCTCCTGCCTATTTCGTTGACCTCATGAATCGAGTCTTTAGGGATGTGTTGAATAAATTTGTGTTGGTATTCATTGATGATATCTTGGTTTATTCCAAATCCGAAGAAGAGCATAGGGAGCATTTGAGGATTGTATTGGATATTCTGAGGAAGAATGTGTTAAAGGTGAAGTTTTCGAAGTGCCATTTCTGGAAATTGGAAGTTAAATTTTTAGGGCACATTGTTTCTGGTGAAGGCATTTCAGTAGACCCAGCGAAAGTTGAAACTATTCTGGAATGGAAACAGCCAAGGACACCGACGGAAGTTCGCAGTTTTCTAGGATTGGCTGGCTACTATAGGAAATTTATCAGAGATTATTCCAAGATTTCTTCGCATCTGACTAAGCTGACCAGGAAAGGAGCAAAATTCAAATGGATGCCTCAGTACGAAGAAGCTTTTCAGGAATTGAAGATAAGGCTAACTAGTGCACCAGTACTTGCTATTCCGGATGGGAAGAGCAAATTCGAGGTTTACACTGATGCTTGTATTGTTGGTTTGGGAGCAGTTCCGATGCATAACGGAAGGGTTATTGCGTATGCTAGTCGACATTTGAAGCCTCATGAGAAGAACTATGCTACGCATGATCTTGAATTGCTTGCCATTGTTTTTGCTATGAAAATTTGGAGACATTATCTTTTAGGAGAGAAATTCGAATTGTTCACGGATCACAAACCGTTGAAATATCTATTCTCTCAAAAAGACCTTAATCTGAGACAACGGCGGTGGGTTGAATTCCTAGCTTCCTATGATTTCGACATTCTGTACACTCCGGGGAAAGCGAATGTCGTAGCTGATGCACTCAGTAGGAATGCAGTTTTATCTCTTCTGGAAGTGGTTCCATCTTTTATTGAAAGGATATCAAGCAAGCAAGAATCTGATAAGATGTTGAGGAGGATCATTAAAAGAGTCAGGAAGGGTCAATGTCCTAGTTTTGAAATTGATGACCACGGAACACTAAGGATCAATGGGAGAATCTGTGTTCCGAATGACAAGGAGTTGAAGCAAGAAGTTTTATCAGAGTGTCATCGCTCCAAATTGAATATTCATCCTGGAATCTCGAAGATGTATAAGGACATGAGGAGAATCATTTGGTGGAAGGGCATGAAGGAGGATGTAGCTGCTTTTGTGAACAGTTGTGCCATTTGTCAACAAGTTAAAGGTGATCAACAGAAATCTGCTGGGTTATTGCAACCTTTGGAAATTCCTAATTGGAAATGGGAAATGATCTCAATGGATTTTATTGATGGTTTGCCTAGAACCAGGAAAGCAAATGACGGTATATGGGTTATTGTGGATCGTTTAACTAAGAGTGCCCATTTTATACCAGTTAAGGCAACCCGCACTGCAGTTTCTTTTGCGAAAATTTTCCTGAAGGAGATAGTTTGATCGCATGGTGTTCCAGTCAGCATAGTAAGTGATCGTGATCCTATTTTCACTAGCAAATTTTGGGAAGCTCTGCAATCGGCAATGGGAACAGATTTGAGATTAAGTACAGCCTATCATCCCCAAACGGACGGACAGACAGAGAGGCTGAATAGTATTCTTGAGGATATGCTACGGGCTTGTGTTTTAGATTTTGGAGGATCTTGGGAGGACCATCTTCATTTAGTGGAATTTTCTTATAATAACAGTTAACAAGCGAGTATTAAAATGGCTCCTTATGAAGCTTTATACGGAAGACCGTGTAGATCCCCAGCTTGTTGGATTGAATCGAAGGATCGTCTTATGCTCGCACCCGATCTTATTCGAGAAGCTTCTGCGAAGGTTGAGTTTATCAAGAAAAGGATGAAAGTTTCCTAAGATCGTCATAAGAAATATGCGGATAGAAAACGAAGGCCATTGGAATTTGAGATCGGAGACTTGGTTTTAGTTAAAGTTTCCCCAATTAAAGGTGCTATAAGATTCGGAAAGACGGGAAAACTTGCTCCGAGATACATTGGACCATTCCGAGTGTTGGAGAGAATTGGAGCTGTAGCCTACAGGATTGAATTGCCAGAGCGGATGTCTGGGATTCACAATGTGTTTCATGTATCGCATTTGAGGAAATTTGTTCATGATCCCTCACTGGTTGTGGAACCGGTAATTCAAGAAGACTTGGAAGTTGAACCCAATTTAACTGTAGTCAGAAATCCAGCTCAGATTGTGGACCGAGACGAGAAGCAACTCAGGAACAAAGTGGTGAAACTCGTCAAGGTGCAATGGAGTGAGGATCCCAGAGATTGTACCTGGGAAACTCTCGATAGTTTTAGGAGTGCTTATCCGGATTTATGTTCGGATAACTAGTATTGTTTGTTAGTTTAGACTTTTTGTTTGTTTGCTATTGTATGACTGATATGCATGTTCGGATGGTTAATATAAAAGCTTTTGAATTTACTGTTGTTTAAATTTCGGGGACGAAATTCTTTTAAGGGGGGAGGAATGTAACAACCCGAAATTTTGACAGCATATTTTAATAAATATTTAATCTAATTTAAATTAAATATAAGCTTGTTAATGTTTAAAATTGATGATATCTTGGATATTTAACAGTTATATATGTTTGTCAATGAAAGTTTTGATTTGAAAATTTTAAAATATAATGCTTCAAAATTCATTAAAACAAAATCTGTCTTATTCAATAAAATTAAAAATAAGACTCTATATTTTATTCCCTGATAATATGCATATGAATACAATTGTAGTTTTTAAAATGATAAGTTTTAAAATAAATAAACATAGTACTATTAAACACAAACATGGAAATCTAACACATAAGTTTAAAAACAATATAATTAATTATGAGCATAAACATTCAAAACTAGTATAAAACGTAATCATAAATTATAAGATGTAGTCAAAGTAATATAAATATAAAAATATAAATTATAATTTGAAATATATAAATACAAGTATTTTAGTCAAACAATAATCTTCAAAATTCAAATTGTACAACACAACATCCTTAATAAAAATGTTAAAAAAGAAAAGATCATATGAACAAGGATACAAATTTCATATAAAATATAAATAACAATATAAATAAAAAAATATGTTAACAATAGCCTTTAAGCAATCATATCAGAAAGTTTGAAAAAAATATAACCTGTGTATACAAAATGAATAATGCAAAGAAAGAAGACAAGTTGTATATAGTTGTACTTAACAAATAAAAACAAAATCAAAAGCAGGTTTCACTAAGAATAATAAATATATGTGTTGTGTACAGTTTTATGCCTCAGGAAACAAAGTCCACTTCAATATAAAACAATTTCTCCCTTCAAAGATAATAAAAACAAAACATGTATCTTACAAAGCATGCTTAGCCGAAAATAACATAAATATCTTTGTACAAAATTTCAACTATCAGTAAACATTAAATACTTGTTATCATAATTAAAAGCATAAACATTTATTAGCATAACTTTTTGTTTGACAAGTACAGGCAGCCAAAATCTTTTATCATTTCATATTACAGGAGAATATCAGGTAACCAATAAAAAAGAAGAAGAAGAAAATGATAATACAAATATAAACTGGCCAGTTATAACCTGTTACTCTGTTGTTTCTTTATATATATACACCTACATATCATCTGTTCGTTTATACAAACTGAACAAATAAAACTTAAAAAGGCAAACCTGAGAAAAAAAAAAGAAACAGAAGACAGAAAAAACAAAGGAAGGTTTCAGGGAAGTTTCAACTGCAGTTCCTTCAACATACATTCTGTTCAACTGTTTTTTTTGGTGAGTAAACAACTGATTTCAAAAATGTAGCGTGAATATTTGCTTTTTGAATGGTATGTGCTTGATATAGTTCAAACAAACTACTCTGTGTATATTTGGTTTGCACTTGGAACTTTTATAGCTTGTTCTTCAATAAATTCAAGTTTTAAACAAAGTAAAGCCAGTAGATTTCCAATACCTATTCGTATAACTGTTCGATCTTGGTAGTGATCTAATTCAAGTTGGTTTATCCTAAACAAAAGCCTGCAAACATGTTTTAAAGTTTAAGAGCATGTTATTAATACTGTATTTTCAAACTACAAGTAAAAAAGGAATCAAAGTTTAAAATTCAAATGTTTAAATTTGTAAATTCGATAACATATTTAGTTTTCATAAACATAATTATGATTTTTAACATAAAAATCTTGATTTTTAAGCAAAGATCAACGGAGCAGTTTTAAAATGACTCAAAAATGGGTTTTTGTCAATTTTAGGAGATTGAGCTAATTTTAACTTCTGTAAATTAACAGGAAGCAAGTTTGTAAACCTTTTGATTCAAGAAAAATGTCAAATTATTTTTTGAATGCAAGGATTTTGAGTTTGAATCAAGAATAGGGTTTGAGTGCTTAAAATTTTGATACTCTGTAAATTTTCAATTGCGACCCACTGGGATGATCGAGTGTGATGAGCGTCAAGGTGGAGGTTGTGGAGGATATGGTCTTGGCGTGAGCGGAGGGGCTTTGCTTCCGGTGATAAATATTGGGCGAACGTGGTGGTTTTCGGTGAAGTGCTCGCGTTTCGAGTTCGAGCTTCAGGCTCTTTTTCGATTTCGAGTGTATAGCGATGAAGTGAAGTTTGTTTCCACGTGAGACGTCGTTTTGTGGTTTGTGGGGGTTGGTGTGAGTCGCCGATGGCAACGCGAACCACCATGCACGTGCACGGTGGTGATCAGTGTCGTGGTTTTGGTTTTTGGGTTATCGCGTGTGGGTTGCTCGGGAGCTTTGTGAGGGCGCTTCGAGTGTTCCTTTGGTTGCCTCCGAGTCGTATACGAAAGTAGCTATAGCAATTCGATTTACAACTTTATAAAAAAAATGAGAATAAATTGGGAAGAAGAAGAGAGAGTGAGAGAGAGAGGGACGCACGGGAGAGACACGAGGGAAACTCGAGTTTTCTCGAGTAAGGAGTGATGCGGTCTCGGTGTTTTCCCAAATGGACGTGCATACTGATTTTTGTGCAAGTGTGTAACTAAGTTAATTAAACAATTGTTGATTATTTAAGTTAGTATTTTAATTAAAGGTTGATTTAGGTAGATATGTAAGGAATAGGTGGTTAACAGTTAGTAGTTAGAAGGTTGATTAATTTATATTTGAATTTTTAATTGAGTTTGGAATTAAAATGTAATCACATGTTAAATCAATTTAAATCTTAAATGTTAGCATATCACTTAAAAGTTAATTAACAAATGATAATTTCCTTAAGTGATTAATTAAAGATTAATTAATTAATTAAATTAATAATAATTGGTTAATTAAAGTAATTTGTAATCAATTTTTAATAAGTAAGTTAATAATTAACAAGAATCAATCAATTAATTAATTGAGAAATTGAGTAACAGTTAATGGATAGAAGTTCATTAATTAAATAAATAATTCATTTTAATAAGAAAGTTATTAATTAATAATTAATAATTAAGAATCAACTAATTAATTGAGAAATTGAGTAATAGTTAATGAATAAAAGTTAATTAATTTAAATAAGTAATTTAAGATTAGATAATTAATAAATTAGTAATTAATGATTAACTAATTAATTAATTGATCATTAATCAGCTAATTAATCAGCTAATTAATCAGAAATTAATTAAGTAGAATAAAATAGTTTATTCTTAAGCAATCAATTAAGTAAAGTAAATCCAAACTGTTTGGTATGCATTGATGATCATGTTTGATTGACTGTGATATCTTTTGATGATATTTCTGTGATGTGTTGTGATATATTATGGATATCTGTGTTAACTGTACATGATATATCTGTTATGTGAATTCTGATATTAAATTGAACTGTTAAGTTAAATAGACAACTTGGCCCTTAAAATGGCGTTTGGATCCGTTGAGACCGGGATCGGAAGAATCAATCTTGATTCTCCGAAAACCACATCGATCCAAATTAACAATAGGTCGTGACTTATCTAATGAAGATCGAGATGATGTTTCAGAATGCAAGGGTTATCGTCGTTGACTCTGAGGGTGATTCCAAAATAAGTGTAACGAGATAATGCCTTCGGTTTCGTTCGAACCCGGAACGAACTTGTATGGATTGAATGCTTTCAACACATCGTCAGGCGGACGATGAGCATTCTAAGATATGTTCAATAAAGGTAATTGTAGCCTCAAGCCTCATCAACCGGGAATGGCTAAACAGGGGAGATGCAGCAAGGTTAGGTGGGTCATGCTCAAGCAGGACAAGATTTTCCCCTGTCTAGATGTCCCTTTTTATTTCGGCTGTGTGAGCAGTTGTTGGCCACAACTGCGGGGTTATCTTGTTCGGGACTGTTCAGTAAGGAATGGTTCCGGCCTTGTGTTGTAGGGGGTCGGGAGTGATCCTCGGTTCGGTGATCTAGGTCCCGTACTGTGACGGGCGGTACCCCAGTAGCCCTGCCATTGTTGGAAATCCATTTTCCCTACGAGACCCTACGGTTTTGATTTGTATTACCCACTTTCGTGGCTAGTAGCTGTAATTTAATGAATGTAACAATTTCGGCTATTTTCTATTTACTTGAAAACCCTAGACACTATTATAATATCACAGAATTTCCTATAATTGTTTTGGTTAGCGTAAGGTAAAAACTTACCCGCATTTATTTGTGGGGAGTCTTACGTGATACCATTAATTTCAAATGATTTTCAAAGTTAAACAATTTTAACCTGTATACTCATACCAGACCCATGTCTGACCCGGAGTTTATATTTTGTGTTTTCATAAACTCTTGGGTACTCAAATTTTTACGAGTAGCCAAGTGATAGGTATTTGGGAGTGTTGATTTTTTGGAGGAGCTATTTTGGGGAGAAGAGCATATGTAGTTCCGCTGTGTAGTTAGTCTGTGTTGTATTTTGGATGTATGTATGGACATGTATGTATATGACAGTCCTGTTATATGATATTGTATGACTCTGATGTATATATAACTATGTCATAGTTATGTGATGTATTATATTTTGTTCCATTCCACTGTGAGATTCTGATGTTGTTATTCTTTCTTTCTATTCTTTTCTATTTCTATCCCTTTCTTTCTTAATGATGAAATGTCTTTTTGGGTTGAGAAATGCAGGTCGTCACAAAGTCAAAAGCAACTCTTTCAAGAGCATTTTCCTAAGTAAAAGAAGTGGATGGTGTCGAAACCAACACCTTCGAAAGCATTGGAGAATCGATGCTAGTTTTAAAACAAACGAACCCTTTTGAAAGCACTGCTTTGAAAGGTAGAATGCGATAGCAATGGTTTCGTCTAGGGTAGTCAATTTCCAGCACGACCCAAAACATGACTCGAAAATTACACAGAAATTAGCAGGTCAATCCAACCCGATTAAGTTGGCAGTTCATTTTCGGGTCAACCCGAATTTGATCCATTTATAAACGGATGGGTTTCGGATTGACCCATGAACCTGAATTTGACCCGTTTATAACCCATTTATACTTATATTTGTTGACCCAACCCGATTATAACCCAACCCGACCCATGGACCAAAATTTGACCCATTTATAACCATTTATGACCCGTTTTTAAACCATTTATACCTTATACGGGTTGACCTGACCGGCTTACGACCCAACCAGACCTGGCCTAGTTATAATTCGGTTACACGGGTCAAGTCAACCCGTTTATAATAGGGCCGGGTTCGGGTTCAACTATTTCTGAACTATTTACTAAACGGGTTGACCAGGCTCATTTAAAATCAACCCGAACCCGACTTGACCCGACCTGAACCTGACCCGACCCAATGATAGCCCTAGTTTTGACCCCTTCTAAAGCTTCATTTTCAAACAAAGGAGGTAACCTCATTCGAAAGCTCTTTTCTTTAAAACGATTGACCAAGTCGAAATCCATCTCATACGAAAGCCATGTTTCGAAAGCAAAGCAAGCGACATTTACTTTTAGAAGCAAAACAAGGTCTCGACCCATTCGAAAGCCTTGTTTCGACTCTATACATTTCGCCTATCTCCAATCCACTACGTACCAAGTCTTTGGTACCATGTGCATTGGTTTCAAACTAGTTGGAGGCGGAAGTATGTAGTCGAAAGGAAATTGCCAAAAGCGGTGAATAAACAAAACCTTATAAAAATTGATTTTTGACTTTATAAAGTAAGTTCTTTTCAACTAACTTGCTTATATGTCATCATATAATTGGTTGTCGGTTTCTTTTCCAAAATCTTTTCTAAAAGTGCCACCAAATTTCAGAAATAAATAATTTAAAACATTTATAAATTGTCCCTTCTCCATTTATAAACCTATAAAACATTTAAGCCTCATACCTTAAATAATTTTGTATACTTATTAAAACACTTTGGAAAATTCTCTAAACATTCTCATAAATCACTTTTAATATGTTTTCCAACATATATAAATTTTTGACCCAAAGCAAATATAAAATAGCCGTAACTAATTTAAAACCCCATTTAACCATTTTTTTCACTAGAAAATTCATAATAAATCCACATCAATTCAAAAAATAATGAGACTTGAAACCCATCTCTAAAATATATTTCTGACCTTATCTCAAAATCACAAGGCATTTAGATGTCGTTTGATAGGTTTTTCAAATGAAAACTTATCATAAAAATCTATATGAACAAACATAATTCATTAAGAAGCATATATATCTATTTATCATTCAAAACATGGCAATAAACTTTGCAAATCATATATGATCTGATCTAGAACTGAAAACAAGAAAATATGAGATGTAACCTATTATTCAGCTTTAGCTTGTTATTAAGGAGTTGAGATTTGCTTCTTGAATAAATTGATTAAGCTTCTTCCTCTTGATTTTAGCTTATCTTCTTCTTACTTCTTCTAACGGTGGTCGGCCTCTTCTTTAATTTAGTTTTGCTTATGAACATGTAAAATGAAAGTGCATGAAGGTTCAGGGTATAGGAATATAACTGATGCAGCGCACCATGATAAGCGAGTTATGCCAACTGCCTTAAGTCGCCTGCTTCCTTAAGTCGCCTGCCCGAGTTACGTCAATCTTATGCCGCAGTTTCTATAAATCGCTCACCAATGCCACATTTCCTTAAGTCACTCATCTATGCCACATTTCCTTAAGTCGTAAGTCGTATGCCGCATTTCTATAAGCCGTCCGCTCTTGCCGCTTTTCTATAGGTCGTTCACTTATGCCGCATATGTTGAGTCGCTGATTTCTTAAGTCGCTTGCTGTGCTAACTTCTTCTGTCGTTGATTCCTTATGTCGCATGAAGCTGTGTTATCTTCTTAAGTCGTATGATCTTAAGTCACTGAATTCTTATGTTGCTTAAGTTGCTTAAGCCGTGCCTGAAGCTGTACTATGTTGTTATGTTGCATTGTGTTAGGTCGTGTGTTGTATTGTTAAGTCGTGTGATGTGTAACTCGTATGTGTTAATTTGTGTGATGTGTAACTCGTATGTGTTAAGTAGTGTGATGTGTAACTCGTATGTGTTAAGTCGTGTAATGTTGTAATTCGTGTGTGTGTTAAGTCGTAGGTTGTGTGTTGTTTGTTGAGTCGCATGTATGTGTTGTAATTTCCCATAAATAGGGGTGAGTTGCCATTTATAAAAGGGAGTTGATTTTTGAATAAAATTTGTGTGTGAGCTTTGGCCACCATTGTTGGAAGTTGAGTGTGGTCTCCTTCAACTTTCCATCTTCGGGTTATTCGTGCGCGAATCAACGAAGTTGAAGCCAATTCTCGGTATCACTTACGAGTGATCAACGATCGAATTGTAGATCTTTCAACACGGTATCTTGTGAGATCAACGGGTTGGAGATAGCTAGATTCCGGTATCATCACGATCAACGGAATTGAGCACTTATCGTTCTATCGGTTTATTTGACACGAAATCATCATTTCGTGAGTAAGATCCTGGATAGGTTGCGACAGTTTGGTATCTAAACTGTTCGAGCCCAGCCTAAGCTCCGTCAATTGGTATTAGAGCTAAATCAGAAACGGAAATGAGATTGTTTAATGATCATGCCTCCGAGACGTTCTAATCGCTATCATAATGTTGAAGATTTGTATAGAAGACAAGAAGCTGAGCAGATGGAGCAGCGTATCAATGAAAAGTTCAATGAAGGTATTGAAAAATTAGAGAAATTGATGAACGACATGAACCAAAATCAAAGGAGAACGTCATCAGTTTCGAGCCAGGGTGGAAACAGGGTTTCACCATCGGTCTCGAAAGAAAGGAGGATGTCACCCCAGTCTTATCGAGATAGGAGAGAATCATCAGTTTCAATGATGCTAGACCACTATGGGTACCGAAATGAAGAGAGAAGAACTCAACGTGGATTCGAAAATGAACCATATCGTGATGCTGAAAGATAGGGTAGAAGGGACATGCGTGGTCGTAGGGACGTAGATTGTCAAGATCGACATCAAATACATCTGATTTTGAGGAAGATGGTGATGGAGGTAGTATTCATTATCGAAATCGAGGCCAAGTGCGAAATCAATATCTGGATTCAGAAAATGATCATAAATGGGAGTCAGGTATGAGGATGGAAATTCCAGAATTCAAAGGTGGTATGCAAGCAGAAGAATTTCTTGATTGGTTGTCGAATGTTGAAGAAATTTTGGAATTCAAGGATGTGCCTGAGAATCGCAGAGTCCAATTAGTTGCAACAAAACTAAGGGGAAGAGCTATGGCTTGGTGGCAACAAACTAAACTAACTCGGGAGAGAATGGGAAAATCAAAAGTTGTCACTTGGGAGAAGATGAGAAAGATGATGAAAGCGACTTTCTTGCCGTACTATTATCAATCTCTTATGTATCAATGTTTGCAAAATTTGAGAAAAGGGACGAAGAAAATGAATGACTATGCAGATGAATTCTATCAATTGATTGCAAGGAATGATATTATGGAAACCGAGGAACAGCTAACGGCTAGATATGTTGGAGGGTTACGAATGCAAATTCAAGACATGGTTAATATGTTTAATCCGATGTCTGTTGCTGAAGCACATCAGAAAGCTCTAGCTTGGGAGAAACAAGGGAGATGAGGAGTTGGTGTGTTTACGGGTTCTAACAACCAGAATAAGGATGGTAGTAGCAGTGCTAATGTTTCCAAGGCAATCAATAAACCAATTGTCAATGAAGCCGCTAAAGTAAAGATCAATAACAGTATCAAGTGCTATAATTGTCAGGAGTTTGGCCATAAAAGTAATGAATGCACAAAGCCAAAGAAGAGAGCATTAGTTGCAGAGGAATGTGAGTATGAGGATGCGGAAGATGAAATTGATTATTCTCAACCATCGAAGTTTGATGAAGATGAAGAAGTTGTGTCAGGAGACGAAGGGTGTAACTTGATGATAAGAAGGTCTTGTTTAATGGAAAAGCATGAGAATGATTCTTGTTGGCTGAGAAGCAATATCTTTCAGTCTACATGTACTATCATGGGAAAGGTTTTCGATTTGTTATTGATGCGGGAAGCTGCGATAAAATTATCTCCGAAGAAGCCATCAAGAAGTTAGGGTTGACGACTGAAAATCCCTAGCCTTATAAATTGGCATGGCCAAAGAAAGGTGGAGAAGTGACTGTGGGAGGACGAGCATTTGTTACATTTTCTATTGGGAAGAAGTACAAAGATCATATATGGTGTGATGTTGTTGATATGGATATGTGTCATCTACTATTGGGAAGACCATGGCAATATGATAGAGCTGTACAACATAATGGTCGCACCAACAGCTACAGTTTCATGTTCGAAGGTACTCAAGTTACTTTAGTTTCTAAGAAGCGTGAACAAGGTGAAAGCAAGTTAGAGAAGAAAGTGGAATGAACTAGTCTATTATCTACGAGAGAATTTGTTAAAGAAGTGAAAGATGGTGCTGAATTGTTTATGTTGATTGGGTATGAAACAAATGAAGATCTTGAAATTCCTGTGGAGGTTAGACTGGTGTTAAATGAATTTGAAGATGTCTTTCCTGTGGAATTACCCGAGGAATTACTGCCACTAAGGGATATACAACATCAAATTGATCTAGTGCCAGGTGCTGTTTTACCGCATAGGCCGCATTATCGTATGAGTCCAAAAGAGCATGAAGAGTTGATAAGACAGGTTGAGGAGTTGGTTAAGCAAGGGCGTGTTCGAGAGAGTCTCAATCCTTGTGTTGTACCATCTCTGTTGGTACCAAAGAAAGATGATTCATGGAGAATGTGTACAGACAGCAGGGCACTCAACAAAATAACTGTCAGATAATGATTTCCTATGCCAAGACTTGATGATCTATTGGATCAACTCAGTGGGTCTGTAATCTTTTCTAAGATCAACCTTAAGAGTGGTTATCATCAGATAAGACCAGGTGATGAATGGAAGACAACATTCAAGACTCGAGAAGGACTACATGAATGGCTAGTTATGCCATTTGGTCTATCTAATGCACCAAGTACATTTA
This sequence comes from Allium cepa, assembly GCA_030765085.1. Lineage (NCBI taxonomy): Eukaryota > Viridiplantae > Streptophyta > Magnoliopsida > Asparagales > Amaryllidaceae > Allium > Allium cepa. The sequence continues at coordinate 65,301,137 of CM060929.1, forward strand.
TGAGGGTGATGAACCAAATTTTCAGACCTTACATCGGGGACTTTATTGTAGTCTACTTTGATGATATCTTGATATATGTGCTAGCACAGAAGAGCACATTCAACACTTGCGAAAAGTGTTAACTATTCTTCGACAAGAACAGTTCTATGCAGCGATGAAAATGCGTGTTCATGACGCCAAGTGTTTTATTTCTGGGTTATGTCGTGTCCAAGGGAGGGATACAAGTGGATCAGAGTAAAGTGGCTGCAATCAGAAATTGGCCACTGCCCAAAACTATAATAGAAGTCAAAAGTTTCCATGGGTTAGCTTCATTTTATCGAAGATTTATACTGCACTTTAGTAGTGTAATGGCTCCTGTTACTGATTGTATGAAAGGAAACCAGTTTTCATGGATGAAAGAGGCAGGATTTTCTTTTGAACAAATCATGGAACTTTTAACCTCAGCACCGATTCTAGTGTTTCCAGATTATCAGTTACTATTTGAGTTACATACAGATGCGTCCAAAGTTGGAATTTGAGGAGTGTTGAGTCAGAAGGGACGTCCAATTGCCTATTTCAGTGAAAAACTTTCTGGAGCAAAACTGAGTTACAGTACTTATGATGTGGAGTTTTGTGCTATTGTGCAGGCCATAAAGCATTGGAGACATTATTTGTGCCAAAAAGAATTTGATTTGTATACATATCATGAAGAATTGAAACATTTACAAGGGAAGAATAAAATTGCAGCTAGGCACGCATCGTGGATAGCTTATTTGCAGCAATTTACATTCGTCATAATGCACAAGTCTGGAATAACTAATCGCGTCGCAGATGCATTAAGTCGGAGGAATAATTTACTAACAACCATGCGAGTAGAGGTGATGGATTTTGACTTACTTCCATATTTGCTTACATCAGATTCTTATGTTTCCATGATCCTAGACAAAGTCAAGCAGGGAAACATGGATAGGTATATGCTGGTTGAAGGTTTTCTATTCAAAGGAAATGAGTTGTGTATTCCAGATTGCAGTCTACGAATGAAAATCATCAAAGAATTACATGAAGAAGGACACATGGGCCGCGACCGTACTATGCAGTTGATCTCAAAGTCTTATTTTTGGCCGACACTGAGGAAGGAGGTTGAAAAATTCGTTCAGAGGTGCCATATTTGTCAAGTTTCGAAGGGAACCGCAACAAATGCAGGTTTATATATGTCGTTGCCTATACATACTAAACCATGGGTGGATGTTGGTATGGGCTTTGTATTGGGCTTGCCGAGAACGCAACGTGGCAATCATTCTATCTATGTGGTGGTTGATCGGTTTTCAAAAATGGTACATTTTATCGCATGCAAGAAGACTGCAGATGCAGTTAATGTCGCACATTTATACTTCAGAGATATCTATCATCTTCATGGGTTGCCTGAATCTATTGTATTGGATAGAGACACTCGTTTTCTGAGTCATTTTTGGATGAGTCTATGGAGAATGGTCGGGACAAAGATGAAATTTAGTAGTGCTTATCATCCACAGACGGATGGATAGACAGAAGTTGTGAATAGATCCCTAGGTAATCCATTGAGATGCCTCGTGAATGACAATTTGAAGAGTTGGGATTCCAAGCTGTATCAAGCTGAGTTTGCACACAAGCATGTAGTTAATCGTAGTACTGGGTTCAGTCCATTCCAGGTCATTTACTCAACAATTCCTAAGGGGCCATTAAATTTATCTATAGTACCACAGCAGAAAGGAGTGATCAAACGAGCTAGTTATTTTGTGAATGAATTGCAAGAGTGCCACAAGGTTGTGCAGGAACGATTGCTTAAGGCGAATGAGAAATATAAGCAATCCACATATATTAAACGACGAAATGTTGAGTTCAAAGAAGGAAATTTTGTATATGCAGTATTGACTAAGGATCAATTTCCTATTGGTACTTACAACAAACTAGCTGCTTGAAAGATTGGTCCTTTGGAAATCGTAAAGAAGATTAATGAGAATGCTTATCAGTTAAGATTGCCGGATCATATCCATACTGCTGACGTTTTCAACGTTAAACACTTGTCTCCATATCATGAGAATAAGTATGTCGAAGAAGAGGAAAGTGTAAATTTGGGGTCGAATTCTTTTCAACCGGGGGAGGACGATGCAGCACACCATGAAAGCGAGTTATGCCAACTGCCTTAAGTCGCCTGCTTCCATAAGTCGCCTGCTTCCTTAAGTCGCCCGCCCGAGTTACGTCAATCGTATGCCGCAGTTTCTATAAATCGCTCACCTATGCCACATTTCCTTAAGTCACTCATCTATGCTGCATTTCCTTAAGTCGTAAGTCATATGCCGCATTTCTATAAGCCGTCCACTCTTGCCGTTTTTCTATAGGTCATTCACTTATGTCGCATATGTAGAGTCGCTGATTTCTTATGTCGCTTGCAGTGCTAACTTCTTATGTCACTGATTCCTTAAGTCGCATGAAGCTGTGTTATCTTCTTAAGTCATATGATCTTAAGTCGTTGAATTCTTATGTCGCTTAAGTCACTTAAGCCGTGCCTGAAGCTGTGCTATGTTGTTATGTCACGTTGTGTTAGGTCGTGTGTTGTATTGTTAAGTCGTATGATGTGTAACTCGTATGTGTTAAGTCGTGTGATCTGTAACTCGTATGTGTGAAGTCGTGTAGTGTTGTAACTCGTGTGTGTTAAGTCGTAGGTCGTGTGTTGTATGTTGAGTCGCATGTATGTGTTGTAATTTCCTATAAATAGGGGTGTGTTGTCATTTGTAAAAGGGAGTTGATTTTTGAATAAAATTTGTGTATGAGCTTTGGCCACCATTATTGGAAGTTGAGTGTGATATTCTTCTACTTTCCATCTTCGGGTTATTCGTGCACGAAATGACGAAGTTGAAGTCATTTCTCGGTATCACTTACGAGTGATCAACGATCGAATTGTAGATCTTTCAACACGGTATCTTGCGGATCAACGGGTTGGAGATAGCTAGATTCTGGTATCATCACGATCAATGGAATTGAGCACTTATCATTCTATCGGTTTATTTGACACGAAATCATCATTTCGTGAGTAAGATCCTGGATAGGTTGCGACAATTAGGTATCTAAACTGTTCGAGCCTAGTCTAAGCTGCGTCAATAACTTATTCCTATTTTGCCCTTATCTATTTCCCTTTTCTATTTCATTCTATTTTCCCTTAGTTCATTGGTTATTAGGCACGGCTATCTTGTACTTATACAAATCTCAATCTCTTAACCATTTACAATATTTCATTTAATTTAACTAATTAAATGTCCTAAATAATGTTAATCAAAATTAGTTTCGTTACATATACTTGGTCTAATTTCCATACGATCCATTAACTTACACCTAAAATGTTTTGGGTTTATTATTACCTATGTTTTAAATGACATTTGTTTTAATCCAAATAAGTATACGGTTATATTTTTTTAAAGTATTGAAAGTGTGTAGTTGTTGAATATACTTACAACATTGGGATAAATATATAAATACTTTTTTAAGTATTGAAAAGAGTGGAGTGGGTTTGTGAATATATCTTTGTAAAAATATTTTTTATACAAATAATTACAAAGGGGTTTTAATTAATGAAAGGATTAATTAAGGAGGCTTAATGGTTGCTTATGCACTTAATCGTGCTTGGTTTCCATATGAAATTAAATCTCTGATTGTATTGTTTGTTTGTTTGATAGTTAAATAACCGACCATCAAATGTTGTCTAGTTTTAAAACTATTGATTGTTGGTTCGGGGAGATTGGGATCGGATATGTTATCCGAGAACCAATTCTAACCGGCATAAGCGTACGAGTTTGGGAGATCTTAAAGATGATGGAATTAAAGATGAAGTACTTAAAGTGCAAGGGTAACTTACTACTAATCCCGCGGTTGATTCCAAAACAGATGTAGTAGAAGTAGTGTCTTCGGTTTGTTTATTCCTAGAATAACTTGTATGGATTAATGCTGATATTATATTTTTGTCTGTAGAGAAGTGTTAGCATTCCAAGTGGGACTTGCTAAACTGTAAATCGTAAACTCAAGCCTCACACCAGTTAGTGTCAAACACATAAGTTGTCGTAGGGCTATGTGGTTCGCTACCATTAGGGTGTGGTCATCACTCATATCTAAATCGATATTTACTAATTTTGTATGCTAGGCCCGCAGAAATGGTTTTCCTATGTGATAGCCAGGGTGATGATTACATTCACTTTTCGGTATGGGGTACGCCAGTCCCGATTCATTGAGGTGTAATAGGTTTGCACCTCCAGTACATTTTCTCTAGAGATATACTATACAAAAGGTAGTCTCTTATCTTGTCATTGTATGGAATCCATTTTCCAATACATTCCTTGCAGACTTAGTTGTATAACAAATATGCTGGAATGTGAGATGTAAGCATTTCAGCTGTGTTATATATTTATTTTAATCCCTAGACATTATTATAATATAACAAGATTCTAATGAAATGGTTTGGTTAACGTAAGGCAAAAACCCATCCATGTTTATGTACTGTATGACCTTACGAAATACCTTTATTTTCGAAGTGTTCTATAACATTAAAAATCCATATGGTTTGTGTTTCTCATACTGGTTTACCAGACTGATCTAGGCATTATTTTCTTATAATGCTTGGGTCAGTCTGAGCACGTTTCCAGATTTATTTATGTTTGCATTGGTGCTTCAGGAGACAAGCTGGATTCCTCCAAGACGTATTCGTGCACCTTCATTTCCACTGCATTTGTTATCTTGTATTTATCAGCATCTATGAGGATAGGTTGTTATAACTCTTCAGACTGGTGACTGGTTAGTTTACTCTGATTGATGTATGTATATAAAGCTTTTCTTTTGTAATGATTTGTTGCATATTATATATCACTAGTCATGATGTGAGATTATATTCTGTCTTTTCTTTCACCGAAGAAGCAAGATGATAAGAAGTTATGTTTGGAAAAGATTCAATTAGTGCATTTGTATAGAGGAACGGTTGAAATATGATTTTTAATTATGAAGGATATTGTGGATTAAGTTGGTGCTAAATTTTTATAAGAAGTTATTAACGATTGATGTGGAATGAAGTATTTCAAGATATATAGATAAGCCGTATTTGAAGGATCAAAGAAAAGATATTACAGTTACCATGCATTAAAATGTATAAACGATTTTTCTAACGACTGGCCTTTTCGATCCTCAAAAGACGACACTAATACATTCACGGTATTCACATGTCGAGCATCCAAGTATCGAAAAGACAATAGATAGCTCAACATAAGGTGGTATCTCTCCATATTAATCTAATAAATATATTGTTTAACAACTAAGTAGAATAATTACCAAAACTCCATTTAGGAACATTAAGAATAGATGATTTCCTTGCATAGTGAACAAGGTATAAAACTCATGTCACATCCAAATTCAAACAATATACTTCAGTCGCAATGACATCTCAAGTATAAAAAAATTATAACTATCGCCACATAGCTTATATGGTAAGATGAAAATCTAACTTTGTGATGCCAAAACATATACGTGTGCTGTAACGTTATCTGAAATGTCTGATCAGCGACACGCATCCTTAAACCAACCAAATCGTTTATACTTACTAGTGATGCCAAACAACAAGTCATTTAAATGTTATCCGCCCCATCATGACCGTTACTACAATGATATGGTATGAAAGAATACGAATGTCAACTTTCCAAGATTCAATCTATGGACCAAACACCGAATATAATAAACTCTAGGCCCCTTTAAATAAAATGTCAAATCACATCCTAAATGATTCTAAATCGATTAGTTAACATGATCCATTCCACTGGAATTACAATATCACCAGCATCTCTTTTACTATTCGGCTTTCCAGGTGAAACTTTACTTCAACTGTATCTTCAAAACTTCTAATATCACGTGAGTACAATTTCGGCCAAATCTTCTTCATACAAACATTATCCGAATATTTTGTTGTTCAGCCAACATCTCTTCTCTATGGTGTTTTAACAGAATTATTTGGATTTACTTCTATTGAAAAACTCAAATGGTTTTTCCTTCGCCTAATGAACCAGGATTTTCGACCCTCGAAATTCGACAATAATATATCCTCGTGCCGCAAATACAAGTGCTAAAAAGCCTGATTGTTTGGGGAAAGGCATATAAAGATAGAACATAATCTCACACGAATGAAATAACATATATTATTTCAAAAATAATCTTTACAGCGGAAAAAATTCTGAATATAATATCAGAGTCTAATCTGGATTCAACCTGCACAGTTATAAACCCTATATCCTTATAAATGTAAAAAACGCAATAGATAAAGCGGATAATAGAATACGCCCATACGTAGATGAAGGTCTTCAGCTCTCCTCTGGAAACTCCAAGCATCTTCAACTAAATCTGAAACTACTCAGATCTGACCCGAGTATAAAAAAGCCGAATCAGGCTTGATAAACCAGTGTGAGATACTCGAAAGTTTTAAATGTATAGATCTGATTGATATAGATCAAAAACCTTTGGAAAGAAGGGTATCTCATAAGACCATGCCCACATGCAAATACGGACGAGTTTTTTCCCTAGGATAACCAAAATACTTTATACTTAAACCATCTGATATTTTTTCTAATAACATTACTTTAAAATTCCTTTCCAAGTAAATATATAAAAACGTAGTTGAAATTGTTACCGTTATTAAATTCCAACAACAGGTAGCTGAATGTTTACAAAGCATTACAGCTATTTTGGGTCTACAGTCTAAACCATAAAGCTTGTATTTAGAGTTTGATTTCCAACATGAGAGGGAACTAGTGATCATTCAGACCTAAAAGTCCACATATAACAGTACTAGTTCATTCCAGTGGCTTCACACAATCTTCGTCAGCCTCTGAACTATACTGCTACACTACTATGGAACAGAGTATTGCATAGTGGCTTTACACAATCTCTGTCAGCCTCCATTCTTGTCCATTTCAACATATTAAGGCAGCAGATGCCTTTCATTCCTCATAACTGATAGCTCAAAATTTGTCCTACAGACCACATAGTATACTATACCATTCCTGGGATGTGAGGCTCGTGAGGTTACACTGCATAAAACCACGCTTTTTTCACAAAGTCACGCTTTGATCATATTAGGTTCCACTTTAAATGTCACATTGTCATTCCTTCGATCACTATTTACTTCAACGAACATACAGCCTCTGAGCTCGTACATCTCAGAGAAGGGTATTAAATTAAGAGAAGTTGCCTTCTCTGCCACCAAACAAATGTATGTTTGTAAAAGTCGACGTTTATGATCTCAGAAATGCAATGTCAAACATGCGTTCATACAAGTTTGTTTTGGAATTAAACGAAACCGAAGGCACTCCTCCTACTACATCCTGTCGAGGTCCCTAGGATTAGAAGTGATTAGTCCTTGTAATTGAAGATTTTCATAACAGAGCACTACGACCACCATAAATATATAATATGGTAAATTTCACCCCGAGGGACTAGTGACGAGCAGACCTTTATCATGAAGATCCCCGTCTTCAAAAATCATTATCTTCATCATGTCTTCACTTTCGAATGTATACATTGGTTCAAAGTGGTTTTCGAATAGGGGTTACCCAATTGCGACCCTGGTTCCTTAGAACAAATCATAGATTAGAAAGATATTAAGTTCATATGTGATTGTCAATCATTATTCAATTTAACTCATCTCTTTATTCATTCACAAATATCTCAGAGAGACATATTCTTTTAAATTATTGCATTTATCTTCTTAATAGTATACAGAATCATTAAGCCCAACTTATCAAACCTTTTTGATTAATTAAACCTTTTTTATCTTGGAATAATTCCAAATCGTTCCACCTTTTATTTAGGAAAACATTTCCAAGTCATTTATTTAAATCTAAATCAAAGATTTCCTATATTCAAATCATAGTATATTAATGCGTCAAAAACAATGTTATTTAAGACATAGTTTATTGTAAACCCCAAACCAATTTGTATTAAGTAAAAGATTAGACAAATCATACCAAAATTAACTACTGTATTCAATTCGTACTATTCGTGGAATATGGTGGAATCACCTTTTTAATTCAAGCGGATAGTACATGTTCCCTCCTCGGACCTTAATACAATGTTTGACAAGAATATCCTTTATACTATTAAAAATCCGGTTCAATTAACTCTTTCGAAAATTCCTTACTTTTGGAAAAAGCATAAATGAGATCTCTTTTTAGAGCATCTGGGTTTTCCCATCAATCTGTTCCATCCCTCGTCTAAAAGAGAAAACGGAGGCCAGGTAAGTTAAGGGCGCTACTTGCTCCTTTCCTAACCTTAATTACACACCTTGTGTAACGACCCGAAATTTTCAAACCCGAAAATTCCAGATAGTTATGAAAAAGAAGAAAGAGATAGAAGAAGAAGAAAAGAAACACCAAACATCTCACATTCGCAGCGGATAAAATATAATAATAAATAATAACAGTTTACAAAAGAGTATTATAACTGTCGATTACATTTAATATACATCAGAGTTTTACATGATATACAGTCACTGAATATTTACAATTATCATGACTCAGATAAACAATAATATAAATACAACGGATATACTTTATATGATACTGCCACCAGCTCGCCTCCTGAGCTCCTGAACGTCCTAACCTGAAAATCAGTAATACTCGGTCTGACCCTAAATCTGAGAACCCATCGCCCTCCACACCGCGAGCCCCTCCAGCGATGTCGCGACCACAACCAATTTATCGCCAGCCCTAGCCCACCGTACTCGAGTCGAACCGAAATGCCTCCTTGAATCGCGGCTTCACAACCAATTCATAAACTCATTAACCTTAATCCCCTCAATAAAGCTTCAGTTGATCTGCATCTCGCTCACGCGAGCGACTCCCATGTCGCGAGTCTCCTCCTTCACGCGATCGTGCTTGAGTCTCCCCCCAGAACAGAATTTGAAGACAGCCTCCCCATTTACGTGCCTCGAGACTCGGTCGAACAAGGCGCACTGCACTCATTCGAAAACGAATCGAATTCAAATGCTCATCATCATTTTTTTTTTCGGCCCTCTGTTGATTTCGAGTTTTCCCTCTTTTTGTTTTTCTTCGAATCGATTCTGAAAAGTGATGGAAGAAAACTCGGCCATTATATTCGTTTTTTTTTTGTTTGATCGATTGCTGCTTATCAAAGTGAGGGAGACGGGGGATAAATAAAAAAATGGGTGGGTGAGTGGCTTCTTGAGTACGATTAAAGGAAAATATCTATGCCCTTAGGTCTTTAAATTTTATTATATCTTCAAAACGTCACAAAAACTGCCATTTACATCGAACCCCTTTTTAGAAATGTCGTGAGTCAATCCCAGGGTTTTACCCGCGTTCCAAACACAATGGAACGTGCTTCGAAAGCTAATTTGTTCATATACACGAGTTAGAGAAGGAACCGATCAATTTACAATTAAATCGATTAAAATAATTCTAAGCGTTTTGAGCTGCCAGGGTCAAATGACAACTCCGATTGCTACGAAAATTGAAATCCGATAATAATTAACTGTTACGGATCCAACGAAGCTGGTTTCGTTAAATTCCAAGACTGTGCCTCGGAATGCTATTTTTAAATTCAATTTAAACGATATATTTATTAAAATTGAACAAATTACCTTTAAATTAACATTTCAACCATTCTAATATCTTCAGTATCATCATTATAGATTTTATAAGCCTTCAAAATATTTTAAATAGGCTTAGAATCTCAGATTCAACAATTTACCCAATTTAAATTATTAAATTCAATATTTAAACTATACAATTCAATGATTTAATTATCCAGTAAATATGGATATCCAAAAATTCAAGTTAAAATTAACATTTAAATATTTTAAAAACAATTAATTATTCCAATTTAATTCGTTAAAATTTCCGGGTCGTCACATTCCTCCCCCCTTAAAAGAATTTCGTCCCCGAAATTACTAGCTAGGAAGAATTGACCAATACCCGTTTATCTTTTCCGAAATTCACAATCCAACATCCTACCACTTATCTTTTATTAAAGGTCCACTAATACCTTATTCAACTTTCCCAAAACCTTCTATAGATCCAATCAATACTCTTCTGCTCAATCAATTAAATTTCAAATTAAAACCAATTTTTGAATTATCAAAATTTCTCAAAAATTTTCTAACTCTCTAAATTCCCAAAAAATTTTGCCAGCGTCTCCTTTGCGCGGCTAGCTCGGTACTACTACAAAAGGCCTCTACGGGCTCCCAAATTCCAAAAAGAAAACAAAAGCCAAGTGGCTACATCAAAAACCCAATCCAATATCATACGGAATCAAAATACTTACCTTTTTAGTCGGGCAATTCAAATTTATCATTTGGAATCAAATCCAATTTCCTTCTCTTTTATAATACCTGCATATCCTGCTTAGCACTAATATTCAGACACAATATCCCAAAATCATTTTATACATCTCTTTAGATAAGTTTCATATCCACTTCTATTCAAATTAGTTTTCGCCATTTCATATGAATTCAATTCATTTTCGATTTCTAATATTGAGTTATATCATTCATTTAAATTGATTCATATTTCATTTACTAGTTTACTTTAAGTTTCCCGTTTGAAATTGTTTTGTCGTTAACCAAAATTTTCCAAAAATTTTCTAACTTCCAAAATTTCCGGAAAATTTTGGCAGAGTCTCCTTTGTACGGAGGAGCTTTTGCAATTGGACAAGAGATATAAATATATATACATCGACCCACACGGTCGGAAAAAGCAAAAACAGTTCATATTTCCTATTTTTATTGCGTAGGCGTACCTTATTTAGCATTTTAAGCAAGCAGCTTATTTAAATTAACAATTAGCGCAATCCAAATCAACCAAACAGCTTCCCGGTACCTGTACTTGCTCAATTTAAATATGTAAGTGCCATATATAGAAATTCTATTAGCATTACACTTACTTTTAATAGCTAACCCAAGAATTACATAAACAACAAGTATTACGAAAGCAATAAGCACCAAACACTTACTAGAAACGATTTATATGGTTTTTAAAGCTAAATTAAATGCTTCCATCCAATTCATATACTATTTCATTTAATTTCTAATGGTTTACAACGCAATTGTTTACATTCATTTCATTTTTAAGCAAAACAAACTCATAGTCATATCAATTGATTCAAAAATCAATTATATTGCTTCCACTAATTCATAGCATTTAATTTGATTAAATCTCGCTTACGTTAAACGATAATCATTTCTACGCAATTTGATAATATCCATGTGAATAATTAATTATTTAAGTTTTATAACCAATTAAAATTGATTCCAATTCAGTTTTATTTAATTCAATTCCATTTTAATTTATTCACAATCATTTTATTTAGCTCGACACATTCCATGCTTGTGTAATACTAACCATTTCCCAATTAATTTAAACCGAGCTTTTATTCAATGGACTTTTATCCTTATTCGAAGCCGCGCTTCCATAAATTTTAAACTTAAGTTAATTTACTTTAATTTATTCCAACATCAAATTAAGATTACTCCCGTTTAATCCTCATTTAATCAACTTCCATTAAATTCAGTTAGCCCATCAATTTTAAATTTTAAATTTTAAATTTTAAATTCACCTTCTCACTTTATCAAACTAATATCCAAGCATATACTTAATTCATTTATACTTCAAATTAATATATACCACCAAATTTAAGTTCAGCCGGATAATCCAATTCCAATCACAACTTGATTTAGTTTTTTTATTCTATCAGACTTCATCCATTTAATATTTAACTCAATTAACCCATTTTAAATTTTAAATTTACTTACTTAATTCGTTATCGAATTTATTTTATCAATATAAGGTCATCCTCAATTTTTTTTCTATTCACTTGGGTTTTGTTTTACAACTCAAACCATTTCTATTATAATCACTTCTCTTATATCCAATTTTCTTGCAAATTTCATTAAACATTACTCAAATCAATCCTTGAATTTTATTTGTAAGTCAACCATCACATTTTCAATCCAACTCTATTTTATTTACATTTTAAAGCATTTTCCTTATTCAATTCATTATCCTATTCAAGTTGAATTCTATTTACAATCCTAATTCATTTCCAAACTCCATATTTTATTTATAATCCATTTATTTATCAAGGTTAAATTTTATTAACATATTCAATCAAACAATTTATTTAGCTAATTAGCTTACTTCCAATTTTATATCAAGATTCGATTTTATTACAAAAAATCGCATCATTTAAATTTTTCCCGAGTCCAATTTTATTTTATAATTCCAGTTTGGATTTTTCCCTTGCATTTTTCCCAAAATTCCAACTCTTTCATTCTAAAAATTTAGAAATGCCTTTAAAATCTCATAATATTATTAAAATAGCTTCTTTTTTTTTTCTTTTCTCTTTTTTTTTATAAAATATTTCTTATAACTCGATGTCTCAACCAGTTCATCCTTGTTCTCATAGGAATTCAGTCATACGTTGATCAGGCGTAGAACTGAAAATCTATAAGTACTTGGTAAACCCGTTTTCAACACCCAGTGAAAATACTTGGCAAACAATTTTATTGAAATATAGAAAACAATTTTGAAAATAGAGAAAATATTTTTTTAGTGAGGATGCTCTGGAAATCATCACCCCCATTCCATGGTCACAGTTACATACCAGGGTTACGTTGCAGTCGCAACAAACGTCCATGTAACTGCAGGCTCTCCGCGGCACTCTCGATTACGCCATGGAACCCACACAACAGATCACAGTTACATCCAGGATTACGTTGCAGTCACAACAAAAGTCCATGTAACTGTTGGCTCTCCGCGGCCTCTGATCTCGCTATCAAAATGAAACTTCTCCACTCCTACATAGGTCGCAGTCTACCAAGATAAACTCAAGCGCAGAATGTTGGCTCTCAGCAGCACACACGACTTTCACAATATTACCATAGGTCGCAGTTACATCCTGGGTTACGTTGCAGTCACAACAAAAGTCCATGTAACTGTTGGCTCTCCGTGGCACACACGACTTACGCTATGGTAACTCAACTCATAATCCTCAGGAACTAGTTTTGTCCGAACTCCTCACAGGATCAACTTTAGAACCCTCCCTTGGGGCTCAAGGCAGCGCCACCCAGTGGCACTCCTGAGAAGTCCATTTCAAGGAAGCGCCTTTTTCCCCAGAGCCATCATCAAAACATTTTATACTATACACATATAGTATCTTTCAAATCATACCCCTAGTACGAATTTTATCAAAGCTCCTTTACACAAAATCGATTATCCCAAAATCGATAATTCTCAAAATAGGCTTTCCAAAACTCAATATTGATTTTTCCCAAAAATCAAAAGCCTTTCCCAAAATCCTCAATAAGATCCTTTATATATATTCAGATATATATATATATATATATATATATATTTAAAACTTTGGATCCTTACTTTCTTGTATAAAACACCTTTATACTCCAAACACTCTCAAAAACCATAGAAATATCCAATTTCCATCTTTATTCATTTCATATTTCTCAAAATATTCTTTCAGTTCAAAAGAACCATTTCATATTCCTTATTCGCCTTTACATTAATCCCTATTTGGATTATTACTTCAATCCTTATCTCAGTTGGGTATTTAAATTAATAATAGTTTGAACTCCGATCAGTTTATATTTAGGAAATAGCTTGAAAATTTTGAAAATAGATAAGCAGTTGAAAAATAATCAATAGTTTGCAAAATAGTTATAGAATAATTGACTAATTGTAAAATAGTTGGAAATTTGTTAAATAGTTATAGAAATCTTAAATAATTGCAAAATAGTTGTTAAATAGTAATTAATTTGTGAAATAGTTGAAAAATAGTAATTAGTTTAGGAAACAGTTGAAAAATGGTCAAATAGCTCCAAAATAATGGTAAACAATTATAAAATAAGTTAGCTTTAAAAAGAAAGGTTGTATATATTTAATAGCTTAGAAAATAAGTTGATATGAAAACAATTTATATCGAAAATAGTCAAGAGTCAAACTGTTCACTTTCCCAACTAATTTCCATTTAATTGACTCAATTCTAACTTGAATAACTTCAATTTCTGTTGAAATTTATTCCCAATTCAAGTTAAATCAATCTTGATTCCTTCCCCAATTTAAATCAAATTATATTTGATTTTAATCCTGTTCGATTTTAATTTTGATTTCATATTATTCCAATCAATTTGAATTATTATCAATTGAATCCATTTCAAATTCAAATCATTTCAACATAATCCAATTCAATTCCTCATTTAAATCCTTAAACCTATACATCTTCAATAACCAATTCAATTAGTTTAAACCAAATTAAAATTTGAACTAATTCGATTTCAATTTTAATGTATTCAAACTAAATTCAATTGGTACAAATGAAATCTAAATTTCACCCTTAACCCATCTCGAATTATATAAATTCGAGTTGAATTCTCAAAGGTTGATTTAACTCTTTAAACCAAATTACTTTTATTTAAAGTTTTTAATCAATTTAATTTCTGAGTTCAATTTTCCAAAATTCCATTTAATTTTTAAACTTTTACAACTTAAATTATAATTTCCAATTTTACAACTTCTATTTATAATCAATTACATTCACATTTTTCTTTTAACTCAGAATTATACACTTTATTTAACCAATATATTTTTATTATCCCATAAACATTTTAATCAAGATTCCAGAGTTTTAAACAAATTTCCAAAATTCCAATATCACCTTAGAATTCAACGATATCCAAAATTCTTTGGCAAATTCATTTATCCCTTAGAACTTCAAAACCAAACCCAATTTACAAACAATTCCAATTTTAAACAATTTGATAGCAATTTCTCTTCTAGAAACTTGAAAATGAACATCGATAATGCTGCAGTCATCACCGACGTTATTTTCCAGTTACCGAAAGAGTTCGATGCTTTTATCTATTTTAAAAACATTTCCAAATATTTTTAACTCCAAATCTCCCAGATTTCAAATTCAACACAAAAAAATATTTTTGAAATAATACTATTATTTCTTCAAAACATCCGGGAACCACTTTCAAATCCCAAGAAAATTTTAAATTTTCCCAATAATTCCAAATCCCCAATCCATCCAATTCATATTTAAATATTACTCTGGAATTTTCATCTTACTCTATTTCAAATTATAATCTCATTTATTATGAAGTTTATTTCAATATATAATTTACATTCACAATCTATATTTCAAATTCCATTCGGTTATATAAGTTTGTTCTTCAACTTTGGTTATAAGTTTCAATTTGGTCCTTTTTATATTACTTCTTAACTTAATTCCAATAATTTAACAACCAATCTCCTAAATATTCATTAGAAGGAAATATTGCTTTATATATCAAAATACACTGTTATATAAAACCATTTAAAATCTTTATAAGAAAATAACAAGTACGCTCTCATATATATATACTCAACTCATTCTAGAGTACTACAGACTCTATTTAATGAGTAATCCCCACCAGAGCCAAGGTTCTCGCTAAACCTTTCAGCTCTGATACCAAATGTAACGACCCGAAATTTTCAAACCCGAAAATTCCAGATAGTTATGAAAAAGAAGAAAGAGATAGAAGAAGAAGAAAAGAAACACCAAACATCTCACATTCGCAGTGGATAAAATATAATAATAAATAATAACAGTTTACAAAAGAGTATTATAACTGTCGATTACATTTAATATACATCAGAGTTTTACATGATATATAGTCACTGAATATTTACAATTATCATGACTCAGATAAACAATAATATAAATACAGCGGATATACTTTATATGATACTGCCACCAGCTCGCCTCCTGAGCTCCTGAACGTCCTAACCTGAAAATCTGTAATACTCGGTCTGACCCTAAATCTGAGAACCCATCGCCCTCCACACCGCGAGCCCCTCCAACGATGTCGCGACCACATCCAATTTATCGCCAGCCCTAGCCCACCGTACTCGAGTCGAACCGAAATGCCTCCTTGAATCGCGGCTTCACAACCAATTCACAAACTCATTAACCTTAATCCCCTCAATAAAGCTTCAGTTGATCTGCATCTCGCTCACGCGAGCGACTCCCATGTCGCGAGTCTCCTCCTTCACGCGATCGTGCTTGAGTCTCCCCCCAGAACAGAATTCGAAGACAGCCTCCCCATTTACGTGCCTCGAGACTCGGTCGAACAAGGCGCACTGCACTCATTCGAAAACGAATCGAATTCAAATGCTCATCATCATTTTTTTTTTCGGCCCTCTGTTGATTTCGAGTTTTCCCTCTTTTTGTTTTTCTTCGAATCGATTCTGAAAAGTGATGGAAGAAAACTCGGCCATTATATTCGTTTTTTTTTGTTTGATCGATTGCTGCTTATCAAAGTGAGGGAGACGGGGGATAAATAAAAAAATGGGTGGGTGAGTGGCTTCTTAAGTACGATTAAAGGAAAATATCTATGCCCTTAGGTCTTTAAATTTTATTATATCTTCAAAACGTCACAAAAACTGCCATTTACATCGAACCCCTTTTTAGAAATGTCGTGAGTCAATCCCAGGGTTTTACCCGCGTTCCAAACACAATGGAACGTGCTTCGAAAGCTAATTTGTTCATATACACGAGTTAGAGAAGGAACCGATCAATTTACAATTAAATCGATTAAAATAATTCTAAGCGTTTTTAGCTGCCAGGGTCAAATGACAACTCCGATTGCTACGAAAATTGAAATCCGATAATAATTAACTGTTACGGATCCAACGAAGCTGGTTTCGTTAAATTCCGAAACTGTGCCTCGGAATGCTATTTTTAAATTCAATTTAAACGACATATTTATTAAAATTGAACAAATTACCTTTAAATTAAAATTTCAACCATTCTAATATCTTCAGTATCATCATTATAGATTTTATAAGCCTTCAAAATATTTTAAATAGGCTTAGAATATCAGATTCAACAATTTACCCAATTTAAATTATTAAATTCAATATTTAAACTATACAATTCAATGATTTAATTATCCAGTAAATATGGATATCCAAAAATTCAAGTTAAAATTAACATTTAAATATTTTAAAAACAATTAATTATTCCAACTTAATTCGTTAAAATTTCCGGGTCGTCACACCTTGTTTTACGGTTTAGATCTTATAGGCGGAACAAATGTAATAATCATTTTCGCATGCTCCATTCATTTTCTAAATGATTTATAAAACATCAAAATCACTATTTAAAAACTTAATTATTCTATTAAACACCACTTAAAAGAGGTATGAAAAAGAATGGTTAAGTTTAAAATCATATTTCATAAGTTATTTAAAAGTGCCGCAAAAAGTGTTATAAAAGCTATATTGATCAATATGACATTTCTATCTTTTGGAAATTCGTTTATATAACTCAAATTTTCTTTAAAACATTTTGAAAGTATAAAACTTATTTCATATTTTTAAGAATTAAGAAAACATCATTTTAAAGGAATTCTCTTTATGGATTCCGAACTGCAAAACTGCGATTATTTTGAAAAATTGTTTTGGACTTATTTAAAAATTTATAAGATGAAATCTTCATATTTGTTTCTTCATTTAGAAACTATAGATATAATAGTCCAAAAAATTCATATCTCGAAAATTCTGAGCTATTCCATTCTATATACTCGGTTGAATTTTATGGCGTGAAATCGTGAACTAGCGTCACGCGACGTGCCTTATCTTGACTTATTTTTCATAACTTGTCAAAACTTCTCCAAATTGAGTTTTAGTGTTTATGAAAAGTTTATAACTATTTTACATCATTTACACAAATATTTTCCATATTAAATGTAACGATCCCGAATTTTTACTGATTTTAAATTAGTAATTAAATTTATTTTTGGAATAAAAACTGTGAAATTAATTGGTAATTGATATAAATTTTAATTAAAATTTAAATTATAATTGAGAAATGTATTTGAATTAAATTTTAATTGGGATTTATAAATAGTGCAAAGATAAAAATATACTTACAAATTAATAAAAATAAATATGTGTATAGAGAAAATACAAGACAACAAAATATTAAGTAAACACATTAAACAAATTAGCTAAATTCGAACAACATATTTTCTATAGAATTTCATTTATATTACAAATTCCTGAGACAAAGACCAAAATAAAAGAAGACACTACTATATGTATTCAAATATGGTACAAGTAAATAAGTATAAGTATGTAACCAGACAAAGCAAAATGAATTAATATGAAAGTGTATAAAACAAGGAAAGAAATATATACTCAAGTAAGTAAACAAAGACAACATATATTTTTCTAACATGATAAGTATGAACAAACAAATATATATATATACACACGTTAGCTTGCAAAAGAAAACAGTACAAATACATTCATATGCATAAAAAAGTACAAGCAAATAGTAACTTCTCTATAAAGCAGCCCATAATGCAAGCATATTCAGCCATGCCTATTTTACAAACAAGATTACCCTGTAAACTTCTTTATTTATATCAACTTCTCATTTCATTTCGTTCATTCCAAGTTGAGAAAATTTAAGGTAGCAACTGAAGCAAGCATCATTCAACTTAAACAAACTTCAGTAAAATTCAACTTAACATCTCAGCTATGAATCCATACAACCAGAGAATCAAGGGAGGAAGTTCAGCCTCTAAAATTTCAAATCTATGTCAAGAAAAAAAGATAGACGCAACTCTGATCATCTTTTGAACCCTGTGAGTAACCAAACGTAAATCAAATTAAGTATATCTTTATTTGATGATTATCATGCAAGAGTTTGAAGTTGCTTAGTATGTACATATATATACCTAAACTGTCCTCTGTGTATACATATATGTAGATGTGCATGTCTATATAGGCTGAAATCCCTACTTTTCTTGCTTCAAAGCATAAGGCTCGATAAAAAAGAATGCAAATATCGAACCACTTGATCTCTACTAGGCCTTGGTTTTAAAAGCAAACATGTTTGTTTAAGTATTAACTATTATTTAAAAAAAATGTTTCAAGTAAAATAAAATATATACGTTGTAAAAACTGGATTATACAGAGCCAACTTTAAATCTTGATAATTTCAAGTGTCACGAAATATTGATTCACCTATATGACTTGGTTTGGTATTCGAAAAGAAGATTTCTGCGATTCGTTTGGTGATTTTTAGCACCGTGGTTTGAGAGCAGTTTTGGGATGATCGAAAATTGGTTTTTGACCAATTTCTGGTGGTCGGGGGATGGTTGATGGTCGGGGCTTCGAGTGGAGGTGAAGGACCCTATGGCGCTACGAGGAAAAATAGTAGAAGGAGCCCTCGATCATCGAGGTGGTGGTGGCGAGCATTTTCTTTTTGTAAACCTAGTTTGGTCGAGTGTTTTTATTTCGAATCGTTTGTCACCGACAGGTGATCGAGTTGCTCATGCCTACGGGTAATGGTGGCTAGGTGGATAACGAGGTCGTGACCGGAATTTCAAGCTCTCCAGTGGTCGAGGCGGCGAGAACGAATTGTTGACAGGTTTGAGGAGGTAATGGCTTTTGCGTTTCCGGGTTTCGAGTTTATACTCGAATTCGA